>CM062809.1:327664786-330114817 GCA_031772625.1 Pinus tabuliformis
CCGTCTTCTTGGAATCCTCGTACTATCCTTTGCCGCTTCACCATTGTTGCTGATTTAGTAAACTCATGCCATTCCTGGTGTTTCAGCAACTGTAACTGTGTTTTACCCTTTCTGGACAGTTGCTGATCGTGCTGTGTCAGCATGGAACTCTGCCGATCTTCTGATAGTTGCTATTTCCGCTTGTCATTTCCGGTGTTCCAGTTGTTGCAAAATAACATTTTCCCTGCTTTAGATAGTTGCTGTTGCTGGTGTTGCAGCAACTGCGTAGTTGCTGTTTCTGGTGTTGTAGCAACTACGTAGTTGCTATTTCTGGTGTTGCAACAACTACGAACTATAATTTCTGCAGACTTTAGACAGTTCAACGGTTACTTAGCAACTTGGTTAACTTTTCCAAAGATTAATTATAAAGATAACATGAATATGTAATGAATGATTAAACATATAGTAATGATGAGAGTTACTTCATACCTTGGAATGATTAGGTCATTATATAATCAAAGCTTTCAACTTATGGACTGAAGAGGGTAATATTATAGCAAAAATACAAGGTCAAAAGTGGTCAATTTGGAGTCCTAACATCCCCCCCAACTGAAAGGGTTGCATGTCCTCATGCAATGCTTACTCTGAATCTGAGTCGGAGTACTGGGATGAACAGTGTAAATTACTAATACAATAGCTATGGAAAGTGTTATCAAACCTGTCTCTGAACCCACAGACACTCTCTAGTTGCCTCCATGCTGCCACCTCTTCCTTTTTGGATGATCTAAACTGACCCTTGTATTGTTGACCAGATAACCATAAGAGGGGAAATTTAAATATGTAGCCAATCCATTTTTCAGCACATTGTTCCATACATCTAACATAGTAAGGTACCCTTGAAATTGCTGCCTGTAGATTAGGGGGATTGTAGGGATGATACTCCTATCTTTCCTTGGGACAGTTTTCCCAGAATAGGTTGTTGGATTTAATAGCCAAAGGTGCCTTTGTTTTCACATAGTGTTGGCAATCTCGCAAGACCACTGCTTGTAGTTGCCTAATGTGATCAGTCATTCCAGGTTCACTTAACATTCTTTGGTGCTGTGCAATGAAAGTAGTTGTATTTTGGGGTTCAGCCCTAATCCAAAGGAGGCAGTTCTGTTCATTGTGTTGTGCTGAGATGAAAGCGTTTTGCCAAGTGAGTTGGTTGGCTAGAAAGGAAATGAAAGCTCTGAGTTGTATGTTGCCAACAATAGGGAGTATATTCATTTTTCTGTCTTCAGACATAGCTTCATTGTGGAGATAAAGCTCACACAACAAATTCTGATCATTCTTGGGTGCTTCTGCAAAGGTTTCAATAAATTGTTCTGATGTAATCACCTGATGAGGTCTACCATCTCTAGCTGCCTTTATCTGTAAGAACGTTAGTCGTTCCCTCAAAAATGCTGCATAGTTGAAAGAAGGTCTTCTTGTAGCAAGTATTCTTTGAACCAAATCAAAAATCTAGGACAGTCTGGCTTTTAGTTCCTTAATTTCTTTGTACTGAGCTCTAGACTGCTCAAGTGCTTCCCAATTCTTATATGCATAATTGAACCAGATTCCCTTTTGCTGTTGGAATGCTTTCCCTTGTGACAGCTCATATTCTTTCCACCATATTCCCTTTAATTCCTGAAAACTAGCGGTCTCTATGCATGCATCACTGACAGAGGGAGATTCAGTTTGTGTATAGGCATCAACAAGAATTTTCTGTTCTGTGATAATTGGAGTAGGCCGGGGTGGTTCGATGTCTTCTTCTCCATTTCCTGCTGATTCCTGTGTAACAGCCAATTCTTCTTCCTCTTGTTCCATAACAATTTGGGTAGGCCGGGGTGATTTTATGTCTTCTTCTCCATTTCCTGCTGATTCCTGTGTAACAACCAATGCTTCTTCTTCTTGTTCCATAACAGTTTGGGTAGGCCGGGGTGATTTTATGTATTCTTCTCCATTTCCTGATGATTCCCGTGTAACAGCCAATGCTCATTCTTCTTGTTCCATAACAGTTTGGGTAGGCCTGGGTGATTTTATGTCTTCTTGGTCATTTGCTACTGATTCCTGCATAACAGCAAGTTCTTCTCTTTCTTGTTTTGTAATTTTTGGGGAACCTGCTGGTTCTTGAGTTACAACAAGTTCTTCTACTTCTTTCTTTACACTTTTTGGAGATCCTGCTGGTTCTTGTGTTACAGTAGGTTGCTCTGTTTCCACCTGTATAGTTTTTGGAGAACTTGCTGGTTCTTGTGTTACAGCAGGTTGCTCTGTTTCCTCCTGCACTGTTTTTGGAGAGCCTGCTGGTTCTTGTGTTGCAGCAGGTTGCTCTGTTTCCTCCTGCATAGTTTTTGGAGAGCCTGCTGGTTCTTGTGTTGCAGCAGGTTGCTCTGTTTCCTCCTGCACAGTTTTTGGAGAGCCTGCTGGTTCTTGTGTTGCAGCAGGTTGCTCTGTTTCCTCCTACACAGTTTTTGGAGAGCCTGCTGGTTCTTGTGTTGCAGCAGGTTGCTCTATATCAACAGAGGGTTGTGGTGGTTCTGTTTTTGCTTCTGCAATTTGTGTAACAACAGGTTCTTTCATTTCAACTACAACAGCAGAAGGTTCTGGAATGACTCCAGTCACTGGTACTGCAACTATCTTGTATCCTGCTTGAGTGTATAGCTCACCACACTTGGTGCACATATATTCACTCTCTTTACTCTTCTCCGCTGCAGATGCTACCTGTGCTAAAATGTGCAGGTTGCGTTCATTTTGATAAGCTTCTTTGAACCTTATTATTTCCTCCTGATAATCCTGAATTTGGGACTTCAGAAATTCAATTTCTTCCTGCAGGGCAGATATGGTAGGCTGAGCTTGTGGAACTGCAGGTTCCAGTGGAGGCAGAGGTTGTGTTTCAGCATTCATTTGAACATTTATACCCCCAACAGGTGGTTCTTGTGTGTCACCTGGTGGGGTAGTGGCTGTTTCTTGTGTTGCAGCCACTTGGCCAATATTACCTTGGGTGTCGGCAGCTGGTTCTTGTGTGACAGCTGCCTCAAAAGATAATGTCACGAAACTGTGAACACTCTGCATCTCAGCCCCAGAGGGTGAGGAAGGGGAGTGTTCAGGGCTGGTGGGAGTACGGGTTCTTAACATGATGGGTGGAGAGCTGGGGAGAGTGGGGCTAGGGGGTTCAGCTGTTACAGACGACCGAGTCCTTTGCTTGGGTAGAGAAGCAGGGAATTCAGATATTTTTCTTTTTCGGCTAGATTTCTTTAAAATAGGGGTAGTGGCAGAAATAGCAGCTGCTTTGACCAAAGCCCTAGTTCTTCTTCTTTTCGGTGGGGTTTCATTTTTTTGCTGCTTCTTTCGTTTGAGAAGGGTAATAGGGATGTTATCATCAGAGTCGTCGGTAGAAATACCAAGTATGGGAGTGGATGGGTCGGTTTTATTGGGGGATGGGGTTGTTTGCATGGGTATTTCTACTGCTGATTGTACATTTTCAACAACTTGTGGGGGAGTTTTTTCAGTTTGCTGGGGAATTTCTTGGGGTATTTGCTCTGAAATATCCTCTGTTTGCTGAGGAATTTCTTCGGGTATTTGCTCTGAAATATCCTCTGTTTGCTGAGGAATTTCTTCGGGTATTTGCTCTGAAGTATCCTCTGTTTGGTGAGGAATTTCTTCATCCTGCTGAGGTATGTCCTCAACTTGGTGAGGAATTTCCTCTTCCTGATGAGGAATTTCCTGCTCTGGCTGAGGGATTTCTTCCTCTTGGTGGGGATTAATGAGGGGAGGGGGGTTATTTAAGGCAAGGCCTTTATTTATCAATAATTGAGCTAGACGGTGGTGTTTCAAGGAATGGAGCGGACGCTTTGCGTTGACAGTGTAACGTGACATATTTTTAAGACATCCCAATAGATAGTATGGCATATTTATCAACTGACCATGCCTCAAGTGATTCAACAAGACGAAATCATGCTGGTAAATTACCTGGTACCGGCCTTCGCACATCAGGTATTGCTTTACAAACTCAACAACTTTCAGCCATGGTTGAGGTAGTGATTGAAGTGCTACGCCTCTGCCCTTAGGTTCCACCTGCTCGCCTAGTTGAAGAAAATCCTGCTGCACGTTGAAGATCAGATGCTTCCTACTGAACCAGCGCATGCCATTAGCTGGTAGCCCAGTAGCTTGGGCTATGACTTCCTCTGTGACTGGAATTTGTACTCCCTGAACGACGGAAAACCCCTCTGTTAAATTGCATGCAAACTCAAGGACTTGCTGTGCGTCGAAATCTGGAAGTCTCCTAAAATAATCTAGCCATCCCGCTTGCAGGAAGATTTGGTAGGCCTCGGGATAGAGCTCAAGAAGTGCTGTTGTGCCAGGTTCGTATGTGATGAGATTTCCTCCCATAGCTGCTGTTTCAGTGAGAATTCTCAGTACAGAGCCGAGTTTCCGAGTTCAGTCCAGAGTAAACCGTTGCAAATGGTAACATGACACGATGAGGTGACTTTTACATATTACCGGGAGAGTTAAGGGCGGCGGCAGTTGGCGTGCTATACAATTATGACAGTGCTTTGGTAATCCCCCCCCAAAAGCTACGACTAAGTGATATGATTGGAAGTACAATTATTCGGTAGTCCTATCAACATCTCCACATTAACTATTATTTAATATCCATGCATAATCATGCGTACCTTTATATTTTACCTTTTTAGTTGCTGCGTCAAAAAGTCTTATCTTGTCTTTTGCTGGATTAATAATGATTAAAGCGGGTCTAAAAGTATGAGAATACCGACGGTTTTTAGTACTGACGGGAAGTAATAGTGGATGATTGTAATCATCATAGTGTATGGCTAGTTCTTTTGGTAGGAAATGGTATGTTTTATGCAAATAATAATTCATTTCTTGGGAACTAAAGTGGAGAAATTGGTGCTTTTTTAGTATAAATGAGAGAAATACTGAAAAAGGAATTACGGCATCGGTAAGTGGTGTTGCAGCAACGGGAGTTGGTGTTGCAGCAACGGGAGATGTTGTTGCAGCAACGGGAGTTGGTGTTGCAGCAACGGGAGCTGGTGTTGCAACCATAGGAAATGGTGTTGCAGCAACAAAAGTTGGCGTTGCAGCAACGGGAAATGGTGTTGCAGCAACGGAAAATGATGAAAGACTGATTTATGGTCCAAAAACGTTCCCAAGTCCGCAAAGTGATTCTTTTGAAGTTTTTGTTCTCAGCCATTTTCCAAAACTAAGATCTGCAAAATAATGAATTGTAATATGGCAACCCTTGGCAGGGATTATTAGTTGAAAAGAATATCTAATCTAAAAAATAAATAAATGAACAGAGATTTAAGTGCCTTGAGGGACAGCAAGTTCCCCCAGGAAAGCATAGTGTATATCCGTCATGCAAGTAGCTTTAAAATCTTCTTTAGAAACAGGCCGCTGATACAAACGGAGTCGATACCCATTCACTAGTAGTGGTGTTCTGCTATCATCAATCGTTAAAAGTCTGACTGTCCCATTTGGAAAAACAACATCTACTTCATAAGGCCCTAACCACCTTGTTCTTAACTTACCTTGGAAATTCTCAAAACGGGAGTCATAGAGTAGAGCCCAGTTACCTTTCTGGAACTGCTTTTGCTTGATGGTTCTGTCATGCCACCTACTTCTTTGTTGCTGTATCATGGTTGTTTGATGGATGGCATCCAGTCTCTTCTCGTCCAATTCCTGAAGCTGCTGCAACCTGGCTGTCTGTGCATCAGTCAAGTCAAGGTTAACAGCTAAAGCAGTTCTTAAAGTTTTGATTTCAAACTCTACAAGGGAAACAACATTTTTTTCCAAAAACTAATTCATAAGGTGAAAAGCCCGTAGTATTCCTCCAAGTAGTTCTCTAGGCCCATAATGCCTCAGGAAACCTTTAAAACCAGTCCCTTCTATTCTCCTTTATTTTTTTTTTCAAGATGGCTTCTATGACTTTATTAGTGCTTTCTACCTGCCCATTGGCCTGGGGGTGATAAGGTGTAGTCATTTTGTGCTTAATATGATATTTCTGAAGTGTATCCTTGAAGCCATGAGAGTTGAAAGGAGGTCCTCCATCCGTGGATAGTTCTCTAGGAAATCCAAACCTAACAAATATCTTTTCAAATAAAAATGTTAGTACTGATTCTTCATTAACTTTAAGGAGTGCCTTAGCTTCTACCCATTTAGTCATATAATCTGTGCACACTAATATGTACACTCTTTGATTGGATGGGGGATTAATGGGACCTATAAAATCTAATGCCCATCTCTCAAAAGGTTCGAGAATTACCTGGGGTTTGAGTGGCATTTCATCCCTGTGATTAGGCTGGCCCATTCTTTGATAGCTATCACAGGCCTTCACATATTTCCTTGCATCTTTGAAGAGTGAGGGCCAATAATAACCCATTCTGAGTACCTTGTGTGCTGTTCTTTTATCTGCAAAATGCCCTCCACAAGGGCCATCGTGACAAGCTTTTAACACATCATAAATTTCATCTTCACCAATGCATCTCCGGATTTCTTGATCGAGTCCTGTGTGGAAAAGACACCCGCTTATCCAGCTGTACCTAGCACTTTGCTGAATGATCTTTCTTTTTTCCCTGTGTGATAGGTGCGATGGTAATTTTCCTGCAACTAAATAGTTGGCAATGTCTGCATACCAAGGTGAGTGAGCAGATACTGCAAATAAATATTCATCAGGAAAAGAATCATCTACTGGAATATTTTCATCAGTTTTTAATCGAGAAAGGAAATCAGCAACTACATTTTCTTTTCCTGGCCTATCTACAATTGTGATGTCAAATTCTTGTAATAATAATAACCATCTGGTAACTCGAGCATTTGTAACTGATTTATTCATTAGATATTTAATGGAGGAGTGATTAGTATGCACAAAAGTAATGTAGCTAGTAATATAATGTCGAAACTTATTGATAGCATAAATGACTGCTAGGAATTCCTTCTCAGTGACTGTATAATTCAGTTCAGCTGGTGTCATATTCTTACTGATAAAATAAATAGCATAGGGAAGACTATTTTCTTCTTGGCCCAAGACAGCTCCAATTGCAGTATCTGAGGCATCAGAGGATATATGAAAGGGTAGTGCCCAATCAGGTCCTCTCAAAATGGGAGCTGTAGACAACTGATGTTTAAGTTCATTAAATGCTTTTTCACAATCATCAGTCCACTTAAATTCAACATTTTTTGTTAATAACACAAATAGAGGAGAAGCTATTTTGGAAAAATTCTTGATAAATCTTCTATAGTATCCAGCATGTCCTAAAAAGATTTTTACATCAGTTTGTGTTTTGGGGATAGGGAGGGTCTGAATTACTTGTATTTTGGCTGAATCGACTTGAATTCCTAGGAATGAGATGAAGTGACCCAATACAATACCTTGATTCATCATCATATGACATTTTTCAGTGCTTAAGGCAAGGTGTGCTTCTATACATCGCTTAAGTACTTTTTCAAGGTTCTGCAGTGCATCCTCAAAAGTCACTCCATAAGGAGTAAAGTCATCCATAAATATTTCTAAGGAATCATTTAGCATATCAGAAAAAATCCCTATCACTGCTCTTTCAAATGTTGCTGGAGCATTACATAGCCCGAATGGAAGAACCCTGTAAGCAAAGGTCCCCCATGGGCTAGTAAACGTGGTCTTGTCCTAGTCTTGAGGTGCAATCTTAATCTGATTGTATCCACTAAATCCGTCCAAAAATGAAAAGAATTTCTTACCTGCCAAATTATCTAATACCTGATCAATGAATGGTAAAGGGAAATGGTCTTTCTGGGTGGCTTTATTTAGAGCTCTGTAATCCACACATACTCTCCATTTTGCCATTTTTCTTGGGTACAATTACAAGTGGGGAAACCCACTCACTATCAGATATAGGATATATAAATCCTGCATTCAACAGTTTTTGAAGTTCTTCCTTCACAATTTCCCTTAAATTGGGATTCATTCGTCGCTGGGGTTGACAGACTGGGCGGGATCCTTCTTTAATATAAATGCGGTGGGTGCATAGCTCAAGAGAAATCCCCTTCATGTCTGTATAATCCCATGCAAATGCTTCTTTATTCTCCCAGAGTAACTTTATTAACTGTTGTTTTTCATTATCAGTTAAGTTAGGATTTATATTTAATGTTTTTCCACGCTCAATTTCTATTGTTGTACTTTTGGAGGAGCTGCCTACTTTGTCTGAGATAAATTTTTAGTTTTCAGGTTCTGCTGAGATTCAGATTCCAAGATTGCAGTGAAGTGATTATACATTTCTGGGCTGACCGAAGAAGGTTCAGAAATGAAGCTACTGATTAATTCATCTTCGGTAGAATCTTTGAAAGTTAAAGCTTGTCCGATAGTCTGGATAGGTTGGGTTTCTTCATCCTCATAATCTACCCATACAGAGTTGTCATTATTAATCATGGGTGTAGCATGAGGATAAAGGGTAAGCTGTTTGGTTTCCTGCCCATTAGAGATGGTCATTGATCCTGACCTACAGCTGATGAAAGCATCTGCTGTAGCTAGCCAAGGTCTTCCTAGAATCAGTGGATGACCCCCCAACTTTGTTTTAGTTTGTAACACCACAAAATCAGCTGGGTAATTCTAGGATTCTACAGAAATTATTAGGTCTTCAATGACTCCTTCAGGTTTAATTGTAGAGCGATCAACCAACTCTAGAATGGTTGGAGTTTCCCTAATAAAGTTTTTTAACTGCAGCAATTGTGCTGTTTCAAGCGTCATAATGTTTATTGCTGCACCCAAATCTACTAGAAATTTAGAGACAAAAGTTTTTCCAACCTGAACTGTTACTGTAGGGTGACCAGGGTCACCATATTTCATAGGAGGATCTTTTTCTGTCATTAAAGCAGTCAGTTCTCCCATCACATGAACTGTGAGGGGGTCCTTAGCTTTTCTTCCAGGTTTTTTTATACAGATATCTCTAACAGTCCTAGCATAAATGGGAACATCTCTTAGCGCTTGCAACAATGGAATTTTAACATATAAATTCTGCAGTTCGCCTAAAAGGTTAAAAGCAGGTTGCTCAAGCGTTTTGGTGAGAGCCAGACGTTCAGGGAATGGCGGATCTGCTGTTTGAGCATTGTTGTTAGATGCTGATTCAACTGTTTCAGCATTATTGTTAGCTGGTTTTTCTTTTCCAACTTCCTCTTTATCAGAGTCAGTAATGTCATCAATGATGGGTTCAACAATTCTCCCTGAACGGAGATGGATATCGTTACATTGCATAGGGGAGACAGGCTGATTTTGAACATCAATTACTTGCAGAGCTTTATTATTATTTGGGTTGGGGTTAGGTTTCACAGGCAGTTGTGGTCTAATTGCTTGGTTATTCAGAGGAGTATTGGATGGTAAGGAAAGAGATTGTTGATGCTGAGGAAATGGCATCTGCTGGGCTGCCCAGTTCAGATTCCATTGATTAAAATACGATTGCTGGGGAGCCCAAGGATTCCACATGGTAGGATCAGGAAAAGGAAGACTTGGTTGCTGCATGGGTAGAAAATTCATCGTATTAAAGGGTGGGTACTGTATTTGGTTCATGGGTGGGTAATTCGTTTGAAAAGGAGAATGATTATTCCAACGACTAAATGCTGTGTTAGAATTCATACCTTGTCTTTGTGGCCATTGCCTCCTCTGTGTCATCAGGTACACTGCTTCAGCCTCTTCTTCAGTTGACTGCAGTGCTGCTTTTATTCCCGGCAGAGAGGGGCATTGCTGGGTCTCATGGTCCTTTTCACAGATCGTGCAGACTGGTACCTTATCTAGTGGGCATTCCCTGAGTGGGTGTTTTTCTCTGCATTTAGAACAAAAAATAGCTAGGGCAGCTTCTGCTTCTGCCTGTTTCTTTTTTACTTGCAGAGCATCAATTTGTGAAGCAAAAGAGCTTAACATTTCAGTTTTAAATTCTTCCAACAAATTACCTATTTCAGCCCTTGTTGCTCCTCCACTTGCTGACTTCTGGACTCTTGAATATACGCTGTCCCTGCTTTTTGGTCTGCTTACTGCTCCTCTTGAACATCTCATACAGAGGTTGATAATTTCATCAAATGGTTCCTTGGAAATGTCCCCTTTTCCAAGCATATTCAACATGTCCAAGCAGTCATCTCGTACCCCTTTCAACAGTATTGTTTTCAGAATATCTTTACTCATGGTAGGGTGGTCAGACCGCTGCAGATTATACTGCAGTCTTTCCACAAAGTCCTCCAGATTCTCGTCCTCCTTCTGAACCATTTTAAACAACTCTTCCTTCCTCTCTCTTGTTCGGCAGTAATCTTGATATTTGGCCAGAAAACTTTCTTTCATCTGATCCCAGGTAGTGATTGCCTGAGCTCCTAAGCTCATAAACCACCTTAACGCATTCCCTTTCAGTGTTGCTGGAAACAGTTTTAGTTTCTGATTAGGGCTCACATAATCATAACTCCTACATAGTATATCAAATTCAAAGAGGAATTCATCCAAGTCTTCAGAGGATAACCCGTGAAAGTTGGGTAATGCTGAAAGTGGAATGTTCTTCATAGGGGTTGCCCCTCTCGGGAGCTCCCCAATAGGGAACTCCAGGGTAGAGAGTGAGTTTTCCCCCCTACCTTCTGCTCTGTTATCCTCCATTGGTCTTTTTCCTGAATCACTTGCTCTATCTTCAGTATCTTCTGTCTCTTCAGGTTCTTCTACCAGTTCCTCAGTGTGCTCTGGTATTTCCAACTTCCTTTCAGGTCCTAGTACTTCCTCCGTCTGTCGATATGTTTGTGAGGAATACTGGATTTGAGGTCTCTGGGAACTTGTCCTCTGTGATGTCTCGGCCTTTGAAATAATTTCGTCAATGAAGGTCTTTCTTCCTCCCCCGCCTTTGCCGCGTGTGAAATTAGGTTTTCTGCGTCCTCTCATGCACCTGTTATTCTTAAAAAGAAATCATTAATGCTTTTAAAATCCTTAGTCACCTTCCCCGGCAACGGCGTCAAAATGTTGGCTACTTGAATTGTTTATTGATTAAACAGTCGAGTACCACATTAATTTGTCAACCCGAGAAAGTCCTTTTATTTCAAAGGTGACCTCGTACTGTATGTACTTAACTCTAAAAACATTAAAAGCTGTAGTATACACAATTCTATTTTCTGTCAAACTCCTTACTCTATGTTATAGCAGTTAAAATGTATTGCAGAGATGAAATGAAAGCAGTTAACTAAGAATACAAATTTGCAAAGAAAAATAATGGCTGCTCTATTAGCAGAGGATCATGACCCTATCCTCAGGGTAAGGATGTTCAACACCTGCCCCTGTAACCAAATTGCCAATACACACTGCAATTTCTAATCACCGGTGAAGTACTCTTTTACAATATCAAGCAACTAACAAAACAACGTATCAGCAAAAGGAAATTATTAGAGGTAATGCTACAGAATCTAAACAGAGTATCAACAAAAGGAAATTATCAAACACACTCACACACTAACAGAAAATAAATGGGTGAATCTTGTGAAGAAGGTGGGCCCTATCCCTCTCACAAGATTCCCCAGAACACAACTGCCAAATTAGATGCCCAGAACAACCTTTTATTGATCTGCCAAAATGTCCAGTTACAATGAAGATTCAAACTTGATTTTGTTTTTCAAAATTTCCCTTACAACTTGTTTTCTTTCTTCCCCCCTTCTAATGTAGATGTCTCCTCTTTATAGAGGAGACATCTATTACAATAGACCGTCATGGTTCATTCAATTTAACTTTTTGTCAAAAATAAGAAATCCATCCTTGTTACAGGATGCCGTTACAACAGTGTGACGGTGTACTCTTTCTTGGGTCTCTTACTGTTACACAGCTGGTAAACAAACCTCAACCGTCTTCTTGGAATCCTCGTACTATCCTTTGCCGCTTCACCATTGTTGCTGATTTAGTAAACTCATGCTGTTCCTGGTGTTTCAGCAACTGTAACTGTGTTTTACCCTTTCTGGACAGTTGCTGATCGTGCTGTGTCAGCATGGAACTCTGCCGATCTTCTGATAGTTGCTGTTTCCGCTTGTCATTTCCGGTGTTCCAGTTGTTGCAAAATAACGTTTTCCCTGCTTTAGATAGTTGCTGTTGCTGGTGTTGCAGCAACTGCGTAGTTGTTGTTTCTGGTGTTGCAGCAACTACGTAGTTGCTGTTTCTGGTGTTGCAACAACTACGAACTATAATTTCTGCAGACTTTAGACAGTTCAACGGTTACTTAGCAACTTGGTTAGCTTTTCCAAAGATTAACTATAAAGATAACATGAATATGTAATGAATGATTAAACATATAGTAATGAGGAGAGTTACTTCATACCTTGGAATGATTAGGTCATTATATAATCAAAGCTTTCAACTTATGGACTGAAGAGGATAATATTATAGCAAAAATACAAGGTCAAAAGTGGTCAATTTGGAGTCCTAACAATGATGAAAACAAAATAAATGTAAATCATGATTCCATAGACTCTAATATTCGATCGAAGACCCACCATATTCCAAAAATCGATATGACGAAGTTTGATGGCAAGGATCCCGCAACATGGATACTACAGATGGAGCAATTTTTTGATCTCAATAATGTGCAAAACACACAAAAGGTACGTATTGCAACTTTATATTTGGAACCAAATAAGTTTGTATGGTATCAATGGCTTTGCTCTTGTAAACAAATTATCACTTGGGCAATTTTTACAGAAGAATTGACAGCACATTATGAGGATACAGAAAGAAACATTTTTTTTAGCCAACTGATAAGTCTCAAACAAAAGGGTTCAATAATGGAGCACATTGAGGAGTTCCAAAAATTGAACATAAGGGTAAAAAATATTCCAGAGGAGCATAGGATTGATGTGTTCATAGGGACTTTAAAGCATAATATCCAACATGATGTTCGCCTTTGGGAACCTGATTCATTAGAGAAGGCATTCAGGTTAGCAAGAAAAATGGAAAGCAAAATTATGGCAACTAGGAAGCATACCACTCACAACTATAAATATGGAAGTGTTGTTTCCCCTAGTCTTCCACAACCTATAAGGTTGACACCACAACAATTGGAAGAAAAAAGAGCAAAAGGGCTTTGTTACAGTTGTGATAACAAAGACAATAAAGGTCATAAGTGTGCTGAGAAGAAATTATTCTACATAGATTGTGAAGAGGAAGAAGAAAAGGAGCAAGAAAGGTCAAAAGAAGAGGATATACTCCAGGAACAAAGCCCAGATAAAGAAGAAATGAATCCGACCATATCTTGTAATGCATTGGCTGGAATTACCACTCCTCAAACCATCAAGATAGAAGGACAAATCAAGAAAAAAAAGATAATAGTGTTGATTGATTCAGGAAGTACCCACAATTTTATTCATTGTAAGATATCAAAAGAATTGAATTGCTTCCTATATCTAGCACCAGAGTGTCAAGCGATGATTACAAATGGAGGAACGATAAATTGCTCTGGAAAGTGCTATAATATCAAGCTATCCATGGGAGAATATGTATTAACTAGCCCAATGCTTTCCATTCCAATGGGAGGTGCTGATGTTGTACTAGGAGTCCAATGGCTACAATCCTTGGGTACAATAGCTTTTAATTTTCAAGAACTTTCCATGAAATTTTCTGCGTAAGGAAAGGAAGTTGAATTAATGGGTATTGCAGGGAAACTGAGAAAGATAATCAGCTCTAACAGTATGACAAAGCTTTTAAAAAAGGAACAAAGAGGTGTAATTGCACAATTATGTTCGCTAGATGTTTCCACATCGGAATCATCTATTTCTCTAGATCTCCAAAAAGTCTTGGACAATCATTCCAAGGTATTTGAGACTCCTAAAGGTCTCCCACCTATTCGTGATCATGATCATGCTATTCATCTGATTCCAGCAAGTGTTCCTCCAAACAACAAGCTTTACAGATATCCATATTCCCAAAAGAGTGAAATTGAACGTATGGTTGCGGAAATGCTAGAGGCTGGTATAATTCAACCTAGTCAAAGTTCTTTCTCTGCTCCAGTAGTATTGGTGCACAAGAAGGATGGATCATGGCACATGTGTCCGGATTATAGGGAGCTCAACAAGCTCACTATTAAAGATAAGTTTCCAATTCCTGTTATTGATGAATTACTGGATGAATTGCATGGATCAATTTACTTCACCAAGTTGGATCTTCGTTCAGGATATCATCAAATCAGAATGAAGACTGAAGACGTTCCGAAAACAACATTTAGAACTCATGAGGGTCATTATGAATTTTTGGTCATGCCTTTTGGCTTTACCAATGCACCTTCTACATTTCAAGGTTTGATGAATTCCATTTTCAAACCCTTCCTTAGAAAATTTGTGTTAGTATTTTTTGATGATATACTAATCTACAACAAGTCTTGGAAGGATCATGTTGAACATGTTGACAGGGTGCTACAACTATTGGAGGAAAAACAATTATATGCAAAAATATCCAAATGTTTCTTTGGAGTACAAGAGGTGGAATATCTGGGTCATATTGTATCTCATGAAGGAGTTGAGGTAGACCCTAGCAAAATTAAAGCCATTAAGGAATGGAAAATCCCCACATCCATAAAGCATCTGCGAGGATTTCTCGGGTTGATAGGGTATTATGCAAGTTTGTTAAGAATTATGGGAGAATAGCAACACCTCTAACAAAATTATTGAAGAAAGATGCATTTTCATGGACTCCAGAAGCAACAAAGGCCTTCGAACATCTTAAAGAGGCAATGTGCCAAGCACCGGTCTTAGGTACACCAGACTTCAAAAAAACCTTTATTGTGGAATGTGATGCTTTAGGAAATGGAATTGGTGCTATTTTAATGCAAGGTGAAAGACCCATTGGTTTTGAAAGTCATTTAATCAAGGGAAAGTTTTTACACAAAGCTATTTATGAGAAGGAAATGTTGGCAATACTACATGCACTTAAGAAATGGTGACCCTACCTAATGGGAAGACACTTAAAGGTAAAAACAGATCATGACAGCCTTAAATACTTTTTAGAACAAAGATTATCCTCTGAAGAGCAACAAAAGTGGGTCACAAAGATGTTGGGTTATGATCATCTACAAAAAAGGGAAGCAAAATGTGGTGGCAGATGCACTTTCAAGAAAGGATGAGGATGTGGAAGCATTGTTGTGTGCCATTTCTATTATCCAACTAGATTGAGCAAGGGAGGAATGGAAGAATTATGAAGAAGTGTGGGCACTTATTCGAAAGTTACAACAAGATTCTAGTACATCTGATACATTTAGCTGGCAAAATGATTCGTTATGGTACAAAGATCGCTTATACCTCTGTAAGAATTCCCAACTCAAACAAAATATTCTGATGGAATTGCACACTTCTCCCTTAGGAGGGCACTCAGGATTTTTAAAAACTTACCACAGGGTTAAGAAGGAATTTTTTGGGATGGCCTTAAATCAGATATTCAAAAGTTTGCGGTGGAATGTTTGGCTACCGACAAAATAAAGTTGAAACAATTAAGACCCCGGGTCTATTATAACCTTTATCCATTCCAAGCCAACACTGGAAGGAGGTTTCAATGGATTTTATCACAGGTTTATGCAAGTCTGAGGGAACGAGTGTCATCATGGTGGTATTTGATAGACTTACCAAGCATGCACACTTTTGTGCATTATCACATCCATTTAAAGCCAGTACAGTTTCTACTGCATTTATGGAAACAATTCAAAAGCTACATGGAAACCCAAAGATTATTGTAAGCGACAGAGATCCCATTTTCACTGGAAATTTTTGGACAAAAATATTTTCTTGTCTTGGTACTCAGTTAGCTCATAGCTCATCTTATCATCCTCAATCTGATAGGAAAACTGAGATAGTAAAAAAATGTTTGGAAGGATATCTTCGTTGCTTTGTATCTGATAAATAGACACAATGGGTGAAATGGCTACCTCTGGCTGAATGGTGGTATAACACTTTCTTCCATACAACAACAAAAATGACCCCATTTATGGCACTTTATGGATATCAACCACCATCCATCACATCATATTTAAGAGAAAATTCTAAGGTTCAAGTAGTGGAACATCACATCGAACATCAAAAACAAGTCCTCCAACTCTTAAAGGATAACCTCGTGTTGGCACAGAATAGAATGAAACAACAGGCAAATCAACATCGCAGCAAAAGAAGTTTTGATGTAGGTGATTGGGTATTTCTACGGCTACAACCATATAAAAAAATGTCCCTCAAGCAAGCTAAGAAGGATAATAAATTATAACCAAAGTATTATGGTATGTACAAGGTATTGCAAAAGATTGGTACTATGGCATACAAATTGGAGCTTCCTGCAGCTTCTCGAGTGCACCCAGTTTTCCATGTTTCATGTTTAAAGAAGGTTACAGGTGACAAGCTACTAGTTCAAACAATATTGCCAGAACTTGACGAGGAAGGAAAAATTATATTGGAACCGGAAGCAGTCACAGAAACAAGAACTCGATAGCTAAAAAATTGATCAATTTCAGAGTATCTCATCAAGTGGAAGAACTTATCCGCTGAAGATTCCACATGGGAGGATGAGAATTTTATATAGAAGCATCCAGAACTACTCAAGCGTTGAGGACAACACTTTTTTTGAAGGGGAGGGGCATGTTAGGTGCCTATAATACTAGTGATTACCCCGTTACTATTGTAGTTGTATCCCTTATTAATATTGTTGTGCCCCTATTGTCCCCATATTGTTATTACTGTGCCCCATAGAATCCCTCTATCGTTATTTTGTGGCTTTATATTATTATTGTTAGGTCAGCTGGGTTATATTGTGACTCCTTAGACTCCTATATATAGAAAGGAGGTTTTTTCATTTGAATCATCCAAGAATTGTTCATTTATGTAATGTAAAGGAGGTTTCCCCCTCGAAGAGGCTAAATTCTAAGGCGTTGATCTATCTTTTCTATGTTTTTGTGAGTTGGTTTCATAACAGAGAAAGAATTCATACACATAGAGGTGAAACAAGTAACTTCGTCGGTGATCCAGATTTATACATGAATGAAAAAAAAATATAGATACAAACATAAAAACCAAGATGTAGTGGAAATAAAACTTCATTTCATTAATATCAAAGAACTGAAATATGCTTACATACATAATGGAAATAAACTAGCTAGGGTGATGGTAACTTATCTCCAAGAAGAGATGTGCGACTACATGCCTTTGAACTGTGTTATAATGAGTCTCAAGGGAATTTTTATTATTGAAAAGTAAGGGAAAACCATAAACAACCAAAACCCTAACCCCAGGAGATGGAATGACAAGAGTTTGTGGGCCCCGTTGGGGTTAGTTGTTCAACCAACATCCCGGGGTCATAACTTGGTCATATGATCTTCATTTGGCATGTACGATACCTCGTTGGAAAGATATCTTCGAGTACTATAGGATTTGCCACAGGCTTGTAGCCATATATGTATATGAATTTGGGCCTGCTGCGGACCTCAAAAAAATGCCATTTAGGGGGTGAAAAAAACTCTAGAATTTCAAGACCTGAAAAACTGCTAAAAAAGTAAATGCTGTTATAATTAAGGAAACATATGAAACCCACTAGAGGTCTAGGTGGAATAGGCGTGTGGCCACCAATATACACCTAGATCATTCCTCCCTCTTTATGAAGTAATGGTCCCCATTGCATGCAGAGCCTCCATGAGGTGAGGAAATTTTTGTTGAACCTCGTCCTTGGTGAACCACTTGCCCTGGTGAAGGAGTTGGTTTGCTTTCACAACTCAATATAGCTGGATCCTCTATTGGCGAGTGTTCTTGATATGTGTGTCCATGATCTTGTCAGTTGTGGCCTATTTAATGCATTTTGGGTTGAAATTTGTTGGTTTCAGTTGCTCAATAATGTCGAATGTGTCCAACAATGGGGGAAAGTATGGTTGCAGTCGGTTCACATTGAATACTGTGTGTAGGAAAAGGAATAATGGAATGATGAGCTTGATGGAATTCCCCCCTACAACCTTGGTAATGGTGTATGACCCATATTAGAGTGGGTGAAGTTTGTGGTGGGGCCCACTGAGGCATTCCTTCTATAGATTAACCAAACTTTGTTGCCCACCTGGAGCCTGTGTGGCACCCTATGCTAATCATGAAGATTCTTGTATTTAGCATTGGCTCTGTCCAATATGTCATGGACTTGTTGGTTGATGTGATGAATTATATCAATGAATTTGTTAGCCATGACATCTTCATCTTGGACATGAGCCGAATCTTCATGAGTAGCTGCAAATAGTATGGCCACATCAATGGGACATAGTGGCTAGAATCCAAACCCCACCTGAAAGGGGATGTGATCAGTTGAGCTATGGAGAGCTCTGTTGCAACTATGTTGGACATAGGGGATACTTTCATCCCATGTGCATGCATGCTTTGAGTCATACATGTGCAAAATGTGTATGATCATCCTATTGACGGCCTTTGTTTGGCCATCTGTTTGGGGGTGGAAGTACATGGACTTAGCGAGCTTGGTATCCAACATCGACCAGAGGCTTGACCAAAATGTACTCAATAATTTGCTGTCCCAAACTGAGATAATATATTTTTTATCCGAAAGTGTACCCATACTCATTCAAAGAAGAGATTAGTAGTGGCTTCAGTTGTGATACTCTTCTTGCAAGCTTTCATAATGTCCACCTTGGAGATCTGTCGACGACCACAAAAACATAGTCATTGCCATGCTTAGTAGAAGGAAGGCCTGACTTGTAATCCATGGATATGGATTCGCAAGGCCGACTAGGAGTAGGAAAAGGAGTATATAGGCCTTTTTTCTTGTTGGTTAGTTTGGAAATGGCATAGGCAATGCAGGGTCTGATGTACTTCCCAACATCCTGTCGAAGGTTTGGCCAATAAAATTAATTCTGCAACACTGCCATTGTTTTCTCTACTTTGAAATGTCCAGTGAACCAACTGTAGTGTTCCTCCCAAATCATCTTGTCATGCTCACTTGAAGGAACATAGAGGTGTCCCAGGTGGCATAACATTGTACCCTGGAGGTGAAAATCAAGAACTTTCTTTCCTTCTAGGAGCATATGGTATGTGTTGCCAAATTTTGGATCACTCTTTTAAATATGTGGTTACCCCGAAAAGTCTCGTGTACACAAGAGTCAAGCACAGTGGTCAACACCATGATCGACGGTCGACTAAGGTTGTCTGCAACATTATATGTGCTTCCCTTCTTGTACTTAATGTTCAAATGGAACTGTTGCACGCATGTGTACCATTTCTTATGGCGACTGTTCTGCAATTTTCCTTATGTCTGTATGAACTGCAGGGGCCCATGCTTTGTGTGGATGACCGTTTCCTTCCCCAGAATGTAATGGTTCTATTGTCAGTAGGCCTACACAATGGACTACATATCTTTGTCATAGGTGGGATACTTTCAGATTGTGTATGAAAGTGTCTCACTTTGATATGCCATTGGATGCCCCTACTGAGTAAGAACCGCAGCAATAACATAGTTGGAGGCATTTGTCTCAATCTCAAATGGTTGTTCTAGGTCTGGTAATGTGAGCACTAGTGAAGAGCAGAGGTGACGCTTCAACTCAACAAACACATTATATTGGGATTTAGACCAAAAGAACTTTTCTTTTACTCCACCTTTGGTGACTTGACTCAAAGGCCAAGTGATATGAGAGAACCCCAACACGTACCTGCGGTAGAAATTGGCAATACCTAGAAAGCCGTGGAACTCTGTTAGAGTGGTTGGGGCTGGAAAATCCTAAATAACTTGTATCTTGGTTGGATCCACATGCACAACCCTCTCATCAATGATGTAACCCAGATATTGAACCTGGGTCATACCAAAAATGGAGTTCTCCAAATTGGCACACAATTTGTGCTCTCACAGGGTTTGGAGGACTTGCTGAATATGGTGGAGATTCTCTTCCCAATTATGGTTGGAGATCAGGAAGTCATCCAAAAAAACTACCATGGATGAGTTGGTGTAGGGACACAAGATGCCTTCCATTAGTCTCATAAAGGTTATATGGGCATTCGTCAAATCGAAAGGCATGACCAACTATTCAAAAAGGCCCTCCTTGGTGTTGAGCCCCAAAACTACCTCTTTTTCGAGCATTTTTTTCACCCTTCTTCTTTTGTTTTCCCATACCAGTGCATCCTAAGCCATCAAAAGTCATTACATGTTGATTCCAGGAGTACATTTTAGTGATTTTAAAATTATATTATTATGTGTGTTATTTGGATAAGGTTTTGTTTCTCAGCTACGGAATGTATCCACTTTCCGCAGCTAACTGGAAATTCCGCAGCCATCTTCATACTTTTGCAGGTTACAGGTGTCAAGAAGAGGAACGAGCCACATGGGTAGCTCAAAAAATGTCAACACATGGATAGGGTCCTATTCATTTGATCAGATTCGAGGGAAAAGACCCCGGTCAAAGGGGAGTCAACGAAGAAGTTCTACAACAGTTAGAACTCTGTTCTGACACGTAATTGAGTCCGAGGCCTGTTCCTGAACCTGAGGATTCATTTTGCCATCTGCATAACTAAATCCAACATCCACTATGCAAAGATTTACCGTTTGTGCCAACTGGAAGGCTAAATCCTCGAGGCATGACCTGTTCACGTGTCTACTGCTGAAGAATTTCCTCTTAGAAATAGTTTGCAATTTCTCCTATAAATTCAAGCATTTGGAACGCAGACAAGTTAATGTTTTTACTGTTGAAATAGTGTGATTTCCTTTTGTAATCAAGAGACACACAGTTCTCTATTTTCATGATATAAAAACTCTGTTTTCATATATGGCTGCCTAAGCGTGTGAAGTAGATTTGCGTTGATAATCCAAGGTTGTGCAGAGGGCCCCTGCGTGGCTGTGGTTTCTTTTTCATTTTTGTATATTTTCATTTGTATTTTCTTTCGTTCAACTGTATATTACTTGTGTTTGGTTTATGTTCATAATTGTTTTAACATTGTATTTATATTGCAGCTTGTCACTTGTTTTTACTAACCCTGATAGATGCATTTCAGAGTAGCAGTAGGACTTTAAATTTGTTTATGCTCGAGCTTCTTAGTTTTAAACTTGCATCAAGTAGCATTTTTGGGACTCACTTCTTCTGCTATTCTTTAGTTTCCAAGTTCAAGTTGTTTTATGTTTTTGCTCAATAGGATAGACACTCATTACATAAGTACATGTTTCCGTAGCCTTTAGTTGATGGTTTACCTTCAGATCTAATTCGCGAAGTATGGAATTTATGAATGAGATTTACTTGTTGTTCAGTACCTTTTCTTTCTTAATATAGTCACTCATGTTATAAACTGATATTTTCAGAGCCTTTAGCTGACTGAATTTAAGTTAATTGGCGAAGTGTTGTGTTTATAAGTGAGTTTACTTGTTGTTCACTAGTTTAGAGCTAGATAGTTTTAATGTTATTTCCTCATGTTATAAGCTGATATTTCCGAAGCCTTTGGCTGACTGAATTTAAGTTAATTGACAAAGTATTGTGTTTATAAATGAGTTTACTTGTTGTTAATTAATGTAGAGTTAGATAGTTTAATGTCATTCTCTCATGCTATAAGATGATATTTCTGGAACCTTTAGCTGACTGATTTTCATGTTAATTGGCAAAGTGTTATGTTTATGGATGAGATTATTGGCTAATCATTAGTTTTTACTTTCAAGTTTTCTTTTACTTTTGCCTTTAGTTTAATTTCAATTAGAATTTAATTTTGCAGATATAATAGACAGTAGAGGTAGTAGTTTCATTTCTAGTACTTCACTCTTAGTTTGATATAGATAGTTGCACGTTCACTTTCTCATTCAAGTTTTAATTTTGTAGATAACAGTTTCAAGAGTCTTTTGAGCTCATATTTTGGAAAACATTACAATAAGCAAGGAAATACGTTTTTTCTTCATCTTCTTGAAACTCCACTTCCAAACTTTACCTAAAAAGTACTTTTAAACTCCCACTTTAGTAGTAGATTAGAATTTCAATTACATTACAGCATTCTAGGAGGTTAAAAGAACAAAACCCCAAAACAACATAAAATTGAAAATAGTAAGGTAAGAAAGGGTTATCTAGCACATATAGTGCACTACACTTCATTAGTTTACGACACCCGGATTGATAATTTATGTAGCAATTTAGGACACTGAATTGACTGAACATTTTGGCACCGTTGCCGGGGAAGTGTAACTAGGTAGCCTATCTCTTACATTCAGAAAAAGAAGAAGGAATTAATAATTTATTGAGTATGCTCTCCTCTTGCACTTAGTGTGATCTAGAGGATCAGAAAAGAATTATTAGTCCAATTAAAATCATAAAAAAAAATGACATGAAAAGAGAAAGAGATTCTAGGGGAAGATTTATAGCTAGGGGCAGAAGTTTGATTTTCACAACTCCAACTACTCCACCAAGGATTAGAAAGGACACACCTCCATCCTAGACTCATACTCCCAGCCTTAGGATTTCTGGAGTTCAAGGGGCAGCAACTCAATTAGAAGATTCTCCCACTTCATCTACTAAACCAAATCTAGGGGAGGAACCCTTTTTCACCTCTATAGGTGAACCTATTATAGTTGAAGAAGTAGGAATACCTAGAGAAGAAGAAGAAATAGAAACTCTCTCTCATTAGCCATTAATAGAAGAACTAGAAGATTCTGAGGAAACTATCATGGCAGAAGAAGAGCAAGATGGAGAATTTTCACTATTTGGAGGAGGGGGTAGAGGTAGAGGTAATTGTTAGTGTCAGTCTTTGCAGCCTTCCTCCAGTGATCAAACATGCTCTTACAAAGTGATTTTAAGGTGTCAAGGTCAAATTTTCTCATTTCAGTGAGTCCTCAAGCAAAATTTGGTCACTAGGTATTAGGTCTAGGGTTTGGTTTTACTCCTTTCAAAGTTGTCCAAATGTCAGTCCAGGTCACCATTCAGCTGAGTGTACCGTCATTCAAAGAGTTTTCATCATCATGCCAAGTTCCAATGGGTCATTTTATACCTTGTTCATGCTTCAGTTGTGCCTAGGTAAAGTTCATTTCCCTCTCTTAGGGTTTTGAAGCTAATTTCTCTTGGATGGTCAAATCATCAACAAAACTTGTATCCTGATGTTCATACACCTTCCCCTATCCTTAATGTACCTTATTAAACACTTCCCATCACTGAGATCCCTCAAATTCCTCATTTTTGCACAAACCCTAGTTTCTTGCTACAACTTGACAATTTCCTAGGTTGGGCCTGTGTTTAGCCCTTTTGGACCCCTTCCCCTCACTCAATATTTGACATTCCACTTTCCCCTATTTCCTAACATCCCTCCCTACTTCTCAAAATTTCCTCAAGAATTTAGAAGTCCCCTATCCCCTTCATTTCGCTTCATTTCGACGAATACCCTGTTCCACACATCAGGGTAGGTTTTACTCAAATGATGTTTATGAGAAATAAAAGATGAATTTGGGAAAAATGAGAGAGGGTTTTGTCCAAAATAGGCCAAGGAAGAAAAACCTCTTCCAATTTTTACACAGGTTTCATGGTTTTAGAGAAATGTCAAAGATACAGTTTCCTCGGGAGAATTGATGCACCTCTGAAGTGACCTTGGGAAAATCAAGTTTTCTCCTAGCTTGGTTGGCCAAATTACTTTCTTGATGAGTCAAATGATAAATATACACAAATATATTTCCAATGAGCTATCATGAGCTCAATTTGGAGTTGAGGAACACCTTAAAAAGTTGACTGCAACAGCACTCTGCCTTGAGGCAGCCTCATTTTGCACATTTTGACCAGTCTTGGGAGATTTGACTTTTGACAGGACAAATGAACTCCAAATTGAAAAATTCAAGTTCGGTTTGAAATTATACTCAGAGAAATTTCCAACGATCTATCCTACGCCAAATTTGAACACTGGGAAGTCCCTCAAAAGTGGTTTGCAAAAAGGCGCTACGTACAGAAATTTTTAACACAGGGTTTTCTGCTCTATGCGCCGCGCCACGTGGTGCTCGCTTTTGCTAGAGGCCTATAAATCCAAAATACTTTGCCTTTCTAGATTTTTCATGTAAAATTACACTTTCCTACCTATGGCCAAGAAATTTGGGCAGGTTTTGAGCCCTCAAAAAGGTAAAAAAACACTCAAAAAATGACCTCATTGCCCCTATTTTGACACACACAAAGTAGTGTTGGAAGAATGGACTTTTGGAGGGGAAAATAGAGGCCAAATTGAAGAATTCTACTTGGTTTGGAAATTAGACAAACATGGATTTCCAACAAGCTATCATGAGCTCAATTTGGACACCGGGAAGGGCTTCAAAATCAACTCCAAAGTTGCGCTACGCATAGAGATTTTGGGCGCGGCGCATAGAGAATTTTGGCCTATTTTTTACTCTTCAGCTCAAAAATTCGCCCAGTTTTGACTAGTTTCAATTTTTCATGTAACTCTTGATCTACCATGATGTAATTTTGGCACATTTTTACTTGTTTTAGTAGATTCATTCACCAAAAGGTGAAATGTGAGTGAATGAATCAGTTTCCTAGCATATAGAGGCAAGTTGTTTCTTTACCTATTTTTCAGTTCCTTGTTTAGATATGATTGAAACAAATCCTAGAATGATGAGATCGACTCCTAGAGGCATGGGAAGGAGTTAGGCTTGTCTATATCATGTAATTTCTTAGTCATTTTCAGAGGTTGGACACTTGGGATTGCTTGGCACTCCATTGTACATCTGATTTCTGCATTTTTGGCAAAGGAAAGACCAGGGTTTTGCAGCACTTGTTGGGATCCTTGTGGCTCTGTGTTTTGATGGTGTTTTTCTACATGTAATTGTAAGTTCATTGATGTTTCATGTATTCCATTTCCCTTCTCTTTGCTTCTGAATTAAACAAGTTAAGTGACAAAGGTAGAATTCATTAGCTTGTTGTGCTCTGCCTGTAGTTTTGTTTAATTCTCAATGTTTTCTCTAGTTTGAGGAGGATTCTTGATACCCTCACGCCCTCTTCAGTTGCTCAACGGTCTTTTCCATCCATTCATTTAATCTAAAGCATCAAAACCACTGCCTACCAGCCCCAACTGGTACTCTGCAAAAATTTGGCCTCATCCCTGAACCCAAATTTGCCTTTCCCTTTTTTCCAACAAAACCCTCAAAAACTCAAATCAAATCCTTCCACTTCATACCTAGCCTAAGATTAGTTGTTAAATCAGTCATCTCAAGCCCCATCTAAATATCTTTTGCTGAGATTGACTCGGAGATGACCTCTCCTGTCCTTGTAGAGCTAGCTACGAGGATGAGCATGGTTTATGTGGACCTAGAAGCTTACCTTTTCAGCCTGAAGTAAATCTAGGCTCTAACAGTAGCAATGGAGGAGGTAGAGGAAATAGTGAAGGAGATAACTCATTTGGATTCCCTATAGTAGATGAGGAGACACATACAACAATGAAAAACATTTCATCATCCGTCCTCCCAAACTTTTATGGGTTGAGAAGTGAGGATCCTGAAACATTTTTGTTTGAGTTTGAAGTCTTATTCCGAACTTATGACTATTTAGAAGAATCTCAAAAACTCAAATTGTTCCCTTCAACACTGAAAGGGGCTACTCTGAAATGGTTTATGGGATTAGTCACTCAATCCATTAGGACTTGGAATGATATGAGGTAGGCATTTTTGGATAGATACTTGGATTATTGTATGCCTACCAATCATAAGGATGAGGTATTCAAAATGATGCAAAAGGAAGATGAAAACCTAGAGGATTTGCTTGAGAGGTTCCAATACAATTTGAAAAGAGCAAAAATGAACAATTTAGATGAAGAGACCCAGAAAGCTCTTTTGTTGAAATCCATTAGAGATGAATGGATATATATCTTAAACATGATGGGGAAGGGAGACATCTCTCAACTTCCATTGAGTGACATAGCAGAACTATGTGTCCATCTCTCAAGAGGGAAATCTAAAACTGGGAAAGGGCCTAGAGATCCTTCTCTTATTAGAGCAAACAAATTTGCAACGGGAACTGTAAGTAGGGAAAAAATTGGAAATATGCTTGATGAATTCAAAACTAATATTTTAGGGAGCCTTAGTGAGCAGCTAGACACCCTCAAAATCCAAAACAAGCAGAAAACAGAAGCTGATGCTTTAGCCATCTTTTATCCAAAATGCAGGAAGAAACATGCTTTAAGGGAATGCCCTCTAGATGCAAAAGTTGTAGAAACTTGTATGATCTATTCAGAAAGTCATGAGACCAAGGATTGTCTTTCAATCCTAAGTCTTAAGCCTATCTTTCAAGAGGAAGTAGTTCCAAATTTTGTAGAACCTCTTTGTTTTGTTACAAGAAGACCTTGGCAAGGGCAACAAAATCAATGATTTAACAATCCAATGAATTTTCAGCCCCCACCAAATTGGAATTCTTGGCAACAACCTTGGCCTCAACCTCAAAATCAATATCAATCTCAACCATGGGAACAAGTGGTACAAAATCCTTATGGGAGATTTGCTCAATATTATCAATATCCTCCATCTTATCAGAGCTATCCTCCCCCACAAAATCAACAACGAAATCAACAACCACAACTTCCAAATCAAAGCCCTCACCTTTCATTGCCATTTCCACAACAACAACCTCCTCAACAAAGTCAAAACCCTCAACTCTTACTTCCATTTCAACAAAATCCAAATCAACTACCAGCCCAACCATTACCAAACCCCAATAATAAAAGCCCTCAGAATGCTTACATGGTAGAAGGACAACAATTTCCTACTTACATGATTGTTCCTCTAGATCTTAATGATGTTCAACTTAGATCTGGTAGGATTTTAGAAAAGGAAAAACCTTCTATAGATATTCAAGAGCAAGATGCTTCTGAGGAAGACTCTCTGAAATTCAATAAAAGTTTTGAGGAGACATCCCTTCAAAACCAAAACACTCAAAAAGAAAAAGAAAAAGAATCAATAAACACAACTCCTATAGTTGAGAAACCTGCATCTACTTCTGCACCTCCTTTTCCTGAGAGATTGAAAATTGATAGAGGAGTGGAAAAATAGATCTTGTTGCCCAATTATGATTTCTTAGATGAATTAAAGAATGTCTGTATCAAGATTCCCTTGTTACAAGACATTAGAGAAATTCCCATTCTAGCAAAAACAATAAAGGAGTTGAGTATCAAAAGACTGGGTAGAAAACCAAGAGACACAAAAAGAATTCACCTGGTAGGAAAAATAGCAGATATCATGATGGGAAAGATTACCATGCAGAAATATGTGGATCCAGGAAGTCCAATTGTCAAGACACACATAAATGGGATTGAAATTCCAAATACATTAATTGACTTAGGGGCAGCTATAAACATTATGAGTAAACAAACTATGGAACAACTTAAGCTTCCTAATATTCTTTACACACCTACTTTACTGCAACTTGCAAATAGATCAGTAATCAAACCAGATGGTGTGCTAGAAGAAATTTCAGTCTCCTTATATTCTTGGGAATATTCTGTGGATTTCATGATCTTAACTACCAAGAATAATCTAGGAGGATACCCACTTATCTTAGGAAGACCTTGGCTGGCCACAACTGATGCTTTTATTAGTTGTAGATCTAGTGACTTGTACATTTCTAATGGTAGTTCAACAAAGAAATTTACTTTGTATCCTCCAGAAAAAGCAATTACAGAAATATATGACAATGAATGGGTCGATGATGAAGATGTTATACAACCTATCTTTACTATATCAGAAATTAGTGAGGATAGTAAAATTTTGAACACATTAGAAAATTTTGAAACATCTTCAGAATATGATCATGAACAATTTCAGTTAAACTCTGATACTGAATACCTGTCATCTAGGCAGATGTCTCTTTATTCCATGGAAGAGTTTGGTAGTTTTGCAATTGAAATTTTTCCAGGTAGAACATTGAATATAAACAAAAACTTGGAGAAAATACAACAAGAGGAGCTAACAAAAATCTTACAAAAACATTCTGCTGCATTTGCATGGGAGTATACTGATATGAAAGGTATTGGCCCTAAGACTTGTATCCATCATATCTATATTGAGGAAAACAATAGACCAATCAGACAACCTAAGAGAAGGATGAATCCAAATCTTAGGGAGATTGTGAAAGAAGAGCTCCAAAAACTACTCCCTTGGTAATAGTGCCTAAAAAGAACGACAAATGGAGGGTGTGCTTTGATTATAGAGAATTGAATAAAGAAACCTTGAAGGATCACTTTCCCTTGCCCTTTATAGATCAAGTATTAGATACATTAGCAAGTAAAAAGTAATTTTCATTTTTGGATGGTTTTAGTGGTTATAATCAAATTCATGTAGCACCTGAAGATCAGGGTAAGACCACATTTACTTGTCCATGGGGAACTTTTTCCTATCGAGTGCTTCCTTTTAGATTATGTAATGCACCCGCAACATTCCAAAGAGCAGTACTAGGAATTTTTTCTGATCTAATACATGATTGTGTAGAGGTATATATGGATGATTTTACAGTCTATGGTAACACATTTGAAGAAGCCTTGGAAAATTTGGAAAAGGTCGTTAAAAGATGTAAAGAAACAAACCTTTCATTAAGCCATGAAAATGCTTTATGATGTTTACGAAAGGTATTGTTCTAGGACATCACATTTCAGGAGATGGGATTAAAGTAGACAAATCTAAAGTTGAAGTCATCTCGAAGTTACCAATTCCAAATTGTCAAAAAGATGTTAGAAGTTTTCTAATATTTACAGGATATTACAGAAGATTCATAGAAAACTCTACCAAAATAGCATCTCCACTCTTCAAATTGCTTACAAAAGATTGTGAATTCAAGTGGAATCCTGATTGCCAACTAGCATTTGAAGACTTAAAAACAAAAATATCTGAAGCAACTAACTTAAGAGGACCAAACTAGAAACTTCCTTTCCATATTTCTACAAGTGCTTTAGATACAGCTCTAGGGGCTGTACTGGGACAAAAAGAATTGATTCCTTTACTATACAACTAAGAATTTGACTTCCACTGAGTTGAATTATACTGTAACTAAAAAAGAGTTCTTAGCTGTTGTTCATGCAATTAACAAGTTTAGACATTATATAACATGCTATGAAGCTTTTGTTCATACTGATCACTCTGCAATTAGATATTTAATGAATAAACCAATTACTAATGGCAGAGTTACAATATGGCTTTTACTTTTGCAAGAATTCAATATTACTGTGCTAGATAGACCTGGAAAACAAAACACAGTTGCTGATTTCTTGTCCAGGATTTAGAATATCAAAGAAGACTCTCCAGTTGAGGATAAGTTTCTTGATGAACACTTATTTGTAGTAACTACTCAAACTCCTTGGTTTGCAGAAGTTTCTAACTATTTGGTTACAGGGAAGCTACCCTCACATTTATTTCCTAGAGAGAAAAGAAAGATTACTCAAGATAGTTCAAGATATTCATGGATCTCTAACGAATTATATAACACAGGGCCAGATTATATGATCAAAAGATGTGTCAGGGAAGATGAAATGCCTGATAATCTTAAAGGATGTCATGATGAGCCGTGTGGTGAACACTTTGCTGACAGGAGGACAACCAATGAAATCCTTTCTTTAGGATATTATTGGCCATCCATTTTCAAAGATGCAAGAGAATATGTCAAAAGGTGTGACAGCTGCCAAAGGGTAGGGAAACCTGCTTCCTCAAATGAGATGCCATTACAACCTTAGGTACTTATCGAACCCTTTGAAAAATGGGCTTTAGACTTTATTGGACCTATTAATCTTCCATCCAAGCAGAAAAAGTATATATTGGTATGTACTGATTATGTCACTAAATGGGTAGAAGCCAAAGCATTATTCTTTGCTAACGAAAATATAGTAGTTAGTTGTTTTTTTTAGGATATTTTTACTCGCTTTGGTGTTCCAAGAGAAATTGTGACAGATCAGGGAGCTCAATTTATATCCAGAATAATGGAGAAGCTTGTGGAAGAATACAAGATCAAGCATAGAAAATCCACTCCTTATCATCCACAAGAAAATGGTCAAGTGGAGTCCACAAATAAAGTGATTGAGGGAATCATTACCAAGGCTGTGCATCTACGTAGAAGAGATTGGGCAGAGAGGCTACCTGAAGCCTTGTGGGCCTACAAAACTACATGGAGGAATACAACAGGAGATACACCTTATGAACTTGTTTATGGAAAGCAAGTTCTGTTCCCCATTGAGTTCCAAATTAAAACTTTCAAGATGGCAGTTCAGTTGGGAATGGATCTATCAGAAGCTCAAAAGCATAGACTGGAGCAGTTGAATGAATTTGATGAAATCAAACAAGAAGCAGTTCAAAGAACAGGTCTAGTTTAGCAGCAGAGAGCTAAGTGGCATGACAAGTACATCAAGGACAAAAGGTTTCAAGAAGGAGATTGGGCATTGCTATTTAATTCAAAGTTCAAGGATTTTCAAGGTAAATTTCAAACTCATTTGCTTGGGCCATATGAGATTGAAAAAGTTTTCAGTAATGGAGTAGTAAGAATCAGAACCATTTATGAGCACCAAACTCCTTTCCTTGTGAATGGTCACGGATTGAAGATTTATCAGAAGCCAATCTCAAAGGAGGAGTTTATCAAGATCTTTCAAAATAATTCTGAAATGAAGTTGGTGAAGAAGAATCATTCTTCCCCACCAACTTAGTCTTTGTTATTTTCATCATTGAAAAAAAAAAGATAAAAAAATTTGTGTAAGCTTGAAAACCAATCACTGATTGGCATTCTTATACAGAAAATACAGGGTGGAAATCAGAAGACTTTGACACCCTATATTTTCCCAAAAAAAAAAGGTCTTTCATTTTATTCATGGTTTGTTTTATTCCATTCCATTTCATTTCTGCAAATTTCAGTCCATTTCACCACCACATTCCATCAATAATCTTTCTTCATATCCACTTTTCCAGGTTTCCATTCATACAATCATTTTCCATTTTCATTCATCAAGTCATATTTTATTCACTATGTTACATTCTACAACTGTTTTCCAATTCCGTAGTTGTTTTCTGATTTCGCAGCTAATCCTGTTACTCTGCAGTGACAAATTATTAGCCAAAATAAAAAAATAAAAGCCAGATGTAGGTATAGAAGGAGAAATATTTTGAAGACATCAACACCTAAAGCACCTACAAAAGCAAGCAATCAAAAGTTAGTAAATGGAAAAGGTATGATTCCAAAGGTGAGAATAAAACCCATTTCAAATAGCACTATAAAAGCATAAATTGTATGGTTTGAATAATCACTACTCCTTAACATGTCATGATTTGATTTGATTGTTGCCATAACTGCACCATACCCACCAATTTAATTCTCAACGATCTCATGATTTGCCTCCGATTCTAACTCGTGCTTCATCGTACATCCTTACTCCACCTATTGAAACGACTAATTATGTGAATGTAAGCTGGTTGAATATGGCTCTTTCACTCATCGAGTTTTCATTTTCTCACTCCCGCAGCCTTTTTATGATGAAAAGCACTCGAAATCAATTCAATCTTTTAGTTCTATTCATGAGTAACACTCTGCCTCCATGCAGTCTGTGTGTACACCAAGCCTTACAGCCTCTATACTATTCCAGTGCATACAGTTTTCCCTACTTCGTAACCTCTCCATCATTCAACCTCATACTCATCGTTTTTCCTAATTTCATACCCATCGATTTTCTCTACAGTCTTCTTCCATTTCATCCCTATAACCGTTCTGTTTCCATATAACCACCATTACAGAGGTATCTACATAGTGAAGAAAGGCAGAATGGGTCTCATTGTAAGGACAGAGCGCATATGAGTTAAGTTTATGGAGGGATACCCTCAGTTGAAGGGGACATTAAAGAAGGTTTGATGGCTGAAGTTTATCAAGAAATTCAATGGCCATCACAAGGAATTTACCAAAACATTTGCAAGATCTTTTAATGGAGTAGAAGTGGAAATTGGAGATATAAGGTTTTCAGTGACTAAATCTTCAATTGCAGCTACAACAGAACTTCCACAAGATGGAGAAAGGTGGTTCAAAAATAAGGACTTCAATGAAAAGGCTTGGAGAGTTATTCTTCGAAAACCAGGTATGGATATATCAATTTTCAAAAGAGGAATTCCTATCTTAGCATTAAAGGAAAAATGGACTAGTTTGCTCTTGTTTATTCATAAATTTATCACGTGTGAAGGTAGATATGGTTGAATGTACATGTATCACATAATGTTATTGATGAAATTTTTGGAAAATGAGACCATCAATCTCCCTTACTTTCTGTTAAATAGTTTAAGAAAGATGTCTATCACTGTTCAAAAGAACATAGAAGATATAGAACCCCATCTTTACCACCATGGTCTCATAAAGATCTTAGTTGAAAATCACTTGAAGGATATGGGAGACACATGGGAAAACTTCCTAGTCAGGAAATTTTTCCAAGATCCACCTGAGTTGCCTGAAGGGAGTTCAGTAAAGAGGAGTAGAAGAAGAAGAGAAACTCTAACAATTCAAAATAATCCTACCAGTTTAGCAAAAGAAAATAGTAATGAAGAACTGCCCTCTAAAACTATATCTGAAATCATGAAGCAAACAAAACAGAAAGGAAAAAGAAAAGTTGAGGAAATCTATGAAACTCCTGAGCCTTCATCAGAAGAAGAACAATTGCTCTCTGAAAAATTAGGCCACATTAAAGAACAGTCCAGGAAATCAAAAGAAAAAGGGAAGAGGAGACAGGTCATAGAAGAAGAGAATATAGGCTCACAAAGTCTAAGAAGAAGCTCTAGGCTTAAAGGCAAGTTGAAGAAAACAAAAAAAAAAGAAGCTCAATTCATAGACTTGGGAGGGGAGACTCCAACCCAATCACGAGATAACACTTCATTCGAGCATAGTCCACAACATTCTCTTTCTCCTCAACTAGACTTTGAAAATGGTCTAAGAAAATCATCTCCAGAGATTGACCAGGCTCAACAGTAGATCTATGATTTCATTGAATCATTGGAGCAAAAGAACACAACAACAGAACATGGGACTTCATCTAACCAGACAGTTACACCACATGAAACTCTGATTCATTCATTAAAGCAAGAAATCTATGAATTAAAGGTATTAAATAGGCACATCCAGAGGGAAAATGAAGCTTTGAAGGAGAAAAACAAACTGGACAAAATCATTCAAGACAATATCATGCTTCATTTGGGATTATGGCATAAGAAAAATAGAAAATTGAAGAAGAAAAATACATGCTAAGCAGTTCCCTCATCAACCTTAACTATAGATGCCTTATGAGAAAACCCAGAATGGTAGTGGCAGCAAGGAGAAGAAGAAGAGGTTGGATGTTCTAGCATAGGTTTCAGAGCAGATGTAGTAGAAGAAGGATTGTTACAATTTTGGTTGCATGAGGACATGCAACAACTTCACAGTGGGGGTATGTTGAGCCCCAAAACTACCTCTTTTTCAAGCATTTTTTTCACCCATATTCCTCTGTTTTCCCATACCAGTGCATCCTATGCCGTCAAAAGTCATTACATGTTGATTGCAGGAGTACATTTTAGTGATTTTCAAATTATATTATTATGTGTGTTATTTGGACAAGGTTTTGTTTCTCAGCTACAAAATGTAACCACTTTCCGTAGCTAACTAGCAATTCCACAACCATCTTCATACTTTTGCAGGTTACAGGTGTCGAGAAGAGGAACGAGCCACATGGGTAGCTCAGGAAATGTCAACACATGGATAGGGTCCTATTCATTTGATCAGATTCGAGGGAAAAGACCCCGGTCAAAGGGGAGTCAACGGAGAAGTTCTACAGTAGTTAGAACTTTGTTCTGACACGTAATTGAGTCCGAGGCTTGTTCTTGAACATGAGGATTCGTTTTTCCACCTGCATAACTAAATCCAACATCCACTATGAAAAGATTTACTGTTTGTGCCAACCGGAAGGCTAAATCCTCGATGCATGACCTGTTCATGTGTCTATCGTAGAAGAATTTCCTCTTCGAAACAATTAGCAATTTCTCCTATAAATTCAAGCGTTTGGAACGTAGACAAGTTAATGTTTTTATTGTTGAAATAGTGTGATTTCCTTTTGTAATCAAGAGACACAAAGTTCTCTATTTTCATGATATAAAAACTCTGTTTTCGTATATGGATGCCTGAGCGTGTGAAGTAGATCTGTGTTGATAATACAAGGCTGTGCAAAGGGCCCCTGCATGGTTGAGGTTTCTTTTTCATTTTTGTATATTTTCATTTGTGTTTTCTTTCGTTCAACTATATATTACTTGTGTTTGGTTTATGTTCATAATCGTTTTAACATTGTATTTATATTGCAGCTTGTCAATTGTTTTTACTAACCCTGATAGATGCATTTCAGAGTAGCAGTAGGACTTTAAATTTGTTTATGCACGAGTTTCTTAGTTTTAAACTTGCATCAAGCAACATTTTTGGGACTCACTTCTTTTGCTGTTCTTTAGTTTCCAAGTTCAAGTTGTTTTATGTTTTTGCTCAATAGGATAGACACTCATTACATAAGTACATGTTTTCGTAGCCTTTAGTTGATGGTTTACCTTCAGATCTAATTGGCGAAGTATGGAATTTATGAATGAAATTTACTTGTTGTTCAGTACCTTTTCTTTCTTAATATAGTCACTCATGTTATGAACTGATATTTCCGAAGCCTTTAGCTGACTGAATTTAAGTTAATTGGCGAAGTGGTGTTTATAAGGGAGTTTACTTGCTGTTCACTAGTTTAGAGCTAGATAGTTTTAATGCTATTTCCTCATGTTATAAGCTGATATTTCTGGAGCCTTTAACTGACTGAATTTAAGTTAATTGGCGAAGTATTGTGTTTATAGATGAGTTTACTTGTTGTTCATTAGTGTAGAGTTAGATAGTTTAATGTCATTCTCTCATGCTATAAGATGATATTTCCAGAGCCTTTAGCTGACTGATTTTCAAGTTAATTGGCGAAGTGTTATGTTTATGGATGAGATTATTGGCTGATCATTACTTTTTAGTTTCAAGTTTTCTTTTACTTTTGCCTTTAGTTTAATTACAGTTAGACTTTATTTTTGCAGATAGAATAGACAATAGAGGTAGCAATTTCATTTCTAGTACTTCACTCTTAGTTTGATATAGATAGATGCAAGTTCACTTTCCCATTCAAGTTTTAATTTTGTAGATAACAGTTTCAAGAGTCTTTTGAGCTCATATTTTGGAAAACATTACAATAAGCAAGGAAACAAGCTTTGTCTTCATCTTCTTGAAACTCCACTTCCAAACTTGACCTAAAAAGTACTTTTAAACTCCCACTTTAGCAGTAGATTAGAATTTCAATTACATTGCAGCATTCTAGGAGGTTAAGAGAACAAAACCCCAAAACAACATAAAATTGAAAATAGTAAGGTAAGAAAGGGTTATCTAGCACATATAGTGCACTACACTTCATTAGATTACGACACCCGGATTGATAATTTATGTAGCAATTTAGGACACTAAATTGACTTAACACTTGGATTGGAAGGAAGTCTTCCACACTTCAGAGGGTTCGATTGGCACCTAGTGATAACCGAACTTCAATTCTTGGTCCCTTCCCTACCACGTTGTGGTCCACTTTACATATTTATATTCATAGCTCCTGACAAGGTAATATTTTTGCTTGATAGTGTCTCATAAATAATTCAAAGTGGGTGTGGTTGAAAACGGTTAGGGTTCCCTCTCATCATTCTATTCACAGTAGGTTTCCCACCATTCCTTGACATGGGGGGTGTCTTTTAGGAGTGAAAAAGTAATATTTTCCCGATTAGAAAATCTATGAACCGAAAAATATCCTTGCAACAAATTTAACCATCTATCTATGACGTCTGCATCTATCTAGCCTTCAAATATGGGAATCTCAAAGTTGGCTTGTACCTTAAAGGGAGTGGCACCTCCAAAGTTGTTGTTGGATGAAGATGTGTTGCCCGTGGGTAGGCGTCAAAGGATTTGGGAAAATTTATCCATCATCGCATTCCTATGTTACTCAAGGGATTTCTCGAGCAATATTTTGAAAGGATCTCCTTCTCCCTCGTCTTTATTTTATTTTGTCATGGGAGGCCGTTAGGGTTCGCAAAGCTAGTCTTGCAGAGGTTCAACCAGTACAAGCCCTAACTCCTTATACCCTAACCTCGTTGGGGACATGCAAAGAAAAATAGAGAAATAGAAGACTGCTCTGATACCAATGATCCATAATTATATAGGTGTGCAACAAAATACAGATACAAACATAAACACCGAGATGCAGCAACAATAAAAATTCATTTCATTAATATCAAAGAAATGAAATATGCTTGCATATAGAATAGAAATAAACTAGCTTGAGTGATAGTAGCTTATCTCTAAGAAGATATGTGGTGGCTACATGCCTCTGAACTGTGTTACAATGAGGCTCAAGGGAATTTTTACTATTGAACAACAAGGGAAAACCCTAAACAACCAAAACCTTAACCCCAGGAGATGGAACACCAAGAGTTTGTGGATCCCGTTGAGTTTAGTTGGGCAACCAACTTCCTGGGGTTGTATCTTTGTCATATGATCTCCGTTTGGCATGTACAATATCTCATTGGAAATATCTCTCTGAGTACTACATGAATTTCCATAGGCCTGTAGGCCTATAGCCGTAGAACCTACGGTCATGCACCTGCGGAAGACCTAAAAAAATGATGTTTAGGAGGTCAAAACAACTCCAAAAGTTTAGGACCCAAAAATTTGCTAAAAATAGAAAAATGTTGCTATTATCAAGGAAAAAGATGAAACCGACTGGAGGTCTAGGTGGAATAGGTAGGTGGCCACCAATATCCACATGTATCAGCCGGGGTAGTGTCTAGGCTCACTAGTAGTGAAGCAATTCTTATGTTCTTGTAATGACTCCGTCGAGGTACTAAACAAGCCTACTAGCAGTAGAGCAACACCCAAGATGAAAATTCATACTCTAAATATCTTAAACTTGAAATTATATATTACCCTTTCCTAGATTGAAATAATTGTGATATAACATAATCTCTTGTGTGCTGAACCAAGGAAAGGAATGATGGGTACTGCATATATAGTTGGGTTGAATGGAAGAACCAAGGAAATCCGATTGATGAATCAATACTTCCTGAAAGAGCTAAAACTTTGCTGAAATAAATTCCTAGAGAGAGAAGCTAAAGTTCACCTAGTTTGTCTCCAAGTGTTGTCGTTACTACAACACCCTCCAAAATTTTGCTACATTCTTATTTTAGAGCCTACCTACCATCATACTTAGTGTCTCTTTTGGCCATCAAGTCTCCTTTCATGTTATTACACATATTTTAAGTGTACTTATCTTTCCTAAGTGTTTTTAGGTCATTAAGAATATCCAGAGTGCACTTCACAGTCATGGTACATTTCCTAGTCACAAAACTACACTTTTGGTTGCAATTGAATATAATTTGTCTTTCATACTTAGAGAGTGTTTTTAAATTTTCATTTTGATGTATACTTATTAGTATTAGGTCATGTCTAAGTTTTAATGATGATTTGGTATGCATCGCACTTGATTTTACTCCTAACTCATTGTGTTTTCCCATGTCTCACATTCCAGACTTATACAATATTTCAACTTTACAAGTCTTCCCACTAGGATAGGGAGAGCACAATGTGCACTCTCGAGGCTTTGTCAAACCCTCATTATTTATTCAGACTATGCCATGTGCCAAATATTAGCTTTGCCCCCATTTCAAAAGCACACAATTCACTCTAAAGCATCAAAATCCCCTTGTTCTTATGAATTATACCAAGCTTTCCCTCTCTCCTAGATGAGCGCACAATGTACTAGCCGTGGTTAGTCAGTTCTTACTTGAGCCGTGATAGTGTGCCTGACACCCTCCTTGTGTATAAGGCCTTCCCAATTGAGCACATAGCACAACAACAATTAACAATGAGCTCCCTTTCCTCTTGTGATTGTGCCCTGTTCCCTCCGTGAGGCCTCCTCTTTCAACAAAGCACACAAGAAATCCTTAGTGGACAACACACAACCCCTTGCCTCATAATAGTGCACCCAATGCCCAAAATCTTCCCCTTCACCCATTCTGAGCACACTGATATTTCACATTTAGAAAGTTTGCATGAAACATGATAGAATAAGATATTTTCAGGCTGGTGGTTGCTTGCCATGAGTGATTTTACTTGTAGGTGTTTTCAAAACAACATGGAAGGGATGAATGGGAAGATCTGTCAAAAGAAGAAATCCAAGGAAGCTTTCAAAAACAGAAGAACACATATTACGACAAGTGAAAGAAAATTGGATTCAGATGATCAAAGTGATGCATAAAAACTCCATATGATCTCAAGAGCATTTGGAGAGCAAAAGGCAACAACAACAATAAATATGCATCAAGTGTTGAATATATAGGTGGAAACATTGTCACCTCTCAAGAAGTTCCATTTCACAAGTCATTATGGGGTCCACATCATCAATGTCAGTGACTTATCATAATATCTCCACATGATGATGTAATTTTGTAATCATTGTAAATGTAAATATGTGGAAGGCCAAGAGTCATGTATGGACAAGAGAGTCACATGGAGAAGTCCAAGAGTCCTATAGAAACTCAAAAATCATTTAGAAGTTCAAAAGTTGTTTAGAAGTCCAAAGGTTACATTAGAAGTTGAAAATTCATGTGGGAAGTTTAAGATCCATGAGGATATGAAAGGTCATGCCTCTAGTTATAAAAGGAGCCACATTACTCAAAGATATTACTTTTCACTTTGGCTTCTCCCACAAGGCATTAGACAGTTAGAGATATTTCTTTTGTAGAGCAAGTAGTGGCTCTAACGCTCCACTATTGGAGGTAGTGATGTTCATTGTACCTATGTATCTTGGAATTTTCGCTCAATACTAGAAGCTCTTTGAGCGAACACATTTTCATGCATATATCATGGATGTTCTAAGACTATTTTGTGGATGTTTGTGGTGTATGTTGACATTCATATGCATTAAAAAATTGAACTATATTAAGTGGATTTTGTGCTTATCTTATTGAAACTGTGTTGTGATTGTTATAATTATCGTTGCATCTGAACTACTTCACTTGATGACTAACGATTATTTCTCATCTATGTGTGCGAGTATTTACCATAATAGTACTATTACTTTTCTTTTAGAGACTTGCTTTTGTTTCCTCATAGTGAAATAACCTTGATACATTTGCAATTGAACATTTCACAAGGCATACTTTCTTTCTCATTCAAGCGTACATGCACACTACTCTCTTATGCTAATTTCTCAAGCCAAGGTAAATATTTAAGTAAATGATGGTTGGGCCATATTTTTGAATGGGACTTCCATACCAAATGGTGTGAAGTCTAATTTTGACTTCATATTGTGGAGTTCCCCTATATTTTGGTGGGATCTAACATCATAAACAAGAGGCTAAGGGGAAGTGGGGAGAAAACCAACAACCTGTCATCATGCAAAATCCATTTCCCCGTCAAGGAGCGGTAGCTACTTAGTATGAGGCTGGTCCTCCCCATTATAAAAACCAAATAGGGGACAGTTCAAGTGATACCTCTAGTCATTATAACAGAACCCCTCCATAACCTAATCCCTCAATATAAAAAATAACCATTACCAATATAGCTACACCACCTTTAACCATACAACAACCTCCCATTGAACTTGTCTCCAAGATGGTGAAGGGACCATTATGTTGCACATCCCATAATTTAAAAGTAAATTATAGTTATATTATTGTTGATGACCTTGCACAATCGCCATCATCCATGTTGGTATTGGAGGTCCTTCAAACATGTCCAACTCAAATAAAAGTACTCCTTTCCGCATTAGGTGCAATTGATCTGTCATATTTGTGATTAATCTCTTTTGACTTGGAAAATTCTGAACCACAACTACCATCCATAGTAACATTTCAGATTCCTATCACTGTTTAGAATATCCCTATCCATCGATGCATCATTGATGAGGGGGCATCCACCTATATCATGTTGAAGTTAGTTTGGAAAAAGTTTGGATCCCCCAAACTCACTACTTCCTCCATCACATTAAGGGCATATGGCAGTCACCTGTAAGACTCTTTTAGAACATCCCCATTAATATTTCCAGAAAGAAATTTCTCATAGATATTGAAGTCCTTGATGCCCCTCTTGATTACAACATCTTATTTGGATGGAGTTACATTTATGCCATGAAGGAGGTGTAATCAACAAGATTTTTCACCATGAGTTTCCCCCATAATGGGAAAATCATCACCATTGACCAATTAACACATTACGAGATGAGGGCCTCTTCCTCCCGGGATAAGGTGTTACCCTTTATTGGGTCCCAAAATGAATTGGTCCCTTCCTTGAATGAAGTTGGCCTAAGAATGTTCAAAACTTCATATCTCCTCGACACATACCGAGGATACCCACCAGCCATCACGACAATTTCTAGAACCTCTTGTCCATGATGACCACATTAGATGGTAACCAAACTTAGGACCCTCAAGCACCAATTTAGAAAAACCTGATGCTGCAATGAGCGAATCTCCTTTTCTCCCTTACAAGATTACTCAAATCCATTTCCTATATCCTCCACCTGACTTTATCTCACCCCAAGTCATGGTAATCCTTACCTTACCATATATGGCTCTCACAATTCCCATCTGGTATTTGGCACCCCAAGCCATGTCAACAAGCTTAAACTTCACATCTACTAGATTTTTTACCTCAAACCCCCCTTAGGAAACCTTACCACCTATTCAAATTCCTACATCGGCATTGAAGGGCTCCACTAAAAAGGATAAACAAAAATCTAAGAAGAATGACACCCCAACTACCTCTTCTCCTAGGTTATTCCCCCATGTGCATTATGTGATGTAACAGGACACCCTACCAACCAATTCCTATCATTGGAAAGGTTGAAAGCCATTTTTCATGCCCTAAAGGCACCCTTACCTCTCCCCACCCTCCAAGGAGAGAAAGGAACCATGTCTCGTAATAAGGGATTACACACCAACCACCCGTGCACCATTTTCACACAACAATGACATTATAGTCATCATTGCCCCGATATCCCTTAATATCAGGATGCATTGGTCACCCTTCACGAAGATAGTACGATAAGTCCATCAATTCCTTCCACCCCGTCTAGTGAGGATGCACCTCAAACCATTTATTGTGTCTTTGAGAAATAAACCCCACGAGAAGCACACTCATGTGCTTCCTGTTAGTGTCACTATTTGCATACTTCCATCAAGGATCACATTCCTTTTTTTGCATGATCATTTTAGGTGTCTCACCTTGCAATTTCAAGTCATTTCGCTAGGTCATACTTTGAAATTGATTCCCTGATGGTTGTTTGAGTCAAGATTGGTCTTTTCCCTCACAAAGATGTCTGTTGACCCACTCTCATAGTTGGATGAGCTTTTAAAACCTTCTGTCACTCTTGTCATCTCAATCAAAATTAGTCATGAAATCAGGTCTTCATTTTTTATTTAGGTCATTAGGTTTCATCTTTCTAGGTCTAGGGTCATTATTGTATCCAAATAAAGGGAAGCAGCAAGTGTGGGGAAGACCTAATAAATGTCATTCAGTCTCTTTCAATCAAAATTGATATATGGATGTTTTCTTTGGTTCTTTGTATCTTTTCATCTCAAAAACATCGTTTTTGAGTTGAAAATGGAAGATTTATTTGTAATTGTCAAAGCCATTTCATGATAAAGTATCTAATTTCCCAAGCTGCTTAAAGTCATATATTCCATGCTATACACTCCATAATGCAAAGCATTAAAGCATACCAGCCACTCAAAAGCATTAGAAAGAAACATGCGAAAGAAATTTTAAAAGGTGAATGATTAAAGTGGTGGGTCCCTATAGTGAAAATTACAGTTATAAAACCTCAAAGGGATGAGCTAAACTTCATCATGCTCATTTGACAAAGAGAAAAGCAGAGTTGCAGCAAATTGGTGGTTGAAGAAATCGAGGGCGCTGCACATAGAGCAAAGAGTGTTGTGTGCAGGGCAAAGTTGTGGGACGCTGCGCATACCACTGGAGCGCTACGCATAGAGCCTGCGCACCTGTGTATTTTTGCATAGCGCTGCGCATACAACAGGGCGCTGCGCGCCTGTACACTGCGCTGCACATATGGCTGGAAACCAAATACCCTAACAAGCATCCAAATCACTCATTTTGCTACATAGAGCCTCAAAAAAGTAAGTATACTCCCTAAGCTGTCCTCCCAACACTCATTTCAAGATTTTTGAGTTTGTTCGCTATTAAAAATTTCAAACCCTAGGTTGTCTAAAACCCTCCCTACTTATCCTTTTCAAGTTAATTCCCATATCTTATTGTCATATCCCTAAATATCATCCCTATTCCCTATTCCCTACTATTAGATACACTTATCCCCAATACAATAGTCCCCAAACAAAATCCCTAAACCCCTAATTACAAAATAGTCCCTACTAAAAAATACCACCCTTTATCACTCTCACATCATACATATCTCATTCCTACATCAAACAAACTCCTATCCCCTTCCCCTATCCCTACTCACCATAAATCCCACTTCCTGATTACCTTCTCTAGGGTTTCTAAAACTTCAAACTCAAAAAAATGGACAAAGAGGATAAAGATTATGAGAAGGAGGAAAAAAATGGTAGTGAAAGCATGGAAGATGAACCTCAACATCGGAGAAAACCACATAAGGGAGGCAGAATTATCAGAGAGGAACCATCAAACATCAGAGAGTTAGAGGCTTCCCCTATGATTGTCTCTTGTTTAAGGTATCTGGGATGTTATGAGTTTTGTGAGCAAGTACAAAGAGGTCAACATCATTGTCAGTTGACCAGGCTTCTTGTAGCAAATATCCATGATAACAGGGTAACTCTTGCTGGGGTGACATTTGTAGTTTCCACCTCCATCATTGCTGATGCTACAAGGATTCCAAATGTGGGGGAAAAATGGTATAAAGCACAAGATTTGGATGAGCACTACTATGATCCATACATCAAATCCAGGTACATGAATAAAAAGAAGAGGACCTTTCCTTTCAGGTTCCTTCACGAAAAGTATGCCTCTACGATGAGGATCATTATGAAGTATTTTGAATGTGAGGGTAGATTTTCCAAACTATACACCTATCATATTAGGCTTCCCATGCACTTCACAACAGTGAAAATGTTGAACATCCCGTAGATCTTATTCAGGAACATTGAGAATATGGCCTACATTGTACAAAAAAGGCCATACTCTCAGTAGATGAATAGTATTTATCACTATTCCTTGATTAAGAGTATTGTGCTACATCATCTCAACCTCCTCAACATCTCTTGGGATATTTTTATTGCCAATGAAATCTTCAATGGTCCTTAGATTCCTCCACCGGTGCCTCAAGAAGTAGAAAGGCCTTCCAGCAGTACCAAAGTAAAGAAAAGTAAGAAGGCTAAAAAGACTAAATTTGTTGAGAAGACAAAAACCTACAAAACATATCAGGGAGGGGATAGAAAGTTGTTTGCAGCGGATAGGAAAGTGTTTACTCCACTTGATGTGGAAGGGGCCTTGCCTTCTTCATCAGCTCATAGGCAAATGCTTGCTCCACAAACAGTGGAAGGGGCTTTGCATTCTTCATCAACACAACAGGTGCAAAAAGGGAAGGAAAAGATGCTAGAGGAAAGCTTCAATGATGGCATTGAGATAGTCGACTTGGAGGCTCAAGATGAGGTGACAAATGAAAATATAATCATAAAGGAAAAATATGCACAAATCCAAGCATTGATGAAAAACTTGGCGAGAGCTAAGTATGTCATTTCATACCTTGAGCAAGAGAACAAGTAGCTAAGTGACAAAAAAGTCCTCATGGAGCTAGAACTTCTCAAGGCAAAGAGGCAAGATGACAAAGGCAAATCAGTAATGCAAGAGGAAAATACCCTAGCCACCTTGACTACAGAAGAGAGGCTTGAAAAGGAGATTGAAGAGGATATAGAAAATGGCTTGACAGGGTCAATTTGAATTTGGAGAAGCTGCTCAAAGGGCCAACAGGGACAATCAAATCATCAGGCACATGGCTTACCATTACAGGACCCAGAACAAGATTTGTAACATAAGAGTCAAGTAAATGAAGACAAGGCTAAAACAAACCCTCAAAGGAAAAAAGGAGGGTGATAGGCTTAGGTTGCTTGCTGAAGCTTCCTTGGCTAACCCAGACACTTGATGGTGGTGGTCTCCCACAAATTTTGAGCAAGTTTTGAGAATTTTTGCATTTTTGAAGAATTTAGCAATTTTTGACACATAAATTTTGGCTCTATGCGCAGTGCCACTGGCGTTGCGCTTTTCCTAGGAGCATCCAATGGCCAAAATAAGATCACCATTGGATTCCTAATGATGTAAGCATGCTCCCTGTGCATTTTCTAAGTTTTTGGAGCAAAATTGGTCAACCAAAAGGTCAGAAAACACCTAAAAAATCATGTTTCTGCCCCTGTTTTGATCATGATGGCACTGCGCATAGAAGTAGTCTTGGGAGAATCCGTTTTTGAGGGGTCAAATAAACTCCAAATGGGAAAATAAAGGCAGATTTCGAAAATAGACAGGATAGGTTTTCCAATGAGCTATCATGTGCTCAATTTGGACACCGATAAGGCATCTAAATTGGCCCTTCAAAAAGTGCTATGCATAGCTTTCTGGCGCTGTGCATAGGACAATTTTTTGCTAAATTTTCACTTTACTGTGCCATGACTATAACTTTTGGGTTTTCCCTCATGGATGCTGTTTTTACTGATGTAAATGGTGACTAGGAATGTAAATAAGATGAATATTAGTCACTGGAGGGTAGATTCATTGGATCAAAAGTTCTCTTGAAGTCAAATGAATCAGTTTCCTCCCTTTTAAAAGCAAGTTGTTAGGGTTGCCTAGATTCCAGTTTCTTGTTCAAATTTTGATGGATTAGTTCCTCATAGTAAGGATTTGTGATCTAGGTGGATGTTGGTGGCCACCCACCTATCCCATTTGGACCCCCACAACTGTCTCTTTTAGTTTTTCAGTTTCCTTAATTGTAGCATAGTTTACTATTTTTACCAGCTTTTCGGGTCTTGAATTTCCGGAGCCGTTTTGAGGCCCTAAACGACATTTTTTGGGAAAACTAGGAGCAACATTGGTCCATGGACCAATGTCTCTCTTCCCAAATTTGTAGTGCTCGAAAATATCTTTCTAACAAGCTATTGTATGTGTCAAACAAAGATCGGGTGCCAAAGTTACGACCCCGAGAAGTTGATGTACCAACTTACCCAAAACAGGGCCCACAATTCGGTGTTTCATCTTCTAGGGTTAGGTTTTGGGATGTGAAGGGTTTTCCATTGTTTATCAACAATAAATAGGCCTTCGAGCCTCATTGTAACACAGTTTAGAGGCATGTAGCCGCCACATCTCTTCTAAGAGATAAGCTACCATCGCCCTTGCTGGTTTATTTCCATTTCTGTTTATAAGCATATTTCAGTATTTTACATTAATGAAATGAAGTACTATTTCCACTGCATCTCTGTGTTTATGGTTATCTCTATAATTTGTTTCGTTCCTGTTTAAATCCGGATCAGTGGTATCAGAGCGGTCTGCTTTTTCTCTATTTTTCTTTGCATGTCCCCCATGTGGTCGGGATATAAGGAGTTAGGGCTTGAACTAGTCGAACATTTGCAAGACCAGCCTCGCAAATCCCGACGGCCTCCCATGGAGGATGAAAAGAAAGATGAGGAGGTAGGAGATCCTATCAAAATCTTGCTCGAAGAAGCCCTCGAGCGACAAAGGAACATGGTGATGGATAGCTTTGTGCAGATCCTTCAGTGGCTACCCAGAGGCGACTCATCGGCTTCCAACAGCTACTCTGGAAATGCCACAACATTTAAGGTACAAGTTAATTTGAAATCCACATCTTCGAGGGTCAAACAGACACAGATGCCATAGATAAATGGTTAAATATGCTAGATGGGTATTTTTCTATTCATGAATTTTCGGGTTGGGAAAAGATTGTTTTCACTCTTCTCAAAGCAGCCCCCCATGTCAAGGAATAGTGGGAAACCTACTACGAGTAGAAGAATGAAAGTACGGGCTCACTATTTTCAGCCGCACGCACATGGGATTCATTCCAGGATGCCGTTAAGGAGCAGTACTACCCTGTCAAAAGCTATGAGGACAAATACATCAAATGGACCACACTGCGGCAGGGAAGGGACCAAGATGTGCCGGAGTTCACAAACATTTTTCATACCCTTTGCACACAGTTGGGTATCAAGGACTCTGAGCTACATTTGGTACTCAAATACCGCGGCTTCCTACACAGATACATCCAAGAAGAGATGGAGTTCCTGAACATCTCCTCGCTTGACACGGCGTACCGTTACGCTATCAAAATCAAGCAAAAGTTCAAACAGAAGAAGCGAGACTTTGGATCTGCAAATCCGAAGACCAAAGGACAAAGCCAAGGCGGGGTGACCCAAGACAACCCGTCGAAGCCGCAAGAAAAGAACAACACCATGAAGTCAAAGAAGGACATAGGAAAGTGGTGTGAGTTCCACAAGAGTCCCACTCATAACACAAGTGAGTGTCAGACCAAGCAGTCGCTGGTGGCCGAGTTGAAGGCTTCAGAATCAGATGCATGTTTCGACCCTGAGTCAGAACATGACAAGGGGAATGGCAAAGGGAATCAGATCATTGATGTGGAGCCCAAAGTCACTGTTGCCATCGCCAAGATCCAAAAGAATGAGCCAGAAGACCTAGAGGAGGGGGAACGTCTTTTCCACTCACAGATGTGGGTGAAGGGTTCGCTGCTGCAATTCATTGTTGACATTGGCAGCCAAAAGAACCTCATTTCAGCAGAGGTCGTGAAGCGGTTGGACCTACCAACTACACCACACTCATAGCCGTATAGTATCGGGTGGCTTCATGAAGGACGAGATCTCAAAGTTCGTGAGCAGTGCCACCTTCCCTACAGCATCAAGCCCTTAATAGACGAAGTATTGTGTGATGTTACACCTCTGGATGTTTGTGATGTATTATTGTTTGTGATGTTTGTGAGACGACATGCTGTGTATGAGTCAAGGCCTCATGCTATCATTATTTATTTGTGTAATTCATTATATATGATACCAGAGGTAGCCCCACCTATCGCCACCTCTTTGATCACTGCCAAGAAAGGCAACAAGCTCATTTCCCAGACTAGGAAATTCATTTTCTCTCTGGTTCGCTCCCAAAGTAAGGGGAAGATCATCACCACATCCATGATCCCCGCGAAGGGTTCCTCCATGCAGTAGCAGCAATAGAGGGATATAGTCATGACAAAACACAGGAACAACTTCGCCTCACCCACAGGGGTACCACACAAGTTTCAGGTGGGCAACAAAGTCTGGTTGCATCTACAGAAAGAATGCCTTACAAGAGCCCATCAGAAGCTCCAACCACTCCAACATGGTCCTTACAACATTACCAAGGCTATGGGAAACAATGCTTTGGAGAACAACATTCCTCCATTCCTTCACTTGCACCGAGTGTTCAATGTGGACCGTTGTCAACCATGCTTCCCACCATTACTAGACACATCAGAGATTGCAGAACAACTCACCAGAAACCCAACTTAGCAGAAGCTTCCTCATCTTAAGGAGGAACTCAACGTAATGGGGACCATTGCTTCCTAAGTGGGGAGGAATGATCTAGGTGGATGTTGGTGGCCACTCACCTATCCCATTTGGACCCCCACAACTGTCTTTCAGTTTCCTTAATTGTAGCATAGTTTACTATTTTTAGCAGTTTTTCGGGTCCTGAATTTCCAGAGCCATTTTGAGGCCCTAAATGATGTTTTTTGGGAAAACTGGGAGCAACATAGGTCCATGGACCTATGTTGTTTCTCTTCCCAAAGTTGTAGTGCTCGGATAGATCTTTCTAACAAGCTATTGTACGCGTCAAACGAAGATTGGGTGCCAAAGTTACGACCCCAGAAAGTTGATGTACCAACTTACCCAAAATGGGGCCCAAAATTTGGCATTTCATCTTCTAGGGTTAGGTTTGGGATGTGAAGGGTTTTCCATTGTTTCTCAACAATAAATAGGCCTTCAAGCCTCATTGTAACATAGTTCAGAGGCATGTAGCCGCCACATCTCTTCTACGAGATAAGCTACCATCGACCTAGCTGGTTTATTTCCATTTCTGTTTGTAAGCATATTTTAGTATTTTACATTAATGAAATGAAGTATTATTTCTGCTGCATCTTTGTGTTTATGGTTATCTCTGTAATTTGTTGCATTCCTGTTTAAATTCAGATCAATTCGATCCCTGAGGATGGGAGGAGGTTGAATTGAGGTCTATATCTTCTTTTTCTTTCTCATTGTAAAGGGTTGGATTCAGTGGGATTGCTTAGGCTTTGATAGACATCATTTGTACCAGTTACAGCAGGAGATTAATGAAAAATTGAAGCTATTTATTTTGGATCCATGTGGTATGATGCTCAGTTCAATTTTTCTTATGTTTTCATGTGTTAGAATGTATTGTTGATTCCATTTCATCATGTCATACTCTTTATGTGAATGTATACAAGTCTGAGAGGTAGAATCCATATCTTTTATGCTCTGTTTTGGGTAGACATTTCATAGTCTGCAATTTCTTTAGTTTAGGAAGAATCCATGTGGTTTACATGCTCTTTCTAGCTCCTCACCTATCTTTTCACCTCATCCATCAAACACTAAGGTTCTAATCATTGTGCCTACCTCGCCCCATCGAACACCCTGCAATTTTGACCTAATTTCCTTGTGCTAACTATTTGGCTCCTCCTGATCCAGAAAAACCTTTCAAAATCAAATCAAACCTTGTGCTACTATACCTAGCCTAATATTAGTTTCTAGATCCAGTCAATTTGGTTGAGATCCTTATGGAGAGAGCCCTCTCCTGGCCTAGTAGGGCTAGCTACTTGGCTAAGCGTGGTTTGTGGTTACCCTGGCATTGCCTTCCTTCAGCCTGAGGTTCAATCCAATTGATAACATAGTGGGGACCATACTGGGGATGAAATATTAGAGATTAATCACCCCAGTAAGTTGTTTTATTTAAATTCTTAAGCTTGTGGATGATGAGTTTTAGAATTTAATCATAGGATGAATTGGAAAGTTGTAAAGCAATATCTTGATTTTCAAAATTAGACATACCGGCTTCCCGAAAATACACCAGATCCAATCCAGATCCAAATCCTCCGACTATTGTCAGTGATCCTCAATGCATTGGGTAAAAATCTAAGAAAGTTGCAGATAGATCTAGTTTAACTGGAGAACAATCAAGTAAGGATTTCATTCCTAGAGTTAATTCACTCCCGGGAAGGTTAGACACTTTGCAGGACATTGAGTTTGATATTAATTTTGAGCAGAGTTTATTTCGCAGTAAATCTTTAAGTTGGATTGATTAGACAGTTGTTGATTCCTCTATATCTCTTCATAACCTCGTTGAAGATTTGTTTTCACACAATAAATCAGGGTCACAACTTATTCACACTCTTGATCTCTTGCAAAACCTCTCTTCAAACTTAAACACTTGGGTGCAAAATAAGAGTCATAGGCCACCTTTCAATTTTCGAAATACTTCCATTGCATCTACTACCACTCAAACTATCCCTCATCCTCTGCTTTCTTCTTCACAGACTGTTCACACCACTCAGACTATTGTTAATCCCCTTTGATTATACCGAATATCCCAATCCTTGTTTTAAATTCACCACTTCCCCCACCTCCAATTATGGCTGCCTGATATGCACCCCTTGTTTTTCCTCAAAATATTGGTACCATGCCCCCTGATTATCAAACAAAAATACCATTGTTCGAAAGCACTCAAACTATTACAACTCAACAACATGTAGACAAGATGAATGATTTCTTTGACCTCCATGAAGTTGAAATTGAAGATGTGATGATGAGGCTATTTGTACAAAGTTTTAGAGGAGAAGTTCGGAAATGGTTCAGAGCCCTACCAATAGCTTCTATCACTACTCTACCCGTCCTTCAGAGGTAGCTCCTAGATCGGTAGGAGGTGAAGAAGAATCCCCTTCAGATTTTGTCAGAATATGAGAACATCAAAAGAAATGTTGGCGAAAGTGTGAAAGACTATTGTGTGAGATTTAATGTAGTATACAATGTTATTCCTAAAAATATCAAACCACCAAAGGGATTGGATTTGATTAAGTTTCTAGATGGGTTTGATGCCGATATGGCATATCAGTTACATGAATGTGATCCTACAACTCTAGAAGACATGCAAAAGAATGCTGTGAGCGTAGAAGCAAACTTGCTGGCCAAAAGAGCAAGAATGAGATTAGAGAAAAGAGTGATCGTGAAAGAAGAAGCATCTACTTCAGATGCAAAAATGGATACATTGATCCGAAAAATGGAAAGGATGGTTGACTGGTTGTCCATCTTTGACATACCTGAACTACAGATCTAGAACCCAAACTTTAGAGGGCAACAACAACCCCAATTCTGAATCAAGAAAAGAGAGCAAAAAGCATCAAAACAACCAACACAACAACAACAAAAGCAGATCAAAACCCCGTTACAGTAGAATTATGTTCAAGGAGTGGAAGAAGAAAAGGAGGAAGATCCGGTAGTTGAAACAAATCATTTCTTCACTGCAGATGGTATGCCTATATTTCTGACCGAAGATGAGAGTATGCAGAAAGTTTTGACATTCTAAAGGATTAGGACTACATCTTAAAAAATGATGTTGTTTTGGAGACCAAATTTTATGATTATCAGTGTGGCTATATGAATGCATTGAGTGCACAACAGAAAAAATACTCTTTGAGGAGCAAACATGTATTGGTCAGTCCTATTCAAAAGAGGAAGGATGTTCAGTCAAAGAATGATCTCTCAAACAATCAAAAAAGAGGAAAGGAGCATGCCGATCAGAATCCTAGCAAGGTAAATTAGCCATCAACAAGTACATCTGCAAAAGAGAAAGATAATCAGAAAAAGGATAATGTAATGAAGGAGCAAATAGATAAGAGGGACATCATTGTCAAAGAGGTAGAAAAAGTCACATCTTTTAATTTAGAAAGTGAAATTGCTAAATTGAAAGTGTCTGTTCCTTTGACTGAGCTTGTTTACCATGTGTCTAGAATACTACAATTGATCCTTTATCCGACATGGTGAATGTTGAGGATGATCATCCTGAACTTATTTTTGGTCCAACTACAGAAGGTCAACTAGAATATAGCGAGGTCCCGCCCTTTTATTTGAGTCTTAGACTGCATGAATATATTCTTCATAATGTTATGCTTGATTCAGGGGCTTCTCACAATTTGATTCCCAATGCTATCATGGAAAATTTGGGCCTGGATATCACCCGACAATATCATGATTTGTATTCATTTGATTCTAGTAGAGTTCATTACATTGGTCTCATCAAAGACTTAGTGGTTTCCTTAGATCAAATCCCAACCAAGAATGTTTTGATGGATGTGGTAGTAGCTGATATACCACCTCGATTTGGTATGTTGTTGTGTAGATCGTGGGGAGCCAAACTCAAAGGCGCTTTACAACTTGACTTCTCTTATGCGAAAATCCCTGTTTTCACTCAATTGAGGAAGTTGTACCAGGAAAATAAGATGAAATATATGATCACTAGTAAAGAGAAACCCATAAATCATCCAATAAATGTTGTACATATAGATTTAGAGTCTTTTATTTTGTACAATGATAGTGGATTGAATGATGTATATATTCAGCTCGTAGAAGTAAATGATGTACTAGAAGTTTCTGAGTGTTTTAGAGAAATTCTAAATTAAGAAAAGAAAAAAGTGGTATTCCTTCTGAGCAGCCTCCACAGGAGAAGAAAGTCAATAAAGAACAGAAGAATGAAGCAAACAGTGAAGGTAAGATTGAACCAATAGCAGAATTCCAACATCTGGAAGACGAAGACGGCCTTTGGAGCATGGACTTCGATGGTGCTTTGGGTAAGGATGGTGCAAGTATTGGAATTTGGATTCGAAGTCTTGTTTTTCAGCCAGACAAAGTTCCAAGTAATGTTAGAGTGTGTTCCTATAAATTAGCTTTCGATTGCTCTAACAATGAAGTGGAATATGAGGCATTGATTACAGGTCTAAAGATTTTGAAGAAGCTTGGTGCGAAAAGGATTTCTGTTTATGGTGATTCAGAGTTAGTGATTAAACAAGTCAAAGGAGAATATCAAGCGAAGCATCCGCAGATGAGAGCTTATAGGAACACAATCCTGGATATCTTGAAGATGTTTCCAGAATACACATTGACAGCGGTGCCGAGAAGTCAAAACATCATTGCTGATTCACTTGCTACAACAGCGAGCAATCTAAAAATTCCAATGAATTATAGCAATAAATTTGAAATTCATGTAAAACATAGGCCTACTATTCCTAATAATTTGGGATATTGGTAGGTTTTCTGGGATGACAATGAAATTAATTCCTTTTTGCAGAATGAAGGGAAGTTTAAGATGCTTTCATTGATGATGTTTGTGATTCCGATGAATAAGACATTGAGGTAAATAAGATGGATGTTTTACAGTTGAAGGATAATGTTATTCCTAGAGGTCTTATACCTTTAGAGGACTTTTTTGATCAAGATGATGTGGCGAGAAAACAAACCTAGGTTCCTATCGACAAAGGAGTTGAAGATGTAAACATTGGGACAACGGACAAGCCCAAGCTTGTTAAGTTATCAAAAACATTGTCTCCTGAGTCAAAGGCTAAGTATGTTAAGTTGCTTTCTGAATTTTCTGATGTTTTTGTGTAGGATTACTTAGATTTGAAAGTGTATGTCAAGAACATCATTCAACACACAATTCCTATCAATCTGGATCAAAAAGCCTTTAGACGAAATTTGAGGAGGATCAACCCAAAGCTATTGCCATCCATCGAGAAAGAGGTGAATAAATTGTTTAAAGATGGTATCGTTGTTCCAATTAGATTGTTTGATTGGGTTTCAAATTTGGTCCTGGTATGAAAAAATATCGGAGAGATAAGGTTGTGCATTGATTTCCGGAACCTAAATAAAGTGTCCCTGAAAGCTAATTATCCTCTTCCTAAGATAGACCAAATTCTGCAAAGAGTAGTTAGAGCATCATGGATGTCACTACTACATGGCTACTCAGGTTACAATCAGATTTTGGTGTACGAAAAAGACCAAGACAAAACTACCTTCACAACACCATGGGGGACTTTTTAGTATGCCAAGATGCCATTTGGGCTAAAGAATGACGGGGCCACTTTCAGTGGGCCATGGATATAACTTTCGCTAACGAGAAGGATTATTTCTTAGTAGTTTACTTAGATGACTTGACAATATTTTCTGGTTTTGATGATGAGCATTTACATCACTTGAGGATTGTTTTTCAAAAATGCAGGGAGTTTGGGATTTCTTTAAATCCAAAGAAGAGTATTTTCACCATGGAGGAAGGTAAGCTCCTCGGTCATATAATTTCTAAATATGGTATTTGTATTGATCCTTCTAGGGTGGAGGTAATTCAAAAAATATACTTTCTGCGCAACAAAAGGAGATCCAAGACTTCAACGGTAAGATGAACTTCTTACGCATATTTATACCAAATTTGGCTGAGCATTTGCATGAGTTAACTAATATGTTGAAGAAGGACAACACTGTGAAATGGACCGAGGATGCCATGAAATATTTCAACTTGGTAAAGCTTGCTTTGACCATAGCCCCTATTTTGATCAGTCCCGATTATACTCGTGATTTTATTATATTTTCATTTGCGTCTGAGCATACTTTGGTTGCGGTGTTGATGCAAAAGAAAGATCAGGTGGAGCAACCCATTGCATTTTTCAGTCGAACTGTTAGAGATGTTGCTCTTCGCTATAACATCATTGAGAAACAAGCTTTGGCTCTTATAAAGGCATTGAAGGATTTTCGAGTTTACATTCTGCATTCGCATACCATAGCATATGTTCCCAACGTGACTTTCAAAGATGTCCTCATGAAAAATGATCTGGAAGGAAGAAGAGGTAAGTGGATAGCAGCGATGTTAGAGTAGCGATGTTCTTTGTAGCTTTTCATCTCAAAAACATCGTTTTTGAGTTGAAAATGGAATATTTAATTGTAATTGTCAAAGTCATTTCATGATAAAATCTCTAATTTCCCAAGCCGCTTAAAGTCATATATTCCCTGCTATACACTCCATAATGCAAAGCCTTAAAGCATAACAGCCACTCAAAAGCATTAGAAAGAAACATGAGAAAGAAATTTTAAAAGGTGAATGATTAAGGTGGTGGGTCCCTATAGTGAAAATTATAGTTATAAAACCTCAAAGGGATGAGCTAAACTTCATCATGCTCATTTGACAAAGGGAGAAACCAAGTTGCAACGAATTGGTGGCCGAAGAAACCGAGGGCGCTGCGCATAGAGCAAAGAGTGTTGCGCACAGGGCAAAGTTGTGGCGCACTCCATACAATCGGAGCACTGCGCATAGAGCCCGCTCACCTATGTATTTTTGCACAGTGTTGCGCATACAACAGGGAACTGCGCACCTGCACACGGCGCTGCGCATAGGGTCGAAAACCATCAAAACTATCCTAAAAAGCATCCAAATCACTCCTTTTGCTATATAGAGTCTCAAACAAGTAAGTATACTCCCTAAGTTGTCCTCCCAACACTCATTTCAAGATTTTTGATTTTGTTCGCTATTAAAATTTTCAAGCCCTAGGTTGTCTAAAAAACTACCTGCTTATCCTTTTCCAGTTAATTCCCATATCTTATTGTCATATCCCTAAATATCATCCCTATTCCCTATTCCCTACTGTCAAATACACTTATCCCCTATACCTTAGTCCCCAAAAAAATCCCTAAAACCCTACTTACAAAATAGTCCCTACTTAAAAATACCCCCCTTTCTCACTCTCCCATCATACATATCTCATTCCTACATTACACAAACTCCTCTCCCCTTCCCCTATCCCTAATCACCATAAATCCCACTTCCTGATTACCTTCTCTAGGGTTTCTAAAGCTTCAAACTCAAAAACATGGATAAAGAGAATAAAGATTATGAGGAGGAGAAAAACAGTGGTAGTGAAAGCATGGAAGATGAACCTCAGCATCAGAGAAAACCACATAAGGGAGGCAGAATTATCAGAGAGGAACCATCAAACATCAGAGAAAACCACATAAGGGAGGCAAAATTATCAGAGAGGAACCATCAAACATCAGAGAGTTAGAGGCTTCCCCTATGACTGTCTCTTGTTACAGGTATCTGGGATGTTATGAGTTTTGTGAGCAGTACAAAGATTTCAACATCATCCTGAGCTGACCAAGATTTTTGTAGCAAATCTACGTGATAAAAAGGTAACTCTTGTTGGGGTGAAATTTGCAGTTTCCACCTCCATCATTGTTGATGCTACAAGGATTTCGAATGTGGGGGGAAAATGGTATACAACACAAGATTTGGATGAGCACTACTATGAGCCATACATCAAATCTAGGTACAAGAATGAAAAGAAGAGGACCTTTCCTTTCAGGTTCCTTCACGACAAGTATGCCTCTATGATGAGGATCATTATGAAGTATTTTACATGTGAGAGCATATTTTCCAGACTATACACCTATCATATTAGGCTTCTCATGAAATTCACAAGAGTGAAAATATTTAACATCCCATACTTCTTATTCAGGAACATTGAGAAGATGGCCTACATTGTACAAAAAAGGCCATACCCTCAGCAGATGAATAGTATTTATCGCTATTACTTGATTAAGATTATTGTGCTACATCATCTCAACCTCCTCAACATATCCTGGGATACATTTATTGCCAATGACATCTTCAATGGTCCTCAAATTCCTCCACTAGTGCCTCAAGAAGCAGAAAGGCCTTCCAGCAATACCAAAGTAAAGAAAAGTAAGAAGGCTAAAAAGACTAAAGTTGTTGAGAAGACAGAAACCTACAAAGCATATCAGAGAGGGGCTAGAAAGTTGTTTGCAGTGGATAGGAAAGTGTTTACTCCACTTGATGTGGAAGGGGTATTGCCTTCTTCATCAGCTCATAGGCAAATGCTTGCTCCATAAATGGTGGAAGGGGCTTTGACTTCTTTATCAACACAACAGGTGCAAAAAGGGAAGGAAAAGATGCTGGAGGAAAGCCTCAAGGATGAAGAGGAAAGGGAATTTGATTTGATGGAATATGATGAATCAAAACAACCACATATTCATCATGGCATTGAGATAGTCGACTTGGAGGCTTAAGATGAGGCGACAAATGAAAATATAATCATAAAGGAAAAAAATGCACAGATCCAAGCATTAATGGACAACTTGGTGAGAGATAAGTATGTCATTTCATACCTTGAGAAAGAGAAAAAGCTGCTAAGTGACAAATAGGTCCTCATGGAGCTAGAACTTCTCAAGGCAAAGAGGCAAGATGACAAAGGAAAATCAGTGATGCAAGAGGAAAAGACCCCAACCACCTTGACTACAGAAGAGAGGCTTGAAAAGGAGATTGAAGAGGATAGAGAAACATGGCTTGACATGGTCAATTTGCATTTGGAGAAGCTGCTAAAAAGGGCCAACAGGGACAATCAAATCATCAGGCACATGGCTCACCATTACAGGAGCTGGAACAAGATTTGTAACATAAGAGTCAAGCAAATGAAGACAAGGCTAAAACAAACCCTCAAAGGAAAAAAGGAGGGTGATAGGCTTAGGTTGCTTGCTGAAGCTTCCTTGACTAACCCAGACACTTGATGGTGGTGGTCTCCCATAAATTTTGAGCAATTTTTGAGAATTTTTGCATTTTTGAAGAATTTAGCAGTTTTTGACACATAAATTTTTGCTCTATGCGCAGTGCCACTGGTGCTGCGCTTTTCCTAGGAGCATAAAATGGAAAAAATAAGACCACCATTGGATTCCTAATGATGTAAGCATGCTCCCTATGCATTTTCTAAGTTTTGGAGCAAAAGTGGTCAGAAAAAAGGTCAAAAAACACCTAAAAATTCATGTTTTTGCCCCTATTTTGATCATGGCATTGCACATAGAAGAAGTCTTGGGATAGTCAGTTTTTTAGGGATAAAATCAACTCCAAATGGGAAAATAAAGGAACATTTGGATAGTAGACAAGACAGGCTTTCCAATGAGCTATCATGAGCTCCATTTGGACTCCGAGAAGGCCTCCAAATTGGCCCTGCAAAAAGTGTTGTGCATAGCCTTCTGGCGCTGCACATAGGACAATTTTCTGCTAAATTTTCACTTTACTGTGCCACGGCTGTAAATTTTGGGTTTTCTCTCATGGATGATGTTTTTACTGATGTAAATGGTGACTAGGAATGTAAATATGATGAATATTAGTCACTAGAGGGTAGATTCATTGGATCAAAAGTTCTCTTGAAGTCAAATGAATCAGTTTCCTCCCTTTTAAAGGCAAGTTGTTAGGGTTGCCTTGTTAAGATTTGGTATGTTCTATGCTAGAGAAATTTATTTAAATTTTCGCAATTAGCAATCACATTAGCATTAAGATAAACTGCAAATAGAACATAAATATAAATCGCAGAAGACAAGCCAAGGCAAGAGGACACAAGATATGGCGCGAGCCAGGGACAAACCCCACAATGTGTGGGGAAACCCTTTGATCAAATCTTCTTTTATCTTCAAAGTTCAGCAGAGAGAGAGAGAGAGAGAGAGAGTACAATTACAATAGAAGTCAACACTTTGACTTTTGATATTTGAAGACATATTGCTTCAACTGATTCTTTAAGGTGACTTCTTCACCTATCTTAGAGCTACATCTCGTCCATTTGCTGCACCTTGCTATGTAGCACCATCATGCTATCCTTATGCTGCTCGTACATCATGCTGCCCTGATCATCAGTATGCTGCTCCTTACTTTATGTACCCATTATGCTGCTTCTTTCATCATCATGATCTGAGATTGTTCATCCTTATCATTCTTATTATGTTTTGACTGTGTCCTTTTACTGGTATGCCAAGGATCTCTTGACCATCATCGAAACCTATTTCGTTATCAGAGTTATAGATCTATCACTGCTGTTCATTGTGTTTGGGCTGCTACAGGTATGCCACCAAGGTTTATATACCAAGACAATATGGTACCCTCGTCCGAGTTCTTCTCTACTTCAAGTCATAGGTATGCCGAGAGTGTATTTGGTCCAGAACTTCAGTCAACACTGCGTCCTCATCACACCTCCTAGATCTGGTACTCCATGTTGTCATAAGGATTTCACTAAGATCTGTATATATAGACTGTTGTGCGAGATATCAACACAGTCCATTTGTCCGAGATCTTCATCAGACAATATGGTACCCTCGTCCGAGTTCTTCTCTACTTCAAGTCATAGGTATGCCGAGAGTGTATTTGGTCCAGAACTTCAGTCAACACTGCGTCCTCATCACACCTCCTAGATCTGGTACTCCATGTTTGTATTGTCATAAGGATTTCACTAAGATTTGTATATATATAGACTGTTGTGCGAGATATCAACACAGTCTTCGAGATCCTTACAAGTATGTCGAGGCCATTGGTTATTCTATTGAGATATGCCTGTACAGATCCGAATGTAGTTATATATATATAGACTGTTGTGCGAGATATCAACACAGTCTTCGAGATCCTTACAAGTATGTCGAGGCCATTGGTTATTCTATTGTGATATGCCTGTACAGATCTGAATGTAGTTATATATATAGACTGCTGTGCAAGATATCAACACAATCTTCGAGATCCTTACAAGTATGTCAAGGCCATTGGTTATTCTATTTTGATATGCCTGTACAGATCCGAATGTAGTTATATATATATAGACTGTTGTGCGAGATATAAACACAGTTTTCGAGATCCTTACAAGTATGTCGAGGCCATTGGTTATTCTATTGTGATATGCCTGTACAGATCCGAATGTTGTTATACCATACTGAATTACAAAGCCGTAGCTGGAGATATCATCATGTGCGATCCTTTGTCATGAAACAAGTTCAACGAGGATGTGATATATATATATATATATATATATATATATATATATATATATATATTAGTATGCCGAGATCAAACATGAAGTCGAGACTGTAATAGATACACAGTCCTCTTCGTCCATTCGAGATTACTGAGCCGTAGCTGGAGATATCATCATGTGGGATCTCACTTGACTGCAACTATGACTGCGGCTCTCATGTTATCACTGTGACTACCATGCTTGATTGCGCCTCTTCCATGCTTGACTGCGGCTCTCACGTTATCACTGCGGCTACCATACTTGACTGCGGCTCTTCCATGCTTGACTGCGGCTCTCACGTTATCAATGCGGCTACCATCTATGTTACAGCGTGCTGTGTATACATATCTTCCTGACCTGTGCATATATTGCTGTGTATGTTGTTTCAATGACCAGCATATTAAGCTTCATGTTACAGCGGCTAGGTATCTTCCATTACTATGTTGGATCATCTTAGGGCATCATAGCAAATACTCTTAGCGTTTTCTCCTTCTCCAAAAACCCAGACGTGGAGAGGAGATCACCTAAAGAGTGTGTCTAAATGACATCAAATCCTCTTATATTTATACTAAAATGAGGGTGATGAATAGACACGTCGGTTGGGTTTCTAGAGCCTACATAAGAGCTGGTCGGCTTGATAATAATTACATAAAAAAAATAAATTCATATCTCCATAAATACTTATCAGAATCGGATGATCTTTGGATCAATCCTACACCTCTCGACGAGAGGGATTCAATAAAAATATCAGCTACCATAAATAAGCTGACCCACATGGAGTTTGCCCCTAGTTGCCAATTTAACATGCCTAGATTAGAGTTTCTTGTTCATCTTTTGATGGATTAGTTCCTCATATTAAGGATTCGACCCCTAAGTATGGGAGGAGGTTGAATTGAGGTCTATATCTTCTTTTTCTTTCTCATTGTAAAGGGTTGGATTCAGTGGGATTGCTTAGGCTTTGATAGACATCATTTTTGTTGGAAATAATACTGAGAGGTGGGGTGAATCAGTATTATCAAGTCAATTATTTTTCATTTCATAGTCAGATTTGCATATGCTACTTCAGTTAGTGTAAACGGTGTATATACGCAACTACAGTTAAGGAAAGTAGCGTATAACTTGCAGACTTGTAATTTAATTTATTCTTTAGATGTTGATCATTAATTTGTGTGTCAGAACCATATAAACAGTAACCAGGAATAGTAAAACAAATCATACAGTCACATATAAGAACACAAGATATAAGGTGGCAACCCAATGTGGGTGAAAACCACTTGCTGCAATTCGTCTCTATCTTCTTTCAATTAGAAAATTCTTTTTACAATATTTTTATACTGGTGCAGTATTATACCAGTATGTAGGTTGTGACCTACAGAAGGCTACAACCTTCTCTCGTTCTCCAGCTTCTCCTGGAAGGGAGCTACAACCCCCTTAGCTCTTTTACTAGCTGAGATACTAGTACGTAGGTGCTGACCTACAGAAGGCTACAACCTTCTCTTTTCTTCTAGGGACCACGCTTCATAAATTTTCAGACTGGATCCATGAATAACATCAATCAAACATCAAGTATATCTGCATCAACCAATCTCCTTTGTACAAACCAATACTGAATCAACCAATAACTTCTCAGAAAGCTGTAACCAGAATACAGTGATAATAACCAGAACCAATCCTAAACCCAGAACACTGCAACAATAAACAGAAGTAGCTAAAACATATTTCATGAGACGTACGCTACTTCAATATGCATAACTTGCATGCATACGTTGATGTATTAAGGCCAACCTGTGTATACACTGTTTTGAATTAATGAACCAGCATGTATACGCACCTTTGCTGTGCTGAACCTACATATAGATATATAAAAGATAATTTACCCTTTTCACTTATTTAGACATCAGTTATACCCAGATTATCAGATTTATAGATCAAGTCATGCGCCAAATATAACAGATCAAAATCACACAAAGATACTACCATTCAAGCCTTAATATCTTGACCCATCAATAGAACTTATCCCTCTTCTAGTCCTCAGGTTCCTCCTTGATTTAGATCTAGCTATGCACCATGACCCAATGACCAGTATTCTAGATCTTGCTCTTCATCAGATATTCAATGCTTGAGTTTATGTCTTTTCCTAATGATCTCCTTTCCCTTTTATAGTCTTAGGCCTTACTTAATACCATGGTCCAAAACCACTTAGAACCAATACTTGGGACCCAATACCTGGGTTCAACGCTTCGATGCAATACCATGGTCTACAACCATAGATCCAAATACCAAGGACCAAATACCATGGACTAAAAATGAGTTTTCCCACATGTACGCGCTTTTCCGTGCATGAAAGTGCATGTATACGCATACACGCCTTTTGATCGATGAACCCGCGTGTATACACGACTTGGTTAAGAGGAAACTGTGTATGTCTCCTTTTCTTTCATTTTGAAAACCTGAACTGTGATTTGCCATATGAGTGAGTTGCCATCAAGGACAACCCCTGTGTCATAGTGCCAAACCTGTGTCATAATGCCAAAAATTTTGTACCAGTTACAACAGGAGATTAATGAAAAATTGCAGCTATTTCTTTGGGATCCATGTGGTAGGATGCTCAGTTCAGTTTTTCTTATGTTTTCATGTGTTAGAATGTATTGTTGAATCCATTTCATCACTTCATACTCCTTATGTGAATGTATACAAGTTTGAGAGGCAAAATCCATATCTTTTATGCTCTGTTTTGGGTAGACATTTCACAGTTTTTGTTTTCTTCAGTTTAGGAAGAATCCATGTGGTTTACATGCTCTTTCTAGCTCCTCACATGTCTTTTCACCTCATCCATCAAAGCCTAAGGTTCTGATCATTGTGCCTACCTTACCCCATCGAACACCCTGCAGTTTTGACCTAATTTCCTTGCCCTAATTGTTTGGCTCCTCCCGATCCAGAAAAACCCTTCAAAATCAAATCAAACCTTGTGCTACTATACCTAGCCTAATATTAGTTTCTAGATCCAATCAATTTGGCTAAGATCCTTACGGAGAGAGCCCTCTCCTAGCATACTAGGGCCAGCTACTTGGCTAAGCATGGTTTGTGGTTAGCCTAGCATTTCCTTCCTTCAGTTTGAGGTTCAATCTAGGTGATAACACTTCCTACGATCATACATCCCATTCTACATCAATCCCCACCAAGTGAAGAATAATAAGACAAAGCATGATGCTTCAAAACCAATGTGCCCTATGTGATGAACATGGACATTTGATCAATCATTGTCCAACCTTGAAACAAATTCTATATTTTCTTCATTCTTTATTCCCAGTCCCTTGGCTTGTGTGCAAACACAAGTTAGGGCACAAACAATACAATTGTCATATTTTCACTCAACATGCACACCACGCATTCCATTTCCAATGTCTCTCTAGGTTTATAGAGGGACAGGTTGTGTTGTGACAAATTGACATGGACTCATCTGTTCTTCTTCCCATATCTGATAAAGCCAAGATTGATTAGTTGCATGCACCCACTAAAGGCACACCACCATTGGATGTCCCCCCCAACTCACTACCGGGAGATATGAGTGAAGCTTCACCATAAAGTATCTACTACATAGCCTCAAAATATGCACAATGTTCCTTACACCCATGCGATGTTTGCACCAACACTTCCCATGCCTCATCCACATGTCTCCTTCTTCGAATATTTGAGCAACTTACCATAGTGTGACACCCCCCACCCGCAACCCCAAAAGAGTTTTATCCTAGAGAGGATGACTCTCTCACTTTAGCTCCTAAGATGCTGAAAACTATAGGTTTTAACCCCGTACAGAAATTACCTGCATACGAATTCTAAAACACAAAAAATAAAGAATGCGAGAGCATAACACATAAAACACATATACACAGAGATTTTCCCGTGGATCCCAAAATCGAGACTACCAGCTTGATTTTTCATTATGTTCCTTTCAATGTTACAATACATATTTATACATGCCGAAGCATCCAATACCATGGACCGAAAACCATCGCGCCCAAAACCATGGTCCGAAAAACATAGGTAGGTTCGCCCAACCTAGTATAGGGTCCAAAAAAAATTTCTTCGGCCACTGTCCCGGACCCCGTAGAGGGGGGCTATCTCCCCCCCTCAAACTCCCCAGACAGAGGGGATGCTGTCCCCCCTGTGAACCCCCCACTATGCAATCGGCGCAACGAAGGGGGGGCTTCGCCCCCCCTCTAACCTCCCGGTTCACTATGTAGGTTAGTCGTGGAAATAATATAACACAACCTAACAATAGCTTCGTGAGAGTCTTCTTCGATTCATCCTCATGTGATGATCAAGGAGATACTCCCGCCCCCTAGTTTTGATCACACACAACACCATGTTCACTTCATTTCTTCTTTCGTAGGAACCATGATTAAATTCGCCTACTCATCGTTCCATGGTGTCAAGATTACTTAATCTGTTACACAAAATGCACCACCTAAAACTTCCTGGACTCAACTCGTTTATGCATTGTCAACATCTCTTGGTTCTATGACAATAAGTATAGAATCATTCCCTTGCTTGTTGACTAACACTTCCATGCCCCAACCAATGCCTCATGACCTATCATCACCTTCATCACCTTTTTTGAGCCTCTTCCATTATGACGAGTACATACTTGAGCCCATGACAGAACCAAAATGTCCATGGGATGCCATGCATCATCTCTCTTTCTTACTCCCAAAAAAATCATTTACACCTACTCATGCAACGGTTAATATCATTTCCGTAGCTAAAACCAAATATTTCTTATCCTAGAGTTATATAGATTGGTTCAAAAATCCCATCACTATGCTAAACACATCAGAAAAGGGAAGATGTCCAATATCTCACCTACCATTAAGGTAGATATCTCAACCAAGATTGACATCATTGAATATATCTCACCAGGGGAAACATGTCCACACGAAGAAGTTTCCTCATACAAAACCCTTTTCCAAGAATTTATAGATGTTTTTGCTTGTTGTATTATGTATCGCTCAACATTTGCCTTACCATAGTAGAGCACTACATAAGCACATGCCCTGATGCCTACATTGTAAGGAAAAAACAATGCTTGCTCCACCCATCCAAAGTAGAAGTAATCAAACTCGAAATTGATGAGCTTCATAAGGTCAATTTTATCTATCCTATTTTTTATAAATCGTGGGTTTCTAACCCTGTACCCATCATGAAAAAGTAGGGCACCATACACATTTGTACTGATTTCTGCGAAATGAACAAAGCCTTCCCCAAGGATAATTATCACACACCATTTATTGATCAAGTCATTGATTCGTGTGTAAGGCATGAAGCTTTATCATTTTGATGGACATCTTCTCAAGCTACAACCAAATCTAGAAACGCCATGCAAACTAGTATAAAACCACTTTCACCACTCCCTTAGGTACTTTCATGTATCGTATTTGACATTTGGCCTTAAAAGTGTTAAGCCACTTTTCGGCGAGCTATGGATTAAATTTTTCAAGACTTGTTTCATCTCATACTCACCTATTTAGATTACCTTATAGTTCGTTCCAAGAAGCACTCAGATCATCTTTCGGATCTTCACCTTTTTTTAGTGTTGTCGAAAGTATAACCTATGCTTGAAACCTCTCAAGTGTGCCTTCTGCATTAATGCTGGTATAATGTGTGCGTACATTTGTAGTATTGGTATATTGACTACCGGGTTTCTTTACAAACTCATTAGTTCTGTGTGCGTAACTTTTTACACTCTATTTGTTTAATATTCATATAGTGCTTCGAATTATTATTGTTTGGTATTTCGATATGGAAGAGTGAAGTTATAAGTGTGATACATCTCTTTAAAATCATTACATATACTTGTCTATGTGAACAAAAATCATAAACCATAATGATACTCTGTTATATGCTCGGTGGTGATTTGTTTAACAACACTTTGATGCTAGTTTTATCATAAGGTTTTATTCTTGTAGATCTAAGATATTTTAATGAAGTATTGGTACAAAGATATCATTAAGCAAGATTCATATCTACAACTCTTGAGTCATTATTGACACAAGAGTTGAAGATCTCTCGAACCCTAAAATCCTCTGTCATAATATAAGCGTAGCAGAACTATGAACACTTGAAACCCTTTTGCCTGAACAATAACATGGGTTGTAAATGATATAGCGAGACCTTTAGTGATCATTGAACAATTTAATAACATTTTTGAGACTTCACAAGTATTTTGACTTGATTTATACTTATTTCAACTGAATCTTGTTAACAATAAAAACCTTAATTACAATGAGTTGGAAAGTGATATGGAACCACCATTTGTGTATGGTTGCAAACCTTGTGATATCATTTGATTTATTTTATGTTGGCACAAAACAAAGTTTACATATTTAACTTGTATGGTTGTTTGATTCATCAAGTTTATACATTCATCCACCATGTTGATTTGGGTTATATATCCAGTATTCTTAATTGTTTGGAGCAGTGATTTACATTTATGGTATGCACTTATAACATTGATGAACAATGAGTCCAGGAAGAGCTATTGAAAGAAGGATACTTTAATCATCTAAGTTGTATACCTGTATCCTTTCTTGAATAGTTGTTTACAGGAATTTGGTTTGCATTTTTAGGGTTACAAAGTATTCTTCCTGTGGTTTGTTCTTTGCATATGCATTGGTAACATAGTTTATAGCATTTATGCTTGATTGAAATAGGACATTTGTTGAAGTGCGTTTACAAGTTTGATAGAACATTATATCAGAGTGACATTGTTTCTATTCATGCACATAGTGATTTCTCATACATTTGATGCATTTGATTGTGTTGGTAACACTAGACATATTCAAGCCATATTTTTAGTTCTTTGATTTCACATAGAGTTGAGTGGAGATAAAACCTAGAGTAGGATCTTCAACATAGTTTTCATTGTGATTTGAGTATCCTATTTGGAATTAGAATCACTTGGATTGTCTTAGGTTTACATTCTTAATTCTTTAGTTTATTAAGACAATATTTGTGTTTGATTTGCTCAGTAAGACTGGAAGTTAATGATCAATTTGACAATTGATTGGTAATTATGTTTATTTCTATTAAATTTCCAGTGTTTATAGGGGCTAGACCAAGAGTTGACATATGTTTGCAGGAACTTCAAAGAGTGGTGAAGAATAGATTAGAAGTAGAGATTTGATTTGCAGGAACCCATATTCTTTTCAGGCATTTCCTGTGTTGTACCTCTAAGTCTATAGACTTTAGTTTGACAATTTATGTTGGGTCATTAGTCATACAAGTACTACAACCAATAGTGTACCTAAAAATAATTTTTTGCATCCATTTTTGACACATTTTTGTTGTTGTTAAAATAGGTTTTGTGGTGCATGGTCGTTTTTCCCATGGTTTTGTAGTTTCAGTTACAGAACAATAGTTTAATTCTAATCCAAGGTAAATCAATTGATGGTTCCTAGATGTTGTACAATATCTATCATATTATAATATTGTACACAAGAATATATTGAAAAAAATCTTCTTAGTTTTTCATGTTTGGGTTTTAAGGATAAAATCTCTATGCTAATATCCGTGTTTGACGTTGTATCTTTTTCTATTTTATTAAGAATATATTTTTCAGAAATTAATCATATAAGATTAAAACCTACCATAGGATACCATGAGTGGGGAAAAGTGAGGGGGCCTAGAGGGGGTTCTACATGTTATACAATCCCAAACTCCCTTTGCTAAATTATTTTGTGATAACACATTATTTTTTAAATTTACCATCCATTTTTCCTATTTACTTATCTAAGCCAATCATTGAATATGTGTCAGGAGGTTAGTGAGAAGGTTATTTCCCCTAGTTATGTGAGTGTGGGACAAGTACCATATGATGGGATGATTCCATTAACAACTTGGGGGAAGGTGATTTCCTCAACTTATGAAGGCATACATTGAGTACAATCAGCTTGGGAAAACATGAGAGAGATAACACGCATAGGTAAAGGGAGTGGGAAATTTGAGTGGAGGAGGAAGAAAAAGTGGTTATATTAGTATCCATCATAGACAATGATAAAATTTAGCGAATAATAAAAAATGGATTGACACCCTTAACACACAAGAAAATAAGTGCATTCACTAGAGAGACATAACCATTACTAGGGCCTTGCTAGGCGCACACTAGAAACCACTAGAAAGAGATACTCTTGAGGGACTATGGAGTAGAGAATGAAGCTCTCTTTAGTGCTATGTAGAGCTAGAATAGGGGGTGCTTGAGAGTCTCTAGCATTAATGTGACCTCAACAATGAGATTTCCTAGCATGGAGGAATTTGTGTGAGGTAGAGAAACTTCCGAGTAATTATTGAGAGTGTCCAGATTCGATCTTGTTGTATCATGGTCTAGCTAGTGCACAAACTATTGCAGAAAGATTGAGGTACAACAATGCCTACAATGGGGTGGAAAACTACTCACTCTCAATCAACCAGTTGGACAATAGTGCAAGTAGATAAGTTTTTAACATTTTGTGTTATTAGTTTATGTTGGTCACTTTAATTGCTAATCAAAGTGCGACATTAATTGTCAACCTAGGGAAGTCTTGTTATTTCAAAGGCAACTGCGTACTATATGCACTCAATTTTAAAAGCAACAAAAGTTGTAGTAAAAACAAATCACGCCTTAAATTAACAAACTGAAGCTCCACTCTGCATTACAACAGTTACACTCTATTTCAGATAACTAAAGAATGCTTAATTCTATTCAAAGAATCATATAATGAAAAGAAGTCAATCTGCAAAGGAAAATAATGGTTGTGCTATAACAGAGAGTCAGGACCCTATCCCCAGAGTGAGAATCTCCAGCACCTACCTTTGATTAACTAGCTTTCCAATTCACTCTGTAACTTAATCACTCGTGAAACACTCATGAATTAACTTTGAATAACACAACAATCAATTGAGAAAGAAACAGAGTTTCAACAAAAGGTATTATAAACAATATTTAGGAAACAATACTTGTTAACAAGGCATGAATAAAAGACACACTTGACACACTGCAGAAATATAATGGGTGAATCTTGTGATGAAGGTGGGCCCTGTCCTTCTCACAAGATTCCCCAGGAAACAAGAACTAGAAAAAGATGTTCAGAACAAAATTTTATTCATCCATCAATATGTCATATTACAAAAAGAATTCCAGTCCTGTTCCTTCAGCTAAGCCTTTTTCCACAGTCTGTTCATCCCCTTCTAATGTAGATGTCTCCTCTTTATAAAGAGGAGACATCTATTACAAAAGATTTACATTGTTTTAACCCATTATACAAAAATAGGGAAATCAATTTCCCGTCAACAAAATGCTGTTACAGTAATGCTGTCTTTAGATTATAAGCGTTACATTCAGTGTAACAGCTTCCTCGGTGATCAGTTCTGGTTCCTTTGCTGCTGTCAAATTTAGAACACAAATCTCAATTGTTTCAACATCAAGATTCGCATGCCATTTTTACTGTTTTAGCAACTACAAAAATAGTCCCGCAAACTCCAGGCTGTTTCAGCAACGCGGACTACACATCATTCTTTAACTGTTCAACACTTAATAATTCAAAGATTAACTATGAAGATGTCGTGATTATATGCTAAATAATTAAACGTATAGTGATGAGAAGAATCATTACATACCTTTGAGATAATTGGGTTAAAACACTAACAAAGACTTTTAAATGTAAGTTGAAAAGGATGATATCATGGCAAAATGTATGGTCCAAAAGGGACAATATGAGGTCCTAAATGAAAAATGCATGTATAGTTGAATTCTAAAGTTTCTTTATTAGTGAGAAAGCTTTATGGAAGAGTTTGAATAAATATGTGTTGAATATTACTACACTTAGGAATTATTTATTTCATCCAGTATTAAGATACTTGAGTTCATATTATAACATTATTGTTATTTGAGTTATGAGTGTATTAATATAATTGTTGGTAAAAATATCATCTACATGCTGGGGAATGAATGCCAATAATTATCTATTCTAACTCTAAGGTATTGTTGTCATGTATACAACAACCCCCCCATTTATTTGAAAATAAATGTGGAGCTTAAAATTTTTATTTTCACTTACTTATTGTCTTATGTATAGTATGAGAAGGTCATTTTCATTTCATTTTTGTTCAAAATCATCTAGTTTTCTTTAAAATATTGTAACATTTTTAAAATTTGTGTTTAAGGTTAAAGGTTGATAATGGCTGATCCACCCCATCCAACATTCACCCTGTTCATTAAGGTTATGTTCCTTCACCTCTTTGGATGCATGGATGGGTGGATTGTCCATGCTTTTGTCTTTACACTAAATTTCAGACCCACTGCTATAATTTATTTAATTGAATTATGTTTTGAGTTTTCCCCTAGGTCTACTCATATTAGCCAATGAAAAACATGCATTGTCGTAGCTTGATTGCCTCTTGAATGATTGAATATCTGGGCATCCGCTTATCTAGTCTCAGATGATTGCAAAACAACTTTACCACCTCCGCATCTAGATGACCAAATTTCCCATTGGAAACGACTATTTATGCATATAATGTAACAAAAGAACCTTGTAATCCTCACACATCGAATGGTCGAATCCCAAAAAATGTTTATTTAATCACAATTTAAACTAATTAAAATTATTAACTAGTGATTAACATCAATCTATTATCTAGCTTCCATTGAAAATGTTACCCATTTCATTCATCAGGCCCCTCATACCCAAATCCTATTATCAAAACATAGTGAAATAAGATAATTAAACCAAGTTTAATTGTGATTCAACTTTAAATAAATCTCCCTAGACTTTAATTATAGTTAATTTGTTGCACGATCTTAATCCTATGAGTTTTAATCCATGTTAAATCTATATATGCAGGGAAAGTGATAAAGAAGGAAGGATCAAGACAAATCCCATGAAATTTGGAAGCAAATTCAATTTCGTTAGAGAAGTTCCAACTGACAGCTAATTTGAGCAACCCTGATAACAACTTTTACAACTGATATTTTGATTTAGAAATTTGATCACATCTATGCAACAAATTTACTATTGAGATATATTATTTTGTTTTATCATAATCATGAACAATATTTGATACTAAGTTTTACTCTATATATACAACCCCGTTTGATGAAGAAATAATTTGTCAGATGAATTTGTATTAAATTAAGGCTAGTATTATTTATTGATTATTTTTTGATCAATTTCGAAGACCTCAAGAGCTTTTCAATAAAGCCTGTTTTCTTCAACCATCCTGTATGTTATATATTTCTATATGCATCTGTGATTCCATTTGAATATGAAATCTAGATTTAATGAATTGTTTCTTGATTTATGAATGTTGGAATACTTATTTTAATTATATAATTAAAATAAGTATTATGCACTTTGTTAGTGTCAGTCTTTCCAGCCTTCCTCCAGTGATCAAACGTGCTCTAACAAAGTGATTTTGAAGTGTCAAGGTCAAATTTTGTCATTTCAGTGAGTCTTCAAGCAAAATTTGGTCACTAGGCATTAGGTCTAGGGTTTGCTCTCACTCTTTTCAAAGTTGCCCAAATGCCAATCTATGTCACTATTCAGCTGAGTCTATCATCATTCATAGGGTTGTAATTATCATCTCAGTGTCTAATGAGTCATTTTACACCTTGTTCATGCTTCAGTTGCACCTAGGCAAGGTCATTACCCTCTCTTAGGGTTTTGGAGGTAATTTTTCTTGGATGGTCAAATCATTAGCAAAACTTGTATCCAGATGTTCATACACCTTCCCCTATCCTTCATGTACCTTATCAAATGCTTCCCATCACTGAGATCCGCGAAATTCCTCATTTTCGCACAAACCCTAGTTTCTTGCCACAACTTGGCAATTTTCTAGGCTAGACCTGTGTTTTGCCCTTTTGGACCCTTTCCCCTCAATGGATTTCTGAGATTCCACTTTCCCCTACTTCCTAACATCCCTCCCTACTACCAAAAATTTCCTCAAGAATTTAGAAGCCCCCTATCCCCTTCATTTCGTTTCATTTCGACAAAATCCCTTGTTTCACACATCGGGATAGGTTTTACTCACATGATGTTTCTGAGCAATCAAAAATGAATTTGGGAAAAATGAGAGAGGTTTTTGTCCAAAACATGCCAAGGAGGAAACACCTCCTTCACTTTTTACACAGGTGTCATGTTTTTAGAGAAATGTCAAAAATACCGTTGCCTCAGGAGAATCGAATGCACCTCTGAAGTGACCTTGGGAAAATCAAGTTTTCTCCTAGCTTGGTTGGCCAAATGACTTTCGTGATGAGTCAAATGATAACTAGACACAAATAGCTTTCCAATGAGCTATCCTGAGATCAATTTGGAGTTGAGGAAGGCATTCAAAAGTTGACCGCAACAGCACTCTGCCTTGAGGCAGCCTCATTTGGCACATTTTGACCAGTCTTGGGAGATTTGATTTTTGACAAGGCAAATGAACTCCAAATTGAAAAATTCCAGTTGTTTTAGAAATTAGAGTCAAATACCTTTCCAACGAGCTATCCTACGTCTGATTTCGACACCGGGAAGGCCTCCAAAAAGCATATGAAAGTCGCGCTACGCGTAGGGCTCAGGCGCGCTACGCGTCTGGGTTTTGGCTCAACGCGTAGCGCGCCGCGCGCTACCCTTAAGTTGGGGAGGTCCATTTCAAGAAAGGTTTAAATTTTTGGATTTTTCATGATGAAATACATCTGCTCAGCCACTGCCAAGACATTTCATCAAGTTTTGGGCCCCCAAAAGGTCAAAAAACATGCAAAAAATGACCTCACTGCCCCTTTTTCGACACACAGGAAGCAGTCTTGGGAGATTTGATTTTTGGAGGGGCAAATGGGCACCAAATTGAAACATTCCACTTGGGTTGGGAAGTAGACATCTATACCTTTCTAACAAGCCCACCTGACCTCAATTTGGATGCCAGGAAGTGCCCCAAAAGTGGGCTGAAAGGCGCGCTATGCATAGAGATTTGGCGCGCTACGCATCAGGATATTTTCCACATTTTGCACCTTCCAGCTCAGGAATTCGCCCAGCTTTGACCAGTTTTGACTTGTGATGGGATTTTTCACCCTCATTGATGTAATTGATGTAATTTTATGTTGACTTGACACTTATTTACCTATTCTAGATGATTCATTCATAAAATAGCAAACATTTAATGAATGAATTGGTTTCCTAGCTTACAGAGGCAAGTTGTTTTGACTGCCTAGATTATAGTGCTTTGTTTAGAATTGGTTAAAACAGCTCCTAGGATGATGATCTCTACCCCTAGAGGCTAGGGAATGGGTTGGCATGGTCTATATTATGTATTTTCTCAATCATTTTCAGGGGTTGGAGAGGTTGGACTCTTGAGGGATAAGCTTAGACTGTTTTACACTTTGTATCTCTGCAATTTTGGCAAAGGAAAGACCAGGGTTTTGCAGCACTATTTGGGATTCCTGTGGTGTTTTGTGTTGATTGTGTGCTCCTCTCATGTACTTGTAAGTTTGTTATGTGTATCATTTTCCTACTTCTCTTTTCTGCACATTAAGTAAATGAAGTGTTAAGGTAGAATTCATGGTTTCTATGCTCTGCCTTTAAGTTTGCTTAATATCTATGTTTTCATCTGTCTAAAGAGAACTCTCGAAGGTTTCTTGCTCTCTTTAGCTCCTCACCGGTCATTTCTATCCATTCACTTAATTCAAAGGCATCAAGACAATCTCCTACCTTGCCCCAAAAAGACCTCTGCAAAAACTGTGTCTCATCCTCGCACCCAAAATTGTTGTGCTCAGTTTTCCAACAAAACCCTAAAAATTTAAAATCAAACTTTCCCCATCAGTTTACTAGCCTAAAATCAGTGTTCTTTATTGGTCATCTCAGCCCTTTGAAGACCTTTTGCTGAGATAGACCCGGAGAGAGCCCTCTCCTGTCCCCGTAGGGCTAGCTACGAGGCTAAGTGGTTTGATGTTGCCTTGGATTTTGCCTTCCTTAGCCTGAGGCAAATTCGAGCGCTAACATATTGGCGACCATACTGGGGAAGAACAAATGGTTTGCTTGTTGATGTCATTTGTTTTATAAGCTACAGACGGAGCCTGAAGTTATGCCAGGAAGCCTTCGAAACGCTTTTGCTTTGCATTAGCGAAAGTAGATAAACGCTGCTTCAGTCAATCTCCGGTCTAGTTTGTAAACGTGACATTTAACTTGTTAATTACCCCAGTACATGTATCAAGTTTAGATCTGATGGTTGATGGTGGACAATGATCAGACACTGGCAAGGCTGAAATCATTCACCTGGAGACTCTAAATCAGTTTCGAGATCAGATCCAAAGACTCCACTGGAGGATGATCCCGACCAGCAGAAACATGAAAGGACAACATGGACAGATCAGGTATTCAAGTTGGAATTTCATCCAAGACATTTTGTTCTTTGTCATAAATTATTTCTTCTCTTTTCCCAAGAATGTCAAGAAGGCTTTGCAAAGTATACTATGCTTGAGAAAAGATCCTTGACCTGCAGTTGATTCTTTCCCTTTGAATATTGTGAATACCAAAGATTTGCATGCCTTTGAGCTTGATCAGGATCCTTTTTCTGAATTTTGTGATGACCATCTTCAAATTGATGAGTCTCAAGAGACCAAGACTAATTCTATACCTGCTGTACATACCCTTACACCTTGTAAAATTCCAGATCGGTATAAACCTCTTATTTTACCTTCTGTTCTCCATGCTTTCCCCAAAAACTATGATCTATACTTGCCGAGGTTTGATGGTGAAAGTAAGAATGTCAACGCTGAGCAACATGTGCAGAATTTTGAGAATTTTCTAGATCTTTTTGAAGTTGATGAAGAAGATGTTAGTATAAGGCTTTTTGCTCTTTCTTTGCAAGCCAAAGTCAAGAGTTGGTTCAAAACCCTGCCTGATGCAAGCATCTCAGATTTCCGGCAGTTCATCAAAGTTTTTCTCGATAGGTGGATGATCGGGCAGAACCTTTTCTTGATTGTAGAAGAGTATAACCAGCTGAAAAGATTACCAGGGGAGACAGTACAACAATTTTCTTCCAGATTTAACCAAGTTTATTATTCGATGCCAGTTGATATAAGACCTTCTCCTAGATCTGCTCTCTTGCACTATTCGGGTGCCTTTGATCCGGAGATGGAGTTTCAGCTGAGAGAAAGGAATATTGCAACACTTCACTAGATGCAGAACAGTGCAGTAAATGTAGAGGCTCATCTGCTGATTCGAAGGGCAAGGTTGAAAGAAGAAGAGATGAAAAACATAGATCCGGCCGAATCAACATCTCTAGAGGTGAAGCTTGACATTTTGGTAAGTGCAGTGGAAAAGATGATGGACAAGATCACCACAAGGAATGATTATGATGTTCAAGGCTCGCTGATTGAAAAGGAACAAGTTGCTGATCCAAAACATCTTCTTTCTTATCCCAGTTGTCATAGATCTGATAATGATTGTCTTATAGATCATCTTGGAGAAGAGAGATCTATTGATATGACATGTATGATTGATGATGTGTTTTATAGTGATGATTTGCCTCATTTTGATCAGTATGATGATGATTATGTTCTCCAAACAGAAGTTACTATTGCAGACGAACCAGCAGCTAGTTTGTGGGAGGAGGAAGTTCACTTACAGCAGCTCGAGTACAATGATCAAATGATGCATAGCAGCTATGACATTGACGAGGAAAGTGCAGCAAAGTTTGAAGTAAGTGAAGGATCTTTGCCTTTTTGTTTTGATTCGTTTCAGTTCATCAGAGATAACTACCATGCAATCAGAAATCAAATGTCAACAAGTCTTGATTTGAATCATCTTGAGAGCAAAGAAAATTTTGTTCAAGACTTCTCATATTCAGATTTGCAATCCCCGAAAGCCATTGATTGTCAAGTTGCAGCTGAAAACTTGGAAATGGACACACATGATTTAATGTTTCAAGGTGACTCCGTACCATTCTGTTTTGAATCATTTCAGTTTTTGAAGGGTAGATTGCATAGTAAATCTTCAAATGAACAACCTATAACAAATCAACAATATCTCAGTGTTGATGTTGAGGATGAGACAGATAACAAAATTCTTGAGCAGCCTGTAGCATCAGATTTGCAGCCACCACATGAAATTGAAGGGCAGATTACAGATGAAGTTGTGGAAGACAAAATACATGATTCGATGATGCAGGAAGATTCTATACCCTTTTGTTTCGAAGAATTTCAGTTTATAAGGTAGAATCTTCGTAAAATCTCTCAAGAAAAAGATGAACAGCTAGAAGGATGTCATACATTTTCAATGGATACATTACAGCAGTCTTTTCAAGTTTTTCATGATCCAATAGCTGATGCTTTGGATGAGGTTTGCAGTCAAAGTCTTTCTCCATTGACTACATGTGAGCTTGAAACATGTGCTGATATGAATTTGATCCGGCAACCGGTTTCTTTCTCATTTACAGTAAAGGTCTCGTCACAAGGCTCAGATCAAAGTTTGCATTCATGGTATGAGAAAACGAGAAGTAATCCATTGGATGAGCTAAGTTCCAGTGTGCTTGAATTTCAAGATCCTTATGCAGTGTTTTTGGAGGTGGATAGAGAATTCATATCATTCAACGGATCTGTTTCTAAGTTATCATGGGAGTTGCCTTTCAGTAGTTCTCTCTTGTTGTTCATAAGCAAGCACTTGCGGAGAATTCGAACAGCAAACAGAATACTTGTTTGCACTGGTTGTTTCATTTCACTTGATCAGGTGATGAATGAAACTGTTAGAGTAGGTTGTGATGAATAAGATCCCCTTTGAGCATAATTTCTAGTTTGTCGGTTTTGTTTAAGTATTGAGTCAGTTTTTAGTTGAGTGAGAGTCAATTTGTGTTGTCAAGTCATCAGTTTTCAGTCATGCATTTCAGCTTGAGTTTTTGACTCCATTGCCCAATGGATGAAGGCACTGTCTAGCTCTTCCAGAGATCTGTCGTTCTTGGCACCTCCAAGGAGCTACCATCCCCATTGGAGCCAATGTTAGTGTCAGTCTTTCCAGCCTTCCTCCAGTGATCAAACGTGCTCTTACAAAGTGATTTTGAAGTGTCAAGGTCAAATTTTGTCATTTCAGTGAGTCTTCAAGCAAAATTTGGTCACTAGGCATTAGGTCTAGGGTTTGCTCTCACTCTTTTCAAAGTTTCCCAAATGCCAATCTATGTCACTATTCAGCTGAGTCTATCCTCATTCATAGGGTTTTCATTATCATCTCAGTGTCTAATGAGTCATTTTACACCTTGTTCATGCTTCAGTTGCACCTAGGCAAGGTCATTACCCTCTCTTAGGGTTTTGGAGGTAATTTCTCTTGGATGGTCAAATCATTAGCAAAACTTGTATCCATATGTTCATACACCTTCCCCTATCCTTCATGTACCTTATCAAATGCTTCCCATCACTGAGATCCGCCAAATTCCTCATTTTCGCACAAACCCTAGTTTCTTGCCACAACTTGGCAATTTTCTAGGCTAGACCTGTGTTTTGCCCTTTTGGACCCTTTCCCCTCACTGGATTTCTGAAATTCCACTTTCCCCTGCTTCCTAACATCCCTCCCTACTCCCAAAAATTTCCTCAAGAATTTAGAAGCCCCCTATCCCCTTCATTTCATTTCATTTCGACAAAATCCCTTGTTTCACACATCGGGATAGGTTTTACTCACATGATGTTTCTGAGCAATCAAAAATGAATTTGGGAAACCTGAGAGAGGTTTTTGTCCACAGAATGCCAAGGAGGAAACACCTCCTTCACTTTTTACACATGTGTCATGTTTTTAGAGAAATGTCAAAAATACCGTTGCCTCAGGAGAATCGAATGCACCTCTGAAGTGACCTTGGGAAAATCAAGTTTTCTCCTAGCTTGGTTGGCCAAATTACTTTTTTGATGAGTCAAATGATAACTAGACACAAATATATTTCCAATGAGCTATCATGAGCTCAATTTGGAGCTGAGGAAGGCATTCAAAAGTTGACTGCAACAGCACTCTACCTTGAGGCAGCCTCATTTGGCACATTTTGACCAGTCTTGAGAGATTTGATTTTTGACAAGGCAAATGAACTCCAAATTGAAAAATTCCAGTTGTGTTGGAAAGTAGACTCAAATAAATTTCCAAAGAGATATCTTTCATCCGATTTCGACACCGGGAAGGCCTCCAAAAAGCATCTGAAAGTCGCGCTATGCGTAGGGCTCAGGCGCGCTACGCGTCAGGGTTTTGGCTCAACGCGTAGCGCGCCACGCGCTACCCTTAAGTTGGGGAGGTCCATTTCAAGAAAGGTTTGCATTTTTCATGATGAAATACACCTGCTCAGCCACTTCCAAGACATTTCATCAAGTTTTGGGCCCCCAAAAGGTCAAAAAACATGCAAAAAATGACCTCACTGCCCCTTTTTGGACACACAGGAAGCAGTCTTGGGAGATTTGATTTTTGGAGGGGCAACTGGGCACCAAATTGAAAAGTTCCACTTGGGTTGGGAAGTAGACATCCAGACCTTTCCAACAAGCCCACCTGACCTCAATTTGGATGCCAGGAAGTGCCCCAAAATTGGGCTGAAATGCGCGCTAGGCATAGAGATTTGGCGTGCTACGCATCAGGATATTTTCCACATTTTGCACCTTCCAGCTCAGGAATTCGCCCAGCTTTGACCAGTTTTGACTTGTGATGGGATTTTTCACCCTCATTGATGTTGACTTGACACTTATTTACCTATTCTAGATGATTCATTCATAAAATAGCAAACATTTAATGAATGAATTGGTTTCCTAGCTTATAGAGGCAAGTTGTTTTGACTGCCTAGATTATAGTGCTTTGTTTAGAATTGGTTGAAACAGCTCCTAGGATGATGAGCTCGACCCCTAGAGGCTAGGGAATGGGTTGGCATGGTCTATATTATGTATTTTCTCAATCATTTTCAGGGGTTGGAGAGGTTGGACTCTTGAGGGATAAGCTTAGACTGTTTTACACTTTGTATCTCTGCAATTTTGGCAAAGGAAAGACCAGGGTTTTGCAGCACTATTTGGGATTCCTGTGGTGTTTTGTGTTGATGGTGTGCTTCTCTCATGTACTTGTAAGTTTTTTATGTGTATCATTTTCCTACTTCTCTTTTCTGCACATTAAGTAAATGAAGTGTTAAGGTAGAATTCATGGTTTCTATGCTCTGCCTTTAAGTTTGCTTAATATCTATGTTTTCATCTGTCTAAAGAGAACTCTCGAAGGTTTCTTGCTCTCTTTAGCTCCTCACCGGTCATTTCTATCCATTCACTTAATTCAAAGGCATCAAGACAATCTCCTACCTTGCCCCAAAAAGACCTCTGCAAAAATTGTGTCTCATCCCCGCACCCAAAATTGTTGTGCTCAGTTTTCCAACAAAACCCTAAAAATTTAAAATCAAACTTTCCCCATCAGTTTACTAGCCTAAAATTAGTGTTCTTTATTGGTCATCTCAGCCCTTTGAAGACCTTTTGCTGAGATAGACCCGGAGAGAGCCCTCTCCTGTCCCCGTAGGGCTAGCTACGAGGCTAAGTGGTTTGATGTTGCCTTCCTCAGCCTGAGGCAAATTCGAGCGCTAACACACTCATTAATTGATTTAAATGCAGATTCTCTGTCTTTTGAATTGATTATCATTCTGTCTAATGTTTATTCTTTCGAATTAAGTTTTATATTATCACCAGTAACATTAATTAGTTTTACCTTTGTTTTAAAGTAGGATTTAATGCTTAAAGTTTACATTTTGGAAAAAAGATAAAGACAATCCATTTTACCTTCCTTGTAGTTGCATTGAAGTAAATTTTACTAGGTGGCCTAGCTAAGCCCACATATAATTTGAAAGAGCTACCGTTTTCAACATTTGAAGTGTCTTAGAAAACTTGCATTTGGTGTAGTTCTGTTCCCCCCCTTTGTCGGTAATAAGTCCATCACTACCATAGTGGGATAAAAGCTTAGATAGATATTAAATAAGTTAGAATTAGGATTAGATTAGACTATATTTGTTTAGGACATGGAATCTGAGCCAAATACTAGTGAGTGCCACCACACCAAATGAGTAAGGGTCTAATTGGGGCCCCAATGAGGTTGTATCTCCATGTTACAAGCTAGAATTTTCCTTCGTGTCAACAATTGGCACTAGAAGGAGGGTCTTCTAATGTTGAATGGCACTTAGAGCCTCACAGAAATTATATGTCATTCAAATATATCTCAAACACCCTCAACTCCAAGTACCCCTTCAAGTCCTCGTGTATCTGATGTATAATCTCCAGATTTGGAAACCCCTAGTTCTTTTGAAGAAGTAACTCAACCTATCACTAAAGAGATAGATGCTCCCGAGAAAATCCAATGTTCCTCTACATTTACTCCTAGTTTAAGGATACAACAATCCCTTAAGTATTTTATTTAGAATTTTGGTTCAAAACCTATTCCCACTTAGCAATTCTCATTTGAATCTGTACCATATTCATTTGTTCCACTTGAGAGACAACATTCTGGAGTATTGAATAGAGATCAAAGTAAGAAGTTTGGGTAGTCAACTATTGAATATCCACTCCCTTCTTAACATAAGCATTCAAAATCTCTAAGTCACCATACAACTCCTGAACCAAAAGAACCCTATCTAGAAGAAGAAGATTTACCCTTTGTCCCTCTTGGTAGTCCATCCGTTCATCTTCACACATCTAACTCTTCATCAGTTACCAATCAACATATAATCATGCCACTAAGAACCTGGAAAATACTACAAGAAGTCAATGCTCTTGGGACACAACATGATTTTCTGGAACACCCAGAAAGATTTGTCCCAAAATTTAATCCAGAGGTTGGGGAAACAACTGAAGATAACATCCATAAATTTATGTTTGTTATCAACTTGATGGGTGTTAAACATGAATACATGGTATGCTATCTCTTCCCATATGATTTCAATGGAAAAGGCTCCACCTGGTATTTTACAATACCAACTAGATATGTTATAGATTGGGATACTTTTCAATCTAAATTCTTGAATTTTTTTGGAGAAGATAAGATCGGAACTACATTAGCCCTTGAATTATCCAAAATTGAAATGAATCCCAAAGAAAGAATAAAATATTTCAATCAATGCTTTATGATACTTAACCAAATGATGATGTATTGATTGAATTCTATACTGTGACTCTACCATCTAAAATCACTACGTTTGTTAAAAGGATGGGTAGACGAACTCTTTCTAGAACCAAATATGAAACTTTAAAAATTGAAAAGGAAGTATTGTCTGTAGCAAGAAAAGAGGAAAAGAAACCTATAATTCCCATTAAGAAACAAGTAATTATAAAACCTATAAAACTAAAAAGGACAAGGATTCTTTTGACATGAAATATTAGTAAAGAATGATACAAAAAATGATGAAAAAAATCACAAATCTTAAGAGTAATTCAAAATAAGGTCCATCAAATAAGAGACCTTGGAGGCCTTTTAAAAATATCCCTATATCTCTATAGAAAAAATCTCCTACGAAGAAATAAAATTTGTAGATGTTTCTTAGGACACTTTTTGTAGAGCTCATAATGCTTAACATCTTGAAAAAATTTCTCCAACCTTTATTAATATGTTTAAAGTATTCATGGATAATGATGAGGAAGATATTACACAAGAACATGAATAAGAATCAACATAAGAAGAGCCTTTTGTTAATTTAATGGGATGTTTCGAAAGAAATGAATGGTGAAAAAGTTGATGATGAGATAGAGGAAATTATTATAGCCCAAACTAGAAGTAAAGGGACAATTTCATCCTCTACCAATCCAAATAATCAAAACCCTACAAGGAAAACAACATCAAAATATAAGGTATCTTCTAATTCAAATATAAATGTCTAGATGGAAACATTTGAATATGATTCAGTTGAAGACATGAAGAAAACTATGGCTAATATCTCTTTGTATGAATTTTCTAAGCTAACACATTATAAAAGTAAACTATTTAAAGATTTAGAAGCTAGCTCAACTAGTGGTCCTACAGGATACGTCAATAATTCTTTATCAAGTAAAGTAGCACATATTGAAGCAACTCTAATTGGAGATAAGTCTACTTCACACACTCCACCTTTTTTGTTAATTCTTCAAATCTATAACCAAAATGTCCATAATTGTATGGTCTATTTTAGTGCTTCCTCTAATGTCATGCCAACCTCTGTGGCTAAGAAATTGGATTTAGAACCCAAAAAATCATCTCACTCAAATTGTACAGTTGGAAAATTCTACAGTTAAGGTCTTAGGAGAGGTTAAAGGATTATTAATTAGACTTGCCTCTAAACCAAAGTTTTTCTTGATCATTGATGTAATTATTGCAGATATTCTTGAATCTTATGACTTATTATTAAGCAGAGTTTCATTAAGCTAAATGGATATTTTTCAAGAAATTGGTCACATATTTGGTCACCATGGAAAGGAAAGCATAATATGATTAATATTGAATGTGAAGGGCACATGAAGCATACAGTTACTGATCTCGATGGCTCAAATGATCCCATAATGTTCAATCAATATCTGCTTAGTAATTACTCTTGCAATTCTTATTTCGGTATTTTTCCTTCAGAAATCTATCATGTTAATGAATCTGGCATTGGTATTTTGATTTTTGTAATTAATAATGATATTGATTCCACATGTGATGCGTAATGTAGAACCCTTAAGGTACACCATTATATTTTGATTGTACTAATAATATAACTAAGTACAAAGTGCTAATTTGAGGTCTCAAAAAGGCAATCGATTTGAAAGTTAAGAAATTAAAAGTCATTGGTGACTTTGAAATAATTTTCAAACAAGTTAATAAAGAAACTCATTGTGTTTCTAACCATTTGAAAAACTAAAGATAATTGATTTCAAATTTAATTCAAAATTTTGAGCACTTTGAAATAAACTATGCACCCTGCTCACGTAATGTAGATATCGATTTCCTAGCAAATGTGGCGTCAAAATTGCTCCCATAGAAAACTTTTCACCAAAGGAATTGCTCTAGTAAGTTACAAGGATACTTTTTAATAGACTGGACACATTTATGGCTTCCATATAAGGGCAGAAACAACATATTCGAGTGGAAAGTGAGCCCTATATGAAGTACACCGTGACATTGCGTGAAGGAAATAATGAGCTAGTTGAATTTAAATATGTTATTTTTTGGAAATGTTTCTTAGAGGTGGATCAAGGGTGTTATCAAGCGCAACCATCACCTGTCCCATCAGATACACAATTGGATCTCCTTCCGTGTATTCCAATTGGTGCATATGAATATTGTAATATAGATGTACATAGTAGTAGTGTAGGAACTAGCTTAGTAGCTACTAATTATTGGACTTTGTATTTCGATGGTTCTATGACTTAGGATGACTCCAAAGCTAGTTGTGTTCTCATAGATGTTATAAATTAATTTATAGAGCAATGAAATACACAAAATATCGTGGAAACACAAATTCAAAAACACATAAAACAAGAGAGACAAAGATATACATGGTTCACCCAATTTAGGCTACGTCCACGGAGAAACAACCAGTCCTTCCTTTTATATTATCCAACAAAATGAAGAGATACAACCTATAGTAGATCCGCTGTAATTTCCTCTTCGCTCTCAAACAATCTTCTCTCTCTTTCAAGCTCAGAATACTAATACACAACCACAATACAATAGCCTAAGATAGACTGAGGGTTTCCTTCTAAGGAAAAAAACCATAAATTAACATAAATCATACCATCAAGTCATCCACCTAATGAAAAATTAACACAAATTAACATAATGCGATTGAAACAAAAAACCTCTGAACAACCAGGAAGATAATTAGGTTCCACACCCAACAATCCCTCACTTGGAGACTGATTATATAAACTCCATCATTGCTTCACTTGCTGGAAAATGACTCCACTTGGACCTAACTATTTCTCATATTCACCATCATACTTGAAGACCAATTGAAACTTAGAAGAATCTCAATTTCTCCTTGGTCACAACTTTTGTTAATATATCTGCAGGATTCGGGCTAGTGTGCATCTTTTCCAAATTCAACTATCCATCTTCCAACATTGACCGTATGAAATGGTACTTGAGTTGTATATGTTTAGTCTTGGAATGAAATGTTGAGTTCTTTGCAAGATGAATGAAACTCTAGATGCCACTATATAACTTTCCCATCTCTTCCTTCTTTCCCAATTCATCCATAAGCCTTTGTAACCAAATCATTTCTTTAATAGCCTCTGTAGCAACAAGATACTTTGCTTCTGATTTTGAAAGTGCAACAATGTTTTACAATTTTGAAACTCAACTGCTAACTGTTCCACCTACAGTAAACCATACCCTGTGTTTCTCCTCCTGTTATTTGTATCACCTGCCATATCTACATCAACATATCCTTGTAGAGAAATGTTTGAAGCACCAAAGCATAATGCTTGATTTGTGGCACCTCTAAAATAACTGAGAATCCACTTTACTGCCATCCAATGCTCTTTTCCTAGATTGTTCATATACCCACTTACAACTCCCATTGCATGTGTAATATCAAGCCTTGCGCAAACCATTGCATACATTAAGCTTCCAACTATTGATGCATATGGAACTTTACACATATAATCCATCTCTTCCTAAACCTTGGGACACATATCCTTACTTAGTTTGAAGTGGTTAACCAAAGGTGTACTAACTGGTTTTGCATTCTGCATATTAAATATTTCCCACACCTTTTCTATGTACTCACTCTGAGACAATGTTAATTTGAGATTTTTCTTTAGTTATTCTCACACCAAGGATTTGTTTTGAAACACCCAAATCCTTCATTGCAAATAATTTTACAATTTTACTTTGAGCACATTTGTTTCCTGCATGTTAGACCATGCAACAAGCATGTCATCTACATACAATAACAATATAATATAGTTTCCATCATTTTGACTTTTAAGATAAACACAATGGTTAGAGTGTCATCTAGAATAACCTTGTTCGGACATAAACCTGTCAAATGTTAGATACCACTACCTTGGAGCCTGTTTTAAGCCATACAAGCTCTTCTTCAATTTGACACTAAGTTTTCCTTCCCTTTAACCTGATACCCTTGTGGCTGATGTATATATATTTTTGCCTCCAAATCCCCATGGAGAAAGGTTGTCTATACAACTAATTGCTAAAGATGAAAATATTCTGCTGTCACTAGACTTAAAATAGTTTTGATTGAAGTAATTTTAATAATAGGAGAAAAAATTTCATCAAAGTCTATATATTTCTTTTGTGCAAACCAATTCACCACAAGTCTAGCCTTATACCTCTATATTCCTTCATCTTCTTCCTTCAACCTGTAAACTAATTTATTTTACAATGTTGTTTTACCTGTAGGCAACTTGACTAAGTCCCAATTCTGGTTATGAAATCAAGGAGTCCATCTCTTCTTCCATGGCTTGATCCCACTTCTTCCTGGTTTCTACATGCATTTCTTCTTCATATATTTTTGGCTCACCAGAATCAGTAAAAAATACATAATATAATGAAGGAGAGTATTGCTCATGGGGTATACTTATCCTGATAGATCTTTGAACACCACTTTTAGGTGTTTGAGGTTGTTGTTGTTGTTGTTGTGTTTGTTGATCAATATGATTTTCAGGCACCTTTGCCTTTTTTGTGATCTCATCAAGCACTACGTATTCCTTTTTTCGTTTTAATTTTTTCTTTTTGCTTTTTTGTTTTTGTTTGGCTTTGTTTTGTTTTTTGTTTTTTCGTTTTGCTTTGTTTCTTGTTTTGTTTTGTGTTTTTTCCCTTGCATTTGATCATTATAGAAGACCTTTTCATTGAATATGACATCTCCTCTCCTAATGATTTTGTGATTTTCATAATCATATAAGTAATAACCAAAATCATTAACACTATATCAATAAAGTTACATTTCTTTGATTTTTCCTCAAGATTTGTTCTATTTTCTTTATTAATGTGGAAAAAGGCTTCACAACTGAAAGACTTTAAAAAAGAGTAGTTTACCTTTTTACTTGTCCATGCCTCCTTTGGAATACCACCATCCAAGGAACTTTAAGGCCCTCTATTTATCTAATAAACAACCATATCTATAACATCTGCCAAAATTGTAAGCGAAATTAGGCATGCAATCTCATGCACCTTGCATGCTCCATGATTTTCCTATTCATCCTTTCTGACACACCATTTTCTTGTGGCGTTCCTGGAACTTTCTTCTCTCTGTGAATTCCATGTTCTAAACAATAGTTATCAAACTCCTTGATGCATTATTTGTTGGAAATAATACTGAGAGGGGGGGTGAATCAGTATTATCAGAAAAACTTTTTCATTTTATGCTCTGAAACATATACGCTACTTCTGTTAAGTGAAACAGTGTGTACACGCAACTTTGTCTAAAGCAACCAACGTATAATAATAAAACTTATGATTTAGTAGCTTATCTTCAGTAAATGCATCAGGACATTATTAACCATGATAGTAAAACAGGTGCAGTATAACAGAATAGATCATCACACAGAAAGCACACACATGAACACCATGATATAAGGTGGAAACCCAATGTGGGTGAAAACCACCTGCTACAAGTCGTCTCTATCTTTCTTTAATATGAAACTTCAGTTTACAATCTTTTGTACTGGTGCAGCCTTATACCAGTACGCAGGCTACAACCTGCAGAAGGCTACAACCTTCTCTCGTTCTCCAAACTTCCTTGGAAGGGAGCTCCAACCCCCTTTGCTCTTGTACTAGCTAAGATACTAGTACGTAGGTGCCGGCCTACAATCTTCTCTCTTTCAGGTACCACATTTCATACATTTTCAGACTGGATACTCCTGAAGCACAACATTACAATCTGAAGACCACAATTCATTCAACTTTCATAACAGATCATTGCAGCTCAAAACAACCAATACTAGCATCATCAAATTTGAATCACTGAACCACTGAAACCCTGTCAAACTCAGTCACCAGAACACAGAGCAAACTACAGAACTTTGCAATAACAGTCAGACCCAGCTGCAACTCAAAAATCAAGCTTCAAAATATACATGCTACTTCAATGAGAGAAACCCGCGTATACACGCTCTTTTACCAAAGACAACCTGCGTATAGATCTAAAAATAAATTCTCTTAACTTGCAGCTGTACCAGACATCAGTTAGACCCAGAACATAACATTGCGTCAGTATGCAGATCTAGAAATACACATAATCAAGCATATCATAATAGTGCATTTCAAACTATTAGATCCCGATCTGTCCTTAGATCTTGTCTTCCATCAACCGGTGTGACTTCTCCTTAGCATAGATCAAGCAACCCAGAACCTGCATACCAGATCTCTTTCTTTATCAGATATTCAAGACTTTTCAGATAGACTTGCCTAATGATTTCCTTCTCCTTATATAGCCTTAGGCCTTGTTCAATACCAAGAGCCAAAACCATAGAAATCCAATACCATCATCCTCAAAACTAGGGATCGACACGTCCGTCGAGACACCATGGTCCGAAACCATAGGCACAACTTCCAAGGAATAACCGCCACGGACCAAAAATAAGTTTTCCACATACACACGCTTTTACTGATGCCAACCAGCGTGTACACGCGACTTGGGCTTGATGAACCTGCGTATATGAATTTTCTCTTCTCCTTATAGTCTGTTCATCAATTCCTTGGTGCTGACCTTCTGCACTATGATTTGTCATCAGTGTGGTTTGCCATCAAGGACAACACTTGTCTCATAATGCCAACAATCTCCCCCTTTGGACTTGATGGCAACCCCAAGATCCTTAGAATCATTCTCCCCCTTTGTCATCAAGGGCAAAGGGCTGTGCTCCCCCTGAGTACATCCTGATTTCTCTGCTCTGCTGTGCTGAACATGCTCCCCCTGACTGTAGGCAAGATCTGCAAAAGATGTTCTTCAAACGAACCAAGACTTATACATCATAAAGGACCTTCCTATCACCAAAAGACTCAATACATACATCCATACTCCCAACCAAGAGGGGATACATTAGAACCAACCAATTATATTACATCATTCATCCCAGGCATAGTGGGGAAACCAACATAGGCCGTTACATGACCTTGACACCATAAAAGAGATATCACAGAAGAGATACATGACATAGAGACAACAAATCTAGACCAAGACTTATGAAAGTCACAAGCAGCATCTGATACACATCTTTTAGATCAGCAACCAAGATTTCCTTCTGAGCTCCTTCTCCTGAAACCAACAACAGTTGAGTACTAGAACCAAAAGCATCTAAATGCCAACAATGCTTTATGAGACTTTAAGCTGCTCCCCCTTAACCTGTGCCTGCTGCACCCCCTGAAACTGTGCCTGAAGAATTCTGGCATACCCATCTCAGATCTTCTCCAACCAGAGTCTACCCTTGCTGTTCAGAACTCCATATACGCGACTTTTCCTGCATAAACCAGCGTATGCACGCGGATATGCTTCCTGCAGAGCGCGTACACCATACACGCGACTTTCCCACCATAAATCGGCGTATATACGCGGATTTCCCTTACGTAACTTGTGTATACCAACTTTTCTGTAGACAAGCTTCAACAGCAGGATGAAGCATCAACTACTCCCAGCTTTTGTCTGAGATATTCAAAAGTTTCCCTGGGCAGTGGTTTTGTGAGAATATCAGCAACTTGTTCCTTAGAAGGAACATACTCCAGCTTGACCTTCTGCTCAAGCACTTGTTCCCGAAGAAAATGGTACTTGATTGGTATGTGCTTAGTCTTTGAGTGCATGACTGGATTCTTTGAAATGCTGATTGCACTTGTATTATCACATAAGATAGAGACTGGTGGCGTGCAAGTGATTTGAAAATCCTGCAAGGTCTGCGTCATCCAAAGAAGTTGTGTGCAACAAGATGCCGCAGCCACATATTCTGCTTCAGCTGTAGATAAAGCAATCGAACTCTGTTTCTTGCTGAACCAAGATACTAATCTGGAACCCATGAAGAAAGCACCACCACTTGTGCTTTTCCTATCATCCACACTTCTGGCCCAATCTGCATCTGTGTAAGCATGAAGAGTGAGATCTGTATCTCTAGGATACCATAAGCCATAGTTTTGGGTCCCTTGAAGATACTTGAATATTCTTTTGACTGCCTGAAGATGAGTTTCCTTTGGGTTGGCTTGAAATCTTCCAACAATTCCTAATGCATGCATAATATCTGGCCGGGTACCTGTCAAATAAAGCAAACTCCCAATCATGGATCTATAAGTGGGTTGGTGAACTGCTGCTGATTCGTCATTTGCACTGAGGCTACATCCTGTAACCATGGGGGTACAAAATGGCTTTGAATCTTCCATGCCATACTTCTTCAAGATCTGCTTGAGGTACTTGGTTTGAGACAAAAAAATACCTCCTTCATTTTGTTGGATTTGCAATCCAAGAAAGTATGTCAATTCTCCAAGTAATGACATTTCAAATTCTTTCTGCATAACCAAGGCAAAGTTCTGACTCATAGCCTCTTCATTGCTACCAAAGATAATATCATCTACATACACAACAAGTATTAGCAATTTGTTATTTTCAACTTTCATATAGAGATTGCTATCTGCTGATCCTTTTGAAAAACCTTGTTGGTGAAGATATTTGTCCAACCGATAATACCAAGCCCTTGGAGCTTGTTTGAGACCATAAAGAGCCTTTTTCAATCTGCATACAAGGTTTGGATCATTCCCAAGAATGAAACCATCTGGCTGCTCAAAATATACTTCTTCTTCTAAGTCTCCATTCAGAAAGGTTGATTTCACGTCCATTTGAAATACCTTGAAGTTTTGAAAGCTTGAGAGAGCAAGGAACATTCGGATGGCCTCAAGTCTTGCTACAGGAGCAAAGGTCTCCTCAAAATCTATCCCTTCTTGCTGCGCATACCCTTTACAAACAAGTCTGGCCTTGTTTCTAATTACTTCTCCATTTTCATTCAATTTATTCTTGAAGACCCATTTTGTCCCTATGACATTCTTATCTTTTGGTCTAGGAACCAGTTCCCAAGTGTTGTTCTTTTCGATCTGCTCAAGTTCTTCATCCATTGCTTTGACCCAACATTCATCTTTGCATGCCTCTTTCACATTTTGTGGTTCAGTGGAAGAGAGTAATGCCAAATAGCTTGAGGCTTCTGCAATTCTTCTTCTTGTTTGTATTCCTGCTTCTTTCTGCCCCACAATCTGAGATTCTGGATGATTCTTTTGAACATATCTGGATGGAGTCTTCTCTTCTATTCTTGTCTGCTCCTCTGGTTCTTCTTGAGGTTCTTCTTCTTCTTGAGGTTCTTCTTGAGGTTCTTCTTCTTCATCATTCTGCCTTTGGGGGTAGCCTTCATCTTCTTCAATGTCTTCATGATGAACTTGCCTAGGAATATATCCCTTCTCATCAACCACTACATCAATGCTGTCAACAATTCTGCCAAGTCTTTTATTGTAGCACTTGTATGCTTTGCTATATGGAGAATAACCAAGAAGAATGCCTTCATCCGCTCTTGGTTCAAGTTTGCCAAGTTGCTCATCAATATTCTTAATATAACATTTGCTCCCAAATATTTTGAAGTGCTTCACCGAAGGAGTCTCACCACTCCAGAGCTCATGAGGTGTTTGAGTGCTATTTACTCGGACATTTGTTTTGTTAAGAATAATAACCGCAACATGTGCAGCTTCACCCCAGAAAGTTGCGGGAGTACCTGATTCATCAAGCATAGCACGAGCCATTTGTTGAATAGTTCTGTTCATTCTTTCCACAACTCCATTTTGCTGAGGAGTTCTAGCTGTAGAGAATTCTCTTCTTATCCCATGTTCTTCACAGAAATCGAAAAATTCGTTTGAGGTAAACTCCCCACCTCTGTCAAATCTGAGGCACTTAATTTTGTGTCTTGATTCATTTTCAACCAAGGCTTTGAAGGATTTGAATTTTTTGAATGCTTCATCTTTGTGCTTCATAAGTCCTAACCAGACAAACCTGGAGAAATCGTCAATAAATAATATCAAGTATTCTTCTCCTTGAGGTGTTCTTTTTCTGAATGGACCACATGTATATGTATGTACTAGCTCAAGAGGCATGCTAGCTGATCCTTCCTTCTCTGGAAAGTTGGTTCTGGTTTGCTTTCCAAACTGACAAGATTTGCATATAGTGTTGTCTGGAATTTTGATATCTGGAAGACCACGAACTGCCTGATATTTGCATGCTTTCCTTATCTGTGAAAAGCTTAGATGCCCCAACCTTCGATGCCATAGCTAGTGATCATCATCCTTGCTCAAATAGCATTGTTGTGGTCCTTCTTCAAATATGTATAGATTATTTGGAGTTCTTCTTCCTTTGATCACTGTTTTACCTGTATCAAGATCACGAACACAACATCCATTTGATCTAAATATTACCTCTGTTCCTTGGTCGCACATCTGACTGACACTCAGAAGATTATGCTTCAATCCATCAACATATAAAACATTTCCTGCTTTGACCTTCTCTTTCAATGGAGCAACACCTTTTCCTTTTATGGCTGCAGAGATATCGTTTCCAAAAGAAACTTTCTTCCCCTTTTCTAATGCGGTATATGACTCAAGCTTTTCTTTGTCCCCTGTCATATGCTTCGAACAACCGCTGTCAATGTACCATGTACTTTCTTGACCTTCTGCATAAAAGGCTATCCCACATCTTTCTGGTTGCGGTTCCTTTATTCTCCATGTTCTGACATTTGAAGTTTGTTCCTTCTGAGTTGTCTCCCGGAACCTGCTCCTGCATTCAGAGTCTTCATGACCAAAGTTATTACAAATAGACCATTCAACTTCATTTTCAAGAACCGAAAAGTTGTTATAAGTTCTTTTCATGGTTTCAGTCATTCTCCCTTGCTTTTGAGCTTCTCTAGTCATGATTGTCTTGTAGGCAACACATTGAGTTGCTTTGTGACCGAAGTTATGGCAAGAAAAGCATTGGCCATTAAAGAAACTTCTGCGATAATCAGATCTATCTTCCAACCGATTGTAGCTTCTATTCACATTCATTCTTGGAGCAAATTGGGAAGATTTTACCTGTGGCTGATTGTAGCTTCTGTTTGTCCTTAAGATGGATTGCCCCTGATAGTTTCTGTTTGCAATTCGTCCCTGCTTTACCTGATGGTCTTCATTGTGCTTTTGCTCATTTCTTCTTGCTGCATCAAGATAACTTTTAGAGGTAGAGGCTTGAGATGTTTCTCCATTATATCCCAGACCTGTCTTGATCAGAGGAGATCGCTGCACATTGATAATCTCATCCAAGGTTTCAGATCCTTTAACGAATTTGAGATTAATAGCTTTTGTTTTCTCAATCTCTTTTCTAAGACCAACAATTTCACCTTCTAATTTTTCAAGATGTCTTTCCTTTTCATCAATTTGAAATTGTAGAGTATCAATGATCATATTCTTCTCTTCTATACATCTCTTAAGTCTAGTAATTTCTTCATGAAAATAATCCACATCTATAGCATCCATATATTCATCATCTTCAAATGCCATTAACAATTTATATTCATTACCTCGTCCATCTTCATCACTGTTTGATAGACCATCACTATCTTCATGAGTGTAGTAGCTTTTCTTATTTGCACTTTGTTTCTTGTTCCATCTAGCAGGTTCCTTTCCTTTATCCTTATAAGGACATTTTGCAGCATAATGACCTACTCTTCCACAAGCAAAGCATTTAAAAGGTAACTTACCTCTGAACCTTCCAGAACCCCTTTGAAGATTTCTGACAAAATTTGATTCTTCTTCCTCTTGTTCTGGGACGTGGCTTGCTTCATAATAGTCTTCTTTGCCTGATGCCTTGAAAGCAGCTTCTCTTCTGTCTGATGGACCTCCCTTTCTCATTTCATAAGCAGTTAGAATTCCATGTAGCTGAGACATAGTAAGAATTCGTAGATTTTCCTTTTCTTCTATTGCAGATACTTTAGATTCAAACTTGGGGGACAATGATCTTAGAACCTTTTCAACCACTATAGCCTCTTTTATTTCTTCACCCAAATTTTTCATACAATTAACGATCTCATCTACCCGAAGAAAATAGTTAGCCACACTTTCATCATTATACATCTTGAGAGTCTCATACTGAATCCTGAGAGTTTGAAGTTTAGCACGCTTTACCTGTTCATCACCTTCATAGCTTGTGACAATTTTGTCCCATATCTCTTTTGCGGATTTGTAGTGCATTACCTTCATGAATTCCGTTTGGGATATACATCCTAATAGGGTACTGACTGCTTTCGCATTTGTTTCATACTTCTTTTTCTCGGCTGCATCTGTAGGAGTAGCTGAAGGAAAAGCGTAGCCTGTTTCTACAATGTCCCAAAATTCTGTACCAAGAGATTGAAGATAGGCAGTAACTCTTACCTTCCAATAATTGAAGTTTGTCCCATCAAAAACCGGTGGCCTGATTGATTCTTCTCTCTCGTAGTTGCTCATGATGAACGATCTACCTTCAAGCGATCAAGCTTCTCTGAAGGACCTGCTCTGATACCAATTGTTGGAAATAATACTGAGAGGGGGGGTGAATCAGTATTATCAGAAAAACTTTTTCATTTTATGCTCTGAAACATATACGCTACTTCTGTTAAGTGAAACAGCGTGTACACGCAACTTTGTCTAAAGCAACCAGCGTATAATAATAAAACTTATGATTTAGTAGCTTATCTTCAGTAAATGCATCAGGACATTATTAACCATGATAGTAAAACAGGTGCAGTATAACAGAACAGATCATCACACAGAAAGCACACACATGAACACCATGATATAAGGTGGAAACCCAATGTGGGTGAAAACCACCTGCTGCAAGTCGTCTCTATCTTTCTTTAATATGAAACTTCAGTTTACAATCTTTTGTACTGGTGCAGCCTTATACCAGTACGCAGGCTACAACCTGTAGAAGGCTACAACCTTCTCTTGTTCTCCAAACTTCCTTGGAAGGGAGCTCCAACCCCCTTTGCTATTGTACTAGCTAAGATACTAGTACGTAGGTGCCGGCCTACAATCTTCTCTCTTTCAGGTACCACATTTCATACATTTTCAGACTGGATACTCCTGAAGCACAACATTACAATCTGAAGACCACAATTCATTCAACTTTCATAACAGATCATTGCAGCTCAAAACAACCAATACTAGCATCATCAACTTTGAATCACTGAACCACTGAAACCCTGTCAAACTCAGTCACCAGAACACAGAGCAGACTACAGAACTCTGCAATAACAGTCAGACCCAGCTGCAACTCAAAAATCAAGCTTCAAAAGATACACGCTACTTCAATGAGAGAAACCCGCGTATACACGCTCTTTTACCGAAGACAACCTGCGTATAGATCTAAAAATAAATTCTCTTAACTTGCAGCTGTACCAGACATCAGTTAGACCCAGAACATAACATTGCGTCAGTATGCAGATCTAGAAATACGCATAATCAACCATATCATAATAGTGCATTTCAAACTATTAGATCCCGATCTGTCCTTAGATCTTGTCTTCCATCAACCGGTGTGACTTCTCCTTAGCATAGATCAAGCAACCCAGAACCTGCATACCAGATCTCTTTCTTTATCAGATATTCAAGACTTTTCAGATACACTTGCCTAATGATTTCCTTCTCCTTATATAGCCTTAGGCCTTGTTCAATACCAAGAGCCAAAACCATAGAAATCCAATACCATCATCCTCAAAACTAGGGATCGACACGTCCGTCGAGACACCATGGTCCGAAACCATAGGCACAACTTCCAAGGAATAACCGCCACGGAACAAAAATAAGTTTTCCACATACACGCGCTTTTACTGATGCCAACCAGCGTGTACACACGACTTGGGCTTGATGAACCTGCGTATATGAATTTTCTCTTCTCCTTATAGTCTGTTCATCAATTCCTTGGTGCTGACCTTCTGCACTATGATTTGTCATCAGTGTGGTTTGCCATCAAGGACAACACTTGTCTCATAATGCCAACATTATTCACCTCCATTATCTGATCTGAGACACTTCAACTTATTTCCTGTCTCATTCTCAACCACAACTTTCCATTTCTTGAAAGTATCAAATACATCAAATTTATTCGGAATACAATAAATCCAGGTTTTTCTAGTTGCATCATCAATAAAAGTAACATAATAGTGAGATGCACCAAGAGATGATATCTAAGCTGGTCCCCATACATCTGTATGCACAAGCTCTAATTTTTCTCTCTTCTTTTCCTTCCCATCTCAGATAAATATGACTTTCTTTTGTTTTCCGTAAACACAATTCTCACAAAAGTTGAAATCAAAATGCTTCAAACCTGGAAACAAATTTCTTGAATGAAGAATGTGCATCCCTTTATCACTCATGTGCCTGAACCTATGATGGCACAATGTCATATTTTATCCTATGGAGGTTAAAGCATTAATAAAATTAGAAATGCCATTGCAGAAATACAATGTACAAACCTTTTCTCCTTTTGCTATTACCAAGGCTCCTTTGGTGACCTTCCAGGTTTTGTTTGTGAATGTAGTTACATAACCTTCACCACCTAACTTCCCTATTGAAATTATATATATATATATATATATATATATATTTAAGATCCAGAACATGCCTTACCTCCTTCAATAGCCATTGGTTTCCATTTTATTTATTTATAAAAACCTTGCCCATTCCAAAGATTTTACAGGGTTTATCATCACCCTAATGAACGTGTCCAAAATATCCTTGAACGTAGTCATGAAAATGTTTCCTATCAGGTGTGGCATGGAATGAGGCCCCTGCATCTACCACCAAAGCATCAATAATATTCTCTAATGAAAGAATCAAAGCATATTGCAACACATCACCTATCACATTTGCTTCATGATTGTTCTCTTGCTGCCCATCTCCTTCTTTTCCCTTCAAAGATTTGTAGTCTTTCTTCAGGTGTCATTTCTTCCCGCATTTTCAGCACACTATCTTTGATCTGGATTTGGATCTGCCTTTTCTTGACTTACTATGATTTCCGAGCTTCCTTCCTCTTTCCATTTTTTTTCCATAGTCTCTACAGTCAAAGCATTACGTGATGTCTCACCTGAGATTTTTCATCGCATTTCCTAGGTAAGGATAACACCAACAACATCATCAAACTTTAAAGTACTAGATCCAAAGATAGAGTTACTAATAGTCGTAACTAAGCCATTCCAACTTTATGTCATTGAGCACAAAAAGAACAAAGCCCTAACTTCATCATCAAAATTTACCCCTACAAAACTTAACCGACTGGTAACCATGTTAAATTCATTTAAATGCTCAACAATCGTTCCACATTTTGACATCTTCATATTAAATAGACACTTCATAAGAAATACCTTAGTTGAGTTCGAGGGCTTTTCATATAGTTTTTCCAATTCCGTCATTAAACCTTTTGTTGTTGTTTCCTTTGAAATGGTAAATGCCACCGACGCTGGTAGACACAACTGTATTGTTCCTAGTGCCTTTCTATTGAGAATCTCCCATTTTGCGTCTATCATACTCATCAAATTCTTTATTTTTCCACTCAATGGTAGGTACATATAGTTATAATACATATAATCTTCCATCTACATCTTCCACAACTGGTAGTTTTGGTTGTTAAATTTCTCGACCCTAAACCTACCATCTTCCACCATTTCTCCCACTTGAACTAGGAACCCTTCTCTCCTGTGAGTTTATTAGCCAAATAGACCTTCGACTCTGATACTAGTTGTTAGAAATTAATTTACGGAGCAATGAAATACACAAAATATTATGGAAACACAAATACAGAAATGCATAAAACAAGAGAGACACAGATATACGGGTTAACCCAATTTGGGCTATGTCCACAGAGAAACAACCAATACTTCTTTTTTATTATCTAGTAAAATGAAGAGGTAAAATCTACAACATATCTACTGTAACTTCCTCTTTGCTCTCAGACAGTGTCCTCTCTCTTTCTCACTCAGAATAATAATACGCAATTGTAATACAATTCCCTCATATAGACTGAGGGTTGAATTCAAGGGAAAACACCCTAAATTAACATAACTTCTATCGTTAGATCATTCGCCTAATGAATAACCCAAATTGACTACGAAATTACAATATGTTACAAGGAAAATTTTCATCCATTTTTAGCTTTGGGGGCATGGCCCTTGAATCCCTGCCGGGGGGCTCATAAAAGTCACAGTTCCCCCCTTGTACCCCCCCCCAGTAGCGACTAAATGAGTGAAATTGTTGCCCCATTAGGAATAAGGATCCAACGTGGCTAAAACAAAAAACCTTTGAACAATCAGGAAGATAATCAGGCTCCACACCCAACAATAGACCCAAATGACAAAATACATGTTTTATCATGTCGCTTGGAGTTCTAGTGCACAAACAATATCACTTAATATGAAGCACTCGTAATGGGATTAAAGAAATCCATTAACCTCAAGGTAGAGGTACTTAAGGTGATTGGTGATTAAGAGGTTTACACCCACCAGGTACTAAACACTATCCATTATGTTTCACCAAATTTGGAAAACTACCAGTAAGAGGTATCAACTTATTTCTCATTTTAAATCTTTTAATATTATTTCTATTCCTAGAGTTTCTAATGCTGTCGTAGATACATTAACCAATGCAACTGCCAGGATTTCTCCTTTGAGATATGGTTTTTATATAGAGATTATTTATAAGCCATCAGTGCCCAATAATGTAACTAATTTTCATGGTTTCAATGACAACTAACATATATTACATTTTATGGCTAATGTGGATGTGTTTAAATATGTGGCCATTGAAAAGGATGAACATGAGAAGGCTTTGCAGGAAGCAATTGAAACATCGAAAGGGAATACTATGCCTAAAGGTGTTATGTCTCTAGAGAAACTCTATGACTTGGAAAACATATTTAGAGGACCAGTTAACACTAAGACTTAGAGCTTGAAGTTATCATATGAACAAGTCAACCTAGAAACCACAAAAGATTTGAAAGATGTAAACTTCAGTACATGTTTTTCTCTGTAAGAATGACAGAATTTCATTTTTCTTTTCAAACAATACCATGACGTGTTTGCATGGACATATGATGAGTTAAATACATATGATATGCGTATTGTCTAGCATGTCATTCCTATTAAAGAGGGGGTAACACCATTTCAACAAAAGCTCAAAAGGGTCCATCCAACGCTTGAACCCCATATACAAAAGGAGTTAAGGAAGTTGCTAGATACTTAGATCATTTTAAAAGTAAGAAATTCTACTTAGGTTTCCAATTTGGTCCCCGTTAGAAAGAAGTATAGTGAGATACGCCTATGTATTGATTTCCACAACCTCAACCGGGCATCAGATAATGATAACTACTATGTATTATTCTATGGAGTAGATACTCCTGACAGTGTCTGGGTTGGAAATGTATGGAGTAGATACCCCTGATAGTGTCTGGTTGGAAATGTTCTCACTGCTAGATGGATTCTTCAGATATAATCAGGTGTTAGTAGCAGAACCAAATCATTTAAAGACCACGTTTAGGACAAAGTGGGGACATTTTACCTTTAAGCACATGCCATTCAGACCGACTAATGTCTCCACTACATTTCAAAGGGCTATGGACATCACATTTCGTGGCCTAATTGGAAAAAGTGTAGTAGTCTACTTGGATGATGTAACTGTATTTTCAAAGAAGAGATCAAACCATGTGTGTCATCTAAAGTAGATATTCGAGCGATGTCACAAGTATGGGATTTCTTTGAATCCCAAAAATAGCATATTTGGTGTGTCAGAAGGTACTCTCTTGGGACACATCATTGCTAAATGAAAAATCAAGGTTGATCTTTCTAGCTCAAATCCATTTTCTTGTGAATAAGAAAGCTATGCAATATTTCTTGGGGAAGATTAATTTCCTGCACAAGTTCATTTCTGATTATGCACATATTGTTAAGCCACTACAAGAGATGATAAAGAAAGATGTAGTTTACAAATGGGATAAAAGGGAGAAATTTTATTTTTCCCGTATCAAACAAGCCATCGCCGATGCTCCTGCATTATATAGTCCAAACTTTGGCAAGGATTCCCTGTTATATACTTTCGGTTCTGATTCATCTATTACGACTGTTTTAACACAAAAGGATAATGAAGAAAATGAATGGCAGATATATTTTATGAGTGTTATTTTGTAGGGGTTAGAGTTGAATTACCCCACCATTGATAAAAAAGCCTATGCGATGTATAATGTGGTTAAGCATTTTAGGCCCTATCTCCTCAAAACTCATATGATTATATACATCCCTCATATAGCATACAAAACACTCTTTTTGCAATAACAATTCGGTGAGAAGAGAGAAAATTGGATGACTTTCTTACAAGAATATGATCTCGAGTTCAAGCCAGTTCATACTATTAAGGGCCATGGCCTCTTTCGGCTCGTAGAAAAACCAAGAGATTCTCTAGAAGAAAATCTTTCAGGATGGGAACAAGAAACAAAAATGTACAACATTGAGCAAGTTCCCCTAACAAGTTCAACCTCGCCTTGGTATTATGATATAAGGCAATATCTAGAGCATGAAACCTTGCCCACATATTTATCCAATAAATACAAGAGGGAAAACTATCTCAAATATATCTCTTATTAGCTTGTACCTGGAGCATTTTTCCGAAAGCATCATAACGATGTCTTGCTAAGATGCCTAGAGCCTCAAGATACAAAAAGAGTATTGAAGGATATGCAACATGGACCAGTAGGTGGATACTTTGCGGGTGATACAACTGCACATAAAGTAATGAGGGATTTTTATTATTGGTCTACTTTATTTAAGGATGCTCATGCTTATGCTTGAAATTTCCAAGCATGCAAGAGATGTATTGGTCAAGACCTAAAGTCATTCTCCCCACTACTATCAATAGTTGTTGAGGAACCATTCCAAATAGTGGGGACTAGATGTTATTGGTGATATATTTCCACATTCGTCAAAGCAAAACTGATACATATTAACAACAAAATATTATTTCACTCGGTGGACCGAAGTAGTTCCTTTGAGACAAGTCAATGACGAAAAAAGTCATCTAGTTTTTGAAGCAGACTATCATAACTATATTTGGCATTCAACGGTCGCTTGTATTTGATAATGAAACTTACTTTTCCTCATTGAAACTTTATGAGTTTGCATTGTAAAATGGTATCTTTTTGAATCATGCATCAAATTATTACCCACAGGGAAACGATCTAGCAGAATTGACTAATAAAAATCTTATCTTCATTATCAAGAAAATAGTTCTCTCTGAATAAAGGAACTGGCACAATGCTTTGGTGAATGCACTATGGGCTGACCGTGTAACTTCCAAACCCTCTCTAAAAATATCTCCATACTTCCTCGTATATGGTAAAGAAGTTATCATGCCTCGAAACATGTGTCTCTCATCCTTACAACTTTCCCAAGAGTCCCAAGGAAAACCTTGTTTCCTGGTTCAAAGTAGGATATATGTTGAGATTGCAACAAGATGATGGAGCTTAGTGAAAAGAGTCGCCTTCACTAAGTGGGCCCGCAGGCAAATTATGGCGCAAGTTCTATTTTTGATCACAGTGTGAGTGATCACAATGTGGGTGACCAAAGTGTGAGTGATCACAATGTGGGTGACCAAAGTGTGGGTGACCACAGTGTGGGTGATCAAAGTCTATTTTTAGACTGGCTGTCAAAAATAGAAAAGTCAAATATTATTGTCTCATAATAACATTTGGACTATAAACTTGATCTTATTCTCTTGGAGCACTTCAGTTTGAGCTACAGATGTGACCCATATAGCTGTCAGAAGGAAGTACGCTTTTCTTATGAGTCAGTTGAGTTGTTGCATGCATGACTTCAGTTAGAACTCAATCAGTTGAGTTTGGTGGAGTTGATTGTGGAGTTGATGGAGTTGTGTTCGGTTTGAGTTGGTTAAACTAGTTGTAGTTAGTCTAACTGCAAATAGACTAATGATGAGTTGTTAAACTAATTATTAACTCATAATACAACTATAGAATACATCAGTTAACTTAGTTGCATGTCAGTGCATGTTCAGTTCAGCAGGGACAGGTGTTAGAGAATCAGATTGCTATCAGTTGTGACTATAGTTGTGCATCAGATCTTGCACAATCAAGGGATTGAGTATGCCAATGAGTTTGCTCATGTATTTTCCCAGTTTGTAGCTTCTGCTCACGTCTTACACATTGTGAGTGATTCTTTGGAGGTGAAATACGAGTTTGGTAGACCATTCTCATTCATTCTTGAGCAGGTATTGAGCAGTGGAGGCAGGCAAGCAGTGGAATAGATTTGGAGATCAGATCTTAGCTGTATTGTGTGTAACAGGTGGAGCTGGTACTGGATTGCTTGTGATAAGAATTGTACTTTGTAATGTTACATGGTCTCAATCATTAATATACAGATAGTGTGGGGTTTTTAGCGAGATGCTTTCCCCGGGTTACATACTGTGTTAATGTGTGAATGCTCTTGATGTTTTATTGTTATTGATGCTGCTATATTGATGATCAACGTAGAGGAGCTTATGTATTGTGTATGTATTCCGCAATAGTACATGATCAGGATAATCTCTGTTGAATATGTGTTAAATTATTCAAATTTCTACATGGTATCAGAGCGAGCTAGATAATTGTAGGAAAAATTTCTACATGGTATCGAAGCTACTTGATTTGTAGAAGAGATTTTTACAGGATATCAAGCAAGGATTGATCATCAGATCTACTATTCAGGAAGTGTTTACATTCTATTTCTTCAGGCAGAGTCTGTAATCGGGCCAAGTAGCCTCTGGATTCATCCTTCCTTTAGAAGGTGAGATATCTGGTGAATGCACATACAGTCAATCTCTGTACGAGAAATATTTTGTTCTCATGAATCTTAGATCGGAAGCAGTTGAGTTTGAGCTGGTGGAAATCAAATTTGCAGTAGTGTTGTTGAAATGTCTTTCAACGGATTTCAAATGTTATTCCAAAGCAAGAGCGACCTGGCGCTCAAGCATAAACTCAGAAACAATAAAGGTGAGAATTGATCTTCATCTAAGGTATCTGATGAAGAGAATTTTGCTTTGGCTGCCAAAGCAAAGAAAGGGAAGAACGAGAAAGCTTCTCATTTCGGTGCGAAAGGCAAGAAGCAGGACATGTCCAAGGTGAAATGTTTTCACTGTCACCAGCACGGACACTATGCCACTAATTGTCCGCAGAAGAAGAAGAACAAGCAGGCTGCTGGATCTTCAGCAGGAGAGGCTCTAGCCTCATAGTTTGAGCTTGATTTTTCATTGATCGCATGCTTGGTTTCAAGTGTGATGGGATCAGTGTGGTTCTTGGACAGTGGTGCGTCTTTTCACATGATGGGAGATAGAGATTTGTTCTCTGATCTGGAGGACAAAGATCTTGGAGTGCACCTTGAGATGGGCGATGATGGTAGATACAGTGCGACCGGTATCGGTACCATTTCCTTTGAGAGGGGGTCTGGTAAACCCTTCGTATTGAAGGAAGTCATGCATGTTCCAGGATTGACGAGGAATCTCATCTCAGTGGCGATGTTAGAAGACAAGGGGTATGATGTTGTTTTCAGCAAGGGAAAGGCTTTCCTGCGCAACAAAACAACTGGTGAGACCCGGAAGATAGGGGTTCGAGTGAGGAACCTTTATCAGTTGCATGTAGATGGATGCGCAGCAATGGCGGGCAAGGCAGAAGGATTGTTGAACCGGGATGATGGCGAGTTGTGGCACAGGAGATTGGGTCACCTTCACCATGGAGCCTTGAAGATACTGCAGCAGATCACTACAGGGCTTCCTAAAGGCACACTTGCGCAGTCAGATCAGTGCAAGGGGTGTACTTTGGGGAAGTTTGTGAAAGCCACCTTTCACAAGAAGGATAGTCACGCCACGACGATCCTTGAGAGAATTCACACAGACGTGTGTGGACCTTTCTTAGTTGCTTCGACAACAAAACACAGGTATTATGTGATTTTTGTTGATGATTTCTCTCGTAAGTGTTGGATCTTCTTCATGCAGAAGAAGAGCGAGACATATTCAAAGTTCTTTGAATTCAAAGCATTAGTCGAGAAGGAGTTGGGGAAGAAGGTGAAGGCTCTTAGGAGCGATAATGGTGGTGAATACATCTCGGACGAGTTCAAGGATTTCTGCGAGGCAGAAGGGATTCGTAGAGAGCTCATAGCTCCCCATAACCCACAGAAGAATGGGGTAGCTGAGCAGAAGAACAGAACGATTGTGGGTGCTGCACGGGCAATGTTGCATGATCAGGGCATACCCCTTCACTTGTGGGTGGAAGCATGCAATACAGCAGTTTATGTGCAGAACCGTTGTCCTCATAGGATACTTGGCATGAGTACACCTGAGGAGACTTATTCTGGTAAGAAGCCTGATCTTTCTCATTTGAGGATTTTTGGTGCTAACATTTACATGCATGTGACGAAGGATGCCAGGAAGAAGTTGGAGCCGACCGCAGAGGTTGGGATATTTGTGGGGTACACTGATACGCCCCAAAACTATCGTGTGTATTTGCCAGATAGTGGTAAAACTGTTGTGCGACGGGATATAAAATTTTAGGAGGAGAAAGCCATGAAGTGTTCGCTTGAGAGGGAGCTACACTTGCATGCAGATGAGGAGCTATTAGTTCCTAAGGATGAGCTTCAGGACGTGGATCAGCCACAAGACGAGGTTCATGGAGTGGAAGAGACCACTCATGCAACGCCAACCATTAGAGGGCGAAAGCGCTTGACAGAAGCTGAGCGACTGGCTCAAGATGCAGAGAAAGTTGTAGGACCACCTACAGCCCAACGCAGGCAGAGACAGTCACCTGATCGGTACATTGGATACATGGCTCCGATGAGCAAGTGTGTTGTGACTGAGCCATCTTCTTTCGAGGAGGCTATGGAGGATCCCACATGGGTAGACGCCATGGTGGAAGAGTATGATTCTATTGTCAGAAACAGTACATGGGAGATTGTTCCTAGACCGGAAGGGAAATCAGTGGTGGGTTCGAGATGGATCTACAAGGTCAAGCAGGCAGCTGACGGGAGTGTGGAGAAGTACAAGGCAAGATTTGTTGCCCGAGGCTTTTCACAGATAGAGGGGATCGATTATGAGGAGACCTTTGCACCTGTCGCAAGGTATTCTTCCATACGGACGATTCTTTCTCTCTCAGCGCAGATGGGATGGCACATTCATCAGATGGATGTGAAGACTACATTCCTCAATGGAGTCATTGAGGAGGAGGTGTACATTGATCAGCCCGAAGGCTTTGAGGTCTTCAGCAGCGAGTCGCATGTGTGCAGGCTCAAGAGAGCGCTGTATGGGTTGAAGCAAGCACCACGTGCTTGGTACACACGGATAGACAACTATTTCACAGGACTTGGATTCTCCAAGAGCGAGGCGGATCCTAACCTATACAAGATTGTGGTGGAGGGTAAGTTGCTATCATTGTACCGTATGTTGATGTTGATTCTAACGGGTGATGAGCTGTTGATACTGTCATGCAAGAAGGATCTTGCTACAGATTTTGAGATGAAGGACTTGGGCCTCCTTCACTATTTCCTAGGATTGGAAATATGGCAGTGCAGTGGTGGACTGTTTGTTTCTCAGGGTAAGTATGCTCGAGAGATACTGGAGAAGTTCAACATGCATGGCTGCAAGCTTGTTGATACTCCTCTTCCTGGAGGTTGGAGGAAGGAGGATGCCACTTCGGGAGAAGAAGTGGATGCCACTGTTTATCGACAGTTGGTGGGGTCGCTGAAGCATTTGGTCAATACATGACCTGATATATGCTATGCAATTAACCAGCTTTCACAAGTTATGGTTAAGCCTACCAAGCTCTTCTGGAAGGTGGGCAAGCATGTATTGCGCTACTTGAGAGGCACATCGGGATATGGTTTGTGGTACAGACAGGAGGATGAGGTGAAGCTATGTGGCTTCACGGATGCAGAGTGGGCAGGGAACCCAATGGACAGGAAGAGCACATCAGGAGGGGTCTTCAGTATTGGATCGACAACAGTTTCTTGGTACAGCAGGAAGCAGAGATCCGTGGCACTCAGTTCAGCGGAGGCCGAGTATATGGCAGCAAGTTTGGCTGCATGCGAGGCTATATGGATGAGGAAGATCCTGGTTGGTTTGTTCGGTTCTCATTTGGATCCTACTGTGATTTACTGTGATAACCAGAGTTGCATTAAACTCTCGGCTAATCCTGTATTTCATGATAGATCTAAGCATATTGACATCAGGTACCATCATATCAGAGATTGTGTGCAGCGAAGGATCATGTTGCTTTCATACATTCCAACGGAGGATCAGGATGCTGATATTCTGACGAAGGTTCTCACTAGGAGCAAATTCGAGTACCACCGAGGCAGGATAGGGGTTGCTGATAATCCATATCTTGTTGAGAGGGAGTGTTGAGATTGCAACAAGATGATGGAGTTTAGTGAAAAGAGTCGCCTTCACTAAGTGGGCCCGCAGGCAAATTATGGCGCAAGTTCTATTTTTTATCACAGTGTGAATGATCACAATGTGGGTGACCAAAGTGTGAGTGATCACAATGTGGGTGACCAAAGTGTGGGTGACCACAGTGTGGGTGATCAAAGTCTATTTTTAGATTGGCTGTCAAAAATAGAAAAGTCAAATATTATTGTCTCATAATAATATTTGGACTATAAACTTGATCTTATTCTCTTGGAGCACTTCAATTTGAGCTATAGATGTGGCCCATGCAGTTGTCAGAAGGAAGTATGCTTTTCTTATGAGTCAGTTGAGTTGTTGCATGCATGAATTCAGTTAGAACTCAATCAGTTGAATTTGGTGGAGTTGATTGTGGAGTTGATGGAGTTGTGTTCAGTTTGACTTGGTTAAACTAGTTGTAGTTAGTCTAACTGCAAATAGACTAATGATGAGTTGTTAAACTAATTATTAACTCATAATACAACTATAGAATACATCAATTAACTCAGTTGCATGTCAGTGCATGTTCAGTTCAGCAGGGACAGGTGTTAGAGAATCAGATTTTTATCAGTTGTGACTATAGTTGTGCATCAGATCTTGCACAATCAAGGGATTGAGTATGCCAATGAGTTTTCTCATGTATTTTCCCAGTTTGTAGCTTCTGCTCATGTCTTACACATTGTGAGTGATTCTTTGGAGGTGAAATACGAGTTTGGTAGACCATTCTCATTCATTCTTGAGCAGGTATTGAGTAGTGGAGGCAGGCAAGCAGTGGAATAGATTTGGAGATCAGATCTTAGTTGTATTGTGTGTAACAGGTGGAGCTGGTACTGGATTTCTTGTGATAAGCATTGTACTTTGTAATGTTACATGGTCTCAATCATTAATATACAGATAGTATGGAGTTTTTAGCGAGATGCTTTCCCCGAGTTACATAGTGTGTTAATGTGTGAATGCTCTTGATGTTTTATTGTTATTGATGCTGCTATATTGATGATCAACGTAGAGGAGCTTATGTATTGTGTATGTATTCCGCAATAGTACATGATCAGGATAATCTTTGTTGAATATGTGTTAAATTATTCAAAATTTCTACAATATATACCTTGATTAAGCTTGAGGAAGAAAGGCTCAAAGCTAAATAAATATTTGTCATGCACCAAAACCGTATCAAGCACTGGTTAGATAAGAAATTTGCAGGGACAAATAATTTCAGTGTGGGTTACTTAGTATTGAAGTCAAATAAATCCCATGAAGAGAAAGGAAAACACACAAAGTTTCAATCCCTCTAGATTTTCCCCTTTACCATCGAATAAAAGGTTGGCCATAATGCTTTCAAGTTGAAATATTTAGATGGTAGGACTGACCCTCTTCCTGTTAATGGTTGATATCTCAAACATTATTTTCAGTAGAATCTCTAAGTTGTGTTCCTTTGTACATTTTTTTTTTGTTTTTTGTTTTTTGTTTCTTTTTTCCTGTCATAAGTTTGTTGTGCTGAGTCATGTCCTACCTTATTTCCCTTTGTTTTGGTCATTTTACATAAATAATACCTTGTGATAAAGTGTGTGAATGGCTTTGAAGGATTATGTGGCATAATAGATAAGGGTTGCCACAACTGCAATGCTTGACTATCTATTAGTTCTCCTTATGTGTTTTGGAAGAGGCCTTAGGTCAAGTGAGGTCCAGATGGAAAGTAAGATACATTGAAGGAGAGAACCTTAAGTGAACCTATGATACTTGCATCTATTCTAGGATCTCCACTCCTCATCTTGATATTGAAATCTACTTGGTGTTTACATGCTTGTCTAATCAAGTAGAGAAAGGATAAGGGGAAAATATATAACGAGAAAATCTATATTAGAAGTAAATACACCTATCTCTGAATGATCTACATCTTCTTCTCTCAATAAGTTGGGATGCCTCTTCTGCCTAATTGAAAGAATAAGTGGCTAAGCACAATTCTATAAGTAAACTAAATAAAGAGTGAAAGAAGAGAATGTTAGGTCCCTGTAATACTAGTGATTACCCCATTACTATTGTAGTTGTAACCCTTATTAATATTGTTGTGCCCCTATTGTCCCCATATTGTTATTACTGTGCCCCATAGAATCCCTCTACTGTTATTTTGTGGCTTTATATTATTATTGTTAGGTCAACTTGGTTATATTGTGACTCCTTAGACTCCTATATATAGAAAGGAGGTTTTGTCATTTGAATCATCCAAGAATTGTTCATTTATGTAATGTAAAAAAGGTTGCCCCCTCGAAGAGGCTAAATTCTAAGGCATTGATTTATCTTTTCTATATTTTTGTGAGTTGGTTTCATAACATTTGGAATCAGAGCTTTGGATTCTAGGGTTTTGTTGCTCCAAAAAGATCATCGTGGCATTTTCGCTATAACTTTTTTGTGCGACGTTTCAGAAACGAAAAAAAACCCATTTGAGATGAAACCGCACTGAACCTTGAGTCTGAATTTCAGAGCTTTTTTCGCTATATTTACGGAGATATGATCTGAGGAAGTTGGTCTTTTTGCAGACTCCTGAATTATATTCCAAACAAGTGACCTGGGGAAAATCGTCATAATTGTCTCTCTGAGAATTGGATTGAAATTTTGTAAGAAGGTATAGAAAGAGGATAGACTGTAGTTTATTGTACATATTTTTTAGAGCCAAAGGTCGAAACAGTGACACGTGGCACTTCATATTGTTGGAGACACGATTTCCGCTACACCAAAAACCGCAGGTGTTAGTAAACAAACACATCGCTAGATTTAAGCACATGAAACACATGGGTAGAGTTGACCTTCTACACCACCATTAACGGGGAGCCAACAATCTCTCCCCAATGCGAGCCTAGTGTGTTTCGAACTCGAGACCTCTGGCTTTGATACCACTTGTTGGAGACACGATTGCCGCTACACCAAAACCTACAAGTGTTAGTAAACAGACACATCGCTAGATTTAAGCACATCCCACGAAACACATGGGTAGTGTTGACCTTCTACACCGCCATTAATGGGGAGCCAACACATACAAGTTTGCTCTTCTGGAAAGGTCTATAATCAGGTCATCTTGGGAGATTGTGCATAACTCTTCCTTGGAGAATCCAAATTGGATCAGATTGGTGGCATTGGAAAGAGGATGCAGAGGGCTACAACAGGTTGCAATTTCAAAATTGGATGATCCCAAATTACAGAGATACATCAGATTCAATATCAAGCTCCTACAAAGTGAAAAAAAGGTGTGTAGTTTTTTTTAAATTTTTGTATAAGCTTGGTTTGAAAAATTAGTTTGAAGGAATTCAGGGCATAGTAAAGCATTATTATCAGTAATTGATGCCTCGAGGAAAGAAAATGCAACACCTAGTAAGCAAGCTGAAAGCTCTAGCATGACTCATGAAGAAGAGGAAGAAATGCAACATGATATATCAAAATTACGAGACCAAGTGCAACAAGTGTCACTTGCACAAAAGTAGCAGAATATAAGATGGATGGTTTAAAGAAAGATGTATAAGCTAAGATGGATGTTTTAAGGAAAGGTGTAGAAGCTAAGATGGATTGTTTAAAGAAAGGTGTAGAAGCTAAGATGGATGGCATGGAAGCTAAGATGAATGGCATGGATGCTAAAATAAATGGCATGGATGATAAGATGGAAGAATTGAAGATAAATATGAATAAGTTGCTACAATAAATGGTCACTAATGGCGAAAGGGTAGTAAAGGAAACTCATGATGAAAACAAAATAAATGTTAATCATGATTCCATAGACTCTAATATTGGATCGAAGACCCACCATATTCCAAAAATCAATATGAGGAAGTTTGATGGCAAGGATCCTGCAACATGGATACTACAGATGGAGCAATTTTTTGATCTCAATAATGTGAAAAACACACAAAAGGTACATATTTCAACTTTATTTTTGGAACCAAATAAGTTTGTATGGTATCAATGGCTTTGCTCTTGTAAACAAATTATCACTTGGGCAATTTTTACGGAAGAATTGACAGCACATTATGAGGATACAAAAAGCAACACTTTTTTTAGCCAACTGATAAGTCTCAAACAAAAGGGTTCAATAATGGAGCACATTGAGGAGTTCCAAAAATTGAACATAAGGGTAAAAAATATTCCAGAGGAGCATAGGATTGATGTGTTCATAGGGACTTTAAAGCATAATATCCAACAGGATGTTCGCCTTTGGGAACCTGATTCATTAGAGAAGGCATTCAGGTTAGCAAGAAAAATGGAAAGCAAAATTATGGCAACTAGGAAGCATACCACTCACAACTATAAATATGGAAGTGTTGTTGCCCCTAGTCTTCCACAACCTATAAGGTTGACACCACAACAATTGGAAGAAAAAAGAGCAAAAGGGCTTTGTTACAGTTGTGATAGCAAATACACTAAAGGTCATAAGTGTGCTGAGAAGAAATTATTCTACATAGATTGTGAAGAGGAAGAAGAAAAGGAGCAAGAAAGGTCAAAATAAGAGGATATACTCCAGGAACAAAGCCCAGATAAAGAAGAAATGAATCCGACCATATCTTGTAATGCATTGGCTGGAATTAACACTCCTCAAACCATTAAGGTAGAAGGACAAATCAAGAAGAAAAAGGTAATAGTGTTGATTGATTCAGGAAGTACCCACAATTTTATTCAGTGTAAGATATCAAAAGAATTGAATTGCTTCCTATATCCAACACCAGAGTGTCAAGAGATGATTGCAAATGGAGGAACGATAAATTGCTCTGGAAAGTTCTATAATATCAAGCTATCCATGGGAGAATATGTATTAACTAGCCCAATGCTTTCCATTCCAATGGGAGGTGTTGATGTTGTACTAGGAGTCCAATGGCTACAATCCTTGGGTACAATAGCTTTTAATTTTCAAGAACTTTTCATAAAATTTTCTGTGTAAGGAAAGGAAGTTGAATTAAGGGGTATTGCAGGGAAACCGAGAAAGATAATAAGCTCTAACAGTATGACAAAGCTTTTAAAAAAGGAACAAAGAGGTGTAATTGCACAATTATGTTCGCTAGATGTTTCCACATCGGAATCATCTATTTATCCAGATCTCCAAAAAGTCTTGGACAATCATTCCAAGGTATTTGAGACTCCCAAAGGTCTCCCACCAATTCGTGATCATGATCATGCTATTCATCTGATTCCAGCAAGTGTTCCTCCAAACATCAAGCTTTACAGATATCCATATTCCCAAAAGAGTGAAATTGAATGTATGGTTGCAGAAATGCTAGAGGCTGGTATAATTAAACCTAGTCAAAGTTCTTTCTCTGCTCCAGTAGTATTGGTGCACAAGAAGGATGGATCATGGCACATGTGTCCGGATTATAGGGAGCTCAACAAGCTCAGTATTAAAGATAAGTTTCCAATTCCTGTCATTGATGAATTACTAGATGAATTGCATGGATCAATTTACTTCACCAAGTTGGATCTTCGTTCAGGATATCATCAAATCAGAATGAAGACTGAAGACATTCCGAAAACAAATTTTAGAACTCATGAGGGTCATTATGAATTTTTGGTCATGCCTTTTGGCTTTACCAATGCACCTTCTACATTTCAAGGTTTGATGAATTCCATTTTCAAACCCTTCCTTAGAAAATTTGTGTTAGTATTTTTTGATGATATACTAATCTACAGCAAGTCTTGGAAGGATCACATTGAACATGTTGACAGGGTGCTACAACTATTGGAGGAAAAACAATTATATGCAAAAATATCCAAATGTTTCTTTGGAGTACAAGAGGTGGAATATCTGGGTCATATTGTATCTCATGAAGGAGTTGAGGTAGACCCTAGCAAAATTAAAGCCATTAAGGAATGGAAAATCCCCACATCCATAAAGCATCTACGAGGATTTCTCGGGTTGACAGGGTATTATGCAAGTTTGTTAAGAATTATGGGAGAATAGCAACACCTCTAACAACATTATTGAAGAAAGATGCATTTTATTGGACTCCAGAAGCAATAAAGGCCTTCGAACATCTTAAAGAGGTAATGTGCCAAGCACTGGTCTTAGCTACACCAGACTTCACAAAAACCTTTATTGTGGAATGTGATGCTTTAGGAAATAGAATTGGTGCTATTTTAATGCAAGATGAAAGACCCATTGCTTTTGAAAGTCATCTATGTTAGGAATACTGAGGGGGGGGGGGGTGAATCAGTATTTATTATTTTTCGTTCCAGTGATTTCCAAAAGCATATATAGATATGTATATGTATATACTGAACACAGAAATCAACAGCTGGAATAAATGTTTTTATTAAAACGCAAGATAGTGCAATGAAATAAATACAATATAAGTATCTCTGACTGTGAGTAGTTGCCAAGCTCCAACTTGGACTTCAGAGAGGCTCCAACCTCCAGAGCACCAACTCTGTTTTGCCAAGACACCGATCTTGGACTTAGGAGCACCAACTCCCAAGGACTTCAATCCTGTTCAATTCTGAGGCTCCAACCTCTTGGGCTCCAACCCAACTTTTGTATACACTGGTGTGCTGCTGCACTCTTTTCAGCTTCCGCTGCTTCTGCTGCCCCCTTTTCCTCTACTACTTCCACTATCTCAAACTCAGGTTATACCATACACCAATAACCACATTAGTTCTCTGTTTTTGCTGCTTTTATACATTCCATGCCTCTGTCCATTCATTTCCTCTTTCTCGTTGGCTCTTTGGCTTCCTTTCTTCGCAGGCTCTTCGGCTTCCTCAATGCTTGCTTACCCTGTCAGTTACCTCCTCTCTTTCTTGCTTCTTCGGCTTCCCGGACTTTAGTTCCCTTTGTCTATCCAACCATTCCAATATTCATAGGATACATATATCAAAATTGTAACAACACTCCTGTTTTGCTCATGATCGCAGGCATACACTGGAGCCGCTTCATTTAACAGACAACCACATCTTATCCCAATCATAATCGCCATGATTTGGTCTCCCGCACTATCGGGACTGTTCCTTACAGTATTTTTGCCTCAGAACCCAGCGCACAAAATTTTTGAGTTACATAGGAAATATATGAAAAAACAGGCGAAAAAGCGCTAAAGGTGGACTTCAAATTTTAATTCACCCGCATTTAAACCTGTATCGGGTCCGCCTTGTAATCGCAATCGGCAGTCGCCAATGGCCGATGGCCGATGGGCCGATCCACTTGCGGATGCAATATTGCATTGGACCATGTTTTATATGCCCGTCGGGTCCGCATGCTTATCGCAATCGGGGACTGCCCTTGGCGGAGGTCCGATGTGATATTGCTATCGGCAATCGCAATGACCCACTTGACACTGTATCACCTCTCTCGAAGTTCTGATACGAAATTGTGTGCCGGATCCAATATAGCATCAACACTTTCGTGAATAAGGTTTCAAATCCGCCGATAGTGTTAAAGCTTATGTCCTTAGCCTCCATTTGTGCCTCTGATAGTGTTAAACATATATATGCATAGTTTTTGTTGCCGATGGTGTATTTGCATATATAACCAAGACTTCTGCCTCTGTTTTCATTATATGCATATTTATATGGTTTTTAACCGCTGATAATGATAAAGCATGCATACATGGGTTTTACAGGCCCGATAACATAACTGGATATATCTATGTGAGTTTTTCTCCTGATGGCTGTGTATGCTCCCGATAGGCATATATGGCTCTGTTTGCTACATTTGCTCCTATGATGGCCCCTCTTGTAGCTCCTATTGCTCCAGTGTGGCTCCTCTGGCTTGTTGAAATATTAATTTCACCTGCGCATTTATTTTTTACAAAAACAGCTGAAGAAAACCACCAAGCTCATCGGACCGCTTTTGCTGTGAAAGTGGTATTCCGTAAATCTCACCTGATGCAATAAAATTTTGCCACGCGTCAACTGTACTTTTCACAAAACCACTTTCTATCGGGACGTAGCATTCGTTCTATTTGGGCGAGCGATGATCGTTGGATTAGTATGAAGACTGTTCGCCGTCGAATCGAAGTCAAAGCTGGGTACGATCAGAAGAAATTCCCAACATGGCTTGGTCTGCTCCTATGTGGCTCCTCTTGCTCCTCTTGGCTCCGTCTGCTCCTCTAATGGCTCTGTCTCCTCCTCTTGAATATTGCCATATTGACATCAATGACAATCTGTGTCCAACAATCTCCCTCTTTGTTATTGATGGCAATATTCTTCTGCTCTCTCCCCCTTTGACATCAATGGCAAAGGAATGCATACGAACTCCCCCTGTCAAACTGCTCCCCCTGTCCTGCTGCATCTTTATGAATGAACTTGAGTGATGATAAAGAAATAATCCCCATCTTTTGACGTAGATGTTCGAATGCTTCTCAAGGAAGAGGTTTTGTGAAAATATCAGCTATCTACTCCTTAGTACTGATATATTCCAGGACGATGTTTCATTCAGCTACTTGCTAACGGAGGAAATGATACTTGATTGATATGTGTTTGGTTTTTGAGTGCATCACTGGATTTTTGCTGAGAGTGATAGCGCTTGTGTTGTCACAATAGACGTTAATCGGTTGATATGTACATATGTCGAGATATTTTAGAGCTTCCTTCATCCATAGTATCTGAGAACAACAGTCTGCTGCAGCAATATACTCGGCTTCGGCTGTGGATAATGATATGGATGACTGTTTTTTGCTGAGCCAGGATACTAAACAGTCTCCTAGGAAGAATGCATTTCCACTAGTACTTTTCCGATCATCTATACTTCTAGCCCAATCAACATCGGTGTATGCAGTTACCATCAGTGTTGAGTCCTTTGGGTACCAAAGACCAAAATCAGAAGTTCCCTTCAAATATCTGAGAATTCTTTTTACAACTAATAAATGAGATTGTTTGGGAGCAGATTGAAATCTTCCCACCATTCCTACTGCTTGCATTATGTCTGGTCGTGTAGCTGTTAAGTATAGAAGGGCTCCAATCATTGACCTGTAATGAGTTGCATCTACTAGAGGGGAGTCATCATCTTTGCTCAATTTGCAGTTTGTGATCATAGGTGTACTCACGGGTGCACAGTCCTCCATTCCATATTTTTTGAGCATGTCTTTTAGATATTTGGCTTGAGATATACACAATCCTGCTCTGGTTTGAGATACTTGAAGTCCAAGGAAGTGGGACAGCTCTCCTATCATTGACATCTCAAACTCTTTTGCGATGCTTTGAGAAAATTCATGGCTCATTTCATCATTATTACTAGCAAAAATCAGATCATCGACATAAACAAGAGAAACTAGTAACTTACCTTGATCTGTCTTTATGTATAGATTGCTTCCAGCCACTCCCTTTTTGAAGCCTTGTTGTTGGAGATAGTTATCCAGTCTTGCAAAACAAGCTCTAGGAGCTTGTTTCAATCCATACAAAGCCTTTTTCAACTTACAGACTAGGTCATTTCCTGCTGTCAGATCAAAACCTTCTGGCTGCTCCATGTAGACTTCCTCTTTGAGTTCCCCATTTAGGAATGCTGATTTCACGTCCATTTGATAGATTTTGAATCCTTTTGAGCAAGAAAATGCTAAGAACATCTTGATAGCTTCCATACGGGCCACTAGTGCAAATGCCTCTTCAAAGTCAATTCCTTCAATTTGTGAATAGCCTTTGCAGACAAGTCTTGCGTTGTTTTTGACAACCTGTCCTTCCTCATTCATTTTATTTTTGAACACCCATTTGGTTCCTATTATGTTTTTGTCCTTTGGATGAGGTACCAGCTCCCATGTCTTGTTCTTCTCAATTTGGGACATTTCTTCTTCCATGGCTTTTACCCAATGAGGATCCTTACTTGCTTCTGCAAATGTTTCTGGTTCTATCATAGATAGGAGGGCAATGAATTTTCTCTTGGGTGTGATTGATATCCTTCTTTGGGTCTGCACACCTTCATCTCTATTGCCAATGATATGCTCTTCTGGATGATGTTTTTGGACATACTTCATCTTTGATGGGGTATTAGGTGGTTCTCTTTCCTCTTCTTCTTCTCCTTCTTTCTCATCTATTTCTTCTTCTTTAGGTTCTTCTTCTTCAATGAGAAAGTCATCTTCATGTTCTTCAATTTCGTTTTCAGGAAGATCTTCATCAATCTTTACATCAATGCTTTCCACAATTTTCTTCAGTCGATAATTGTAGCACTTGTAGGCCTTTCTCTGTGTAGAGTATCCAAGAAATATCCCTTCATCAACCCGAGAATCAAACTTTCCGGGTGAGCCGTCATTTATTTTTATGAAGCACTTGCTTCCAAAGATCTTGAAGTACTTCACTGAAGCAGGTCTTCCTTTCCATAGCTCATAAGGAGTTTTATCACAGTTTGGTCTTAATTGAGTTCGATTCAATGTGTAGACAGCTGTCCCTACTGCTTCTCTCCAGAATCTAGGCTGTAAGTCTGCTGCTAATAGCATGGTTCTTGCCATCTCTTGGAATGTTTGGTTTCATCTTTCAACTACCCCATTTTGCTGAGGTGTTCTGGCAGCCGAGAATTCCATTTTAATTCCATGAATATTACAAAACTTACTGAACTCGTTTGATGTAAATTCTCCTCCTCTGTCTGTTTTGAGGCACTTAATTTTTTAATCTTTTTCATTTTCTACAAGGGCTTTTAGATTCTTAAAACACTCAAAAGTTTCAGATTTATACTTTATGAAATATATCCACATCATTCTAGTATAATCATCAACAAATAACACAAAGTACCTTTCTCCTTGGAGTGCTTGATTTCTAGTTGGCCCACACACATCAGCATGGATGATCTCCAAGGGCTTCGATGTGCAGTGTTCCTTTGTCTTGTGGCTGGTTTTGGTCTGCTTTCCATGTTGACATGGACCACACACTGCTTGATTTGGTTTGAACAGCCTTGGGATGTCTTGTACAACTTTGATCTTGCTGATATTGATCAGATTTTCGAAGCTTGTATGTCCAAGTCGCTTGTGCCACAACCAACTCTCATCTGTCTGACTCAAGTAGCATTTATTTTCTTGAATCTTGTTCAGAATGTAAATGTTGTCTGGTGTTCTCACCCCTTTTGCCACAAGTTTCCCTGAGGTAGAGTTCCTTATTTCACAGTCTTTGGTGCTGAAAACAACCTTATGTCCTTGATCACAGATTTGGTTGACACTCAGAAGGTTGTGTTTGAGTCCGTCAACCAGCAGAGCATCTTGAGCTTTTCCTTTTCCATTGATCAGAGTAACTGTTCCTCTTCCTGCAATTTTGCCAGTTCCGCTTCCAAAGGACACATTCCCTTCCTTTTTGCTCAGTGAGATAAACTTCCTTCTGTCTCCTGTCATGTGTCTGGAGCACCCACTATCCACAAACCACTGGTTTCCATTATTTTGGGCAAATAGAGCCAGGCCGCATTTGTCCATGCCAGAGTTCTTGCTACTCGTCTTTCTTCCTTTGAGTGGGCAGTCTTGTTCATAGTGTCCATTATTGTAGCAAAAAGAGCAAGTCAGATCAAATTTGGTCAAGGGATCAAATGAATTGAAGGTTTTGATTTGTCCCTGCCTTTTGGGGGCATATGAGTTGATTACTCGGTCCTTTTGCGTTGTCTTTTCACTTCTGCGAGCCATACAGTGTCTAGCTTGGTGACCGAAGTTTTTACAGTGAAAACAGTGTCCAAGAAAGATGGTTTTGAAGCAACCACGGTTTAAGTCGATTTCCTTCCTGGGAATTACTCCTCCCTCGTCCTTTGGATTTTTGATGGGCCCTTGGTGGAGCACAGGTTTGTATTTGCTGTAGTGTCCATGATTCGACTCCACATTCTTCTTTGGAGTAATTCTTTCTTCATTCTTGGAATCTGGGATGCACTTTTGATAACATACTTTTTCATCTTTTGGATTGCAGGAAAGTGCATCGGCATAGCTTTTCGCACTTTTCTTAGTGCTTGAGGATTCTCCTTTGAAACCTATTCCAGACTTATCATGTTGAGGTTTTTGATTTTTCAGAATAGTCTCAAGTATTTGAGAGCTTTTACAACCCTTTTTAATTTGCTTCAACTCCTTTCTCAAAGATACTATTTCGGCATTGCGTTATCACAAGTCTCTTCTTTTTCTTTAAGCTTTGCTTCCAAGAGATCTTCTCTTCTTATTATTTCCTTGTTTTCCACTTTGAGAGAAATGATCTTGTTCCATAGTTTCTCATTTTCTTCAATGGCGCTTATTAACAGTTCATCTACATTTCCTTCTAGCCCCGAGTCATCATCATCTGTGAGCGCCATGAATAATGCTTCTTGGCTTTCATCATGATCACTTTCCTAATCTGATTTCTTTTTGATGACCATAAACTCATCCTCATCAGAATCATCTTGCTTGGAGAAGAAGTTTTTCTTATTGAACCCTTTATTTTTATGTGCCGTTCTTTTGGAATTTCCTTCATCATCACTGTCATGTTTATGAGGATATTTTGCTGCATAATGACCTATTTTACCACATTTAAAACAGATAAGAGGATACTTGCCTTTAAGCTTAGATCCTCTCTTCATCTTTCGTACATATTGAGCCAATTCGGATTCCACATCTGACTCATCACTACAGTCATTCCTTTCTTTCCCTTCCTTTGACTTTGAGGCCTTGAATGCTGCATCTTTGGAGCTAGGGCCACCTTTCCTCATTTCATAGGCAGTGAGAATTCCATGGAGTTCATCCATTTTGAGGGTATCTAGATCCTTTGCTTCTTCTATAGCACTTATTTTGGAGTCAAATCTGTCTGGAAGAGACCTTAATACCTTTTGAACAATGGTACTTTCTTCCACCTTTTCATCCAATCCTTTCAGGGAATTTACTACTTTAGCTACCCGAAGGAGGTATGCTGCAATATCTTCTTCATATTCCATCTTCAAACTTTCAAATTGTCTTCTGTGAGTTTGAAGGTTTGCCTTTTTTACTTTTGAGTCTCCATCATACAAGCCAACTAGCTTCTCCCACATTTCTTTGGCGGAGGTACATCGCATGATTTTTGTAAACTCGGAATCAGTGATTCCACTAGTGATAGAGTTCATGGCCTTTGCATTTGAAATGTAGGCTTTCCTCTCATCTTGGTCTGTTGGAAGAGTGGAAGTTGCTTGGTATCCAATTTGACAAAAATGCCAGACTTCAGGTCCAAGGGACATTAAGTAGTAAGTCATTCTTTTCTTCTAGAAACCAAAGTTAGTGCCATGGAACAAAGGAGGTTTTCCTGATGCTTCATGATTTCTCATCATGGCTGCGGATCCTTCTTCAAGCTGTTAGGCTAGTATGAAGAAGCCTGCTCTGATACCAATTATTAGGAATACTGGGGGGGGGGGTGAATCAATATTTATTATTTTTAGTTCCAGTGATTGCCAAAAGCATATATAGATATGTATATGTATATACTGAACACAAAAATCAACAGATGGAATAAATGTTTTTATTAAAACGCAAGACAATGCAATGAAATAAATACAATATAAGTATCTCTGACTGTGAATAGTTGCCAAGCTCTAACTTGGACTTCAGAGAGGCTCCAACCTCTAGAGCACCAACTCTATTTTTCCAAGACACCAATCTTGCACTTAGGAGCACCAACTCCCAAGGACTTCATTCCTGTTCAATTCTGAGGCTTCAACCTCTTGGGCTCCAACCCAACTTTTATATACACTGGTGTGCTGCTGCACTCTTTTCAGCTTCCGCTGCTTCTGCTGCCCCCTTTGCCTCTACTGCTTCCACTATCTCAAACTTAGGTTATACCATACACCAATAACCACATCAATTCTCTATTTTTGCTTCTTTCATACATTCCATGTCTCTGTCCATTCATTTCCTCTTTCTCATTGGCTCTTTGGCTTCCTTTCTCCGCAGGCTCTTCGGCTTCCTCAATGCTTGCTTACCCTGTCAGTTACCTCCTCTCTTGCTTGCTTCTTCGGCTTCCCGGACTTCAGTTCCCTCTATCTATCCAACCGTTCCAATATTCACATGATACATTTTAATTCAACCACATTTAAACCTGTATTGGGTCCGCCTTGTAATCGAAATCGGTAGTCGCCAATGACCGATGGCCAATGGGCCGATCCACTTGCGGATGCGATATTGCATTGGACCATGTTTTATATGCCCGTCGGGTCTACATGCTTATCGCAATCGGGGACTGCCCTTGGCGGAGGTCCAATGCGATATCGCTATCGGCAATCGCAATGACCCACTTGACACTGTATCACCGCTCCCGAAGTTCCGATGCGACATTGTGTGCCAGACCCGATATAGCTTCAACACTTCCGTGAATAAGGTTTCAAATCCGCCGATAGTGTTAAAGCTTATGTACACGCCTTAGCCTCCATTTGCGCCTCCGATAGTGTTAAACATATATATATATATATATATATATGCATAGTTTTTGTTGCCGATGGTGTATTTGCATATATAACCAAGACTTCCGCCTCTGTTTGCATTATATGCATATTTATATGGTTTTTAACCGCCGATAATGATAAAGCATGCATACATGGGTTTTACAGGCCCGATAACATAACTGGATATATCTATGTGAGTTCTGCTCCCGATGGCTGTGTATGCTCCCGATAGGCTCCCGATAGGCATATATGGCTCTGTTTGCTGCATTTGCTCCTCCGATGGCTCCTCTTGTAGCTCCTCTTGCTCTAGTGTGGCTCCTTTGGCTTGTTGAAATATTAATTTCACCTGCGCATTTATTTTTTACAAAAACAACTGAAGAAAACCAGCAAGCTCATCGGACCGCTTTTGCTGTGAAAGTGGTATTCCGTAAATCTCACCCGATGCAATAAAATTTTACCATGCGTCAACTGTACTTTTCACAAAACCACTTTCTATCGGGACGTAACATTCGTTCTGTTTGGGCGAGTGATGATTGTTGGATTAGTATGAAGATTGTTCGCCGTCAGATCAAAGTCAAAGCTGGGTATGGTCAGAAGAAATTCCCAACATGGCTTGTTCTGCTCCTATGTGGCTCCTCTTGCTCCTCTTGGCTCCGTCTGCTCCTTTGATGGCTCTGTCTCCTCCTCTTGAATATTGCCATATTGACATCAATGACAATTTGTGTCCAACAATCTAATCAAGGGAAAGTTTTTACACAAAGCTATTTATGAGAAGGAAATGTTGGCAATACTACATGCACTTAAGAAATGGTGACCCTACCTAATGGGAAGACACTTAAAGGTAAAAACAGATCATGATAGCCTTAAATACTTTTTAGAACAAAGATTATCCTCTGAAGAGCAACAAAAGTGGGTCACAAAGATGTTGGGTTATGACTTTGAAATCATCTACAAAAAAGGGAAGAAAAATGTGGTGGAAGATGCACTTTTAAGAAAGGATGAGGATGTGGAAGCATTGTTGTGTGCCATTTCTATTATCCAACTAGATTGAGCAAGGGAGGAATGGAAGAATGATGAAGAAGTGTGGGCACTTATTCGAAAGTTACAACAAGATTCTAGTACATCTGATACATTTAGCTGGCAAAATGATTCGTTATGGTAAAAAGATTGCTTATACCTCTGTAAGAATTCCCAACTCAAACAAAAGATTCTGATGGAAGTGCACACTTCTCCCTTAGGAGGGCACTCAGGATTTTTAAAAACTTACCACAGGGTTAAGAAGGAATTTTTTGGGATGGCCTTAAATCATATATTCAAAAGTTTGTGGTGGAATGTTTGGTTTGCCAACAAAATAAAGTTGAAACAATTAAGACCCCGGGTCTATTATAAACTTTATCCATTCCAAGCCAACACTGGAAGGAGGTTTCAATGGATTTTATCACAGGTTTACACAAGTCTGAGGGAAAGAGTGTCATCATGGTGATAGTTGATAGACTTACCAAGCATGCACACTTTTGTGCATTATCACATCCATTTAAAGCCAGTACAGTTTCTACTGCATTTATGGAAATAATTCAAAAGCTACATGGAAACCCAAAGATTATTGTAAGTGACAGAGATCCCATTTTCACTAGAAATTTTTGGACAAAATTATTTTCTTGTCTTGGTACTCAGTTAGCTCATAGCTCATCTTATCATCCTCAATCTGATGGGCAAACTAAGATAGTAAACAAATGTTTGGAAGGATATCTTCGTTGCTTTGTATATGATAAACAGACACAATGGTTCAAATGGCTACCTCTGGCTGAATGGTGGTATAACACTTCCTTCCATACAACAACAAAAATGACCCCATTTATGGCACTTTATGGATATCAACCACCATCCATCACATCATATTTAAGAGAAAATTCTAAGGTTCAAGTAGTGGAACATCACATCGAACATAAAAAGCAAGTTCTCCAACTCTTAAAGGATAACCTCGCGTTGGCACATAATAGAATGAAAAAACAGGCAGATCAACATCGCGGCAAAAGAAGTTTTGATGTAGGTGATTGGGTATTTCTACGGCTACAACCATATAAAAAAATGTCCCTCAAGCAAGCTAAGAAGGATAATAAATTATAACCAAAGTATTATGGTCTGTACAAGGTGTTGCAAAAGATTGGTACTATGGCATACAAATTGGAGCTTCCTGCAGCTTCTCGAGTGCACCCAGTTTTCCATGTTTCATGTTTAAAGAAGGTTACAAGTGACAAGCTACTAGTTCAAACAATATTTCCAGAACTTGACGAGGAAGGAAAAATTATATTGGAACCGGAAGCAGTCACAAAAACAAGAACTTGATAGCTACAAAATTGATCAATTTCGGAGTATCTCATCAAGTGGAAGAACTTATCCGCTGAAGATTCCACATGGGAGGATGAGAATTTTATATAGAAGCATCCAGAACTACTCAAGCGTTGAGGACAACACTTTTTTTGAAGGGGAGGGGCATGTTAGGTCCCTATAATACTAGTGATTACCCTGTTAATATTGTAGTTGTATCCCTTATTAATATTGTTGTGCCCCTATTGTCCCCATATTGTTATTACTGTGCCCCATAGAATCCCTTTATTGTTATTTTGTGGCTTTACATTTTATTGTTAGGTCAGTTGGGTTATATTGTGACTCCTTAGACTCTTATATATAGAAAGGATGTTTTTTCATTTGAATCATCCAAGAATTGTTCATTTAAGTAATGTAAAGGAGGTTGCCCCCTCGAAGAGGCTAAATTCTAAGGCGTTGATCTATCTTTTCTATGTTTTTGTGAGTTGGTTTCATAACAAAGAAAGACTTCATGCGCATAGAGGTGAAACAAGTAACTTCATCGGTGATCCAGATTTATACATGAATGAAAAAAATATAGATACAAACATAAAAACCAAGATGTAGTGGAAATAAACTTCATTTCATTAATATCAAAGAACTGAAATATGCTTACATACAGAATGGAAATAAACTAGCTAGGGTGATGGTAACTTATCTCTACGAAGAGATGTGCGACTACATGCCTTTGAACTATGTTATAATGAGTCTCAAGGGAATTTTTATTATTGAAAATTAAGGGAAAACCATAAACAACCAAAACCATAACCCCAGGAGATGGAATGACAAGAGTTTGTGGGCCCCGTTGGGGTTAGTTGTTCAACCAACTTCCCGGGGTCGTAACTTGGTCATATGATCTTCATTTGGCATGTACGATACCTCGTTGGAAATATATCTTCGAGTAATATAGGATTTGCCATAGGCCTGTGGCCATATGTGCATATGAATTTGGGCCTGCTGCGGACCTAAAAAAAATGCCATTTAGGGGGTCAAAACAACTCTGGAATTTCAAGACCTGAAAAACTGCTAAAAAAGTAAATGTTGTTATAATTAAGGAAACATATGAAACCCACTAGAGGTCTAGGTGGAATAGGCGTGTGGCCACCAATATACACCTAGATCATTCCTCCCTCTTTAGGAAGTAATGGTCCCTATTGCATGCAGAGCCTCCATGAGGTGAGGAAATTTTTGTTGAACCTTGTCTTTGGTGAACCACTTGCCCTGGTGAAGGAGTTGGTTTGCTTTCATAACTCGATATAGCTGGATCCTATATTGGCGAGTGTTCTTGATATGTGTGTCCATGATCTTGTCAGTTGTGGCCTATTTAATGCATTTTGGGTTGAAATTTGTTGGTTTCAGTTGCTCAATAACGTCGAATGTGTCCAACAATGGGGGAAAGTATGGTTGCAGTCGGTCCACATTGAATACTGTGTGTAGGCCAAGGAATAATGGAATGATGAGCTTGATGGAATTCCCCCTACAACCTTGGTAATGGTATATGACCCATATTAGAGTGGGCGAAGGTTGTGGTGGGGTCCACTGAGGCATTCCTTCTGTAGATTAACCAAACTTTGTTGCCCACCTGGAGCCTATGTGGCACCCTATGCTAATCATGGCGATTCTTGTATTTAGCATTGGCTCTGTCCAATATGTCATGGACTTGCTGGTTGATGTGATGAATTATCTCAATGAATCTATTAGCCATGACATCTTCATCTTGGAAATGAGCCGAATCTTCATGAGTAGCTGCAAATAGTATGGCCACATCAATGGGACATAGTGGTTGGAATCCAAACCCCACCTGAAAGGGGATGTGACCAGTTGAGCTATGGAGAGCTCTGTTGCAACTATGTTGGACATAGGGGAGGTTTTCATCCCATGTGCATGCATGCTTTGAGTTGTACATGTGCAAAATGTGTATGATCATCCTATTAACGGCCTTTGTTTGGCCATCTGTTTGGGGGTGGAAGTACATGGACTTAGCGAACTATCCAACATTGACCAGAGGCTTGACCAAAATGTACTCAGGAACGTGTTGTCCCAATCTGAGATAATATATTTTTTATCCGAAAGTGTACCCATACTCATTCAAAGAAGAGATTAGCAGTGGCTTTAGTTGTGATACTCTTCTTGCAAGCTTTCATAATGTCCACCTTGGCGAATCTGTCGACGACCACAAAAACATAGTCATTGCCATGCTTAGTAGAAGGAAGGCCTGACTTGTAATCCATGGATATGGATTCGCAAGGCCGACTAGGAGTAGGAAAAGGAGTATATAGGCCTTTGTTCTTGATGGTCAGTTTGGAAATGGCATAGGCAATGCAGGGTCTGATGTACTTCCCAATATCCTGTCGAAGGTTTGGCCAATAAAATTAATTCTGCAACACTGCCATTGTTTTCTCTACTTTGAAATGTCCAGTGAACCGAGTGTAGTTTTCCTCCCAAATCATCTTGTCATGCTCACTTGAAGGAACATAGAGGTGTCCCAGGTGGCATAACAGTGTACCCTGGAGGTGAAAATCAAGAACTTTCTTTCCTTCTAGGAGCATATGGTATGTGTTGCCGAATTCTGGATCACTCTTTTAAATATGTGGTCACCTCGAAAAGTCTTTTGTACACAAGAGTCAAGCACAGTGGTCAGCACCATGATCGACAGTCGACTGAGGTTGTTTGCAACATTATATGTGCTTCCCTTATTGTACTTAATGTTCAAATGGAACTGTTGCACACATGTGTACCATTTCTTATGGCGATTGTTCTGCAATTTTCCTTATGTCTGTATGAACTGCAGGGGCCCATGGTTTGTGTGGATGACCGTTTCCTTCCCCAGAATGTAATGCTTCTATTGTCGGTAGGCCTACATAATGGACTACATATCTTTGTCATAGGTGGGATAATTTCAGATTGTGTATGAAGGTGTCTCACTTTGATATGCCATTGGATGACCCTACTGAGTAAGAACCGCACCAATAACATAGTTGGAGGCATTTGTCTCAATCTCAAATGGTTGTTCTAGGTCTGGTAATGTGAGCACTAGTGAAGAGCAGAGGTGACGCTTCAACTCAAAAAACACCTTATATTGGGATTTAGACCAAAATAACTTTTCTTTTACTCCACCTTTGGTGACTTGACTCAAAGGCCAAGTGATATGAGAGAACCCCAACACGTACCTGCAGTAGAAATTGGCAAGACCTAGAAAGCCATGGAGCTCTGTTAGAGTGGTTGGGGCTGGAAAATCCTAAATAACTTGTATCTTGGTTGGGTCCACATGCACAACCCTCTCATCAATGATGTAACCCAGATATTGAACCTGGGTCATACCAAAAATGGAGTTCTCCAAATTGGCACACAATTTGTGCTCTCACAGGGTTTGGAGGACTTGCCAAATATGGTGGAGATTCTCTTCCCAATTATGGTTGAAGATCAGGAAGTCATCCAAAAAAACTACCATGGATGAGTTGGTGTAGGGATGCAAGATGCCTTCCATTAGTCTCATAAAGGTTATATGGGCATTCGTCAAATCGAAAGGCCTGACCAACTATTCAAAAAGGCCCTCCTTGGTGTTGAGCCCCAAAACACCTCTTTTTCAAGCATTTTTTTCACCCTTATTCCTTTGTTTTCCCATACCAGTGCATCCTAAGCAATCAAAAGTCATTACATGTTGATTCCAAGAGTACATTTTAGTGATTTTCAAATTATATTATTATGTGTGTTATTTGGATAAGGTTTTGTTTCTCAGCTACAGAATGTAGCCACTTTCCGCAGCTAATTGGCAATTCCGCAGCCATCTTCATACTTTTGCAGGTTACAGGTGTCGAGAAGAGGAACGGGCTACATGGGTAGCTCAGGAAATGTCAACACATGGATAGGGTCCTATTCATTTGATCAGATTCGAGGGAAAAGACCCTGGTCAAAGGGGAGTCAACGAAGAAGTTCTACAACAGTTAGAACTCTGTTCTAACACGTAATTGAGTCCGAGGCCTATTCCTGAACCTGAGGATTCGTTTTTCCACCTGCATAACTAAATCCAACATCCACTATGCAAAGATTTACTGTTTGTGCCAACCGGAAGGCTAAATCCTCGATGCATGACCTGTTCACGTGTCTACCGCTGAAGAATTTCCTCTTAGAAATAGTTTGCAATTTCTCCTATAAATTCAAGCATTTGGAATGCAGACAAGTTAATGTTTTTACTGTTGAAATAGTGTGATTTCCTTTTGTAATCAAGAGACACACAGTTCTCTATTTTCATGATATAAAAACTCTGTTTTCATATATGGCTGCCTGAGCATGTGAAGTAGATTTGCGTTGATAATCCAAGGTTGTGCAGAGGGCCCCTGCGTGGCTGTGGTTTCTTTTTCATTTCTGTATATTTTCATTTGTATTTTCTTTCGTTCAACTGTATATTACTTGTGTTTGGTTTATGTTCATAATTGTTTTAACATTGTATTTATATTGCAGCTTGTCACTTGTTTTTACTAACCCTGATAGATGCATTTCAGAGTAGCAGTAGGACTTTAAATTTGTTTATGATCGAGCTTCTTAGTTTTAAACTTGCATCAAGTAGCATTTTTGGGACTCACTTCTTCTGCTGTTCTTTAGTTTCCAAGTTCAAGTTGTTTTATGTTTTTTCTCAATAGGATAGACACTCATTACATAACTACATGTTTCCGTAGCCCTTAGTTGATGGTTTACCTGTAGATCTAATTGGCGAGGTATGGAATTTATGAATGAGATTTACTTGTTGTTCAGTACCTTTTCTTTCTTAATATAGTAACTCATGTTATAAATTGATATTTCCAGAGCCTTTATAAGTGTTGTGTTTATAAGTGAGTTTACTTGCTGTTCACTAGTTTAGAGCTAGATATTTTTAATGTTATTTCCTCATGTTATAAGCTGATATTTCCGAAGCTTTTGGCTGACTGAATTTAAGTTAATTGGCAAAGTATTGTGTTTATAAATGAGTTTACTTGTTGTTAATTAGTGTAGAGTTAGATAGTTTAATGTCATTATCTCATGCTATAAGATGATATTTCTGGAGCCTTTAGCTGACTGATTTTCATGTTAATTGGCGAAGTGTTATGTTTATGGATGAGATTATTGGCTGATCATTAGTTTTTAGTTTCAAGTTTTCTTTTACTTTTGCCTTTAGTTTAATTGCAGTTAGAATTTAATTTTGCAGATAGAATAGACAGTAGAGGTAGTAGTTTCATTTCTAGTACTTCACTCTTAGTTTGATATAGATAGTTGCACGTTCACTTTCTCATTCAAGTTTTAATTTTGTAGATAACAGTTTCAAGAGTCTTTTGAGCTCATATTTTGGAAAACATTACAATAAGCAAGGAAATAAGTTTTTTCTTCATCTTCTTGAAACTCCACTTCCAAACTTTACCTAAAAAGTACATTTAAACTCCCACTTTAGTAGTAGATTAGAATTTCAATTACATTACAACATTCTAGGAGGTTAAAAGAACAAAACCCCAAAACAACATAAAATTTAAAATAGTAAGGTAAGAAAGGGTTATCTAACACATATAGTGCATTACACTTCATTAGTTTACAACACCCGGATTGATAATTTATGTAGCAATTTAGGACACTGAATTGATTGAACATTTTGGCACCGTTGCCGAGGAAGTGTAACTAGGTATCCTAACTCTTACATTCAAAAAAAGAAGAAGGAATTAATAATTTATTGAGTATGCTCTCCTCTTGCACTTAGTGTGATCTAGAGGATCAGAAAAAGAATTATTAGTCCAATTAAAATCATAAAAAAAAATGACATGAAAAGAGAAAGAGATTCTAGGGGAAGATTTATAGCTGGGGGCAGAAGTTTGATTTTCACAACTCCAACTACTCCACCAAGGATTAGAAAGGACACACCTCCATCCTAGACTCATACTCCCAGCCTTAGGATTCCTGGAGTTCAAGGGGCAGCAACTCAATTAGAAGATTCTCCCACTTCATCTACTAAACCAGATCTAGGGGAGGAACCCTTTTTCACCTCTATAGGGGAACCTATTGTAGTTGAAGAAGTAGGAATACCTAGAGAAGAAGAAGAAATAGAAACTCTCTCTCATTAGCCATTAATAGAAGAACCAGAAGATTTTGAGGAAACTATCATGGCAGAAGAAGAGCAAGATGGAGAATTTTCACTATTTGGAGGAGGGGGTAGAGGTAGAGGTAACTGTTAGTGTCAGTCTTTGCAGCCTTCCTCCAGTGATCAAACATGCTCTTACAAAGTGATTTTAAGGTGTCAAGGTCAAATTTTGTCATTTCAGTGAGTCCTCAAGCAAAATTTGGTCACTAGGTATTAGGTCTAGGGTTTGGTTTTACTCCTTTCAAAGTTGTCCAAATGTCAGTCTAGGTCACCATTCAGCTGAGTGTACCGTCATTCAAAGAGTTTTCATCATCATGCGAGGTTCCAATGAGTCATTTTATACCTTGTTCATGCTTCAGTTGTGCGTAGGTAAAGTTCATTTCCCTCTCCTAGGGTTTTGAAGCTAATTTCTCTTGGATGGTCAAATCATCAGCAAAACTTGTATCCTAATGTTCATACACCTTCCCCTATCCTTAATGTACCTTATTAAACACTTCCCATCACTGATATCCCTCAAATTCCTCATTTTTGCACAAACCCTAGTTTCTTGCTACAACTTGACAATTTCCTAGGTTGGGTCTGTGTTTAGCCCTTTTGGACCACTTTCCCTCACTCAATATTTGACATTCCACTTTCCCCTATTTCCTAACATCCCTCCCTACTTCTAAAAATTTACTCAAGAATTTAGAAGTCCCCTATCCCCTTCATTTCGCTTCATTTCGACAAATCCCCTGTTTCACACATCGGGGTAGGTTTTACTCAAATGATGTTTCTGAGAAATAAAAGATGAATTTGGGAAAAATGAGAGCGGTTTTTGTCCAAACTAGGCCAAGGAAGTAAAACCTCTTTCAATTTTTACACAGGTGTCATGGTTTTAGAGAAATGTCAAAGATACAATTGCCTTGGGAGAATTGATGCACCTCTGAAGTGACCTTCGGAAAATCAAGTTTTCTCCTAGCTTGGTTGGCCAAATTACTTTATTGATGAGTCAAATGATAAATATAAAAAAATATATTTTCAATGAGCTATCATGAGCTTAATTTGGAGTTGAAGAACACCTTAAAAAGTTGACTGCAACAGCACTCTGCCTTGAGGCAGCCTCATTTTGCACATTTTGACCAGTCTTAGGAGATTTGACTTTTGACAGGGCAAATAAACTCCAAATTGAAAAATTCAAGTTGGGTTTGAAAGTATACTCAGATAAATTTCTAATGATCTATCCTACGCCCAATTTTGACACTGGGAAGGCCCTCAAAAGTGGTCTGCAAAAAGGCGCTACGTACAGAAATTTTTAACACAGGGTTTTCTGCTCTATGCGCCATGCCATGTGGCGCTCGCTTTTTCTAGAGGCCTATAAATCCAAAAAAAATTTCCTTTCTAGATTTTTCATGCAAAATTACACTTTCTTACCTATGGCCAAGAAATTTTGGCAGGTTTTGAGCCCTCAAAAAGGTAAAAAAAACACTCAAAAAATGACCTCACTGCCCCTATTTTGACACACAGAAAGTAGTGTTGGAAGAATGGACTTTTGGAGGGGCAAATAGAGGCCAAATTGAAAACTTCCACTTGTTTTGGAAATTAGACGGACAGAGCTTTCCAACAAGCTATCATGAGCTCAATTTGGACATCGAGAAGGGCTTCAAAATCAGCTCCAAAGTTGCACTACACATAGAGATTTTGGGCGCGGCGCATAGAGAATTTTGGCCTATTTTTTACTCTTCAGCTCAGAAATTCGCCCAGTTTTGTCTAGTTTCAATTTTTAATGTAACTCTTGATCTACCATGATGTAATTTAATGACCATGATGTAATTTTGGCACATTTTTACTTGTTTTAGTAGATTCATTCACCAAAAGGTGAAATGTGAGTGAATGAATCAGTTTCCTAGCATATAGAGGCAAGTTGTTTCTTTACCTATTTTTCAGTTCCTTGTTTAGATATGGTTGAAACAACTCCTAGAATGATGATATCGACTCCCAGAGGCATGGGAAGGAGTTAGTCTTGTCTATATCGTGTAATTTCTCAGTCAATTTTAGAGGTTGGACACTTGGGATTGCTTGGCACTCCATTGTACATCTGATTTCTGCATTTTTGGCAAAGGAAAGACCAGGGTTTTGCAGCACTTGTTGGGATCCTTGTGGCTCTGTGTTTTGATGGTGTTTTTATACATGTAATTGTAAGTTCATTGATGTTTCATGTATTCCATTTCCCTTCTCTTTGCTTCTGAATTAAACAAGTTAAGTGACAAAGGTAGAATTCATTAGCTTGTTGTGTTCTGCCTGTAGTTTTGTTTAATTCTCAATGTTTTCTCTAGTTTGAGGAGGATTCTTGATACCGTTACACCCTCTACATCTGCTCAGTGGTCTTGTCCATCCATTCATTTAATCTAAATCATCAAAACTACTGCCTACCTAGCCCCAACTGGAACTCTGCAAAAATTTGACCTCATCCCCGAACCCAAATTTTCCTTTCCCTTTTTTCCAACAAAACCCTCAAAAACTCAAATCAAATCCTTCCACTTCATACCTAGCCTAAGATTAGTTGTTAAATCAGTCATCTCAAGCCCCATCTAATTATCTTTTGCTGAGATTGACCCAGAGAGAGCCCTCTCCTGTCCTCGTAGGGCTAGCTACGAGGCTGAGCATGGTTTGATGTGGACCTAGAAGCTTACCTTTTTAGCCTGAGGTAAATCTAGGCTCTAACAGTAACAATGGAGGAGGTAGAGGAAATAGTGAAGGAGATAACTCATTTGGATAACATTTCATCATCCGTCCTCCCAAACTTTTATGGGTTAAGAAGTGAGGATCTTGAAACATTTTTGTTTGAGTTTGAAGTCTTATGCCGAACTTATGACTATTTAGAAGAATCTCAAAAACTCAAATTGTTCCCTTCAACACTGAAAGGGGATACTCTGAAATGGTTTATGGGATTAGTCACTCAATCCATTAGGACTTGGAATGATATGAGGTAGGCATTTTTGGATAGATACTTGGATTATTGTATGCCTACCAATCATAAGGATGAGGTATTCAAAATGATGCAAAAGGAAGATGAAAGCCTAGAGGATTTGCTTGAGAGGTTCCAATACAATTTGAAAAGAGAAAAAATGAACAATTTAGATGAAGAGACCCAGAAAGCTCTTTTGTTGAAATCCATTAGAGATGAATGGATAGATATCTTAAACATGATGGGGAAGGGAGACATCTCTCAACTTCCATTGAGTGACATAGTAGAACTATGTGTCCATCTCTCAGGAGGGAAATCTAAAACTGGGAAAGGGCCTAGAGATCCTTCTCTTATTAGAGCAAACAAATTTGCAACATGAACTGTAAGTAGGGAAAAAATTAGAAATATGCTTGATGAATTCAAAACTAATATTTTAGGGAGCCTTAGTGAGCAGCTAGACACCCTCAAAATCCAAAACAAGCAAAAAACAGAAGCTGATGCTTTAGCCATCTTTTATCCAAAATGCAGGAAGAAACATGCTTTAAGGGAATGCCCTCTAGATGCAAAAGTTGTAGAAACTTGTATGATCTATTCAGAAAGTCATGAGACCAAGGATTGTCTTTCAATCCTAGGTCTTAAGGCTATCTTTCAAGAGGAAGTAGTTCCAAATTTTGTAGAACCTCTTTGTTTTGTTACAAGAAGACCTTGGCAAGGGCAACAAAATCAAGGATTTAACAATCCAATGAATTTTCAGCCCCCACCAAATTGGAATTCTTGGCAACAACCTTGGCCTCAACCTCAAAATCAATATCAATCTCAACCATGGGAACAAGGGGTACAAAATCCTTATGGGAGATTTGCTCAATATTATCAATATCCTCCATCTTATCAGATCTATCCTCCCCCACAAAATCAATAGCGAAATCAACAACCACAACTTCCAAATCAAAGCCCTCACCTTTCATTTCCATTTCCACAACAACAATCTCCTCAACAAAGTCAAAACCCTCAACTCTTACTTCCATTTCAACAAAATCCAAATCAACTACCAGCTCAACCATTACCAAACCCCAATAATAAAAGCCCTAATAATGCTTACATGGTAGAAGGACAACAATTTCCTACTTACATGATTGTTCCTCTAGATCTTAATGATGTTCAACTTAGATCTGGTAGGATTTTAGAAAGGGAAAAACCTTCTATAGATATTCAAGAGCAAGATGCTTCTGAGGAAGACTCTCTGAAATTCAATAAAATTTTTGAGGAGACATCCCTTCAAAACCAAAACACTTAAAAAGAAAAAGAAAAAGAATCAATAAACACAACTCCTATAGTTGAGCAACCTGCATCTACTTCCACACCTCCTTTTCCTGAGAGATTGCAAATTGATAGAGGAGTGGAAAAATAGATCCTGTTGCCCAATTATGATTTCTTAGATGAATTAAAGAATGTCTGTATCAATATTCCCTTGTTACAAGCAATTAGAGAAATTCCCATTCTAGCAAAAATAATAAAGGGGTTGAGTATCAAAAGACTAGGTAGAAAACCAAGAGACAAAAAGAATTCACCTGGTAGGAAAAATAGCAGATATCATGATGGGAAAGATTACCATGCAAAAATATGTGGATCCAGGAAGTCCAATTGTCAAGACACACATAAATGGGATTGAAATTCCAAATACATTAATTGACTTAGGGGCAGCTATAAACATTATGATTAGACAAACTATGGAACAACTTAAGCTTCCTAATATTCTTTACACACCTACTTTACTGCAACTTGCAAATAGATCAGTAATCAAACCAGATGGTGTGCTAGAAGAAATTTAGTCTCCTTATATTCTTGGGAATATTCTGTGGATTTCATGATTTTAACTACCAAGAATAATCTAGGAGGATACCCACTTATCTTAGGAAGACCTTGGCTGGCCACAACTGATGCTTTTATTAGTTGTAGATCTAGTGACATGTACATTTCTAATGGTAGTTCAACAAAGAAATTTACTTTGTATCCTACAGCAAAATCAATTACAGAAATAGATGACAATGAATGGGTCGATGATGAAGATGTTATACAACCTATCTTTACTATATCAGAAATTAGTGAGGATAGTCAAATTTTGAACACATTAGAAAATTCTGAAACATATTCAGAATATGATCATGAACAATTTCAGTTAAACTCTGATACTGAATACTTGTCATCTAGGCATATGTCTCTGTATTCCATGGAAGAGTTTGGCAGTTTTTCAATTGAAATTTTTCCAGGTAGAACATTGAATATAAACAAAAACTTGGAGAAAATACAACAAGAGGAGCTAAACAAAATCTTACAAAAACATTCTGTTGCATTTGCATTGAAGTATACTGATATGAAAGGTATTGGCCCTAAGACTTGTATCCATCATATCTATATTGAGGAAAACAGTAGACCAATCAGACAACCTCAAAGAAGGATGGATCCAAATCTTAGGGAGATTGTGAAAGAAGAGCTCCAAAAACTACTACCTTGGTAATAGTGCCTAAAAAGAACGGCAAATGGAGGGTGTGCTTTGATTATAGAGAATTGAATAAAGCAACCTTGAAGGATCACTTTCCCTTGCCCTTTATAGATCAAGTTAGATACATTAGCAGGTAAAAATTAATTTTCATTTTTGGATGGTTTTAGTGGTTATAATCAAATTCAAGTAGCACCTAAAGATCAGGGTAAGACCACATTTACTTGTCCATGGAAAACTTTTGACTACCGAGTGCTTCCTTTTGGATTATGTAATGCACCCGCAACATTCCAAAGAGTAGTACTAGGAATTTTTTCTGATCTAATACATGATTGTGTAGAGGTATATATGGATGATTTTACAGTCTATGGTAACAAATTTGAAGAAGCCTTGGAAAATTTGGAAAAGGTCCTTAAAAGATGTAAGGAAACAAACATTTCATTAAGCCATGAAAATTCTTTATGATGTTTACAGAAGGTATTGTTCTAGGACATCACATTTCAGGAGATGGGATTAAAGTAGACAAATCTAAAGTTGAAGTCATCTCGAAGTTACCAATTCCAAATTGCCAAAAAGATGTTAGAAGTTTTCTAGGATTTACAGGATATTACAGAAGATTCATAGAAAACTTTACCAAAATAGCATCTCCACTCTTCAAATTGCTTACAAAAGATTGTGAATTCAAGTGGAATCCTGATTGCCAACTAGCATTTGAAGCCTTGAAGACAAAAATATCTGAAGCACCTAACTTAAGAGGACAAAACTGGAAACTTCCTTTCCATATTTCTACAAGTGCTTTAGATACAGCTCTAGGGGCTATACTGGGACAAAAAGACTTGATTCCTTATGCCATTTACTATACAAGTAAGGATTTGACTCCCACTGAGTTGAATTATACTGTAACTAAAAAAGAGTTCTTAGCTGTTGTTCATGCAATTAACAAGTTTAGACATTATATAACATTCTATGAAGCTTTTGTTCATACTGATCACTCTGCATTTAGATATTTAATGAATAAACCAATTACTAATGGCAGAGTTACAAGATGGCTTTTACTTTTGCAAGAATTCAATATTACTGTGCTAGATAGACCTGGAAAACAAAACACAGTTGCTGATTTCTTGTCCAGGATTTAGAATATCAAAGAAGACTCTCTGGTTGAGGATAAGTTTCTTGATGAATACTTATTTGTAGTAACTACTCAAACTCCTTGGTTTGCAGATGTTTCTAACTATTTGGTTACAGGGAAGCTAACCTCACATTTATTTCCTAGAGAGAAAAGAAAGATTATTCAAGATAGTTCAAGATATTCATGGATCTCTAACGAATTATATAACACAGGGCCAGATTATATGATTAGAAGATGTGTCAGGGAAGATGAAATGCCTAATAATCTTAAAGGATGTCAGGATGAGCCGTGTGGTGAACACTTTGCTGACAGGAGGACAACCAATGAAATCCTTTCTTTAGGATATTATTGGCCATCCATTTTCAAAGATGCAAGAGAATATGTCAAAAGGTGTGACAGCTGCCAAAGGGTAGGGAAACCTGCTCCCTCAAATGAGATGCCATTACAACCTTAGGTACTTATCGAACCCTTTGAAAAATGGGCTTTAGACTTTATTGGACCTATTAATCTTCCATCCAAGCAGAAAAAGTATATATTGGTATGTACTGATTATGTCACTAAATGGGTAGAAGCCAAAGCATTATTCTTTGCTAACAAAAATATAGTAGTTAGTTTTTTTTTAGGATATTTTTACTCGCTTTGGTGTTCCAAGAGAAATTGTGACAAATCAGGGAGCTCAATTTATATCCAGAATAATGGAGAAGCTTGTGGAAGAATACAAGATCAAGCATAGGAAATCCACTCCTTATCACCCACAAGCAAATGGTCAAGTGGAGTCCACAAATAAAGTGATTAAGGGAATCATTACCAAGGCCATGCATCTACCTAGAAGAGATTGGGCAGAGAGGCTACCTGAAGCCTTGTGGGCCTACAAAACTACATGGATGAATACAATGGGAGATACACCTTATGAACTTGTTTATGGAAAGCAAGTTCTGTTCCCCTTTGAGTTCCAAATTAAAACTTTCAAGATGGCAGTTCAGTTGGGAATGGATCTATCAGAAGCTCAAAAGCATAGACTAGAGCAGTTGAATGAATTTGATGAAATCAAACAAGAAGTAGTTCAAAGAACTGGTCTAGTTTAGCAGCAGATAGCTAAGTGGCATGACAAGTACATCAAGGACAAAAGGTTTCAAGAAGGAGATTGGGCATTGCTATTTAATTCAAAGTTCAAGTATTTTCAAGGTAAATTTCAAACTCATTGGCTTGGGCCATATGAGATTGAAAAAATTTTCAGTAATGGAGTAGTAAGAATTAGAACCATTTATGAGCACCAAACTCCTTTCCTTGTGAATGGTCACAGATTGAAGATTTATCAGAAGCCAATCTCAAAGGAGGAGTTTATCAAGATCTTTGAAAATAATTCTGAAATGAAGTTGGTGAAGATGAATCATTCTTCCCCATCAACTTAGTCTTTGTTCTTTTCATCATTGAAAAAAAAAAGATAAAAAAATTTGTATAAGCTTGAAAACCAATCACTGATTGGCATTCTTATACAGAAAATACAGGGTGGAAATCAGAAGACTCTGACACCTTATATTTTCCCAAAAAAAAAGGTCTTTCATTTTATTCATGGTTTGTTTTATTCCATTCCATTTCATTTCTGCAAATTTCAGTCCATTTCACCACCACATTCCATCAATAAGATTTCTTCATATCCACTTTTCCATGTTTCCATTCATACAGTCATTTTCCATTTTCATTCATCAAGTCATATTTTATTCACTATGTTACAGTCCGCAACTGTTTTCCAATTCCGCAGTTGTTTTCTGATTCCGCAGCTAATCCTGTTACTCTGCAGTGACAAATTATTAGCCAAAATAAAAAAATAAAAGCCAGATGTAGGTATAGAAGGAGAAATATTTTGAAGACATCAACACCTAAAGCACCTACAAAAGCAAGCAATCAAAAGTTAGCAAATGGAAAAGGTATAATTCCAAAGGTGAGAATAAAACCCATTTCAAATAGCACTATAAAAGCATAAATTGTATGGTTTGAATAATCACTACTCCTTAACATGTCATGATGTGATTTGATTGTTGCCATAACAGCACCATACCCGCCGATTTAATTCTCAACGATCTCATGATTTGCCTCCGATTCTAACTCGCGCTTCATCGTACATCCTTACTCCACCTATTGAAACAACTAATTATGTGAACGTAAGCTGGTTGAATATGGCTCTTTCACACATCGAGTTTTCATTTTCTCACTCCCGCAGCCTTTTTATGATGCAAAGCACTCAGACTCCATTCAATATTTTAGTTCTATTCATGAGTAACACTCTGCCTCCATGCAGTCTGTGTGTACACCAAGCCTTACAGCCTCTATAGTATTCCCGTTCATACAGTTTTCCCTACTTCGTAACCTTTCCATCATTCAACCTCATACTCATCGTTTTTCCTAGTTTCATACCCATTGATTCTCTCTACAATCTTCTTCCATTTCATCCCTATAACCGTTCTGTTTCCATATAACCACCATTACAGAGGTATCTACATAGTGAAGAAAGGCAGAATGGGTCTCATTGTAAGGACAGAGCCCATATGAGTTAAGTTCATGGAGGGTACCCTCAGTTGAAGGGGACATTAATGATGGTTTGATTGCTGAAGTTTATCAAGAAATTCAATGGCCATCACAAGGAAGTTACCAAAACATTTTCAAATGGAGTAGAAGTGGAAATTGGAGATATAAGGTTTTCAGTGACTAAATCTTCAATTGCAGCTACAACATAACTTCCACAAGATGGAGAAAGGTGGTTCAAAAATAAGGACTTCAATGAAAAGGCTTGGAGAGTTATTCTTCGAAAACTAGGTATGGATATATCAATTTTCAAAAGAGGAATTCTTATCTTAGCATTAAAGGAAAAATGGACTAGTTTGCTCTTGATTATTCATAAATTTATCATGTGTGAAGGTAGATATGGTTGAATGTACATGTATCACATAAGGTTATTGATGAACTTTTTGGAAAATGAGACCATAAATCTCCCTTACTTTCTGTTAAATAGTTTAAGAAAGATTCCTACCACTGTTCAAAAGAACATAGAAGATATAGAACCCCATCTTTACCACCATGGTCTCATAAAGATCTTAGTTTAAAATCACTTGAAGGATATGGGAGACACATGGGAAAACTTCCTGGTAAGGAACTTTTTCCAAGATCCACCTGAGCTGCCTGAAGGGAGTTTAGTAAAGAGGAGTAGAAGAAGAAAAGCAACTCTAACAATTCAAAATACTCCTACCAGTTCAGCAAAAGAAAATAGTGGGGAAGAACTGCCCTCTAAAACTATATCTGAAATCATGAAGCAAACAAAACAGAAAGGAAAAAGAAAAGTTGAGGAAATCTACCAAACTCCTGAGCCTTCATCAGAAGAAGATCAATTTCTCTCTGAAAAATTAGTCCACATTAAAGAATAGTCCAAGAAAGCAAAATAAAAAGGGAAGACGAGACAGGTCATAGAAGAAGAGAATATAGGCTCACAAAGTCTAAGAAGAAGCTCTAGGCTTAAAGGCAAGTTGAAGAAAACACAAAAAAAAGAAGCTCAATTCACAGGCTTGGGAGGGGAGACTCCAACCCAATCACTAGATAACACTTCATTCGAGCATAGTCCACAATATTCTCTTTCTCCTCAACTAGACTTTGAAAATAGTCTAAGAAAATCATCTCCAAAGATTGACCAGGCTCAGCAGTAGATCTATGATTTCATTGAATCATTGGAGCAAAAGAACACAACAACAGAACATGGGACTTCATCTAACCAGACAGTTACACCACATGAAACTCTGATTCATTCATTAAAGCAAGAAATCTACGAATTAGAGGTCTTAAATAGGCATATCCAGAGGGAAAATGAAGCTTTGAAGGAGAAAAACAAACTGGAAAAAATCATTCAAGAAAATATCATGCTTCATTTGGGATTATGGCATAAGAAAAATAGAAAATTGAAGAAGAAAAATAGATGCTAAGCAGTTCCCTCATCAACCTTAACTATAGATGCCTTATGAGAAAACCTAGAATGGCAGTGGCAGCAAGGAGAAGAAGAAGAGGTTGGATGTTCTAGCACAAGTTTTAGAGCAGATGCAGTAGAAGAAGGATTGTTACAATTTTGGTTGCATGAGGACATGCAACAACTTCACAGTGGGGGTATGTTGAGCCCCAAAACTACCTCTTTTTCAAGCATTTTTTTCACCCTTCTTCCTCTGTTTTCCCATACCAGTGCATCCTAAGCCATCAAAATTCATTACATGTTGATTCCAGGAGTACATTTTAGTGATTTTCAAATTATATTATTATGTGTGTTATTTGGATAAGGTTTTGTTTCTCAGCTACGAAATGTAACCACTTTCTGTAGCTAACTAGAAATTCCACAACCATCTTCATACTTTTTCAGGTTACAGGTGTCGAGAAGAGGAACGAGCCACATGGGTAGCTCAGGAAATGTCAACACATGGATAGGGTCCTATTCATTTGATCAGATTCGAGGGAAAAGACCCCGGTCAAAGGGGAGTCAACGGAGAAGTTCTACAGCAGTTAGAACTTTGTTCTGACACGTAATTGAGTCCAAGGCCTGTTCCTGAACATGAGGATTCATTTTTCCACCTGCATAACTAAATCGAACATCCACTATGCAAATATTTACTATTTGTGCCAACCGGAAGGCTAAATCCTAGATGCATGACCTGTTCATGTGTCTATCGTAGAAGAATTTCCTCTTAGAAACAGTTAGCAATTTCTCCTATAAATTCAAGCATTTGGAACATAGACAAGTTAATGTTTTTATTGTTGAAATAGTGTGATTTCCTTTTGTAATCAAGAGACACAAAGTTCTCTGTTTTCATGATATAAAAACTCTATTTTCGTATATGGATGCCTGAGCGTGTGAAGTAGATTTGTGTTGATAATCCAAGGCTGTGCAAAGGGCCCCTGCATGGTTGAGGTTTCTTTTTCATTTTTGTATATTTTCATTTGTATTTTCTTTCGTTCAACTATATATTACTTGTGTTTGGTTTATGTTCATAATCGTTTTAACATTGTATTTATATTGCAGCTTGTCACTTGTTTTTACTAACCCTGATAGATGCATTTCAGAGTAGCAGTAGGACTTTAAATTTGTTTATGCACAAGTTTCTTAGTTTTAAACTTGCATCAAGCAACATTTTTGGGACTCACTTCTTTTGTTGTTCTTTAGTTTCCAAGTTCAAGTTGTTTTATGTTTTTGCTCAATAGGATAGACACTCATTACATAAGTACATGTTTTCGTAGCCTTTAGTTGATGGTTTACCTTCAGATCTAATTGGCGAAGTATGGAATTTATGAATGAAATTTACTTGTTGTTCAGTACCTTTTCTTTCTTAATATAGTCACTCATGTTATGAACTGATATTTCCAGAGCATTTAGCTGACTGAATTTAAGTTAATTGGCGAAGTGTTGTGTTTATAAGTGAGTTTACTTGCTGTTCACTAGCTTAGAGCTAGATAGTTTTAATGTTATTTCCTCATGTTATAAGCTGATATTTCTGGAGCCTTTAGCTGACTGAATTTAAGTTAATTGGCGAAGTATTGTGTTTATAAATGAGTTTACTTGTTGTTCATTAGTGTAGAGTTAGATAGTTTAATGTCATTCTCTCATGCTATAAGATGATATTTCTAGAGCCTTTAGCTGACTGATTTTCAAGTTAATTGGCGAAGTGTTATGTTTATGGATGAGATTATTGGCTGATCATTACTTTTTAGTTTCAAGTTTTATTGTACTTTTGCCTTTAGTTTAATTGCAGTTAGACTTTATTTTTGCAGATAGAATAGACAACAGAGGTAGCAGTTTCATTTCTAGTACTTCACTCTTAGTTTGATATAGATAGCTGCACGTTCACTTTCTCATTCAAGTTTTAATTTTGTAGATAGCAGTTTCAAGAGTCTTTTGAGCTCATATTTTGGAAAACATTACAATAAGCAAGGAAACAAGCTTTGTCTTCATCTTCTTGAAACTCCACTTCCAAACTTGACCTAAAAAGTACTTTTAAACTCCCACTTTAGCAGTGGATTAGAATTTCTATTACATAGTAGCATTCTAGGAGGTTAAAAGAACAAAACCCCAAAACAACATAAAATTGAAAATAGTAAGGTAAGAAAGGGTTATCTAGCACATATAGTGCACTACACTTCATTACATTACGACACTCAGATTGATAATTTATGTAGCAATTTAGGACACTAAATTGACTTAACACTTGGATTGGAAGGAATTCTTCCACACATCAGAGGGTTCAATTGGCACCTATTGATAACCGAACTTCAATTCTTGGTCCCTTCCCTACCACGACGTGGTCCACTTTACATATTTATATTCATAGCTCCTGACAAGGTAATATTTTTTCTTGATAGTGTCTCATAAATAATTCCAAGTGGGTGTGGTTGAAAAAGGTTAGGGTTCCCTCTCATCGTTCTGTTCACAGTAGGTTTCCCACCATTCCTTGACATGGGGGGTGTCTTTTAGGAGTGAAAAAGTAATATTTTCCCGATTAGAAGATCTATGAACCGAAAAATCTCCTTGCAAAAAATTTAACCATCTATTTATGACGTCTGTATCTATTTGGCCTTCAAATATGGGAATCTCAAAGTTGACTTGTACCTTAAAGGGAGTGGCACCTCCAAAGTTGTTGTTGGATGAAGATGTGTTGCCCGTGGGTAGGCAACGAAGGATTTGGGAAAATTTATCCATCATCACATTCCTATGTTACTCAAGGGCTTTCTCGAGCAATATTTTGAAAGGATCTCCTTCTCCCTCGTCTTTATTTTATTTTGTCATGGGAGGCCGTCAGGGTTTGCAAAGCTAGTCTTGTAGAGGTTCAACCAGTACAAGCCCTAACTCCTTATACCCTAACCTTGTAGGGGACATGCAAAGAAAAATAGAGAAATAGAAGACCACAATGATACCAATGATCCATAATTATATAGGTGTGCAACAAAATACAGATACAAACATAAACACCGAGATGCAGCAACAATAAAAATTCATTTCATTAATATCAAAGAAATGAAATATGCTTGCATATAGAATAGAAATAAACTAGCTTGAGTGATAGTAGCTTATCTCTAAGAACATATGTGGTGGCTACATGCCTCTGAACTGTGTTACAATGAGGCTCAAGGGAATTTTTACTATTTAACAATAAGGGAAAACCCTAAACAACCAAAACCCTAACCCCAGGAGATGGAACACCAAGAGTTTGTGGATCCCATTGCGTTTAGTTGGGCAACCAACTTCCTGGGGTTGTATCTTTGTCATATGATCTCCGTTTGGCACGTACAATATCTTGTTGGAAATATATCTCTGAGTACTACATGATTTTCCATAGGCCTGTAGGCCTATAGCCATAGAACCTACGGTCATGCACCTGCGGAAGACCTAAAAAAATGATGTTTAGGAGGTCAAAACAACTCCAAAAGTTTAGGACCCAAAAAATGGCTAAAAATAGTAAAATGTTGCTATTATCAAGGAAACAGATGAAACCGACTGGAGGTCTAGGTGGAATAGGCAGGTGGCCACCAATATCCACATGTATCAGCCGGGGTAGTGTCTAGGCTCACTAGTAGTGAAGCAATTCTTATGTTCTTGTAATGACTCCGTCGAGGTACTGAACAAGCCTACTAGCAGTAGAGCAACACCCAAGATGAAAATTCATACTCTAAATATATTAAACTTGAAATTCATGTAAAACATAGGCCTATTGTTCCTAATAATTTGGGATATTGGTAGGTTTTCTGGGATGACAATGAAATTAATTCCTTTTTGCATAATGAAGGGATGTTTAAGATGCTTTCATTGATGATGTTTGTGATTCCGATGAATAAGACATTGAGGTAAATAAGATGGATGCTTTACAGTTGAAGGATAATGTTATTCCTAGAGGTCTTATACCTTTAGAGTAGTTGTTTGATCAAGATGATGTGGCGAGAAAACCAACCTAGGTTCCTATCGACAAAGGAGTTGAAGATGTAAACATTGGGACAACGGACAAGCCCAAGCTTGTTAAGTTATCAAAAACATTATATCCCGAGTCAAAGGCTAAGTATGTTAATTTTCTTTCTGAATTTTCTGATGTTTTTGTGTAGGATTACTTAGATTTGAAAGTGTATGTCAAGAACATCATTCAGCACACAATTCCTATCAAGCTGGATCAAAATGCCTTTAGACAAAAGTTAAGGAGGATCAACCCAAAGCTACTGCCATCCATCGAGAAAGAGGTGAATAAATTGTTTAAAGATGCTATCATTGTTCCAATTAGATTGTTTGATTGGGTTTCAAATTTGGTCCCGGTATGAAAAAATATCGGAGAGATAAGGTTGAGCATTGATTTCCGGAACCTAAATAAAGTGTCCCTAAAAGATAATTATCCTCTTCCTAAGATGGATCAAATTCTGCAAAGAGTAGTTAGAGCATCATGGATGTCACTACTACATGGCTACTCAGGTTACAATCAGATTTTGGTGTACGAAAAAGACCAAGACAAAACTACCTTCACAACACCATGGGGGACTTTTTAGTATGCCAAGATGCCATTTGGGCTAAAGAATGCCGGGGCCACTTTTCAGTGGGCCATGGATATAACTTTCGCTAACGAGAAGGATTTTTTCTTAGTAGTTTAATTAGATGACTTGAAAATATTTTCTGGTTTTGATGATGAGCATTTACATCACTTGAGGATTGTTTTTCAGAAATGCAGGGAGTTTGGGATTTCTTTAAATCCAAAGAAGAGTCTTTTCGCCATGGAGGAAGGTAAGCTCCTCGGTCATATAATTTCCAAATATGGTATTTGTATTGATCCTTCTAGGGTGGAGGTAATTCAAAAAATATACTTTCCGCACAACAAAAAGGAGATCCAAGACTTCAACGGTAAGATGAACTTCTTACGCATATTTATACCAAATTTGGCTGTGAATTTGCGTGAGTTAACTAATATGTTGAAGAAGGACAACACTGTGAAATGGACCGAGGATGCCATCAAATCTTTCAACTTGGTAAAGCTTGCTTTGACCACAGCCCCTATTTTGATCAGTCCCGATTATACTCGTGATTTTATTATATTTTCATGTGCGTCTGAGCATACTTTGGTTGCAGTGTTGATGCAAAAGAAAGATCAGATGGAGAAACCCATTGCATTTTTTAGTCGAACTGTTAGAGATGTTTCTCTTCGCTATAACATCATTGAGAAACAAGATTTGGCTCTTATAAAGGCATTGAAGGATTTTCGAGTTTACATTCTGCATTCGCATACCATAGCATATGTTCCCAACGCGACTGTCAAAGATGTCCTCATGAAAAATGATCTGGAAGGAAGAAGAGGTAAGTGGATAGCAGCGATGTTAGAGTATGATCTTGAGATTAAGCCCACGAAATTGATCAAAGGTCAAGGCTTGGCAAAACTCATGGCTGAGTTGAATCTTCATGCTCTAGACATAAATCTTATTGTAGCAATGTCAGATGAAGAAGATGGTGGCACACTCATTCAGGTATTAGAAATGTTTCTCAACTCACCTTGGTATTCCGATATAGTATATGTTCTTCAGCATCTTTCTCCTCCTCCTGGAATGTCGAAAAGTAAAGGTAGATCACTAAAACTAAAGTCTGCAAAATTCTACATTTTGGATAGTGCTCTCTATTGGAAAGATCTGGGAGGGGTTCTTCTTAATTGTTTGGTTGAAAATGAAGCTCAACAGGTAATGAATGATTTTCATAGAGGAGATTGTGGGGGTCACTTGTTTTGGAAAACAACAACTAATAAAATCTTGAGAGTAAGGTATTATTGGCCATCTTTATTTTTAGATTTATATAAAATAGTCATAAGCTGCCACAAATGTCAAGTTTTTCGTGGAAAAAGGAAGTTGCTTCCTCTTCCTTTGAAGCCAATTGTATTCAATGCACCTTTCCAGTAGTGGGGGCTTGATTTCATAGTGGAAATCCATATTACATCATCAACACAACACAGATGGATTTTAACAGCCACCAATTACTTCACCAAATGGATCGAAGCCATTCCAACAAGGCAAGCTATAGACATGGTAATCATTTAGTTTTTAGAGTCCAATATATTGTCTTGTTCTGGTTACCCTCACAAGATTATTATAGATAATGAAACATCATTAAATGGTTGAGTTTTGCAACAAGTACAACATCAAATTGGGTCATTCCATAGCATACTATCCGCAGGGCAATGGACTAGCCAAGTCTTCAAATAAATCCTTGGTAGACATTATTAAGAAAATGTTGGAGGAAAACAAGAAGAATTGGCATCAAAAGCTTGTCAATGCTTTGTGGGCTGACAGAGTGAGCATTAAGAAATCAATAGGTATGTCACCTTTTGAATTGATTTATGGTACTGATACAATGTTTCTTACATCACTTGCAGTCCCGGTCATGAGATTATTGCAAGAAGTCGACAGTGAAGAAGATGATATTCAATGTCGAATCAATCAAATGATTCACCTTCAACAAACAAGGGAAGATGTTTCTCAAAATACTTTCCAACTGTAAGAGAAGATAAAGAAAATTTATGACTACAAGACCAAGGTAGAAAAGTTTCAACTGGAAGATGTAGTGCTGCGATGGGATGCATGAAATGAAGAAAAAGGGAAACATGGTAAGTTTGACAATCAGTGGAAAGGACCTTATAAAATCTCAGCCTATGGAGGATAGAATGCATTTCTATTGAAGGAAATGGATGGTCAAGAATGCTTAGGAGGACCAGTGAATGGTAGGCTCCTGAAACACTATTATTTATGATGCAACTTGCTAAAGTTGTTTCATTGTCATTGTATATACCAGTTTACTTTCATTGCAAGATTTGAAGTACAATGTCATTTGAGCTTGGGGCCCGAAGTGAAGGCTATAAAGCTTAAATGCTTTGTGTTGTTTTTAGTTGGTTTTTGAGTCAGTTTTCAGTTTGTATCGAGTCATTTAAAAAAAAAATTCAAAAAGTTTTTAGTCTTTCATTTGTTTGATCGTATTGGCCCAATCAGCTAGGCACTTGGTCTACAGTGTTCTTGACACCTCCAAGGAGCTGCCATCCCCAAAAAGGCCAATGTTAGTGTCAGTATTTGCATACTTCCATCAGGGATCACATTCCTCTTTTTGCATGATCATTTTAGGTGTCTCACCTTGCAATTTCAAGTCATTCTGCTAGGTCATACTTTGAAATTGATTCCCTGATGGTTGTTTGAGTTAGGATTGGTATTTTCCCTCACAAAGATGTTTGCTGACCCACTCTCATAGTTGGTTGAGCTTTTAAAACCTTTTGTCACTCTTGTCATCTTAGTCAAAATTAGTCATGAAATCAGGTCTTCATTTTTCATTTAGGTCATTAGGTTTCATCTTTCTAGGTCTAGGGTCATTATTGTATCCAAATAAAGGGCAACAACAAGTGTGGGGAAGACCTAATAAAGGTCATTCAGTCTCTTTCAATCAAAATTGATATATGGATGTTTTATTTTGTTCTTTGTAGCTTTTCATCTCAAAAACATCGTTTTTGAGTTGAAAATGGAAGATTTATTTGTAATTGTCAAAGTCATTTCATGATAAAGTCTCTAATTTCCCAAGCTGCTTAAAGTCATATATTCCCTGCTATACACTCCATAATGCAAAGCCTTAAAGCATATCAACCACTCAAAAGCATTAGAAAGAAACATGAGAAAGAAATTTTAAAAGGTGAATGATTAAAGTGGTGGGTCCCTATAGTGAAAATTACAGTTATAAAACCTCAAAGGGATGAGCTAAACTTCATCATGCTCATTTGACAAAGAGAAAAACCGAGTTGCAGCGAATTGGTGGCCGAAGAAATTGAGGGCACTGCACATAGAGCAAAGAGTGTTGCGCACAGGGCAAAGTTGTGGGGCACTCCATACAATCGGAGCACTGCGCATAGAGCCCGCTCACCTATGTATTTTTGCACAGTGCTGCGCATACAACAGGGCACTGCGCACCTGCACATGGCGCCGCGCATAGGGTCAAAAACCATCAAAACTATCCTAACAAGCATCCAAATCACTCCTTTTGCTATATAGAGCCTCAAACAAGTAAGTATACTCCCTAGGCTGTACTCCTAACACTCATTTCAAGATTTTTGATTTTGTTCGCTATTAAAATTTTCAAACCCTAGGTTGTCTAAAAACTTACCTGCTTATCCTTTTCCAGTTAATTCCCATATCTTATTGTCATATCCATAAATATCATCCCTATTCCTTATTCCCTACTGTCAAATACACTTATCCCCTATACCTTAGTCCCCAAAAAAAATCCCTAAAACCCTACTTACAAAATAGTCCCTACTTGAAAGTGGTCAATCAAGATATCAAGATGTATGATGCTTGATGGCTCTGCAAGAACTGTCGCAACCCTAAGCTCTGAACTTACCTGCTCCTCCCAGCCGCCGCCGGTCCTCCCTAGAGCGTCCTCTCATGGATTCGTCCGCAGGAGGGGCGGGCTCCTCCCCCCCTCCTTTCAAAGACTCTGCCCCTGTCACAGACAGACCTGCAAATCCTCTGACCTCCACTGAAGATGTACCAGACACAGATCAAGTCACTAGACAGAAGAACGATGACGGAGCTACTACGGTAGTCCGTGACGTAGAAGACAAAGGAGCAGGGGATAATCGCGAGCCATCCACGCCGCTGCAGAAAGCTTCCTCCGCCACTTGTATCCCCAAAGCTACAGAGCGAATAAAAGTAGATCTTCCCAGCCACCGCATCAATAGCGAGATCCAGTACATGCAGGATCATGCGCTCATAGGCAAGTTCCTGGGCTTTTGGCCTACTGAAAAAGCACTGCAGGGATGGATAGCCTCAAAATGGAAGCCTAAAGGACAAGTGACTTTACAGTTAGGACCCAAAGGCTTCTTTACAGCCATATTCCACTGCTTAGAAGACAAATCTCGCATTTTCGAGGGCGGACCGTATTTTTTCAACTCATCGGGCCTCTTCTTAAGGGATTGGAAACCTAGGTTCAATCCAGACAAGGAGGACTTCAGCTGGGCACCAGTCTGGGTGCGAATGTACTCTCTACCTGCGGAGTATTGGAGAGAAGAAACGTTAGCAGATATCGGTAACAAACTAGGGAAATTCATCAAAGTTGCGGAGGAAACCAAAACTCGCAGATACACCTCCTATGCTAGGATATGTGTCCACATGCACCTGACCAAAGCTCTTGTAGACTCGGTAAGTCTCTACCATGATGACTTTGAATGGATCCAACCTTTAGATTATGAGCATATTCCTTTTCGTTGTCGAAAATTCCATGAATATGGCCACCTCTTTCGCGATTGTCCCATGAACTCTCAGAATAAACCCCAAGATAACGAGGCTAATAAAGACTCAGAGGGTTTCACCAAGGTCTCGAATCGACGACGCCATGCAAAGAAAAATCAGGCCGCCCTGAGAACCCCCTTAAATCTAATTCTCATAACAGATTCATATTGCTCTCCTCTCCAGATTTGCCAGCCTCTCTGAGCTCTGCACCCAAGGATTCTCCCTCCCTCCCCTCTTCTTCGTCTGCTCCCTTTGCCCCCATTTCTTCCCCATTTCTCTTTCCTACAAAAATCATTTCCAGCCCTCTTTCAGATAAAAGTCCTGCTCAACTTGTAAGCTCTTTCCCTTCCTCCTCTGAACATCCTGATCCAGAGTGTTTCCTGCAACCCTCAGCAATGGATTTAGACACATCTCTAGCCCTTAGTCTACAAGATTCAGTAGTAGAAAACGATCATATTTTACCCACTATTATGGAAGAAGATCCAGAGAAAGTCAGCCTAGATGGTCTTGACATCCTCAAATTAGAAACAACCTGCAAACAAAAAGAATTCAACTCAATACCTCCATGACAAATCGATAGGCTTGAAGGAGTTTTAACCAAAGCACAACGTAATGTTCATCTGGGCATACAAGCAGGAAGTCCATGGGATGGAAAAAATATTCTCAAAGACACCAAGAAAAGAGGGCACAAAACTGATCTACAAAGGACAATCATAGTTGGAGAACTACTCATGGAATCGGGCAGATTCCCTAAGTTGACAAAGTTCTACAAACCTAAACCCCATGGTTCCTCATGAAGCTCATATCTTGGAATGTAAGAGGACTCAATAGCCCCTCAAAACATAGAATGTTAAAAAATTTGATACAGCAAGAAAAACCTTCCTTAGTTTTTCTTCAAGAAACAAAAAGCAACAATAATGCTATGGAAAAAATTCGCAATAAAGTATGGGCAGGCAGCTGCTCTGTATCAGTAGACGCATTTGGAGCCTCCGGCGGATTGTCCATCCTTTGGAACCCACAAGTTCTTACTCTGAGTGACTTTCATGCTACTCATCACCTCATTCAACCTTCATTTCATCTTATAGGAACCAACATTCATGGGCACCTCACAAATGTCTATTTCCTGCAGAACATTTAGCAAAAAATTAATCTTCTGGACACACTTACCATCCTCAATGCCAATAGACAGTGCCCCCTTTGGATCAGTGGTGGGGATTTCAACATTATAAAGACATTGGAGGAGAAGTAGGGAGGCAGAATAAGGCTTGAAAATGATAGTTGCGGATTTAGAGAATTCATTCAAAATAACCAACTCATGGACATTCAAACCTCTAATGGAGTCTTTACATGGACTAACAAGCGCAAAGGCACCCACCATATCGCCTCCAGATTGGATCGATTTCTTATCTCAGATAACGCCATACACCTGGGAGGGGACTTTCACGCCTCCATATTACCTCAAGGCGGATACTGGCCAATTATGTTGCAATGGGCGAGGCCAGGCAACAGAAGCAATCGTCCTTTCAGATATGAAGCCTTCTGGCTCTCTCATCCCAACTTCAAAACTGTAGTAAATAAAGCATGGCACTCATTCAATCCACCTCCAGGAGCTAAAATGTTCCAATTCCAATGGAAATTAAAAAACTTAAAGCAAGTTCTCAAAGTTTGGAACCGCACTCAGTTTGGTAACATATTTGAGAACCGCAAAAGACTGGAACAACAAATGATGGTACTTCAGCAAACTCTCATCTGGGAAGGCCGAACGGAAGAACAAGCACAACAAGAGCAGACTCTCTGGAATCAGATCGAAGCCCGTCGGAAGCAAGAGGAAATCCTTTGGAGACAAAAGTCCAGAATCCACTGGCTCAAAGAGGGGGAAAAAAACACAAAATTCTTCCACAGAACCACAATCCAAAGAAGAATGAATAATAACATATCATTCATAAATAATCAACAAGGGGATAGGCTGGAAAAGCATGAAGATATGGAGAAAGAATTCAAAGATTACTTTCAGGAAATTCTCAGGGAACCTCATGGCAACAGAGATCAAGCCATTAGGAAAATCACTCAGCACATTCCCAAAATCATCACGGAGGATCACAACAGCAAACTGCTCCAGCCCATATCTATTCAGGAGGTAGAAGAAGCGTTAGGTCAGCTCAAGGACGGCAAAGCTCCAGGCCCGGATGGATTCACTGCCAACTTCTTTCATGAGTTTTGGGAACTTATCAAAACGGAGGTATGGGAATTAGTCGAAGAGTCAAGAACCATGCACTGGCTTCTTCCCTCCCTCAATACTACTTTCATAGCCCTAGTTCCCAAAGGCGATGAACCAAATAAGCCGGATAAATATAGACCGATAGCACTATGCAATGTCATTTACAAGCTCATATCTAAAGTTCTGGCAAACAGGCTCAAACCTCTACTTCCTCTTCTCATCTCTCCGGAGCAGACGGGCTATGTAGAAGGGCGGCAGATCATGGACGGCATCATACTCTCAAATGAAGTTATCCACTCTCTCAAGATTCTGAAAAAACCAGGTATGATTCTTAAGCTAGATCTCTCCAAAGCGTTTGATAAACTTAGCTGGAATTACATTACTCAGATGCTATTAGCTTTTGGCTTCCACCCCACCTAGACCAGATGGATTTCCAGCCTCATCTCCTCTCCTAGCTTCTCTGTTTTGCTCAATGGCACCCCCTCCATGCCTTTTCGACCCTCCCGTGGAATTCGACAAGGGGATCCCCTCTCTCCCTTTCTTTTTGTCCTTATGGCAAAAGGTTTAAGTCGTCTCCTCTCCTCAGCCATCTCTTCCCATGCTCTTAAAGGTATCTCGCTCCACAGCCTCAACCCTCTGTCCCATCAGCAGTTTGTCGACGATACCATGTTATTTGGTCATCCCTCCTCTCAAGAAGCCAAAGTCTTTAAATCTCTGCTCTCTCTCTTTTCGGAAGCCTCTGGCACCTCCATCAATGCTTCAAAGTCTCAACTCTTCTTTTTCAACACCCCGGTCTCCACTCAAAGGAATATTGCTCGCATTCTGGGGTTTACCATTGCCTCGCTTCCCTCTAAATATCTGGGAGCCCCCTTGATAGACTCCGCCATCAATCACACTTCTTGGAGAACTCTGCTTGATAAGTTGGAATCAAGACTATCATCCTGGACTTTCCGCTCCCTCAATATAGCCGGTCGACTCATTCTGATCAAATCAATCCTCCAGGCTATGCCTCTGTATCTTTTCTCCATTCTTGCAGCTCCAAAATGGGCACTCAAAGCAATACGCAATCTTCAGCGAAATTTTCTGTGGGGCTCCTCTGCGCTTAATCGGAAATGGGCTCTTGTCAACTGGAAAGAAGTTTGCAGCACAAAAACAGAAGGCGGGCTTGGTCTTAGGGATCCCCTGCAAAGTAACAACACTATGGGGGTGCGTATCTGGTGGAACTGGATCTCCAAGCCTCACACTCCCTGGGCAAGGCTTTGGCAAGCCAAATACGCTCCAGGCAGTCAATGGAAGGATCTCATTAGAATCAGCACAACCACTCAAGGCTCACTGATATGGAATGCCGCAAAACTTCATAGCACCTTCATTCAAGAACACAGTTTTTGGGAAATCCATTCGGGCACTACAACGAGGTTCTGGGAGGACTCATGGCAACAACTTCCAAAACTAGCCACCCTTTTCTACAAGCCACTTTGGCAGGCATATTCGCAACACGCCGATCGAATCCTAGTACAACAATTCTGGCAGCCTCATACAAGCCATGACTTCAGAATCTAGAAACCAGGCATCACTTGGCAACCTGATTGGCAAGGGGAAACATATACAGATATAGAACAGGAACTAAATCACAGGAAAATCAAATGCTCACACCTAGAGGATAAACTGAGATGGGGTCACATGCCTAAAGGTATGTTCACAACCAAGGAAGCTCACCAGCTTCGCTACTCCGCCTCCCAAACAGATAAAGATCCACTCTGGGATAGGGTTTGGCAACCAGGCATATGGCCTAAGATCTCCATTTTTCTCTGGCTACTAAGCGAAAGACGCATACTCACCTGGGACAACCTGCAAAAAAGAGGATTCATTGGTCCATCTCGTTGCCCAAACTGCAATATACACCCTGAATCCATCAGGCATCTAATGGAGACATGTTTGCTTGCAACCCAACTATGGGAACGAATTGACCACTGTAACAGGAGATCAGAACATTGAAAGGGAGACATCAAAGAAACCATTCGCACATGGACAAAGCATCCCTTCGAAAGCCCATTATTGAACACACAGTGGAATCTAACACCGGGCTTCCTCTACTGGATCCTCTGGAAGGAAAGAAACAACCGTATATTCAATAATAGCAACAGGACAATTGATGCCTTATGGTTCCTCTTGAAACAAAATCTTCAAGAAACTTTAGCAATTCGTAGCTGGCATGATACGGACATACCAGACACTCCTCAGGAAAGTCTTATCCTGAAAGCCTGGAATCTGGACTTATCCTTTCTTGCCCAGATCAAAGCCCATCCCGTATCTAGTTCTTCCTCGCCCCTCAATTGGTCCCCTCCTGCTTTCAACTCCTTCAAATTAAACTTTGATGGGGCTGCCAAGGGCAATCCCGGACCCACAGGATATGGTGGAATCTTCAGGAACCATCTAGGCGCCGCTCTATTCATCTATCACGGTTCGATCGGCAAAGATACCAATAATGCGGCTGAGATGGAAGGTCTCTGGCAAGGGATCTGTATTGCAGAACAAAAAAACTACTACCCCTTAGAAGTAGAAGGAGACTCTCTTATTCTAATCAATGCAGCGACCAGAATCCAAGCGGGCACCTCTGCAGCTAAGATAGCTACTAGTTGGAGATTACTTAGCAGACTGGAACAACTGGAGGAAAGGCTGAGACATCCACAAAGCATAACCTTCAAGCATGTAAGACGGACAACCAATCAAGTTGCGGACAGGCTAGCCAATCAAGGCGTAAACCAGCAACTTCCCCAATTTTCAGGTACCCTCGATGAAACAGATGATCAACAGCTTAATCAGGATTGCACTTCCTTGGTGCATCAAGATCACTCACCCCCGGATGCGGGTGATTAAATGTTCGAAGGACATTCGGGCGGCGTTTCATGTGGGCATCTGTCAGCTCGCATACGCCACGAGTAAGTTCACTTGGGAAGGGGAACGGGCCTGCATAACCACATTAATGCGGCCATTATGGTGTTCATCTACCGTCATTATCGCCACGTCTTGCTGCTCCTTAAACGCTCATCGCATTCCAGCTCCAATGCATTCCGCCGTCGAGGTTTCACCTGCAGTTCTGGGCGTTTCTCTGCATCCCGTTGCAGGGGTTCACAGCACTTTTAGTGTGCAGAGATTGTATGGTTATTTGGAGGTTCTACAATTACCCAGCGCATAGCAAGCCAACATGCGGCGCGAAAGAGTCAGGCTACTGAGCAGAAGGGGGGGCTCTGGTGGTTGAGCTGTCTCGCAGCGCTCCTCCGACACTCCGGAACCTGAACGGCGAAGTCCTCCGTCAATGAGGAGTGGCAGAGGAAGGGGTCACGGTAGATCAGGAGAGGTGGTAAGTGAGCTTGCCACTCACCAGGCAGCGTGATATCACTTCCCTTGCTCGTTCGACAACGCCATTTTTATTATTTCTGTCTCTATTGAAAAGCTTGAAGACAACAGCAATTTGGGAGCGGCCCAAGCTGTTGAACCTGTGGAGCAGAGAATTGCAAACCCGGAGGAGCGCCTGCGCTTAGTCTCGGAGGATGCTTCGTCGCCAATTCTGGAAAACCCCGTTGGCCCAGGTGTGTCCGTGCGTGGTGATCCCACCGGCTCGGTTGCTCCTCATTCGGACTTGGAGGACCTTCTTCGGTACGGGTGTCTGGTTGTTGAGGAGCCCTATACCACAGATGATGACTAGCCTAGCTTATTCTAGTTTTGTTGCTATGTTTTGGCTCCGGTTCTTGCAAGTTAATGTGTCGTTTCTACATATATCAGCTGTTTGTGTCTGTCTCTGGGCAGGGTTTGTCCATGTTTCTGTCAGTCTCAGGGTGCTGTCTGTCAAAATGTACTGGTCTGGTCACTATGGAAAACTGTAGTGTGTCGGAGAACTGCACTGATCTTATGTGTTTTTGTAAAATGCCATCGTCAGGCTGAACTCTCAAGGCCACTGCCTCACTGTAACTTTTTGTATCCATAATAGAATTAGTCTTATTAAGAAAAAAAAAATAGTCCCTACTTAAAAATACCCCCCTTTCTCACTCTCACATCATACATATCTCATTCCTACATTACGCAAACTCCTCTCCCCTTCCCCTATCCCTACTCACCATAAATCCCACTTCCTGATTACCTTCTCTAAGGTTTCTAAAGCTTCAAACTCAAAAACATGGATAAAGAGAATAAATATTATGAGGAGGAGGAAAACAGTGGTAGTGAAAGCATGGAAGATGAACCTTAGCATCAGAGAAAACCACATAAGGGAGGCAGAATTATCAGAAAGGAACCATCAAACATTAGAGAAAACCACATAAGGGAGGCAAAATTATCAGAGAGGAACCATCAAACATCAAAGAGTTAGAGGCTTCCCCTATGACTGTCTGTTGTTTCAGGTATCTAGGATGTTATGAGTTTTGTGAGAAGTACAAATATTTCAACATCATCCTGAGCTGACCAGGATTTTTGTAGCAAATCTACGTGATAAAAAGGTAACTCTTGTTGGGGTGAAATTTGCAGTTTCCACCTCCATCATTGCTGATGCTACAAGGATTTCGAATGTGGGGGAAAAATGGTATACAACACAAGATTTGGATGAGCACTACTATGAGCCATACATCAAATCTAGGTACAAGAATGAAAAGAAGAGGACCTTTCCTTTCAGGTTCCTTCACGACAAGTATGCCTCTATGATGAGGATCATTATGAAGTATTTTACATGTGAGAGCATATTTTCTAGACTATACACCTATCATATTATGCTTCTCATGAAATTCACAAGAGTGAAAATATTTAACATCCCATACTTCTTATTCAGGAACATTGAGAAGATGGCCTACATTGTATAGAAAAGGCCATACCCTCAGCAGATGAATAGTATTTATCACTATTACTTGATTAAGATTATTGTGCTACATCATTTCAACCTCCTCAACATTTCCTGGGATACGTTTATTTCCAATGACATCTTCAATGGTCCTCAGATTCCTCCACTAGTGCCTCAAGAAGTAGAAAGGCCTTCCAGCAGTACCAAAGTAAAGAAAAGTAAGAAGGTTAAAAAGAATAAAGTTGTTGAGAAGACAGAAACCTACAAAGCATATCAGAGAGGGGCTAGAAAGTTGTTTGCAGTGGATAGGAAAGTGTTTACTCCACTTGATGTGGAAGAGGTCTTGCCTTCTTCATCAGCTCATAGGCAAATGCTTGCTCCATAAATGGTGGAAGGGGCTTTGACTTCTTTATCAACACAACAGGTGCAAAAAGGGAAGGAAAAGATGCTGGAGGAAAGCCTTAAGGATGAAGAGGAAAGGGAATTTGATTTGATGGAATATGATGAATCAAAACAACCACATATTCATCATGGCATTGAGATAGTCGACTTGGAGGCTTAAGATGAGGTGACAAATGAAAATATATTCATAAAGGAAAAAAATGCACAGATCCAAGCATTAATGGACAACTTGGTGAGAGATAAGTATGTCATTTCATACCTTGAGAAAGAGAAAAATCTGCTAAGTGACAAATAGGTCCTCATGGAGCTAGAACTTCTCAAGGCAAAGAGGCAAGATGACAAAGGAAAATCAGTAATGCAAGAGGAAAAGACCCCAACCACCTTGACTACAGAACAGAGGCTTGAAAAGGAGATTGAAGAGGATAGAGAAACATGGCTTGACAGGGTCAATTTTCATTTGGAGAAGCTGCTAAAAAGGGCCAACAGGGACAATCAAATCATCAGGCACATGGCTCACCATTACAGGACCTGGAACAAGATTTGTAACATAAGAGTCAAGCAAATGAAGACAAGGCTAAAACAAACCCTCAAAGGAAAAAAGGAGGGTGATAGGCTTAGGTTGCTTGCTGAAGCTTCATTGACTAACCCAGACACTTGATGGTGGTGGTCTCCCATAAATTTTGAGTAATTTTTGACAATTTTTGCATTTTTGAAGAATTTAGCAGTTTTTGACACATACATTTTTGCTCTATGCGCAGTGCCACTGGTGCTGCGCTTTTCCTAGGAGCATAAAATGGAAAAAATAAGACCACCATTTGATTCCTAATGATGTAAGCATGCTCCCTATTCATTTTCTAATTTTTTGGAGCAAAAGTGGTCAGAAAAAAGGTCAAAAAACACCTAAAAATTCATGTTTTTGCCCCTATTTTGATCATGGCATTGCACATAGAAGAAGTCTTGGGATAGTCAGCTTTTTAGGGATCAAATCAACTCCAAATGGGAAAATAAAGGAATATTTGGAAAGTAGACAGGACATGCTTTCCAATGAGCTATCATGAGCTCCATTTCGACACCGGGAAGGCCTCCAAATTGGCCTTGCAAAAAGTGTTGTGCATAGCCTTCTGGCACTGCACATAGGACAATTTTCTGCTAAATTTTCACTTTACTTTGCCATGACTATAAATTTTGGGTTTTCTCTCATCGATGATGTTTTTACTGATGTAAATGGTGACTAGGAATGTAAATATGATGAATATTAGTCACTAGAGGGTAGATTCATTGGATCAAAAGTTCTCTTGAAGTCAATTGAATCAGTTTCCTCCCTTTTAAAGGCAAGTTGTTAGGGTTGCCTAGATTAGAGTTTCTTGTTCATATTTTCATGGATTAGTTCCTCATATTAAGGATTCGACCGCTGAGTATGGGAGGAGGTTGAATTGAGGTCTATACCTTCTTTTTCTTTCTTATTGTAAAGGGTTGGATTCAGTGGGATTGCTTAGGCTTTGATAGACATCATTTTTGTTGGAAATAATACTGAGAGGGGGGGTGAATCAGTATTATCAAGTCAATTATTTTTCATTTCATAATCAGATTTGCATATGCTACTTCAGTTAGTGTAAACGGTGTATATACGCAACTACAGTTAAGGAAACTTGCGTAGAACTTTCATACTTGTAATTTAATTTATTCTTTAAATGTTGATCATTAATCTGTGTGTCAGAACCATATAAACAGTAACCAGGAACAGTAGAACAGATCAGACAGTCACATATAAGAACACAAGATATAAGGTGGAAACCCAATGTGGGTGAAAACCACTTGCTGCAATTCGTCTCTATCTTATTTCAATTAGGAACTTCTTTTTACAATATTTTTGTACTGGTGCAGTCTTATACCAGTACGCAGGTTGTGACCTACAGAAGGCTACAACCTTCTCTTTTCTTTCAGGGACCACGTTTCATAAATTTTCAGACTGGATCCATGAATAACATCAATCAAACATCAAGTATATCTGCATCAACCAATCTCCTTTGTACAAACCAATACTGAATCAACCAATAACTTCTCAGAAAGCTGTAACTAGAATACAGTGATAGTAACCGGAACCAATCCTAAACCCAGAACACTGCAACAATAAACAGAAGTAGCTAAAACATATTTCATGAGATGTACGCTACTTCAATATGCATAACCTACATGCATACGTTGATGTATTAAGGCCAACCTGTGTATACACTATGTTGAATTAATGAACCAGCATGGATGCACGCCTTTGCTATGCTGAACCTGCATATAGATCTATAAAAGATAATTTACCCTTTTCACTTATTTAGACATCAGTTATACCCAGATTATCAGATTTATATATCAAGTCATGCGCCAAATATAACAGATCAAAATCACACAAAGATACTACCATTCAAGCCTTAAGATCTTGACCCATCAATAGAACTTATCCTTCTTCTAGTGCTCAGGTTCCTCCTTGATTCAGATCCAGCTATGCACCATGACCCAATGACCAGTATTCTAGATCTTGCTCTTCATCAGATATTCAATGCTTGAGTATATGTCTTTGCCTAATGATCTCCTTTCCCTTTTATAGTCTTAGGCCTTACTCAATACCATGGTCCAAAACCACTTAGAACCAATACTTGGGACCCAATACCTGGGTTCAACACTTCAGATGCAATACCATGGTCTACAACCATAGGTCCAAATACCAAGGACCAAATACCATGGACTAAAAATGAGTTTTCCCACATGTACGCGCTTTTCCGTGCATGAAAGTGCATGTATACACATACACGCCTTTTGATCGATGAACCCGCGTGTATACACGGCTTGGTTAAGAGGAAACTGTGTATGTCTCTTTTTCTTTCATTCTGAGAACCTGAACTATGATCTGCCATATGAGTGAGTTGCCATCGAGGACAACACCTGTGTCATAGTGCCAACCTGTGTCATAATGCCAACAATTTTGTACCAGTTACAACAAGAGATTAATGAAAAATTACAGCTATTTCTTTGGGATCCATGTGGTAGGATGCTCAGTTCAATTTTTCTTATGTTTTCATGTGTTAGAATGTATTGTTGAATCCATTTCATCACTACATACTCTTTAAGTGAATGTATACAAGTCTGAGAGGCAAAATCCATATCTTTTATGCTCTGTTTTGTGTAGACATTTCACAGTTTGTGTTTTCTTCAGTTTAGGAAGAATCCATGTGGTTTACATGCTCTTTCTAGCTCCTCACATGTCTTTTCACCTCATCCATCAAACCCTAAGGTTCTGATCATTGTGCCTACCTTACCCCATTGAACACCCTGCAGTTTTGACCTAATTTCCTTGCCCTAATTGTTTGGCTCCTCCCGATCCAGAAAAACCCTTCAAAATCAAATCAAACCTTGTGCTACTATACCTAGCCTAATATTAGTTTCTAGATCCATTAAATTTGGCTAAGATCCTTACAGAGAGAGCCCTCTCCTAGCATACTAGGGCTAGCTACTTGGCTAAGCATGGTTTGTGGTTAGCCTGGCATTGCCTTCCTTCAGTTTGAGGTTCAATCCAGGTGATAACACTTCCTACGATCATACATCCCATTCTACATCAATCCCCACCAAGTGAAGAATAAGAAGACAAAGCATGATGCTTCAAAACCAATGTGACCTATGTGATGAACATGGACATTTGATCAATCATTGTCCAACCTTGAAACAAATTCTATATTTTCTTCATTCTTTATTCCCAGTCCCTTGGCTTGTGTGCAAACACAAGTTAGGGCACAAACACCGTAATTGTCATATTTTCACTCAACATGCACACCACACATTCCATTTCCCATGCCTCTCTAGGTTTATGGAGGGACAGGTTGTGTTGTGACAAATTGACATGGACTCATCTGTTCTTCTTCCCATATTTAATAAAGCCAAGATTCATTAGTTGCATGCACCCACTACAGGCACACCACCATTGGACGTCCCCCCCAACTCACTACTGGGAGATATCAGTGAAGTTTCACCATAAAGTATCTACTACATAGCCTCAAAATATGCACAATGTTCCTTACACCCATGCGATGTTTGCACCAACACTTCCCATGCCTCATCCACATGTCTCCTTCTTCGAATATTTGAGCAACTTACCATAGTGTGACACCCCCCACCCGCAACCCCAAAAGAGTTTTATCCTAGAGAGGATGACTCTCTCACTTTGGCTCCTAAGATGCTGACAACTATAGGTTTTAACCCCGTACAGAAATTACCTGCATACGAATTCTAAAACACAAAAAGTAAACAATGCGAGAGCATAACACATAAAACACATATACACAGAGATTTTCCTGTGGATCCCAAAACCGAGACTACCAGCTTGATTTTTCATTATGTTCCTTTCAATGTTACAATACATATTTATACATGCCGAATCATCCAATACCATGGACCGAAAAACATAGGTAGGTTCGCCCAACCTAGTATAGGGTCCAAAAAAAATTTCTTTGGCCGCTGCCCTGGACCCCGTAGAGGGGGGCTATCTGCCCCCCTCAAACCCCCCAGACAGGGGGGGATGCTGCCCCCCTGTGACCCCCCCGCTGTGAAATCGGCGCAACGAAGGGGGGGCTCCGCCCCCCCTCTAACCCCTTGGTTCACTACATAGGTTAGTCATGGAAAGAATATAACACAACCCAACAACAGCTTCGTGAGAGTCTTCTTCCATTCATCCTCATGTGATTATCAAGGAGATACTCCCGCCCCCTAGTTTTGATGACACACAACACCATGTTCACTTCATTTATTCTTTCGTAGGAACCATGATTAAATTCGTCTACTCATCATTCCATGGTGTCAAGATTACTTAATCTGTTACACAAAATGCACCACCTAAAACTGCCTGGACTCAACTCGTTTATGCATTGTCAACATATCTTGGTTCTATGACAATAAGTATAGAATCATTCCCTTGCTTGTTGACTAACACTTCCATGCCGCAACCAATGCCTCATGACCTATCAACACCTTCATCACCTTTTTTGAGCCTCTTCCATTATGACGAGTACATACTTGAGCCCATGACAGAACCAAAATGTCCATGGGATGCCATGCATCATCTCTCTTTCTTACTCCCAAAAAAATCATTTACACCTACTCATGCAACGGTTAATATCATTTGTGTAGCTAAAACCAAATATTTATTATCCTAGAGTTATATAGATTGGTTCAAAAAACCCCATCACTATGCTAAACACATATGAAAAAGGGAAGATGTCCAATATCTCGCCTACCATTAAGGTAGATATCTCAACCAAGATTGACATCATTGAATATATCTCACCAGGGGAAACATGTCCACACGAAGAAGTTTCCTCATACAAAACCCTTTTCCAAGAATTTATAGATGTTTTTGCTTGTTGTATTATGAATCGCTCAACATTTGCCTTACCATAGTAGAGCACTGCATAAACACCTGGCCTGATGCCTACATTGTAAGGAAAAAACAATGCTTGTTCCACCCATCCAAAGTAGAAGTAATCAAACTCGAAATTGATGAGCTTCATAAGGTCAATTTTATCTATCCTATTTTTTACAAATCGTGGGTTTCTAACCCTGTAGCCATCATGAAAAAGTAGGGCACCATACACATTTGTACTGATTTCTGCGAAATGAACAAAGCCTTCCCCAAGGATAATTATCGCACACCATTTATTGATCAAGTCATTGATGCTTGTGTAAGGCATGAAGCTTTATCCTTTTGATGGACATCTTCTCAAGCTACAACCAAATCTAGAAACACCATGCAAACTAGTATAAAAACACTTTCACCACTCCCTTAGGTACTTTCATGTATCATATTATGACATTTGGCCTTAAAAGCGTTAAGCCACTTTTCGGTGAGTTATGGATTAAATTTTTCAAGACTTGTTTCATCTCATACTCACCTATTTAGATTAACTTACAGTTCGTTCCAAGAAGCACTCAGATCATCTTTCAGATCTTCACATTTTTTTTAGTGTTGTCGAAAGTATAACCTATGCTTGAACCCTCTCAAGTGTGCCTTCTGCATTAATGATGGTATAATGTTGGGATTCGTTGTTTCCTATCAAGGCATAAGGGTCAATCCGCTAAAATTACAAGCCATACATCAAATCCCACCACCCAAGACTTTGAAGCAACTACAAAGCTTGCAGGGTAAGGCAAATTTATTACACCGCTTTTCTCCTGTTTACACCACATGTTCTCATGGTTTTCTCTACCTTCTCTGTTAGGATGCTCCATTCCAATGGGATGATAAATCTCAATAGTCATTCGAGGCTTTGAAATAAACACTATCACAAGCACCATTAATAAGCCCTCCTGACCATAACAAAAACCACACCCTTTACCTCTTATCATTGGATGTAGAAATTGCAGGCATGTTAGTAGAAGAAGGCACCAATAATAAATAACACATCATCTATTACATTAGAAAAAACCTACCAGGACTAAATTTGAATTATGAGCCAATTGATAAAATTGCCTTAGCCCTCGTACACTCTATACAGAAGATTCAACATTATATTTTTCTTCATACAACCACCATCATTTTAGTATCAATCCCATGTGACACTTACTCACTTTCCATACGACGAACCAAAAATATGCCTGATGGGTTATTATTTTGCAAGATTTTGATCTCCAGATTGTTTCCTCTAAAAGTAAGAAATATCTCACTCTTGTAGAATTCATCGCTGATCTCCCCTCCAAATCCCAAGGATCGCTTGTGAATGGTTATTTCCCAGATGAACACTTTTTTGTCATATCGATAGATGAAACTTGGTACGGTGACATTCTCCTTTACCTAAAAACTCAAAAGTTCAATCGTCAACTCACATGCGATGATCGAAGGCACATTCACCACCAAGCATCACACTACCTCCTCATCGGAGATGTTCTCTATCGGTGAGGCACAAACGCCATTCTATGTCTATTCCTTGCACTTGAAAAAGTTGAGCAAGTCTTAAATGACTTCCATAGAAGATCCTATGGTGGCCACCTCTTACAGATGGCCACTACCCAAAATATCCACCACATTGGTTGTTTTTGGCCAGCTCTCATCCACAACTGCATCCAATCAGTTAAACGATGTGAATGCTACTAGAAATATGGCCATATGACCAAAGCACCTCTGCTCCTTTACATATGGTCATCACTACCTTCTTATTATGCAAGTGGGGCATTGACTTCATGGCTTGCATTCTACCATCCCAAACTAACCACAAGTACATCGTAGTCATTGTCGACTACTTTACCAAGTGCGCTAAAGCCATGCACACATTCAACAATACTATTGATACCGGTACTCTATTTTTCTTTAACCATGTCATCACATAATTCAATGTCCCCAAGGAACTCATATCTAACCATGGAAATAATTTCGAGAATGATATTTTCCAACGATTATCTCAACTCAGGTTTACCCATGAATTTGCTTCCCTATACTACCCCAAGTCTAATGGCCAGTTAGAACATGCAAACAAAGTCGTTAAAACAATCTTACAACATATCAATGAACAAACAAAAAACCAATTGGAACCACATGCTCTTCTATGACTTATGGTGTATCGTATCTCGGTCAAAATTTCCATTGTCTTTACTCCATCTCACCTTATCTATGGGTTCGAAGTTGTACTCCCCATTAGGTGCAAGATTCATACCATATAATGCACAACCATCAAGCTTCTTCCAAATACTTCTCCCTTGGATCAAATTCTCATCCAAATGGAACACATCAACTAAAGTGGACAAGAATCTATCGAGCATAATGAAGTTGACAAAAATAAAACCAAATCCTCCTTTGATCGCCATGTTGCCCTTTGCTCATTCAACGAGGGGAATTTAGTACTCTGGTATGATGTTGCGAATGAAGACTTGGGAACTGGAAAGTTCAAATCCTTGTGGAAAGGGCCATACATTGTTAAACATTGGCTTTTGAAAGGGACCAACATGTTAATAAAACCTGATAGGACCTTGTTAACAAGGTTGATCCTCTCTGTGGACAGAGACAATCCCTATAGCCTAATGAGAGGGTCTAGCAACTAAAGTGACAATCAACTAGACATCTTCCTAGATTATAATAGAAAAGTAGAACAAGAGAGATGACCTACCTCGCTTTGATGCTATTCTGATTTCCTTTATTGAGATCCTCGAACCGCTTCTGTCATGGACTTGTTCCCACTTCTTTTAGCAATTATGTATTTGCACTAGTGATCAAGAGACAACAAAGCATGCCAAAACCAATATAAAACCCAATAATAACCTACTTAGCTGATCAAGGAATTCCAAGCTAATACATACATAAACATATATATTTTGGGAAGATGAACGAACAATTATATATTGTTTAAAGAATAAAGGTAAGATTACAACCATAGCCTTGATGTTGAAAGGCTCTCCTTGAGTAGTAATCCAATTCCAAGCCAAGAAACTCTCCAAGAACTCCTTCTCCAAGTCAAATGAATAGCCTTAGGCACAATCTCAGCATAAGGGTGCAAATACACATAGACCAACCCAACCTCTAACCTGACCAACCTTTTGGGAATGGGAGAGGATGAATTTATAGACTAGGAAAGGGAGTTAGGACTTCTCCAAAGATACGATTAGGCCCTCATCTCAAGGAGGTAGCTCATAGGGCTAAGACAAAGAGGCCAAGTTGGGATAATTCAACCTCATATACACCGAACATCCTCCAACTCACCGCTCTGGAAGCTTCTAGATCATGAAGCTTCTCATCCTCTTTGGGAAAATTTCCTTTTTGGGACCATCGCAGGTATGTAAGGGAACAGAGCGATGACATTGCTAAAAAAACATGGTGCAACAGGTCACCATCAGGGTTTTGAGATTCATAAGAGTGATGACCCTCATTTAGGGTTTTACGAGCTATTTCTTCAAGGAAATCTCTAGACATTTTCCAAGAAAAGTTAAAGGAGGGATCTGAGCTGTATACATGGATGAGTATACTATATAATGGTCATGTTTCAGGCACTTCAGGGTATGTCACATGGAAGTGCAGGAGGTGTGAAAAGATACTATGTAACAGACCTATATCAAAGACTCCATCAATGGGATCTACTTCACGAAATTCCACGCCTAACCATACATTTTTTGGCCTTATGATGTTATTATTTACCATGATTTATTTTTATAGTCACCTCATCACTGATGTAATCTAAACTATTCTTTTATCGTATGTTGCAAATGGATCATCCACAAACTTACTATTATGGGTTCACTAACGGTGCTTCTTGATGGTCGTGAAACCTCACTGTGACAACTTGGGCCATTTACTATCTCGATCAGAATATTCTCCATTAGGACAATGTCTGCATTAGGTCATCCATTAATAATCAAGTCTTATATGATGTTGTCATATTCCTTCTAGGTAATCTCTCATAATTAGGTATCTATCATTTGCATGTGTTCCTTGATTCCTCGCTTGTCATATCGTAATTGAATTGAAATTTCCATGTTCGTGACCCTTGTCTTTTCAGAAATACCTGCATGCACAACTGTTAGCACATGTTTTTGATCACATCACATTTTCGCATATACCTAGAAGTCAAAATCATGTTGAACACATAGCTAATCAAATCCTTGATTTATAAGTGTTACATACAAGTCATCATCGGGACACATAAGCATAATAAAATGATCCCTCATGTCAATAACAAAAAAATACACTACATGCATCACATCATAATCAAAATAATACATCATAAGAGCTACAAAAAATATGTATATCCTATATATAGATAAAAAAAATATTGTTTATGTATACCTATTGGCCATCGCCAGGAAAAATAGATCACCTACAAAAAGAGGAGAGCATCCTCATAATGTGTGTATCCCTTAATACATCATATATCTAAGATTAATGCTCATCATCCCTTGCACCACCAATTAGAGGCCCTCCTTCCTCCCCTTGCCATGGGGCCAAGATAGGTCGTGCCATAACTGCTACAACAACTACTCGTTGAAGAACTGGATGCCACTCTCTATCCAATGCCATCATCCTATTGATGATGTCCTCCTCGAGCATCACCCAACTAGCCTATGTTAATCCTAGCAGAAGGTTAGTCAACCTCTGTCATGCATCCATCTCCTTTTGCTTTGTGAACCCTTCTTAAGGTCGTCGTTGTATAGTTGTATCAACCCCCTCCTTAGCTTGCCTCTGCTCAACGTTATTGACTCCATCCAACTTGCCTTGGGGGTTCCCATAGGGTCCCACATCTGCAAGAAAACACATAAAATATTAATATGACATACATCATAAAATGTACATTGCAAATGGGGTCACCCCTCAAGTCCATTCTTGCATACGGGAACTCCATAATCAACTGAGGGTTGGACATAAACGTGATGTATTTTGGATATACACTTTCTCCCAACCTCACACATCAGGGGAAAATTGTTATTATGAAAAAATGATACACTCTCTTGAACACAATAGAAGGAACTCAAAGTCAGTAAGCAACATGTATAGATGACACATTGAGATGGAAAAATTATGAAAAGAAAATATCAAAAGGTTTTCCTAAAGTTAACATAAAAAATCAACCCTCGTGGGTACTCCAAAGACATCTAATTGCACCCTCGTGGAGTTTTCTTTAATAGCTATGAGGGTCACAAAAATCCCAATCAACACCTCGGGAGCACATTTACTTGGAAAAAACTCAAACTCTTGACATGATGGTCTGGCCATTCGAGCCTTGAGCCCAAAAAAACCTTAATGGTAGGATGATGGTAGCTCTAATCTCATTTATGAGCCAAAAACCTTGTTGATGAGCCAAATGAGGGAGAGAGTGTTTAGACATTCTATAAATGCAAGAGCACAGAGAGCCAAAAAAAAGAAGAAGTTGCGCATTGTTATGCTACCAAAATTTCTCCAAAGAAATCAAGCATACCAATGTTAGGATAATTCCACAATTTGAGAGAGTTTTCTTTGCTTCTTTGAGAGAGCAAGACATTAAAAAGAGATTGAAAAGGGAATTGAGCACCATTTCTCAATCAACTCTCTTCAAGTGTCTTTGAAATTCATTTGTAACTCTTCCACTACCAACAATCAATAAAGAGGACCCTTTTCCTACTCCTTTGTTGATTTTTTTTGCTTCATTGGCTTGTTTCATGTTGTTTTGGTCTAGTTGTGTTTTAGTTTTGTTCATGCATTATTTCCACTTAATGCAATGCCTTGTTAGCCCATATTTAATCATTAACATCATTAATTGTTTGTATATATTCTTGTAGGTTGCAACTAACTACAATAAAAGTGGATTTGGGACTCATATGCTACCAAATACACCATACACCTCTTAACCTTTTGTAGTCATTCCTCCACTAGCTTTAGCTCTTTGGATTCACGTTTTCCATTTTTCCTGAGATATTCAGTTGTTAACAAGGATTTGGTTTGACATGCCAAAATAGGTAGTTTTTCTTTTGGGGGGGATTGCATAGTAATGGTGTGGTTGTAGGGCTACACCATATTCTTGGCATTTCGATTTATGTTTTTTCCTTGAAATATAAACTGAATTAATACTAGAATGCAAGACATTAAAGATGTATCAATGTTGATAATGGATGAATACCATGCATATGATGAGACAGTAATCTATGATAAGGTCTTGGATAAATATCCATGTCCCTATAATGTATGTCTTGGTCGAAGGATGAAAAAAATAAATGTGATTTATCGACATATGATGAGATGTGGACATAGTGGTATAAGCCCTTGGGATTACAATTATTATGAAGTTACGATAGAATTGCAGAGTGTGAGAGATGAGGAGGAAACATACATAGATGAAGTGGCACCAAACATAGAGGAAGAGGAAACAATGTTAAATTAAGAGTTTGAAGTTGATAGAATGTTGAATGAGGGTTTAAATGATGATTGGGCCAAGTCAATGGAGGATGCTTTAAAGCCTATGTATGCTAATTCTAAGTTAATTCGTTTGAAAAAAATCCTTCAAATTCTTAACTTGCAAGTGGTGTTTCGTTGTTCAATTGAGAGTGTAGATCATTTACTGGAATTATTAAGTTCGTTTTTATCACTTGACTCCACATTTCAAACAAAACAAAGTCAATGTAAAAAGAAAATCAAAGCTAGCCTTAGGGTTTGAAAAAATATATTCATATGTGAATGGTTATGTATTATTTCACAATAATATTGCAAGTGAGAGTGAATGTAGGAAATTTCATGAAGTGAGGTATAGACCAGAGTTGAAATCAGTTGTGGTTCCTAGAAATGTTCTTCGCCTCTTTCTGATAATTCCAGGATTACTCCGAATGTATAGGTGTGGAGACATTGCTGAACTTATGCAATGACATGCCAAAAATAAGAGAATCGATGGAAAAAATGACATGTGCTTGATTCTAAGACATGGATGGAATTTAATAACAGATGGCCCGATTTTTCTCAAGATCCTTGTAATATAAAGTTGGGTTTTGGATCTAGATGGGTGAACCCATTCTTAGATCAAAGTACTAAATGGTCAACTTGACCAGTGTTTTTAATAAATTATAACTTGCCTCCATGGTTAGAAACTAAACCATTTTTCTTAATGTTATCATTGATTATACCAGGAAAGAAAAGTGTGACTTCAAATACAATCAATGCTTATTTAGAGCCATTATATGATGAACTAATGGAATTGTGGAAAGGAATTGAAGAAATTCAATCTTTAAGGGATGGTCATTCAATCAAATTCACTTTAAGAGCTTCCTTATTGTTTACGATTCATGATCTTCTTGCATATGGCACATTGACTAGTCTCACTATTCATGGATACGATGGATGTCCTACTTGCAACTTTAAGGATTTTGTGAGGCACTCAAGAAGTTTGTGTAAGTGTATTTATTGTGGACATTGTGCTTACTTTAAAATGTATCATCTGTATCATTGATAAGAAACACATTTCAATGGAGAAGAAGAGAATCGTGAAGCACCATTGCTAATAATGAGTGATTACATTGTTGAGGATGGACAAAAAAGAATGTTATTTATTGAAAATGATGGGATTGTTGGTGGTAGAGATGATCTTGTTAGGAAATTATATATTACAAATCAATGGAACACATAAAATATTGCAGAAATATAAACACAGAAAACACATAAAACAAGAGAGACACAGACATACGTGGTTCACCCAGTTTGGGCTATGTCCACGGAGAAATAGCCAGTCCTTCCTTTTATATTATCCACCAAACTGAAGAGATACAACCTACAACAGATCCAATGTAATTCCCTCTTTGCTCTCAATCTCCTCTCACTTTCTCACTCAGAATACAGATATACATAGACACAATACAATTCTCTCATATATAGCGAGGGGTTGCCTTCTAGGGAAAAAACCTTAAATTAAACATAACTTCTACCGTCAGATTTCTGCCTAATGAATGGCCCAGATTGACTACGAAATTACAACATTTTACAAAGCAATTTTACATCTATTTTTAGCTTTGGGGGCGTTGCCCTCGATCCCCCCACTAGGGGGGGCTCCCAAAGGTCGCAGCTCCCCCCCTAGACCCCCAATTGTGAATATTATATAAGTTGCCATACTTTAAGGATATAGCCCTTAGGCATACTGTTGACTTTATGCATACTAAGAAAAATATAGCTTATGATATTATAGAAACTCTTTTTGGTTCTCCTGATACTATTTCATCACGTGAATACTTTTGACAACTAAAGATTCGTTGAAATATTTGGGTTGAAAATATGATGATGAAAAATATAGAAAACCTATTACTCCTTATGTCCAGCCAAAGGAACAACATGAAAAATTCTTATAGTTGATGTCTTAGACTCACTTTTCCACTGAATATGTAGGTAGTAGTATTAGAAGCCAAACTAACATTAATATCTTAAGAGGCCTTATGAAGACCCATGACTATCATGTCATAATTGAGAATATTTTACCTATTGTGGTAAATATATCAAGTTTGGTGAAGGGGACAAGATTAGAAACTATAAGGTTGGCCTAATATTAAAGAGAATGAGTTCACATATATTAGATCCTTTGAACTTTGATAGTTTGAGGGAGGAGGTTGTTGAAGTCCTTTGTCTATTGGAATGGTAATTTCCACCAACAATATTTAAAATTTCTATGCATATTTTGATACATATAGAATATGAACTAGAGCATTGTGACCCAGTAAGAATGAGATGGATGTATCCTATAGAATGATATATGAAGGTTTTGAAAAAACATGTTCGGACTAGGGAAAAGCCATAAGGCAATGTGTGTGAGGGATATTCAATGCAAGGGGCCATGGTATTTTACATAGAATATATGAAGCATTTTAAAAATTTCAATCGACGTGTATGGGATGATGACAAAGATGAGAGAGATGCAGGTGAAGTATTAGAAGGAAATGAATGTTGCTTCAAGCTATCATATCAAGAAAGAAGTGTAGTACATGCCTATGTTCTTCAAAACACATCTTCATTCGATAAGTGGCGTACATAAAAAATAAATTACAGAATAGTTTATTTACTTAATTTCATTTACACATTTATATTATTAATCTTACTATTTGTACATTAATATTCTATGTAGAAAATATGAAGAAGAGAATCAAACATGGATGCAACATCGAACTCAAAAGCGGAGATGTCATGATTTGATTGGAGGTGATTCTTTTCCAAAATTTGAAGAATGGATTGCTAATGTAGTCAATGATGCAAAAGAATAAGGTCAAGATATAACAACAGAGGAAAGTGAGCTTTCAAAATATACACATTTATGGGCTACACCTTTTAGAGGAATGTGGGCCTATGGTAGTCATTTAAGAGTGGAGGAAAAAGAAAAAGAAAAGAAAATTTGTGATTATGTTGTTAGTGTTGAATTTTTTCACGAAAATGAGAGAAATTTTTATGTTGGATTCATCGAAGAAATTATTCAAGTGGATTTTGGTGAAAATAGTCCTATATTATTAAAATGTAAGTGGATCTGATCATCCACAATACAACTTGATGAGTATGTTCACACAAATACATGAATTTATTTATCAAAGACATATGAGTCACATGTTTCCCCTCTTCAAATTAACCAATCATTTCAAATTGGTGATGTAAGAAGCTCAAGATGGTCATATTTCATTCAAATAGAGTCTCGTTTGAAATGAAATTCCATGGAAGTTGTCAATGTAATTCCTGATGTGAAGTATGTTAATTTACAAGAAACATTTGAAGAAGTGGTTGAAGATGATGATGGAGTGTTTGAAGAAGATATTTTGATTACCAATGAAGAGATTGGGTGTAAAAGCCCCGAGTTAAAAGTTCATGTAATAAATTTAATAAATGAAAAATAAGACCAAGGTCATGGGACACATATTCCAAGCTGAATGTTGGGAAAAACATCCTAGTGGGCATCACTTCTTGTTTATTATGGATAAGGGGAAATTGGAAAAGGAAATGGAAAAGGCTTTGAAAAGGAAAAAAGACATTATTGGCATTTTATTTATGAAAATAAAGGAAATTAGGAGAAAATGAAGGTGAAAGGTCACACATTTCATGTGAGGAGGAAATTGAAGGAAAATAGAGGAAAAATAAGAAAATTAGAGGCATCAATAATAAAAAGGCATCAAAGCATCCGTTTGGGGCCTTTTGACAATTGATTTTTGGAGTTGGTTTTAGAGAGGAGAAGAGCACCAAGAGGAGTAAGAAAAGGAAAGCAAGGACAACCAAAGGAAGGACAAGAAAGAAAAGAAAAGCAAGGATCAAGCAAGGAAAAGTTGGATCAAGCGGCTTCAGTGGGAATACTTGCAGGTAACAAGTTGCATGTATGATTTCCTATCTGGTTTTGGCATGCATGGTACATGCATGTGTGTATTTGGTTCATTTTCTGTCATTGGCATGGGTTTTTACTGATTTGACAATGGTTTTAGCCTTGCCTTGCCATTTTTGGATAGCCATGGTGTGATGGGATTCATTCTTGGTTGAGATTTGGATTTCCAGAATGTTTTGGATCTGGGTGAGGTGGTCTCAAGAAAATCCCAAGGGTTAAGGTGGAGATGGTATTCTTCAGGAAGCCCTCAATAAGTGGGTGGATATAGGAAAATTCCTCAAGGGATGGTGAACAATTTCTGAGGCATCCAAGCTTGGTTTGGTTTTGTGATCTCATCACCGGTTTAGGTGAGATCACGGTAGTAGGAGGGTGGAGGTGGTTTAACCTTTGGATTCCCTTGGTTGTTTATGTATTGTTTATCCCATGAGATCACACATTCATGCTTAGAATACAACATGAGGGTGATTGGATGAAAGATATATTTGGTTCAGTCCAATCTATGGTCGGGTGTTATGTGGAAGTCCCTGACTTGGTTGCATTTTTCATATGTTAATAAGAGCAAATTTACCCTTGTATTTCATGAGAAAATATATTTATTATGATGTGGATTTGATGTTTGTTCTATCATCATTATTATTCGAGTTATATGTTGGTTATAAAAATGGTTTTATGACAAATTATAGTTATGGATCTTAACATGAATTTATTAGTAAATGAATGGTTATTTAGTGCATGACCTAATATATGTTATTGGAACTATTGTGAGAGGGCATTAGACCTTCTTGATTATTCTCAGATAAGTTCCAGATCTCTATGTTCAGATATGCGTTCATGACCTGTAGATTTCATATTCACGATGTGTTTGATGAAATGTCTGTCATGGTTAGGCTTGGTTAGGTGATCAGGTGCTCAAAATTGGCCTCAAAACTCAAAGATTCAGAATCTATATAAACTTAGATTTAGATCGAAGAACTCGTCATCTTGATTCCAATGGTGCAAACAACACTTGAATCTGAGCTCATATGAAGAAGTTAGAGTAAGTCAAAGTTTAGGTTTGACTTGGACAGATGGCAGGAAAAGATGATGTGGCAGGGCTCTTCAACGAATGGGGAAGCACCAAGTGGCAGGCCGCCATTGGCCCTCACATTTCTCAAATCAAATGTCGAAGATGGGTTGGCATTAAAAATCAACCCCGGAACCAACCAAGGTGTGATGCGATAATTGCAATCTCACATCACAACAAGGTAGGTGGAAAGGCATTACAGAATCAGCCCCTGAGCAGGCAAAGGTTGTGATGCGATAATCACAATCGCACACCACAGAAAATAGAGCCCCACATATATAAGATTGCTGGTACTCTGCCGATTGCGAATTGTGAAAGGATCCCGGATGTCATAAGTTTATGAATTTCGGTTAATAGTCCTGTCAGGTCCGCCATATCGCATTCGCATATCGCCCCGCTGTGTTCACAAACCATAAGCCTGCTAGTTCTCGCCGATTGCGATTTGTGATGGGACAGTCAGAGCCTACAGATTATGGACTGCCGCATGGTGAAATTTTCTTTCAATTAGCGCTTTTTGGAGCTAATTTGTAGGATTGTGCCGGATTTGGAGAAATTTGTGGAGCGAATAGTGGGAAAACTAAGAGAGGTCATAAATTCTTCAGTTTTCCATCAAATTTGATGCAAAAAGAGGCTAGATAGACATTTTTGGATATTCTGGACTCATTGGAGAAATTTTTAGAAGATTTTGATCATTATAAACATATATTTTTACACTTTTGAGCATAATAGAGAGGTCCAAGCCATTGGAAGCTGGACCAAGGAGACATAGCCCAGGAGGGGTGAACTCCTTTATCATGTTCCTGTTGTAATGTGTTTTTGATGATGTTCTATACATGTTTATGTTACTATTCAATCTCTTATTTATGTTAAATTTCTCATAAAATTAACATAAAAACTCATCATTTCACTTGCAAAAATTCATGAATCCTTAAGCATAATGAAAGATTTTTGTTTCTAATCTGAGGAGGATCTTAGCACAACAATCTAATATTATAAATTAAATCATTAGGTCAAGTCCTTATCTAAGTTTTGTTTCAATGGATTTTTCCTAATGTCATTTATCATTTCTAAAAGTCTCATTAAGTTTAGGGAATTCGTTGAGAGTCAGGCTTTGAAAATGTGGCTCAGATTTCGGGGTTGCAGGCTTAAAACTAGGCACCTTAGACTGCAGTTGCTGGGAATATGGGTTATCCATGCGAATAAAGGGTTATATTCATTAGCTTTCCTTGTTATCCAAGTGACTGAGGCTCCATATCACTAAAAAAGAAAGTTAACTCACGGTTTGGGCACTTGGAGTGGTTGTTTAGCTCTTGTGGGTCCTATAACACTTGACAGAAGTCAGTAAAGTTTCAGATCATCGATTCGACTTCCTTAAATGTGCTTAGTGAGTTGAGTCACGTAACAATATTCATCCGCTCATGTTTACCCCAACAGGTCAGTGAAAGTGGGTAAATTTGGGAGGTGGCATTACAGAGTGGTATCAGAGCCAGGTTCAAACACTTGGATCGAATGGGCTAGATGGATGTGGCTATGAATCCATTTTCATGGTTATGGTTGTCATGCATGAGGTCATCGTATGTAGTTGGAATTTTCATGCATGATGTTGGCATATTTATGTGATTATGATTATACATGTATCGTGTTAATGTGGACTAATTTTGCAGATGAGATAGCCTCCCATTAACTTCACTGAGGTGTGTTGATTATATTTATATTTTGTTTAGATGACATGGTATACTTGCAAGAAGAAGAGAATCAAATATGACGAGAAAAACGATGGAATAGAGTTCATGTGACTCTCCCTATATATTAGTTGGGTAGCAAGAAGATGAGTATTCTCTTGATATAGCAAACACATTGAGGAGTTTGAGGGAAGAGATTAGAAGTTGCAAGGAAGACAATGACAGGTTGGTTGAGGCTTAGAAATACTTTCAAGGGCTTAAGAAAAGTAGGTAGAGGTCAATGCAGTGATCCTTCAGAGTTTTTCATATTTATAGAGATAGGCACAACTGAGGTTAGTCAAGAACAGGCTGAGAATACTAATGGGGCATATGGTAGAAGGTCTCGGTCAGAATACGAGTTGGATATAGGGGACACAATTAGAGGTGGAAGATCTTTAGGTACACTTGAAAAGAGGACTAAAATGCATGTTTTTCATTCTAGTTCCTCATCCATGAGACATCAACACCATCATGACCACCATCATCCTTATAGGAGGAATGAGTACTTTCCTAAGGAGTTCAAGAAAGTCAAGCCTCCTACATTTGATGGAGAGATGAAAAAGTTAGAAGATGCGGAGATAAGGTTACTTGGGATGAAGAAATTATTTAGATTGCATAACTATTCAGAGAACATGAAAGTCAAGATAGATACCTTCAGCCTTAAAGGGAATGCAAATATCTGATGGGAAGATGTGAAGAATGTGGGAGGCATTTGAGATGAAGAGTTGTTTTGGGATGATTTCAAGAGACTCTCCAAGAAGAAGTACCTATCTGAAAGTTATTATGATGATAGAGCTAAGGAGTTTTATGAGATGCAGATGGGTTCCATGACATATGATGAGTATACTAGCAGGTTCCTTGAGCTGTTGAGGTATTTGCCTTACCTCAAGGATGAGAAAGCAAAGATTCAAAGGTTCATCAGTGGGTTGCCAACAACATATAGAGACACGATTGAGTTTGATGAGCCTTAGTCATTGGAGGAAGCCATCAAGAAACTAAATCATTATTATGAGTAGCCAAAGCGTAAAGCAGAGCCTAAGAGTGATTTGAAGGGGAATGGGAAAGTTAAAGGGAAGTGGTCACCAAAGTGAGGAATACCTTAGGATGTAGGAGCGAAAGAAAATATTACTCCTTACAAGAAGTTGAATGCAGTTGACAAGGGACATGGGTCTCAGCCTAGAGAGCAGTAAAATAGAGGTGATGGTAGGGGACCATTACAGTGCTGGATTTATGGAAAATATCATCACAAGAAGGATTTTCCATTGTATCTAGGTGGTAGGCCTATAATATACAGTGCTCAAGAGGCACAAACATTTGGTGATGTTGGCCATAAAATTCCTCGGATTTATGCAGTTGTTGACAACAAGAAGGAAAATCACCAGGAATCCATTACTGAGATGGAAGGTAAACTCTATGATCAAGTTGTTTCTATTTTGATTGACCATGGATTGAATTATAGTTATGTTAACCTTGATCTAGTGGATAAGTGTGGTTTGATAAAAGAAGTGCATGCAAAGTCTTGGTTGGTGTAGCTGGCCACAAGTACTAAGAAGAGAGTTCATTATTGGGTAAGAGCTTGTGCATTTTAGTTGAATGGTAGGCCTACATTATCACATCTAAATGTGCTTCCATTGGGATAATATAGTATGCTTTTGGGTATGGATTGACTGTATCTTCATAGGACCAAAGTATATTGTTATGACAAGGCTATTGAATACCTGGATGATAATGGGGAAAATAGAATATTGCAGGGAAAGAAGAAGCCTACATCAGTGAGGATGGTGACAACTATGCAGAAAAGAGTAGTGGCATGAAGAGGTGTGTACTGATTATAGTCCGTATTTCCAGTGACAAGGGTAAGGATGTTGAGGGTGTGGAAATCCTCAAGAGGTCCCCAGTCTCACAAAAGTTTTAGGATGTGTTTCCAACAGAGGTTCCAGATTTTCCTCTCCACAGGGAAGTGGACTTTTCTATTGAGTTGGTACCAGAAGCAACACCAATATTTAAGGCACCTTATAGGATGAGCACTCCAAAGCTAGTGGAATTGAAGTTGTAGTTGAAGGAAATGTTTGACAAGGGATACATTAGACCAAGTGTATCGCCTTGGGGTGCACCAATATTGTTTGTAAAGAAGAAGGATGGTACTCTCAGTTTATGCATTGATTACAAGCATTTCAACAAGGTGACCATCAAGAGTAGGTACCTATTATTGAGAATTGATGACTTTTTTTCCCAGTTTAAGGGAGCAATTGTGTTCTCAAAGATCGACTTGAGATCAAGATACCATTAGGTGTGCATCAAAGAAGAGGATATCTACAAGACTTCTTTTTGGACCAGGTATGGGCATTATGAGTTTGTTTTGGTTCCTTTTGGTTTGACTAATGCTACACCTAATTTCATTTGCTTGATGAACAATGTGTTGCATCCTTATTTGGACAAGTTTGTGATTGTATTCATTGATGATATATTCTAAGAATGGGGAAGAGAATATAGAACACTTGGAAATAATATTGAGATTGCTAAGACAACATTAGTTGTATGCCAAGCTTAACAAATGAAACTTATTTTAGACAAAGGTACATTACTTGGGACATGTTGTTTCCAAGGAAGGCATAGTTGTGGATACAGAAAAGATCAAAGCTATCATGGAATGGGAAACTCCTAGGAATGTGAATGAGGTTAGATCATTCATGGGGTTAACAGGTTACTACATGCAGTACATCGGGAAATTCTCACAGATTGTATATCCTATTACATCATTGCAAAGGAAACGAAAGAAATTTGAATGGACAAAGGAATGTGCAACAAGTTTTGAGTAGTTGAAGCAGTTTCTTATAAACACTCTGGTGTTAACGATTATAGATCTAGATAAAGAGTCCATGGTGTGTACAGATGCTTGCAAGAGAGGATGTAACACCCTCCTCCCACATCTACCCAAGTAATTGACCAATTAGGGTAAAAATGTGACAAAGAGTTACTATGATATGATTCTACTCCCTATGTAGCAGTCAAGGAAGTGGAACCGATGGAACACAGACAACCTGACCTTCTACATATGCAACATAACCCCTAGGAGCCATCTAACCCATCCAGGTGACCAGCCCCTGAGACAAACTAACTTTTTGCTGCATTAAAGCCTCAGGTTATCCCTTGACATGGGCATGCATGCGACTGGGACCCTCCAATCATTGCCACAACAACGCATGCGTGTGACTGGGGACTTTTCCAGGTGGTTTTGTGCTAATGGCTCCAGATTCCGTGCCACATTTTTAGGGCCATGACTAAGGCCACTACCCAGAACTCGATGAAACTTCTAGAAATGAAAAATAACATCGAAACAATGATACATATGAAAATACTTGAATAGGGACCATACTGGACCCCTAATATACATGACAAACATTTCGTCAAACATCTCACAAATATGCATCCTACATATATAAACAATAGATCTAAGAATATGGGTCTCAAGATTATATGAGAATCACTAAGAAGCATTGCTGCCTCATCACAATAATTGCATTACCATTTATTAAGCCACATATTCATTTTACATTCAGTAATTAACCAAAACATGAAGAGAGCCATACATTTTCACTGTCATAAAAATAATTCATAACCAACATATAACCAACATAATCATCAAGGATATAACAACCATTTAAGCCACATATAAACAAGTGTATTTACCCATAAAATACCAAGGAGAAACACAACTCTTATTAATGATTACATAAGCCAACCAGTTGTGGGAACTCCACGAACCACCCGACCGTAGACTAGGCTGAACCAAATATTTCTTTCATCCAGTCATCCCCATGCCATATTCCAAGCATGGATGTGGGATCTCATTAAACAAATCAATCAAAACCATCTAGCGCTTCTAGAGGCCAAACCACCTCAACCTTAAACCAATGATTCCACCTCACAATCGGAAATCACTAACCATCACCAGATTGGTCTCTACCCAAGATGTTTAAGGCTCCATAGTGTTTGTTTAACTAGGGATTCCAAGACTAGTAATTCAACCCATAGCTACCACTAGGCTTCCAGAGCATTTGTACAATTAGGGATTCTGGGACTAGTAACTCAACCCACCAAGGGATTCCAGAGCATTTGTCCAACCAAGGCTTCTAGGACTAGTAACTCAACCCAAGATGTTACAGGGGTTCCAGAGTGTTTGTCCAACTAAGGCTTCCAAGAACTAATAACTCAACCCACAACCAAAGGCACAAGAAAACCAACTAGAAAAAAAAAGTGAAACCCACAACACCATGACTATCCAGGAAATGTAAAGGCTAAGAAAAACCACTACCAATCCAGGAAATCCTCCATGCCAATGACAAATCATAACCAAATAACCACATGCATATGCCATGCATGCGAAAAATGGTAAGGAAATCATACATGCAACTTGATACCTACAATAAAAATCCATTGTAGTTGTTTATCTCGATGTCCTCTTACACTTTGCTGCTTTTCCTTTTCCTTCTTCCTCCAAATCCCAAGTATGCCACACTCGTCCAAGAGTGCTCCAAGAAAACTCTAAGTGTCAAGAGTATGAGAGAGAGATAGAGAAAATGAGAGCTCCAAAACTTAACTAATCAAAAGCAATGAAATGATCTTCAGAAGCATTTTTATTAATGAGGCCTCTATTTTCTTCATTTTTCCATTACTTTCCTTCATTTTCCTCCTCACATGCAACATGTGACCTTTCACCTTCCTTTTCTCCTAATTTTCATAAATAAATGCCAATAGATTCCATTTTTCCTTTCCAAAGCCTTAACCATTGCATTTGCCAATTTCCACAGCCATTAATTAATCACAAGTGATCCCCATCACTGTGTTTCTGCCCAACATTCAACTTGGAATACATGTCCCATGACCAAGGTCTTATTTTAACTTTATTAATTTTTACATGGATTTTTTACTAGGGTTGTTACAGAACCCTCCCCCTTGGGGGAACACCATCCTTGGTGTTCAATGACACCTACAACCACAAAACTGCTGTAAACAAAACATATTGCCCATGGAGCTTTATAACTTAGCTCGTTGTAGTATTTATAATGATCAATCTACTGAGAACTAAACCAACATGACAACATAACAACATGGCAACCATAATGACATGACACCCATACCGCTTATTGGAGCTTTATAACACAACTCATGGCGGTATTTACATCCATATACATATGTACATACACAAAAAACATATACCATAACATATACCAAACATATGCCAAAAATTCACTCAACCAACCAATAAAGAAGGATACATAGCTCGCATCTGATCCGCCATCTCCCATGTGGCTTCATCGGGCCCAAAGTTCTTCCACTACACTTTAACCTGCTCGATTTCTCAATTCCATAGCATGAACATATTTCTCTACAATTGTTATAGGCCATTTTGTCATATCTGATTCATGAGCCTCCTAATGGGATCAATCAACATCTTATTCCCCCTTGTCACCATCTTTCACAAAGCCCTAGGCATGTACCTTTCATTTCCCAGAGTTTGAGCCCTTAGCTACTTCATCTTAGCCAGTTTGAGGACCAACACTCCCTGTAGGCCTATTGGGGTGCATTCACTAGTAGGTTTCTCCACTGTGGCATGGGTTGATCACCAGCAGGTTGCTCCCCTTTGCACCTGTGTTGGTTCTAGAAATTTGAGAGGATGACTGGGATTCCAGAAGCTTCTCCTTCTAGGAGTTTCTAGAAGTTGTTTCAACTACTTACCTTGGATTAAACATTCAGATCATATCCTTCCCTACATTGGAGTTTTCACCACTTATCCTTTGATCCTATCCCTCCATCAAAGGTGGATCTCTTACCCTATATTGGTAATTGGATAAGAACTCCCAACTTACCATACTTCTATATATATTCCCAACCTTCTATGTGGTTGGGGGTTGGCTTTTGGAGAGTAATTATGCCCTTATGCTGCTGTAGTGAGTGGTCATCATCTCATGCATTTAGGGTGATTGGAGGTGCATATTGTGACAAGGAAAGGACAAGTCAACAACTTGGAGGAGCTCTTCTACAAGATCAACTGCTACTTATGGTTGTAATCTCATTCCATTTATAGTAATGCAAAGCATTCATTGTTTTCCTATATGTGATGTTGCTATTTCACTTATTTTAATAGTATGTTGATCTATTGAATGAAGTACTTAGATGATACTACATATATCTTGTAGTTTCTTGGCTTGTATTATATGACTTTGTAGGTTCTAATTTTGGCATTCAGGGCTGGATTTGGAGCTTCTAAGATAAAGAAGGAGCGAAGTGTGTTGAGGATTCCAGGTAGGCCTCACTCTATCATCTATTTATTTTAAGGAAAAGCATTGTGTTCCTTCTCTCTATGTTGTTCTAGGTTAGCCACCAACTTAGGGTAGATACTTTTGTACGCAATCGTAAATCCTATATAAAAATTTGGCAACTCCACTGGGGAACAAAGTATTCCCTTGGTGGTATCCTTGTCCATTGTGTTTGATTACCTCCTTGATAGACCTTTGTTGTATAATCCAACCAATAATAGGCCTAGGAAGTGATTTCATTAAGCCTTTTTTGCAATTTTTGTGCCGAAAACCTCTTTCCCAGGCTCAATGCACCCGTTGTGCCTTTGACAGAGTGTTGCACCTCACCTCAACCCACTCTACACCAACGTTGCAATGAATTGGTTTCTCTTCTGCACCAGCGTTGGCCCCTATTTTTGCATGAATTTTTCCTTGGTTCTTGAGCTTCTCTTTGGTCGATCTACTTCCAGATAAACTTTCCCGAGTCTTCAGTGTCTTATGGTCCCTCTAAAGCCTCCATTTGGTTTGCATTCATGTTGTTTACCTTTGGTAAGAAATGGTTTTGATTTTTCTTTCTTCTTATCAATTGGCCGTTTGCAAAATAATTGTGTTTTATTGCTGATTTATTAGATGAATTGTTGTTTTAGTCCTCATTCTGAAAAGTGTAATTGAATCAATAATTGAACATTTGCATATTAGTTTTCTCCATTTCGAAAATTAAGTGTGGTGAAAAGAAAAATTTCGCATCAACATTTAGGGTTTTGCATGTGCATTAACATAGGAACAATTCCATTGGAAAGGAAATTGCATCTTGTTTGCTATATATTTTGTGCTGCATCTTGATTGTTTCTCCCCTTCCTTAGCTAGATTTTCATTAAAAGAGAAAGTATTTCTATTTTCTCATGCTAGATTTGCATTTTAGGATATTTAGGTGACATTCGCGGTGAGCCCTAAAATTGAAACATAATCGAAGATAAACAGTAAAATTTATTGAATCAACCTAAGGAGCATTTGTAACATTAACACAAACATTTAGAGGTCTAGGCTAGAGATGTGTTCCAACGTCATTAAACGTAGGAGTTGTCATTGTTTTCCAGCATTGCATCCCGGGGGTGAAATCCCGTTCCATGTATGTGAGTGTATAGGACTGTACTCCACATACCTTTGGGCGTATTGGTGACGCTCCACACAAATAAAGTATATGGCAACTCTCTCATTGAATGGTTATGAATTAGACACCACTACTATGGACTGCACTCCCATGTACCATCATGTATATTTTGGGAGTCCCCAATAGGTTGATATCCATCAATATCTAACCGAGTCTTCCGCCTTGTATACCATGATACACTGAACACAATATTCGAGGAGATTGGCTGCCCTATGTTAAGTCCTTGGTTCACCAAGGTGTATATTGTAGTTCATGGTTGCTTGGTAATTCTTTATGCCTAGATTACCCCCTTTTTGATTTATTTCTTTTTTGTGCTAATAAAATTTATCGCCCAATGTGGAAGAACAAAATCCCCTCTAGGTCATTTGCGTAGAATGAAAAATAAGCCTCCACTTCCTACAGAGGCTACTCCTAACATAGGCAAAAGATAACTACTAAATCAGGAACATTGGGAACTACTTCTGGCCTTCCACCCAATATTGATTAGCCAAAATCATCTGTCCCTTTGATTTCCGAACCCAAGATCACATCCGTTCCTATTGGTGACATTGACACAATTGAAATATAAGTCCCTAAAACTTTGTTATTTGAGGTTATTGAACCTGAGGAGCCTCAACCATCTTTTACCTAAGGTTTTGGGACCTTCCTCCTCTCTTCCTTTTTCTCAGACAAAACCAATATATCTTGGGCCTGACGGTGAGCCTCTTCCATACAAACTTATAGGTATTGAAGAGATCCCTCAGGAAGAGCCTCATCCTTCTACTCATGTTCATTGGGAAGGACTTCATTTTTATCAAACCGATCCTCTTCCATCTCCTCAACCTCAGGCACAATCTCCTTTACCTGATTATTTGGGCTTACCTGTAGATTTCACGCGGAACTATTCATTGCGATTGTTAACCATGATTGGAACTGATTCAAACTCACAACATGTGTCCACCACTATGGTTGAGACATCAAGCATAACATCCTCATCTATGTTTGTAACATCACCAGAAGCTCATTTATATGGTGGCCTATCCGTCTCACCTGGATATCAGTCGTTATCGGGTACCTTTTCTAGTGTGGCTTCTAGTCCTTGGAACTCTCCCATGACATAATTTTCAGGAATAATGTTTGGTACCTCTCTTATGAATGCTACATAGTCTGCTCCTCTTCCTCTATCTACACCTACAATAGAGCAGTAGGCTAACCCTTATATCAGTAGGAAAAACTACCCTCAATAGCCCAACCCTCTTTATGTTGGGTACCCTCCATCTGGATCGTAGATCCCCTCCTCCCATGGCTGGGGGGAAACCTGTTGTTGGTATAGCTCAATATGATAATCCACCTAGTTATAGTCCTCCTCATCTTGGAATGACTTCTAGTGTTTGGCAATCTACTTTACCCGTAAAACTTGGTTCATATTGGGATTGATTGTTGAATTCTCAAATTGTACCATCCTCATCGCAAATTCCTGCCTATCTTCTAGCACCTTGTTGAAGTCTAGAAATGAACTGACTCAACACGAGAGAAGCTGCCCGCTCGGAATCCCAATTAGACCCTTTTCTGTTGTTCGTTGTCCTAACTGGAATTTTGGATCCAATTATCCTTTGTGAGATGATGCTCCAATGAATGGAGACTTAATTTGGGAAAGTGTTTTTGTTTTTGTATTTTTGAGAATACGATGAGAAAACTGTGCTAAAAAAAAAACTTCGCTCTAAACTATTGATGTATTTACAATGCATGAGTTAAAAATTTTCATGGAAACGAAAGATGAATAGTAATTTCAACAATTTGAAATTAATCAAAATACTATTATTAAAGCATAGCTGTAGATACAAGATTTACAATTTTTCCATGAACAACTATATACATTAATCGAATACTATATATGTGAAAACAATGACCATTTGTGAGATATCAATCTACAAAAGGGATGTCTTTAAGTTTCACTGCAAGTTAGTAAATGAATGGGTTTAAATGATTTGAAATGAACTCAAAACAACCTGCAACATCCACACACATATAACTAACAACATGTAAGTATGGATAAGGAAGATAAACAAAATGACTAATAGATTTAAATCTATTAGTATAAAATCCATTTATTCTAGTTTAAGAGCACCACCATGCATAAAAAAAAAGAGAGGCAACTTGTTCAATTCTAATGCAAAGAAAACATTAGATGACTAAATGTTTGTTCCAAAGAGCAGAAAACAAGCTCATTTGCAAAAAAAAGAAAAAGAAAGGTAATTTCCCTTTTTGTTAAATATAAGATATCATATAATATAAAAAGAGAATGGAGCCCCAAGGGTTAGCTCAATTGGTCGAGTCCCCGTTGTTAAGTACCTCGCTGGGAGGTCACAGGGTCAATTCTCCTCGACGCCCTTGGGGTTAGGCCCTGCTAGTCTGGCTGACGAGCTTTAAAAGACTCCCTTCGGGGCTGATTTGCCAAGATTTTCCGTGGATGTCTGGCCAACGGGTTTTAAAAGATTCCCTTCCGGGTTGATCTACCCATATTTTCCGTGGATGTCTGACTGATGGGTTTTAAAAGATTCCCTTCGGGGTTGATTTGCCCAGATTTTCCGTGGATGTAGCGGCCACCCATGAACCACCTCTAAAAAAAGAGAATATATATATATATATATATATATATATATATATATATATATATCTATATATATTTATTTATTTATTTATTTTAAAACAAAAATATCTCAAATGATTAACGCAACATCTACATCAGATACTCCACATTAAATACGTGAAATACTTTGCAAGACTTCACAAGTAAAATGCAAATTTCAAACCATATGTATCACCCATATTAATGCATTAAACAAAAACAAACAAAAATTTGATATATATATATATATATATATATATATATCAACTTGAGTGGGCCTAATGATTAAGAGCATGTGTTTCCTTGTCAAAGGTCACAGGTTCAAAACAAGGGGTAGAGTATGTATGCCTTCGTAAACTTAGCGATTTTTGTCCCACAAACAATTCCCTTGTCCCACAAACAAGGGTCGCATACACCAATTTGGTGTTTGACTTAGGCCTGATTTGCAAGAAATCTCTATAAATATAATGGAAAAAAAGATTATTTTTTTTACAACTTTATATATATTATATAATTAATATATATATATATAAATTTTAAAACAAAAATATCTCAAATGATTAACGCAAAAATATCTCAAATGATTAACGCAACATCTACGTTAGATACTCCACATTAAATACATGAAATACTTCGCAAGACTTCACAAGTAAAATGAATTTCAAACCATTAGTATCGCGCATATTACAGCATTAAACAGAAACAAACAAAAATTTGATATATATATATATATAGCTAATGATGGAAACAACAAGCCGAGAACATTTTGTTTTTTCGACAAGATCAGGTGAACTAATTGATTAGTTTGACTTTTCAAATAACAAAAGGAATTGCAGCAAAGTCATTTAAATATTTACAAACCAGAGAATCGTTTGTACTTAGTTGAATAAATCCGATCTCCAACTATGGAAAATGCTGAACCTTAACACTAATACTGGGCTTATGGTATGAAGAATCACTCTAGATATGAGGAAAAACGCAAATGAAAATATTTTGCAGGAAATAAGCTCAACGATTTCAGATCTCTGAACCGCCAGCGTTTTGAGATCTTCTGTGTTTAAACTTTATATAACTGCATCCCCTCGAACGTTTTTCCTGCCTCTCCATGGCGAGTCAACAAACAATTCAATGCCTAACTAAATGATGTTGCCATAAGAACCAGAAATGGCATATAGTAACTGCGTTTGGCTCAAGAACCGCCACCAACTTTCTGTTGAACCGAAACTCCAACCAGATTCGATACTTTCTGTGCGCATGATCCAATGAATGTGAAGATACCGAAGGTTTGTTTGAGTTCCATGTGATCCTGCAAACACAAGGAAAACGATCTGAAGAAAATGCAAATTACTACACAACGAAATTGGTGGAGCGTATCCACTCATCGCAAAACACATTTCTAAGATCATTGCGAATTAACTGTGTTCTAACAGCGTGGAAAGGAATGCTGGAATGAAATGCTGAAGGCGAATATTATGATAAATTGGAGTTGTATATAATGAGGTTTTTTGGAAGCGTTTTTGGTGGGTTTTTTTGGGTCAAAATTAGGCAATAATTTATTGGAATCCCAAGTTTGATAGCTAGTTTCTGCACAATCAAAGCGTCCCAAGGGTTTTTCAAGGTGCTGAATCCAAATATACAGTTAAAAAACCATTTTAACTGCAACAAATCAAGATTTAACCTCAAATTCAAGGTGCTGAATCCAAATATACAGTTAAAAAACCATTTTAACTGCAACAAATCAAGATTTAACCTCAAATTCTTCCGCGAGATTCCGTCATCTGAATCTCCAAAAAATCTCATTATAAAGAACTCCTAAATAAATCTAAATAAATCGTTGCATGGATTAAGCTATCATGGGAGTTAATGCCATCGAAAGCTAGTAATACGACTCGGGCTGATGTTTTACTGTGAGTTAAAAAATGTGAGTTGGCCATCGAAGTGTTTATTAATACGACTTGGCCGAGGCAAGGTTCTAATTCTGCACGACTTTGCTGCCTCATACAACATGATTATGACATACCTTTGAATTATCTTTTCGTTATAATACAACATTGTTTTGTTTTTTCTTTTTTTTTTATGAATATTTCAACATAAAATACATTTACATTATATACCATATGTTTTAAATACAATGTTCTATATTATGAGTAATTAATTTTATTTGCCATATTAACATAATTATAATATATACATTTATATATATATGAAATGCCACGAAGGAATTATGATAAGCCACATTTAAATGATTCAAAGGGAGATCATTCATTAAGCCATTATTGCCAAGACAACGAAACTAATAAAAAAATATTTTAAAGTTTAATTTATTGTGAGAGAAATACTTTAAGTGGATCATTATTATCCAAGAGTTCGACTTGGAATTCATCACATCCAAGTCGAAGAAATCCTTAGTTTTTGTTGAGCTAATGTGCGATATTCTTTTCCTTGATGCTGAATCTACATCTGAAGATTGCATCCTAGACAAGTCATTGTTCCTGATCTCGTCATCTGACCCATGGTATGGAGATTTTCTCATTTATCTCCAGACCCAAACTTTTCATCCTACTACCTTTCGCTCAGAGCAGTGACATATCCAGTAACAATCTTGAAACTATGTAATTATCAGTGACACTCTTTACCGTCATGGTATCGATACGATTTTACGAAGGTGCATCACTCTTGAGGAGGCAAAGAAAGTCTGGAATTAATGCCACTCAGGGGCATGCAATAGACATTTATCTAGTTATGCTATCACACAAAAAATCTTACACGCCAGTTACTTTTGGCCCACCATTTTCCGTGACTGTATCCTCGCAGTCCAGAAATATTGTGCATACCAGATCTATGATCAAAAATTCTGTGCTCCGCCTGCTCCTTTTTATCTTGTTGTCACTATAGGTCCCATTGTGAAATGGAGCATTGGTTTTATGACATGTAACCCTCACTCGGTCGGGGGGCATGGTTACATCATTGTCGATGTTGACTACTTTAAGAAGTGGGCCGAAGCGCTGTTTACATTCAATAATATTGGCGAAACGACTGCATACTTTTTCTTCAACCACGTGATTTCTAGGTTCGGTGTTCTGCAGGCAATAGTAATTGATCACGAGAAGCACTTTCAAAATTATATGATGACCGAATTAGCTGCCAAATTGGGACTTTCACATGAAAATTCCATTCCCTATTAACCTCACGCTAACAGACAAGTTGAGGTGATTAACAAAGTGTGTAAGACTATGCTTCAACATATGATAGGGGTCCACAAATCAGACTGGCACTTTCTTCTCTTTTCTGCATTGTGGGCATATCAAACCTTAGTTAGGACTGCTACTAGATTCACACCTTTCCAGTCAGTGTATGGTCTGGAAGCGATCCTCTTCATTGAATGCGAAATTCCATCGCTGAAACTAGCTATCAAACTTCTTCCTGCTAATTCTACAGAGGAGGAGCGTCTTTTACATTTAACTCATTTGGATGAAACCCGATGCAATGCCACATTGGAAAATGAAGCCCATAAAAGACGCATCAAAGAACAATATGACAAAAGTGTCAAACCTAGAATCTTCTTGGAAGGAGATCTGGTTCTCTTATATGACCAGGGGGCCAAACAATTAGGTCGAGGGAAGTCCATGCCTATGTGGCTGGGCCCATACATTTTCAAGCGAGTTCTTGCAAAAAGGGCTTATGAGTTAGTAGATCTCGATGGAGTTCTATTGGCCCAACCTAAAAATGGGTTGTACCTCAAAAAATACCATGCTTGATCCCATGCATGGTACAGTATGTACATACTGTCTATAGGTGTGTTGAGTGTGTTTTTCATAGTTTCCCATGGTTTATGTTGATTCTATTTACTTTTGGATTGCAGATGTCAACCTCTCTCGAACCGTATATTGGTTATGCTGATGGTGCTAGCCATAGTGATCATAACCTATGCTCTGCAGCGTGGGCTATCTTTGTTCTGAATGGACAACTAATGAGTATGCAATGGATTTGCATTGGACGCTTGACTAACAACATCGTTGAGTATATCACAATGGTTGAGCTATGTTCTGATGCTATTTCACATGGTATCTGTTGTATAGTCATCAAGCTTGACTCACATCTCACAGTACTACAACTCACGAATATTTATTCAGTGAGAAATCCCACCATCCTTCACATGGTTTTGAGAGAGCATTTTTTGGAAAGACATTTCGATTTCATATGATATGAACATATTTCTAGAAATCTGAACACATTAACAGATGCCCTAACTAATTTTGTTTTAGATCAACATTTGCAAACAATGTAAATAACTTTCAATTCACTTCACATCATATTGAAAGAAGAATAGGAACTAGGAAACACTTAATATATAATAATAATAATGATAATAATAACAATAATAATAACAATAATAATAAGTTTGATTTTGCAAAATGTGTGCCCTGAGACACATATGGCTATATCATTCATATAAAAACTACATGCAAAAAATCCGAGTAGACAAATTAGTAGTGCTCATGATAAAACAACATTGAACGAGATATTTTGCGTAGTAATCAACCAATACAAATAGGCACTCTGGTTGTGTGCCATTGAAGTCACAATGGAAGTTGATTGACCACAGTCTCATCAATCCCGTGTGTCAATCCCTCCATGTGGCGCTCTACCTTCGATAGGATCTCTGCGGCATTTGGATCTCGTAGTGCATCTCGTCCTACCGCAGTGACCTGTACTGGTGATCCAGGTGGATATTGGTGGCCACCCGCAAATTCCACTTGGACCCCCACCATTGCTTCTTTCAGTTTTTCAGTTTCCTTAATTGTAGCACAATTTACTATTTTTAGCAGTTTTTTGGGTCCTAAACTTCCGAAGCTATTTTGAGGCCCTAAATGACGTTTTTTTGGAAATCTACCGCCAATGATTTTTTGTCTAAATTCATCTTTTTCGTCGTATTCCTCGGAGATATCTTTCCAACGGGTTATCATGCATGTCAAACGAAGATAATATGACCAAGTCACAACCCCAGGAAGTTGGTTGTCCAACTCACCCCAATGGGGCCCATAAACTCTTGGTGTTTCATCTCCTTGGGTTAGGGTTTTGGTCGTTTAGGGTTTGCTCTTATTGTTCAATAATAAAAAGGCCCTTAAGCCTCATTGTAGTTCAGTTCAAAGGCATGTAGCTGCCACATCTCTTCTCAGAGATAAGCTACCATTGCCCTAGCTGGTGTATTTCCATTTCTGTTTGTAAGCATATTTAAGTATTTTACAGTAATGAAATGAAGTATTATTTCTGTTGCATCTCTGTGTTTATGGTTATCTCTGTAATTTTTTGTGTCCCTGTTTAAATCCAGATCAACTGGTTTCTCTGCCTCCTCCTGTGTCTCTCTTTGGGCGACGAAGATATGTAGCATCTACTGGTCGAACATGTCCAATGCCTATATGAAAAAATTAGATAGTTTAGTCTCGGGAACATCAAAAAACACAAAAAAAATTGTGATACTTTAAAAAACTTAATGGTCGAAGTATCTTACCTGAAGCATCTGATTTCTCACCTTCAAGCAACTTGAGCTCGAGATCATCATGGAAATCCATCCCTATGTAAGGATAATCATCAATGATGATGAACTGCCTTTGTAGCCACCCAAAGAAGGTTGGTGAAAAGTTGATCGCTGATGGGTTTGCATGTCGGCTCATATGGTCTATCCACCTCCTCATACGTGGGGTCCTCAGATTGATGGGATCAAGTACAATCTGCTAAGGCTGTAGTAGTGGTACCCACTTTAGAGAAAAAGAGACTAATATTGCTCCATAGCCAAAGTTATTCAACTTCCCCTCCTTTACTTTAGTAAGTTGTTCCTTTAAATTGACCAAGACACCCTCACTCCAGTTGAATACTATCAGCTCTAGACACTCTATTCCATACTGCATGTGTTAGCACTCCTTAGTGTCCCAAGGTTGAGAAAGGAAGCAAATGAGGTAACCTCAAACCAACTTTGGACTTGGTAGCTAGCCCTTCCAAATCAAAATGGATCTCTCAACAACAATCTCACAGTCAATGGAAGTGACTGGAGAATATGTAGATCTTAGGCTAGGTATTTAGCACAGTAGGATTTGATTTAGGGTTTGTTGGACAGAACACTAGGTCTATGAACTAGGTCAAGTATCCCAAATGATTAGTTGTAGAGATAAGATGGGGAAAGGTAGATACAGTAAATGGCGCAAAGTAAATTTAACATTGTAGTATGGTGAGGGAAAAAGAAGAAGAAAAATGTGCATATAAGTATGAATTCATTTGCTTAGAAGAGAAAACACTTATGTGAAAACCTCAAACAAAACAAAGCATATTGATCATGAAATCTGCTTTAAAACTTAATATATAATCACAAGAGGAATATAGATGGATACTAGAAATACTTAATCATCAAATGCATAAAGAAAAATGAAGAAACATATTTCCACAAATCACATCACAAGAATCCCATGAAAATAGCTGCAACTGCATGTATTTATGCAAAAATGACTAGTACACTAATCCAAGAGATGAGCTTCAGGAATCCCACCCCTCTATGAGTTCAATCTAAATACATATAGATTTAAAACAACATTCCACCTCTCAGGGGTTGAATCTTCCTTCTTAAGAACTGATTTCCTACTCCTACCTAATCCCTGCCACATCATGAGTAGTTAGAAACTACTTTCCTCTTTTACATAAAATTATTTGAATTTGACTTGAAATCATTTAATTACAAGATATCCACTCTAACCATCATTATAATAATCAACTACATCAGTTAAAAATATTTTGACACTAATTACATCGACCAAAGTTGACTTTGACCAAGAAAAATTGAAATCTGACTTTCCCACAGAAGCATAATGAAATCCTTAGAAGCACATCGTGGTCTAGCAGAAGCGCAGCGTGGTCTTTGAGGAGCTTGTTTGGTCGCTTTGCTTGATATTTGAGTTGAAATGATGGTTGGTGAAGGTAGCTAAGGATGTCTACAATACCTCTAGAGTTTCAATCTTACACAAATCCACCTCCAAGGCACCTAAAAATCGAATCTCCCAAGACTACTCCAGAAGTGTAGCGTGGGGTCTAGAATAGTGGCAGAAACATGAAAAATTGCTAGTTTTTTTACTTTTTCTTCAAAACTGTGAGCTGACATGAGAGACCAAGTATATATATGTGATGTAGAGGTCAAAAGAAACTTGGATATGTGTTCCATTCCTCATTTTGATGCTCTGAGAATAAGCGTAGCGTGGCCACGTTGCGCTTCTGTACATTAAAATTTCCAGAATTAACCAAAAACTCAAAATTTACCAAAAATTTCCCAAAATTTTCTGCTTCTTCATTTTTTAGTCATGGCTTAGACAACTAGAGATGCATCAGCTATGAAATCCAATTTATCTCTCTTCTTGAGCTTGATTATGATTTTCTTAAGCCTTCTCTTCATGTTCCTAACCCTAATTTTGCAAATCAAGTTTCTAGTGTGATAATTCCTTGCCATATGCCTTTGCAAGTTTGTGTCTCTGTTTTCCTTCTTTAGTAGCTTCTTCAGGTGTTCATTGATTCTCTCAAGCTAGTTTTCTTTGTCCCTCTCGATCTCAACTGCTATAGTGTCATCTAGGTTTTGATGTACTTGAGGAGGAGATGACACATTTTCTTGTCCTTCCTTTCTTGCCACTGCTCTTGTCTTTGGCCTCCTTGGTTGTACCTGAACTTCCTTGTACTCTAGTTGCTCCACATATATGATGGCCTTGCCCTTATCCTTCTCCACCACCAAATCTTCTTTACTGGATGAGGGATGATCTCCTTTAGGTTTGCTTAGCAATAGTTGATTTACTTTGAGTTGCCTATTCTCTTGCTGCAAAAAGGATATGATGAAGTTTTCCTTGGCAAGATCATCTTTGAGCTCTCTGATCTCTGCCTCTTTTTCTTTAATTATTTCTTCAGCTGATTTGTTTATATCGTAATATGCTAGGTTAGCCATGTCAACATCTAAAGGTGCTTTCTCTTCATTATGCAATGGTGCATCATTTTTGCCTCCTGATATCTCTTGTCTCATAGTGCTAGGCTGAACTCTTTCCTCACTGATAGTCTTCCTAGGCAACATCTTAGCTTGAGCCCTAGTTCTAGGTCTAGGCATCTCAGCTATTTCAGGGGAAAACACCAATCTTTTACCTCTGCTATAAGTCTTTGTAATCTCTTCCCTAGGTGTCTTTGTCATTGATGGCCTACTTGATGAGCCAACCTCCTATGGCCTAGATGGTGCTAATGGAGTGCTTTGACTGTTAGGTTGACTAGTGGTAGGCATAAGAGAAGTTGCTTGCATGAATGTCTCCCATGGTATGTTAATCTGTGAAAGCTGATAAAGAACTATGATTTTGACCAAACCATGATGAAATAAACTTGCTTGATGATCTCTCCCTTTGCTTTTCACTTTCTCAGTCATCTTGACTAGGCTCCTGAATAAGTAATGGGGTAGGTTTAATGGTTTGATGGCAGTGAAATGCATCAACAACCTTATGTGATACTGATACAACCTAGAAAACCTCCCTTCACAAGTAAAATACTTCATAATCACCTTCATCAAAGGAGCATATCTATCCAACAATTACCTGAAAGGAAAGATATGAGTGGGAGCATCTTTGTAGTGTGGTTTCAGGAAGACTTTGTAGTTTTCAATATCCAAATCCATCCCTTTAAACCAAATTTATCCTTGGTAAGGGATACTTGTGGGTGAAGATATGACCTCTGCTGATATTATGAAATCCCTCCCTGCTCTGGTGGTCTTATCCCTCTTGAAATTGGTGGCAAAAATACTAACCAACTTAGCATGGCACCCTACCTCTTGTATCTTTTCACAAAACCCTAGGTAACCCACATCTTCAAATGACTTTTTGATGAATGATGAGGCATTGATATCTTGCATATGAGTTGGCTCATATATGGATATATGCCCTCCTTTGTTATACTTATTCTTCTCACTGGCCATGGTTTTGGTTTGGTTGATAAAACCCTAGTTTGATAGGACGGAAAGTAGGGTTTAGGATTTGGGAAAACAGGGGAAAAGGGCAGCGAGTTTAGGGAAGGGAATGGAGGGGATAGGGATTAGGAAAATTTTTAGGAAAATTCCAAGGATTAGGGGTAGGTGTTAGGGACACTTGGGAAGTGCAATTCCTTGAAATGGATGAAGGAAAGAGAGGAAACAAACCAAAAACACAGTCCTAACCCATAATTTCAGCAAAAGCGCAACATGGGCTAGGGTTTTTGGGGAAAATTATGGAAATGAATGAGATGAGTATGGGAAACGGTTGTGGGAGGTGTATGAAGTGTGTAAAAGGGTGTTAGGGTAGTATAAATAGGGTATTTCTCTTTGAACTGAAGTGGAGACTGTTGGGCCGCCAAATTAGCATACATTTTCACTCCATTTTCACTTTTATCCTCATTTTGTCACCTCATTTCATCACATTATCATTACATAACCCTATATTTCCATTACCATATGGGTTTATATTTTCATTTTCCAAAGTTATTAATTTCAAGTATTTAAAGTGAATTTATGATTAAAAGTTAGAAAAATAACATGTATTTGCTTATACCTAAAGGTGGAATGAGTTTGGTGACATGTGTAGGTGATTTGAAAGGTTCCAAGATACTCTTATGTGGCCTCCAAGACTCAAATTCGAATTCTCTTGAAGATTTGAAGGAGAATTGGGATAGGGGTCAAGCATATCCCATGGAGAAAAATCATGGATAAAGGAATATGTGTCTCATATTGGTTGTAACCATATGAGGGATTAGTGGATCCCCATTAATGAGTTGGTTGCTTAAATTTTTGTATAAATAGGAGCACCTCCTCCATTCCAAAAGGAGGACTCTTGGAGCATGTATCCAACTTATGATGGAATAAAATAAAGCTTCATTTCACATAGATTTCCATTCTATAGTTTTACATATAAATTGTCTTAATGTAGTATATGGAATAACTTGTCACTTTGTTCTTAAGAGAATTGAGCTCACTCTAAAAAGATCAAAGAAACATTTTATTTCATAATAGATCTTATTTCATTTCATTGCCTAGATGTTTCAGGATTTGTTTGTGATTGATGAATGGGTTTTAAATTAAAATCTTATTTGCATATGAGGAGACAACCAAGGGTCTAAGTTAGGCTCCCTCTCTATTTGATTTGCATGATAATTGGAATTCATTCTTTTTATTTTAAGTTCAAGTTATTTCTTTTCTTATGCTTATGAATGAATCTTAGTTTAGTTTGGATCAGTATACGAGGAGAAAATCAAGGGACTAAGTTAGTCTCTCTCTCTATTTGAATCTGAACAACAATTAAAATTCATTCTCTTGTCTTTATTTCAAGTTTCTAGTTTTATGTAATCAATGATTTCTTTTCAATCTATAATATTGTAGGGAAGGACAACTAGGACCTCCTCAATTAGGATCCTCTTTCCTTGCATATTATATTGAATCAAAAATCATTTAGTTAGACATAGAGTTAGTTGCCTACTCCTGCATATATTTTGCTGGCATCATCACAAGATTATGAATTTTCTTGGTTGATAATTTAATGAAATCAATTTAAGCAATTAAATTGCCCAACATTTTGGCGACGTTGCCAAGGATGGTGCTAAGGGATTAGGCATTAGGAATTTAATTTAGTACCAATATTTTTATTTGGAAAAACTAACTCATGTTGAAAGAATGACCTGGTGACAGCAAGATCTTAGTAACATTGAGAAGTATACATAGGGGTCAGCTTTGAATTTCATTTTTAGCTTCATATATAGGTCATGATAAATAGGATGCATATATTTCAATCAATATTTTCACTATAAGGGTGTTGAACTAATCCATTCATTTATGGACAGGAGGTCTAGAATGATGTTCAAGCATTTGGAGGAGAGTCAAGAGAATGAGGACTACATTGAAGATTGGTTTCAAAAGGTGACTAGGCCACAACATTCTTCCATTCTTCAACAAATCCTAACATTTAATCCAAATGTGCAATTGATCTCTCATATCCTTGTAAACGTTCAGATATATTTTTCAAATTTGGATGTGAACATACTAGAGACTTTGATCTGTAAATTGCTTCATTGGAAATACTCCTACATTTGAAAATAAAAATAAAAATCTCTTTCTCAAAAGAGAGTAGGATAGAATAGGAAAATAAAACCAAGCTTGGAAAGTCTTTTTTAAAGTTTTTGATTTTAAAATTTGATTTCATTTTCTTGGAAATTTTGGTGGTGCAGTAAGAGCCACCTCATTCAATAACCATTGGCAGGAAGATATACAATCAAAGGGATATTTGTAAAGAAGGAAAACAAGTGGAGTTTAGAAAATTAAAATTTGAGGTCTGAAATCAAATTCTTCTTATATTTCTTTTCAAATTTCAGATTTCAATTACATAAAGAATTCATAAGTATGCTCTCCTCCTGCGCTTTGTGTGACCTGGAGGATCAGAAAAAGAATTTCATGTTAGTATATCTTTTGTTAAAAAAAAAAAAAATCTTTCATTATTTGTTTCTTTTAAAAATAATAAAAATAAATAAAAACACAAAAACAAAAATGAGAATAAAGTAAACAAATAAAAGTTTATGGAAGCCAAGGAAAAAAATTGCTGCAAATGTTATGTGTGATTTTGAAAAAATGAAAGATAGTTGTGCATTGCCTTGATTTAAAAAAGAAAAAATCGAATTTCACCTGGAAGTTAATTGAGCAGAGGCCAAATTCGTAGAGGTTAAAAACACCATTTTTTAAAATGAATTTTTTGACCAAATGAAAACGAATCTGAAAAATCTAAAACATGGGTTTTTCTCAAAACGGGGTGAATTATGTAAGAAGCAAAATATTTTCGCAAAATTCATAACCATTTGAGATATTTTCAAGGTTCTCGGGAGTGTTATTTGTAAGGTCGCGTGAAAAAAACGATTTTTCAATTAAATGTAGCCAGCAGCCAAGGCCAGGGCCATCCAACGGCCACAGAGCCATGGCCAGCCACCCAGTAGTGTTTCTAAGCTACAGAAAAAAATCAATCAATAAATTTGAAAAATAAATAAATTAATAATTAAATAACAAACAAAATGTAAATTATTAAAAAAAAATTCTTACTACAAAGATGAGATTTTCTCCATGCTTACAACCTGCAACAAAAAAATATATAAAAAAATCATAAACATTTCCCAAGCTTTTATAGAATAAAAATTGGTTAAAGAATCCACTTTTAAGGCAAGAATGATGAGTTCAAAATATATGAAAAATAATTTGGCAAATATTTTGGAATTCCATTTTCCTAAAAATCTTGGAAATAATGAATTCAAAAGATATGAAAAATAATTTGGCAAATATTTTGGAATTATATTTCCTAAAAATCTTGGATTTAGATTGGCCACTTGTCAAGTTGTTGTTTCAATTTTCATTTTAGAATAATTAAAATTTCCAAAATTCCATTAAATTCATAAATGTGACTTGTGATTTATTGGTAAGTCATTCAAATTACATAATGGAGGTCATGAGTTCAAATCTTGTAGGGATTGGTATTTGTTAATTATTCTTCAATTTTGACACAATATTAATTAAGCAACAATTTTTCCACCACATGGCAACACAACCTATTGGTATTTGTTAATTATTCTTCAATTTTGACACAATATTAATTAAACAACAATTTTGCCACCACATGGCAACACAACATTGACCAATATTGCACATTCACTGCCACATCATTAGTCAACATGTCACATCATCCATTTGCCATGTCACCCAATGCCACATCACTATTACACAGTCACCCTCCATCTGCCAGCTCATTTTTCAACACTGAAAATGGATCAAGAAGAAGAACGATAAGGGTGCTTCATCTACAAGATTATTGGTTTACAAATTGCCTTGAAGAGAATTCTATAGATGGAAGATTAAATGCTGTATATATTTTTATATGATCATGTTTTTTTGAGTCTTGCAGATACAGAAGCCAACGACATCACAAACTAGAAAATTTTATGTCATGGCTCAGCCAAAGAAGATAGATAATATTTTTAGATGCAGGAAGGGCGCAATCCTGCAACTGAGAAACCTTATGACAATCTTCACTGTTTCACCCAAATTTCAAATAAGCACAACTTTCTCATAAGACATTGGATTTCAACGATTCAAGCGTCGTTGGAAAGGTCTCGACGATATCTACAAAATGAGAAAGCTTTCAAAATAGTTTGAAATATTTCAAGAATGAAGAAATTGCTGACAAGACATAACAGGTAAAATGAGGCACTAGTTTCAAGATAGGTAAAAATTCTTTTGGTTTTTCTTTCAAGAATTTGTTTCATTAGTATCAATTTTCAATTTCTTTTTATAAATGTCATAAATATAGAGATTGATCACCTCTCTATTATGATAAACTTACATTTCATTGTAGAAAAAGTACTAAGATTTTGCAGGTTCGAGGAAGATAAACAAATGACCACAAGAAAACAATGTCTTTTAAAGACCCCATTTCAAGCATGAGGACATGCTTTTGGGTAAGCGAAGGGGAAGAATGTCATCATATCCATTACATCAGCCTCTCAAAGATGACATTTCTTTCATAAGAAAATGATCAAAGCAGCAACAAAGATGAAACATTAATGCATGAGCACATGATGTCAAATTAGATCCATCACTTGAAAGCCTTTCAGATGCCAGTGTCTCCATTGCATCCATGCTTCTTTAGTTAATAAACATTCACCTCATTTCCCTTTACATTCGCCATTATATTTCTACTCCTTTTTCAGTAAATAAAAACTTCATTGCATTCTCACTTCTTTAGTCAATAAATTTTCCATTCCATTTTCCTTTTCATGTTTTCAAATAAAACCTTAATCCATTGTTCATTTTCCTTCATAGTCATTTTCCTGCCTCACATTCACTAACCTGTAGCCCATGAATAAATTCATTTAGTTCCCTTACAAAGCTGAGTCACCCCATTTTCCTTTTCTTCCAAATAAACCCTGCTTCAATGCAAATTTTCCATCTATGGTCCTTCAAAATCATTATTTCATACTCGTGTTAGATGATGGAGGATTCCTTAAGGCCTCCCTTCTAACAAGTCTTGGCCTATCGACATCAACACATTATCTAGGTTCAAGGCTAGAGTCCTTAGTAGTACCTTGAGGCTTGTATGCCTTAATGACAGGCTCTCTCGCCAGTAATCATGGGAATACACCAATGTCCCTTGATCGTTGGATCTTGTAAGTGGCTCGACATCAGCTCATCTATTCGCACTTCGCAAGATGTACTTAGGTACCTTGGCACTCATTGACATTAATGATGAGTTTGCCTCACATTGGTTAACGACATTCATTAATGGTTGGCAATCCAATGACTTTTTTCCATGTTCAACATCGACACATTTATTCACATGGAAAGAATTGTGCCACGATATGGAACAACATGAAGACTATATGGTTCAGTAGCAGATTCAACAATAATAAAGGATCCGCATTTACGACTCCATTCATCATGTATGCAACCAAGACAAAGATCACATTATTGTATTCTCCATTCCATGATTCAACAGCAGCAGCTACACTTTTCTACATATACACAGTTTGTCCACTTAGGTAAGTAAAGGTATGTTATTTTTTAGCTTTTTATCATACAATTCCTTTAATACTAAAATTATAATTTTTGGAAAATGTTTCACCATGTTCATTCACATTCACATTCACCATGTTCATATTCACATTCATACTCAATTATCACCTTCCATATGTCATATATGTCCTTTCTACTCATATCATCTCTAACCAACATACTTTCTCCAAAGAATTACTATTACATTATGATTCAAACATTACATGTTTTGCAAATAATGATCGAAGAATCAATGGTTGATTAAATGTTTTCAAAGTCTTTTGATGCAACATAAAAACAGTGAAAGTATTGTTACACAAGAACCAATACTAATCAAATTTTGGTTGTCACACAAGAACCAACTAAAATAATATGTTGCAATCAAATGTTTTTCAAGAAAGAAGACTTTGCAAAAAGGAACAAAGTTTTCAAAAAGAAAATCATGTGAAGTTAAAAAATAAATATCAGCCAAAGTTCATGTAAAAGCAAGACAATTTAAAAGTTCAAATCATGATCAATGTAATATATTGCATGAGGACATGTAATAACTTAAGTTGGGGGTATGTTGGGCTGCCAAATTAGCATACGTTTTCACTCCATTTTCATTTTTATCCTCATTTTGTCACCTCATTTCATCACATTATCATTACATAACCCTATATTTCCATTACCATATGGGCTTATATTTTCATTTTCCAAAGTTACTAATTTCAAGTATTTAAAGTGAATTTATGATTAAAAGTTAGAAAAATAACATGTATTTGCTTATACATAAAGGTGGAATGAGTTTGGTGACATGTGTAGGTGATTTGGAAGGTTCCAAGATACTCTTATGTGGCCTCCAAGACTCAAATTCGAATTCTCTTGAAGATTTGAAGGAGATTTGGGATAGGGGTCAAGCATATCTCATGGAGAAAAATCATGGATAAAGGAATATGTGTCTCATATTGGTTGTAACCATATGAGGGATTAGTGGATACCCATTAATGAGTTGGTTGCCTAAATTTTTGTATAAATATGAGGACTCTTGGAGCATGTATCCAACTTATGATGGAATAGAATAAAGCTTCATTTCACATATATTTCCATTCTATATTTTTAGATATAAATTGTCTTAATGTAGTATGTGGAATAACTTGTCACTTTGTTCTTAAGAGAATTGAGCTCACTCTAAAAAGATCAAAGAAACATTTTATTTCATAATAGATCTTATTTCATTTCATTGCCTAGATGTTTGAGGATTTGTTTGTGATTGATGAATGGGTTTTAAATTAAAATCTTATCAGCATATGAGGAGACAACCAAGGGTCTAAGTTAGGCTCCCTCTCTATTTGATTTGCATGATAATTGGAATTCATTCTTTTGCTTTTAAGTTTCAAGTTATTTCATTTCTTATGCTTATGAATGAATCTTAGTTTAGTTTGGATCAGTATACGAGGGGAAAATCAAGGGACTAAGTTAGTTTCTCTCTCTATTTGAATCTGAACAATAATTAAAATTCATTCTCTTGTCTTTATTTCAAGTTTCTAGTTTTATGTAGTCAATGATTTCTTTTAAATCTATAATACTATAGGGAAGGACAACTAGGACCTCCTCAATTAGGAGCCTCCTCCCTTGCATATTATATTGAATAAAAAATCATTTAGTTAGACATAGAGTTAGTTGCGTACTCTTGCATATATTTTGCTGGCATCATCACAAGCTTACGAGTTTCCCTGGTTGATAATTTAATGAAAGCAATTTAAGTAATTAAATTGCCCAACAGAGACCAAGAAAACCAAAATCTCAACGAAAAATCTTAGGAGAGGGATTTCATCATTTGTTCAAGGAAAATCATTGCATGAAGATTGATGAAAGGTTATACTTACTTTTTGAGAGTCTCTAGAACGTGTAATTTTCTGATTGAACCATTTTGTGGCTTCCTCTAAGCTCCAAACTCAAAAACACAGCGTGTTGTCTAGAAGCGCAACGTGCTAGGGTAGAAGTGTAGCGTGCTTATTGGAAAGGGCTTGGTGATGAAAAATCATAGTTTTGAATGCTGAGGTGAAACAATGGTTGAGGAGAGCTCTAGGAAGTTCAAATGAAGTGTTTAAATGCTTAGATGGTCTCTTTATAGCTTGAAAGTTGATTCTTGCTTTTGGTGATGGTATGACATCACAAATCATTTTTGAGAAATGATGTGATGTGGTAGTGTATTGTAGCTTTCTAACTTTTTTTGGAAAGGTTACATCTCCATGAGGGGTACATGTACCTCTGAAATATTTTTGAACACTTTTCCCTAATTACTAACTCCCATGTTGGTGACTATGGTGATGACATGACTCCCTACATGACTTATAATGAACTGACCTAATGATGACACCAAATTCATATGTAAAACCATGATTTGGAACTTTGAACCTTTACAATATGAATGATTATGATTTGATGACCAAAATTATGACCAAGACACTCTTTTGATGCCCTATCACAAGGAGTCATGACATGACCATGATGGCATTTTATGACCTTGAAAATGGAGGGAGAAGTAATAATACCTAAACATTGACCAATGATCAAATTTTATTTGAAAATATAACAATTTGACTTAAGACCCTACCAATGACATTAAAGAGTACATTTGATCACTAGTGATTCATAGACACTAACATTGGCTCCAGTTGGGGATGGCAGCTCCTTTAGGAGGTTTCAAGAACATCGTAGACCAGGTAGCCTCATCCATTGGGAAATGGAGTCATATAAAACACTTGACACTCAAATGACTGACTGACTAAACTTAAGAAAAAACTGAAACTAACTTGACTTGACAAAAAAATTGACTTTACAACTATAGAAAGAAAAAAACCATTGATTAGAGAAGCTTTATAGTGTTCTCCTCGGGCTTCAAACTCCTGTGACAACTCCTTCACTCCTTGAAAACAAATAAAAATGTTATTTACAATGGAAGTGGAATCTTTTGTGCAAGATTAGGTGAAATAATGTTTTAGGAGTCTACCATTCACTGGTCCTCCTGGAAGTGCTTGCCCATCAAGATCTTCTAACAAGTAAGAATTTTTCCCTCTGAATGTCGAAATATTATAGGGTCCTTTCCACAGGTTGTGAAACTTACCATGCTTTCCTTTATCTTCATTTCGAGCATCCCATCAGAGAAAAACATCTCCCAATTTGAAATCATCAACCTTTGTTTTCTTATCATAAATCTTCTTAATCTTCTCCTGGAGCTTCGAAGTATTCTAGAAAACTTCTTCCCTAGACTGCTGCAAGTGGATCATTTGATTGATTCTCCACTGAATATCATTTGGCTCACTGTCAACCTCTTGTAAGATTTTCATCATCGGCACTGCTAGGGAAGTTGGAAACACTATATCTACACCATAGACCAACTGAAAAGGAGACATGCCGATAGATTTCTTTGTGCTCACTCTGTCTTCCCATAGAGAATTGATTAACTTTTTATGCCAATTCCTTTTGTTCTCTTCCAACATCTTCTTGATTATGTTCACCAGTGACTTTTTTGATGATTCTGCCAGCCCATTGCCTTGAGGTTAATATGTTGTCGAATTCCCAAGTGTTATGTGATACTTATCACAAAAATCTATCATCTTTTTGGATTTAAAAGCTGCTTCATTATCAGTAATGATTTTCTGTGGGCAGCCAAAACGGGACAAAATATTACTCTCCATGAACTGAATAATTACTGCATCTATAGCTTGTCTCGTGGGAATGGCCTCAATCCACTTCGTGAAATAGTTCGTGGCAGTAAGTATCCACTTATGCTGAGTTGTAGATGGAGGATGAATCTCACCAATGAAGTCAAGCCCCCACTGCTGAAAGGGTTCTTGGACTAAAATTGGTTGCAATGGTGGCAACAACAACTTTCTCTTTCCATGAAAAATTTGGCACTCATGACAACTCATGACTATTTTATATACATTAGAAAACAAACTCGGCTAATAGAAACCAACCCTTGATATCTTATTTGCTGTATTTTTCCAGAAAATATGACCACCACAATCACCTTTATGGAAATTATTCATCACTTCTTTAGCTTCACTTTCTACCAAACAATTCAATAAAACCCCACCTGGATCCTTCCAATATAAAGAATTATCAAGAATACAATACTTTAGAGGCTTCGGTTTCAATGCTCTACCTTTACTCTTGGACACACCCGCTGGAGGATTTAAATGTTTCATCACATGAACTGTATTTGAATACCATGGTTATGAAGTAAAAAATTGAGATACCCGAGGAAATGAATAAACCACCCGCTCCTCGAAAAGTGCAGCAATAAGGTTGATGTCCAAGGCATGTAAGTTAGACTCCACTGTAAACTTAGTCGTACCCTATCCTTTGACTAGATCTGTAGGTATGATATCCAAGTCATACTCCAACATAGTAGATATCCACTTACCATGCCTGCCTTCAGGATCATTTTGCATTAACACATCCTTAACAAAATCATTGAGAACATAGGCAAAAATATGGGAATGAAGGACATAAACTTGGAAGTCTTTCAGAGATTTAACTAGTGCCAATGCCTGATTTTCAATGATGTTATATTTAAGATCCCCATCCCTTATTGTTATACTAAAGAAGGCAATCAAATGCTTTGTTTTCCGATCTTTCTTCTGTATGAGGAAAATAGCCAATGTATGTTTAGAAGCAAAGGAAAAGATGATGAAATAAAATGTGTAATCCAGGTTAATAAGGGTATGAGCATGGGAAAATGCAAACTTCACTTGATTGAATGATTTTCTTGCCTCCTAGGACCATTTCACTTCGCTTCTTTTCTTCAACATATTAGTAATTTCCCTTAAATGCTCAATGAGGTTAGGAATAAAACTCCTCAAAAATTTGATCTTACCATTGAATGATTGAATCTTCTTCTTATTTATAGGAAACTCCAGTTGCTGAATTGCCTCAATCCTTGAAGGATCTACTTGGATGCCATCTTTAGATATGATATGACCGAGAAATTTTCCCTCCTCCATTGCAAATAAATTTTTCTTTGGATTCAGTGATATGCCAAATTTTTTTCACCTTTGGAAGATTGTCCTTAAATGCTACAAGTGCTCTTCATCCATCTTAGAAAAAACTGTTATGTCATCAAGATAAATGAACAAAAATACATCCTTCTCATTGGAAAACATGATGTCCATCTCTCACTGAAAAGTTGCTCCTGAATTCTTTAATCCAAAGGGAATCTTAATGTACATGAAAGTACCCCACGGTGTCGTGAAAGCTGTCTTTTCTTTGGTCATCTGGATGAACCAAGATTTGATTGTACCCTGAATAGTCATCTAGCAATGACATCCTGGAAGAACCAACCACCCTCTATAGGATATGATCCCTCTTTGGAATTGGATAGTTGTCCTTTAATGAGACTTTATTTAAATTGTGGAAATCAATACACAACCAGATCTCACCTGTATTCTTTCTTACTAGTACTAGATTTGACATCCAATTTGAGAAACAGAGAAGGACAATAATACCAACAGTATACAACTTGTTTACTTCCTTTTCAATAGAGGGAGACAACTTAGGGTTCATCCTTCTGAGCTTCTGATGGAAAGGATTCTAGTCAAGCTTTATGGGGATGTATGTTGAATTATGATCTTATCATAAACCTTCATATCAGTGTAATCCCATGCAAAAACATCAACAAATTCAGTCATGAGTGTTGCATATTTACCTTTCATTTCTGGACTCAAAGACTTTGATATCTTAACCACTCTTGGCTTCTCAAGCATGCCAATATTAATTTCTTCTACTTCTACTTCAGTTGGCATCATTTTTGGTTTCTTTGCAACATCATCATGATCAAACAACTCCTCTAGGGGTACTAGACCTCTTGGAATTAAGCTATCCTTTAGTTGTAGTCCCTATAATTCAACTTCATGAATTTCCTGATCATCTTCTTGATCATCAATCTGAGAATTAGCAAAATCTTCTTCCATTTGCAAAAAATTGTTAATCTGTTTGTCATACTGAAAAAAATGCCTATAACGAAGGTTGTTTGAAACAACAAGGCAATTTTTGACATTGATCTCATACTTCTTGTTGGGATATACCAGAATTTTAAACATATTGGTTGAAGTGGCAAGGGAATCAACAATGATATTTTTGTTTCTTGGGAATATCTAATACTGCATTGTGGTATGCTCGCATTCTAGGATTCTTTGCTTGTTATTCCCCTTTGACTTGCTTTATTACTAACTCGGAGTCGCCATATACAGAAATCCTCTTAGCACCAAGTTTCTTGAGTATTTTAAGATCGACTATCAAAGTCTCATATTCTACTTCATTGTTAGAACATTCAAATGCTAGCTTATAGGAACACAATTGAACATTACGAGGAAGATTAGCCAACTGATTCATAGTACCATGAATCCAAATTCCAATTCAAAATCCCTCCTTACCTAAGGCTCCATCAAAATCCATGGTCCACAAACCGTTTTCTTCACTGGTAAGATCAATTTTGGATGACTGGTTTTGACTATTTGCTTGAGAATGATTTGCTATCCCAATAGGCTCTGTCTCCTTTACTGTTTCTACTGTATTTTCAACTACTGTACTTAACTACAAACTGTTTGGTACCTGTTCCTGTTCTTTTGCATTGGAAACGTCCTGGACACATTTTGAAATTTTTGGAATTTCTGCTTTTTCTTCTATCTAATTTTCTAACTAAACTTGACAATCATCATTGTACAAAATAAAAGACTCTAAATCTGTATGTACAACATGAATTGGGTGATTATTGGGTCTCTCCTTGCTACTAATCATGTACTTCATCTTTTTCTCCCTATATAATTTTCTGAGTTGTCCAAAAACTGGTATAGTAGCATAGGAAAAGTCTAGCTGCAAAGTGCCTTTAAGTTTGGCTCCCCACGATTAGGAGAGAAGCATTCCATATCTTGGGGGAATGTCAGCTACAACAACATCCATGAGAACATTCTTTGCTGGAATTTTATCTAAGGATACCACTAAATATTTGATAAGACCAAGACACTTAACCCTTCTTGAGTCAAAAGAGTAAAGGTCATGGTATGGTCTAGTAATATCCAATCCTAACTTATCCATGCTGGATTTGGGCATAAGATTATGGGAGGCCTCAGAGTCTAGCATAGCATTATGGAGAATCAAATCATGAAGTTTGAGACTGAGGTAAAAAGGAGGAACTTCGCTATCTTCTAAGTTACAATCTACAACAGGTCCAAACAAAATCTCAGGGTGGTCATCAATGACATTCACCATATCAGACATTTGGTCAACCTTAAACATTTTGGCTACAAGGAACTTGTATTGGTCATTCTTAATTAATTCAATTAATGGAATTGATACTTTAAGTTTTTAAATTTCATTCTTAAGGCTAAATAAAGAAGAATTCTTTTATACTTCTTTAGATGGCATGCCCTTCTTCTCGGATTGTTCTCTCACGAGGATCTCCTTTATTTGTCCTCCAACTTGAGTTTCTTTGTCTTTCTTCTGAGTGCTAGTAGAAGCTTCATTACTTTTTCCCTGATTAGTAGCAACAACTTCTTTTTCCTTATTCTGATTTGTAGAGATCATCTCTTTATTCTGAGTATCTTTTTGAGAATTTTTCCTTTTCGGATTTGAAGTTACAAGTACATTTCTATTTCTCAGACTATATTTCTTTTGCACTTGGCTAAGGGCATTTTGATAACCTTTTTGATAATCCTCTATCTGTACTACCAACATATCATCATTAGAAAGAACATATTGCTGATCATCAGGTACATACGGTTCTTCAGAAAATTCATCCTCTTCAGTCAAGAAAATAGGTTGTTGATCTTCCTCAAAAAAGTGAATTTGATCCTCTGAGATTTCATCTTCCTCTTCTGGGCCCTATGTATAATTTTGCTGAAACTGTTGCTGAATTTGCTGATCTTGACCCCTCTGCTCCCTTTGCTTAATCCTGAATTGGGGTTGTTGTTGTTGACCTCTGTAATTGGGATTTCTGATTGGAGGTTCTGCTTGTCTTTCTGTGATAGTCATCTTATCCATCATCTTCTCCATTTTCTTGATCAAAGTATCAATTTTACCCTCTGATGAAGTGGATGGCTCCTCCTTTATGGTGACCTTCTTTTCTGACTTTGTCTTTGACTTCTTAATAAGCAGATTCACCTCAACACTTACTACATTCCTTTGCATTTCTTCAAGAGTGGAAGGAATTCTCTCCCTCAACTGGTAGGCCATATCTGGATCAAAATCATCTGGATAATGAAGAAGTGCCAAGCCAGGAGGAGGCTTAATATTGTCCGGGATAGAGTTATATATCAGATTAAATCTAGCTGTGAAATCTTGCACAAATTCATTAGTGTTTCTCTTCAAGGCATTGTACTCAGCCAAAATTTGAAGAGGATTCTTCTTCTCTTCCCACTTTGCTAGGAATAGGTCCATCAATTATTGGGAGGTAGTTATGGAATCAACTATTAAGGAACAAAACCATTTCTTGACTTCCCCAGAAAAACTCTGTGTTATAATGCGAATTTTGGCATCTTCATTATCAATTTCCTCAATATCAATAAAATCAACCACTTTATCTAAATGTTGCCCGACTATGACTTCTATTGTCCCACCAAACAGAGGACATCTCTGACCATAACCTTGAGGTAGAGTAGTGAGTTGTGCAGGTTAAACTAAAGGAGAAAATCTTTCCATAACTATTACAGAAGGTGGTGTAGCAGTCACAATAGGAGGTCTTGATGAAGGAGATGATTTTGGAGGGAGAAATGGATTGACAGTGGATGATGATGGAGAAACTATATGAGGAGGTATAATAGTAGATATAGCAGCAGACAAAATCTCTTGTTGGTACTGGATATAAGCCTTTTCATAGGTTGATTGGAGCTGATTAACTAAATCCTGAAGTTTATTAAATTGTGTCCAAAGTTTCCTATCAAACTCAATAGATGGAGACTTAGGAGATGACAAATATGTTTCAAACTCAGAGGGATCAAAAAATGTTTCTAAAAGGAAAGACTCTGATTTGGATCTGAATAAAGACAACTCGAATTTGATATCAAAAGACAAATCTTGGAGAGATACCAATTTTGCAGGCAAAGATGTAGATCTTACCAGTGAGGGTGTACCTTGTTCGACTTCTTTAGGCTGCGACCTTTGCTTTCTCAATATATTTTCAGGGTCATCAACTACTGATGGAGGATTTGGATCAGGATTGGACCTCATGTGCCTTTTGGGAGCCAGTGTTCTTCTCAATCTACACTTTGGCTCTAAAAAACTGAATCAACCTTCTTTGAAAGCTAGGACCTGTCACCCATAGGCCTAGACCTCAACGAACTTGTAAGAAAAATTTGAGGGAAAATTTGAAACTTGTCCCCGACAATGATGCCAAAAATATTAGCACTCCTTAGTGTCCCAAGGATGAGAAAAGAAGCCAAGGAGGTAACCACAAACAAACATTGGACTTGGTATCTAGCCCTACCAAATCAGAGAGGGCTCTCTCAAGAACAATCTCACAGTCATTGGAGGTGACTGGAGAATGTGTAGATCTTAGGCTAGGTATTTAGCATAGTAGGATTTGATTTAGGGTTTGTTGGACAGAAACACCAGGTCTAAGAACTAGGTTAGGTATCCCAAATGATTAGTTGCAGAGATAAGATGGGGAAAGGTATATACAATCAATGGCACAAAGTAAATTTGTCGTAGTATGGTGAGGGAAAAGGAAGAAGAAAAATGAGCATATAAGTATGAATTCGATTGCTTATAAGATAAAACACTTATGTGAAAACCTCAAATAAAACAAAGCATATTGATCATGCTATGTGCTTTAAAACTTAAGAGATAATAACTAGAAGAATATAGATGGATGTTAGAAATACTTAATCATCAAATTCATAAAGAAAACTGAAGAAACATAGTGCCACAAATCAGATCACAAGAATCCCATGAAAATAGCTGCAACTGCATATATTTATGCAAAAATGTCTAATACACTAATCCAAGAGATGAGCTTTAGGAATCCCACCCCCTCTATGAGTTCATTCTGAATACATATAGATGTAAAACAACATTCCCCCTCTCAGGGGTCGAATCCTCCTTCTTAGGAATTGATTTCCTACTCCTACCTAATCCCTGCCACATCATGAGTAGTTAGAAACTACTTTGCTCTTTTACATAAAATAATTTGAATTTGACTTGAAAGCATTTAACTACAAATTATCTACTCTAACAATCATTATAATAATCAACTACATCAGGTAAAAATATTTTGAAACTAATTACATTGACCAAATTTTACTTTGACCAAGCAAAACTCGAAATCTGGCTTTCCCACAAAAGCACAATGAAATCCTCAGAAGTGTAGCGTGGTCTAGTAGAAGTGCATCTTGGTCTCTGAGGAGCTTGTTTGGTGGCTTTGATTGATCTCTGAGTTGAACTAATGGTTGGTGAAGGTAGCCGAGGATGTCTAGAATACCTATAGAAATTCAAGCCTGCACAAATCTGTTATAGACATATTTGGGCACTTCAACCCCAATTGATGAGGGGGCATCTACCTGTATTATGTCAATGAGTTAATGGAGAAATTTAGGTTCACCACCCTTTTCGCGATCATCAACGACATTAAAGGCATTCGATGGAAGAACATACACGCCATATGAGATTTTAAGTAGCTTGCAAGTTGAACTAGGGGGCAAGACAGTAGAAATTGAAATTGAGGTCATTGATGGAAACCTTGATTACAATATCTTATTGGGAGGGCCCTAGATTTATGCTATGGCTGCTGTTGTGTCTACATATTTTAGAAAGATTACATTTCCCTTCCAAGGAGAAATTACAATCATTGACCAACTAGCCTTTTTTCCTAACAGTTCACAAGCTACTGGAAGCATTCCATTGATCAATGGAAACTCTCAATCACTTCAAAATGTCAGAGTAGGTCTCCTAAAAGACCCTTCCTTAATGGGTACTTTTTCCCTCCCGCCTCCAACTAGACTTGCGGAAGTGGCCATAGTGGAAACCTATCATATGATCTCTTCTACATCATCTAAGATTAAGAAGAACTCTGACCATTTTGATAGTGTGGATCACAGCGAGGTTTTGCCCCCAAGCCCCATAGAATCTTTGTAGTAATAAATATTCTGGGCCTAGGTGGCAAACCCAAATCAACACTCAACAAGTGTTTGGATAGATAGGTCTCTAGAGTATGGTACCTCTTCAGATCCTTGGTCTCTAGTACATTCTACAGACGAAGGAATCATTAGGTCAATGATGATAGGAGAGAACTTTTAGGCCTAACACCTCTCGCTTTGAACGGTGATGTACTTGATACCAAGCCAAAGACTACCTGATCATTGGTGATATGCTTTACCGTCATGGTGTCGATATAGTTCTACGAAGATGCCTCACGCATGAGGAAGCCGTAAAAGTTCTGAATGATTGTCATTCAGGTGCTTGTGGGGGGCATCTATCTGGTTACGCTATTGCACAAAAGATCTTACGAGTAGGTTACTTCTGGCCCACCATATTCAAAGATTGTATCACTGCAGTCAGAGGTTGTCATGCTTGTCATATTTTTGATCACAAAACTAGATTACCACCTACACCACTGCATTTAGTAGTTGCTGTTGGGCCATTCGTTAAATGGGGCATTGAATTCATGACATGTAACCCCACCTCGGCCAGGGGGAATGGGTATATTATAGTCGTTGTTGACTATTTTACAAAATGGGCTGAGGCGATGCCTACATTAAACAACAACGACGAAACAACTGCTCTTTTCTTTTTTAATCATGTAGTTTCTAGATTTGGTGTTCCACATGCGATATTCACAGATCATGGATCACATTTTCAAAATCACATGATGATTGAATTGATTGCCAAATTAGGGTTGTCCCACGATAGTTCTACTCCATATTATCCGCAGACTAACGGATAGGTTGAAGCAATCAAAAAGGTCCTAAAGTGCATATTGCAGAGAATGATTGGAGTCCACAAAAGTAATTGGCATTTAATCCCGTACTAAGCTCTGTGGGTATATAGGACTTCGGTGAGAAATGCAACTGGATTTACGCCTTTTCAATTGGTGTATGGTCTAGAAGCGGTCTTATCAATTCAGTGCGAAATCTCGTCCCTCAAGCTTGCAATTGATCTGCTCCCCGAAACTTCTAATGAAGAGGCTCATTTCTTGGAAGTAATCCACCTGGATGAAACTCGTCGTGATGCCGCATTGGCTAATGAAGCACATAAGAAATGTGTCAAGGTGCAATTTTACAAAAATGTCAAGCCTCGTGTCTTCTCAGAAGGTGACCTAGTCTTGCTTTACGTTCAAGACTCTGACAAATTAGGAGCGGGTAAATTCGAACCATTATGGATGGCCCCCTACATTTTCAAATGGGTGTTGACAAAAGGAGCCTATGATCTGGTCGATTATGATGGGATTCCACTATCACAACCCCGAAACGGGTTGTATCTTAAGCGTTACTATGCTTGACTAAGTGTAGTAAACTCATCATAAATATGCTTTTATTGCATTTTTTTGTGTTTTCTGTTAGAGTTGTCATTTTGGTTAGGTAATCCACTTCACATTTGTTGCAGATGTCAAACTTTTTGGAACCATTTGTTGGGTACTCCAACGGAGCTAGTCATAGAACACAAAACCTATCTTTTGCAGCCTGGGCCATTTTCGCTCCAAGCGACGACTTAGTGAGTTTCAGGGGGATATGTATTGGTCAATCAACGAACAACATCATTGAATATAGCGCGTTGATTGAAATTCTCTCTGATGCCATTTCACGTGATATACGCCAAATTATTGTCAAGCTAGACTCACAGCTCGTCATTCTACAACTTATTGGCGTTTATTCTATTCAGAACCCAGCTATTTATCGCATGTTCCTAAGAGTCGGGATTTTGGAAAGATGGTTTGATTCTATTCAATATCAACACATTTCCAGAAACTTAAACACATTGACTGATTCATTAGTAAACTATGTGTTAGATAGACATTTGCAACATTTGTAAAGAAAGCATTTTTCATTAACATTTGCATTAGGATTGCATAAATTAACCAAAATAAAACTCCGAAAATCAAAAATATATAACTGTTTATAGTTTTTACAAAATGTTTTGTGTCCAAGACAAAATCGATCACATGACCAAGAAACTCAAAAATGAATTCAGGGAAGCATCCTAGGCTAATGATGCTGGTGATAACATGTCACTGCCTATGCGATCATGTGCAAGAGCCTGGTCCATTGACTTTGCATACCAGTAGTATGGTGTTGTAACCTCAAAGGTAACTCATCAGTCTTGACATCATGAATACCGAGAGTGAGGTCCTCAACCTAATCCTGCAGCACTGCCAGGGTCTCCGATATGTCCAAATCCCAAAGGATGGCCCTCCCTACAACCTCTCCTACTGGAGCATCAGCTGCCGCCCATGGGCATGCCACTGGTCGCACTGGCCCAATATCTACACACACATATGAGTTTGATTAGTCTTGATAACATTAAAAAACAAAAAAGCATTATAAAACTGATAAACAAATATGTGGTTGAATCATTTTACCTATAGCACTCCATTGCTCACCAACTGGTAATGCCAAATCTGGGTCGCCTCGGAAATCCATCCCGATGTATGGATACTCCACAAAGACCATCTCTGGATGGTCAAACCACTCGAAAAAGGCATTAGAGAAGGAAATCTGTGACTGACTAACATGTCTGGCCATGAGATCAACTGATCTCTGCATCCATGGTTCCCTCGGTGCTGGCAATCCCAGTGAAATGTTCTGAGGCTGCATTAGTGGAATCCTCTCCAAAGCGAAAGCAGTCAATATGGAACCGTAGCCAAAATTCTTGGATCTTCCATTCTTTACTTTGGAGAGCTACTCTTTTATGACAGGAAGTACCACCTTGCACCAGTTGAACACCTTCGGTTCCAGGCATTCCAGGGCGTACTGCATGTAAGATCTGTTTGCAAAGTGTAAAGTCGTGCTGCCAGCCAGTCTAGAAAAAGTAAATAAAATGGTCCTCAAGGGCCAATCAGTGACATCCCAGATATTGATCTTTCCATCTCTGCTGGGCTGAGATCCATCTCTACAAAACTGACGAATGTAATCTTTCACAGATTCACCCCCACGGGCAGATCCTGCTAGTGAAAGAGAGGCACCACGCCTCGATAACCTCGTCAGAAAGTAAATATCCTCAACTGTCAATGGAATAGATTTTCCTTTGATCTGGAAAACCTGGTCGATTGGATCCCAAGCATCGAGAAAATACTACAACAAACTGATTTGTTGCCTCATGCTGGATATGCGGAAGAACTTTAGCAAACCACAATTTCGTAATGCAAAAACTGTGCCCTGGTCGTGTAAGGCAATCATGTCCTCTTCTTCATGTTCACGTTCACACCACGTGACAACCATCTTGATCCAACAAAAATTTGAAATTCAAACAAAAGATGAGTTAGGATCCAAATTTGAGCCAAAACAGGCAAAAATTACATGAAAAATCATTGTATAAAGTTTCCCTTCTGCACCCATCGCATCCTGCCTTTGAGCAAGGTGATATGCATATTGACTGGCCAGTGTACAACTCAGTATGCATCACTCCTTTCGATATAGGCTAGGTGCGATGGTTGGAGAATGAATTCTTCAAACCCCAGGGGTCCAGAAAAATGGAAAAACTTGCTCAAAATCAAGAAAATATGGACTGAAAATGAAGAGCTCAAGGTTAGCTCCTACTTGGTCCCGACAGCGCAGAAAATAGTCCACTGGATCTCCTGCAATCAACTAATGAAATTTGAAGGGGAAAACCACTCCAGAGCTCCAAAATCCCAAATTTGAAATGAAATGATGAGAATGAAAGGTAAAACTACTTTTTATGGTTACTATTCACGTATTTCAAGTAAAATGTTAGTTTTAATTCATTTTTTGTACATATATATGTATTTCTAAACAATTTGATGGAGTGATTGAGCAGGTTAAATGATTTTCGAAAGAATCTCATGTGCTAGACAGTGAATTAAACATTTTTGACCACTTCACTGAGCATAGTTTCCGCAAGGTTCAAGCTTGTTAAAAAATGAAACCGCACCCAAGAAGAGCATATGTTCCCCCAGAGTTAAATATCTTTAAAAAATGAACCTACCTTTGGTAAATAACCTTTGTGATTTCCATTACATCAACCTTTTGAGCCTTGGTTGTGTTTCCTTCCATCACCTCCATTCTTTTGGCTAATCATACACTTCCACTTGATTGTTTACCCTTTTGAGGAATAGCTGTGACAAGTGGTCCTATTAGTCACCCTCTTCACATCACCATGTTTTGAGAAGTTCCAAGATAACCTAGAACCAGTTGCTACTTCGGATACCACTCGTTCCTAAAAAACGAGTCCCCTTTAAACTCTTTTTAGACTCGTTGAATATGAAAAGATTGTCGAGAAATTGGCCTCTCCAGCTCGTTAAAGTGATTGGAAGTGCCATCCCTCCTATATATTTTAGTCTTTTTCGGACCTGAGGTATTATCTCATGAAAAAGTTCGAGCGTTTGTCTATTTCGGCTCGCTAAAGTGATCAAAAAGTTATCCCTTTTTTATTATTTTAATCTTTTTCGGACCTAAGGGATTATGCTACGAAAAATAACTACTGGAGTTTTCTTTTCGTCGCTTTTCAAACTATCTAAACATGAAAAGGACCAAGTTATCTTTTTCGTTAACTTGATAAAACAATAGCGACAAACTTGTCCACCAAGACAAGAACGAGTTTCACTGTCGCTAGACTCGCTAAAACATAGTGACAGGTTTGCTCGAAGGGAAAATTATAGAACAAGCATATGTTATGCTCCTCAAGCTTGACAAAAATAAAGAGGTATTGGTCAGAAATGACTGGGGAAAAAGGGAAGAAAACTTGAAGAATTTTATGGTAGCAGGTCACTCTTGAACATAACACTTTCACTCCATCACCATGATTGAGTCGGGTTGGGTTTTTCCATTCACCAGTCATTTCACCATTGGTCTTTCACACCATCCATTTTTAGGGTTAACTCTACCAATCCATCTCAGTGTCGCCGATATGTTCAAGAGAAGTCATTCAATTGAGAATTCACCATCCAATTAATGCCTTATCCACTGCAATACCTTCAACCTCCATTTTTCATGACCACCATTCCTGAACCTTGTGTCGTCAATCATTTTCACCTCCAAAAAATAATTTTCTTCGTTTTGTGTTGTAGATGTGGGATACATTAAGGCCCTCCTACAACGGGCCACTTATTGTTGACATCAACTCATTATCCAAGAAGTTGACTTAGAAACAACCCCTTCAGTACTTTGAGGCTTGCATGCCTTAATGGCAAGTTTCTCACTTCCAGTGATAGGTTGACATCAATGGCCTTTGATCGAAAGATTTTGCATGGTGTTCGACATCAGATCATATATTCACACCACGTGAATTGTACTATAGTACCTTGAGGGTAATTATCATTATCGGTGATTCCTCTCGTGTCTCTTAACAGCTCACATTATTGGCTGGTAATTAGGCGATGTCTTTCCATGTTCGACTTCAGAACATATTTTCACATGGATTGACTTGTACATTGGGCAAATATTGAACGAGTTTGAAGACCTAGGATCTAGTTTCATCCATCTGGGCTATGATATATTCAGGAATATAAAGACATCAAATGTACACAGATGGTCATCCAAGCCAGGGACAATGACCCTACATACGAAGAATCACCAGTGTGCAACTGCAAACGATTATCTGTTCTATGTACACGAAATGAATTTATAAAGTTGAGCATGGGAATGCCCACCTCAGCTAGATCATGAAAATTATATGATGATGATGTATTGTATTGTATCTTTTACAGGTCACCTTCCATTTTCGAAAACCTTGGATCCTCATGTTAAAGCATTTCACTCGACATCAAAGATTTACGACTTCATGCTTTAGGGGGCAATTGTTATAGACATATTTGGGCACTTCAATCCCAATCTTATATTTCGATAAAATAGGGCTTTTTAATCCCTAAAAATGTTGTTTCATATCCTAAAATATCATGGTCAACTGATTACCTCATTCCCCAAAAGCTCCACCTAAAAAACCATCCAGAACTGGCCTGAATTAGACCATAATGAGAGCTCCACTGTCAGGGTGAGATGCATACTTACTTCTACACTAGACAGGTGCGATGCATACTGATGAGGCCTTCTGTGGGGTGAGATAAGCGAGAATGGACAAATGTTTGAGACAGTTTGCTAAGTGGATGCTCATGGAATCTTCTAGAAACTTCTCATATGACACTGGTTTCTCTAAATTCGCCCAGGGATGAGTAGGAGACCCAAGAAATCTCCAAGTGGAACCAAAACAACAAGTCAAATGAAACTAATAAAAAACCTAGAGATGATTCACACCCTTGCAGACATCTATAAATGGATCCCTCATCTGAGAGATCAAAAGGTTGGAATTGGGTAATTTGTAAGGAAGTGCTGATAGTTTGTATCTGATAAAGAGCATTGTATTGTTGGGTGATCTTGCTTTTCATGAGGTGAAGAGGAATTTGATGCTGGGAGGATGATGCTAGATTAGACAGCTGAGTTGTAATTCCCCTTTCTATTTTAATTAAGTTCTTTGAGTTTTCCTCCATACAATTGTGTATTTGTGAATGTTACTATTTGTGAATGCTATTGTATGTTCGTTGTATTTCTGATTCTGCGCTGCTTATGATATAATAGATCAAGATGCTTTGATGGTGTTTTTTTTACTTTGTCTCTACAGGTATTCACTAAGTGGGATAAGTAGGCGAAGAGTTGCAAGCTCTATCAAGGGGGAGAGGGATCAAGCAAGGAGTTAAGCGGAAGATCCAGGTTGGTTCCTTTGCCTCTCTCTTATCTATCATACATAAAGGAAATCACAAATTTCTTTAAACTATTTGTTTCTAGGATAGCTGCCAATCCTAGAGGGCTAGTCGATTGAAAAGACACTAGTTTTCTTGGAAACAAAATCTACCTTCAAGGCACCTAAAAATCCAATCTCCCAAGACTACTCCATAAGCATAACGTGGGGTCTAGAATAGTGGTAGAAACATGAAAAATTGCTAGTTTTTTTACATTTTATTCAAAAATGTGAGCTGACATGAGAGACCAAAAACTCAAAATTTACCAAAAATTTCCCAAATTTTTTTGCTTCTTCATTTTTTAGTCATGGATTAGACAACTAGAGATGCATCAGATATAAAGTCCAAGTTATCTCTCTTCTTGAGCTTGATTAGGGTTTTATTAAGCCTTCTCTTGATGTTCCTAACCCTAATTTTTCAAATCAAGTTTATAGTGCAATAATGTCTTACCATATGCCTTTGCAAGTTTGTGTCTCTGTTTGCTTTCTTTAGTAGCTTCTCCGGGTGTTCATTGATTCTCTCAAGCCAATTTTCTTTGCCCCTCTCAATCTCAACTGCTATAGTGTCACCTAGGTTTTGGTGTACTTGAGGAGGAGATGACTCATTTTCCTGTCCTTCCTTTCTTGCTACTACTCTTGTCTTTGGCTTCCTTAGTTGTACTTGAATTCCCTTGTTCTCTAGTTGCTCCACATCTATGATGGCCTTTCCCTTATCCTTCTCCACCACCAAATCTACTTTACTAGATGAGGGATGATCTCCTTTAGGTTTGCTTAGAAATAGTTGATTTACTTTGAGGTGTTTGTTCTCTTGCTGCAAAAAGGATATGATGAATTTTTCCTTGCAGGATCATCTTTGAGCTCTCTGATCTCTGTCTATTTTTCTTTAATTATTTCTTCAGCTGATTTGTCTACATTGTGATGTTCTAGGTCAACCATGTCAACATCTAAAGGTTTCTTCTCTTCATTATGCAATGGTGCATCATTTTTTCCTCATGATATCTCTTGTCTCATAGTACTAGGTTAAACTCTTTCCTCACTGATAACCTTCATAGGCAACATCTTAGCTTGAGCCCTAGTTCTAGGTCTAGGCATATCAACTATTTCAGGGAAAACACCAATATTTTACCTTTGATTTAAGTATTTTTAATCTCTGCCCTAGGTGCCTTTTTCACTGATGGCCTACTTGATGAGCCAACCTCCTATGGCCTAGATGGTGCTAATGGAGTACTTTGATTGTTAGGTTGACTAGTGGTAGGCATAAGAGCAACAACTTGTGTGAATGTCTCCCATTGTATGTTAATATTTGAAAGTCGATAAAGAACTATGATTTTGACTAAACCGTGATGAAATAAACTTGCTTGACGATCTCTCCCTTTTCTTTTCACTTTCTCAGTCATCTTGACTAGGGTCCTAAATAAGTAATGGGGTAGGTTTAATAGTTTTATGGTAGTGAAATGCATCATCAACCTTATGTGCTATTGATACAACATGGAAAACCTCCCTTCACAAGTAAAATACTTCATAATCACCTTCTTCAAAGGAGCATATATATCCAACAATTGTTTGAAAAGAAAGATATGAGTGGGAGCATCTTTTTAGTATGGTTTTAGGAAGACTTTGTAATTTTCAATATCCAAATCCATCCCTTTAAACCAAATTTCTCCTTGGTAAGGGATACTTGTGGCTAAAACTAGGATCTCCACTGATATTATGAAATCCATCCCTGATATGATGGTCTTATCCCTCTTGAAATTGGTGGCAAAAAGACTGGTCAACTTAGCATGTCAACTTACCTCTTGTATCTCCTTACAAAACCCTAGGCAACCCACATCTTCAAATGACTTTTTGATGAATGATGAGGCATTGATCTCCTAGATATGAGTTGGCTCATATTTAGATATATGCACTCCTTTGATATACTTCTTCTTCTCACTAGCCATGGTTTTGATTTGGTTGATAAAACCCTAGTTTGATAGGAGGGAAAGGTAGGGTTTAGGATTGGGAAAATAGGGGGAAAAGGGCAGTGAGTTTAGGGAAGGGAATGGAGGGGATAGACATTAGGACAATTTGTAGGAAAGTTCCAGGGAGTAGGGGTAGATGTTGGGGACACTTGGGAAGTGGAATTTATTGAAATGGATGAAAGGGGGAAAAAAACCAAAAATAGAGTCCTAACCAAGAAATTTAGCAAAAGCACAGTGTTGGCTAGGGTTTTTGGGGAAAATGATGGAAATGAATGGGATGAGTGTGGGAAATGGTTGGGGAAGGTGTATGAAGTGTGTAAAAGGGTGTTAGGGTAGGAAAACTAGGGTATTTCTCTTTGAAATGAAGAAAACACCAAGAAAACCAAAATATTAGCAAAAACCCTAGGAGAGGGATTCCATCATTTGCTAAAGGAAAATCACAGCATGAAGATTCATGAAAGGATATAATTACTTGTCAAGAGTCTCTAGAACCTGTAAGTTCCTGATTAAACACTTTTATGGCTTCCTATAAGCTCCAAACTAAAAAAAGTAGATTGTTGTCCAGAAGCGCAACGTGCTTGCTGGCAAGGGCTTGGTGATGGAAAGAATTTTGAAGGTTGAGGTGAAACTCAATGGTTGAGGAGAGCTCTAGGAAGATGAAATGAAGTGTTTGAATGCTTAGATGGTCTCTTTATAGCTTGAAAGTCGATTCTTGCTTTTGGTGATGGTATGACATCACATGTCCTTTTTGAGAAATGATGTGATGTGGTAGTGTACTGCAGCTTTATAACTTTATTTGGAAAGGTTACATCTCCATGAGGGGTACATGTACCTTTGAAATATTTTTGAACACTTTTCCCTAATTACTAACTCCCATGATGGTGACTATGGTGATGACATGACTCCCTACATGACTTATAATGACTTGACCTAATGATGACACCAAATGCATATGTAAAACCATGATTTGGAACTTTGAACCTTTACAATATGCATGATTATGATTTGATGACCAAAATGATGACCAAGACACTCTTTTGATGCCCTATCACAAGGAGTGATGACATGACCATGATGGAATTTTATGACCTTGAAAATGGAGGGAGCAATAATAATACCTAGACACTTACCAATGATCAAATTTTATTTAAAAATATTATTTGAAAATATAACAATTTGACTTAAGACCCTATTAATGACATGGAAGAGTACATTTGATCGCTGGTGGCTCATAGACACTAACAACATGTATGATTTTCTTGCTACATGTAGTGTCGAGCTGTTTGCTAATCTTGCGATAATGAACAAGATCGTTCTCAGAGGTAATTGGGTTACATCCTTTATGCTAATATTCCCATCCCTAGTAGGAAGGGCTTGAGTTCTGCAATAGGTAGCGATATAGTCTTTCACTATCTCACCACCACTTCTTCCACCTAGAAGAGAGACGGGGGCACCTCGCTTTGACAATCTTGTCAGAAAGTAAATATCCTCTACCTATATCTCAAGTAGATTCTCCACAAACCTAAACACCTATTCTTGAATATCTGAGGAAAAACAAGGTGCTTTAACAAATCCATTTTTTGCCTCATACTAGGTAGCCAGAAGAATTTCAATAACCCACAATATTTGAGTGCCTAGTGGTAGAAGGATCATTTTCCACATTTAAATCTTGTTCCTCATGTTCTCATTCTCACCAGATTAATGCCATTTTGTGCTAATGGGTAACTAAAACATCAACAAGGGATCCATTAGGCTGTTTCCCATGCAAAACACTTGTCAAAATTTGAGGAAAAACTAAGAACAACTTAGGAAAATGCACCCTAGTAGTGTCTACTAGAGAGTTGCACATCTTCCTGCAGTGTTCCCCTGCCTAGGTACAATGTAGATTTCAACATTGGGGGTTGTGTTGGTCCCAGGGAATCGTTTATGAACCCCATGGGCCTCAAAACATGAATTTTTTTGCATGAAATTATAAAAATGGACCATAAGGAAGATAGAGAAAGGTTTTAGTTCCTACATGGAAGTGACGACACTTGAAATAGTTCCTTGGATTCGTTGCAATAAAATGAAGAAAATCAAGTGAAAAAGGGCTCCAAATACTCAATTTTGAAGGTAAAATGTGAAATCGTAAAAATGTGTTGTAGCAGCTACAACCACCCTCCAAAATTTTTCCTTAGCTTCGTTTTGGAGCCTCCTTACCAACCTTCCTCAGTAGCATGTCTTGCTTGTCAAGTACACAAGCTTCAGCGATTTTCTAATAGAATGTCAACCTGTGCATGATAGCTTGTTGCATCCCCCTCACAGGTTGTTTCTCTAAACTTGGTCTAGTTGTAGGATGAGTAGTTCCCTCAAGAAATTGCACAACTCTGGAGGGGAACTAGCCTTCCCTCCAAAAATTGCGCAGTCCTGTCTGGTAGCATGTTGGGCTCCAGAATTACGCAAACCTGTGTGTCACCCTTCACTGGAAAAACTGAACAAACTCTCTGAGCACTGATGCTTAGCCCAGAAATTGCGCAATTCTGGGCAGCAATCAATTGCTCAACCTAAAAATTGTGCAATCCTTCTAGGCAGCCAATTCAGCTCCCTCCCAGAAATGCACAAATTTTCCCCTTAGTCAAGGAGACTATTGCATGTGTCATTGAGTTGATCGGTTCCACCCCGGACCGTGAAAACTTGAATTGCATGCATGGGTTCATTTTTCCTGGAATAGCAAAAGAAACATGCAAAATGCATCCCTAGATTTTAGGGAGCTCTTTTTAGCAGCTAGAGGTTACATGCAAAGATAGTTTTAGAATATTTTCTCCAAGTGTCGCCTTTTCCTAGATTTGTGGCATGCACATCATGAGCCTAAAACTTATTTATTTGACACTTCAGAGCTCATTTCTTCACATTGATCTTGGAGCTCTGACATCCCACAACACATCCACAAGTCTTTGACACATCCAACTCAGCTATGTCTGTGTAAGTCAACTTAACTTGTCTTTTGCAGCATTTTTGTTTCTTTTTGTGTTTTGGCTTGTGTGAGTGCTTTTTCTTGATTTCTGTGAACGCTTCCTGTCGTTTACATGCATACTATCTTGTAATAGTTCCATTTTAGTTTTCATTAGAATCTCACTACTGTTGAATGCATGAAATTGTTTTGCACGAATGGTCACTGATTCGATGACTCGCTTCACCCACATGCATGTTGTTCCATTTTCTGAATATTTTATTCACTATTTTCATGAACGATCATTCACTTTCATTTACACTCAATATCACCATGCATTCACATCCACATTTGATTTTAGTTTGCCGCTGGCGGGTCTAGCCAGTCTCGGCCCGGACTCACCCTCACCTAGACAACATTGCGCAATCCTGAGAGGGAAGGCTCTGTCTTCCTCTAAGAAAATGTGCATTTCTTCCTAGTGACTATCCTCCAATATTTTATTGTGTAATTCCGAAGGATAGTGACTGCTTTCCTAGAAAATTGCGCAATGCAGTCACTGGGCCTGTAACCATTACTAGTTGAAATTGTGCATTTCACAATTCCAATAGCTAGTAGGCCAGCTTGGATTGCACATTGCACAATTCTAGTAGCTAGTCAGCCTCCCAGATAGCCCAGACTTCCTTTTTCACAGTTCTCGCTGCCAATCTCCTAGCCTCCTAGGAAAAATTGCGCAATCCTTTCCAGTCAATCCCCAAGTATGTTGCATGTTGTTCCTCAAGTTTTCTTTGGTTTTAGCTGACAGAGTTCTTGCCATGCATTTCGCTATGTCTCTAGATCTAGCAGGTGTTCATTCTCTTCTTAGAAATTTAGGATCAATGGCCTCCATGAGAGCAGGATCAAAGGACACTGACAGAATTGCAACTGGAGCAGCAGTTGAGTGAGAGTCTATAAGTCTGCCAATCTATGAAGACACCACGTTGATTGTAGTCAAGGACATCAAGCTGAAATGGCAAGACGTCAATGATGCATTTGCATGCACATTGGGGAAGACCTCAAAGACCGCCAAGTCTATGTGAACATCCACAAGTCCGGCTTGTACCAGATTGCATGTAGGTATCTCGTGCTCCCATGCGCGGACACGATACATTGGATCATCTTGCACATTGATCCTGAGATGATGACATTGAGCAGTTTCAACGAGAAAGAGATTGCTACCTTCAAGGCACATGACTATGAAAAAATGTATCATATGTCGAAGCCCGTGATCACCATGGAGACTCCCTTCAGCCTACCCAGCAACAATGCCAACTCCAGAGATATTTTGAAGAAATGGGTGAAGGAGCCGACTAAATTTAGGATGACACCCAACCAGGTCTACAAGACGAAGATACCGTAGAAGGTGTATCAATACCTGGTCATCTTTTATTGTCACCTGTATGGCTAAGAAAGCACGAAAACCTTCCCACAGAGTTGGGTGATCACATTGGATCAACTGGCCAGAGAAGGCAAAGCATGCAACTGGTCTGACATGTTGGCTCACCAGCTGAAGGAACAGGTAACAAGGGCTCGACAGCCACTCAAAGGTATGCAAGCAAAAATCTACATGTCTACCTACATCTTGGATGCAATCTATGCCTGGAAAGTGTTCATGGGCTTGAAGTGGGCATGGACTTCAGCAGATACCTCTATGAACACTTATTGTAAGATGTTGTCTGAATGCAACTTCAGAGGATTTATCACACAAATGTCTGATCATTTTGTAGCCCCAGTTTACAAGATGATATTCAAACAGGATCCACCTTGCATGTTGAAGGCAACAATGGAGGCACAGATCGACATAGCTGATTGGTATGACTCACTGTTTGGCACCTTCATACGGCTGTATAGTGCAAAGAAGCCTCCGCATATTCTACTGTAGTTTTCCTTGGACAAACTCGTCATGTAGGAAGTATCATATCACATCTTGGAAGGATTATCAGCTAGGTTGCACCAGAATAAGAAGGCACCTTTGCCCACTCTTCCGTTGCGGACCGGGTTATACAAGATACAAATTTTTAAGCATGCGGATGTTGAAGCAGAGGAGATGAAGAAATATCCATTCGATGCCTGAAGTTACAATCCGTATGACCCGCATTATCTTGTGAGATACCACTGCATGAGAGTACAATTCAACTGGATCCACAGGTCATTTCATTGGGCAGAGGAAGACCAATGGAGATATTTTTACAGTTTCTCCAAACCCAATGAACTGGTCGGCCTCGTTGTGGAATGGGTAGCAAAGCAACATGAAGCAGCATCCCGGAGAGCACTAGAAGCAACAACAACAATAGAGGTAAACATACTAGTGCGCGACAAGGGCAAGAGGAAGATTTTCGATAGCATGGAGGAAGAGCAAAGTTGCAAGTTCTTAGCAAACCCACTTGTGCAGAAAGCAGCTTTGGCAATAGAGGTAAAGAGGCAATAACGTGACAAGAGAAATGTGCAAAGGTAGAGAGAGAAACGGAGAATGGAGGAAATAGAGAAGGAGTTGCATGAGTTGAAGGAGAAAATATGGTAGGAACAGGAGTTGCGTAGATAGGAGAAGGAAGCACAATAGGGATAGGTACAACAGGGGGCACAACTTGTACAGAAAGATGAAACTACGTCCGTACAAGTAGTAGACTCATCAGAACAACTGGCATCAGGAAGACAGGGTGAACCATTGCAGGAATAGGACTTCACTTAGGAGATAGAGAAAGCACTTGAATAGATGGATATGGATATGGAGCAACACAAGTCAGAGCAAGACATTGACCTCTTGCCTCACCACCAAGAGGTCGACCCAATAGCTTCAACACATCCAGAAGAGGTGCAAGTCCTAAGCGACCAAGGAGACACTGATATCCTTGGAGATCAGCCGAAAGGAGAGATGCACAACATCTCATTTGACGAGTCTCAACATAGAGTTGTGAAATCTCGTAGAGTGTCAACTCCGAATGATCAGACATCTCCTGCGTAGTTTGAGGAACGAGGGATCGTGTCTGACTTGCACAAACATCCAGCAGTATTAGCCGATGCTACAAGAGCATATGCCGAGGCCAATAGCTTGAGTGTTCACTTCCTGATAGCTGAGAATGAGCGAATGGCTAAGGAGATACAGACGACCAAGTAAGGAGGAGAATTGGTTACAACATCCACTCAAGAAGAATTTAAGGAGGCAATACTCGATGAAGTATTGTCCCTTGACACAGTGAGATGAGTATTGTATTCCAAGTTTGGTACCGTGCATAAGGAAATTGTCCATCTCAATGGTTGGCAGCAATGATGTGCTCGGAGAGCACGTATCTTGTTGAACGTGCATGCTGTTGTTGACTACATGCAAACATGGATGATGAGATACAACGAAACCCTATTACACTTGCCTAAGATTATAAATGCCAGAGTGATCGAGCTGAAGGCACACATCTGAAGTTAGATCCGGAACTATGAAGATCTCTCATAGCTCATCACTAGTCTACAGGCTTCCCATGCACGAGTATTCAAGAGTATGGATGTTGTTGTGCATGCACATGTGATGCCATTTATTGGGACACTCACCCAAGAGAAGAGAAAGGCATAGGTCCGACTGGAGCTTGACTCATACTTTGACGAGTTGATGTGCATAGCCACCAACCTAGACTTATTGATCAGTGCAAACACCATGCACAAGTATGTTTCCAGTCCGGCCGCACTCAAGACAATGATGCGCATGCTATCAGATGAGTTGGAAAAAGGAGCCCGAGCAGTGTACCTGGATGCTATGGAGGCAAGAGTTCATTTCCAAAAAGATGTCACCTTAGAGTACACAAACACCATCGTGGACTATCGAGCTTGGCATCAGTTCGCTACTATCAACCACCATGAGGATGTTGAAGAGCTAGTCTTCCAACATTTTTCTGAGTCATACTGATGTCTAGCATGTCTTGCTCAAGCCTATTTTGTCTCACATGGGTACATGTGCAGATTGTATGTAATGTCTTTTCAAGTGTAAGTTCAAGTGTCGATAGTTGGATATAAAATTCATAGAGTAGATGAAGAGTCATGAGGGTAGTTGAACTGTCACAAAGGGGAATGTCAAGCGTCACCCCACCCTTTGCTATATATAGTTCCTCATGAATCATTGTAGAGGCTTTTGGTCAGCCAAGCTTCCGATTGGATTATATTAGAGAGAGCTTGGACAATATTGTAACGAGCCTTGGCTTCTCCACTACACAGAGCTTGTATAACTCTTTGGAGGAGTAGGCGACAGTGACTGTAACGTTCCGATGTCGGAACTAGTGGTTGGACATGGATGTATTGTATGACTGGAACTTATACTTCTTAATATAACAAATCCATCACGTTTCATGCATATGTCATATTGTATTTCAGCTATCTTGCTTACTCTAAATGATATACGTATCTATTTTCTTATGCATGCATGTGTAGCTATTTTCTGTATATGTATGTATGAATCTTTCTAAAATGTGATGTTGGTTAAAGCATCACTTTGGATTTCTAGCTCACTTGTCTTCCATGTTGTGATGCATCTTTGCTCGTGTGTTCCCTTCTTAACTGTGTGCTTTCATAGGTTTCAAAGGGGCACACTCACCTCACCCTCTATGTGTTAGAACTACTCATGCACCTTCCTTGACTTAATTCATATGTCACACCCTTGCTACTAATAGGGATGTCTTACTTGCCTTTGTACGAAATGGTGGTCAAGGCAATACCGTACGGCCCACTGCTGTGACTCCTACACCAAATGGTCTGAGGTCTAATTGGGACTTCTTACTGGGGAGATCCCACGACATGTTGGCAAGTCCAGGACCGTCAACATTTCTAGCGCTAGAAGGAGGGCCAGATGAAAAGCTCTGTCCTCTCATCCTATTTTGAACCTTTTCACATTTATCATGGAGTCTTGTACACTCAACCCTCCACGATGTTTTTAGCATGATGAACCTGTCCACATCACGAGGGATTTTTTTGGTCTTGTTATCACAAAATCACAACTGAAGGGCTGCTGATCAGGCAGACTCTGTGTAACTATTTCAGACCAAGCTTTTGACTAAGGATTAGCCTCCCTAGCCTGAGAGGGCTCTCTCAAGAAAAGTTATTGATTTTGAATGTTGATAAGAGGGCTAACTCTTGTACAATAGATTTAATGTAAGCATAACTGGTTGGAAACACACCAAAAGATATCTCATTGGGCTATGGAGTCTATAATATCAAGTAAACAAGAAAAACACAGTGAACTCATAGAAATCAAGGCTCTTAGCATTACAAGTCAAACATATTCCACCACACATAGCTTGCTGTATACACAGGAAGTCAGAGCATATAAGTATGAATTCTGAGTGATTGCATACAACAAAACCATAAAATAACATAAGGTATAACACATCATCACTTCATTTGACCATGACAATCCTTCGAGAATCTTGAGAAGAGTATAACTCTGTTTTTACTATTACTGTCAAAAAAGATCTTACAGTGGCCCAAAACAACACACTTTTTCTATTAAGTATCCAACCTTTTTTACATCTAAGTTATTCCTATATATAGCCTATCAAAACACTGCTGTACGAGACTCCTCATCAAGCATGAAGGGAGCTCGGGCTTTTGACATAAATGACCTTAACAATAACATAAACGAACTAATTTATTACAAGAGATATGATGCTACGAAAACAGAGGATTCCATCATATTGGCACTTTAAGTCTTCTTCCTTGTATACCCTGATGTGTCCTTTGAGCTTGCCACCTGTAGTACTGCAATAATAACCATATCCAAGCTTAAAACAGATTCAATGTACATACAGCTCCGGATACTTGATGCATAGATGACTTCAATAACCGAAAAGAAAATGAAGCCTATATTCTTGGTTGCTGCCTCCCCTCGGTGTTCATATATTAATGATCCATCTTTAAGCCATTTAAACCTTGGATAGTCCCGTGTGACTGAAGAAAACTCATAACCCAGCCATCCCACAACTGGACAAGTGTATCATTTAACACCTCAGCAGCTCTATCCAAACCCTAAAATTTCGGAGATAAAGTGACTTTTAGGCAAAAGACAAAACTTCGACTTTTTCTTTGAATATTTACACCTGACCTCCTTTTCAAAATTTCTGACTGATCTTCTATAGTCTACATGCTGACATTAAACCATCTCTTTGAATATATGCTGATCTCAGCATTCCAACTCAAGCTTTAAACCTAACCAGTCATCTACAGCAGTTTCGTAGCGCGCTACGAAACTGCTGTAGGTCATCAAAATTAAATATATGAACCTCAAAACAGCAATATTTCAACTCTATGATTCCTTTAGTCTTTCCATACAGGTGTGAAGACACAAAAAAGTCTCAAAAACTTTTAAAAAGACAATGGCCTAACATATATCAAAATTTGAGAAAACACATTCCTCCTTGAATCATTTAGCTAGCTTGTCTAGCTTTTCTTTTAGGCTGATGATTTCCTCCTTCAACTTCTTGTTCTGTGCTCTTAGACTTGCATTCATTTGTTTCATATTTTTTGCCTGTTTTAGAGCTGGTATTGTCCATACATAGGCGTCAGATACCGAACTAGCTTGACTGATCAAACTTGTTTTACCTTTCATCACAGCTTTCTTATAACTAGTATATCTCACTGCCTTCTCTTTAAAGATATTATGAACCTGAGGTATCTCCTTACTTGCTCCAGCTTGTTTTGTAATGGCAACCACATTTCCACTTTGACTGATAACCACCTTATTGTCCTTATTCTTGTTTTTAACTGCTTGGACTATTCCAGAGAAGATTTCAAGTGCCTCTGTCCTAGGCTTGTCTGAAGGGACTTTCTCTTTTTGAGCCTTTTCTGCTTCCTTTATTTGCCTCCTAGTCATTGGTCTGCGAGGTTTAAAGGCATACTCTTTACCTGGTTCTTCAAACTTTAACCTTTTGGAAGCCTTTGACTTCTTAGAACTCTCAGGTGAAGATTTTGTTAGATCAATATGCATAGGTGCCACCAATTGATCTGGTTCTATTTCAAGCGGTTCAACTTGGATTGGATGTTCTTGTTCTAATTCAATGGCTTCCAGCAAATCATTTAGATTACCCTTAGAAACAGGACTCTCTTCCACATGAGCAGATTTTCCTTTTTCTTTGTTCAGCTGGCCTCTAGTTCTTGCTCTTGAAACTCTTTCAACTTCACTAGACTTAATTTCATCTTTTCTTTTGTGAGTCTTCTGTTTAGATGATTCTGGTGTTTCCTTAAGCGGCAACTTAGAGGCTTCTTTTTCAGACACTTTGGATGATTTCGAAGTTTTGACTACTGATGCCTCAGGAGTTTCTTTGACTGCTAACTTAGGAGTCTTCTTTGTTGATGCTTCAGGTGTTTCTTTGACTGTTACAGACCTATCTGGCTTCTTTGTTTTAGCTTTGGGCTTCTTATGGTCTGTTATTTCTTTCCTAATCTCAGCCAAAGTAGTATCCTCACTCCTATCTTCTCTTTCTCTTACAGGTAATGGAGTGAGGCCCGTTTTACTAGGGAAACCGGCCATGAATACAAACGAATCCCAGTCTTTACCAATTTTATGTAGGCTATCCAACACCAATAATTTAACCAGACCATGATGAAAAAGAGATGTTTCATAAGCTTCCTTTTTCAACTGAATCTTGTCACACATCTTAGAAATACTCCTGAATAAGTAAAAAGGGATGTCTATTGAGCTCTTACCAGTGAAGTGTAGTAGCAGCTTGAAATGATATGAATAGACTTTGTTGTACCGACCTTCACATGTCAAGTACTTCTGGATGCATGTCAATAATGTAGCATAATTCTCCTTAAGATAGCTCCTTGGGACAGCTTTAGTAAGATCTTCGTCTACATATGGTGCCTTTAAGAATTCCTTACACGGACCCATATCAAACTTGAAATTCTTGAACCATTCTTGGCCACCTCTTGGGATTTCTGTAACTGTAGAAATGACTTCAGGGGAAACCGGAAACTCCAGCATGGCCACCTTTGAATTTAATCCCGTGAAGTTCACTGCAAATGCCTTGGTCACTTCTGCATGTCCACCTTTGAGTTTTTCACAGAACCGCCAACAACCAGCAGCTCTGAACGCCTTTGCTACTTCCTCATCACTGAGGGTTACATCTAATCCCTCCGGCTCTGTTCTCACACATCTACCCGAACGGTGCTCCTTTCTCTCCATGTTCCTTTGCACAATTCTACACAAGGAAATGCCGGTGGTTTGCAGCACGATAACACTCCTTGGCTGTAGAACTCAGGCTCGCTTGCAGTAGTCTGATTAGAATAAAGCTCACGCTTTTCATAGAGTAGAAGACATTCATATGTTATGAAAAACACATTATGGAATGACCACTTCCTATAACGTCCTCCAAACTGACACATAACTCAATGAAATCAGACCTGATGGCAAAGTAATGGCTAATCATGACACGTAAATGGTGTGAGGAAACAATCATAACCGGACTCGTGACTCACCACTTCTCGGATTAGACATTTCAGGAAAAAAAAAAAAAAAAAAACTAGACAACAGCCCGAAACCCCGATTTCGTAGCGCGGGCAGTTCAAATTTAAAGGAATGCGCTACGAAATCGCTGGCAAACGGGCCGCTACGAAAACACGCAAACATTATTTAGCAGCAGAACTGACCAATCACACTCGCGCTACGAAACTGCGCAAGTACCTAAGAGATCATACCCGTGCTGCGAAACTGCGCAAGTACCAATGACATGACATGACATAACTAACCATGATGGAAGATGACTAATGCCCTTGCCTTTACACGAATTTCATTCATAACTCTTGAATTTCAAAATTTGAAATTGACATAAGTTAACAAACTTATTTACAAGACCTCAAGACTTTATAAAAACTTATGAACAATTAACATATACATGAACTATAGATTCTAGTGATAACAGCGGCTCCACTAGGGATAGTGTGCCCCTGTGGTACACTAAGAACACGTAGTACCAGTGCTTTATCCATTTATTACACTCACATCTGGCTGACAAGCATTCCTCTCAAACTTTGTGGGCCTTCTCCTCGGGCTAAAATCTGCTAGTTCAGCTTGTCACTTATTGCTAGCACAAACACTTCAAAAGCAATGATTATTTACAATGATCATGAACTACTTGGCAGACTTCTCACTGATAATAATGCTTTAAGAACCTGCCATTGACAGGCCCACCAGCATACTGTGATCCATCAACTTCTTGCAAAATGTAAGTATTGTTTCCATGGAAGGTAGAGATCAAATATGGCCCCTTCCATAAATTCTCAAACTTACCATGTTTGCCCTTTTCCTCAATTTTGGCTTCCCATTTCAAAACCTTGTCATTAATTTGAAAGGTCACATCTTTAATCTTCTTGTCAAAAGCCCTTTTGACTCTATTCTGACTTTGTTGATAATCTTCAACCACTTCATTCCTTTTTTCTTGTAATGCAATCAATTGATTAATCCTCCTCTGTATGGCATTGGGCTCTTCTTCAAGTCCTTGAATTAATTTCATAACTGGGACACCAAGAGATGTTGGAAAAATAGCTTCTGCTCCGTACACAAGTTCATAAGGAGAGGTTCCAATAGATCTTTTAGTGCAAATGCGATCAGCCCATAATGCATACTTCAGTTTCAAATGCCAAGTTTTCTTGTTTTCCTCCAGCAATTTCTTGATAATCCTCACAAGACTCTTATTTGAACTTTCAGCTAGACCATTGCCTTGTGGATAATAAGCTGTTGAATGACCAAGAGTAATATGATATTGATGGCAAAAGTTTATCATTCTCTTAGACTTAAATGCTTGAGCATTATCTGTGATAAGCTTGAGTGGACATCCAAACCTTGATAAAATATTGTTCTCTAAGAAAGAAATAATGACTGCATCATTAGCTTGTCTAGTTGGCACTGCCTCTATCCACTTTGTGAAATAATCTGTGGCTGTAAGTATCCACCGATGTTGGCCTGATGAAGAGGGATGTATCTCACCTATAAAATCTAGCCCCCACTGCTGAAAAGGCGCCTCTACATAAATAGGAACTAGAGGCATAGGCATGAGCTTTCTTTTACCTTCAAACAACTGACATTCATGACAGGCTGCAACCTTTTTATAAATATCTTTGAACATGGTGGGCCAAAAATACCCAGCTCTCAATATTTTATTAGCTGTAGCCTTCCAATAATGGTGACCTCCACAGTCTCCTTTGTGAAATTCTTCAATCACTCTATCAGCCTCCTCTTCAATTAAGCAACTTAGCAGAATCCCTCCAGCATCCTTCCAAAACAAACTCTGTTCATAAACAAAATATTTAAGAGATTTCAGCTTGATGAAACGGGCTCTAGACTTGGGAAGATTGTCAGGGGCTCTGTTGTGCTGTAGTACAAATGAGACATCCTTATACCATTCAGATATCAGAAATTTTTCATTGATTTGAACCAACTCTTCCTCTTCTTCAAAAATTTCTGATATTTCTGCATTAAAATTAATATCAGTGCAGTCTAGATTTGAGTGAGTTAGCAACTCTGCTAACCCTTGGCCTTTCACCAATTTAGTTGGCCTAATTTCAATATCATATTCCAACAATTTGGCTATCCATTTCCCTCTTTTACCATCCGGGTCTGCTTGTGTGAGAATTTCTTTAATAACAGCAATTGGCACAAATGCAATAATATGAGAATGAAGCACATAGATTCTAAAGTCTTTGATTGCCTTAACCAAAGCATATGCTTGCTTTTCTAAAATGTTATACTTTAATTCAGCATTTGCCAATGTTTTACTAAAGAATGAAATAGGCTGCTCAGTACCTTGATCCCCTTTCTGCAAAAGAACTCCAGCGATTGTATCTTCAGAGGCATAAGTGAATATTAAAAATTCCTTGGAGAAATCAGGACTAATAAGCACCGGTGCTTGAGTGAGTGCTTTTTTAATTTCTTCAAAAGACTTTCTTGCCTCAGCTGTCCACCTAAAGTCTGCTCCCTTCTTTAGCATTTTTGTGATGTGCTTAACCACCTCTGCAAAGTTAGGAATGAACCTCCTAACAAAATTGACTTTACCAAGAAAAGACTGAACTTCTTTCTTACTCCTTGGCAAATCCAGCCTTGAAATAGCACTAACTCTATTTGGATCTATTTTAATGCCTTCTTGAGAAATGATATGCCCAAGCAACTTACCAGAAGTCAAAGCAAAGATACTTTTAGTTGGATTTAAAGAAATGCCGAACCTTCTACACTTCAATAATATCTTTTCTAGATGCTTTAAATGATCTTCCTCTCTCTTTGAAAATACTGTGATATCATCAAGGTATACCACAACTGATTTATCTCTCTCCTCTGCAAAAGCAATGTCCATAGCCCTTTGGAAAGTCGCCCCTGCATTCATGAGGCCAAAGGGCATCTTGGCATACATAAATGTGCCCCATGGTGTAGTAAAGGCTGTCTTCTCCTGATCCTCTGGATGAACAAGGATTTGATTGTATCCTGAAAAGCCGTCTAACATTGACATTCTTTGAGAACCTACAATATTCTGCAACATGAGATCCATTTTAGGAAGAGGATAATTATCCTTGAGTGAAGCCTTGTTCAAATTCCTAAAGTCTATGCAAATCCTTATTTCTCCGTTCTTTTTCCTCACTGGAACCAAGTTGGCTAACCAATTTGAAAATCTGATAGGAACAATAATCTTCGCATCATACAACTTCTTAACCTCCTTCTCAATTAATGGCATCAGCAGAGGATTTATTCTTCTCAATTTTTGCTTAAAAGGTTTCTCATTTGGCTTGATGGGGATTGTATGTTGTATAACTGAGGAATCATATTGTTTGAGATCAATATAATTCCAAGCAAACACATCAATAAACTTCTTCATCAGATCAATGTACTTAACCTTTAGATCAGCTGATAAAAATTTTGAAATTTTGATCAATTTAGGCGCTACTAAATCACCTAGATTGCAGCTTTCTATCTCTTCTTCATTTGCCTGCAACCTTGGCGCCTTAAAAACATCATTCTGATCAAAAAGTTTCTCAAGTGGAATCAGACCCTTAGGAATGAGGTTATTTTGCAGCTGCAACACCTCAGACTTTTCTTTTGTTTCCACTAACATGTTTTGCTAGTCAATTTGACAATTCTCAAATTCTCCTTTCAATTCTAAGAAACTTTTCACCTGCTGGTCATCTTCAAATACTTGCCAATTTAGGATATTGTCAGGGATCACTGGCCTATGGCGGACTTTGACTGCATAACTGTCAGAATCATGTTTAGGAATGACAAAAAGACTAGCTGCTACAGCAAGAGAATCTGCCATGGAATTCTGCTCTCTGGTTATGACATTGAAAGTGTATGATTGAAACTTTTCCAACAATTCTAATACCAAATTCCTATAAGCTCTCATTCTTGCATCTTTTGTTTGATAAACACCTTGAACTTGCTTTATAACTAGCTCAGAGTCCCCATAAACAATAATGTTTTTTGCCTTGAACTCAATCAAATTTTCTAGGCCTAAAACCAAGGACTCATACTCGGCCATGTTATTTGTGCAATCAAAATTGAGCTTATAAGACAAAAACTTACTCTCATCAGCTGGACTCATGATCCAAATTCCAGCGCCAGCTCCTTCTTTCCCTGCTGCTCCATCAAAATACAAAGACCAGCAACCAGAAATGTCTTCTTCATTACTTTGCTGCAACTCTTCACACTGATTTTCTGCTTTTTCTTTCTGTGATTCCTCTCCCACTGATTCATTAAACAGAATGGCTGATCCCAAGCCTGTATCACAAGAATAGATAGGAAAATTCTGTGGTTTATCCTTACTACTCACCATATATGCCATCCTTGTCTCCCGGTATAACCTTCTCTGCTCCCCAAATACTGGAATAGTAGCATAAGTCAAATCCATTTGCATAGTACCCTTAATTTTAGCTGCCCATGATCTTGAAAGTAATATTCCAAATTTAGGTGGAACATCAGCCACAACAATATCCATGACAGTGGTTTTGGCTGGAATTTGTGTAAGAGCCACAACAACATCCTTAATTAACCCAATACAATGCACTCTCTTAGAATCAAAAGAAAATAAATCTTTATAAGGTCTGGTCACTTCCAATCCTAACCTTTCCATAATGACTTTGGGCATAAGATTATGAGATGCTCCTGAGTCCAACATGGCATTATGAAGAGTCATTTCATGTATATTGATGCTTATATAAAAAGGAGGAAATTCATCATTCTGCTCATCTTCCAGCCTTGGGCCCAAACAAATGATAGGACTGTCTTCTTGCAAATTTAAAATATCAGCTCCTCCCGGGGGAGAATTAAGCATTTCCACAATCTTGCTTCTATACTTGTTTACTTTCAAAAGTTCATTAAATGGGACTGATATTTTAATTTTAGAAATCTCATTTTCTATATTGAATCCTGGAGTAGATTTCTCAACTTCCTTAGGAAGAACAAGAGCTTGATTCTCTTTCTTTTCACTAAGAGCATCACCTTTTTCTTCAGCTTGTTTTGGCTTTTCTTTTTTGTCTTCCACTGCTTTTGGAATATTCTTCTTAGGCTGACCCTTATTTACTGTAATGGGGACATCTCGATTTCTGAGGTTATATTGCTTCTGAATTTCAAATATGGCATGCTGATAACCCTTTAGGAAATCTGAAGGTTCTTTTTCAACCTTTTGTTGACTAGACTCATCATGTTCTTCTTTTGTTAAAAAGATTTCTGAATCTTCTTCACCAAGACAATGAATAGCTTCTTCAGGTTCCTCAGTCTCTTCCTCACCATCTACCATATTTTGCTGAAATGGAGGTCTTACAGGAGGATCAACTGGCTGATTTCTATTTTCCCTTGGCCTTTGTTGATTTTGTGGCCTTCTAAACTGGGGATTTCTGAACCGAGGTTCTTGTTGTGCTTGAGGAGCAGCAGTATTCCCAAGTGCTAATTGGTCCATTAACTTTTCCATAGTCTTCATCATGGTTTCAAATCTTTCATCTTGAGCTGAAGTAGAGGGCCTCTCCTCTTCCTTAATTTTGGTCTTAGCCATCTTAGACCTTTTAGCAGCAAGTATATTTACTTCAACTTTGATAGCATCATTTTGCATATCAGTCAATGTAGCAGACTCTCTCTCTCTGAGTAAGAGAGAAAAATCAGATTCAAAGGACTCAGCATATCTTAGTTGGGCCAGGGCTCCAGGAGGTTTTAAGTGAGCTGGAATGGAATTGTAAATCTTATTGAACCTCTTAGAAAAGTTCTGAATAGTCTCATCTGGGGCTCTTCTCAAATTATTATACTCAGTGAGGGCCTGTACTGGATTAGTCCTATTTCCCCATTTTCTCAAAAAACTATCTTCAAACTCAATCCAACTGTGAATACTACCAGCTCCCAAGGCTTTGAACCATTTCCTAACTTCCCCAATAAAGGACTGAGCAAATAATCTCAATTTGACATCTTCATCATCTACTTCATACCTATCAATAAAGTCATTGAATCTATCTACATGCTCTTCAGCTGTAATGTCTTCATCCCCTCCCCAGGTTGGAATCTTAGAAGCATATTTGTTTGGTAAGTCATGCAAAACAGCAGGGAGGGCCAAAGGCGCATACCTTGCAGGTACAGCCATGATGAAAGGAGGAACAGCAACAATAGGTATGCTATGACCAAGACTAGTATGAGATGTGAGTTGAGGACTGTTTGGACTTACGGAAGCTGAGGACAAAATATGAGTACGAAAAGGACTATTAGGACTTTGTAACCCACCAACAAAAGAGCTCCAATTTAGGAGAGGTAACCCAAGGTTTGAGTTAAGCAGAATTTCAAAAGGATCAAGCTCCTTGAGCTGTCTTAAATCTTCTTTTTCTAACAAAAGCTCAGAAGAAACAATTTCCCAAAACTCCTCTTTATCTTTTTGTGAAATTAAAGAAGAGGTATCAATACCTCTTTTCTGTAAATCCAAGATAATGCCTATTACTTCTTCTTCATTTTCAGACCTTAATATGACCTCTTGAACCTTATCATCCACAAGTTTGTTCTCAAGACTTCTAGAAAACTCAGTAAATAACGACTTTGAAATACTTGAAGTACCTGGTATGTCAGAGAATCTTTGTTTACTTCTTGAGATGATATTCGGATTTTCCACAGGACTAAGTGGATTTGGATCAGGGTTACTCCTTGTGTACCTTCCTTTCGAAGCCACCTTTAAACTTTAAAATAACAAATGGAGTCACCAAGGTAGAATGCAGCCTCGAAAATCATTTGAACTCCTGCTACCTTCAGAAATTCAATCTTAAGCTCCCGGCAGACGCACCAAAATGTTATCACAAAATCACAACTGAAGGGCTGCTGATCAGGCAGACTCTGTGTAACTATTTCAGACCAAGCTTTTGACTAAGGATTAGCCTCCCTAGCCTGAGAGGGCTCTCTCAAGAAAAGTTATTGATTTTGAATGTTGATAAGAGGGCTAACTCTTGTACAATAGATTTAATGTAAGCATAACTGGTTGGAAACACACCAAAAGATATCTCATTGGGCTATGGAGTCTATAATATCAAGTAAACAAGAAAAACACAGTGAACTCATAGAAATCAAGGCTCTTAGCATTACAAGTCAAACATATTCCACCACACATAGCTTGCTGTATACACAGGAAGTCAGAGCATATAAGTATGAATTCTGAGTGATTGCATACAACAAAACCATAAAATAACATAAGGTATAACACATCATCACTTCATTTGACCATGACAATCCTTCGAGAATCTTGAGAAGAGTATAACTCTGTTTTTACTATTACTGTCAAAAAAGATCTTACAGTGGCCCAAAACAACACACTTTTTCTATTAAGTATCCAACCTTTTTTACATCTAAGTTATTCCTATATATAGCCTATCAAAACACTGCTGTACGAGACTCCTCATCAAGCATGAAGGGAGCTCGGGCTTTTGACATAAATGACCTTAACAATAACATAAACGAACTAATTTATTACAAGAGATATGATGCTACGAAAACAGAGGATTCCATCATATTGGCACTTTAAGTCTTCTTCCTTGTATACCCTGATGTGTCCTTTGAGCTTGCCACCTGTAGTACTGCAATAATAACCATATCCAAGCTTAAAACAGATTCAATGTACATACAGCTCCGGATACTTGATGCATAGATGACTTCAATAACCGAAAAGAAAATGAAGCCTATATTCTTGGTTGCTGCCTCCCCTCGGTGTTCATATATTAATGATCCATCTTTAAGCCATTTAAACCTTGGATAGTCCCGTGTGACTGAAGAAAACTCATAACCTAGCCATCCCACAACTGGACAAGTGTATCATTTAACACCTCAGCAGCTCTATCCAAACCCTAAAATTTCGGAGATAAAGTGACTTTTAGGCAAAAGACAAAACTTCGACTTTTTCTTTGAATATTTACACCTGACCTCCTTTTCAAAATTTCTGACTGATCTTCTATAGTCTACATGCTGACATTAAACCATCTCTTTGAATATATGCTGATCTCAGCATTCCAACTCAAGCTTTAAACCTAACCAGTCATCTACAGCAGTTTCGTAGCGCGCTACGAAACTGCTGTAGGTCATCAAAATTAAATATATGAACCTCAAAACAGCAATATTTCAACTCTATGATTCCTTTAGTCTTTCCATACAGGTGTGAAGACACAAAAAAGTCTCAAAAACTTTTAAAAAGACAATGGCCTAACATATATCAAAATTTGAGAAAACACATTCCTCCTTGAATCATTTAGCTAGCTTGTCTAGCTTTTCTTTTAGGCTGATGATTTCCTCCTTCAACTTCTTGTTCTGTGCTCTTAGACTTGCATTCATTTGTTTCATAGTTTTTGCCTGTTTTAGAGCTGGTATTGTCCATACATAGGCGTCAGATACCGAACTAGCTTGACTGATCAAACTTGTTTTACCTTTCATCACAGCTTTCTTATAACTAGTATATCTCACTGCCTTCTCTTTAAAGATATTATGAACCTGAGGTATCTCCTTACTTGCTCCAGCTTGTTTTGTAATGGCAACCACATTTCCACTTTGACTGATAACCACCTTATTGTCCTTATTCTTGTTTTTAACTGCTTGGACTATTCCAGAGAAGATTTCAAGTGCCTCTGTCCTAGGCTTGTCTGAAGGGACTTTCTCTTTTTGAGCCTTTTCTGCTTCCTTTATTTGCCTCCTAGTCATTGGTCTGCGAGGTTTAAAGGCATACTCTTTACCTGGTTCTTCAAACTTTAACCTTTTGGAAGCCTTTGACTTCTTAGAACTCTCAGGTGAAGATTTTGTTAGATCAATATGCATAGGTGCCACCAATTGATCTGGTTCTATTTCAAGCGGTTCAACTTGGATTGGATGTTCTTGTTCTAATTCAATGGCTTCCAGCAAATCATTTAGATTACCCTTAGAAACAGGACTCTCTTCCACATGAGCAGATTTTCCTTTTTCTTTGTTCAGCTGGCCTCTAGTTCTTGCTCTTGAAACTCTTTCAACTTCACTAGACTTAATTTCATCTTTTCTTTTGTGAGTCTTCTGTTTAGATGATTCTGGTGTTTCCTTAAGCGGCAACTTAGAGGCTTCTTTTTCAGACACTTTGGATGATTTCGAAGTTTTGACTACTGATGCCTCAGGAGTTTCTTTGACTGCTAACTTAGGAGTCTTCTTTGTTGATGCTTCAGGTGTTTCTTTGACTGTTACAGACCTCTCTGGCTTCTTTGTTTTAGCTTTGGGCTTCTTATGGTCTGTTATTTCTTTCCTAATCTCAGCCAAAGTAGTATCCTCACTCCTATCTTCTCTTTCTCTTACAGGTAATGGAGTGAGGCCCGTTTTACTAGGGAAACCGGCCATGAATACAAACGAATCCCAGTCTTTACCAATTTTATGTAGGCTATCCAACACCAATAATTTAACCAGACCATGATGAAAAAGAGATGTTTCATAAGCTTCCTTTTTCAACTGAATCTTGTCACACATCTTAGAAATACTCCTGAATAAGTAAAAAGGGATGTCTATTGAGCTCTTACCAGTGAAGTGTAGTAGCAGCTTGAAATGATATGAATAGACTTTGTTGTACCGACCTTCACATGTCAAGTACTTCTGGATGCATGTCAATAATGTAGCATAATTCTCCTTAAGATAGCTCCTTGGGACAGCTTTAGTAAGATCTTCGTCTACATATGGTGCCTTTAAGAATTCCTTACACGGACCCATATCAAACTTGAAATTCTTGAACCATTCTTGGCCACCTCTTGGGATTTCTGTAACTGTAGAAATGACTTCAGGGGAAACCGGAAACTCCAGCATGGCCACCTTTGAATTTAATCCCGTGAAGTTCACTGCAAATGCCTTGGTCACTTCTGCATGTCCACCTTTGAGTTTTTCACAGAACCGCCAACAACCAGCAGCTCTGAACGCCTTTGCTACTTCCTCATCACTGAGGGTTACATCTAATCCCTCCGGCTCTGTTCTCACACATCTACCCGAACGGTGCTCCTTTCTCTCCATGTTCCTTTGCACAATTCTACACAAGGAAATGCCGGTGGTTTGCAGCACGATAACACTCCTTGGCTGTAGAACTCAGGCTCGCTTGCAGTAGTCTGATTAGAATAAAGCTCACGCTTTTCATAGAGTAGAAGACATTCATATGTTATGAAAAACACATTATGGAATGACCACTTCCTATAACGTCCTCCAAACTGACACATAACTCAATGAAATCAGACCTGATGGCAAAGTAATGGCTAATCATGACACGTAAATGGTGTGAGGAAACAATCATAACCGGACTCGTGACTCACCACTTCTCGGATTAGACATTTCAGGAAAAAAAAAAAAAAAAAAACTAGACAACAGCCCGAAACCCCGATTTCGTAGCGCGGGCAGTTCAAATTTAAAGGAATGCGCTACGAAATCGCTGGCAAACGGGCCGCTACGAAAACACGCAAACATTATTTAGCAGCAGAACTGACCAATCACACTCGCGCTACGAAACTGCGCAAGTACCTAAGAGATCATACCCGTGCTGCGAAACTGCGCAAGTACCAATGACATGACATGACATAACTAACCATGATGGAAGATGACTAATGCCCTTGCCTTTACACGAATTTCATTCATAACTCTTGAATTTCAAAATTTGAAATTGACATAAGTTAACAAACTTATTTACAAGACCTCAAGACTTTATAAAAACTTATGAACAATTAACATATACATGAACTATAGATTCTAGTGATAACAGGTCTCTTGCCTAAATACATGTATGATGGTGAAGGCAAAGTGGCCTGGCCTATGTTCTTACATGACTTCCTTGCCATGCTTGACAAGGAAGATGGATGTTTTGACAAATAGGCCAGTCTTCTACTTGCATACACACTTCAGAAATCGCCATTACGGTGGCTGTGAAACCTATCGACTGATAACGCGCACTCACTTGAGCACTTCTGTGATCTCATTGAAGATACTTTCTATCATTTTTATCTAGAACACTTGACCACAAACTGTTACAACAACAGAAGGCTCCACATGGATCACTTGACGATTTTTAGCAGTGCTTCCGTGTTTTGCAGTTTCAAGCTTCGAAAAGCCAGATGAAGTTTTAATATGTCATTGACACATTCAAGTATTTCCTTATCAAATCTATCAATTCCAAGAAGAAGTATTAGCCCAAGCCTCACTTAGCATACTTCAGTGATGGAGCTGCTCAATCACAGGCATATACGGTCACTGTCACAAGTGACTGTCTACCATCCCCTCATCAAACAACTCCACCATTGCAGAGTGATGCAGGAGATCAGGCACACACATCTATTCATCTGTCACATCCTCCGAAAAACACTTCGCTTAATTTTCACGTAGATTTGGTTGTGAGTGCATTGAGTTTTCATATGCATTTTGTACCACAACCTCCATCTTCGTACTTGGATGATCCTCCAGATGATACTGTCTTGTGTTCCTCCATTCCAGACTCTACACTTGTTGCGAATGAGGATCAAGCCATTGACGGAGTTGGTGTACTAACATGTGCTATCGTTCATGAAGAATATGGATGGGAGCTTGAGCTTAACACTCGGTGAAGGATGACTCCCTTCTGTCTGAGCCTCCTTCATTCTTTCCTGACATCTTTGGTGAACCTACCATCCATGATTTCCCATGTGTATCTTCATCTACAGATCCACCCATTTTTTATCACTTGCAGGACACATTGGATGTCAGTCCATCATTTGATAATGGAGAGGATAAATTATTCATTGAAAATCCATTTGACCTTTCAACTGCCTTTTTCGGAACCATAGAGGATGAATTTGTCTACTTCTCATCTACCCCTCTGTTTGATTTATCAGATCATGAGGATGTCGATGAAATCATTGATTTTTCTAATCGTAGATGTCATGATCTATTTAATCCCATATTCGATCACGATCATGATTCTACCGTAGTTGATTTTTTGAAGCCACCTGTTTATGATGATCTATTTGATGACGAAGTTGAAACCCCATACACTGTTGAGGCACTTCAACCTGAGTTGATGGTTATGTTAGGCCCTCGTTGTCCTAAGGTTGGTTTCACTTTCGATCAAGAAATCGTTGAAACACCCAAGGCTCCTCATCACTCATATGTATGCATTGAAGATCAACCTCACACACAGATCATGCTTCCTCCCCTCAAACTGCAGGATCCCATCACTCATGCATTGGAGGAATATTACATTTCAAGCACACGTTCACGATGCAAGTTGTCTTTGTTTCTTTCATTTGCTTGAATGTCACAATCAAGAGTATGCATATGCTTCACAGTTGCATGCCATGTCAGCAACACTGTGATAAGTACATGGACTACATGTCATGTACTTGCACTCCCTTATGTTTCGTGGACACTTTTAAACATGAAGTGTGTTTGTCTTCATTATTATATCTTTCTTGTTTGTTGGTTCGCACAACTGGGTTGCTCGCAGACCAAGCCTTCACCAACATGGTTCAACCAATGCGCCAATGGCTACATTGGAAATATCACTTCACGTGATCAAGCCCATGCACCCTTAGCTTAGGAGTAGGAGTAGTGTTTGCTTTCACTTTGTTTTCTTGCATGCCTATTTAATTTCTTGCTTTGCATGTTTGTTTGTCTGCTTGCTTGTTTTCTTACCCACTTTTCTTTTGCATTTACTTCTACTTCTACTTTTCTTTGTTGTTTTTTTTCTTATTTTCTTTCGTAGGATAGTTTCGCATGAAATCGTGTGTGACTCTTGAAACAAGCTGGGTGAAGTAAAAGAGGCCTTATGTAGCTATCACTACTTGGTTATATGTCATCCTGCCTCTATGTGAAGAACTTGTTACTTTTGGTCCATGATATGTCCATGGAAAATACATACTGTTCGAAGTGAACCTTGGTGAAAACACAACGCTTGCGTGCTAACTAGTGTCACATACTCTAGTTGGTTGTTTTTGGGTTAACCGTTGGCACCTCAGTCAAGTAGAATAAGGTGAGGGGGAAAACCTTAACAAGAACGCAATAGGTATATAATAAACTTCTTCTCTGAAGTAACAACCTCTTCTACTCTCAATAAGTAAAGATCCCTCTTCTCCCTCCAAAATGAATAAGTGCTATGCATAGTTACGAAAATGCAAAAATGAAAAGTGAAAAATTTTCAATAAAATGAAAAATGAATAAGGCGAAAGAAGAGAAAGGATTCTTGCACAGAGAGGTGACGCAATTAACTCCGTCAGGTACTAATCATTCTCACTGGTAGTAGAGCGATTCTTGTGTTCTTGCATGACTCCGCTGGGGTATTTTCCAGGTCTAATGGTAGTAGAGCAACACCAGAGATGAAACTAAGGCTCTGACAACTATACTGCTTGTGCACCAATATACCCCTAAACCCCAATCAAAATAGTTGTGTTGACTTGGCTTGGAATGTGTGTCGAACGAACAAGAGCTTGGAAGATGCTACATATTACAATCAAGCAAGAGTGGAAAACAAGATGAATTAAGAATTGAAAAATACTTCCAGAGGTATTAGACTTGCCTTTCACAAACAAGGTCCATTCAGAGAGTTGGATTTATAACAATGTGTCGCTAAGTGTTGTAGTGGCTACAACCACCCTCAATTTTTTTCCTTAACTTCGTTTGGAGCCTCCCTACTAGCCTTCCTCAGCAGCATGTCTTGCCTTGTCAAGTACACAAGCTTCAATGATTTTCTAATAAACTGTCAGCCTGTGCATGATAGCTTGTTGCATCCCCCTCTAGGCTGTTTCTCCAGACTTGGTCTAGCTACAGGTTGAGCAGCTCCCTCAAGAATTTGCAAAATTCTGGAGGGGAACCAGCCTTCTCTCCAAAAATTGTGCAAACCTATCTGGCAGCCTATTGGGCTCCAAAAATGCACAAACCGACATGCCACCCTTCATTGGAAAAACTGCACAATCTCTCCTAGCAAGGCTGCTCAGCCTAGAAATTGTGCAATTCTAGGTAGCAGTCAGCTGCTTAGCCTAGAAATTGCGTAATTCTTCTGAGCAGCCAGCCCTGCTCGCTCCCAGAAATGCACAAATTTTCCCCTCAGTCAAGCAGGTTGTTACATGTGCCATTGAGTTGACCGGTTCCACCCAGGACCAAGAAAAATTGAATTGCATGCATGGGTTGCTTTTTCTTGGAATAGAAAACTCACCATGCAAAAAACATCCCTAGATTTTAGGGATCTATTTTTAGCAGCTCACATGAAAAGATAATTTTAGAATCTTTCCCCCACGTGTCGCTTTTTCCTAGATTTGTGGCATGCATGTCATGAGCCACAAACTTATTTATTCGACACTTCAGAGCTCATTTCTTCACATCGATATTGGAGCTCTGACATCCCACAACACATCCAGGAGTCTTTGACACATCCAGCTAAGCTATTCCAGGTAAGTCAACTTAACTTGTCTTTTGCAACATTTCTGTCTCTTTTTGTGTTTTGGCTTGTGTGAGTGTAGTTTGCTTGATTTATGTGAATGCTTGCTATCGCTTACATGCATACTAGCTTGTACTAGCATTGTTTCATTTTTTGTTAACATATCACTGCTGTTGCATTCAATGACTCGCTTCACCCACGTGCATGTTGTTCCATTTTTTGAATCTTTCATTCACCTTTTGCATGCACAATCATTCAATTTTGTTTACACTCAATATCACCATGCATTCACATTCACATTTGCTTTCAGTTTCCCATCAGTGGGTCTGGGCAGCCTTGGCCCAAACTCTACCTCACCCAGACAACATTGCGCAATCTTGAGAGTGAAGGCTCTATCTTCCTCTCAGAAAATGCGCATTTCTGCCCAGTGACTGACCTCTAGTCTTGCATTGCACAATTCTGAGGGACAGTGACTACTGGCCCAGAAAATTGTGCAATGCAGTCACTAGGCTTGCAACCATTGCTAGCTGAAATTATGCATTGTGTAATTCCAACAGCCAACCTAGATTGTGCATTTCTCAATTCCAAAAGCCAGTTAACCTCCCAAATAGCCTAGACTTCCTTTTGCACAGTTCTGGTAGCCAGTCTCCCAGCCTCCCAGGAAAAATTTCGCAATCCTTGCCAGTCAATTCCCAGGTATGTTGCATGTCATTCCTCAAGTTTGCTTTGGTTTTAGCTGACATATTCCTTGCCATGCATGTCGCTATTCCTCCAGATATAGTAGGTGTTCATTCGCCTCTTGGCAGTTCAGGATCAATGGCGTCCAAGAAAGCAAGATCAAAGGACACTGACAGAAGTGAAACTTCAACAGAAGTTGAGTTAGTGTCTACAATTTTACCAATCTATGAAGACACCAAGCTGATTGTAGACAAGAACATCAAGCTGAAATGGAAAGAGGTCAATGATGCATTTGTAGGCACATTTGGGGAAGACCTCGAAGACCGACAAGTCTATGTGAACATCCACAAGTCCGACTTGTATCGGATTGCACACTGGTATCCTGTGCTCCCATGCGCGACATGATACATTGGATCATCTCACACACTGATCTTGAGACGATGACATTGAGCAAGGTCAGTGAGACGAAGATTTCTACCTTTAGGGAAAAATATTATGAACAGATGTATCATATGCCAAAGCCCATGATCACCATGGAGACTCCCTTCAGCCTACCTAGCAACAACCCCAACTCCAGAGATATTTTGAAGAACTGGATGAAGGAGGCGGCTAAATTCAGGATGACACGTAACCAGGTTTACAAGGCGAAGATACTGTGAAAGGTGTATCAATACTTGGTCATCTTTTCTTGTCATTTGTATGGCCAAGAAATCACAAAAACCTTCCCACAGAGTTGGGTGATTGCGTTGGACCAACTGGCTAGAGAAGGAAAAGCATGCAACTGGTCTGACATGTTGGCTCACTAGCTGAAGGAACAGTTTATAAAGGGCTTGACCACTGCCCAAAGGTATGCAAGCATAAATCTACATGTCCACCTACGTATTGGATGCAAGAAATGGACATTAGTGGAGACATCTATGAACACTTATTGTAAGATGTTGTTTGAATGCAACTTCAAAGGAGTTATCACATAGCTGTCTGATCATTTTGTCACCTCGGTTTACAAGATGTTATTCGAACAGGATCCACCCTACATGTCGAAGGAAATAATGTAGGCACTGATCGACATAGCTGATTAGTATGCCTCACCATCTGACACCTTCATATGGATGTACAACATGGAGAAGCCTCTGTATATTCTACCTAAGTTTTCCTTAGACAAATTCGTCATGCAGGAAGTATCATATCACATCTCGGCAGGATTATCAGCGAGGTTGCATTGGAAGAAGAAGGCACCTTGGCGCACTCTTCCATTGCGGATCGGGCTATACAAGATACAAAGTTTCAAGCATGCGGATTTTGAAGCAGAGGAGATGAAGACATATCCATTCAATGCTCAAAGTTACAATCCGTATGAACTACATTGTCTTGTGAAAGACCACTGCACGAGAGTACAGTTCAATTGGATCCACGGGGAATTTCATTGGGTGGAGGAAGACCCATGGAGATATTGTTACAGCTTCTCCAGACCCAATGAACTGGTTGGCCTCACTATGGAATGGGTAGCAAAGCAGCATCCCGGAGAGCACCAAAAGTAGCAACAGTAGCAGAGGTAAACATACCAGTGCATGACAAGGGCAAGAGGAAGATTGTCGACAGCATGGAGGAAGAGCAAAGCTGCAAGTTCCGAGCAGACCCACTTGTGCAGAAAGTAGCTTTGGAAATAGAGGAAAAGAGGCAACAACACAACAAGAGAAACATGCAAAGGAATAGAGAGAAATGGAAAATGGAGGAAAGATATAAGGAGTTGCATAAGTTGAAGGAGCAACTTTGGCAGGAACAGGAGCTGTGCAGATAGGAGAAGGAAACGTAGTAGGGACAAGTACAATAGGGGGCGCAACTTGTACAAATAGATGAAACTACACCCGTACAAGTAGTAGAATCATCAAAATAGCTAGAATTAGGCAGACAGGGTGAAGCATCGCAGGAATAGGACTTTTCTAAGGAGATAGAGCAAGCACTTGAATAGATGGATACAGATATGGAGCAACACAAGAGTCAGAGTGAGACATCAACCTCATGCCTCACCACCAAGAGGTCGACCCACCAACTTCACCTCATCCAAAAGAGGAGAAAGTTCCATGCGACCAAGGAGACACTAAGATCCTTGGAGATCAACCGGAAGGAGAGATGAACAACATCTCATTCGACGAATCTCAACATAGAGTTGTTGAATCTTGCAGAGTGTCGACTTTGGATGATCATACATCTCTTCCGTAGTTTGAGGAATGAGTAATCATTTCTGACTTGCACAAACATACAACAACATTGGTCGATGCTACAAGAACATATGCCAAGGCCACTAGCTTGAGTGTTCGCTTCATGATAGCTGAGAACGAGCGAATGGATAAGGAGCTACAGATGACCAAGCAAGGAGGAGAATTGGTTACAACATCCACTCGAGTAGAATTGAAGAATGCAATAATGTATGAAGTATTGTCCCTTGACACAGTCATGGGGGCATTGTATTCCAAGTTTGGTACCGTGCATAAGGGAGTTGTCCATCTAACCGGTTGGAAACAACGATGTGCTAGGAGAGCACGTATCTTGTCGAAGGTGCATGTTGTTGTTGGATACATGCAAACATGGATGATGAGATACAAGGGAGCCCCGTTACACTTTCCTGAGATGATGAAGCCCAGAGTGGTCGAGCTGAAGGCACACATCCAGAGTCAGATCAGGAACTATGAAGATCTCTTGAAACTCATCACTAGTCTACAGGCTTCCCATGCATGGGTATTCAAGAGTATGGATGTTGTTGTGCGCACACATGCAATCCCATCTATTGGGACACTTAGCCAAGTGAAGACAAAGGCACAAGTCTGACTAGAGCTTGACTCGTACTTTGACGAGTTGATGCGCATAGCCACCAACCTAGACTTGTTGATCAGTGCAGACACCATGCAAAAGTATGTTGCTAGTCCAACCACACTCAAGACAATAATGCACATGCTATCAGATGAGTTGGACAGAGGAGCCCGAGTAGTGTACCCAGATGCTATGGAGGAAAGAGTTCATTTCCAGAAATATGTCACCTTAGAGTATATGGACACCATCGCGAACTACTGAGCTTGGCATCAGTTCGCTACTGTCAACCACCATGAGGATATCAAAGAGCTGGTCTTCCAATAGTTTTCTGAGTCATAGTGATGTCTTGCATGGCTTTCTCAAGCCTATTTTGTCTCACATGGGTACATGTGCAGATTGTATGTAACGTAGTTGGATGTAACAATCATAGTGTAGATAAAGAATCATGAGGGTAGTTGAACTGTCACAAAGGGGAATGTCAAGGGCCACCCCAGCCTGTGCTATATATAGTCCCTTATAACTCATTGCAGAGACTTTTTTTCAGCCAAGCTTCTGATAGGACTATCTTAGAGAGAGCTTGGACAATATTGTAATGAGCCTTGGCTTCTCCACTGCGTAGAGCTAGTATATCTCTTTGGAGGAGTAAGCGACATTAACTGTAATGTTCCGCTGTTGGAACTAGTGGTTGGACATGGATGTATTGTATGACTAGAACTTACACTTCTTAATATAAAAAAGCCATCACGTTTCATGCATATGTTGTATTGTATTTCAACTATCTTGTTTACTCGAAATGATATATGTATCGGTTTGCTTACGCATGCATGTGTAGCTATTTTTTGTATATATATGTATGAATCTTTCTGAAATGTGCTGTTGGTTTAACCATCACTTTGGATTGCTAGCTTACTTGCCTTCCATGTTGTGATGCATCTTTTCTCATGTGTTCCCTTCTTAACTACGTGATTTCAAATGTTTCCAAGGGGCACACTCACTTCACCCTTCGTGTGTTAGAATCGTTCATGCACCTTTCTTGACTCACTGCATATGTCACACCCTTGCTACCAACAGGGACATCTTACTTGCCTCTGTGCGAAACCGTGGTCAATGCAATACCGTATGACCCATTTCTCGGAATCCTACACCAAACAGTTTGAGGTCTAATTGGGACTTCTTACTGTGGAGATCCGCTGGCATGTTAGCGGGTCCAACACCATTAACAAAATGACAAGTCATTTTTAATATTTATGGTCATTTTCTCGTTATTTTATTCATTTTTAGTGTTTTGACCTAGATAGGCTTCATTTTTACTATGAAAAAGGTATGTTTAATCCTTCTTGTGATGTTTTGAGCACGTTGACAACTATTAGCAAATTTTCATTATGTTTTGAACATGTTACTCTAACCAAAGAGTATACTTTTATCTATTTTTCAAGCTCTTTAAACCTACAAAAGTGGAACCCCCCTTGGAGTCCTCTTTCAGCTCTTTTCAGACTCCCAAAATATGAAAAGATTACCAAGCACTTGTCTTCTCAAACTCGTAACACTAAATGAAAAGACGTCTACTCAGTATAAGTTTAACCCTTTTCCAGACTAAGATAAACTAACTATGAAAAAGGAAAACCTTAGTCGAACATGGCTAAGAGGTTCTCTTGGGTATTGTTTTCTACCTTTTCGGACCTAAGGGACTACCTACGAAAAGGGATATTTGGAATTTTCTTTTTTCACCTCTTTTTCAAACTCTCTAAGCATGAAAAAGATGACGAGTTTTACCTTCACTAGACTCTTTGAAACATCAAAAAATGATGTATTCGTCGATCATGATGAGGCCGAGCCACTCCTTCTTAGGTTTCATTAAATATACTTAGAGGAATTCATTTAAAGGATGAAAGTACAGATCAAGCATATGTTATCCTCCTCAATATTGTTAAAAAATAAAGAGGTATTGACCAATATGGTTGGGAAAATTGGGAAAACAAGGGGTTCCATTTTTCTAATGGTAGCGAGTCCTTCTTGAACATGACACTCTTCCACTTCATCTCTATGGTTGTTGAGTTGGGTAACCTGCTTGTCTTTTGTTTATCATACCGCTTCAAAGCCTCCATTTCTGTTTTGGGTCAATGCTGCCAACTCCTTTCAGTGTCACCGGTGTGTTCAAGAGAATTCCTTCAGTTGATCATGGCTACAATATTCTTAAGCCTTCATTTCATGTCTGCCTTTCCTGATTGAGTTCCATATCAACATCATTATGATCATTCTATCTCAATAATCATACCCATTTCGTGTCGTTGATGGGGGATACATCGTGGCCCTCTTGCGACGGGTCACTTCCTGTCGACATTAGCACATAATCCAGGAAGATGAATTAGAAACACCCCTTGGTACCTTGGTGCTTGCACACATCAATGGAAAGTTTCCTCACTCTCGGTGAAATGTTTACATCAATTCCTTTGAACGAAATATTATGTGTGGTGTTCGACATCAACTTATTCACTCACACCATACAGATTGTACTATAGTACCTTGAGATCCATTAACATCATCAATCATTTCTCTTGCGTCTGTTAACAACTTACATCATTGGCCAATAATCAGATGGTTTCTACCATGTTCAACTCTAGCTCATTGATTCACATGGTTATACTTGTACATTGGTTGGTCATGTGAACAAGATAGAAGACCCTAGATCTAGTTTCCACCATCCGGGCTACGATTTCAAGATTATACAAAGATCACAATGTATGATGGACATGATCATATAGACAGTCTTCCAGTCATGGGTCCACCAATTACATCTGTGAACATGTCTTTGATCATTATACATGTTATGCTTAGCTTATGAGTTGAGTATGGGTATGCCTCTCGCAACAAACAAAGATGTCATGTTGTAAATGTATTGTAACAGATGAATCTTGTCGGTTGTCCTTTATCCCTACTTGTCACAAGGTAAAGCTCTTTAGTCATCAGTCATCATATCTGACTTTGCGCTTTAGGGGGAATTCTGTTATAGGCCATTTTTTCACATTCGATCAGTGAGCCTCCTAATGGGATCAATAAACATCCTAATCCCCCTTGTCACCATCTTACACAAATCCCTATGCATGTACCTTTCATTTCCTAGAGTTTGAGCCCTAAACTGCTTCATCTGAGCCAATTTGAGGACCAATGCTCCCTGTAGCCCTATTGGGGTGTGTTCACTAGCAGGTTTCTCCACTATGGTGTGTGTTGGTCACCAACAAGTTACCCGCCTTTTCACCTACGTTGGTTCTAAAAATCTAGGAGAATGATCATGATTCCAGAAGCTTCCCCTTCTAGGATTTTCCTGAAGTTGTTTCAACTACTTACTGTTAGCACCCAGGTTGTTCCCTATGACTCCCAAGGGAATACGGCCGGGGTAACCACTAACCAGTCTTTGGATTACAGTTTCTAGCCAAACTGTAATCAGAGAGGGCTCTCTCTTTGTGATTTGTCTCTGTTTTGATAGTATTTTAGGCTAGCTGTGATTTTCAGGTTTTGGTTTAATGTTTTGGTTGAGGGATGTCTTCTGTACCTAAGGTGTAAACCTTCATATGATTCTAGTCCATTGGGCAATGGAGTCTTTGGTTACTGGTTGTTTGAGAGGTAGATTAGGATTGCTGAAACTGCAGGGCCTTTTGAATATCTCATGAAACAAACTTGATATTATAGTGATGAAATGTGTGCAACCAGTGAAAAGCAATTAAGAATTTTCCACTAAGCTGGGTTGTAAGAAAGAAATGTATTGTAAAGGAGCAGACTTGAATTCCTAAACAATAATTTCTGTGAAAGATACAGTGTAGGGGTGCAGCAATTAAGAATCACACCTTTATAACCATAACTGAAGAAAACATTTGTAATAGCATAGATTGAATTCAGGGTATCCTATGAATAAATCCTGGAATTAGTCTTTTTCTCTGCCATTAATTGTGAAATCTAGAACATGGATGAGTTATGAAAAATAACAGAAAGAAACATAACGAAAGTTCAAAGGAAACTTATTGAGTCATGACAACATGTAGGAATCCTGTAGCACTCAGCAAATCGCATCACAATCCCTCAGACAACACAGACTTTGGAAATTCCATCGGCCTTTTTATTAAACTCTGAAGATTTACAGCAAAAGAACTCTTGAAGAGTAATCAACAACCCCCTGCAAGCTTATGCTAGGGGGGAATATATACAAACGGTCATACAAAATATCTAAGGCGTTGAGTCATCTGAGAAATGAATGTTTTCACCAACTTTGTATAGAACAGTAGATAATAAGTTATGACTGTTTTTAATACAACATAAAAGCTCTTTATGTTTGTCAGAAGATATTTTGGCCTTTAGAGGCCACTGAGTCGGTCTAACTGTTCTGCTTTAACTCTGAGAAATGCGTCTTTATGGCATGTCGTGCTGTAACTTTCGGCCCTGCTACCTGTTAGTTGTCAATTGTGCTTTGTTGGCCAATTAGTTCTGCTGAGTTGGCTCAGCCCTTTCTCTTTCATGCTTGCTGATATTTTCAAGATTTCCTGTGCATGATCACTGGTAGATTCGAATAATAAATAACAAAATTTGATTTACAGGCTCTGGTTTATAATATCATCTGTATTGCCTTAGTCCACCATTCCTGTGTGGGCAATTGATGTCTGAGAATTGCATCTAATGTCTCATCTGCCTCTGTATATTTATAGAAATTGGGAGGCGCTTCAAACAGATGTTTGATCTCATCCATAATAAAAAATAAGCTCTCTAACCTATTGTAGAGACTTTGTCCTGTTGCTGGCCCTGTTTCCTCTGAGGTGCTGGCATTCTCTGTAATCTGATTTGTGGCAAAGGTGTTCACCCTCTTGGCGTAGTTTTCATGTGAAAGAAGTTTTCCCGCGTTGTTCAGTAAGCCTGGAAGACCTCTGTTTTGCAAAGCCACAAATTTTTCCATGAATCTATTGACCTCGGTCTGCATATCCTGGGTCCTTCTTTCTAGTGTCTGCACTAGGCTTCTCAGTGTTAGGACCCTCTTTATTAGCTGAATAGTCTCAGTTCTGTTGGAGATTCCCATAGTAGCTAACTGAGCACTTGTTCTGTTGTTAAGCACATTGATCATTCTATTGGCAACCTCAGGCATATTGCCTAGAGATGCCCTTGATCTCTGGATTTCCCTCTGTGCTTTTGCTATTAGCTCCAGCTGCTCATGGATTGTCTCAATGTACTGCCATTGGTCAGTGATGGATTGGCCAATGTTGGCCCATAGCACTGTCTTGAGCTCAGCTGTCACTTTATCCAATGTGAGCTCCTTTTCCAGCTCCTTTATCCTGTCTTTAAGGGCCTTTATTTCCCTGTCCTTTTCTGCTACAGTCTGCTTGGATTTGTCATATCGTTCATTCAACTTGCCCAAATTTTCCCTGGCCTCTTTTAACTCTGACATTTGGGCTTCCAGGGCTTGGATTTCATTTCTTAGTTTTTGCATGTCCAGGCTTGAAGCCTGGTCTGTTGTTGGCGCTGGTGCTGAGGTGGATGGTGCTGCTGGTTCTGTTTTTTGAGTTGGAGGAGCAGTGGTTTGAGGAGCTTCTTCAAGGTTAATTATTTCAGGAGGAGGCTGAGAGGTTTGACCTCCTTCCTTTTGCTGCAATGCTGCCTGTAATGCTGCCTGGGCAGCCTCTGACTCTCCCAGCTTCTCTTGGGTCTGGATTAGCTGTTTGTATAAGGATACCAGCAAAGCAGTGGCATCTTGATCATGCCTTAGCTGAGCAACTTCTTCAGTCTGTGGGTGAATTGTTGCTGGGACTTTGACCATCTTTCTAAGGGCTTCCATGTCTGCATCCCTTAATTTCAACAATGCTTGCACAGCCTTAATATCCTTGGGATCATGCCCAAGTTCTATAATTATATCTTCTAAGGCCCTGATTCTATTATCCTTTGCTTGAGAGGATGCCCTTTCCAATTCAAGCTGGGCAGTGGTGTTATTTAGGCTATTTTCTAGCCTGTAGTTATCCAGTGTTTTGTCTGCCAAGGAGGCATACACCATCTCACCCGTTTGTTTGTGCAATTCAATTTTGTCCATTGGGTGGATGTCCTTGGCAAGGACCTCAAGATTGGTCCTTATATAATCTGTGAGGGACTGGGGCTGTGCTACAGCTGGCATAAAATGACTCATGATCATTTTGCCCTCCTGTACATCATAGGCAGACATCAGTCTTTGCTGGTTGGTAGGAGCCATTTTCAGCAGATGATTGTAGAGCTGTATTTTAAGTGGCTCATTTTTCCTTTTAATGTCAATAAACTGATGTTTGATTCCTCCTTCAGCTTCTCTTTGGTGGCTTGAGGATCTGACTTCTCCTCCTATTGTTCTGTCTTGTCCCTGCTGGAAGGAGCTAGCAGATGCTTCTCTACTAGGTGGGCCCATGCCCAGAGACTGTCCTATTGGCATTTCCTCCTCAGAGAAGGGATTCATTCTATGCCTTTTTCCTTCCTGATCTATGGATGATGTGAGGGGAGTCTCTCTGTCCCTTTTCCTACTTATGTCCTCCTTTTGTGGAGTTTGGAGGACTGAAGCTTCAGTAGTAGTCTCTTGCCTAGGAGGCACAGTGTTCTGAGCCTGTTGCTCAGTGAAAATTGGGGCCTCAGCTGCCCTTTCTTGCTGTAATGGCTGCTCTTTGTCATGCTGCCCCTCCTCTTGCTGTAACTCCTGCTGTTGTGGCTGCTCCACCTGCTGCTCTTGCTGCTACACCTCCTCATGAGGTGGTTGTTTGGTTTCCATCACTTTTTCCTTGCCTTTGCTAGAGGTTGGCTCACTAGCTTTGGCTGCTTGCTAATTTGCAGTTGAGGACGAGGCAACTGCTCCCACTTGTGTGCTTGGAAGAGTGGGTACCTGTGAACAAAGTTCAAGGTCAGCCATCTTCTTCAGATTTCTCACGGCTCTTTGATTCAACTCTTCTTGTGTAACAGGCTCCTCTAGGGTTCCTCTTCTCCATTTTACTTGATTAGCATATTTTTCTATGTGAGGAATCCTCACATGATCATAACCGGACAGCCTATACTTGACCCTTCTTAGAGATATGAAGTGACTGGGGTCATATGGTTTCCACAGGAAACTGGTTTGCAGGCCAAGGGATTCTAACATGTTATCCGCCTCCTTCCAACCTTCTTCCCTTTTGTTGTAGATAAAGTGGCCAAGTTGGTTCCTGACCTTTAGTTGTGCTTTCTTGCCTCTGCCTGAAAAGTGCAGCACATCGGCATTCCCAAATTTCCTGAAATATTCCAGGGCAAATAATCTCATGGGCACATACTTGGGCAATCTGTAGGGAGGCAGTTCACACCCATAGATCTTGATGACTGTATGGTTCTGGTAGAAGTACCAGTCCCCAATGCTGTATGATTTGGATAACTGAAGGATCCTTTGCATGTCATCAGTGAGCCTTGGAGGAGGTGAGCTCATCAACATAGACATGGCTGGGTGGATGAAGAGATCTATGAACTCACAGTAAGTGTATGGAGAGTGAGATCTGTAGTGGAAGGCAGAGGACCAATAGACCACTGACCTTGGATTGCCTTGGGCATCCACTCTTTTCATGGCAAAATGAAATCTCTCGTGTTGATAATACAAAATCAAATGGTAGATGTAGGAGGTGTATCTGAACACCCTTTCTCTGGCCAGGTTCATCAATTGCTCATGTATTTTGTCTGATATATAGGTGGCATAGTCATAGCAGACTGGAGACTTGCCAGGGGCAAACATAAGAATAATTACCAGCACAGTTTCATCAACAAACTCGATTGAATTGTAGCCCAAAGTGGGACTAATCATGTCTGCAAGATCTCTGCCCAATTGGTTGAGGTATACTTGATTGATAGGAGGATACTTCACAGAGTCAGAGTCAATGTACAACTGATTTAATTTGGTGACCTGAGCATCTGTCAATCTGGCTCCTTGATTTATCAAGTCTATGAGTGATAGAGGGACCAATTTCTTCTCAGTCCTGAAGCAGAGCATCTCTTTGATAGTTTCTGGGGTGATATAGAACACAGCCGAGCCTGAAGGGTCAAGAACTGCCCTCTGAGTAGGGTCATAGTTTTCAGCACAAAGGTGGATCAAATCAGGGAACTGATTGACCTGAGGAAGCTTGAATATAGGGAGAAAAGAGTCCCATATGCCCAGCACATCTGTCCCACTCTCATGTTTAGCTTTTAATTCATTAAGCAGGTGGATGTGGAACTTGGTCCTCATCAGCATTTCCTCTGAAATTTGATAGTCCAGGTCTGCCAGAGGCTGCCACTCCAATTGTCTCTGAGGAGCATTCAATGGAGCAACGTTCAATGCCACCGGGGCTACTGGTGGATCCATGGATGCTTTAAGGATTTCTGTGGTTTATGGACTAGTGTTACTGTGCAGAACAACACTAAAGAGTTTTCTTTGAATAGGAAGGTGAATTACCTGGGTACAGAGGACAAAAGGTGAGTTGCAGCAATTGAAATACTGCTTTGAACACAACTAAGGCAAATGTATGGCCTTACTCCCTCTTTTACAGCAAATTGGTATGGTTTGGGTTACTAGTTCGCGATTGCGCGGACAGAATGCAGTTTACATCAAAATTGCAGGTAAACAAGGCTTAGCTGGTGAATTTCGACGTCCTAGGTGCAAATGGGGACCGGGCACGAGGGATTTGCCGGTGAATTTTATGTTTTTTTAGTGTTTTAAGCTATTTTGGCAATTTACAGACAGAATCGGGCGCAGAAAGGATTTGCATGAGTAAATACCTGATATACAGTCAGCAATGGTCAAGAGTGTAGGTGAATTAGCGCGCCAGCGGTCTCCAGGTTGATTCAGCAGGTTGGCGGAGGCTCGGACATAAAAAATACATGTAGAGGTTACAACAGCGTTTTTGCAGAAAGTGTAAAAAAATGCGACATTTCGGCCAAAATATGGTTTTTTAGGACTTTGGCGCCTTTTTGGGATGACGTCAGCATGACATCATCGGGTGACGTGGCGGCATACAAGGGGTCCACGGGGATGGTGAAGTGGCAGACAGGTGGGGCAACTGGAGGACGGGGCGCTGACACGGCAGTGACGCTGGTAGGGCGGATCACCCGAAACCGGAAGCGGTTACCGGTTTCATATCGCACCGCTTTTGTTACGGAGGCTGGAATGTCAGATGTACCTCCGATACGCTGTGGGGGTGGCGCGTGGCAGAGGCCTGACGTCACCCTCTGACAGATATCGGAAGGTAAATCTCGTACGTCGGGGCCGGTCCGATATGCACGAGGGCCGTCGGATCAAAGGGGCCCGATCCGACGGTCGACGGGACGCTGAGATGACCGAACGATACGGGCGGAGGGCGGAATAAAATAATATTTCTTTTGGGATTTGCGCCCGGCGGAAAACTTTGGAATATGGCAGACTTTTATGGTTTTTCCAATGTTTTTTGCAAAAATGCGCATAGCGCCAGAACTTTGGATAAAATGAAAAAGTGGGTTTCTGGTGAATATTTCGCAAACGAAGCGGGTTAGGGGTATAGTAATGGGGTTTTTATAAGGTTTTAGCATATAAAGGGGTTTAAATGGGTCAAATGACTTCTTGAAGGGGGGAAGAGGGGTAGGGTTTAGGGTTCTTAAACTGGCCTGGTGCCAATTTAATTCCTGATTGTGAACATATGGCTATAATGCCAAGGGGAGGGATATTTATACCATGCTTGGGGTTTATACACCATAGCGTTATAATAGTAGGGAAAAGGGTAACATAGGGGATTTTAGATAATAGAAGTTAGGGGTTAGTATGGATGGAAAAGGTGAATGAGGAGTGAAGTCACTAAGTTGATTGGGAAATCACTTAGCTTATAGATTAGATCAAAATGAAAAGAATTTTAGACAAGAAATGTGGCTTTTAAAGGAATAGGAACCACTATAAAACCACCAATTCTTCCATAAATCTCAACTGATGAGGGGATGTTAGGAATGGGAGTGAAAGGGGAAACTGGGAGGTTAGACATGCTCCTTAACTTTGCTGCAACATAATGGAGAAGAGGATCTTCTCAAACCATTGATTTTCCTTTGTGAATAGTTTAGCCCCCATTCAATTGTAAGGAATGACACTTCTGCAACCCCTTCTGCCTACTCATCTATTTGCCTAGCATTTTTTATTTCTTCATGGAGGGTGCACTTAGACTTGCAGACCCTTATATGCCTTTTTCTTTTCCTTGCCTTTTTCCTTTTGATTTTCTATCTAATGCTACCCTTATTGCTTCCAAGGTCCCAGATTAAGCAGTTGGGAACCTTATTTCTCTACCTAAGCTACTGGTCTGCCAAGATTGAACAGTTTGGACTGACTTTCTTTTCTCTATGCTACAACAGAAAATTGAAACATGGCATGATCCAGCTTAGGCTGTTGGACCATCCATCAAAATCGAGTCCACCTCAAGCTATATACACACATTGTCTTCTCTGGGAAATATGGGATCTTTGCATCATCAAAGCAGAGCATATTTGGAACTTACTTTGCCAATCATGACATATGAAACCTATTGATATAGGTATCCAACAGTGGCTCCACATGGGGATGGTTTTTCATTTGAAAGACCAAGAACAGCAGGTCAGAATGCCTTAGCCCTTGACTACTTTTACCAAAACTTGAAGTATGCTGCTTTGAAATGCCAAAATTGTGCTCTTCCTATCTTGGTAAATCTCTGAACTTATTTGCCTTTTGCTGATACCTTATAACACTTGAGAAACTGCATTTTTACATATTTTTTAAAGAAAGCAATATATACACCTTGATATGTACAATGGAAACACAACTGCCCTCATGGATAGTAGTCAAAATAGTGCTTCAACATCCTGCCATTTACAGGACCTTCATTCAAATCAGTTTCATCAAGACTTTTGAGGAAATAAGTATTGTTTCCTTGCACTGCTTGAACAGCAAATGGTCCTGTCCAAAGGGAATCAAATTTTCCATGTTTTCCCTTATCCTCTCTTCTTGAGTCCCACTTGAGGACTTTGTCTCCAACATTAAAGTCTTCTGCCTTAGTTCTTCTGTCAAAAGCTTTCTTTAGCTTTTCTTGTAAAACTTGAACTCTGCTGTACACTTGATCTCTAGTTTGCTGCAAACATATTATTTGATTTATCCTTCTCTGCATATCATTTGGTTCAGCTTGACTTTCTTGAAGAAGTTTCATGACAGGAATCCCTAGTGATGAAGGGAATTTAGCTTCTAATCCATAAACTAACTCATATGCGCTGGTCCCAATTGATCTCTTAGTTGTTAGTCTATCTGCCCATAAGGCATTCACAAGCTTCTTATGCCAATTCTTTTTGTTTTCTTCTAGCGCTTTCTTTATGATGTTTACCAGGCTTTTATTTGATGATTCAGCAAGGCCATTTCCTTGGGGATAGTATGCAGTAGAATGGCCTAAGGTAATGTGAAACTTGTGGCAGAAATTTACCATCTTTTTAGATCTGAAAGCAGCAGCATTGTCTGTTATTATTTTATCAGGACAGCCAAATCTAGAAAGGATACTGGTCTCAAGGAACTGAATGATAGTGGAATCATTTGCTTGTCTGCATGGAACAGCTTCAATCCATTTAGTAAAGTAGTCCGTAGCTGTCAGAATCCATCTATGTTGTCCTGAAGATGAGGGATGAATTTCCCCAATGAAATCCAAGCCCCATTGTTGAAAAGGTCTCTCTGTTGCAATAGGCCTCAAGGGAAGTGGCAGTAACTGTCTCTTTCCCTCAAACAATTGACATTTATGACATGAGGTGGTGAATTTCTTGACATCAGAGAACATGGTGGGCCAGTAGTAACCAGCCCTCAGTATTTTATCCGCAGTGGACTTCCAGTACAAGTGTCCACCACAGTCACCTGCATGAAATTCTTTTATGATATTGTTAGTTTCATTCTCAATTAAGCAGTTTAACAATATCCCTTCATGGTTTTTCCAAAGTAAATTTCCATCCATAACACAGAATTTAGAAGCTTTCATTTTTAGGAACCTACACTTAGTTCTGGACAATCCTGGTGGAGCACACAGGTTTTGTAATACATAACATATATCAGAATACCAATGGGATTGTTAAAAGGCTACATTGATCTTTGGAGTCGCCAGCTCCATTTCATTGTCCAGCTGGTTGATGTCCAAGGCTTGGAAATTTGTTTCAGACATTAATTTAGCCAACCCTTGTCCTTTTATCAGCTTTGTAGGTTTTATTTCAATGTCAAATTCTAGAATATTTGCAATCCATTTTCCCCTTCTTCCCTCTAAGTTCTCTTGAGTGAGTATGTCTTTGACAATTGGACTTGGCACATAAGCTATAACATGGGAATAAAGGATATAAATCCTAAAGTCTTTAATTGCTTTGACCAAGGCATATGCTTGTTTTTCCATAATCTGGTATTTCAAGGGTGCATCTCTAAGAGCTTTACTAAAGAAAGCAATGGGTTTCTCATTTCCTTGGTCATCTTTCTGTAATAAGACAGCAGCAATTGTGTGCTGGGAGGCAAAGGAAAATATGATAAATTCCCTATCAAATTGTGGATTTGTTAGGACTGGAGTTTGGGTGAGGGCCAATTTTATTCCTTCAAAGGCTTGACTTGCCTCTGTCGTCCATTTTACTTTTGAATCCTTTTTTAACATGTTATTCAGTAACCTGCTTAATTCGGCGAGATTTGGGATAAATCTCCTCGGGAAGTTGATTTTACCCAAAAAGGCTTGTAATTCCTTTATATTTCTTGGGTGAGGCATTTGTAAGATGGCCTGGATTCTGTCTGGATCAACCCTAATGCCATCTTTAGAAATGATGTGGCCCAACAGTTTTCCTTCCTCTAAACCAAACAGGGATTTCTTAGGATTTAAGGAAATTCCATATTTCCTACATGTTAGGAAGATCTGTCTCAAATGTTTCAAATGTTCTTGGTCTGATTTTGAGAAAGGTGTGAGGTCATCCAAATAAATGACGAGGAAGTCATGAATCTCTTTGGCAAAAGCAATATCCATTGCTCTTTGAAATGTTGCCCCTGCATTCTTCAACCCAAAAGGCATTTTTACATATTTGAAGGTTCCCCATGGGGTTGTAAATGTTGTTTTGTCCTGATCATCAGGATGAACTAAGATCTGGTTGAAACCTGAGAATCCATCAAGTAGAGAAATTCTTGAGGCCGCCACTACTCTCTGCAAGATGTGATCCATCTTGGGTAAGGGGTAATTGTCTTTCAAGGACACTTGATTCAAGTTCCTTAGGTCAACACATAGCCTTATTTCACCGGTTTTCTTTCTTGTAGGGACTAAGTTTGAAATCCAATCAGAGAATCTGATTGGTGCTATGATGCCTGCCTTGAACATTTTCTGTACCTCTTGTTCCATTGCTGGGAGAAGCATAGGATTGATTCTCCTCAATTTTTGTTTAAAGGGTTTTTGATCTGGCTTGAGAGGGATAGTGTGTTGAATTACAGAGGTGTCATAGGATTTTAAATCCTCATAACTCCATGCAAAGACATCCTGGAACTCTTTAAAGAGGTCAATGTATTTGGGCTTTTGGTCAGGAGGTAAGGAGGCAGACAATTTTATTATTTTGGGTTGTTCAGCAGTCCCAATGTTGCATTCTTCTATGGCAGTGTTGAGGGGCTGCATTTTTGGTTTGTTGGGAAAATCATTGGAGTCGAAAATGTCTTCTAAATGAGCTAAGCCTGTTGGAAGAAAATTGTCCTTCAATTGTATTACTTCAGCCTCATCTTCGACTGTCTCCTCGTAACTGATTTGTTGAATTTCTTGTATGTTATCTTTGTTGAAAATTGTAGGATTTAGTATTTGGTTTTCTGTTTTGGGTGATATTGGGTGGTTATTTTGTTCAAACTGTATTTGTGATTGACTTGCTCTTTCAGGTATTTGTGATTGACTTGCTCTTTCAGTGTCAATGTTTAGTCCTGAAAATTCTTGCTGTAAAGTCAAGAAATTGTTTATTTGAGTATCATCATCAAACAGTTGCCAATCCTTGACATTGTTTGGGACAGATGGTCCGTGTTTTATCTCAGCTGAAAAGCAGTGGTGGGGCTCGAAAGGTAGCTTGCAGGTACTTGCAAATGTGGCCAAGCTATGGGCATGCAGGTTATGGGTTCTAGGGATTTTAGTAATCTGGAATTCAGTGAAGGACTGTAATAGCTCAGCAGCAGCAGACCTATAAGATCTCAGTCTTTTATCATTAGTAACAAATTTCCCGTTTACTTGTTGGATGACTAGGTCTGAGTCTCCTAGAATTGATACTTTTATGGCTTGTAGGGACTTTACTAGTTTAAGGCCTAGTAAAAGAGCTTCATATTCTGCCATGTTATTGGTGCATCTGAAATTTAGTCTGTAGGCTCGGCCCTCTGCATGACTGTGTTGTTTATTATGTATCCAGACTCCAGCTCCTGCCCCTAATTTGTTGACTGACCCATCAAATTCAAGAAACCATAGGTTCTCTCTTTCTAGGGGAGGTTTAATAACCCCTCTATGATTTGGGATCATAAGTTGAAGTTCTGATTTTTCACTTGGTTTGTCTTCTATGGCAGTCTGATCACTTGATTGACTTAGCTTGATTTCTAGAACAACAGCTTTGCTTAGTGATGGTTCAACCATTATTCCTTGGGTAGCAGTTTTTTTATCAGTGTCCTCCTCTTGTATGAGTGTATTGGTTTCAATATCATTGTTTGAGGGAGTTGTAGTATTATTGAAGAGTATGTATGAGTCTATGTCTGAATGGATAGCATATATGGGAAAGTTTTGGGGCTTTTCTTCACTCCTGACCATGTATTTCATTAGTGTTTCTTTGTATAGTCTCTTTGGTTGCCCAAACACAGAGATGGTGGCGTATGACATGTCCAGTTGTAGGGAACCTTGAAGTTTAGCCCCCCATGACCTTGACAACAGCATCCCATACTTGGGTGGGATATCAGCAACTACAACATCTATTAGAATTGTTTTATTTGGGTACTGAACAAGAGATACACACAGATCTTTTATTAGACCTAAGCATTTGACTTGGCTGGAGTCAAAGGAGAATAGGTCCTTATATGGCCTTGTAATATCTAGATTAAGTCTTTCCATGACTGCTTTTGGCATGAGGTTGTGAGAGGCACCTGAGTCAAACATTGCATTGTGTAATATCTTATCATGAACATGTAAACTGACATAAAAAGGTAAGATCCCTGTGACTACTATTTTTCCATCCACTTCTGGACCGAACAGTAATTCTGGGGTATCATCCAGCACATTGACATCATCTTTGTTGTTAGTAAGTTGAAGGGACTTCTTAATTTGTTGTTTGTAAATGTCATGCTTGGCTAGTTCTGAAAGAGGAACAACTATCTTCACTTTGCTAAGTTCAGTTTCTAGGTCAAAGGGTTTTTCAGATTGGGTCTTTTGGCTGTGGACGACAGTTCTTTCCTTGTTCATTATCTCTTCCTCTTGATTCTTATCTTGATCTTGAGGCTTGCCCTTCTTGCTCATCTCTTGAGGAATGACACTTGGGTTAGGGTGCAAGGATGATGTAGCCATGGGCTGCTGCTTTGAAGAAAATGGTTTAGTGATTTCTTCAATGGTTACTTCCTTTGCAAGTGATTCCATTGTGTTATTTGGCTCTGTAACTATGGATCTTTTGGGTTGCTGGCTATCCTTTATCTTTTCAGGCTGTGTTACATTTACAGTTCTACTCCTTAGCTTGTATTGTTTATGGACTTCATAAACAGCTGTGTCATAGCCTTGCTTAAAGTCAAATGACTCACCTGATTTGGTTTGGAACAGCTTGATTTCATCATTCTCATGATCTTCTTGTGTTAAAAAGACTTGACTTTCACCATCCAAACCCATTAAATTAATGTGGGGATCTTCATTGGGCTCACTTGATGTGGAAGTCTCAGCATAATTTTCTTGGAAAGGGGGTCTTATGTCTGGGTCAGAACTGGTCTTGCCAACGTTTGGATTTAGAGTTCTCCTAAAATTTGGATTCCTAGGAGGGTTGTTTTGCGGTGCTTCCCATGATGACTTTCTCTCAACTGATTCCACTCTATCTCCCAATCTCTTCATACCAGTGAGTATTGCATCCAGTTTTTGATCAAAGGCTGAGGGTTCTTCTTTGAAGGTGGTTCTTTTTTCCAACCTTGCTCTGTTTCTTTTGGCAATCAGGTTAGCTTCCACTGTGACAGCGACCTTTTGGGCATCTGCAAGGGTTTCAGGAGCTCTCTCCTTCAACTGATAGGCCATATCAGGGTCAAAACCATCAGGAAATTTGTACAATGCCAAATCAAGAGGAGGTATTAAATTTTGTGGGATTGCGTTATATACATTGTTAAATCTTGCACAATACTCCAAAACAGTCTCTTGGGGACCTCTTTTGATAGTGTCATATTCACCTAGTATGTGCAGAGGATCTTTCTTTTTCTCCCATCTGTTAGTAAAGGCTTGATAAAGCTCATCAGGAGTTGTGATGGAATTTTCATTCAGGGATCTAAACCAAGTTCTTACATCCCCAGTCAGACTTTGAACAAACATCCTCATTCTCACACTGTCATCATCTATTTCATAGGTCTCAAAATGATCTTGCATCCTTTTGGCATGCTGAATAGCTGTGAAAGGGCCAGTAGAGTCAAAATATGAGATCTTAGTTTGGTAGTCTTGGGGTAGAGTTGCAGCATTAGCAGGTAACTGCAAGGGTGCATATCTGTTAGCCATATTCACAAGGTTTGGGGGATTTATAGGAGCACCTGGGATAAAAGGAACGATGTGTATCACAGGGGTAACAGGTGCAGCAGCACCTAGAGTGTTGGTCAAGGGGATATGTGCAGTGGGTGAAGATGTGAAAGGAGGGCTTTGAGATGTAGATGGTGAACTGGGGGAAACAGGAGTAGACCGAAATAGAACCTTGATAGGAGTTGGAACTGGTTCAGGGTGAGCTGTCTCAGGACTCAAATCGCTAGGATTTTCCTGCCTTTGCTGTTTCCTAATTATTTTGGGAATTGTATTTGGATTTTCAAAAACTGCTGGTGGATTTGGGTCAGGGTTTGACCTAGTGTGCCTGGTTTCCCTTTTAGGAGCCAGCTTCTGAACTTCTTTTTGGTATTTTTAAGATATTTTTTAGGACTGTTTTTAAGGGACTGCTCAAGCTTTTAAAACCACTATCTTGGCAGACAACAGTTAAAAAACAATATGCTCAGTTCCCCAGTGGAGTCGCCAATTATGTTAGCACCCAGGTTGTTCCCTATGACTCCTAAGGGAATACGGCCGGGGTAACCACTAACCAGTCTTTGGATTATAGTTTCTAGCCAAACTGTAATCAGAGAGGGCTCTCTCTTTGTGATTTGTCTCTGTTTTGATAGTATTTTAGGCTAGCTGTGATTTTCAGGTTTTGGTTTAATGTTTTGGTTGAGGGATGTCTTTTGTACCTAAGGTGTAAACCTTCATATCATTCTAGTCCATTGGGCAATGGAGTCTTTGGTTACTGGTTGTTTGAGAGGTAGATTAGGATTGCTGAAACTGTAGGGCCTTTTGAATATCTCATGAAACAAACTTGATATTATAGTGATGAAATGTGTGCAACCAGTGAAAAGCAATTAAGAATTTTCCACTAAGCTGGGTTGTAAGAAAGAAATGTATTGTAAAGGAGCAGACTTGAATTCCTAAACAATAATTTCTGTGAAAGATACAGTGTAGGGGTGCAACAATTAAGAATCACACCTTTATAACCATAACTGAAGAAAACATTTGTAATAGCATAGATTGAATTCAGGGTATCCTATGAATAAATCCTGGAATTAGTCTTTTTCTCTGCCATTAATTGTGAAATCTATAACATGGATGAGTTATGAAAAATAACAGAAAGAAACATAACAAAAGTTCAAAGGAAACTTATTGAGTCATGACAACATGCAGGAATCCTGTACCACTCAGCAAATCGCATCACAATCCCTCAGACAACACAGACTTTGGAAATTCCATCGGCCTTTTTATTAAACTCTGAAGATTTACAACAAAAGAACTCTTGAAGAGTAATCAACAACAACCCCTGCAAGCTTATGCTAGGGGGGAATATATACAAACGGTCATACAAAATATCTAAGGCGTTGAGTCATCTGAGAAATGAATGTTTTCACCAACTTTGTACAGAACAGTAGATAAGAAGTTATGACTGTTTTTAATACAACATAAAAGCTCTTTATGTTTGTCAGAAGATATTTTGGCCTTTAGAGGCCACTGAGTCGGTCTAACCGTTCTGCTTTAACTCTGAGAAATGCGTCTTTATGGCATGTCGTGCTGTAACTTTCGGCCCTGCTACCTGTTAGCTGTCAATTGTGCTTTGTTGGCCAATTAGTTCTGCTGAGTTGGCTCAGCCCTTTCTCTTTCATGCTTGCTGATCTTTTCAAGCTTTCCTGTGCATGATCACTGGTAGATTTGAATAATAAATAACAAAATTTGATTTACAGGCTCTGGTTTATAATATCATCTGTATTGCCTTAGTCCACCATTCCTGTGTGGGCAATTGATGTCTGAGAATTGCATCTAATGTCTCATCTGCCTCTGTATATTTATAGAAATTGGGAGGCGCTTCAAATAGATGTTTGATCTCATCCATAATAAAAAATAAGCTCTCTACCCTGTTGTAGAGACTTTGTCCTGTTGCTGGCCCTGTTTCCTCTGAGGTGTTGGCTTTCTCTGTAATCTGATTTGTGGCAAAGGTGTTCACCCTCTTGGCGTAGTTTTCATGTGAAAGAAGTTTTCCTGCGTTGTTCAGTAAGCCTGGAAGACCTCTGTTTTGCAAAGCCACAAATTTTTCCATGAATCTATTGACCTCGGTCTGCATATCCTGGGTCCTTCTTTCTAGTGTCTGCACTAGGCTTCTCAGTGTTAGGACCCTCTTTATTAGCTGAATAGTCTCAGTTCTGTTGGAGATTCCCATAGTAGCTAACTGAGCACTTGTTCTATTGTTAAGCACATTGATCATTCTATTGGCAACCTCAGGCATATTGCCTAGAGATGCCCTTGATCTCTGGATTTCCCTCTGTGCTTTTGCTATTAGCTCCAACTGCTCATGGATTGTCTCAATGTACTGCCATTGGTCAGTGATGGATTGGCCAATGTTGGCCCATAGCACTGTCTTGAGCTCAGCTGTCACTTTATCCAATGTGAGCTCCTTTTCCAGCTCCTTTATCTTGTCTTTAAGGGCCTTTATTTCCCTGCCCTTTTCTGCTATAGTCTGCTTGGATTTGTCATATCGTTCATTCAACTTGCCCAAATTTTCCCTGGCCTCTTTTAACTCTGACATTTGAGCTTCCAGGGCTTGGATTTCATTTCTTAGTTTCTGCATGTCCAGGCGCGCTGGTGCTGAGGTGGATGGTGCTGCTGGTTCTGTTTGTTGAGTTGGAGGAGCAGTGGTTTGAGGAGCTTCTTCAAGGTTAATTATTTCAGGAGGAGGCTGAGAGGTTTGACCTCCTTCCTTTTGCTGCAATACTGCCTGTAATGCTGCCTGGGCAGCCTCTGACTCTCCCAGCTTCTCTTGGGTCTGGATTAGCTGTTTGTATAAGGATACCAGCAAAGCAGTGGCATCTTGATCATGCCTTAGCTGAGCAACTTCTTCAGTCTGTGGGTGAATTGTTGCTGGGACTTTGACCATCTTTCTAAGGGCTGCCATGTCTGCATCCCTTAATTTCAACAATGCTTGCACAGCCTTAATATCCTTGGGATCATGCCCAAGTTCTATAATTATATCTTCTAAGGCCCTGATTCTATTATCCTTTGCTTGAGAGGATGCCCTTTCCAATTCAAGCTGGGCAGTGGTGTTATTTAGGCTATTTTCTAGCCTGTAGTTATCCAGTGTTTTTTCTGCCAAGGAGGCATACACCATCTCACCCGTTTGTTTGTGCAATTCAATTTTGTCCATTGGGTGGATGTCCTTGGCAAGGACCTCAAGATTGGTCCTTATATAATCTGCGGGGGACTGGGGCTGTGCTACAGCTGGCATAAAATGACTCATGATCATTTTGCCCTCCTGTACATCATAGGCAGACATCAGTCTTTGCTGGTTGGTAGGAGCCATTTTCAGCAGATGATTGTAGAGTTGTATTTTAAGTGGCTCATTTTTCCTTTTAATGTCAATAAACTGTTGTTTGATTCCTCCTTCAGCTTCTCTTTGGTGGCTTGAGGAGCTGACTTCTCCTCCTATTGTTCTGTCTTGTCCCTGCTGGAAGGAGCTAGCAGATGCTTCTCTACTAGGTGGGCCCATGCCCAGAGACTGTCCTATTGGCATTTCCTCCTCAGAGAAGGGATTCATTCTATGCCTTTTTCCTCCCTGATCTATGGATGATGTGAGGGGAGTCTCTCTGTCCCTTTTCCTACTTATGTCCTCCTTTTGTGGAGTTTGGAGGATTGAAGCTTCAGTAGTAGTCTCTTGCCTAGGAGGCACAGTGTTCTGAGCCTGTTGCTCAGTGAAAATTGGGGCCTCAGCTGCCCTTTCTTGCTGTAATGGCTGCTCTTTGTCATGCTGCCCCTCTTCTTGCTGTAACTCCTACTGTTGTGGCTGCTCCACCTGCTGCTGTTGCTGTTGCACCTCCTCATGAGGTGGTTGTTCGGTTTCCATCACTTTTTCCTTGCCTTTGCTAGAGGTTGGCTCACTAGCTTTGGCTGCTTGCTGATTTGCAGTTGAGGACAAGGCAGTTGCTCCCACTTGTGTGCTTGGAAGAGTGGGTACCTGTGAACAAAGTTCAAGGTCAGCCATCTTCTTCAGATTTCTCACGGCTCTTTGATTCAACTCTTCTTGTGTAACAGGCTCCTCTAGGGTTCCTCTTCTCCATTTTACTTGATTAGCATATTTTTCTATGTGAGGAATCCTCACATGATCATAACCGGACAGCCTATACTTGACCCTTCTTAGAGATATGAAGTGACTGGGGTCATATGGTTTCCACAGGAAACTGGTTTGCAGGCCAAGGGATTCTAACATGTTATCCGCCTCCTTCCAACCTTCTTCCCTTTTGTTGTAGATAAAGTGGCCAAGTTGGTTCCTGACCTTTAGTTGTGCTTTCTTGCCTCTGCCTGAAAAGTGCAGCACATCGGCATTCCCAAATTGCTTGAAATATTCCAGGGCAAATAATCTCATGGGCACATACTTGGGCAATCTGTAGGGAGGCAGTTCACACCCATAGATCCTGATGACTGTATGGTTCTGGTAGAAGTACCAGTCCCCAATGCTGTATGATTTGGATAACTGAAGGATCCTTTGCATGTCATCAGTGAGCCTTGGAGGAGGTGAGCTCATCAACATAGACATGGCTGGGTGGATGAAGAGATCTATGAACTCACAGTAAGTTTATGGAGAGTGAGATCTGTAGTGGAAGGCAGAGGACCAATAGACCACTGACCTTGGATTGCCTTGGGCATCCACTCTTTTCATGGCAAAATGAAATCTCTCGTGTTGATAATACAAAATCAAATGGTAGATGTAGGAGGTGTATCTGAACACCCTTTCTCTGGCCAAGTTCATCAATTGCTCATGTATTTTGTCTGATATATAGGTGGCATAGTCATAGCAGACTGGAGACTTGCCAAGGGCAAACATAAGCATCATTACCAGCACAGTTTCATCAACAAACTCGATTGAATTGTAGCCCAAAGTGGGACTAATCATGTCTGCAAGATCTCTGCCCAATTGGTTGAGGTATACTTGATTGATAGGAGGATACTTCACAGAGTCAGAGTCAATGTACAGCTGATTTAATTTGGTGACCTAAGCATCTGTCAATCTGGATCCTTGATTTATCAAGTCTATGAGTGATAGAGGGACCAGTTTCTTCTCAGTCCTGAAGCAGAGCATCTCTTTGATAGTTTCTGGGGTGATATAGAACACAGCCGAGCCTGAAGGGTCAAGAACTGCCCTCTGAGTAGGGTCATAGTTTTCAACACAAAGGTGGATCAAATCAGGGAACTGATTGACCTGAGGAAGCTTGAATATAGGGAGAAAAGAGTCCCATATGCCCAGCACATCTGTCCCACTCTCATGTTTAGCTTTTAATTCATTAAGCAGGTGGATGTGGAACTTGGTCCTCATCAGCATTTCCTCTGAAATTTGATAGTCCAGGTCTGCCAGAGGCTGCCACTCCAATTGTCTCTGAGGGGCATTCAATGGAGCAACGTTCAATGCCACCGGGGCTACTGGTGGATCCATGGATGCTTTAAGGATTTCTGTGGTTTATGGACTAGTGTTACTGTGCAGAACAACACTAAAGAGTTTTCTTTGAACAGGAAGGTGAATTACTTGGGTACAGAGGACAAAAGGTGAGTTGCAGCAATTGAAATACTGCTTTGAACACAACTAAGGCAAATGTCTGGCCTTACTCCCTCTTTTACAGCAAATTGGTATGGTTTGGGTTACTAGTTCGCGATTGCGCGGACAGAATGCAGTTTACATCAAAATTGCAGGTAAACAAGGCTTAGCTGGTGAATTTCGACGTCCTAGGTGCAAATGGGGACCGGGCACGAGGGATTTGCCGGTGAATTTTATGCTTTTTCAGTGTTTTAAGCTATTTTGGCAATTTACAGACAGAATCGGGCGCAGAAAGGATTTGCATGAGTAAATACCTGATATACAGTCAGCAATGGTCAAGAGTGTAGGTGAATTAGCGCGCCAGCGGTCTCCAGGTTGATTCAGCAGGTTGGCGGAGGCTCGGACGTAAAAAATACATGCAGAGGTTACAACAGCGTTTTTGCAGAAAGTGTAAAAAAACGCGACATTTCGGCCAAAATATGGTTTTTTAGGACTTTGGCGCCTTTTTGGGATGACGTCAGCATGACGTCATCAGGTGGGGTCAAGGTCGGATGACGTCAGCATGACGTCATCGGGTGACGTGGCGGCATACAAGGGGTCCACGGGGATGGTGAAGTGGCAGACAGGTGGGGCAACTGGAGGACGGGGCGCTGACACGGCGGTGACGCTGGCAGGGCGGATCACCCGAAACCGGAAGCGGTTAGCGGTTTCATATCGCACCGCTTTTGTTACGGAGGCTGGAATGTCAGATGTACCTCCGATACGCTGTGGGGGTGGCGCGTGGCAGAGGCCTGACGTCACCCTCTGACAGATATCGGAAGGTAAATCTCGTACGTCGGGGCTGGTCCGATATGCACGAGGGCCGTCGGATCAAAGGGGCCCGATCCGACGGTCGACGGGACGCTGAGATGACCGAACGATACGGGCGGAGGGCGGAATAAAATAATATTTCTTTTGGGATTTGCGCCCGGCGGAAAACTTTGGAATATGGCGGATTTTTATGGTTTTTCCAATGTTTTTTGCAAAAATGCGCATAGCGCCAGAACTTTGGATAAAATGAAAAAGTGGGTTTCTGGTGAATATTTTGCAAACGAAGCGGGTTAGGGGTATAGTAATGGGGTTTTTATAAGTTTTTAGCATATAAAGGGGTTTAAATGGGTCAAATGACTTCTTGAAGGGGGGAAGAGGGGTAGGGTTTAGGGTTCTTAAACTGGCCTGGTGCCAATTCAATCCCTGATTGTGAACATATGGCTATAATGCCAAGGGGAGGGATATTTATACCATGCTTGGGGTTTATACACCATAGTGTTATAATAGTAGGGAAAAGGGTAACATAGGGGATTTTAGATAATAGAAATTAGGGGTTAGTATGGATGGAAAAGGTGAATGAGGAGTGAAGTCACTAAGTTGATTGGGAAATCACTTAGCTTATAGAGTAGATCAAAATGAAAAGAATTTTAGACAAGAAATGTGGCTTTTAAAGGAATAGGAACCACTATAAAACCACCAATTCTTCCATAAATCTCAACTGATGAGGGGATGTTAGGAATGGGAGTGAAAGGGGAAACTGGGAGGTTAGACATGCTCCTTAAATTTGCTGCAACATAATGGAGAAGAGGATCTTCTCAAACCATTGATTTTCCTTTGTGAATAGTTTAGCCCCCATTCAATTGTAAGGAATGACACTTCTGCAACCCCTTCTGCCTACCCATCTATTTGCCTAGCATTTTTTATTTCTTCATGGAGGGTGCACTTAGACTTGCAGACCCTTATATGCATTTTTCTTTTCCTTGGCTTTTTCCTTTTGATTTTCTATCTAATGCTACCCTTATTGCTTCCAAGGTCCCAGATTAAGCAGTTGGGAACCTTATTTCTCTACCTAAGCTACTGGTCTGCCAAGATTGAACAGTTTGGATAGACTTTCTTTTCTCTATGCTACAACATAAAATTGAAACATGGCATGATCCAGCTTAGGCTGTTGGACCATCCATCAAAATTGAGTCAACCTCAAGCTATATACACACATTGTCTTCTCTGGGAAATATGGGATCTTTGCATCATCAAAGCAGAGCATATTTGGAACTTACTTTGCCAATCATGACATATGAAACCTATTGATATAGGTATCCAACACTTACCTTGGAATAAACATTCAGATCCTATCGTTCCCTACATTGGAGGTTTCACCACTTATCCTTTGATATTATCCCTCCATCAAAGGTGGATCTCTTACCTTATATTGGTAATTGGATAAGAACTCCCAACTTTCCGTACTTCTTTATATATTCCCAACCTTCTATTTGGTTGGGGATTTGATTTTGGAGAGTGATTATGCCCTTATGATGCTGTAGTGAGTGGTCATCATCTCATGCATTTAGGGTGATTGGAGGTGCATATTATGACAAGGAAAGGACAAGTCAACAACTTGGAGGAGCTCTTCTCCAAGATCAATTGCTACTAATGGTTGTAATCTCCTTCCATTTATAGTAATGCAAATAATTCATTGTTTTCCTATATATTATGTTTCTATTTCACTTATTTTAATACCATGTTGATCTATTGAATGAAGTACTTAGATGATACTAGATAGATCTCTTAGTTTCTTGGCTTGTGTTATCTGACTGTGCAGGTTCTAATTTTGGCATTCAGAGCTAGAATTGGAGCTTCCAAGCTAAAGAAGGAGTGAAGTGTGTGAAGGATTCTAGGTAGGCCTCACTCCGTCATTTATTTAATTTAAGGAAAAACATTGTGTTCCTTGTCTCTCTGTTGTTCTAGGTTAGCCATCGACCTAGGGGAGATACTTTTGTTCGCAATCGTAAATCCCATATAACAAAAATATACAATGAGGTTTCGACTGGAATTCTCCTTCTGGCTCCACCTGCAATATAGACCCTTCAATTATATTATCAACATCTTTAACATATTTCTTAAGTAATGGCACATGGAAAACATCATGTAATCTCATTGTCAAAGGTAGTGCAAGTTGATAGGCTACTGGTCAAATCCTTTTAAGAATATTGAAAGGTCCACAGAAACGAGGTGCCAACTTGGTACATGATCCAGTCCAAAAGGGTATTTTCTTGGGATTGATGTGTAAGTACACATGTTCCCCAACCTAGAACTCCTTAAACAACCTATTCTGATTTGCATAAATATTCTGTTTATCTTGTGCTACCTTCAGATTCTTCTTGATTACCTACATTTTCTATTCCATCCCTGCCAACATATCCAATCCTATCAATACCCTGTTAATTGGATCACTCCAACTAATGGGAATATTACAACTCCACTGATACAATTCCTCAAATAGACACATCCTCAAAGATTCCTGATACCCATTATTGTAAGTGAACTCTATGAGTGGAAGATACTCTTCCCACTTTTGATGTTGATGCATCACATACATCCTCAACATATCCTCCAATATCCTACTGACCCTCTCTGTCTGTGAATGATAATCTTTGCTAAAGGCCAAATCTATACCCAAACCTGCAAATAACTCTTTCCATAATCTAGAAGTGAAATTTGAATCCTTGTTGATATGATCTTCTTAGGTACAAAATTGTTAGGTCCCTATACTACTAGTGTAACCCCTATTGTTATTGGTGAAACCCCCTTATTATATTGTTGTGCTCATGTAGTCTCCATATTGTTATTATTGTGCCCCATAGAAGCCCACTATTGTTATTGTTGTGCCCTTATATTATTATTGTTATGTCAACTCTGATTATATTATGACCCCTTAAACTCCTATATATAGAAAGGAGGTCTTGCCATTTGTATCATCCAAGAATTGGTCATTTGTGTGATGTAAAGGAGGTTTCCACCTCAAAGAGGCTGAATTCTAAGGTGTTTATATTTCTTTTCTATCTTTTTGTGAGTTGTTTTCATAAAATTTGGTATCAGAGGTTTGGATTCTAGGGTTTCGCTGCTCCAAACAGGTCATCGTGGCATTTTAGCTATAACTTTTTCATTACGAAGTTTCAGAAGCTAAAAAAAAACCCATTTGAGAAGAAATTGGTCTGAATTTAAGATCTTGTCTCGCTATAGTTTCGGAGATATGATTTGAGGAAGTTAGGGTTTTTGCAAGCTCCATAATTTCATCTAAAATAGGTCATTGTGAAATTTTTGCTGTAATGTTTTTTCTATGAAGGGTCAGACTTTGAAATTAAAACCATTTGAGCTGAAATCTTAGTGAAGCTTGGGTCCGAATTTTAGATCTTGTGTCGCTATATTTTTAGAGATATAATATGAGGAAGTTAGGGTTTCTACAGAATCTTAAATTACATTCTAAACAAGTAACCTTGGGAAAATAGTCATAACTTTCTCTCTGAGCATTCGATTGAAATTTCATAAGGCGATACAAAAATAAAATAGAATTTAGTTTTCTGTGTATATTTTTTAGTTCCGAAGTTCGAAACAGTGACACCGGGCACATCGTACAAGTTCACTCTACTGAAACATTATATAATCAGGTCGTCTTAGGAGATTGGGAATAACTCTTCCTTAGAGAATCCAATTTTGACCAGACTGGTGGCATTGGAAAGAGGACTCAGAGAATACCATAGGAAGTAATTTTAGATCCCAGAGAGACGCAATTATAGAGATACAACAAATTCAATATCAAGCTCTTACAAAGTGAAAGAAGAGGAAGAAATGTGACGTGATATATCAAAATTACGAGACCAAGTGAAACAAAATTCACTCTCACAAAAGGTAACGAAAGCTAAGATGGATGGTTTAAAGAAAGACATGGAAGCTAAGATGAATGCCGTGGAAGCTAAGATGGAAAGAAAAATGGGCGATTTGAAGACAAATTTGACAAAGTTTCTACAAGAAATGTTTACGAATGGAGAAAAGGTAGTAAAGGAAACTCATGATTTGAAAAAAATAAATGTTAATCATGATTTCATAGACTCTAACATTGGATTGAAGACCCACCGTGTTCCAGAGATCGATATGTGGAATTTTGATGGCAAGGATCCCAGAACATGGATACTATAGATGGAGAAATTTTTCGACCTCCATAATGTGCAAAACACACAAAAGGTACGTATTGCAACATTATATTTGGAACCAAATAAGTTTGTATGGTATCAATGGCTTTGCTCTCGTAAACAAATTTTCACTTGGGAAATTTTTATGGAAGAAATGATAGCACATTATGAGGATACAAAAAGCAACACCTTTTTTACCAAATTGATAAATCTCAAAAAAAGGGTTTAATGATGAAGCACATTGAGGGCTTCCAAAAATTGAACATAAGGGTAAAAGGTATTCCAGAGGAGCATACGATTGATGTGGTCATAGAGACTTTGAAGGATAACATCCAACATGAGGTTTGTCTTTGGGAACCTGATTCATTGGAGAAGGCATTAAGGTTGGCAAGAAAAATGGAAAGAAAAATTATGGAAACAAGGAAGCCTACCACTAACAACTATGGAAGTGTTGTTTCTCCTAGCCTTCCACAACCTACAAGGTTGACACCACAACAATTGGAAGAAAAAAGAGAAAAAGGGATTTGTTACAGTTGCGACATAAAATACACTAAAGGTCATAAGTGTGCTGAGAAGAAATTAATTTCCATAGATTGTGAAGAGGAGGAAGAAGGAACAAGAAATGTCAAAAGAAGGGGATATACAACAGGAACAAACCCTAGAGAAAGAAGAAATGAATCTGAACATATCTTGTAATGAATTGGCTAGAATTACCACTCCTCAAACTATCAAGATAGAAGGAAATATAAAGAAGAAAAAGGTAATAGTGTTGATTGATTAGGGCAATACCCATAATTTTATTCATTGTAAGATAGCCAAGGAATTGAATTTCTTCCTATATCCAACACCAGAGTTTCAAGTGATGGTTGCAAGTGGAGGAACCATAAATTGCTCTCAAAGGTGCCATAATATCAAGCTATCCATGGGAGAATATTTATTGAATAGCTCAATGCTTTCCATTCCAATGGGTGGTGCTGATGTCGTACTAGGAGTCCAATGGCTACAATCTGTGGGTACAATAGCTTTTAATTTTCAAGAACTTTTCATGAAATTTTCTTCAGAAGGAAAGGAAGTTGAATTAAGGGGTATCACAGGGAAACCGGGAAATATAATCAGCTCTAATGGAATGACAAAGCTTCTAAAGAAAGAACAAAGAGGCGTAATTGCACAATTATGTTCTCTATAGTTTCCCACATCGAAATCATCTATTTCTCTAGATCTCCAAAAAGTATTGGACAATCATTCCAAGGTATTTGAGACTCCCAAAGGCCTCCCACCTATTCGTGATCATGATCATGTTATTCATTTGATTTCAGGAAGTGTTCCTCCAAAAATCAGGCCTTACAGATGTCCAAATGCCCAAAGGAGTGAAATGGAACGTATAGTTGCATAAATGCTAGAGGTTGGTATAATTATCCAACCAAATTCGATAAACGAAGCAAGAGATGAATGGAAGAATGATGAATCAGGGTGCGAAATCATTCAAAAGTTGTAGAATATCCCAATTCAAACAATATTTCCAGAACTTGACAAGGAAGGAAACATCATATTGGAACCTGAAGTAGTCACAGAACCAAGAAATCAACAGCTACGAAATAGATCAATTTCAAAGTATCTTATCAAGTGGAAGAACTTACCCGCTGAAGATTCCACATGGATGGATGATAATTTTATACAGAAGAATCCATAACTACTCAAGCGTTGAGGACAACACTTTTTGAAGGAGAAGGGCATGTTAGGTCCCTATACTATTAGTGTAACCCCTATTTTTATTAATGCAACCCCCTTATTATATTGTTGTGCCCATGTAGTCTCCATATTGTTATTATTATGCCCCATAGAAGCCCACTATTGTTATTGTTGTGCCCTTATATTATTATTTTTATGTCAACTCTGATTATATTATGACCCCTTAGACTCCTATATATAGAAAGGAGGTCTTGTCATTTGTGTGATGTAAAGGAGGTTTCCACCTCGAAGAGGCTGAATTCTAAGGCATTTATATTTATTTTCTATCTTTTTGTGAAATTGGAATCCTTGTCGATATGATCTTCTTAGGTACAAAATGAAACCTCACGATATCCCTAATGAATACATGTGCTACATCATTTGTTGAATAAGTAGACTTCATTGGAAGGAAGTGCACTACCTTAGTCAACCTTTCCACAACAACCATAATCGAGTCGTGTTGTCTAGATGTCCTCAACAAACCTATGATGAAGTCCATTGAAATGAATTCCATTTCCACTCTAGAATTGAGATCGGTTGTAGTAACTCACTTGGATGCTTACACTCTGCCTTTACCAGTTGAAAATCCAAACATCTAGGCACAAACTCTGCCACTTCTTTCTTTAATTTTGGCCAATAGTAGAACTTATTCTTCATTGTCAGTGTCTTCTGATATCCTGTGTGACCTGAATATGGTTTCACATTAAACTCTCTTAAGATAAGTTTCTTGATATTGCTTTCATCCGACACATATATCTTGTCCCTAAATCTGACCAAGCCATTTGCCGTGAGATAATAGTCCACATCCTGTGCACCTATACCTACACCTGTACCTGTACCTGTACCTATGATTGCACATGTACTTTGTTGTAACCTATGCTTGAGCTCCATGTAACTGTTATCCTACTGACCTTCCTGTAAGATTTGAGCCTGTAAATATTTCCCATAAGAGATCATAGATGCTATCTGGTTCACCTATATCTACCTCCTAAGAGCATCTATAACCCTGTTCTCTTTACCTTTAATGTACTTCATCTCAAAGTCGAACTCGCTGATCGTGGCCAACCATCTAGCTGTCTGGCATTCAAATTTGGTTGGTCAAATATATACCTCAATCCATTGTGATCTCTCATTAGTACAAATCTCTTGCTAAGAATATAGTGCCTCCACATATTCAATGCATAGATTATTACTTCCAACTCAATATCATGTGTCAGATAATTCTTGTCATGCTCATTCAGTTTCTGTGATTCATAGCATACTACATGTCCTTCCTGCATAAGAACTCCACGATGTCCTCTCTTTCAAGCATCTATGCATACCACAAACTCTTTGTCCAGATATGTAATCTTTAGCACTGAAGCATTTTCCAACAACTGTTTCAACTGTTCAAAACTTGTTGCACATTCTTTTGTACATTCAAACTTCTTCCCTTTTCACTACAATGGCGTGATAGGATATGCAATGTGAGAGAAGTTCCTAATTATCCTCCTATAGTAACTTTCTAACACCATAAATGATATTACCTCGTCCACATTCCTAGGAGCTGCCCATTCCATAATAGCCCTTATCTTTCCTAGATCTATTGTTATGCCTTCCTTGGAAACAACATGTCCCAAGTAATGTACCTTTGTTTGCAAGAAACTGCATTTGCTAATATTAGCATACAACTGATGCTCTTTTAGAAATCTCAACATTGTTGCTAAATGTTCGACATGTTCTTCTTCATTTCTAGAATATATCAAAATGTCATCAATGATCACAATAACAAACTTGTCCAGATAAGGGCGCAACACACTATTCATCAAACACATAAAAATAGCTAGAGAATTAGTCAAACCAAATGGAACTACAACAAATTCATAATGTCTATACCTGGTCCAGAAAGTTGTCTTGTGAATGTCATCTTCTTTAATGTGTACCTAATGATATCCAAATCTTAGGTCAATCTTTGAGAACATTGTCGCTCCCTTCAACTGATCGAACAAATCATCAATCCTCGGTAATGGATACCTATTCTTGATGATCACCTTGCTCAACTGCCTGTAATCAATGCATAACCTGAGAGTAGCATCCTTCTTCTTCAAAAATAATACCAGTGCGCTCAATTGTGATACACTTTTCCTAATGTATCCCTTGTCAAGAATTTCCTTCAATTGCAAATTCAGCTCTACCAACTCTAGAGTGCTCATTCTATATGTCTCTTTTGATACTAATGCTGCTCCTGGTGCCAACTCAATAGAAAAATCCACTTCCCTATGAGGCGAAAACTCTGAAATATCTGCGGGAAATACACCCCGAACTATTGTAAAATTGGGTACCTGCTCAAAACATCCAGATCCTCAACTTCCTTAGCTTTTCCACTAGAAATATGCACTGCAAATAAAACACACCCTTTTCTACGACGACACTTCGCCTGCATGGCTATCACCATTCTAAATGATGTTCCTTCTTCTTACCCTGCAAGATTCTCTATTTTCCATTGTCATCCAAGCACTTAATAGATTTGTCATAACAATCCACCTTGGTTCTATGGAGATACAACCAGTACATACCCAAAAGCATGTTATATGAACCCAACAACAATACATTCAAATGTGCTAATGTAGACATACCATTCAACTCAAATGCACAAGCTCTTACCCAATGATGAAATCACTTCTTTGTACCTATAATCAACTGTACTAACCAATATTTTGCATGTAATTCTTTATTCAAACCACACTTATCCACCAAGTCAGGATTAACATAACTATAATTATATCTAGGGTCAATCAAAATAGAAACAAATTGATCACGAAGCTTAGCATCCATCTTGATAATAGATGCCTGGTGATCTGCCTACCTCTTATCTAACGCTGCATAGATCATAGGAACACTTTGTCCAACATCCCCCACTATCTATGCTTCTTGATCACTTTAGACAACCTCTCATGTGATGATCTTTTCCACAGGTCCAACACTGTATAGGCTTCCAACGTGCATCCTTGTTCTACTCCTCAAACTGAAATCCCTACCCTTTGTCAGATGCATTGAACTTCTTGTGTGGTGAGCATTCTATTTGTTACCTATGTCCTAAGGCATTTCTCACTTCTTATCCCATTTCCGTTTATTCTTATCATTACCTTTCCAGTCTTATTTAGTCTTAGATCTGTGCTTTGATTGTTCATAACAATGCTTTAGCTTCCACACAGACTCCTCCAATGATCTAGGCCCATCAAACTCAATCCTGTCCTTGAATGCTATTGAAAAACCACTGATGAATCTCTGAATCTTGGACTTATCCTCCTTGAGGTAAGGCACATATCTCAAAAACTTCCAGAGCTCTGCTAGTGTACTCCTCATCAGTCATAGATGCCATATTTAGTTCATAAAACAATTTTTCCTTGTCATCATAGTACCTCTTCAATAGATACTTCTTCCTGAATAGTCTCTCAAATTCACTCCAAGTCAACTCCTCCTTATAAATATCTATGACACACTTTACATCTTCCCACCACACATCTGCTTTACCTTTAAGACTGAATGTAGCTATTTTGACCTTCATGTTCTCTGAGTAATCATGCAATCTGAAGAACTTATTCATTCCAAGCAACCATGCTTCTGCATCCCGTGTTTTCTTCATTCCCCCCTCGAATGTAGGTGGCTTTGATTTCTTGATATCATTCGACAAACATACCCAATCACTCCTCCTATAGGGATGATAACGATGATGACCATGATACATGTCATAACCAAAACTAGAATAGTATTTGTGTCCATCACCTCTCCTATCAGGAGTATCCAAGAACCTTCCATCTCTAATCATGTAATCTCTATTTGACCTGTACCCACCAGGAGACCTACTTCCATATTCCCCATTACTTCTATCCTCCTATCCATGACTGATCTGAAGTGGTCCCTATCTCTCTAGTTATTACAAACTCTGAAGGATTACTACATTAACCTCTGCTTGTTTCTCCTTACCTGCATGATTTTATTATTGTTTGCTTTGCAACTCCTTATTTCTTCCTTCAAACTCCTTAGTGTGTCTGCTAAGTCAGAATAATTCCTAACACCACACTGCTCACCTGATCCATAGGGAGAGTCTCAGGAACTGTAGTCTACCATCTTTCTAGTCATCTTTGTTGTTTCTCTTCTTGCAAGGTATATCATGTCAGCTAAACCAAAATATAAATAAGCCAACATACCTCAGTGTAGTTTAGTGAGGGATATCTTGTCTGCAAGACCAACAAGATTAACACTATATATATATATATATAAACATTTATAATCATATAAACATTTATTCATCGTTTCAATCATTATCCAATCATCAATGCATGATCATATCGACCACATACTATGACCTCATGCATGAAAACTTCAACCACATCAATGTATGCATAACGATATATAGGCATTGACATGTGTAACTACTGCATGAACGACATACACTCATGACGACCACATACAACAACAACACCATCAATTTCCACATGGCGACATCACTACAACCGTGACCAACACCAAGCATATGCAACAAGCACATAGACCACAAGCATAAGGAACACATATACACAACGAACATGAATACATGACCAACACATTGCCCATCTAGTACAAGGGGTTAACCATGCTATGATAACTCTGTAACACCCTCTTCCCACATCTACTGAAGTAACCAACCAACTGGGGTAAACACGTGACGAAGAGTTACTATGATATGATTCAAATCCCTATGTAGATTTTAAGGAAGTGGAATCGACAAAACATAGACAACCTGACCTTCTACACATGCAACGAAACCCCTGAGACCCATCCAACCCATCCAGGTGACCAGCCCCTGAGAAAAAATGACTTTTTGTTGCATTAAAGTCTCATTTTCTCCCTTAACATGGGCATGCATGCAACTTTGACCCTCCAGTTGCTCCCAAAACAAGTCATGCATGCGACTGGGGACTTTTCCAGGTATTTTTGTGCCAACGACTCTAGATTCCATGCCACTTTTTCAGGGCCAAGACTCAGTCCACTGCCCAGAACTCCATGAAACTTCTAGAAATGAAAAATAACATCGAAACAATGATATATATTCAAATACTTGAATAAGGACTTGACTGGATGCCTACTAGCCATGACATTCATTTCGTTAAACATGTCCTAAATATTCATCATACAGGTTTAAACAACAGATCTGAGCATAGGGGTCTCACGCTTATATGAGAATCACTAAGAAGCATTGTTTCCCCATGAAAATAACTCCATTACCATCTATTAAGCCACATATTCATTGTACATTCACTGATTAACCAAAACATGATGAGAGCCATACATTTTCACTGTCATAGAATTCATTCATAACCAACATATAACCAACTTAAATATCAAGCATATAACAACCATATAATCCACATATAAACAAGTGTATTTACCCATAAATTACTAAGGAGAAAGAGAGCTCTTATTGATGATTGCATAAGTCAACTAGGTATGGAACTTCCAAAAACCACCCGACGGTAGACTAGGTTGAACCAAATCTTTCTTTCAGTTAGTCACCCCCATGCCATATTCCAAGCATGAATGTGGGATCTCATAACAAAATCAATTAAAACCATCCAACGCTTCCAGAGACCAAACCATGTCAACTCTCAACTAGTGATTCCACCTCATGGTCAGACATCACTAAATATAACCAAATTGGTCTCTACCCAAGCTGTCGAGGGCTCCAGAGCGTTTGTTCCAACTAGGGCTTCTAGGACTAGTAACTCAACCCACAACTACCACTGGTCTTCCAAAGCATTTTTCCAACCAGTGCTTCCAGGACTAGTAATTCAACCCACCAAGGGATTCCATAGCATTTGTCCAACCAAGGCTTCCATGACTAGTAACTCAACCCAAGCTGTTATAGGTCTTCCAGAGAGTTTTTCCAACCAAGGGTTCCAAGAACCAATAACTCAACCCACAACCAAAGGCACACGAAAACCAACTAGAAAACAAAATTAAAACCCACAACACCATGGAAATCCAGAAATGGAAAGGATAGGCAAAAAAACTGTTAATCCAGGCAATCCTCCATGCCAAAGACAAATCATAACCAAATAACCACATGCATATGCCATGCATGAAAAAAATAGCAAAGAAATCATACATGCAAATCGGTACTTGCAAGAAAAATCTGCTATAGTTGTTGATCCCGATGTCCTCTTGTGCTTTCCTGCTTGTCTTTTGCCTTCTTGCTCCAAAGCCCAAGTATGCCACACTCCTCCAAGAGTGCTCCAAGAAAACTCTAATTATCCAAGTGTATGAGAGAGAGAGAAAGAGAGAGAGAGAGAGAGCTCCAAAACTGAACTGATCAAAAGCCATGAATTGATCCTCAGAAGTCTTTTTATTAATGAGGTCTCTATTTTCTTCATTTTCCTCCTCACATGCAACCTATGAAATTTCACCTTTATTTTCTCCTAATATTAATTATTTTCATAAATAAATACCAATAAATTCCATTTTACCTATCCAAGTCTTTAGCCATTTCCTTTTCTAATTTCCATAACCATTAACTAATCACAAGTGATCCCCATCGCTATGTTTCTACCCAACATTCAACTTGGAATATGTGTCACATGACCAAGGTCTTATTTTACCTTTATTAATTTTTACATGGAGTTTTGGCTAGGGTTGTTACAGAGGACTTGGTAGACTCCTGATGCAAGAGGGACAGGTGGTATGATACAAATCAAGGAAACTAAATGAGCATGAGCATAACTATGTGACACATGATCTTAAGTTGGGAGATATCATTCATGCATTAAATATGTGGAGGAACTATATTCTTGGCAGGAGGCTTGTATTGATGAGTGATCATAGTGGGATGAGGTAACTGTTTGACCAACCGAATCTAAATTCCAAGCAAGCTAGATGGTTGGATACTCTCAATGAGTTTGAATTTGAGATCAGATACATTAAAGGAAAGGAGAACAAGGTTGCATATGATCTCAGTAGGAGAATGAACGTAAACCATGTTGCAGCTATGAGCTCTTATGGGGCATATTTATAGAATCAGATCTTATGAGTAGGGCAACACGATGATATGTATCAGTAGCTGAAGCACCAATTGTAGCAGGGTACAAGTGAACATGATGTGGATTATCATCTCATGACAGATGGCTTGGTGAGATTTAGGGACATGATCTATGTGCCAAACAACAATGAACTCAAGAATCTTATCTTGAGGTAGTTTCATGTCAAGCCATATTCAAGTCACCCATGATTATCAAAAGACTTTGACAACTATGAAGAAGTTATACTATTGGCCCAATTTGAAGAAGGAAGTGGCAGATTTTGTTACTATATGCTTGGACCATCAACAGGTGAAAATTGAATGTAAGCACCCAACTAATTTGTTATAGGCTATTCCAATTCCAGAGTGGAAATGGGAGGTCATTTCCATGGATTTCATTATAGGTTTGTTGAGGACATCGAAGAAAAATGATTCCATCATGGTTGTGGTTGATAGGTTGAGCAACGTATCTCACTTCATTCTAGTAAAGACTACCAAATCAGCCAGCGAGGTAGCACATATCTTCATCAGGTAGATAGTGAGATTGCATGGTATTCCTAGGAATATCATATCAGACAGAGATGCTAAGTTCACTTCTAGGTTTTGGAAGGAGTTATTTGTAGGTTTAGGTATAGAGTTGGCCTTCAGTACAACTTATCATCCGTAGACAGATGGACAGACAGAGAGGGTCAACAAGATTTTGGAGTACATGTTGAGGATGTACGTTATGCACCAGCAAAGGAGGTGTGAGGAGTATCTTCCCCTAGTTTAGTTGGCTTACAAGAATGGGTATCAGGAGTCACTGAGGATGAGTCTATTTGAGGCACTTCATGGGAGGATTTGTAATACTCCCATCAGCTGGAGTGATCTAGTGAACATGGTACATATTGGACTAGACACGTTGGCAGAGATGGAACATGAAATGTAGGTTATAAGGAAGAATCTAAAGGAAACACATGATAGACAAAATAGTTATGCATATCAATGTAGGGAATTTAAGGAATTTCAGGTTGGGGAGGATGTGTACTTGCACATCAAGCCTAAGAAGAGCTCCTTGAGGATTGGGTCATGTGCTAAGTTGGCACCTTGGTATTGCAAGCCTTTTGAGATCCTTGAGAGGATTGGACCAGTCAACTACAAACTTGCACTACGTTCTACTGTGAAATTCCATGATGTTTTCCATGTTTCATTGCTTAAAATATATGTGAAAGAAGTTTATCATGTTATTGATTGGTATTTATTGTAGTTGGAGCCAAAATGAGAATTCTAGTTGGAACCTAAGTGCATATTACAGTGGAAACAACTCATTCTTTCAAATAGAGCAATTGAGCAAGTTAATGTGCAGTGGAATCACTTTAGGCCCAAAGAAGCTACATGAGAGATGGTTGATCAAATGTGGGATATGTATCCTTCATTGTTTATTGGTGGAGGCAAATGAGTTTTTGGTATATGTACATATTTATGTATGGTTTCTATTGTAAATACCGAAATGGCCTATGTTATAAAGATCCAATAAGCGGTATGGTTATCAATTTTTTCATGATGGTTTTTCTTTTCAGTAGATTTTTCATTGTAAATATTGCTTCAACCTAGGTTATAAAGTTCCATGGGAAGTATGTTTTGTGTTTCAGTGGTCTTGTTGGTTATAGGTGTCACAAAACACTGAGGAACGTGTTCCCTTAAGGGGGAAGGGTTTGTAATAACCACGGGTTAAAAGTTCATGTAATAAAGTTAATAAAGGTAAAACAAGACCAAGGTCACATGACACATATTCTAAGTTGAATGTTGGGTAAAACATCCCAGTGGACATTGATTGTTTTTTATTATGGCTAATGGGAAATTGGAAAAGGTAATTGCAAAGGATTTGAAAAGAAAAAGAGGCATTATTGGAATTTAATTATGAGAATAAAGGAAATTAAGAGAAAGGAAGGTGAAAGGTCACAAGTTGCATGTGAGGAGGAAATTGAAGGAAAGTAGAGGCAAAATGAAGAAATTAGAGGCATGAATAATAAGAAGGCATTAGAGGATTAGTTTGGGGATTTTTGATAGTTGAGTTTTGGAGTTGGTTTCATAGAGGAGAAGAGAAACGAGATGAGCAAGCAAAGGAAGGATAAGAAATAAAAGGAAAGCAAGGATCAAGGAAGGAAAAGTTGGATCAAGCAACTTTAGTGAGAATACTTGTAGGTAACATGTTGCATGTATGATTTCCTACCTGGTTTTTGCATGCATGGTACATGCATGTGTGTATTTGGTTCATTTTTTGTCATTGGCATGGGTTTTTCTTGGTTTGATAGTGGTTTCAACCTTACCTTGCCATTTCTAGATAGCCATGGTTGGATGGGATTCATTCTTGGTTGAGCTTTGGATTTCAAGAAGGTTTTGGATTTGGGTGAGGTGGTCTTAAAATATCCCAAGGGAGGGGGGTGGAGATGGGCTTCTCTGGGAAACCCTCAATAGGTGGGTGGAGAAAAAAAAATTCCTCAAGGGATGGTGAAGGAATTCTAGGGCATCCAAGCTTAATTTGGTTTTGTGATCTCAGGACCAGTTTAGGTGAGATCACGGTAGTAGGAGGGTGGAGGTGGTTTAACCTCTAGATTCCCTTGGTTGTTTATGTATTATTTATCCCATGATATCCCACATTCATGCTTGGAATACAACATGGGGGTTATTGGTTGAAAGAGATATTTGGTTAAGCCCAAGCTATGGTTGAGTGGTATGTGGAAGTACCTGACTTGGTTGGCTTTTGCATATGTTAATAAGAGCTAATTTCCTCTTGTATTTTATGAGAAAATGTACTTGTTATGATGTGTCTTTGATGGTTATTCTATCATTGTTATTATTCAGGTTATATGCTGGTTATAAGCATGGTTTTATGATAGATTCTAGTTATGGATTTTAACATGAATTGATTGGTAAATGAATGGATATTGAATGCATGAAATAATAGATATTATTGCAGCTATTTTGAGAGGGCATTAGACCTTGTTGATGATTCTCAGTTAAGTTCTAGATATATATGTTCAGATATGCATTTATGACATGTAGATTTCATGTTCACCATGTGTTTGACGGAATGACTGTCATGGTTGGGCCTAGTTAGGTCAATTCCTTGTCTATGTTTTGTGTCAATGTATTTTTCCTAATGTCATTTATCATTTATGTGTAGAAATTAGGATGTCGATTTACAATTTCTCATGAAGTTTTAATCAAAATCACAAGACACAAACCTACTCTACTGCTCCGCAAACATTAATTCACAATTTAAAACAAAAATTGTTGGCTTGATGGGGCCTGACCCAAGTTCAAAGTTATCTGCCCCAACCAACAAAACCCTAATTGTCGGCCCTTTCAGCAACAAACTGCATAGCGCAGGCTGTAGTCTCACTCGAAGTAGTATTGGGGGATGACAAAACTAGGTTTCTGCATCCAGAGGTCTGTGTGATAGGTTCCTGCAGTCCTTATGGATTAGATCTACTTCCACGCACCCTTAACCCTTTCGAATAAACAATTATTGTAATTGTGTTTAAACAACTTCCAAATTTCCACGAAGGCTCTTGATCATTTATAAAATGCATAAAGATCATTGATCTACTATTTTCGCACACCAAATAAGAATTAATTCAGATGAGTTTAACATAGAGTGAAATTATAGATACTTTCAGAAATAAGAAATAATACACAAATGCAACCAAATTGGCTCAAAATTGTCTTTATTAAGAATAATTGTTCCAGTAAAAACTTCTTTTCCTTGCACACTTAGCTACAGGGCCTGCGCACTTAGCTTGCGGACTTAGCAAGGTCTCCATGCACGCAACTGTAGGAACCTTCCCCTTTCACCTAAGCTTAACAATTTACCAACTTAAACCAAAATATAGTACCAGTAAGCCTAAGTACATGAAACAAACCTTTCCTGCCTTAGCTTATTTCCCAAAACAATGATTCTTCTCAAAAAGTTACTTCTCTAGACTGGTTATGACTCATCTATATATAGCATTTCGCTTACAATACCATGGTCCGCCGACAATGGGCGGGTCTCAAAACTCACTGTCACCTATCCATATAAGGGAATAAATCCCCTTTGACTCATATTAGCTTTGCAGTCTGCTTCCACATTTCGTGGAGACTTTACTTTCTTTCAAAAGGATATTACAAAATTTACTCAAAATTTGACCAAACTTGACCCCAAGGACCTTATCCAAACAAGCTCCCAACACAAATTGGGTGACTCGCCCTCGAGTCACTCGACTGGAACAACAATATCATCCTAGAGATTGTGGAACTCCACCTTCAAGACCTACAAATTAGTAGTACCCCGCACCGTGGCCTGTTGTACTTCTTCGACCAGCTTCTCTGTAGTAGGGGCTTCCACTGTGAGTCCCATTGTCTATTGCATCTACTGTATGGTCTTCAAATTTTCTTGAACTGACAGATTGAGTTGGCTTGCTTCCTCTTTCCAAGGCTATGTACGGGCCCTCAAGATGGCCTCTTTACGTTGCAGCTCTTCAATCTCTATTTGTAGCGAAGCACTAGATTGGTGCTAAAGTGTGTGCAAGCGACCTGATTTCGTCAAACCGTTGTTGCTTCTCCCTTATATATGTACCAATCTTCTACAGAGTGGCTCCTCCTCCAGAGATTTCCAAAGTTCCATAGCCTGCTGAAAGAGATCTATGCAGTCCTTGACTTCCACGTTGTTCCCGGACTTCTGGCGGAGTGGTTGGCTGCAAATTCAACTGCAACTCTAATATCTGCAGCTTAAGTTCAAATTAGACTTGGCTGGTTTCATCCTTGGATTCCCTGACCGCTGCAACAAACTTTTGAATATTTGATGCAAACTCTGCGTCTTCAGGGATGTTGAGCTTTGGCAGCGTATTACATGCATGTGTGATTGTTGCTTCCAAGTTCTGGCTACGCATGGCCATTTCTTCCTTTTCTTTCAATGGATGCACCATTTATATGAATATCTACTCATTGTTGTTCTTGACTTCACTAATCACTAGTAGCATGCACTGCTCCCTGACCCTGAGCTCGTCGAATACTTCTTGATGTAATTCATGGAGGGTTTGAATAGGAAGTGTTGCGAGATTGACCCCTAGGTCCTTGAGCTGTGACAATTGAGTGTTCACTTCCTCTGACTGTTTTCACAAGGACCCCTCTGGCAACTGAATGACTCTGAGATCCAGAGTCCGATACGTATCTAGCACATCCATTCTTTCCTGCTGCAGGATATCCTGAATCTCGCTCGCCTAGCCCACGCTCGCTTGCAATCGTTCCATTTGAATTTTCAGATCACGCAGATCCTTTTGCACATTGCCCAATGCCTACTAGTATTGCTACTCGAACTACGTCCATAGTTCCGTTGTGGCGTTGCAAACCTTATCCTCAATTTCATCCAAGTCCCCCTCAGTGAGGATCATCGAGTTGGCATGCGCATGCCTCACAGATTTTTGTTTCTTCTGAGGCCCTGAAGTTTTTTCCTTGGAGCGCTTTTGTACTCTAAAGGGGGTGCCCTTCTCCTCACCCTCACCTCCTTCAACATCAGAATCCTCCTTGTCTGTATTATGCTGAGAAGCAGGCTCCTCAACATCAACAGTGGTCTCCTTAACAACGTGCTCTTTCTCAGTAGTTGCCTTAGCAGCAACCACCTTGGCATTAACTTCCTTCTTTTGTTGTGAAACTTTCTTATGAGTTGCATCTTGCTCAACCTCCTTCTTCTTTTGTGTTGCTATGGTCTGAGCATAGGAACTCTCCCCTGCCTTGCTTGTACTCGCGTTGAGATCTGAGGGGTGTAGCCACTCCCCTGGCCATTTCCCCACAATTTCCTGTACATTAGCTTCACTCACCATGTACGAAAAATTGTACCATGTATTCTTCGGTTCCTTTCTCACATGGATAGACATATTTTGAAAATTTTCCTTGAACTTTGTATAAGCCTCCAATTGCTCAAATAAAGGTTGTGACAGCCTTAGTCGTTGGCTGATCATTGTGCGAAGATCCATCTCAACCAATACCCAAAACATTTTTGTCTCCATGACCCTCGTAGGTTCCTTTGTCACCCATAGTGAAGCAAACTTCATGACTTCTAGTAAGTCAGGTTCCTGTGGAGGGAATTTACTATCTTTTGGCAACCTCCATGTGACTAGGGAAATCAACAACAATAGCGAGGCATAATGGAATGCCTTGCCCTAATCCTGTGCTTCATGAAAATTTAGCAAAAATTCCTTACAGAGGTACTGTACCCAATTGTACTTCACACTCTTAGCACATTGTGTAGCAAGTGAAATTACCAGCACTGAAACCTTGTCTACGTGAGACTTCCTCATAATCTTGCAGGTTAATACCTATGCGGAAAATTGCACCGCCTTGTTTGTAATAGAGTGGATGGAATATCCACATGATGTTTTCACTAAGTCAAACTCTCTTTTCATTTGGTCCATGAGTTTCTTTTCTTTGGTTTTTCCTCCAAACACCTTGGCTGGATCCACCCCTTGGTAGGGAAACATCGTGATGCAGTGGAATAGAATTTCTGTAATGGGGATGGGTTATCCCAACCAGAGACACCGATAATGTACCAAGGTGAGAAATTGTCAAACAAAAACCATGTTAATGATTGTTCCATTGAAATGTGACACCCACAACATGTTCAAAAATCCTGCCTTCTCAACCCCCACAACCCATTTCATTGGCTTGAGTCGCATTACTCTGGTCTCTTCATAATAAATATTCTCCATATACTTATTTGGTGCAAGCTATGGGATTTTTTCATGGTATGCTAGATCCTAGTCTTCTAGATTGAGTGAGGGAATGCACCCTAATAACGCACCTTCAAACACCACCTTTTCCAGTAGCAGTGGTGTAGAAACCATAAACTTGGCAGTATCTGGATATTTCGGTACCTTCGCTTTTCCTTTTTGTGTTGGGATATACTTCGGGTGCCGAGTTATAGGCTCACCCTCTTTGGCATCCAACTCCTCAACTCCTTCATGAAGCTATTATTCATCAAGATAAAGGGGTTCATGTAGCTGTTTTGACTTGTCCATTTTCCCATTTTGGTGAATCTCAGCGGGGTTTTTCCTTGGTGGCTGTCTCACTGGAACTGGCGGCGGTTTCTTTTGTTTCTTCTCATCAACAAACAACTTAGGTTTAGGTGACCTCAGCACCATAGGTACAGAGGGTGTTTCTTCCATTGTCGACACGACTTAAGGGGTTGTAGCTTCAAAACTTGTGGCTTTTGCATGGCATGTTTCTGCCATTCTATCGAAGAAGGCCTTACAAAAAGTTTTAGACACATTGGCTAACCCTGGGTGTGAGAAAAGTTCTTCCCAATCGGACATGTTCATAGACTGCAGCTCGTGTTGCAACACAAGGCGAGAAATCTCACAAGCGATTTTCAGAGAGCACAGTGTACTAAGGCAGGGCCACATGCCAGATTTATAGGTGTTTTCAAATTCAAATTTGACCGTTCCCGCCAAATTTCTATCATAAATTCATCTTTGGCAGCAGATTTCGAAAGATTTGCGCCATAAATTTAGCCTACTCGCTCCTTCAAACAAATTTTTTTCCATCCAATCATCTATAGTACATCTGATCTAGGTGGATATTGGTGGCCACCTACCAAGTCCACTTGGACCCCCACCATTGTTTCTCTTAGCATTTTCAGTTTCCTTAATTGTAGCACAACTTACTATTTTTAGCAGTTTTTCGGGTCCTGAACTTCCAGAGCCATTTTGAGGCCCTACACGACATTTTTTGGGAAAACTAGGAGCAACATGGGTCCATGGACGAATGTTACTCTTCCGAAAGTTGTATTTCTCAGATAGATATTTTTAACGAGATAATGTGCGCATGAAATGGAGATCATATGCAAAAGTTACGACCCTGGGAAGTTGATATACCAATTTACCCAAACGGGGCCCACAGTTTGGTCTTTCATCTTCTAGGGTTACGTTTTTGGATGTTTAGGGTTTTCCATTGTTTCTCAACAATAAATAGGCCTTCGAGCCTCATTGTAAGATAGTTCAGAGGCATGTAGCCGCCACATCTCTTCTCAGAGATAAGCTACCATCGCACTAGCTGGTTTATTTCCATTATTGTATGTAAACATATTTTAGTATTTTACATTAATGAAATGAAGTATTATTTCCACTACATATCTGTGTTTATGTTAGGGTCCCACCCTAACCCGCTTATTTATGTCATGGGATCATGTCATAGTCAAGAGTAAATAAAGCCCATATTAATATTTGTAAGTGGTTAACCCGCGATTAATGACGGGACCACAGTTAGTTGCAAATGGGCTGTAGTATTAGATAGATGGTATTAATAAAACCCACAGTATTGGCCCATGGTATTACATGTATGAGTCATATATAAATGATAGAGACTCCCTGGGAGGAGCATTGTGTCTTATTTTGTAGTCGAGCTCTGCTCTATTGGAGGTTGCCCCCTCGAAGAGGCAAGTGAACATTACTCTCTGAATAATAAAATCATTGCTATTCTGTGTTCTGGGTATCTTTTCTTCGCATATTCTGTATTTTGGTATCATTTTGCAGGTTAAGAGCATAACAAGTGGTATCAGAGCACTTTCCAGGGTCGGTGGGATCTCCAATTCTTAGCAATTTTTAATTTTTTTTTTCGGCTAGAGACGTGTTCCGGCGTCTTTAAACCACGGGATCTGTCGTTAAGCACATAAACCTGCGGATTTGGGGAGGCATGCACGCAGGAAATACAAGAGGTGGTCACGTCTGTTGGACTCCCTTGTAACCCCTGTGGGTACCCCTTCGAGTAGTAGCGCATTAGACAGAACCGTGCATGGACTGTCTTCCACGTACCCTCTGGGTATATCGGAAGCCCCCTAGGCTCCCTTGAAACCTCGCCATAGATAAACCATTGGCCGTCTTGTGGCTACAGTACATCGAGAACAACACTCGAAGAGATTACTCGCCCGTACGATAGGGAAGTCGGGTTGTACGGCTACGGGTACGGTCGATCCTCCTTAGTTAGAGCCCTGAAACATTGGGCCGAGTACTACTGCCAGACCCTTATGTATATTGCGATCTGTAGCACCTGACACTCCTCACGACCATAGTTTCCTTTTCTGTCGGGGGATCACACATCATCTATTCCCGATCCACGGGTGCAAAGAGGTGCAGCAGCAGCAGACATCAGATCCATCAGATCCGCCGCAGCAGTTGTTCCGCCATTCAGATCTCTCAGACCCACCAGATCGGAGTTGTTGTGAAGGGTTCCTATACCGGGGTATGCTTTTCTCAAGACTTTTAGTAGCATTGACATTTTGAGGATTTGGCGACTGCAATATTGATCAAGAAGGAGTAAAACTCTGTTAGGAGTTTTCAAAAAAAAAAAAAGTCTGAGATCTCCCGGGGCGCTTATTGGTGATCTAGCCCATCAGAATCAGGACGATGAACTGAGCAAGGTGGTACCATTCAAATTATTAGTCAAATTTTTTCGGTGGTCCCAATTTTTCATTAGGTTGGTGTATGGTAGAGACTAGAGCTCAAGCAATGGCAAATGAAAGGATGGATAAACTGGAAGAATCCGTGCAATCCCTCCAAAAGGAGTTTCGAGGACTAAGTCTCCAGATACAGCAATTTCTTCTGAAGGACAAGGAGCAAGCCCACGAGGAGGAATATAATAGAAATGAATACAATGAGGGTGAGTATAGCCACTCTCCTCACGTCTGGCACACCCATCCACCACCCAGTCAGCGACCTCCCAAGTTGGATATGCATAAATTTGACGGTTCTCACCCGTCCACATGGCTAGCACAAATGGAGCAGTATTTCAAATTGAATCATATCCCAGAGGATGCGACTAAGCTTATGTTGGGGAGCATGTACTTGGACAATTAACGCTGGCAATGGTGGGAATGGCATCAGCATTCCAATGGACCTTTTAAGACTTGGACCCAATTTACCAAAGCTCTTCGAGATCGCTTTGAATAGGAAGACTCTTTTTTGGGTCGTCTCACTAAGCTCTGACAGACTGGTACAGTGGATGAATATATTACCGCTTTTGAAGCCTTAGCTTTCCGCACTAGGGGTCTCACAGATGAGTTCTACACGGAATTTTTTATTAGTGGTCTTAAAGAAGCCATCAAAGCTCAAGTTCTACTTCACCACCCTCCCACGTGGACAAAGGCTTGCCAGGTAGCTCGTAAGGTGGAACGTGCATTAGTAGCCCAATACAGTCGCCCAAATTTCCCCGCTAAAGGTCGTCCCCCACAGGCTCACAACACGACTCAAACACTTAAGGTCCAAAAGGTGTCACCTGCGAAAATGGCCGAAAGAAGGAAGCAAGAACTATGTTACTACTGTGATGAAAAATACTCCCCAGGTCATAAATGCAAGGAGCCCAATTTTTTTTGAAATAGATGCCACTGACTACAGCTCAACAGAGGAAGATCCACCACTTGAGGAACATGAGGCGCTAGAAGAAGACAACGCAAAGGAGAATGTCTCTGACGAACCAGTTATTTCGCTGCATGCGTTGGCAGGGATTTCTTCCCCTCAAACTCTCAAAATCCGGGGTTTTCTTAAACATCGCCCAGTAGTAGTCTTGATTGATAGTGGAAGTACCCATAATTTCATCCATCAAAAAATCGCAGAAGCAGCGCATTGTTTTGTACGAGCAGTTTCTAACTTCCAAGTCCAAATTGCGGATGGGGGCACAATGAAATGTGAAGGCCGCTGTGAAAATGTCAAACTTCAAATGGGGGATTATCAGTTGAAAACCCACATGTTTGCCATACACATGGGGGGTTGCGACATTGTCCTCGGCGCTGAATGGCTCCGCACCCTTGGGCCAATCACAATGGATTTCCAGGAGTTATATATGAGTTTTAAGCAGAACAACTCCACACATACTCTCCGTGGACTCCAGGCGGGAGCCCCCTCTATCATCATCTCGCATAGGATGGAAAAATTGTTAAAAAAGGGCCATCATGGAGTGGTAGCTCAGTTTAATGCCATCCAGGTAGTTGAAATCATGTCTCTGCCAATTCATCCTGAGATGCAACAGATTTTAAATAACCATCGGACGGTCTTTGACAAGCCTCATGAGCTTCCACCCTCGCGAGGGGAACATGATCATAGCATCACCTTGGTTCCAGGGGCCCAACCCCCAAATGTGCGGCCATACAGATATCCGTTCACCCAAAAGAATGAAATAGAAAAAATCATCAAGGAACTGTTGGAAGCAGGTGTCATTCGTCCCAACATTAGTCCTTATTCATCCCCAGTGGTCATGGTGCTCAAGAAAGATGGGGACTGGCGGATGTGTCCTGACTTCAGGGCCCTCAATAAGTTGACAGTCAAAGATAAATTTCCCATCCCGGTGGTTGACAATTTGCTGGACGAACTCAATGGGGCTCAATTCTTCACTAAGTTGGATCTTCGCTCAGGCTACCACCAAATTCGCATGAAGGAAGTCGACATTCCCAAGATGGCTTTCAGAACTCATGAAGGCCATTATGAGTTCCTGGTCATGCCATTTGGTCTCTGTAATGCCCCCTTTACTTTTCAGAGCCTTATGAATCACATTCTCAAACCATATCTCCGAAAATTTGTCCTTGTCTTCTTCGATGACATCCTCATCTATAGTGGCACTTGGGCTGCACATCTTCAGCATGTAGATCTACTCTTGCAACTGCTCCGCAAGCATAAATTATTTGTCAAGATGTCCAAGTGTTCGTTTGGCATGGAAGAAGTTGAGTATTTGGGCCACATTGTGGGGCGTGAAGGTGTCAAGGTGGACCCCAAAAATATCCAGGCAATGCAAGAATGGCCTCAACCTAAGACCTTGAAGAGCTTGAGAGGATTTTTGGGTCTCACAGGCTATTATCGTAAATTTGTCCGCAACTATGGCCGCATAGCGAAGCCCCTCACTCAACTCCTAAAGAAAAATTCCTTCTTCTGGAACGAGGAAGCACAACAGGCATTTACTGCTCTCAAAAATGCCATGTGTTCCACTCCAGTCTTAGCACTACCTGACTTCACCAAATCCTTTGTCATTGAATGTGATGCTTCGGGTACAGGTATTGGGGCGGTCTTAATGTAGGAAGGGTGACCATTGGCCTTCACAAGCCAACAACTCAGTGGGAGGAATCTGGGCCAATCTACCTACGAGAAGGAAATGATGGCCATCTTACATGCAGTAGAGACCTGGCGACCTTACTTATTAGGGCGACGTTTCCAAATCCGCACAGATCATCACAGTCTTAAATATTTTTTGGAGCAATGCCTATCCTCCCCACAACAAAATAAATGGTTGGCCAAAATGTTGGGATATGATTATGAGATCATTTACAAGAAAGGGAAAGACAATAGTGTAGCCGATGAATTATCTCGCCAATTTGAGGAGGAAAGTACTCTGCTCACAATTTCCCTCCCTATTCCAAACTGGATTGAAGAGGCTCGCAGGGAATGGTTTTCACACCCCGGGCTCTCCCAACTCATTTCTCAATTGCAGATAGATCCTAATTCCAGCAAGGGCTACTCGTGGCAGAATGATATTCTTCGCTACAAGGACAGAGTCGTAATATCACCAACATCCACCCTCAAAAGTCGCATTTTGGCAGAATTGCACTCATCTCCCATTGCAGGACATTCGGGCTTTCAGAAGACGTATGCTCGCACCAGAAGATCATTTTTTTGGACAGGCATGAAAAAGGACATCCTTACTTTCGTATCAGAATGTGATGTCTGTCAACGTCACAAAGGGGAAACTGTCAACACACTAGGCACATTACAACCATTGCCCATTCCAGCATCAATTTGGACGGAGGTTTATATGGATTTCATTACAGGTCTTCCAAAGTCAGGGAACAAGTCAGTCATCATGGTGGTTGTGGACCAACTGTCGAAGTATGCTCATTTCTGCACCCTACCCCACCTGTTTACGCCAACTTTGGTTGCTCAATATTTCATGGATCAGATATTCAAATTGCATGGCATGCCCACTTCTATTGTGTCCGACCGCGACCCGATCTTCACCAGTAATTTTTGGGAGGAACTCTTCAGACTACAAGGCACTCAACTCAAACTCAGTACTTCATATCATCCGCAGACAGATGGTCAAACCGAAGCCATCAACAAATGTCTAGAAACCTACCTTAGGTGTTTCACTTCAGAAAAGCAACACCTTTGGGTACAGTGGTTACCTTTGGCTGAATGGTGGTATAACACCAACTATCATGCCACCACCAAAATGACTCCCTATGAAGCAGTATATGGTCAACTTCCGCCTTCCCCTACTTCTTATCTCAAGGGTTGCTCCAAAGTACAAGCAGTGGATCAACTCCTACAACACCACGCAACCATGCTCGCCCATCTTAGAGAGAATCTTCATCAAGCTCAGAACCACATGAAGCAACAGGCCGACCAGCATCGCTCAGAGCGCCAATTTCAAGAAGGGGATCAGGTCTTTTTGAGGCTGCAACCATATAAGCAAACATCACTCAAAGACAAGGGTTGTCAAAAGCTCTCTCCAAAATTCTACGGACCATACCAAGTACTTCAGCGTATTGGAGAAGTGGATTACAAGTTGGCTTTGCCACCTACGGCAAAAATCCATCCAGTTTTCCATGTATCGTGCCTCAAGAAAGTGATTGGGAACAATTACTGTGTTCAAACCAGTCTACCTGAATTGGACGACGAAGGGTCAATCTGGCTTCAACCCGAACAGGTTCTAGACACACGAGACAAGCACCTGCGCGGCCGCGTTATTAAGGAAGTCCTCGTCAAATGGAAAGACACCTCTCCGGAAGATGCAACTTGGGAACCATCCACTATTCTTCAGCAGTTTCCGCAGCTTCAGCCTTGAGGACAAGGCTAGTCTTAAGGGGGAGGGCATGTTAGGGTCCCACCCTAACCCCCTTATTTATTTCATGGGATCACGTCATAGTCAAGAGTCAATAAAGCCCATATTAATATTTGTAAGTGGTTAACCCGCGATTAATGACGGGACCACAGTTAGTTGCAAATGGGCCGTAGTATTAGATAGATGGTATTAATAAAACCCACGGTATTGGCCCGTGGTATTACATGTATGAGTCATATATAAAGGATAGAGACTCCCTGCGAGGAGCATTGTGTCTTATTTTGTAGTCGAGCTCTGCTCTATTGGAGGTTGCCCCCTCGAAGAGGCAAGTGAACATTACTCTCTGAATAATAAAATCATTGCTATTCTGTGCTCTGGGTATCTTTTCTTCGCATATTCTGTATTTGGGTATCATTTTGCAGGTTAAGAGCATAACAGTTTATGGTTATCTCTATAATTTGTTGCGTTCCTGTTTAAATCCAGATTAGTGGTATCAGAGCGGTCTGTTTTTTCTCTATTTTTCTTTGCATGTCACCAACGAGGTCGGGATATAAGGAGTTAGGGCTTGAATTGGTCGAACCTTTGCAAGACTAGCCTCACAAATCCCAACGACCTCCCATGGTGGATGAGAAGAAAGATGAGGGGGCAAGAGATCCTATCAAAATCTTTCTCGAAGAAGCCCTCAAGTGACAAAGGAACACAATGATGGATAGCTTTGCCCAGATCCTTCAGAGGCTACCCAGAAGCGACGCATCGGCTTCCAGCAGCTACTCTGGAAACACTATGCCCTTTAAGGTACAAGTTAATTTTGAAATCCCCATATTCGAGGGTCAGATAGATGCAGATGTTGTAGATAAATGGTTAAATCTGCTAGAGGGTTATTTTTCTCTTCATGACTTTTCGAGTCAGGAAAAGATTAATTTCGCTCTTCTCAAACCAGCCCCCCACGTCAAGGACTGGTGGGAAACCTACTGCGAGTAGAAGGATGAAAATACCGGCTCACTATTTTCAGCCGCACCCACTTGGAATTCATTCTGGGATGCCATCAAGGAGCAGTACTACCCTATCGGAAGCTATGAGGATCAATACATAAAGTGGACCACACTGTGGCAGGGAAGGGACCAAGACGTGCCAGAGTTTACCAATCTTTTCCATACCCTTCACGCAAAGTTGGGTATCAAGGATTCAGAGCAGCATTTGATACTCAAATACTGGTGCTGCCTGCACAAGTACATCCAGGAAGAAATAAACATCTCCTTTCTTGGCACAACATACCAATATGTCGTCAAGGTCGAGCAGAAGTTTAAACAGAAGAAGCGAGACTTTGGATCTGTGAATCTGAAGCAAGGGAAAGGTGCCCCTAAACCACAGGAAAAAGGACAAAGCCAATGCGGGGCAACCCAAGACAACCCGCCAAAGATGCAAACAAAGAATAGCGCTGCGAAGCCGAAAAAGGACACGGGAAAAAGGTGTGAGTTCCATAAGAGCTCCACTCACAACACAAGTGAGTGTCGGGCCAAGCAGTCACTGGTGGTGTTATCTCAAAATCAGGCCTTGGAAGGCTGCAGACCAGGAAGACTTCAAGTAACTATTTCAAACCAACTTTAGGCTGAGGCTTAGCCTCCTCAACCTGAGAGGGCTCTCTCTTGATGGGTTAATGATTTTGATTAAAGATAAGATGGCTAACTCTTATAGAACAACTGTGAAAAATATGAATGGTGGAAACACATTAAAAAAAACTATCCATTGGGCTTATGGAGTCAACAACACCTCAATATAACAATGAACTCAACCTTACATGGAAGTCAGGGCATTCAGCATTTAAACATTCAGAACATAAACTCATATGGGACAACACAGTTTATAAATGTATACAGGAAGTCAGAGCACATTCAGTGAATTCTGAGTGATTATACATCCATACCACTGTAAGAATTAAGAAAAGGACAACATCACATATTTTGAACATAAAAAATCCTTCATGAATCCTGAGAAGTAAAGTTCAGCATGTATATTACTGAAAATGAGTCTTACATAGGCCAAATACCAGCTTTTTCATAAAATTTCCAACCCTGATTACATTGTTGTTTCAGCTATATATAGAGCTCTTATTCTAACTGATCAAGATTCCTCCTCAAGCATGAGGGGAATTCGAAAACTACTTCTATTACTGACAACTCTTAAACTCTAACTACTTAATAAATACAACGAAGTGTTGACTGGAGTTTTTTTAGAGATCTAAATCAACTAGGAGTCTAACTCCTTATTATGCTAATAATAGCCTTAATTACAATCATTCTCGTTCTTTGACATGTGGTCCTTTTTAGTTTGGTTGTGATGGGTGTTCGAAGCTCCATACTGGTCCTCAATGTCACATCTTCTCCATTTCCCTTGAAACATAGGAAACTATCCCTGTTTATCGACCTTTGGTTTTCCTCAAAAATGTTCGAATCCAATGAACCATGCCCTTCATCTTCGATTATCCAAAATATATCTGAATGCCACGTCCTTGATGTGCTGTCAACCTCTTTCCTGTGTGAAGGCCAAAACTTCTTCAAGATGCCTGACATATCTTGGACTGTAGTAAATGTGATCACTTTATGGCAAAAAGTTTAGAGCTGGATTCGAATACATGTTTCCTCCACCTGCCTTGACCTTGTTGAAAGTTGATACCTTTAGATGATCCCTTGAAGATATTCCATTTTCAAAAATTTTCCACTTGTATTTCAAAATCGGTTGACTGAGATTAGATTGCGCAGCTTCAGCAGTTTCGTAGCACGCTACGAAACTGCTGTGTTATTCCAAAAAACATAGTTTCAACCAAAATTTTGCTATTTTAAGCCTCTTGATATTTAAACATCCTTTTCAATTGTTCCAAAGCTTTTCAAAACTGAATGGAAAGGTATGATTCTTCAAGTAGAATTATAACAAGGAAGACCATCAAAATATGAAACAAAAACTTACTTGATGTGTGACTGCCTTAAGGAAATTCTTTCTGCTGGCTTAACTGTATCTTTAAGTCTTCAATTTGCCTTTTCATAACTTTGATCCCAGCTCTCAATTGTCTGTTAACCATTCTGATGTATCTCGCCTCCTTTTTCTTGAAATCAACCGAGCTTTGGCCTATCAAATACAGTTTCAACAAATAATGCTAAATAAAACAAACTGAGATACATTGACCAACTGTAACCTTGCATTGCCGATATAACGGTAAGTGAAGATGACATGAGATATAAGCTTCTGTTCTAGCTGAAAAATAGGTCTTGGGACAGAGCTCATAACTTCTCACAAAACACGTATTTGGAAAACCTGAAGGAGGTTTTTGTGAACCAATCCATGCTGAACAAAAACCTCTCTTGGTTTTTTGAAACACCTTCCCTACCGCCCAGAATGTGTCTTTGAAAAACAGGTGTAAAACAGAGAAATATGCTTGTGAAAAACTTGCACCTACAGCAGTTTCGTAGCGCAAGTTTGATCATAAATTCCTCCTACCTCAGAATGGATTTGAAGAAAATGAAAGAGGTTTTTGTAGTTTGGTATGTTAGGAATAAAAGCCTCTTTCAGTTTTCAGAATTTAGTTTTCAGCTGCTCAGAACCCCTTCTGGAAGTTTACTAGTAAACGCAGAAAGCAGAGTTTTTTATGCTGAAACAGGCTTTTTCAGGGATTTCGTAGCGCACTACGAAAACACTGATTTCGTAGCTAGTTTGAAAATTTCTCCAAAGTAATGTGAGATATGACTTCCAAACTCATGGTGAGGCTTCTAGGACATGGAATGAGGCTGTCAAAATTTGATGGAAAAGAGATATGACCTTGAAAGACTTCTAACCTTATGACCTAACTCTTAAAGCATGAAATGACCTAGAGACCCTTTAACACCATGACTAAAAGAAGGGTTTGTAAATGAGAATGACACTAATTGTGATGAGCTGAATCAAACTTATAAGACTATGATTAGAAATAAGGCAACTTACCAAAGCTTAGAGACAAATATTTTAGGGTGATAACAGTGGCTCCACTAGGGATAGTGTGCCCTTGTGGTATACTAAGAACTTGTAGCTCCAGTGCCGCTATCCATCCTCTAGAATAAAACTCTGAACCTCTGCCCAATTTTCTCCTCAAGCCTTTATGTTTTCTGAACGAAGAATTCAAACTGCACCTACTGAAATAGATGCTCAGTCAACCTACCCTGAGCTTATTTGCACATTCCTACCTACCTACCCTATCAATTCAAACTTCTTTCAGCTCAATCAATGTGAAATTTCCAATGTAGCCAATCATTTGTCTTATCTGATATTTGAGTTTTTTGATTGCATCGGAGTTCAAAGTCACTATGATATTGTGATGACCACTGCCACTGAAATTGCCTCTGATCTTCATAGAAAAACTAAAACACTGGAGAGTAAAACTCTTCCATGTATTTAGCTATAGGATCCCAGAATACATGATTAGCTTGGTGATTCTCGTAACTTTCTGGTTGTGCAAATTGATCTTCCATAACAATGTATTCTTCCTCAATTATGAAAGAGAAAGGAAGCCACACTCTCTCCTTGCGTTCTGACACAGAAACCTTTTGAAAAGAATGATCATGACCATGAAGACTATATGATTGAATTTGACCTTCTAAACCTTCAATGTCTTTCTCAATGTCCTTAGCAACTTCATCCAAAAATTTCATCTTATCCTCTGCCTTACACTCAAATGATTTTAGATACGAGGACAAGGACAAAGAAAAATTTTCATTTGTTTCTCCATTACTATGATCATTATTCCATTGTTTGAAACCTTGAATTGAAGGAGAGTTTGCCACCGCATCTGATCTATCTATCCATTCCTCCAAAACATAAGCCAAAAGTCTTCAAATGACTTAATGGATTTGGTAGGAAAGCTTTCAATCCATTGTTTACATTTCCCTTGAAATGAATCATAGAACAACATAATGCAAACATCCTCATGCTTAACTCTAAGAAGCTCTGTAAAATCACAAAAATCTGATATATGCTTCAAAGTTAAACTCAAATCTTCTCCATTGAATTTTGGACCATTCCTTAGAAAATATGCATCCTTGGGAAAATGATTTGGGAAACCATGAATTCCTGAAAAATTTATGCATGCATACCTTGAAATAAGAATGGTAGCATCTGGGTCCTTCATAACTCCAGTGGAATCACCGTGAATCTATGAATTTCGAATTCTTCAACAATGGAGTCGCCAAGGTAGATTTGCAGCCTCAAAAAGATTTCTGAGCTCCTGCTACCTTCAGAAGTTCAGTCTCTTGATTTCGGGAATGAATAATCTTCAGGCTCCCGGCAGATGCACCAAAATGTTATCACAAAATCAGGCCCTGGAAGGCTGCAGACCAGAAAGACTTCAAGTAATTATTTCAAACCGACTTTAGGCTGAGGCTTAGCCTCCTCAACCTGAGAGGGCTCTCTCTTGATGGGTTAATGATTTTGATTAAAGATAAGATGGCTAACTCTTATAGAACAACTGTGAAAAATATGAATGGTGGAAACACATTAAACAAAACTATCCATTGGGCTTATGGAGTCAACAACACCTCAATATAACAATGAACTCAACCTTACATGGAAGTCAGGGCATTTAGCATTTAAACATTCAGAACATAAACTCATATGGGACCACACAGTTTATAAATGTATACAGGAAGTCAGAGCACGTTCAGTGAATTCTGAGTGATTATACATCCATACCACTGTAAGAATTAAGAAAAGGACAACATCACATATTCTGAACATAAAAAATCCTTCATGAATCCTGAGAAGTAAAGTTCAGCATGTATATTACTGAAAATGAGTCTTACATAGGCCAAATACCAGCTTTTTCATAAAATTTCCAACCCCGATTACATTGCTGTTTCAGCTATATATAGAGCTCTTATTCTAACTGATCGAGATTCCTCCTCAAGCATGAGGGGAATTCGAAAACTACTTCTATTACTGACAACTCTTAAACTCTAACTACTTAATAAATACAACGAAGTGTTGACTGGAGTTTTTTTAGAGATCTAAATCAACTAGGAGTCTAACTCCTTATTATGCTAATAATAGCCTTAATTACAATCATTCTCGTTCCTTGACATGTGGTCCTTTTTAGTTTGGCTGTGATGGGTGTTCGAAGCTCCATACTGGTCCTCAATGTCACATCTTCTCCATTTCCCTTGAAACATAGGAAACTACCCCTGTTTATCGGCCTTTGGTTTTCCTCAAAAATGTTCGAATCCAATGAACCATGCCCTTCATCTTCTATTATCCAAAATATATCTGAATGCCACGTCCTTGATGTGCTGTCAACCTCTTTCCTGTGTGAAGGCCAAAACTTCTTCAAGCTGCCTGACATATCTTGGAATGTAGTAAATGTGATCACTTTATGGCAAAAAGTTTAGAGCTGGATTCGAATACATGTTTCCTCCACCTGTCTTGACCTTGTTGAAAGTTGATACCTTTAGATGATCCCTTGAAGATATTCCATTTTCAAAAATTTTCCACTTGTATTTCAAAATCGGTTGACTGAGATTAGATTGCGCAGCTTCAGCAGTTTCGTAGCGCGCTACGAAATTGCTGTGTTATTCCAAAAAACACAGTTTCAACCAAAATTTTGCTATTTTAAGCCTCTTGATATTTAAACATCCTTTTCAATTGTTCCAAAGCTTTTCAAAACTGAATGGAAAGGTATGATTCTTCAAGTAGAATTATAACAAGGAAGACCATCAAAATCTGAAACAAAACCTTACTTGATGTGTGACTGCCTTAAGGAAATTCTTTCTACTGGCTTAACTGTATCTTTAAGTCTTCAATTTGCCTTTTCATAACTTTGATCCCAGCTCTCAATTGCCTGTTAACCATTCTGATGTATCTCGCCTCCTTTTTCTTGAAATCAACCGAGCTTTGGCCTATCAAATACAGTTTCAACAAATAATGCTAAATAAAACAAACTGAGATACATTGACCAACTGTAACCTTGCATTGCCGATATAACGGTAAGTGAAGATGACATGAGATATAAGCTTCTGTTCTGGTTGAAAAATAGGTCTTGAGACAGAGCTCATAACTTCTCACAAAACACGTATTTGGAAAAACTGAAGGAGGCTTTTGTGAACCAATCCATGCTGAACAAAAACCTCTCTTGGTTTTTTGAAACACCTTCCCTACCGCCCATAATGTGTCTTTGAAAAACAGGTGTAAAACAGAGAAATATGCTTGTGAAAAACTTGCACCTACAGCAGTTTCATAGCGCAAGTTTGATCATAAATTCCTCCCACCTCAAAATGGATTTGAAGAAAATGAAAGAGGTTTTTGTAGTTTGGTATGTTAGGAATAAAAGCCTCTTTCAGTTTTCAAAATTTAGTTTTCAGCTGCTCAGAACCCCTTCTGGAAGTTTACTAGTAAACGCAGAAAGCAGAGTTTTTTATTGTGAAACAGGGTTTTTCAGGGATTTCGTAGCGCACTACGAAAACACTGATTTCGTAGCTAGTTTGAAAATTTCTCCAAAGTAATGTGAGATATGACTTCCAAACTCATGGTGAGGCTTCTAGGACATGGAATGAGGCTGTCAAACTTTGATGGAAAAGAGATATGACCTTGAAAGACTTCTAACCTTATGACCTAACTCTTAAAGCATGAAATGACCTAGAGACCCTTTAACACCATGACTAAAAGAAGGGTTTGTAAATGAGAATGACACTAATTGTGATGAGCTGACTCAAACTTATAAGACTATGATTAGAAACAAGGCAACTTACCAAAGCTTAGAGACAAAGATTTTTGGGTGATAACAGGTGGTTGAGTTAAAGCTTTCAGAATCAGATGCATGTTCTGACTCTAAGTCAAAACCTGACAAGGGGAATGACAAAGGGAAGTAGATTATCGATGCAGAGCCCAACATCACCGTTGCCACCATGAAGATACAAAAGGAGGAACCCGAAGATCCAGAGGAGGAGGAGCATCTCTTCCACTCCTAGAAGTGGGTAAAGTGCTCCCCGCTATAGTTCATTTTCAATAGCGGGAGCCAAAAGAACCTCATTTTGTTAGAGGTCATGAAGTGGTTGGGCTTACCGACCATATCACATCCACAACTGTACACCATCGAGTGGCTTCACCAAGGACAGGATCTTCACGTGAGGTAGTAGTGTCACCTTCCATACAACATCAAGCCCTTCACGGATGAGGTATTGTGTGACACTGATCCCCTTGAAGTTTGTGATGTATTATTAGGACAAACCTACTTATGGAAGCAACATGCTATGTATGAATCAAGGCTTCGTGCTATTATTGTTACATTGGGAAATAAGTTGTACAAGATATCGGAGGTAGCACCACCTACCGCCATCTCTTTGGTTACTGCAAAACAATGCAGTAAGCTCATTTTCAAAAGTAGGAAATTTGTTTTCCTGATGATACGCCCTCAAGGAAAGAAGAAGACGGTGGCCACGACCTCTAGACAGGGCCCCTCCACACGATAATTATAGATGGACAAGGTCATGGAGGAGTATGAGGACATCTTCACCTCCCCCGCAAGGGTTCCACTGCACTGTCAGGTCAAGCACTCCATCGATTTGACCCCAGGTGCACCGCTACGCAATGGACCAATCTATTTGCACTCCATTCTGGAGAACGATGAAATCAAGAGGTAGATTTAGGAGCTGATGTAGAAAGTTCACATCCGTCTGAGTTCATCACCTTGTGGGAGCCTGATCGTGTTGGCATAGAAGAAGGATGGGACTTGGAGACTCTGTATTGACTATCGGGTGCTGAACAAGATCACTGTCTGTAATAGGTACCCGTTACCGCAGATTGATGACCTCCTAGACCAACTAAAGGGGGAAAAATATTTCAACAAGATCGATCTGAAGTCAGGATATCACCAGGTATCAATCGAACCCTCTGATGTGTGGAAAACTGCCTTCAAAGCCAAGGAGGGCCTTTTCGAATGGCTGGTTATGCCTTTCGGATTGACGAATACTCCTACAACCTTCATGAGGCTAATGGATGAAATCTTGTAGCCATTTACCAACTCATTTGTAGTGGTATACTTGGATGACATCTTGATCTTTAGCTAGAGTTTGGAAGAGCACCTCCACCACATCCGACAGGTTCTCCAAACACTATGGCAACATAAGCTATGTGCCAATTTGGAGAAATGCACTTTTGGAATGACCCAAGTTCAATATCTGGGATACATTATTGCTGAACAGGGGGTGCATGTGGATCAGCCAAGATCCAAGTCATTCGGGATTGGCCATCTCGAACCACTCTGACAGAGTTCTGCAGCTTTATAGGTATTGCCAGCTTCTACCACAGGTTTGTGTTGGGGTTTTCTCATATCACTTGGCCCTTGAGTCAAGTCACCAAGGGAGGAGTGAAAGAAAAATTATTTTGGTTTGAATATCAACAACAGGCATTCATATAGTTGAAAGATTGCCTCTGCACAGCACCAGTGCTTGCGTTACCAGATTTGCAACAACCATTTGAGGTTGAGACAGATGCCTCTGACTATGCTATTGAGGCAGTCCTTACTCAACACAGGAATCCAATGGCATATCACAGTGAGACACTTTCATACACAACCCAGAAGTACCCCACTTATGACAAAGAGATGTATTCCATTGTGCAAGCTTGCCGATAATGGAAGCATTACATTTTGGGGAAGGAAACGGTCATCCACAGAGACCACTGACCCCTACAGTTCATACAAACCCAAGGGAAATTGTATAATGATCGCCATCAGAAGTGGTCTACATACTTGCAACAGTTCCATTTGAATATCAAGTATAAGAAGGGTAGCACCAATAATGTTGCAGATTGCCTCAGTCAACCACCGATCATGGTGTTAACCACCGTGCTTAACTCTTGTGGGCACAAGACATCTGATTGAGCACTTTTCTACAAAAGTGACCTAGAATTCGGCCACACATACCAGACACTCTTGGAGGGTCGACATGTTCCAGATTTTCACCTCCAGGATGCCTTCTTATGCCACCTGGGTCACCTTTGTGTTCCTTCAAGCGAGCGTGCCAAGATGATTTGGGAAGCACACTACAGTCGGGCTGCTGGGAATTTTGGGATCAAGAAAATGGTGGCAGTACTGCAAAAGTATTTCTATTGGCCGAATCTTCAACAGGATGACGGGAAGTACATCAGATCATGTACTACCTGTGCCATTGCCAAACCGAACATCAAGAAGCAAGGCCTCTATATCCCGCTGCCTACCCCTAGTCGACCTTGGGAATCCATCTCCATGGATTACATGTCAGGCCTTCCTTCCACTAAGCATGGAAACGACTATGTTTTTGTGGTCGTCAACAGGTTCTCGAAGATGGCTATTATGGCGGGTGCAAGAAGAATATCATAGAAGAAACCACTGCTAAACTCTTCTTTGAACAAGTGTGGGTGCACTTTGGGATCCTATAGTCTATCATCTTAGATCGAGAAGTCGATTCCTTAGTACATTTTGGTCCAGTCTCTGGTCGATGCTGGACACCAAACTCACTAAGTCCACAGCCTTCCATCCTCAAACTAATGGCCAGATAGAGGTTGTCAATAGGATGATTGTGCACATTCTATGCATGTACAACTCAAAGCATCCACGCACATGGGACGAGAACCTCCCCTATGTTCAGCACAACTACAACCGAGTGCTTCACAGCTCAACTAGCCACAACCCTTTTCAGGTGGGCTTGGGATTCTAGCCACTATGCCCCATTGATGTGGCCATGCCATTTGTAGCTACTCACACAGATTCGGCTCATGTCCAGTCCAAAACAGATAAGGAAACCAGCTTCATTGAGCACATCCAACATATTGGCCAGTAGGTCCATGAAATTCTGGAGAAATCAAATGCCAAGTGCAAGCAGTGACATGATCAACATTGGGTGCCACACAAGTTTCAGGTAAGCGACAACGTCTGATTGCATTTGCAAAAGGAATGCCTTACTGGAGCCTATCAGAAACTGAGACCACTTCGATATGGTCCTTACACCATTACTAAGGTTGTGGGAGAAAATGCATTTGAGCTCAGCATTCCCCCATTCCTTGGCCTGCACCTAGTTTTCAATGTGGACCGCCTTTGGCCATACTTTCCGCCATTACTAGACACATCCGACATTGCAGAACATCTCACACCCACAGAACTAAATCCAGATTGCATGGAACAAGCTGCAACTGATCAGATCATGGACACATAGATCAAGCACACTCACCAATAGAATATCCAACTATATCGAGTTGTCAAAGCAAGCCAACTCCACCAGGCCAAGTGGCTCACTAGGGACCAAGTTCAGTAGAAGTTTCCTCATCTCATGGAGGAACTCAATGCAATGGGGACCATTGCTCCCTAAGGGGGAAGGAATGATCCAGGTGGATATTGGTGGCCACCTGCCAAGTCCACTTGGAACCCCCCCATTTTTTCTCTTAGCATTTTCAGTTTCCTTAATTGTAGCACAACTTACTATTTTTAGCAATTTTTTGGGTCCTGAACTTCCGGAGCCGTTTTGAGGCCCTAAATGACGTTTTTTGGGAAAATTGGGAGCAACATGGGTCCATGGATAGATGTTTCTCTTCCCAAATTTTTAGTTCTTAGATAGATCTTTCTAACGAGATATTGTGCGCATCAAATGGAGATCATATGCCAAAGTTACGACCTTGGGAAGTTGATGTACCAATTTACCCAAACGGGGCCCACAGTTTGGCGTTTCATCTTCTAGGGTTACATTTTTGGATGTTTGGGGTTTTCCATTGTTTCTCAACAATAAATAGGCCTTTGAGCCTCATTGTAAGACATTTTAGAGGTATGTAGCCGCCACATCTCTTCTCAGAGATAAGCTACCATCGCCCTAGTTGGTTTATTTCCATTATTGTATATAAGCATATTTCAGTATTTTACATTAATGAAATGAAGTATTATTTTCGATGCCTATCTATGTTTATGGTTATCTCTGTAATTTTTTGTGTTCTTGTTTAAATTTGGATCAACATCCAACGACTATTTTTCAACCCTGTTGCATGGCACCAACTTGTAAGGGAAGCAACCTTCCTGGCGCAGCTCCTCCTGGCGCACTTCTTTCTTCCATCATGCAGCCCCCTTACTTCATTTTTCCACTTCTCGGGCAGTGTAGTTTATAGTCCCGTACTTCCTTGTAGCTGACTGGAGTACTAAGACTATACCACCATCATGTACTCATTGCGCAAGGGTAGGATCCCCTTTATACAACTTCAATCGACTGCCATTGACTCTTCCCAGAAACAATTCCGCATTCATCTTTGCGAGCTGAACTGTGCCACCATCTGTAAGTTTCTTGACTACATAGGGACCTAGATAATGCATTTGAAACTTTCCAGGAAATTTCATGAATTTGATATCATAAAGTAACAATAAATCATTCACCTGGAAGGTGCACACCTTAATATGTCGATTGTGCCAAGCCTTCTCGTGCTCCTTTTGCACCTGTTGGTGAAATCCTGCTAAAAACCGGTCTTCTTCTAATTCCAACAACTGCGCGAGGTGTTCCTCCATATTCTCGTGATCAACCATATCATTTAGTGTTGCAATCAGCAGGATTGTCACAATATACTCCATGGGCATCACAACCTTTATCCCATAGACCAACCTGAATGGATTTTGGTCTGTCAAATTTTTACACGTTGTCCTATATGCCCATAGGACTGCTAGTATGTGTACATCCCAATCATTCATTTTTGCGTTGCAGACCTTTGTTAGCGCGCTCTCCAAGATCTTATTAAATGCTTCAACTATACCATTAGCTTGAGGATGATAGGGTGTACTCTTCTGATGATAAACCTAGAATTCTTCAAACATCGCGAAAATTGTTTCATTTAAGAAATGCATACCCCTATCACTCATCAATATCTTAGGACACCCAAACCAAGTCAAGACAAACTCGAAAAGGAACTTCACGACTGTAGCAGTGCTATAGTCTTTGACCGGCTGTGCTTCCACCCATCTCATCAAATACTCAGTTGTGGTAATAATGTATCACGTGCCCATCTTTTTCCTTGGTGGTTGTATTGGACCCAAAAAATAAATCGCCCATTTGTCAAACACCTGCAACAAAATCTGAGGGTTTAAGGGCAGTTCATCCCTCCGTGATGGCTTCCCTATCCTTTGATAAGCATCACATGCCCTACAATATGCCTTAGAATCCTTATGCACCGTCGGCCACCACAATCCTACGCGCAAAATCTTCTGCGCGGTTTCTCTGCCTGCATAGTGTCCTCCCACCACTCCTCCATGTGTTTCAGTGAGGATGCTGGATTTTTTAAACTCTGGAACATATCGGCACAATATTTCATCGAAGCCCATCTTATACAAGTGTCCAACGATCACAGAAAATTCAGCCATGCGGACCACCAATTCCTTTTTTTGCTGTGTAGAATATCCTTCCAGGGCTGCGCCTGTGGTTTAAAACTAGATTATGTCAGCAAAGTGATCGTCTGCAACACAGACAACAAATAGCTGTGCATCCGATAACCCTTCTTACAATCTAGTGGGCTCTTCGCCTGTCTTAATTTTGAATAAGTGATCTTGTCCCACATTCAATTGTTCGGGCTTCACAATCACCTCAAAGTCATATTCTTGAAGAATAAATAGTCACTGATATATATATTCCCCCCAACACAGGCTTGTTGACCAGGTACTTGAGAGTGAAGTGATCTTCATACATATTGAAGTGCGCACCCAACAGGGAATGTCGAAATTTTTGTAACGCACACACCATCGCCGACCCTTCGCGCTCTGTAGTTGAGTAGTTCTTCTCAGAATTTGATAATTTCCTACTCGCGAAGGCTATGGATGATTAATTTCACCTTCACCTCGTTGGGTCAACATCGCACCTAGCGCAATACAGGAGGCATCCACATGAACATGAAACTCTTTCTTCCAGTTTGGGAACACCAAAAGGGTACAGTCACCATCTTTTCCTTTAAAACATCCAAACTGCTATGACATTCCTCATCCTAGCAAAAAGTCATGTCCTTCTTCAGTAATTTCTCCATTTGCGTAGTTATCTTCACACAAGATTTGATAAACTTTCTATAGTATCTGGTGTGGCCCAGAGTTGCGCGTTGTTGCTTTACATTCTTGGGAGTCTCTAAATTGACAATAACGACTATCTTCATAGGGTCTACCATTAATCCTTGCTTGTATACCACATGGCCTAACAATATCCCATAGGGCACACAAAAGATGCATTTCTTCAAATTCAGGGTGATCTAATATTTGTGACAAGTATCCAACATAGGCATAGACTTGCAACGTGGTGCTTTATCAACCTAAACACTATCCAATCATCAAAGTAAACTACTAAGAATTTATGGATGGACTCCTTAAAAGCTGCAATTACAACCCTTGAGAAGATCGCGAGCACACTCTTCAAATCGAATGGCATCATTGTGTATTGGAAGCATCCCCACTCTGTTGTGAAGGTAGTATTGTTTCAATCCTCCGACATGATCATAATTTGATGGTACCTTGAGAACCCATCAGTGAACGAATAATCTTCTTGCCCCCCAACATTTTCCAGGACTTCGCCTGTAAATGGCATTAGAAATGGGTCATGAACGCATGCATCATTGAGCTTTCACAGATCTACGATATCCTGATTTCAACTTGTTGCTTCTTCTCCTGAACAACCATAGGGCTCACCCAATTAGATTCTTCCATCATCTCAATGATTCTAGCCTCGAATATTTTGTCCAGCTCTTTACGCACCTTCTCCTTATACTTGGGATTTAGAAGGTAGGGTCTTTGTTTCACAGGCTTCACATCAATCTTTAAGGTGATCTTCATTACACCTAAATCCCCTACCATTCCATTCAGATCCAAGAAATTGGTAGGAAATAGGTCCTGGTATTTGCGTAGTAGTTCCGCAACCTTATCAACTGTATCTTCATCCTAATAATCACCTACCTTTGCAAACTTAGGCTACACATTGGATCCAATGTTTACTTGCCTGGTATTCAATGATTATGTGATATCAGGGTCTACTACTTTGGGTCATTCAACCTCACACTATCCCCGAGACTTCGGAATGTTGATATTTCTTGGATCCTCTTCTTCTTCTATAGTCATGTTGTAGAATTCCAGTGCATGACGTAGTTGTGTATTCTAGTCCAGTTTAACCCATTATACCAGCTCCTCAGGCATCCTGAAGATTGCAGCCTTGATTCCCTGGAGTGCTTCATCAATGCACACAAATCTGTCCTCAAAACTAAAAGTTAAAAAGAAACTTTCCCTCAGGATATCCCACTCGGTCGTCCCATGGTGTAGCTTTGTTTCCAAGTACCAGTTCATTGGAATAGTATCTAGGGTATGACAAAATATATGTACCCATTCTGGTTGATGTTCCTCCCACAAGCTTTAGTCCATCGTGCCAAATGCTCGCATGGATCATCCCTGCCAAAATATTTCTTTGTAAGGCGGGTATTGGTGTACCCAAACCTTAGCTTCATCATTCGCTTGTACTCTTTCCAGTTAGAAAAAATATCCTTATGCATACCCCACCAACAGGCATAGCTCCTAGCGTCGGCTCAAGTGCCTAGAATTTATGCTCTTCTGGCACCTCCCTTTCAAAATCATCCAAAAATAAACTAACATCATTTAAGGCATCATAATGAGGAATATTTCTTACCTCCATGGATACACACCGAAGCGATTTTGTCATCATATTGCAGCGTAGCATTGGAACTTTGTGCAACCTATTTTTCCAATGCTCAAGTTCTTCATCTGAATCCGAGGTATGGGAGCTATCTCTATCCCACGTAATTCACCCATCTATAGTGGGATTGATCCAATCTTCATCATGCACAGTGATCTTGTATATTTGATCCAAATCATCTTCCTCTTCATAGTCGCAAAACGGTTCAATGTAGCAAGCTCCTTCAATGGGATCCAATGGTATAATAACCCTGAGTGCCTTCTTCTCAAATGTCATCCTTCACTTCTTCAGATTAATTACCACATCCATGTCGAAGGCCCAATCAATTCCTAATAGCGCAGGGTAAGGATTGTTGTCATTCACTATTTCATTTACTTCAAATTCGGCCGGAGCGCTTGCTCCCTAAATGCCTACTGTTACCTCATACAAGCGACCCATAGGAATGATATTCTGTTGATTGGCCATGTGTAACTGTATAGGAGACCATTGTAGTGTAGGTCTTCCCATCCTTTCCCACGTATGTTTTGGCAACATGTTCATATTGGATCCCAGATCCAGGATGAATTTATCCATTTCGTACTCTCCAATCTGCGTGGTCAACCTCATTTCATGCCTTGTCTGCTTCTTATGCTTACCCAATTTCCTTATAACGCGTTGTTTGGAAGGAGTCCTTATTTTACCCGTACAGTTGTCAATGAGCTCCTAGAGCCCTTCCACCACCTTCCTATCCTACAATAGCTTCATATGGGTTTCAAAAACATATCCAATAATGAGGGATCCATGTCCTATGCTTCATTGTTTCCAGCCGATTTTTCCTGACTTCCCAACATAGAAGCCTCAAAAAAGTTCTTCTTGGCTTGCATGAAAGTTTCTATAGCCCTGTTGCGATCAAATCCAACTTCTTTTTTGGAAGCGTTGTGCACCCAACCTTCATCGCTATTTGAAAGTACATCACTGTCTTCATGTGTGTAATAGCTCTTCTTACTTACATTCTGTTTTCTGTTCCATCTAGTTGGTTCCTTACCTTTGTCAAGCTTATCTTTATGAGGACACTTGGTAGCATAGTGATGGACTCTTCCACAAGCAAAACATTTGAAAGGGAGCTTACCTCTGAATCTTCCAGAACCTCGTTGAAGGTTTTTCACAAAATTTGACTCTTCCTCTTCTTTCGACATATGTCCTCAGTCACTGTAATCTCCTTTTCTTGAGGCTTTGAATGTGGCTTCTCTCTTGTCTGATGGTCCCCCTTTTCTCATTTCGTAAGCGGTTAGGATTCCATGTAGCTGTGACATGGTAAGGCTTTGTAGATTCTGTTTTTCTTCTATGGCAGAAACTTTTGATTCAAACTTAGAAGACAAAGATCTTAGAACCTTTTCAACCAGAACGACTTTTTTTATTTCTTCACCCAAAATTTTCATACAATTTACAATCTCATCTATACGTAGGAAATAGTTAGCCACACTTTCATCATTGTACATTCTGATATTTCCATATTGAATTCTAAGAGTTTGTAGTTTTTCTCGTTTTACCTGTTCATCTCCTTCATAGCTCAGAACGATCTTATCCCATATTTCTTTTACAATTTTGAGCTGCATAACCTTGACGAATTCTAATTGAGATAGGCTCCCTAATAGAGTATTGAATGCCTTTGCATTTGTTTCATACTGCTTCTTACCAGCCATATCTGTAGGAGTTTCTCATGGAAAAGTGTATCCTGTTTCCACAATATCCCAAGCTTCTGTACCAAGAGATTGAAGATAGGCAGTGATTCTTACCTTCCAATAGACGAAGTTGCTTCCATCGAAAATTGGTGGCCTAATTGATGCTTCTCTTTCGTAGTTGCTCATGATGATAGATCTTCCTTCAAGCAATCAAGCTTCTTCTGAAGGACGGACTCTGATACAAATTGTTGAAAATAATACTGAGAGGGGGGGGGTGAATCAGTATTATTAAGTCAGATTCTTTTTCAATTTATACAAAGATTTGTCTATGCTACTTCAATGAATGAAAACAGCGTGTGTATGCAACTCTGACTAATGAAATTCGCGTATAACTTCCAGACTTATAATTTAATTTATTATTCAGATGTTGAACATTAATCTGTGTGTCAAAACCATATAACAGTAAGCAGGAACAGAAAAGTAGAGTAGATAGTCACACAAAGGAACACAAGATATAATGTGGAAAACCCAATGTGGGTGAAAACCACCTGCTGCAATATGTCTATATCTTATTTCAATTAGAAACTTCTTTTTACAATGATTCTATACTGGTGTATTCTTATACAAGTATGCAGGCTTCAACCTATAGAAGGCTACAACCTTCTCTCGTTCTCCAGCTTCTCCTGGAAGGGAGCTACAACCCCCTTAGCTCTTGTACTAGCTGAGGTACTAGTACATAGGTGCTGACCTACAGAAGGCTTCAACCTTCTCTTTTCTTCCAGGGACCACGTTTCATAAATTTTCAGACTGGATCCATGAATATCAATCAAACATCAAGTAGATCTGCAACAACCAATCTCCTTTGTACAAATACTGAATCAACCAATAACTTTTCATAATACTATAACCAGAAAACAGTACCAGTAACCAAACACCAATTCTGAATCCATAACACTGCAGCAATAAATAGAAGCAACCAAAACATGTTTCAAGAGACGTATGCTACTTCATCAATAGAAACATGCGTATATATGCATCTATGCCAAAGCCAACCAGCGTATACACAGTCTTCACTTCCTTAGCCTATATGTATACACACCTCCTTTGCATCGAACCTGCGTACAGATCTATAAAAGATAATTTATCCTCTTACTTAATTAGACATCATTTATACCCAGATTATCAGATTCATAGATCTAATCATGCGCCAAATATAATAGATCAAAATCACACAATGATACTACTATTCAAGCCTTGAGATCTCGACCCATCAATAGATCTTAACCATCGTGTAATGCTCAGGTTCCTCCTTGATTCAGATCCAGCTGTAACTCACCAACCAATCACCAGTATTCCAGATCTTGCTCCTCTCAAGATATTCAACACATAAGTCAATGCCCTTGCCAAATGCTCTCCTTCCCTTTTTATATTCTTAGGCCTTACTCAAACCATGGTCCAAAACCATTGAGAACTAATACTAGGGTCTTTAAATGCAATACCAAGGACCAAACATAAGTTTTCCCACATGTATGCGCTTCTCTTTGCATGAAAGTGTGTGCGTACGTATACGCGCCTTTTGATCGGTACACCCTCATGTATACATGACTTTAATAAGATGAACCTGCGTATACTTCATTTTCTTTCATTTTGAGAGCCTGAATTGTGATCTGCCCTTTGAGTGAGTTGCCATCAAGGACAAGACCTGTGCCATAGTGCCAAACCTGTGCTATAATGCCAACATGTACTATGTTTTCCTCATGAAGGGAAAATTGTCACCGTCGATAAATTGTCATTTTTCTCTTCCAATGCTTCGAATGGCAATGCCCCATATGTAAGAAATACTGATATTATGTATGAGAGCATGGGGTCAAGTATTTTCAAAGATTGTTCTTTAATGGGAACTTTTTCTCTTCCACCTCTACATATCGCCTTGATCAACATGATCTCTCCCTCAAATGATCCATGGATCATCCCTACTCCAGATCAGGTTAAGTCTTTCGATGATGTTATGCCACTAATTCCTTTAGAACAAGCTTATCAAGAACTTGTCTTGGCTTTTGTGGCTACTTATGAAAGTCATATTATTCTTAGTATGCACCTAGACACATTTTCAATATCCTTGGCTTGGTTCTTGGGATTCTATGGATCCCTTGAATGAGATATTCCCTACCGACGAGAGTATTGTTGAGGTTATGTCTCTTGATGAAACTCCTTAGAATGATGTACATCATCATTCCTCATTTCTTCCAAGTCTAAGTGAGATTCCTTCATGTCTTGAGACTTTTGTTTCTCATAACCAGATACATCCACTTCAAACACCTGGGAAAATTTTAAGAACCACCCTAAATTTGTATGTATAATAAATGGGCTAATCACCATGATACATAGGAAAAATGGGAGGTGATTTTATCAATAATATAATATGTATATATAATTTTTTTGGTGAATCATTCACCAGATTATATTATCTTGTACAATGATGGAGAATCTTTCACTGAATTATAAAATCTTGTAAGATCTTGGCAAATCTTTTATTGAATAATAAAACATTGTGAAGTCTTGGCGAATGTTTTGCTAAAGTATGAAACCATATATGATAATAAGAAAACATATTCATTAAACTGTAATATACTAACATACATGTTTGGAATAAAGAAACATAATTTTCTCTTCCTACAAACAATGTTCCAAGTTTCAGTGGTCATGTTTGTCAAGGTTCTTACAATACACGCTTTCATATCCTTCTATTAGTTTTGATAATATTCCACAACAAAGTTCTGTCAAGGTAGGAGAGATTAATATTTTCTCTACAACTTTTGTCAAGCTACCACTTTTTTCAAGTTATCAAATTTCTTTCTTATTCCATAGACTCCAACTTCGAGATAAAAAAAAAAAAAAAAAAAAAAAAAAAAAAAAAAAAAAAAAAAAAAAAAAAAAACACCATCAAGTTTCTTTACCCCAACATGCCAACAAGTAGCAAGCCCCAACTATATTATATAAGAAAGTATTAGGTATCCCAAAGGCTTGAAGGGGATCTAATTGAAAGAAGTGACCATTGTGAGAATCCTTCCAATCAATATATGAATATATAAATGTAGATTTATTATTATTTTAATTGAATATTAAATTAAATAATAAAATTTAATTACGTCTCTCCCAATCTAAATTGCTTATTAGCATAATTCACTACCCTCATAGGTCTCACATTTTTTAACAACGTTGTAACATGTAGATTAATTTCCTTTTTGGTGAACAATCTCCACCTTTTAGGAAAATATGGTGCAATGGCTCCAACCCCTACAGATCATTAGGACAAACAAAGAATAGCACAGAAGATGAAAGGTTGTTCAAACCGGCTTATTTTTCAAACAACTAATCCAACATCAGCGCCTAAACTTTTTCATGAAGATATCATGTTGAGAATGTTTGAAAACTGGTGAGAAATATTCCGCGAGGGTGATGCGGAAAGAGTGATAAGCTTTCATTGTTTTGATTTTTTTTTTTGTTAAATCAGAAAATGTTAAAAACCAATATTAATGGAGATATTGGTATTTTTTAATAAATTTTGTGAAGTGACTAAATGTAGCTTTAACCATTCACCTGAAAATGTTTTTACAATATAATTTCCTAATTAATATCTTCATTATCATAAAAACCAACCTATATCCATCTTAACTCCACATCTGCCACTCTTAGGGGGATGAAATCTATTTATCCCTTTGAGCACTTGGTAGACCAAGAATAAGATGGATCTAAGATGATAGAATTTCCTCTTTAAATAGTCTATGCTCACATTAATACCATGGTATTACCATGGGTCAATACCATGGGTTATCATAAACCTGGAGCTTAAAAATTACTATTAGTAATTTATAAAAATTAATAATTGATTTTTATTTTATTTTTTATTTTAACCAAGTTAAAATGTTTAACATACATTAAATTACAACATCCATTTTTACTCTTGATCTACCAAGCCCCGAGAGAGATCAAATATTTTTTCACTCTATGCTAGTTTACATATCACGATATTTGATCCCTCTATGATGGTTTAATTCCCCCATTTAAATAGGCTACATTCCACGTGAATGCCATGGGTCAATACCACGTGCCATTTTTATTTTTATTAATACTAATATTAGGGTTAATAATGTTTTTTTGCATGGTATTAATAATAATCTAGCCCATGGTATTTGTCCCATAGTAACTTTCCCATAGGTTTCACCATATAACGCATTTTTTGAGTGTTCATAAATATAAGGTGACTTATGGAGTAAATATAAAAAAAATGTTTTATTTGTTTACCATACCTCTCATTTATTTATATTTTTATTAATTTACCATACCTCTTTTACAAATATGGTATTTGGCCCATAGGATTCACTTAAATAAAACCTCTTTTTTGAGCCTTCATAAATAGAAAGAGGGATATGGACTAAATATAAAAGAGGTTTTATTTATTTACCATACGTCTAGTTTATTTATATTTATATTTATTTACCATACCTTTTGAGTAAGTATAAAAAGAGGTTTTATTTATTTACCATATCTCCACTTTATTTATATTTTTATTTTTTTACACCCTTGCATGTATATAAGGTGACTTATGGAGTAAATATAAAAAATGTTTTATTTATTTACCATACATCTCATTTATTTATATTTTTATTAATTTACCATACCTATTTTATAAATATGGTATTTGGCCCATAAGATTCACTTAAATAAAACCTATTCTTGAAGATTAGGGCGATTGGAAGGTTGTAACTCCTTCAAGGGCTAAATTTATCTTTTTTACCCTCTCCCTTAAAATAAGGTGGGCTATTTGAGGCGATTTGTAAAAATGTACTATGATACAAAATATTCACCCACTAAAAATTTAAAACCCCTTAATTTCGCCAAAGGGCGAACATTCGCCCCTAAAATTTTCCATGTCAAACACCTGTTTTGGTGCATGAAGTTTTGTCCGAAGCTAATATGGGAAATATTACTGCAACCATGCCAATCGACATTTCCCTTAAACCTGGAATTGTTGAGAACATTCACATTGGGGTTTCTTGTTTTCCTGATGAGATTAGGGTTTACACTGACCCTTTTAAATAATTTTGCGATGTCTTCGATTGGTTGTATGAGGAAATGCCTAGTAGTGATCCATCAATAGTGTGTGCACAAAATACCCATGTATCCTAATGTGAAGCCCGTTCATCAATGGCTTCGTCCAGTGCATCCCAGAAAGGCTGCTACTATTAAGGGAGAAGTTGAAAAAATTATAAAGCCTAGTTTTATTTACCCTATCACATTGACAGACTAGGTTTCTAATATCATATCTGTTACTAAAAAATATGGAACAATTCGATTTTGTGTTGATCACTGTGATATCAATCATGCGTGCCATAAAGATAACTATCCCACTCCCTTCATTGATTAGATCACTAATGAGTGTGCTGGGAGTGAGATCTTCTCTTTTATGTATGGTTTTTCTAGTTATAACTAGATTACCATTTCACCTAGTGATCAACACAAGATTGCTTTCATCTATCCATGGGGGACTTTTGCTTACAAGAAGCTCCCTTTTGGTCTCAAAAATGCTGGTGCTACCTTCCATAGAGTGATTTCATATGCCTTTCATGATATTAAACACATCGTTCAACCATATTTAGTTGACTTAGCAACTCATTTTGCTAAGCGTCATGACCATCCGAACCACCTTCGAGCAATCTTTCTACGTTGTCGACACTATAATATTTTTCTAAATCTGCATAAATGTGTCTTCTGCATCGAATCTGGATGGCTCTTGGGTTTCGTTGTGTCCAAAGAAGGCATTCGAATAGATACTCTAAAAGTAGTTGCTATTGTAAATCTACCCCTTCCTTCATCATTGCACCAGTTGCAGAGTTTGCAAGGAAAGGCCAATTTCCTTCGTTGCTTTGTTCCTAATTATGCTGAGATTGCCAAGGGATTTACTCGATTTCTTAAGAAGGGGATCCCATTCATTTGGGATGAAATTTCCCAACAACCTTTTGATTCTCTAAAGCAAACACTCATTAGTGCTCCTTTATTGCATCCCCCTAACTACCATCGCGATTATTTCTTGTACTTGGATGTGGTTGACAGTACCATTATTATGGTGCTGGTCCAGGACGTTGATGATGACAATGAACATGTGGCTTATTATTTGAGTCGAAATATTATTAACACAAAAAATCGATATGCTCATGTCGAGAAGCTTGCTTTGGCAGTAGTCCATGCTCTTCAACGATTTCACCATTATATTCTTCTGCGAAAGACCATAGTGATTTTTGACTGTAACCCCATGGATTATATTCTGATCGATCAATTGCTTGGGGGAAAATACTATAAATGGATTGTTATCCTACAAGAGTTTTATTTTGATTTTACTACCACCAGATCAAATAAGTCACTAGTTTTTGCTGAATTGATCTGTGCCCTTCCTTTTGCAAATACAACCACTGATTTTATTGAGCAGATTCCTGATGAAAATTTGTTTCTCATCAGTACTCTCGACCCGTGGTATAGATATATCATTTTTTATCTTTAGAACCAAAATTTTCAATCCAAGCTGTCTCGATCTGACTGACACCGCATCCGGCATCAGTCCCAACCTTATCAGATTATTGGTGATACATTGTACCAAGTCAGGGTTGATTCTGTTCTTCGTAGATGTCTAACACTTGAAGAGGCTGAACAAGTCTTGAATGATTGACACTCCAAGGCATGTGGTGGTCACATGTTAGGCTATGCCAGTGCTTAGAAGATCCTTCACGCCGATTATTTCTAGCCTTCTATCTTCAAAGATTATATTCTAGCTGTTCAAAAGTGCCATGAATGTCATATTTATAACCGCAAATAGTGCACCCTGCTAGTACCCTTGCACCTAGTTGTTACCATTGGCCCATTTGCTAAATATGGAATAGATTTCATGACATGTAACCCTTGCTTAACCAGGGGACATGGCTATATCATCTTTGTTGTCAACTATTTTACTAAATGGGCCAGGGCGATGCCCACATATAGTGCTGACAGTATAACTCTTACTCAGTTCCTCTTTAACGATGTCATAAACCGTTTTGGCGTCCCTCAAACCATTGTCACTGATCATGGATCACTCTTTTATCAGTATATGATGGCATAGCTTACTGCTCAGCTGGGTCTTCGCCATGACTACTCAACTCCTTACTACCCACAGGCCAATGGCCAAGTTGAAGCGATTAATAAAGTCTTAATTAATATGCTTCAACGTACCATTGGGAAGCATAAAAAGGATTTGAATATCATTCTTTTCTCATATCTTTGGGCTTAAGGAACCTCGGCTAAGACAACAACTGGTTTCACTCCATTCTAGTTGGTATATGGCTTAGAGGAGACACTTCGTATTGAGTGTGAAATTCCTTCATTAAATCTAGCTATCGAGTTACTCCCCGATACCTCACCTGAAGAGTAGCGGTTACTTTATCTCGATAGGCTTGATGAGACTCGTCATATCACTACGATGGTTATCGAAGCTCAGAAAAACGAGTTAAAGCTCATTATGATCAAATTGATTCTCCATGAGTTTTCATGGAAGGTGACTTGGTCTTGTTGTATGACCAAACCAATGATAAGTTGGGAGCTGGGAAGTCTGAACCTATGTGGTAGGGGCCATACATTGTTAAACATATCTTGCAAAAAGGTGTCTATGATTTGGTTGAATATGAAGGTAATGTGTTAGCATAACCCCGCAACGTGCTTTATCTAAAAACGTATAATGCGTGAGTTCCGTGTAATTACTTTTGTACATTAGCGTGTGAAATCATTGGTGTACATCTTTGATTTTTTGGTGTGATTGTTTGATTTACAGACATGTTTCCTCTACTTACCTTGTGCTCCACTCCATTCACAGATGTCATCAAATCGTTATGTGGGTTTTGCTAATGGTGCTTGTCATAGCACATGGAATTTATTCTCTGCAGGTTAGGCACTCTTCGCCCTTGATGGGGAGTTGATCAATTTGCAAGGCATTTTCCTGGGACAAAAAACTAATAATATTGCCGAGTACAGTGCAATTATTGAACAATTATCAAAAGCAATTACTCTCGGAATTAGAAATTTAGTTGTTAAGTTAGATTCACAACTCATTGTGCTACAATTAAATGGTCATTATTTAGTAATAAATCCACAAATTTTTCGCATGTGTCTACGTGTTCGATTACTGGAAAGGAATTTTGATTATATCACATATCAACACATTCCATGAAATTTGAATACATTAATAGATGCATTAGCAAATTATGTTTTAGATAGACATTTGCGTCACTTATAAAATAAACCGATCACATCATCATGATATATGAACACATAAGTAGATAATAGAAACATGCATATGTGTGTGTGTGTGTATATCTATATATATATATCTATATATATATATATATATATATATATATATATATATATATATATATATATATATATATATATATATATATATATATATCAAGTCTGTCAAAGTTTGTTACATCAAAATCTCAAAAAATAGTGTTTTGAGACACATGGCTTTCAAAGCCTACAATAGTGCAGATAAACACGACTAGGAAAAGGCTATTAGCCCACATGATTCTCATGATAGCATGAGACCGCTCTGGTCACTTGACCTAATAAGTTAATAACTGATGCATTCTCATGGAAACTCCTACTATATGCCTTTGGTATCACAACGAAACATCATATATAGTCATATATTCTGGAATCCCCCAAGTAATCACTTCCATATTTTGCTCCATCTTTACTATAGGATCTTCTTCTTCTTCATACAGAGCGTTCTCCTCTATTTGACATGCTACTCGTTGTGCTATTGGTGACATGTTGGGAGGCCTTTCGAGTCCCACATTTGCAAAATTATCACAAGTCAATTCTCGGATACACTTCAAACAAAAAAAATCATAAAACTTGAAAAATTCCAAAAAAATGAGTTTTACATGCATCGATCCACTATGCATCCAGTGGTATAGGAAGATCTAGGTCTCCTTTGAAGTCCATGCTAGCATAGGCATAGTCATCCATGACAATCAGTTGTTGGCGTATCCAACTAAAGAATGGCGGGGGGGAATGCATCCATTGACCTCCTCCCCCTCAAGGCGTGATCTCACTCCATCTGAGCAACCTCTGATCTTGTGGAGCCGAATCGTCCACCTCTACCCACTAGTATCGATATAGAGGCACACACTCCAAAAAGAAAGTGACGAAAATTGATGCAAAGCCAAACTGCTTCAAGTTTCCCAACTTGCCTTTGATCAACTGTCTCTTCATGTTGACCAGTAGTCCTTCGCACTAGTTGAACACTGTTGGAGCAAGGAAATCCACTGCTTATTGGAATTGTGATTTTGTTGCCTCATGCAATGCCTGTGCCCCAACTATATGGGCCATGGTGTGTAGAATCATCCTCAAGGGAAGGTTGTCGATGGTTTATATTTACCTTCCCGCTCCTAGTTTTCTCTGCACCTAGGCAATGCCTTCTGATCAAGGTATTGGTGCTCTCTCCCCCAGTACGAGCTCCAAAGAATTTGACCCTATCCTCTCTTATGGAAAATCCAGTGATGAAGTGGATGTCAGCTACTTCTAACTCCAGTTCTTAATCTCCAATGATGAAGATCTCACGATCAACATCCCATAGTTTAATGAGATATTCTTGAAACTCATTTTGAGCTCTGAGTCCTAGGGTTCAAAATAATTGAGTAACTAGCAGCCCATCAAAGCATTGACACATTCAACACTTTGGGCAACTTGGTGATATTTTGCCTCGTGGCCTCTTTCTTTCCATGTGACGTCCATGTCTATCGAAATCTCCTACAAATAACCCATAAAAATCATCTAGATGCCTTTCCACAGATCAAAATCTTGAAAAAACCAAACAAGGGAGAGGATTTTTCATTTTATTTTTTGTTCTACATCTAGCGCGACTGTTTGGATTATTTTCATGCTGGAAGTGCAAGGGTCTTTTGGACTGTGGGGCGATCAACGTAGATCGGATGATTAGACTCACGTTGATCACTCCCGATAACAAAAATGAAAATCCTCCTCCTACATAGCTAAAAATACTATGAAATGACATGAAATAAGTATGAAAATAAAGAGCAAGGGAAGAGCTCTTACAAGCAGGTGACAGATTGTGAAATGGTGCACCGGATCTCCCACACTGCTTGCCTGAAGAATCAAGAAAAATGAGGTAAAATGCACTCTCCAATTTACTCCAAGTGAAATGGTAAAAATGTTTTTACTTTTGGTCTATTCATAAGTTTTTAAACACATTTTTGCCCATATTTTATTTTTCTCAATATCAGTGATGTGTAGTTGTCTTTGTGTAGTTAAAGGATCTTTTGATGGTAACAATGATCATTTTTGACTGATTCAATGAGTTTGTGTTTTATCTCTTTTTCAGACTCGTTAAAAATAAACGAAAAAGGAACCCCCCTAAAGTAATATTTAAGCTCTTTTTTTACTCTCGAAATATGAAAAGATCGCCGAGTACTTGTCTTTTCGAACTTGTTATTTAAATGAATTGATGTCGTCTCATTATATGTTTACCCCTTTTTCGGGCTAGGATTGGTTATTTACAAAAAAGGTACGCCTTGGTCAACATGGTCAAGAGGTTCTCTTGAATATTGTTTTCTACATTTTTAGGTTCGAGAGGCAAATTATTTAAATGGACATGATGGATTTTTCCTTTTTGTCTCTTTTCCAAACTCTCTAAATATGAAAAAGATATCAAGTTACTCTTCCTTCGGACTCATAAACATTAAACGATGAAAGACTTCTTACCATGAGGAGACTGAGTTTATCCTTCCTAGGACTTGTAAAACTTACTAGGATGGATTCATTCGAAGAATGAACTTATACGACAAGCATATGTTATCCCCCTTAAGCTTATGATTAAAAATAATTGGGGTACTCGCTAGAATTAGTGGGGAAAACTGAAAGTGAAACATCTCTTGTATAGTAAACACGTTTCCCTTGAACATGACACTCATCTATTTCTTGTGTCAGGTTTGGGATATCCTCACTCAATCACTTTTTCTTCCAGGTTTGGGATATCCTCACTCAATCTCTTTTTCTTCCAGGTTTGGGTGATCCATTTTTCTTGTTGTCTGACTATTCCACTTTGTCATCATGACCCTTGGTCATATGCTGAGTCAAATGCTGCGACACTCCAGATTTGTGTCACCGATATGTTCAAGAGAAGCCTTATATGCAATTTACTACCTATACATTGTCTAACCTTTTGCTATAGTCTTAGACATACTCATTTATTCAACTTTGTTCCTTGTTTCACGTCGATGATGAGGGAATAATTATGGCCCTCCTTCGACGGGTCACTTCTTTTCGACTTTAGCTCATTATCCAGGAAGATGAATTAGGAACTCCCTTTTAGTACCTTAGATCTTACATGCCTTAATGGAAATTTCTTCGCATCCGATGATAGTTTTTCATCATTGGCCTTCAAACAAATGATTCCACGAGTGTTTGACTTTAGCCTCATTTTCACATTCACATATTGTACTGGTGTACCTTGAGAGCCATTTTCATTACTGGTGGTTTCTCTTGTGCCTATTAATGGTCCACAGCATTGGTCAGTGATCAGGTGGTTTTATAGCATGTTCGACTTCGCCACATTCATTCACATGTTAGAATTCGTACTTTGATCAGGTTGGGATGGAGCACAGCACCTTGAGTTTTGTCTGATATAACTTAGGCAGCATGGAGTTATGTATTATTCATTATTTTATACATGTTTCCTCTATACAGATGACTGCGACCATACCGTAGGACCTTATATTTATGATGATGATGATCCTTCTACATCGGGTGACTACGTCCATACCTTGGATCTTAGACTTCTAGACAATCCATTTCATTCAGATGGTTGCATCCATATCGTGGATCTTTTCACATGGTCCTTTCTATCCGGATCGCTGTGTCCATACTATGGATTCATGTTTTGATATATATGACAGAGATATTAGAGATGTATATGTATATGAGTCCTTGATTTGAAAGTCTCATGACAGTGTTTTTTCTCGTCCTTGCAGAAGCTCGTAAATAATTTCAACCATCACTCCCTGTTCTGCCTTCATTCTTTAGGGGGCATCTGTTACACAAAATTTTGTCATGCCTCCTGCACTTCCCTATGTCATACCCTAGAGTGCCCGAAACTTGGAAATTATATAGTGTACCCATCTTGATATCTAATCTAGATCCTCCCTTAAGAACTGATGAAAACCTGCATTGAGTCTTCCATGAAGAAGTGAGCTCAAAAACCCTAAATTTAGGGCCAACACGACTATAGCATTGCTTACCCGTGTTGATGGCTGACTGCACTATACTAGCCTCGTGCTGATAGCACGTTTTTACTTGGATACCCGTGCTGATCCCTAAAAGGTATGTTTTCCCAAAGAGGACAAGAAGCTTTGCGATTTAGAGGCTTCCAGAATGATGACTTGGAGGTTGTTCATTATGGATGTGGTCTAATTCTCCCAATACTTCCATTTGATCTTATCCCTATGAGCTTCCTCCTTGAGATGAGGGTCTTCCCCTATCTTTGGTGAGATCCTAACTCCCTCTCCCTCCCTATATATTCATCCTCTCCCATTGCCAAATGGTTGGTCTCTAATTATTTGCACCCTTATGCTGAGATGGTGCCTACATGATATTCATTTTGGCTTGGAGAAGGAGTGCTTAGAGAGCTTGAGTTTGGACTTGGACACTCACTTAAGGAGGGCTTACTAACATAAAGGCCTAGGTTATATGATTCCTCTTTTATTCATTAATATATACAACTACTGTTTCACTTTCCATAAATGCTTGTGTCAATGCATCATTTATCTTAATGCTCCTAATCTGTTAAGTGGATTACATTCGATTATTCTTATTGAAATTTTATGCTTTATTGGGTCTTTGGCCTCTTGTGCAGGTATTCAAACATCATGAATACTAAAGGACTAAGCTTGAGTAGAAAGCGATCAAGATCTTCAACAAAGGAGTGTGTTATAACATCAAAATGAGGTAGGTATCCTTCCTCTTCTCTCAATTTAGCTGTAATTAGGAAAGTGTCTTGTAGATTGTCACATTGGTTGCTAGTCCCACTCATTAGCCTAGAGGGATCGTCTCTGTCCCTAGAGAGGATTTACCTAGACAACAAGGAGGCCACTTTTAGGCTGAAACTTCCTCTAATGAAGATGTCAAAGTTATGATTTATTTAATGAGAAATACCTTTCAGGGAGTTGAATTAAATTATTTTGACGTTGAGAAGCATGATTATGCTGCATATCAAACTAGTAAAGTATTTCAGATCATTCTAGTTGAAATATCATTCTAAAGTCATTGTTCCATACTCTTCTATTAGAAATTTGCTTGTACAAAAATATTTAGGTGAAAAATAGCACACTGGGTAACATCAGTTCAAGAATATGACCTAGAGCTCAAATATTCTAAAGTTATTAGAGGTTAAGGTCTTTATAGGCTGGCCATCAAATCCATAGACTATGAATCCAAAAAACCAATAGAAGATCATGATGAAGCAAATGTCCAACATGAACTCTAAAAAATAAATTCTTCTCTGAATTCATGATATTCAAACTTATATTATTTTCAATTTCATGGCTCTGCCCCTCCTAATTTAGAACCAAATAAAAGGGGATATTTGAGATTCAAAACCAATCAATACCAATTAATAAATGAAGTGTTTTTGTTTGAAAAAAATTATGATTCAGTTTTACTTACATGTATTGAAAAATCTGTAAATGAGAGAGTACTATCTGATTTACACCATAATCCTCTAGGTGGTCACTTCGATGCTAATACCCCCACACATAAGATTCTTCATGTTTGGCCTACCTTATTTAGAGATACCCATGCATATGCTATAAGATGCAATATTTTCTAGACTGCAAATGGAAGAGAGAAAACACTTGCCTTCCCATTACAACCAGTCATCATTGAAAATCCATTCGATAATGGGAATGTATGCTATTAGCGAGATCACTCCTAGCTCTTAAAAACAACGTAAATACATTATAACAACTACAAATTACTTCACTAAATGGTTGGATACTATTCCTTTAAAATATATAAGTTCAGAACATGTAATTTCCTTTATCAAACAATTCATTATTATAAATTTTGGTCAACGAACACATTAATTTTTTATAATGCTACCTATTTCTCATCAACAAAACTTAGTGAGTTCCAATTACAAAAAGGTATCAAACTAAAATATTCCACCAATTATTAGCCTTGAGGTAATGGTCTGGAAAAATCCACAAACAAAAACCTTCCTATAATAATAAAGAAAACCATATATCATAGTCAAATAAAATGGAAAAATTCCGTAGTCAACACTCTGTGGGATGATAGAGTGAATTACAAGGCTTCGATAGGTAACTCTCCATTATTCCTTGCCTATGGAAAGGAAGCTATCCTTCCTTTAAATGTAGCCTTACCACCACTTCAATTAGCTCGATCAGTCTAAGAAGAAATTTGTTCCAATATGCAACATCACATTGAGCAGTTATTAAAGTTATAAGACACTAGGGACAAATCTAAACATACCTTTATCAATCATAAAAAATCTATCAAGAAATGGTTTGACACCTAATGAGTCAGTAATAAATTTTTTGAAGTTGGAGATTTGGTTCTTAAATGGGACAAATCCCATGAAGACAAAGGTAAGAAAACCAAATTCTAGAAATAGTTTTCTTTAATTATAAAAGAATCCTTGTAAATATGTACATACCCCTTGTATTTCTCTTCCTTGTAGATAAGTCTTATTTTGAGTTCTATATACCCTTAATATTGTTATCATGTTATAATTTGGTCTCACATTTGAAGTAGTTGATTGTTGTCATATATTTATACAATAAATTCATTTTAGAAGTATGGATTATCATTTTTTCAATAAATAACATATAGTCATGATTAATAAAGCTTTTGTCTATTTCATTGTTAATGTTGAAGTTTCATGTTCATAATAAAATGTTTTGTAGATCACTCTTCATGAGAACCTAATTTTCTTTATATAAAGAAAATACCTAACTACTAGGAATGATTGATGCGAAAGTGGTTAAGGAAAAGATTTATATATTTAGATGATGCTTTACATCAAAATAATTTTTTTATCACCCCACTTCCTATATGCCTTAATTGCAAATAAATCAATTCTATAAATTTTTCCAAATAAAAAAAGGTGAAGTTAAATCTATCTTGGGAAGTTAAAAGCACAAAAATTGTAGGAAGTGTATACAAACTCATTGGGGCTATGGATGCACGCTGGAAGTGGGTCAACGTATACATGATACTAATGTAGCCCTATCGAGGTTATGGACATTCACATGCAACAAGGAAATGTCAAGTCCCAATAAAGATGTGTTGAACTAATTGCATCTACATATTTTTATATAAAATTTTCCCCTCTCTTCTCAACCTTGACACAAGAATATGAAATAGTTTCTCTATAAAATTAAATTTATGCAATTTCTTTTGTTTTGTTTAAGAATGGTTGAATAAATATGAGTACTAGGCATGAAATTATTCTATGTATAACAATTAGTTATTAAAAGCTAAAAATTTCATAATTATTTGTGAAAGTTGTTGAATAACTTCTAATTCCTATTGATCCTTATACTTCCCTTCTTCTTTTTTTAATGACACAGTTAACTATTTTGTCCAATGTGTCACCAGTTGTTGTAGAAAACAACAACAACCCATTATTTTTCCTTGAGGAAAATAATGGGGACCCTTGAATTTCCATTTTCCCCAAAAAACTCATTTTCCTTTAAGAAAATCACTTTCCTATTCTTAAGTTTTCTACACTTTATGTTTGTTTAAACCCAAAATTCAAATATCTCTCCCCACCAAAAATTAATGTTTATACCTCAGTAAATGTTGTAATTTATGTCATTGATTCTTATTTATTTAACTATTGCTCATCGCCTATCAACAACAAGCACTTAAAACACTATACTCTCTCGAAGCCTTGGTGCTCTGACAAAAGTAAACATTAAATGACGCGTGTGCACCCATCAACAACATTGAGAAATATATAGGGCAATACTTAGGATGATTTCTCTTTTCTTGATAACTGCTTGTAATGTATTTTTATTTTTTGTTACTTATTAGCTTCTTCACTTATTATTATGTTTGTGTATCATCAAACAATTACCAAAACGATAAGAATAGTAGTACACAAGAACACAAAATGTAGGCTATAAGCCAGGGCCAAAACCTCTCGCTTGAGAGGAAAACCTGCAAATCTCTTCTCTTCTTATAGATTCTTCAATTGACGAATTCTAAGACCTCTAGACCAAAACCAATACCCTCCAAGATCAAGTCCAACCCTTCTAGATGATGTGCTTCCTTTTTCCAAGTCAAACCTAGTCAAATCTCTTCTAGTAGCACAACTTCGACCCCCAACTTTATAATTTCAGCCTCTACTACAACCTAAAAATTTCAGCCCTCCGAAGAGTAGCTACTGCCACACGTGTGAGCTTATTCTAGATTCCCAAGGCTTCTTCATACCTTCTCTTAGATTTCTGCTTCTTATGGTGTTTGAGGATGACCTAATGTGACCTTCATTGACTTTTTTTCTCTTCTTTCTTCAAGATCAAACCAGCAATTGAAAAACCATTTTCCAACAACAAAAACCCAAGCCTTCTTTTGCAAGTGTGAGACAAAAGTATCCCAGAAACAACTCTTCTTCATCCTCTTCCTTCTTCGCTACCTTCTTGATCTTCTTCTTCACCTGGATGAGAGAGTGAATGGATGTCTTCTAAGGAGGTTGAGTTCCCTCCTTTATATAGGCTTCTAAAGGTGGATGTGGCTCTTCAAAATAGGCCGACTTCCCAAATACCAGGTTGACTTGGTCTTGAAGGGTATTTTGACACTTTTAATGAAAAAAATAATTTTCTTTACAAGTTACAATGTGCCCGATGGGGTATTCAACTTATGACAATGAATCTTTTGACTTCTTGACCTAGGAAAAATCCTAGAAGCACTCAATGGGTTCTTGACCTCTAAAATACGATACCTTGAGCATGATACCCATGCTACAAAAATAATAATAATAATTTTTCTTTCATTTTACAATATACAATAATCAAAGGTAATTTTCATATTTGTGAAGATTGAACTTAGTTACACATTTTTCAACACTCCCTCTTAACTAGGGAGGTATTAATAAATGGTACATAAACATCCTCAATTTGAAGAGATCTAATAAGAAGAGTCAGATTGGTAAGCCATCTATTTAGCATCATAACAACTAGCATTGTCATATAGCAAGGTCTTCACTAAAAAATCTATCTCTCCACAAGATCATAACACAATGCTGGTGAGACCAATGATTTCTAGACACCATCATCATTGTCTCTCAAGGCACATACCCTACCCAAGTGTTCACATAGTATGTCCTTCCTTGGACTATTATTATCTTGGATAGCTAGTCCTCAAAGAATATCAGTCCTTGAATACTATTATCTTGGATGCCCTGCCTCATCCTCAAAGAGTATTAGATGACAAATGCTTACCCAATCCTCCATTCTATCTTCCTAAGTGAAGATAATAATGGTGTGGCTATCTATCCCTCTCAACCACAGAGGAAATATCAACCAAATCTAGCTTGTCTCTCAAATACACAAGCTTCTTATTAGGAAGATATTTTGTCAATATGTCAACTACCTTCTCATCAGTAGAGATGTACTGTAGATGCAACACACTATCTTGTACTAGGTTCTAAATGTAGTGATACTTTTTGTTTATACTCTTTGTATTTCCATGAAACATTCGGTCTTTAGACAATCTTATACAACTAACGTTATCCCAATGTATCGCTATAGGTTCCATTGGTCCTTTGTATAATTCATACAACAACTTCCTCAACCAAACAACTTCTCTGCTCACTTCACATGGTGCAATATATTCAGCCTAAACACTGTAACACCCTCCTCCCAGATATACCCAGGCAACTAGTCAGTCGGGGTCAACATGTGATGAGAGGCCACTATGGATAAGATTCAACCTCCTTGATGACTTCAAGGAAATGGAATCAAAAAAGAAATAAAAGGAACAAGATCATAATTAAAACCCTATTAGCCATGAAAGGCATTTCATCAAACATATCATAGATATGTAATCTACAAGTGTAAATAATAGAATTAAGTGTAGGGATCTTATACTTATCTGAGAATCACTATGAACAATTGTTACCTCATTCAGTTTGCTTCATTATCCTCCATTAAGTCATAGACACATTATCCATTCACATACAAGTAAAAACATGTTGAGAACCATACATAGATGATTTCATAAAATGTGCATATAACCAACATAATAGGAACATAAATACAATAAACATATCAGCCATCAAATCCATAAATACATCAGTACCTTTACACATGAAAATCAAGGGAATGTATTTCTCATTAATTAATGCAATGAAACAACCAGAGAAGGGACTACCACGTTCCACTGACCATAGAATGGCTGAACCAAATCTCTCTTCAACCATTCACCCTCGTGCCATAGTCCAAGCATGAATGAAGGATCTCATAGAAAACATCAATAAAAAATTATCCAAGGCTTCCAAAGGCCATCCACCTCAACATATCAAATAATGATTCCACCTCACAGTCGGACATCACCAAAAAAACCATCATCAGATTGGTCTCCATCCAAGCCTTCTAAGGCTTCCAAAGCATTTTTCCAACCAGGGATTCCATAACTAGTAACTCAACCCACCAAGGGCTTTCAGAGCATTTGTCCAACTAGGGCTTCTAGGACTAGTAACTCAACCGAAGATGTTACAGGGCTTCGACAACGTTTGTTCAACCAGGGATTCTAGGACTAATAACTCAACCCAGGCTAAGGAAAAATGAGAACCAACCAAAAAAAACAATGAAAGTACATCCACAATCACCATAGCTATCCTGGAAATGGCAAGGCTAGGCAATCCACTTGTTGGTCCTCGATTTTGGTCTTGTTTTTGCTCTGGGAAAATTACTAATCCATCTATTTTCCATCCATTTTTCACCTTATCCATCCCATTTTGATGTATTTCATATCCATTCAGGTATTTAATTTTAATTTTTCAAATTCTAAAGTTTTTATGAAAATTTGGTTTTAAGTGCAAAAATTGACAGATTCAGAAATTCCCGTAATAGCTATATGGTTGATATGGTTGTAGGACACTTGGGCACGAATTGGATGCATGGATGGACAACTTTGGAACTAGGACTAAGCCAACTATGCTTAGTTCGAACATAACAAGCTTTATTAGGCCCATTTAGTGCTAGTCAATCATGACTAGTCACTCAGAAATCCCATAGAAATAGGGTAGTTTTGAGATTCTATGGGATTGACCATATCTCTTGGGATGGGATTGATGAATTCGACTTAGATAGATGGATATGAGTAGATTTGTTTGTTGGAATGATTATAGATCAGTTTGTTTCATAAGACTTATATTTAAAAGCCAAGACTTTGATGGCTTATGCATTGACTTTTTATAATTTCATTCTGAGACACTTTTGGATTGGAGAGCTAATTTGAAGACTTGTTATATTACTATTTTGCTGTTCAATAATATGGATGTGTGACTGAATTTGAGCTTCTGATATCAATCTTCAAAGTGTGTAAAGCAAGGGTGGAGGGCCCCCATTCCAAGCTAAGTACACTTCCTTGTTTAAACTAGTTTTATTTCCTGCAATCTGGTTATTGTAGAACTAGTTTTCATGCTTTATTTCAGATTGATTTATGGTTAATGTATGGTGATTGATTTCATTAGATCTTAGCTTATTCATCATTTTAGTAAGTTGGAAAAACAAAGTGTTCAAGTTGAGCACTCCTTCTATTAATTTTGTGAATTGTAACTAGTTTCCTTTGATTGCATGCAAGTAGTCTTCTTATGCATTTTTGGCATTAAGGTGAATGAATTATGATGAAACATATCAAGTGTCTCTTAAGTTAGGAGCCTTCTTTCATTAATTATTTGTCCATCTTATGTAATTAGTTTTCAATTTCTGTTCATTAAGTAGTAATTGAGAAAGAATTGGACTTCTTAAGTTAAGAACCATTTCAACGTTTCCTCTTTTCAAACAAATTGAATTGGAATTGTAATATGTATTTCTTTAGTTTTTGAAAAACTTATCTTTCAAAGTTTCATTACATTTGATATTCAAATATAGTGAGCTTGCCTCTAAGTACTACCAACCCGGATTGATAAGAAATATTTGTGTTAATTTCTGTAAATAAATTAGCCCAACATTTTGGCGCCGTTGTCGGGGAGGCAAATATCGGCATAGTCAATAGGAAGATAACTTTCAAACTTTTCTAAAAAAACAAAAACATTAGTTACACTCCTTTTAGTTATGTTTCTTTATGCCTAGATATAGAGATCCTCAAGGTAGATTTGTTAAAAACCCCCCATAAGTAGAGATAGGATCATCAAAAACACCAGTTACTAGTAATCCAACAATTGAGGAATTGGAAGAAAAACAAAGAACTAGACAAAGGTTATCTTTAATTGAGAAGCAAACTTTGTTAGCTTGGGAAGAAAAGCGAAAACAACCATCAACTTCAGGAAAACAAAAGTAAAATACTAAAGAAAAACAACTTGTCTTTGCATATATAAATCAACCTGTCTTTGAACAACCTGAATCTCTAATTAAAATTGAAACAACTAAACCAATGGCAGAAGAGGGACATGGATTTGTTATTCTTACTCCTGAACAACGAATTGAATATGAGAGACAACAAAGAGAATGGAGAAGACAAAGAGAGGAAGAGGCAAAACGAGAAAATGATAGAAAGACAGAAAATGATCGGAAAAGACAAGAAGATGGTGGTGATCAAGAAACTACCTTTGGCTTTCCAATAGTAGATACAAGTGCAATATTAGGAGAAGAGGTGAAAATGAAAAATATTCCACCTTCTGTATTGCCAAATTTTTATGGAATGTCAACGGAAGATCCTGATGCTTTCATGTTTGAATTTGATATTCTATGTAGAACATATGGATACACTGATGACATACACAAACTTCGTCTTTTTCCTGCTACATTAAAAGCAACAGCTTTAAAATGGTTCATGGGTTTAGGAGAGCAAACAATAGCTTCTTGGGATGATATGAGATCAGTCTTCCTTAAAAAATATCAAGCTTATTGTAGATCTAGGGACTCAAAGGAAGATGTTTTCAGAATGACACAACAAGAAGATGAAAGTTTAGAAGAATACTTAGAAAGATTTGCATATAATCTACAAAAATCTAAACAACACTCTCTAAATCAGGAAACCATTCGAACAATCTTTCTCAAGGGTGTAAGAGATGAATACCTTGACATTCTGAATGTGATGGGTAAAGGAGATATTTCAAACCTGCCATTCGAAGAAATTGTTGAACTATGTCAAAAATATTCTAGAGGAAGATCAAAAACTGGAAAGAGAGAAGGGAGTTCAAAAGCAACAAAATCAGTAGCAGGAGGGATAACAAGAGCGGAAATAGGAAGCTTATTGGAAAACTTCAAAACTAACCTCCTAAGTACATTGGGAACACAGGTAGATGTTCTAAAGGCGAATAAGAAGAAAGAAGAACAAGAACAAGCTCTAGCAATCTTTTGTTCCAAATGTAGAAAGAAGCATCCATTAAGAGAATGTCCTTTGGATAGTATTCAAGTATGTGGTCTTTGTACAGAAAATCATTCAACGGAAAACTGTCTAAGATTGAAAGAATTGCAAATGAACTCAATGGAAGAAGTGCAAGGAATAGAAGGTTTCTATTATGTGGCACCACGAAGACCATGGCAACCTAGGATGCCTCAACAAAATCCGCAACAGTTCCCTCAACAAAACTATCCCTATCCGCCTCAAAATCCTTGGAATCCTCCAATGCCATGGCAAGCTTGGCCTCCACAACAATATCCACACCAACCTGCACAAGGATGGAGAGGGTATGGTTATGGAAACCAGCCACCTCAACAATATCAACAACACTACCAGCAGCAATATCAACAGCCATTTCCATATCCACAATATCCACAGTCCATGCCATTTCCACAACAAAATTCTGCATATCTACAATCCATGCCATTTCCACAACAGAATCCTCCACCATTGTTGATACAACCACAACAGTTACAGTTACCCTCAAACCAACCCGACCAACTCAATTACTAGCCCAACCAATGGAAAATCCGAACAATAAAGTGGATAAGTCTGCATACACTGTAGAGGAAGCAGCATATTTTCCAACATATTCTATTCTTCCTATAAATGATATCCATTTAAGGTCTGGAAAGGTGCTTACAAAGGATTCTCCACCAATCATAGAAGAGCCAATTAAACAAGGGGAACCACCTGAAACATCACAATCTGAAACCCAAATTCAGAAAGGAAAAACCATTATAACTAAAACACCACCTTATCCTGAGAGGTTAGTAGAGCAACAAAAAGAAATGGCCCTTCCTGAATATGATATTTTAGATGAATTGAAAAATGCTTATGTAAAAATTCCTTTATTGAAGGCAGTTAAGGAGATACCAATATATGCTAAAACAATAAAGGAATTATGCATTAAGAAAACTGGTAAAAAGAAGAAGGATCCTACTACAATCCAAGTCATTGGAAAATTAGCAAGCCTCATGTCAACACAAACCATCGTAGAGAAATATATTGATCTTGGTATCCCTATGGTTACTATCTCAATAAATAATTTCTCAGTACCAAATACATTAATAGACTTGGGAGTAGCTATAAATGTAACGAATATGGAGACAATGAAAAATATTCATATAAACAACATTAGATCAACTTCTGCAATTCTAGAATTAGCAGATAGATCTAAAGTTTCCCCAGAAGGAATACTAGAAGATATCATAGTCTCTTTAGATTCATGGGAGTATCCTGTTGACTTCCTTATCTTGCAACCAAAAACAAATTTGGGAGGACATCCTCTAATCTTAGGCAGACCATGGCTAGCCACAGCTGATGCCTTTATAGGATGCAGATCAGGAAGCATGATTATTTCACATGGAGATGAAAGGAAACACATTGCTCTTTATTCACCTGCACAATCATCTTCTTTAGAATCAATACTTGAAACTCAAGAACATCAACAAACTAAATCAGTTTTAAGTATAAATCAATTCTTTGATCTTAGAGAAGAGGAAGAGAATGAAGATTTAATGGATCTTTTCATCTCAGAACCAAACATTTCAGAGCAGCTTAGAGAGGTTCAATATGAAGCTGCAAGTAATCTTTTGAATCAATGTTTTCATGAAACTTGTACTGTTCAAACTTAGAGAAATTCTTTTATAGACATCTTTCCTATAAACACAATCTTCGATCCAACAACAAAAATAGTTGAGATATATCCTGGAAAACATTTGAACATTGGAAACCAGTTGCAATCATCACAAGAACAAGAGGTAATTGCATTATTACAAAAATATTCAAAAGCTTTTGCCTGGGATTATACTGACATGCAAGGAATCCATCCCAACACATGTATCCACCACATCTATACAGATGATCAAATCAAACCAGTAAGGCAACCTCAAAGACGAATGAATCCCATGATGAAAGAAATAGTGAAAGAAGAACTGCAAAAATTACTTAACGTTGGGTTCATCTATCCTATTTCAGATAGTCAATGGGTTTCTCCATTGGTAATAGTACCAAAGAAAAATGGAAAGTGGAGGGTATGTGTAGACTATCGGGAATTAAACAAAGCCACATTAAAAGATCATTTTCCGCTACCATTCATTGACCAGGTTCTAGACTCATTAGCTGGAAAGAAATTTTTCTCCTTCCTGGATGGGTTTAGTGGGTACAATCAGATTAGAATAGCAACAGAAGACCAAGACAAAACAACATTCACTTGCCCATGGGGAACCTATGCATATAATGTCTTGCCATTTGGTTTATGCAATGCACCTGCAACTTTCCAAAGAGCAGTGCTTGCAATATTTGCTGATCTAATCCACGAATGTGTAGAGGTTTATATGGATGAATTCATAGTTTATGGAAACACATATAATGATTGCCTCAACAATCTTGAGAAAGTTTTGAAACGATGTATAGAAACAAATTTGTCATTGAGCAATGAAAAATGCTATATGATGTTAACAGAAGGCATAGTTTTGGGACACCATATTTCCGCTTCAGGAATTAAGGTGGATCCAGCAAAAATCCAAGTCCTCGTTAACTTAATGCCACCTACAACACAAAAATAGGTAAGAAGTTTCTTGGGCTATGCAGGCTACTATAGACGATTCATTTAAAACTTTAGTAAAATAGCTCAACCTCTGTTAAAACTATTAGCAAGAGATGTTGAATTTCAATGGACAAATCACTGTCAAAATGCATTTCAAATATTAAAAGAAAAACTATCAGTTGCACCCATTCTCCGTGGGCCAAACTGGTCTTTGCCATTTCATATTTCAACTGATGCATCTAATACCGCGATAGGTGCCTCACTTGGGCAGAAAGAGAATCTGTTCAATTATGCAATATACTTCATAAGCAAGAACTTAACACCTGCAGAGTTGAACTATACAGTCACAGAAAAAGAAATGTTAGCTGTAGTACATGCAGTAAACAAATTCAGGCACTATATAACAGGATACCAAGTTTTTATTCATACAGATCATTCAACAATAAAATATTTGATGAATAAACCCATCACCAATGGGAGAATAACAAGATGGTTACTGTTAATGCAAGAATTTAACATTACAATACAAGACCGACCAGGTAAAGAAAATCAAGTGGCTGACTTTCTGTCCCGCATACATTCACCCAACGATCCAAATCCAGTTGTAGACAACTTTCCAGATGAACACCTGTTTGCAATAGCAGTAAAAACACCATGGTTTGCAGACATAGCAAATTATTTATCTTCTGGAAAATTTCCAACACAATTCTCCAAGAAACAAAAACGGAAAATTGTTAGAGAAAGCTCTAGATATAGTTGGGTAAATGGTGATTTGTTTTATACTGGTTCAGATTTGATAATCAGAAAATGTGTGAGAGAAGATGAAATATTAGACATCCTGAAAGCATGTCATGATGAACCATGTGGTGGTCATTTTGCAGACAAACGAACAGCCTACAAGGTGCTGCAATTAGGCTACTACTGGCCAGCAATCTTCAAAGACTCCAAGGCATATGTCAAGCAATGTGACAGTTGCCAAAGAACAGGAAGACCAATAGTATCAGATGAGATGCCACTCAAACCACAGGTTCTAATAGAACCATTTGAGCAATGGGCTCTCGATTTTGTCGGACCTATCAATCCACCATCAAATGGCAAGAGGTATATCTTAGTATGTACAGATTATGTCACCAAATGGGTGGAGGCAAAGGCAGTCACCAAAGCAACAGAAAATACAGTGGTCACCTTTCTCTTTGAAGAAATCTTTGTAAGATACGGAGTACCCAGACAAATTGTAATAGATCAGGGAGCACAGTTTACTTCAAAGCTTGTACGAGATCTTACAGAGAAATACAAGATCAAGCACAGGAAGTCTACACCATATCATCCTCAAGCAAACGGGCAGGTCGAATCAACAAATAAAGTCCTAGAAAATATCATGACCAAAACAGTACAGATGAATAGAAAGGACTGGTCTGAAAAACTAAGGGATGCACTATGGGCCTATAGAATCACATGGAAAAATACAACTGGCTTTAGCCCATACCAGTTAGTATATGGAAAAGAGGTCTTACTGCCCATAGAGTTTCAGATACACACATACAAACTGGCAGCCGAACTAGGACTGGACCTGTCTGAAGCACAGCAGCAGCGGATAATGGAATTAAATCAACTAGATGAGCATCGTCAGCAGGCCATAGAACATACCACATTGGTACAGTAGCAAAGAATGAAGTGGCACGACAGATTCATAAAAAACAAGACATTTCACAAAGGAGACTAGGCACTACTGTTCGACTCCAAATTCAAAGATTTCAAAGCCAAATTCACAACACACTGGCTAGGCCCATATGAGATCGAAGAAATCTTTGACAATGGAGCAGTCAATATCAGGACAATTGACCAGGAATCCACATCGCTTTTGGTAAACAGACATAGGCTCAAAGTTTATAACAGGCCTATTAGCAAAGAAGCATTTATGAAACAACTGGTAGAAGAAACAGAACTGGAATTAATGGCACAACAGACTCAGCCATCTTCCAGTGCTGTAGCAGAATGAAAAAATAAAAAAAATATAATAAAAAAATAAAACTGTTTGCTAGTGAAAACCAGGAAACTGGCGCCAAGCAAACACGAATTCATAGGGGAAAACCAAGGCGACTTGGACTCTATGAATTCACTTTCTTGTTCTACTTTTCTCACAACATTCATTGCAGGATATCCTCCACATACATCTGACTTGTGGACAAGTCAAATCTCAAGCAAGGGGGAGGATTGCACAAGAACTTTAGTTGTGCAGCTGAAGTAAAGATGGAACTTGTATTGTTAACAGTTGGGACCTGAACAAACATAGCAGAGGGACCTGAAATATTAGCAGCAAAATGTACATATTACATAAACATGTGCATAACAGTTGGGACCTGAATCATGAAGTCATTGCAGAGGGACCTGAACAACAGTCAGCAATTCAAGAACCAGAGCATGAAGAACAAGAAGCAGCAATAAACTCTACTTTTCAATCTATCTACAACATTTGATCAACTGATTTCATCCCGCTTGTACAGACATCATCCAGGGAAGTATAAGTATAGTCATTTTGCTCTTGAAAATTCAAATTTTTCTTAGAAATTTTTAGTCTTTGTTAAGTTGAAGTTAGTACCTGAAGACATATATCATTACCCCATTCTTCTAAATATCATACCCTATAACCCTTGTAAATATCATACCCTATAACCCTTGTACATCCTATCTCATTCCATGTTCATAACCATTAACCCCTAAGTATTTTTCTTTAGAAGCAAAAAGGGACCAAACGAGGACAACATGATTTCAAAAGACCATACATGTGAATCTAGGTGTGCATATAACTTTTAATACATATGCAATATGGAAAGTGCAATATGGAAAGACACTAAGGGAGGCATACGAAACTACATGCAAAAGGTAAGATCTTATGAGGCAAAAATTTCAAAAGTTTTATAAAAAAATTTGCGCGCTAATACCATTTGCATATAACGAAAGGCACATCATTTAACATGGATTTACATGATGGAACGGAGAGGTAAAGGTAGGTGGGTTTGTAGTGATATATTCCATCTCATCACATCATACGACACCCTAATGTAATATAATAACATGGTAAGGTAGGAAGGCGGAGGTTATAATTTAAATGAATATCCAGCCAAGCACGCAAGTCCAAACCAAATGCATGAATTACACAGGCCTTCAAGCGCGTATGTGGTTTGAGCAACGTGGCATGGAGGTACATGTAAACCGTCAAACGTTTGCATGGTACCGTAAGCTGCATAGGAGGACAGCCACGACCTGCATGGACGGTAGGCTCAAATTTAAATTATGAGAATAGACAGGCCATCCTAATGACACAGTCAGGCGACTGGTCAACAGGACTACCATGACTTGCACGGCATGCCTACGTGCCCATGATAGCCAATAAGAAAGCCTATGGCTCAGCTCAGCCAAGCGCACGGCAGAAACACGTAAACGGTCATGAAACAACCGCCTGTCTGTTGTGTATTTCAACACTGCCTGCACTTGTTTAAACCATATTTTGCATGCCATCATCGCTTAAACCAGCTCAGGAGAACAATGTTGAAGTGTTGTATAGCTAATAAACAAAGCAAGGGAAATTGTAAGCAAATCCGCGGAGAAATAAGTAGGCAAACTTCCCGAACACGACGCAAGTTGATTGCTGGAATCTCAGGATAACTTAGGTAAAAAATGATTTGATTTGCTCACAAACGATGAGTTAGGATTTCAAACTGCTTGTAATTTAACTGTCAACACGCCTGTTCTTGCCACCAGTCAGCAAAACGAAGATACAGGGATATGGAGCGCCATTAAACAGTCCTCGGGTCTCGCCAGTAGCCAGGTAAACGCCGAAACTACACCTTGATTCCAGAAAATAATAAATATAAGGGTTAGATGAATAGCAGTGCATTAAAGAAATAAATGGCTATGTGATAAGGAAACAAGATTCACTCATCGGTGTAGTTCCATAAATCAAGGCACTGAGTAAGGCACGAAAATCATGCAAAACAATGCGGCATTTCAACCACATTTCGCATGCAAAACACGTCATTAAAATATCTTTGGGATCATATGCGTGTTTTGCAAAGTCAAAAACAGTGACCATGTATAGCAGAGGCAGAGTGTTATTGTTTAGAGCAGAGGATGCATTTTTTTTGAGTGCTGCAGGGGATTGGATTGTATTGACAATCAAGGTTGTATATTGTGTATTGTATAGCAGGGGTTGTAACGCCGAGTCATTTGAGTCTTTTGTAGGAAATGTGCTGATTGTTTGAAGAGCTATTAACGATGAAAATCCTTTCGTTTTTATACAGTGCAGGGTGTTAGGCCTGTATGAAGAATTATGAGAATTTTGCCTAAAAATACATTAAGAAAAACAAAATTCTATCATGAATATGTTGTTTTCTTATGTATTTCGTTTTCCAAACAGAGTTTAGTGTGTTGACAGAGATATATAAGGGTGTTTAACTGTTTGGACAGGGGATTAAAAACTGTGTCGCTGCAGAGAAAGGATAAACAGAGGCCAAGTAAATTGAATTAAAATTGTTGCAGAAGGCAGGTAAGCTTCTCTGATTTCGGAATTTTATTTTGAAAAAAGAGCAGTAGTTGTAAATTTTCATTGTTAAGATGAAATTAATGACGGCAGAAGCATATATCCAATGGTTTTCAGACACAATGTCAGCAAGAATAGAGCCCAAATTTCAAATAGAGAGCTGGAAAAAGGAAACCATAGAGAAGCTTTACCAGGCCGGATTGATAGGATTCTTGCAAAAGTTTGATGGCCACAGTGAGGAGATAACCAGGGAATTCATAAACAACTACAGCCAGGACCAAACAAGGGTAGGAGATGTTATCATTCCTGTGACTCAGGAATACCTTTCCCAAGCTCTAGATCTCCCAATGATAGGTGAAAAATATCATAAAGGCCTGCATTTCAAGGAGAAAGCATGGACTTTCTTCCTTGAAAAGAACCAGAAAGGGACTTTTGACAGAACCAAGGGGATACCAAGGGAATGGTTCAATGAACCATGGGGTGAGTTGGTTCTAGTTATACAGAAGTTTCTTACATGTGATAGAGGATATAGTGTTGCCCACCTATATCATATCCGACTTTTACAGCATATTAAGGGAGAAGATAGGATTAACTTGCCATACTTTCTCTTTAGAAGCCTCTTGAGGATGATTGAGACAGTGAGACATGAACACAAGCCCAAAGCAGCGCAAATTTACCACCAGGGATTGATAAAAATCCTGGTTGAATATCAAGTAAGGTCACAAGGCATAGTTTGGAGGGAGTTCATGACTAGAAACCAGTTTAATGAACAGGTTAATGAAGTGCAGAATAAAGTAGAGCAAGAAAACAGAGGACTGATGAGTTCACCCTTGTATCCCAGGACTAGAGCTAAACAACAAAGTAACATAGCCATACAGGAAAATGAAGTGTCTATTATGTCTGTTCCTAGGAGATTTAGGAATAAAAGTCCCATTGACACAGAAAAGGAAGTAGACACATATTCCACAAGAAAACAGGTAGAGGATGACATTGCACAGGAAGTATTTGAGAGAGATTCTTCTTATGATGATGTAGCAGCAGCATCATTAATCAAAACCACACAAGATTTTGAAAAAGAAATAAACTTGGGCAGAATCAGGGAATTAACTGACCAACTAGAAATTAGTAAAATCATGGAAAAACAATTGAAAGAGGAAAACAAGGCAAGTAAGCAGGATAATACTAGATTGGTCAAGGCAAATGAAAGGTTAAATGAAGAGATAGGGAGATTAAAACGGAAGAATGATCTACTTTCTAAACAGGCATTTAAATGGTTAAAAGAAAAGAATATGTGGCAGGCTAAGTATGAGAAGCAAAAAGTAAAGGCAACTTTGTTCAGGGAAGGACATGATTCAGGTTTGGATTGTTTGGTCAGGGTAGCACAACAGGAAACATCTACAGGGAAAAGAAGATCAAAGAGGAATAAGCAAGCATGGGGACATGCTTGATAATCAGCAAGGGGGAGATGTTGGCCCTCGATTTTGGTCTTGTTTTTGCTCTAGGAAACTTACTAATCCATCTATTTTCCATCCATTTTTCACCTTATCCATCCCATTTTGATGTATTTCATATCCATTCAGGTATTTAATTTTAATTTTTCAAATTCTAAAGTTTTTATGAAAATTTGGTTTTAAGTGCAAAAATTGACAGATTCAGAAATTCCCGTAATAGCTATATGGTTGATATGGTTGCAGGACACTTGGGCACGAATTGGATGCATGGATGGACAGCTTGGGAACTAGGACTAAGCCAGCTATGCTTAGTTCGAACAGAACAAGCTTTATTAGGCCCATTTAGTGCTAGTCAATCATGACTAGTCACTCAGAAATCCCATAGAAATAGGGTAGTTTTGAGATTCTATGGGATTGACCATATCTCTTGGGATGGGATTGATGAATTCGACTTAGATAGATGGATATGAGTAGATGTGTTTGTTGGAATGATTATAGATCAGTTTGTTTCATAAGACTTCTATTTAAAAGCCAAGACTTTGATGGCTTATGTATTGACTTTTTATAATTTCATGCTGAGACACTTTTGGATTGGAGAGCTAATTTGAAGACTTGTTCTATTACTATTTTGCTGTTCAATAATATGGATGTGTGACTGAATTTGAGCTTCTGATATCAATCTTCAAAGTGTGCAAAGCAAGGGTGGAGGGCCCCCATTCCAAGCTAAGTACACTTCCTTGTTTAAACTAGTTTTATTTCCTGCAATCTGGTTATTGTAGAACTAGTTTTCATGCTTTATTTCAGATTGATTTATGGTTAATGTATGGTGATTGATTTCATTAGATCTTAGCTTATTCATCATTTTAGTAAGTTGGAAAAACAAAGTGTTCAAGTTGAGCACTCCTTCTATTAATTTGGTGAATTGTAACTAGTTTCCTTTGATTGCATGCAAGTAGTTTTCTTATGTATTTTTGGCATTAAGGTGAATGAATTATGATGAAACATATCAAGTGTCTCTTAAGTTAGGAGCCTTCTTTCATTAATGATTTGTCCATCTTAAGTTATTAGTTTTCAATTTCTGTTCATTAAGTAGTAATTGAGGAAGAATTGGACTTCTTAAGTTAAGAACCATTTCAACTTTTCCTCTTTTCAAACAAATTGAATTGGAATTGTGATATGTATTTCTTTAGTTTTTGAAAAACTTATCTTTCAAAGTTTGATTACATTTGATATTCACATATAGTGAACTTGCCTCTAAGTATTACCAACCCGGATTGATAAGAAATATTTGTGTTAATTTCTGTAAATAAATTAGCCAAACACCACTGTCGATCCAGAAAATCCTCCATGCCAATGAAAAATCATAACCAAGAAACCACATGAATCTACCATGCATGCCAACACCAGTGAAGAAATCATACATGCAACTCAGTACCTGCAAGAAATATGATGTAGTTGCTAATTCCGATGCCCTATTGTGATTTCTTGCTCTTCCTTTGCCTTCTTTCTCCAAGAATACAAGTATGCCACACCCTCCAAGAGTGCTCCAAGAAAACTCTAAGTATCCAAGAGTATGAGAGAGAGAGAGAGAGAATAATTAGAAAGCTTCCAAAATTGAATTGACAAAGGTTCACACTGAAAGGAAGAAGCTTGATAAATGAACCCCAGAAGCCTTTTTATTAAAGAGGCCTCTATTTTCTTCATTTTCCATTATTTTCCTTCATTTTCCTCCTCACATGCAACCTGTGACCTTTCACCTCCTTTTTCTCCTAATTTCCATTATTTTCCTTCATTTTCCTCCTCACATGCAACATGTGACCTTTCACCTCCTTTTTCTCCTAGTTTCCATTATTTTCATAAATAAATGTGCCAAAATACCTTTTCGCCTCTTTAATGCCTTAGCCATTGCCTTCTACAATTTCCTTAACCATAAAAAACAAAATGAACATCCACTAGAATGTCCTGCCCACCAATCATCTTGGAATACGTGTCCCATCATCTGTGGTATTTATATATTTCTACATGGAATTTTCACCAGGGTTGTTACAGAACCCTCCCCCTTAGGGTACCATCATCCTCGATGTTTAATGAAACCTATAACCAACATGACTTCTAAATACAAAACATGCTACCCATGGAGCTTTATAACACAACTCGTTGCATTATTTACAATGAATGACCTGCATAAAAAAAAAACATCATGACAACATGACCAGATAAAAACCATACCGCATATTGGAGATTTATAACACAACTCATTATGGTATTTACAATGATATACACATATACACATATACACATTTGCACATTTTCTCAACCAGCAAATAAAAGAATACAATGCCTATATCCATAAAAAGGAAATCTAGAGGTTCACACCTCCATCCTAAAAGTAATACCATGATTCACCTCCTTCCTAGGAAGTCTAGAATCCACTGCAAAGTCAAATCTGCATCTAATGTCTAGCGCTATAATCCCACGCCACTTGTCCTCTTAATGAACAATTACCATCTCATTGTTTCAGGGCGCACTCCCAATGTGCATCTGATTCCATCTAGCAATGCTAAGGAAATAGGAGAACCAACCAAAACAAAACAATGAAAGTAGATCCACAATCACCATGGTTATCCTGGAAATGGCAAGGCTAGGCAATCCACTGTCGATCCAGGAAATCCTCCATGCCAATGACAAATAACAACCAAGAAACCACATGCATATGCCATGCATTCCAAAATTAATGAAGAAATCATACATGCAACTTGGTACCTACAAGCAATCTGATGTAGCTACTAATGCCGATGCCCTCTTGTGCTTTCTTGCTCTTCCTTTCCTTCTTGCTCCAGGAATCCAAGTATGACACACCATCCAAGAGTGCTCCAAGAAAAATCTAAGTACTTAAGAGTATGAGAGAGAGAGAGAAAATAATGAGAGAGCTCCCAAAACTGAACTGACAAAGGTTCACACTGAAAGGAAGAAGCTTGTCGACTAATCCTCAGAAGCCTTTTTATTAATGAGGCCTCGATTTTATTCATTTTCCATTATTTTAATTCATTTTCCTCCTCACATGCAACCCGTGACCTTTCACCTCCTTTTTATCATAATTTCCATTATTTTCCTTCATTTTCCTCCTCACATGCAACCTGCGACCTTTCACCCCCTTTTTCTCCTATTTTCCATTATTTTCATAAATAAATGTGCCAAAATACCTTTTTGCCTCTTTAATGCCTTAGAAATTGCCTTTTACAATTTAATTAACCATAAACAACCAAATGAACACCCACTAGGATCTCCTGCCCACCATTCAGCTTGGAATACGTGTCCCATTATCCATGGTATTTATATATTTTTACATGGAATTTTCACCAGGGATGTTACAAACACTACTCAAAGCAACCATATATTTCTTTCTTCTCATACATGAGATCATGGTGGATATGAAACTAAAACATCCTCATATAGTGCTCCTTCCATCCTACTCACTGCCTCCCTAGTCAGAATCTATATATCCAATCAAGTGGACATCATTCCTCCTATCATATTTAAGGTAATAGTGGATTGTTCCTTGTAGATATCTCAGTATGTGCTTGGATTCTATCCAATGATCATGCTTCGGCTCCACTTGGAACTGACTGATAATATTCATTGCAAAACATATGTTTGGTCAAGTATTTACCAACTACATTAGTGAGACAATCAATTGTCTATACCTAGTTGGATCCACTAGGCTAGATCCAGAAATCCTTAGTCTTCTCAATTTTGTGATCATTAGGGTTGTTATTGGTTTGAAATCCATCATGTCAAACCTTTTCAACACATCAATCACATACTTCCCTTGACCTAGATAGATTTCATCAGGTCATTACCAGACTTCTAGTCCCAAATAATAATGCATCAACCCAAGATCCTTCATATCAAATTATGCTTCTATCCGCTTCTTGCATTCTTCAATTTGACCTTGCACACATGTCAAGAGAAGATAATCCACATACAAAAGAATGAATATAGTCTCACCCTTTACAACCTTGAGGTAAAGGTTTGGATCAACAAAACATTTTTGAAGTCCAATCTTTGAAGGTATGCATCCATCCTTGCATACCATGCCCTTGGTGCCTACTTAAGGCATATACTACCTTCTTCAACCTGTAAACATATACCTCTCTATCTTTGACTTCATATCCCAAGGGTTTATCTATATATACTTCCTCATCAATTGTGCCATTCAGGAATGTAGTCTTAACATCCATTTGATGTATATTCCATCCCATCGATGTTGCTAAAAAGACCAATGGTCAAGTTAGGTCCCTATTCTACTAGAGTAGTCCCTTATTGTTATTAGTGAAACCCCCTTATTGTATTATTGTGCCCATATAGTCCCCATGTTGTTATTATTGTGACCCATATAAGCCCGCTATTTTTATGTAGGCTCTAATTGTATTGGGAACCCTTAGACTCCTATATATAGAAAGGAGGCCTTGTCATTTGTATCATCCAATAATTGTTCATTTGTGTAATGTAAAGGATGTTTCCCCCTAAAAGAGGTTGATTTTGAATTTTCTGATATATTTTTTATTTTATTTCGTCAGCTAGTTGTATAATATTTGGTATCAGAGCTTTGGATTCTAGGGTTTTGCTGCTTCAAACATGTCATCGTGGAATTTTTGCTATAATTTTATTTCTACAAAGTTTCAGAAGTTGAAATTAAAACCCATTTGAGACGAAACTTTTATGGACCTCGGGTCCGAATTTCAGAACTTGTGTTCCTATTTTTTCAGAGATATGATCCAATGAAGTTAGGGTTTTTGCAGGATCTCGAATTATATCTCAAACTGGTGACCTGGGGAAAATAATTATAATTTTCGTTCTGAGCATTATATTGAAATTTCGTAAAAGGGTATAGAAAGAGGATGAACCATATTTTTCTTTGTATTGTTTCTAGGTACGATGGTCAAAACAGAGACACGTGGCACTTCGTACAGGTTCGATCTACTGAACCAGTCTATAATCAAGTCATTGTGGGATATTTGGAATAAATCTTTCTTGGAGAATCTAATCTTGATCATAATTGTGGGGTTGGAAAGAGGACTCAAAGGGCTACCATAGAAAGAAATTATAGACCTTGGATATAATAAAATTATAGAGATACAATAGATTCAATATCGAGCTCCTACAAAGAGAAAAAAAGTGTGTAGTCATTTTAAAATTTTGCGTAAGTTTGGTTTTAAAAATTAGTTTGAAGTAATTCAAATGGCATAGTGATGCGTAATTATCATTAATTGATTCCCCAAAGAAAGAAAATGGAAATACATAGTAAGCAACCTGAAATCTCTGTCATGACTCATGAAGAAGAGGAAGAAATGCAACATGATATATCAAAATTACGAGACCCAGTGCAACAAATTTCACTCTCACAAAAAGTAATAGAAGCTAAGATGGATGGTTTAAAGAAATGAGTGGAAGCTAATATGAATGGTGTGGAGGCTAATATTGATGGCGTAGAATCTAAGATGGATGGTTTGGAAGTAAACATTGAAGATTTAAAGAAATATATGGAAGGTTTGAAAGGAGGTATGGAAAAGTTTCTTCAGGAAATGCTTCCTAATGGTGAAAAGGTAGTAGAGGAAACTCATGATGAGAACAAAAGAAATGTTAATCATGATTCCATAGAATCTAATGTTGGATTGAATACCCGCCATGTTCCAAATATTGATATGAGGAAGTTTGATGGAAAAGATCCCGTAACATGGATACTACAGATGGAGCAATATTTTGATCTCCATAACATGAAAAACACACAAAAGGTACGCATTGCAACTTTATATTTAGAACCCAATCAGTTTGTATGATATTGATGGGTTTTCTCTCATAAACAAATTGCCACTTGGTCAATTTTTATGTAGAAAATGGTAGCACATTATGAAGATAAAAAAATCAACACCTTTAGCTAATTGATAAATCTCAAACAAAAGGGTTCAATGGTGGAGCACATTGAGGAATTCCAAAAATTGAATATAAGAGTAAAAGATATTCCAAAGGAGCATATAATTTATGTGTTCATAGGGACTTTAAAGGATAAAATCCAACATGAGGTTCGCCTTTGGGAACTTGATTCATTGGAGCATGCATTCAGGTTGGCAAGAAAAAATGAAAGAAAAATCATGGCAACAAGGAAGCCTACCACTCACAACTATAAAGATGGAAGTTTTGCTTCCCCTAGCCTTCCACAACCTACAAGGTTGACACCACAACAATTGGAAGAAAAGAGAGCAAAATGGATTTGTTACAATTGTGATAGCAAATACATTAAAGGTCATAAGTGTGTTGAGAAGAAATTTTTTTACATAGATTGTGAAGAGGATGAAGAAAAGGAACATGAAACATCAAAAGAAGAGGATATACACCAAGAACCAACACTAGACAAAGAAGAAATGAATCCGACCATATCTTGTAATGCATTGGTAGGAATTACCACTCCTCAAACTCTCAAGATAGAAGGAAATATCAATAAGAAAAAGGTAATAGTGTTGATTGATTTGGGTAGTACCCATTTTATTAATTGTAAGATAGCCAAGGAATTGGATTGCTTCCTATATCCAACACCAGAGTGTCAAGTGATTATTGCAAACAGAGGAACCATAAATTTCTCTGGAAAGTGTCATAATATCAAGATATCCATGGGAGAATATGTAATGAATAGTTCAATGCTTTCCATTCCAATGGCTGGTGTTGATGTTGTACTAGGAGTCAAATGGCTACAATCTTTGGGTACGATAGCTTTTAATTTTCAAGAACTTTTATTGAATTTTTTTTGGGAAGGAAAGGAATTTGAATTAAGGGGTATCGCAAGGAAACTGGGAAAGATAATCAAATATAACAACATGACAAAGCTTCTAAAGAAAGAAAAATGGGGCGTAATTCTACAATTATATTCACTAGACATTCCCACATCGAAATCATCTATTTCTCCAAATCTCCAAAAAGCTTTGGAAAATCATTCCAAGGTATTTGAGACTCCAAAATTCCTCCTACCTATTTGTGATCATGATCATGCTATTCATTTGATTCTAGGAGGTGTTCCCACAAACATCAGGCCTTACAAATATCCATATGCCCAAAAGAGTGAAATTGAACGTATGGTTGTAGATGCACTCTCACGAAAGGATGAGGATGTGGAAACATTGGTTTGTTCCATTTCTATTATCCAACCAGATTGGATAAACTAAGCAAGGGATGAATGGAATAATGACAAAGAAGTGTGGCAATCATTTAAAAGTTGCAGCAAGATCCCAATTATTTGATACATTTAGCTGGAAAAATGATTCGTTATGGCACAAAGATCGCTTATACCTCTGGAATAATTCCCAACTCAAACAAAATATTCTTCTAAAATTGTACACCTCTCCCTTAGGAGGGTACTTAGGATTTTTAAAAATTTACCACAGGGTTAAGAAATATTTTTTTTGGGATGGCCTTAAATCTAATATTCAAAAGTTTTTGGTAAAATGTTTGGTTTTCCAATGAAATAAAGTTGAGACAATTATGACCCCAGGTCTGTTACAACCTTTATCCATTCTAAGTCAACGTTGGGAGGAGGTTTCAATGGATTTTATCACAATTTTACCAAAGTCCAAAGGAAAGAGTGTCATCATGGTGGTAGTTTATAGACTTACCAAGTATTCACACTTTTGTGCATTATCTCATCCATTTAAAGCCAATACAGTTGCTACTGCATTTATGGAACAATTCAAAAGCTACATGGAAGCCCAAAGGTTATTGTAAGCGACATAGATCCCATTTTCACTCGAAATTTTTGGACAAGATTATTTCCTTTTCGGGCACTCAGTTAGCTCATAGCTCATCTTATCATCCTTAATCTGATGGGAAAACGGAGATAGTGAAAAAATGTTTGGAAGGATATCTTCCTTGCTTTGTATCTGATAAACAAACACAATGGGTCAAGTGCTTACCTCTAGCTGAATGGTGGTATAACACTTCCTTCCATACTGCAACAAAAATTACCCCATTTATGGCACTTTATGGATATCATCCACCATCCATCACATCATCCTTAAAAGAAAATTCTAAGCTTCAAACAGTGGAAGATCACATTGAGCATCAACAACAAGTTCTCAAACTCTTAAAGGATAACCTCACTTTGGCATAGAATAGAATGAAACAATAGGTAGATCAACATCACAATGAAATAAGTTTTGATGTAGGTGACTGGGTATTTCTACGACTACAACCATATAAACAAATGTCCCTCAAGCAAGCTAAGAAGGATAATAAATTATCACCAAATTATTATGGTTCGTACAAGGTGTTATAAAATATTGGTACTATGCCATACAAATTGGAGCTTCCTACATCTTCCTGAGTGCACCTAATTTTCCATGCTTCATGCTTAAAGAATGTTATAGGTGAGAATATCCCAGTTCAAACAATATTTCCAGAACTGGACACGGAAGAAAAAATCATATTGGAACCTAAAGCAGTCACAAAAACGAGAAATTGATAGCTATGAAATCAATCAATTTTAGAGTATCTCATCAAGTGGAAGAACTTACTCGCTGAAGATTCCACATGGGAGGATGAGAATTTTATACAAAAGCATACATAAATACTCAAGCATTGAGGACAACACTTTTTTAAGGAGAGGGGAATTTTAGATCCATATACTACTAGTGTAACCCCTTATTGTTATTAGTGCAACCCCCTTATTGTATTCTTGTGCCCATATAGTCCCCATGTTGTTATTATTCTGCCCCATAGAAGCCCACTATTGTTATTGTTGTGCCCCTACAATATTATTGTTATGTAGGCTCTGATTATGTTGGGACACCTTAGAATCCTATATATAGAAAGGAGGTCTTGTCATTTGTATCATCCAAGAATTGTTCATTTGTGTAATGTAAAGGAGGTTGGCCCCTCGAAGAGGCTGATTTTGAAGTCGTTGATCTATCTTTTATTTTATTTTGTGAGTTGGTATCATAACAGATTGAATATTTGTATACCTTGATGTTGGAGCAAATGTCTCTTCATAATTAATGCCTTCTTGTTGAGAGAAGCCCCTAGCCACAAATCTTGACTTATACTTGTTAATACTTCCATATTCCATATGTTTAATATTGTAAAACCAATTGGAAGTCACCACATACTTGTCTTCAGGCCTAGGTATGATCTCCCATACCCCATTCTTCATTATCTATTGGCATTCCTCCGTTTATAGCTTATTTCCATTCTTGATGATTGACATCTTCCTCAAACATGGATGCTTATGATTCTATTAACTTCGTCATACATGTTGTGTACCCTAAATATATTTTGGGATTCTTGGTTTCTCTAAATGTGACTTTAGTTGCTCCATGACCCTCTACATCTAATAGGGTGGATTTCAACCAATTAGGTATCTTTCTAGTCTCAGGGATTACCACATGTTGTATATGTCCAAGGGGACCTTCATCTTCATGATTTGATTCTTCTTCCTCCCTGGCAGCTTCCTCTTCAAATACTAGAAGTTCTTCATCATCAGAGTCCATAGGGAGATATTTGATTTCTTAAATGGAATAATTTCATCAAATATCACATCTCGACTAAATTTTGTTCAATGTATTTCTTTTATGTAGATCCTATAAGCCTTTAAATAATTACTATAGCAAAAAAATGTTCCATTCATGTATTATGAATCCAAATTATTTCTCTTGTCCTTTAGTATATGAATATAAATAGGACAATCGAAAATTCTGAGATGATCTACGCTTGGTTTCTTCCCAGTGAATACTTCTTTAGGAGTCAATTTATTTAGTGACCTATGGAGACTTTCATTTTGTATGTACATAACTATCTTTGTTTCTTCACCCCATAGGACATTTGACAAATCTTGATCATGTAGCATTGCTTTCACACATTCTTCAATGGACTGATTCTTTTGTTATGCAACTCCATTTTTCTTGGGATTATGTGGGACTATCAACTCCCTCTTAGTCCTAGACTTCTTACATAAGGCTATAATTTATTTGGAAGTATATTATCCCCGATTATCAAATTATAATATCTTGATTCTCCTTTCTGTAAGGTTCTCTACTTCAGATTTGAATTCTTGAAATTTGGTAAAGACTTTATCCTTGGATTTCATTAAGTAAACCCAAGTTTTCCTTGAATGGTAATTTATGAATGTGGCATAGTATAGATGACCTCCAAGTGACTTTGTAGTCATAGAATCACAAACATTAAAACGAATAAGGTCCAAGATTTATTTTGACCTTGAAGCACTAATTCCAAATGGTCTCTTGGTGTTCTTACCTAATGCACATCCCTTGCAAACTCCTTCATGATCTTATTTTAGTTTGGGGATGCCATTTACTATGGTATTTAGGGTTGTTAATATTTTTTATTGGATAGAAAAAATATTCTATATCAAAGTTCACATGGGCTAACTTCAATGTGAACCAAAGCTTGGTCGAGGGGAGTTATCAATCTATAGAGTCTTCCTTCATGAATCCTAATCATTCTAGAATCTTATATGCTTGAGTTTTTATCCCATACTACAACCTTTCCATAAATGAATGAAAATCGATCAACCTTGTCTTCTAAGCATGAAATGGAAAGTAAATTCTTGTGCAAACCTGGAAAAAATAAGATAATGTTGAGATGAATGTTTCCTCCATTTTTCAGCTCAATCGAAGTTGATCCAATTCCTCTTATAGGGTAGATTTTATTATCACCAAGTTCTATGGAGTAATAGGACTTCCATTTTGATAATTTCTTCAATTTCATATGTTTATCAGTCATATGCCTTGATGCTCCACTGTCGATCACCAAAATCCTTCATCCTTTGTAGATGTCTTGGTCACTTCCTTCTTAGAAGAAAATAGGATATCCCATACATATTTGATGCCCTTCTTGAGTTGAATTTCCACCTTCATACACTTATTAAGGAATTTCTTTAGTGTAGTAGAGATCTTCATTATGCCCTTTAAGCCAACCTTAGCTCTCATACCATGTTGAGAAATATATAAGGAAATAGTTAGGATGATTTCTCTTTACTTGATAACTACTTATGGTATCATTTTACCTTTTCTTAGTTAGTATATTATTCAATTATTATTATTTTTATGTATCATCAAACATTTACAAAAAAATAAAGAAAAATATTACACAAGAAAACATAATGTAGGCTGTAATCTAGGGCCAAAACCTCTCCACTTGAGAGGAAAACCTGAAAAATATCTTTTCTTCTTATAGATTCTTCAATTGAAGAATTCCAAGACCTCTAGAACAAGAAAAATACCGTCCAAGATCAGGTACAACCCTTCCGTATGACGTCATTCCTTTGTCTAAGTCAAACCCAGTCAAATCTCTTCCAACAACACAACTTCGACCCCCAACTTTAGAATTTCGGCCTCTACTACAGTTATGAAATTTTTGGCCCTCCCAACAACAACTGCTACCAAACATGTGAGCTTATTCTGGCCTCCCAAGCCTTCTTCAAAACTTTGCTTGGATTTCTCCTTCTTCTAGTGCTTGAGAATGACCTAATGTGACCTTCTTTCTCTTCTTTCTTCAAGATCGAACTACCATCAGAAAAACCATAGTCCAACAACATAAAATCTAGCCTTCTTTTGCAAGTGTGAAAGAGAAATAGCCTAGAAACAAGTCTTCTTCATCCTCTTCCTTCTTAGATGCCTTCTTGCTCTTCTTCTTCACTTGGATGAGAGAGTGAATGAATTTCTTCCAAGGAGGTCAAGTTCCCTCCTTTAAATAGGATTATAAAGGTGGATGTGGCTCCTAAAAATAGGTCGACTTCCCAGCTGCCAGGCCGAATTGGTCTTGAAGGGTATTTTGACACTTTTAATGACAAAAATAATTTTCTTTACAAGTTACAATGTGCCTGATGGGGTCTTCAACTTATGACAATGACTCTTTTGAATTCTTGACCTAGGACAAATCCTAGAAGCACTCAATGGGTGCTTAAAGTCTAAAATAAAATACCTTGAGCATGAAATCAATGCTCCAATAATAATAATAATAATAATAATAATTTTTCTTTCATTTTACAATATACAAGAATCAAAAGTAATTTTCATATTTATGAAGACTGAACCTAGTTACAAAATTTTCAACAATATTATGGAACAAATGTTTGTCCTCCATTATCATTCAACCACATGTTGTAGCTGTTGCAAGAAACCCTCCAAAAATTTCAAAATCCTTAAAATTTTCGGAGCCCCTGAATCACGCGAGAATTTTCCACACCTTAGGAATTTGCTAAAAATCTCACCAGACCAAAAAAGCATCATAAGAACCTAAAAATTTCCTGCTAAGTCAAGATAAGTCGCAAACCCAGTTTAATCAAGCCAATCACAGCTTCGGAATGTGACTCTGTTATGAAACCAGCTCAAGAAAAGATAGAAAAGATAGATCAACACCTTAGAATTCAGCCTCTTCGAGGGGACAACCTCCTTTACATTACATAAATGAACAATTATTGGATGATACAAATGAAAAGACCTCCTTTCTATATATAGGAGTCTAAGGGGTCATAACATAATCAGAGCCGACATAACAATAATAATGTAAGGGCACAATAATAACAATAGTGGGCTTCTATGGGGCACAATAGTAACAATATGGGCACTACATGGGTACATCAATATAATAAGTGGGTTATACTAATAGCAATAAGGGGTTACACTAGTAGTATAGGGGCCTAACATGCCCCTCCCCTTCAAAAAGCGTTGTCCTCAATGCTTGAGTAGTTCTTGATGCTTCTGTATAAAATTCTTGTCCTCCCATGTGGAATCTTCAGCGGGTAAGTTCTTCCACTTGATGAGATACTCTGAAATTGATCGATTTCGTAGCTGTCGGGTTCTTGTTTCTGTGATTACTCCAGGTTCCAATATGATTTTTCCTTCCTCTTCAATTTCTAGCAATATTGTTTGAATTGGGATCTTTTGCAACTTTTGAATAAATGGCCATACTTCTTCGTCCTTCTTCCAATCATCCCTTGCTTCGTTTATCCAATCTGGTTGGATAATATAAATAGCACAAAACAATGCTTCCACATCCTCATCCTTGAAGAGTCTTCTCGTTCGGTAAGGTTGCCATTTTTTAAGTGCATGTAGTATTGCCAACATTTCCTTCTCATAAATAGCTTGCTTGAGATGTAGCAGTAAAAATACCCAATCACCTACATCAAAACATTTTTCACTACAATGTTTATCTACCTGTTGTTTCGTTTGATTTTGTACCGAAGTGGCGTTATCCTTTAAAAGTTGGAGAACTTGTTGTTGATGCTCGATGTGATCTTTCACTGCTTGAACCTTTTTCTTCTTGATATGTCCTTCTATATCTAGAGTTTTAGGAGTGGTAATTTCTTCCAATCCTTTACAAGATATGGTTGGATTCATTTCTTGATGCTCGATGTGATCTTTCACTTCTTGAACATTTTTCTTCTTGATATGTCCTTCTATCTTGATAGTTTGAGGAGTGGTAATTTCGAACAATGAATTACAAGATATGGTTGGATTCATTTCTTCTTTCTCGATGTGATCTTTCACTTCTTGCACATTTTTCTTCTTGATATGTCCTTCTATCTTGAGAGTTTGAGGAGTGGTCATTCTTGCCAATGCTTTACAAGATATGGTCTGATTCATTTCTTCTTTCTCTGGGGTGGGGTCCTGGCATATATCTTCTCCTTTTGATGTTTCTTGATCCTTTTCTTCCTCCTCTTCATATTCTATGTAAAATAATTTCTTCTCAACACACTTATGACCTTTAGTGCATTTGCTATCACAATTGTAACAAAGCCCTTTTTCTCTTTTTTCTTCCAATTGTTGTGGTGTAACCCTTGTAGGTTGTGGAACACTTCCATCTTTATAGTTGTGAGGGGTACGCTTCCTGGTTTCCATAATTTTTCTTTCCACTATGTCACAAAGCCCTTTTACTCTTTCCAATTTTTGTGGTGTTTCTCTATAGAAGGTGTTGCTCTTTGTATCCTCATAATGTGCTATTATTTCCTCCGTGAAAATTGACCACGTAACAAGTTTTTTACGAGAACAAAGCCCTTTGTACCATAAAAATTGATCTGGTTCTAAATATGAAGATGCAATACATACCTTTTGTAACAGTTTTACACCATGTAGATCAAAATATTGCTCCATCTGAAGTATCCAATTTACCGGATCCTTTCCATCAAACTTCCTCATCTTGCTTTTTCTTGATTTTAGGAGCTCGACCTTGAAATGACTATAACTCTGTACTTTCAGATCTTTAAGTTCTAAAATTTCAACCTATAGTAGCCCTCTGTGTCCTCTTTCCAATGCCACCAGTCTGATCCAAATTGGATTCTCTAAGAAAGAGTTATGCACAATCTCCCAAGATGACCTGATTATAGACCTTTCCAGAAGGGCTAACTTGTATGAAGTGCCCCGTGTCAGTGTTTTGACCTTTGGATCTGAAAAATATACACAAAAAACTACAGTCCGTCCTCTTTCTGTACCTTCTTACAAAATTTCAATCCGATCCCCAGAGAGAAAGTTATGATGATTTTCCCCAGGTCACCTGTTTTGAATGTAATTCAGGAGTCTGCAAAAATACCAATTTCCTCAGATCATATCTCCGCAAATGTCGCGCGAAAAGCTCTGAAATTCGGAGCCAAGGTTCAGCGCGATGTCTTCTCAAATGGGTTTTTTTTGTGACTTCTGAAATGTCACAGAAAAAAGTTATAGCGAAAATTCCACGATGACCTGTTTGGAGCAGCGAAACCCTAGAATCCAAAGCTCTGATACCAAATGTTATGAAACCAGCTCAAGAAAAGATAGAAAAGATAGATCAACGCCTTAGAATTTAGCCTCTTCGAGGGGGCAACCTCCTTTACATTACATAAATGAACAATTATTGGATGATACAAATGAAAAGACCTCCTTTCTATATATAGGAGTCTAAGGGGTCATAACATAATCAGAGCCGACATAACAATAATAATGTAAGGGCACAATAATAAAAATAGTGGGCTTCTATGGGGCACAATAGTAACAATATGGGCACTACATGGGTGCATCAATATAATAAGTGGGTTATACTAATAACAATAAGGGGTTACACTAGTAGTATAGGGGCCTAATAGACTCTTTCAATAAATTGCGCCTAGCGACTATCACGACCCTTTCAACCCATAGGTCGCTAAGTCGTAAAGGTCACAAAGGTCACAAGAAATACCCATCACAGACATGCAACCCTTGTGACCTCGCGACCAATAGGTCACAAGGTGACATAGGTCGCAAAGGTCACAGTTGACATTCATCGCAACCATGCGACCCTTGCGACTTCGTGACCAATAGGTCACAAGGTTGCACTTTCAACCCATGTGACCCTCGCACGTGCGACCAAAACTATAAATAAGTAGGTTGCCCCTATTCATTTGTAATATCTCCTTTGGTCGCATGAGAGACAAATAAGGCTTGAGACTTGGGTGTGCACGCATTTTATCCAGGTAGGAGACCTTTCACCTTCCTGGTAATAATTTTTTTGGATTAGGTGTCATTCTCTGCCACTCCGAACCTCTACATTCCACCCTAGGGGGATTTTTATCTCCTTCTGCTTAGGTTTTCACCTCAGACCAAAGAAGCAATTACTATGGCCTTGTTTAGTCTTCCTTGCTCCTCCTCATAACCATTCCTTAACCTTAACCATCCCTTTTTTCACCAGTAAGTCTGACCATCTTGCTAGGAAGAATTCTAGACCTCCCCTAAGTCTCAAATTTCCTCCGTAACCCACCCAAAACCTAAGTCACATGGTTTGCATCCACGATAACAAAATTTGCACGACCATACCAACTTAGCGACCTCGTGACATCGTGACCCCACAACCTGTGACCCATACACCAAGTCGTTAGGTCATGCTATTTTCTTTGCGACCATGCGACCTATCTTCCAACACGACTTGCCATAAGACCTCTTGACAGCTTTTGAAATTGATTTCATTTAGGCAGTTTCTGTTTAATTTTCATGTCGTCGCTCTCATCATGGGATTGTTTATTCGACATGCCAGGTGAGGTGGACCTCGAGTGCATCTCCATCTGCTCCTTCGTAGATGAGATGGAACCCCCAAATACTAAGGCCGCTCGTAGAAGCTTAGGAAGCAGTTCATTGGAGATCTACTGGGATGAGGATCCACCCATCTATGGGGACACAACTTGCAATATTAATAAAACCACAAGAATCTCCTGGTATAAAATCTATAAATAGTTCGCAAAGCTAGACATACTAGAAACCCAAGGGGATTTCCCGATATACTTGAATGTCAAGAGGTCTAAGCTGCACAAAATAGGATCACACCCTTCGATCTTTCCGTGCACGAAAACTATTTACTGGATCCTGCAGCATACAAATACAGATTTTTGGATGGTCAAGGACAACACTGAAGCACCCTTAGCTAAAATCTCTCATATAGATATCACCTCCTACTATAGACTCCATGAGAGATATGAAACTTTCAATATCCTGTGGCTCTATGGTTTTGTAATCCCGGTTAAATATATCTTGAGGGAATGGTGGCAGGACCCATCAAAGTTCCGGGTTAGATCAGATCAAGCATACATGATAGAGGGGTTACAAAAAGTATATTAACTAATTTTTGCTATGATGTTCTACTTGTATGGTAAAGCAGATTGTGACATATTCTATGGAAACTGGGTTCCTCTCGTGAACGTTGTTGCCACTCGAGGAACTATTTTCAACTGGCCGAACATTCTAGCATCATCTACAAAGACAAACATAGTTGTAGCCAAGGATCCAGAGCCAGAGTAGCCACCAAAATTCTACATGGCTTCATACCTCCTAGACGTTGTTTGCGTAAGATGCCAATTTGAGAACTGGAGCTATAAATGGGACACATCAGCGACCAACCCTGTGCACTGCCTTCATGCCTCCTAGATGTTGTTTGCGTAAGATACCAATTTGAGAACTGGAGCTATAAATGGGACATTGCCTACAAATTTATGATATATGCTATTTCAAAATATTTATCACCCTACTATACCAACAACTATTTGGTGAGGAATCACCATGCATGTTAAGGAGGGCTATGGAAACCGTGGTCAAGGTAGCGCATTGGTTTCCCATCCAAGAGGGTACGTTCATCAGAGTATTTGGTACCCATAAGGTCCCCCATGCCCTACCCAGGTTTATGAGAGACAAAATGCTCCTGCGAGAAGTCTACTACTAGATGACATAGGGTTTTTCAAAGGTACTAAACAAGGGAAAGAAGAAACCATGGTCTGCCTTCCCTCTTATCATCAGAGCATATATAGTAGAGAACTTCAAACAAGTGGAGGCAAAGGTTGAAGCATTGAAAGGTAGCCACTTTGTAAGTCTCAACTATTGGAGTATGATTCTGAGAAGGTTGTGTCCACCCACTGCAAGAAAGAAAATTTCAGTTGGTCATATTCACATGCCAGACAAGATCATGAAGATGAGGTAAAGAATTTGAATAATGCCACTAGGGAACTCAATCCTAGTGAGTAGCAGGCGAGAGATGAGGAGCTCCTCGAGCATTCCTAGGAAAATATTAATCTTCAAGAGAGGGCCTCTACCATTAATAAGAAACAATGGGAGATGCATAAATTCATCGGGTAATCCAAGAAGAAAAAGAGAAAGAGGTCGAAGATATTTTGAGCAACTGAGAAGAGGAAGACATTAATGAAACGCTAGAACAAAGGAACAACACCCTAGCAAGGAAAAAGCAAGAGCTCAAGAGGAAAAGGGAGCTAGAGCTCAAACAATCTCAAGATTTCAGCAACCAAGGCCGGCTGGAAAAGAGAAGGCAACAAGAAGAGGAGGAAAAGGAAAAACAACTAGAAGAAAAGTTACAGGAGGAAAGAAGGAATCAGGAAGAAATAGAGAAGAAAAGACTACAAGAAGAGTGCAAGGCTAAGGAGGAAGGGGAGAAAAGGAGGCTAGAACAAGAGTTAAAAGAGAAAGAAGAAAAACTTAAGCAGGAAGACGAGCTTAAGAGGCAACAAGCGCTAGCAGAGAAAGAGAGAAAGCAACAGGAGGAAGAACTCAGGAGGAGCAGAGAAAAGGAAACCAGGGGAGTCGAGCAAGGAGAGATTAGTAAAACATATGAGATGGATATAGAACAAAGTGAGCTACCCCCATTAGATGTGCCTCCTTCTACTCCTCTCACTGGAAGGCACTTTCCCTTGCAAGAGCTAGGATTCTCAGAAGGACAAGAGGAGGAGGTCCTAGATCTCACAAAGCTCACCTCCGACGAAGTTAGCCTCAAAATTGTGCAGGAAAGGAAAAAGTGTTATGCCAGGAATCCAGCGAAGCCCTTATCGATTAGCACAACAAAGGAGATTGTGCCCAACATCACTATGAATCTAGAAATTATCACCTTAGCGAGGACAAATTTTGTTACTGCCACAGAACACAATGTGGTCCAGATGAGCAAATAGATCATGAACCTTTAGAATAGGATTTATGCATTTGAACAAAGGGCCACTAGTGTAGAGCAGGAGAGAAGGAGAGAAGAAGAAGAGAATGCAACCCTCCATTTAGTTCACTCAAGCACAACGAAATTCTTGGCAGCAATCAAAGGAGAGGCAAAGACCTTGTAGGAAGCCATGGTGATGGTTTATGAAGAGATGTCAAAGCTTCATCACACAGTAGCCCCTATCCTGGCAATACAAGCTCACACAAAAGAAAGAGTTGCAATGTTGAAGGAAGTTGTAATCACTCTAGACAACATGCATGAGTGGTCCATTAAGTACCCAGGAGCACCAATGGTAGTCCCTAAGAAAGATTGGATCACCATGAAAAATGCCAAGGTTCAACTCCGCATCAAGATCCAATCAAAAAACAAATTAGCCAAGGATGTGGATAGGGTGTTGGCTTCCTACAAACACCTATTTAGCAGCCTAGAGTCTATGATTCAAATTCTTGGAGTTCCATCTATTGGAGAATTTGGATAGGTAAAGAAGTAGGAGGATATCTCAAACGAGGTGCAGGATTTTGTTGATACATATAAATAGGTGACCTATGCAGAAAATATGTCCGTTGTTGAAAATAACAACAAGAAATGCTAAAAATAACATTTAGTATATTCCAATTTTAAATTGTCCTTGAATTAAAATTCGAATTTAATCTCATTAGCTGCTTGAAAAATAATTAATTAATTCATCTTGAGTTAATTAGTTGGAGAAATTCAAGTTAGAATTATTTCTGAATTCATGAAACAGTTATCCCTTAAATTAAGGAGATAAGGTTGAGTTATATTTGAGTTGTAATTAGATAGCTTAGTTTACTGAGTTAAGTCTAGTTAAATTAGTTCCAAACAGTTTGAGGAACTAATTGTGAGTTCAATTAGTTAATGCATGCATGCATCCAACTAGTGTACTCCAGATAACTGAAGATTCTCTCATCAGAAACTCATGCATGTCTATTAAGAGAAAGACCCAGTTGGGCTAAATGTCAAGGACAGGTTACTATAAGTTGCATGAGTTTTCCTATAAAGGAAACTCATCCATGCAGAAGGAATAAGGTTCATTGAGGATTGCATAGTTTTACAGGGTGTGAGATTAATGTGAGTGATTAGTGTTACACTTGGTAATAGTAGTGTTACACAAAAATATCGTCACCATGATTATTTGCAGTCAGTATGGGTCTATCATCACTTGTACTGTCCTCCTAAGCAAGTCTCAGACCTCATCTCTTCAAGTCAAGCTTTGAAAATGAGAGAAAGACATTAAAAATCAATGAAACTCTGGTTCCGCACTTTCTCTCACTGTTACCTGCGGTCCCGCTCCTTCTGTTTACAAACACTGTGAACCTGCCTGCTTTGTCCCTAAATGTGTGGGTGTGAAAGTAAAAAAGGCACAAGTTTATTCTAAAAAACTTACTTTGGGTTAATTATAGATGATTCTAGAAGGAATTTTGACGTGGATTTTCCGCTCTTAGGTGGTTCATGCATCCCAAAAGAGAAGGAGCTAATCCCTTGATGAGAGGAGCTATCCCTTTAAAGGAGGGCTTTATCCCTTTGAAGGAGGACCTAGTAACTTCCCTCCATTGCACTATAAATTCAGGCATTGGGCCGGTTGCTGAGGAGGTTAGAAGCTGAACATTTTTGAGGGTAAATGCTAGTGAAATTAAGACTTCCTAGTTGAGCTTAAGAGGAGAGATCACATACATTTTTGGCTTCATTGGGAAGTGAGTGAAACTTGTCAAAGTAGAGGAGACTTCTTGCTGGACCCTGGGAGGAGCTTGTACAACGTCAAGGCACAGGTTGTAAAGTTCTTCTTCTTTTGAATTAATACAATCAAACTCATTTTTCTCAACAAGTATCTCATGTTATTTGTTTCATTAACTCCTTGACTTTCATGTTAAATATGTTTTATGATATTGGCTTTTCAGGTGCTATTTAATTTGTTTGCTTGTTTGTGTTTGTAGATTCGTGACAAAGGAGCTCATTTGGATCGAAGGAGCGAGGGCTTCCACAAACATGTGTTGGACCTAAGGTAGGCCCTAAAACACTTGTTTTCCTTTGTTTATAAAAGCATATTTAGAGAAAGATAGTGTCTGGTTGGTTTGCTTGTCATTAGGTCTTCTTTAGATTCTAGGAAGGTCTATCTTGTCTGCAAGATCGACTTATTCCGTGTGACAAAATGGCGACCATACTGGGGACTTGTTTTTTTCCTTGTTTTTACTTTGACCTGAGAAACTGTGTTTTTGTTTCTGTTTTTGGCTTGTTGTGTGTAAAATTGGGTAGAGTTTGTATATCCAGGGTTATTTTTCGTTTTTCATAGCTTTGGGCGAGGACCGCATCCTAGCCTTTTGACACAGTGTGTACCTATCCGCACCTTTGATTTTAGCAAAGAGCGGGACGCACCTGTGTTAACTGTGGGCCTGCGGACCCTGTCAAAATTTTGAAAAACCTAAGATTTCCTCTGTTAGTCAGCTTAGTTTTTGTTTAGAAGTTATTATCTACTGCCCAGACCCGCATATAACCTGTCAGAAGCTTTCCTTTGGTTGATTTCATTAGTGTTAGGGTTTTAGGTGAAATTCCTAGGAGTTTTTCTTTTTGGGCTTGTTTTTCATTTTGGCCTTGTAGTAGCTCTGAGCTTAGAAGCTGTAGGGACCTCAGATCACCTTGGTGTCTACCAGCCTTCTTATGAGTCTTACCATTTATGAAATCTCCCCTTGTTGAGGAATCCACTTTGTGTTTTCTCTTTACAAAACTTCGAAAAGCTTGTGTTTAAAAGTTTGGATTTTCATCTTTTAAAAAAGAAAACAAAATTGATTGTTCTTAACTGATTTGTGATTCTGCATAAATTGGTCCTTAACTTACATCTAGCTAAGTAAAACATCCTTAAAAAAAAGACATCTTGTAGGCTTTGACTTCAAATAGGTTTTTATAATTTATAGATCTCAAAGTTAGTCATTTCCATAGTTTTGAGTGTTTTATAAAAAAATAAAAAAAATCTCTTTTGGAAAAAGTTTGTTTTTGTAGTGGTTGAGTGCTTTGAAACGAAAAAGGGAAATTTTTGTGAAATAACTAGTTGTCTTGTTTTGAGTGCATTGGAAAGGACAAAAGCTCTTCTTTTAATTTGTTTGATTAAGAAAGATTTGTGTTTACAAAGTATTTGCATTCTCAAACTCTTTCTTAGTTTAGAAGTTCATTGAAGAGAAAAGATTGTTTAAATCATCTTAGGTGCATTTTTAGTGATTTTGAGTCGAGTCTTCATACCATGAGTTTCATCTCCGCACCTTTTGACTTAAACAAAAACCAATAAAAATAATGCTTAAAGTAAAATTCATCTAGCAACATTTTTATTTCTAGGGCTCTGATACACCAACTTAGCTTAGGCTAGTGTCTTGGAGTAGGAGAGTAATTAACTCTCCAAGATAGTAAAAACAAACAAGTAGTTGTATCTTGTGGTAGGGAAGAAATCCAATTGTTGCATTTATGCTCTGGGAAATCTCCTCTTAAAGGAGAAGCACGAGATTGTGTTCGAACCAGTGTGGGAATCAATCCTTCCTCATTGGGAACGACGCCAGATATTCACGTATTAAAAACGGTAAACCTCGGATTAACCATTGTCGAGGAGCCTGGGGTCACTTGTTGGTAAACCTTGGATTATGTCAAGGAACCTTCAAGGGGATTGAGCTTGCTACTCTGCCCTTGCGTGCGTATCGGATCGTAGATTGTTCCCCCAGGTATACTTGTTTCAGTTGGTAACCTTAGTGGCCATATTCTTTAGGATTCTTCCTGAGGTGACAGTGGTGGGAAGATCCCACTGTACCTGGAGCAGACGTCGGCTAGACTGACTTGGATTTTCTGGGGGGTTCTCTTCACTTGAGACGGTTAAGTGGAGGAACTTGTGCCAGTCTATTCATTAAGCAGGTTTCCGGGGTAACTGTTCCAACCACCATTTCTGTATTGAACTTTGTGACGTTGGATTTCATCACCAACTAGTGTTTTCAATACGGAAAGTTATTGTTTGTGTGTGTTTGATCTCCTAGATTCTTTAGGCGTGTGATTCAAATTTGTTTGGTTCTTTAGAGGCTTTAGGTGGTTTTCATTGAGATTTTACTTTGTTTGTGTGTGAAGTAGTTAAAAGTTTTTAACCGTGGCTGAATTACCGAGGAAGTCCCGTAGACTTCGGGGCCAACCTCCTGATTTTTCACCGAGCCAGCTTGAAGGCTTGAAAGTCCTCGTAACTCCTAGAGACAGTAGAGTTGGGTCACCTGAAGAAGGAGAGTCTTCTTTGGTGGTACATCCTGATTTTCAAGCTTTAGTAGCAGATTATAATCCGCAGTCAGTGTCTGTTTTCGAAGTTACTGGTAGCTTTTCATCTACTAGTGATATAGGTGAGGAACCTGAAATATCTGAACCTGAAAGTGAATTTGCTGCTACTTCGACATCGGGGTTTGCTTCTACAGCTTCTAGTGGTCCTGGTTCACCTAGGGTAGAAAGAGTAATCACCCAAGATCTTCCTTCTGGACTTATAGCTATTGAAGAACTTGCTACTCCGGAAGAAGAAGTAGGCATCCCTATTCCTCAAAATCAACCTGTTATTGAACTAAGGGAGCATGAATCAATTTTTTATAGTCCACCTAGGAGCAGTACTTGGTATCTTTCTTTGACTAATTTCTTAGAAAACCCAGGGTTAAGTTTTTCGCCACCTCGTGTTCCTTATCACCCAACACCTAGAGGTTATTATCCTCTGTTAAATATGTCAAGACAGTCGTCCATGTTTACTCAATCTCCTGAATCCTTTTTGTACGGTGGTCCTTCTGTTCCCTCTGGGTATCAGTCAATTTCTGGTACTTTTTCGGGAGCATCTCCTCAACCCATCGAGCAAGGGTTATTAACTGGAAGCAATGGTACTAAGCCGTTGAGCGTAGAAGAAATTCTCATGATGTCAGGTTCTATTCCCAATCCTCAACCTCAAGGTGGCCAGTTACCGCCTGGGGGGCAGCCTCAATTATCGCCTGGGGGTCAACCTCAAGGTACCCAATTTGCGTCTGGGGGGCAACCTCAAGGACAGTACATACCTACGGGACAGTACGTTCCTCAAGGTCAACCCTAGACTCAATATGTACCCCAAGGTCAACCCCAGTATCAATTTATACCTCAAGGTCAACCCTAGTATCAGTACGTGCCTCAAGGGTATCAACCCCAAGGTCAGTACTCGAACCAAGGTTTCCAACCACCCTCCGGCCAATCATTTGTTCAAGGAACGGGAAATGTACCTTTGAGTTATCAATCCTACCCTCAACCGGGTTATGGTCCTCAATGTTCTCAACCTGTTATGGGTCCGTACCCCGGAATGAATATAGTGTGGGATCCATCGCAAACTCAACAGGCGTTGCAGCCAAATGTACAGTTTTCATCTCAAACTAGACAACCCCTAGTTTCTGGTACACCCCAGCAACCAGTCCAGTCTAATATTCAAACTTATGTACCTTTGGTAGATTTTCAGCCTGGGCCTAGTACGCCTCGTACTTCGCCTCAAACGACTGCTACAACTGCCGCAACATCTGTTCAATCTACCCCACCTACTTCTGGAGTATCGACAGCTCCGGTTTCTACTGTTCCTGCATCTACTCCTCAGACATCTTTACCACCGTCTGGATCTGCGATTCAAACTTCGGTTCAGATGCCTGTAGGACAACCTCGTTCAAGTACGGTTGTCACAAGTCAACCACAATTTACTTATCAACCGTACCAAAAACAGTACCAATTCGGTCCTGCTGTGCAGCAGCCAGTCTATCAGTATCAACCGTACCTTGGGTACACATATCAACAACCTCAGCAACCCCAGTACGGTCCGGTTAATCCTAGTTTTCCGGGAGGATAAAATATCCCAAATGCAATTCCTATTCCTAGTTATCCTGGATATCCTCCTCCTGGGGTTGGTCTCATGACCCAGAGTTTTAGGGACCCTAATCGTCAATTACTGTTTATCGCAACTTTGGACTTGCCTGACTTGTCGCGCCTAACGAACGATCCCATTAATTATCTTCCGTTTTGGCCGCCAATGCCGAATAAGTTGCCTAGTGACATTCCTAAGTTCGAAGGTAAATCAGGAGAGGACCCATCGAACCATGTGATGACTTACCACCTCTGGTGTGCATCTAACTCCATCTCAGATGATTCAATCTATCTAAGACTTTATTAGCGCACTCTAATTGGTCTCGCGGCCAAGTGGTACATTGAGTTACTACGAGGCACTTTTTATAATTTTAGTTAGTTAGCTACCTCATTTTTAACTCATTTTCAGTTGTTAGTCTGATATGACAATGGCATGGAATTGTTAACTTCGTTAAAACAATCGACGTCCACTTACATTTCATATCATATTCATGAGTGGAGACGTCAACGACGTTTAGTGAAGGTTTTTATTCCGGATCAGATCTTGGCTGAGTGTTTTGTAAAATCTTTGTTGCCAAAGATCACTAAAGATGTAGCTAAAGCCGAAGTTGTTACTGAGGAGCAAGTAATTGCTCAAGCACAGTACCTTGACTTGGTCTATACTCAGTCAGGTACGTTACATGAGAAAATCCCCGATCTCCCCAAGCAAAATCAAATCGTTGCAGCTCCTTCGGGATCTCATGCCGCTGAGGGTATGATTGGTATGGTTAACACTAAAAGTAAGAAGAAGTCTTCCAAGAATTCTTCTCCTATCATAACCTTGCCTGATTCCCCAACAGGAGATTCTTCTCTAGAGATTTCCACCGATATTCACGTTGTAGAGTCATCTGCAGCCAAATCAAAATCTGGTGGAAAGAAGAAAGGAAAGAAGAAGAATAAAACGGACAAAAATTCAAAGGAGAAACCTGAAAAATCGGAATCCAATAATGAAAAATGCAAACCTCGTTATCCTTGTCTCATTTGTGACGATGAACATTTTACAAGAGACTACCCTCATCGTGCAGAGGTTGCGAATATTGTCAAAGGTTCCCAAATGCCTGCTGTTTTGAAGGATCCTTTTCCAGCTCAAGACAGTAAGATGATAGGTTCTTCCTCGAGTTCCAATGAAGAACCCATACTGATGATGTCCCATGTTAGGATTGCGACTCGATCGCAAGATTATGGTAGTAAAATTCCTGTTGATGGTAAAGAAGCAAAATCTTCTCATTCTAATCCATCAACCTCAGCTCCCGGTTCCGATCCACTACAGATTGAGAAACCTAATCCAAACCTGGTAATCAAACCGCCCGCCAAGGGTATACTTCGAAAGTCAGCTTTCAATCTACATGCGAGTGTGATGCATGAGCATGTGACTCAAAGGGGAAAATCTTCCAAATTATTCAAAAAATCCAAAAAAATCTACAGGCAAGGGAGTGGGGTCCTTTAGCCTGCAATTTCTATGTTTTTTTTAGTTAAAAGATAGAATAGAATCTAGCAATAAAACATGCTATTTATGCTCAGCTGTAACAAAGCTTTTCAAGCTTTAAATCATTCTGTAAAGCATGCTTTTCTTTGTATCGGATAAAGACCGAGAAGGCCTATCCTTAGTTATAAATAAAGAGGCAGCGAAGCTCTCAAGGAGGAGAGAAGAGAGGAGCGAGTGCCAAGCATTATTATTGAAACTTTTCTCTCGGCGTTCTTAATCCAATGGGTTCCGGTAATATGTATGCATAATTTATCACTTTGTGTATTGACAGTGTGAAATTGTTTTACTGGTTCCGTTTGATACACCTGCTGTGTAAACTGGCATTTGGTCATTTTCCTTTTCATTTATGTGCCTGTAGGCCCTTAATTACATTTTATAAGTTTCGCATATATTTCAGTTTACTTTAAAGATTCATACATTAAGCGGCACTGTAGCGGACGTCAACTACTATTCATATTGGTTCATAACCCATCGGGTCCGAACCAAATATTGCGTCGGAAGGAGAGGCCTTAACATTGCGAAAACTCCGATATCCCAGAGCCGATTTGTTATAGAGTTTGGTTTATAATCCTTTCGGGTCCGAAAGGAACCCTCGGCACAGTTAAGTTGGCGAGCTCTGAAATCAGGAGCCGAAATATAATATATCACAGTTAAATGGTTTCGGCGGGTCCGTAAGGTCCATTGTGTTAACAACTGTTGACGGAAATCACCGAAAAGGCCGGACCCGAAATTCCTATAGAACGGCTCAGAAAGGGGTTGTCGGGTCCGTCAATTCGGAGGTGGAAGGGTTGTCAATTGTGGCACTCGCCGATAACTGGACCCAGCGAAGTTATTAAAGATTGCATATAAAATATCGGGTCCGCAAGCTTTGCTTTAGCGATCGCGATACATATCAGACCCAAATTCAATATATAGACGGTAGGATAAGGACATCGGGTCTGTGGCATATCGAGCATTGCTCCATATAATCCGCCGATATACCAAAGGGATAGCAAGCACCGATATAAGGAAGAGGGGAAATATAAAAGCGCGACTATGTGTGTGTTAAAGTAATTCTTTAGAATTATTGCCCGATAGACTATATTATGTAAGGCCTCCATTTGCAAAGCGATCGCCGATAGTGTTGGGGGTATAACCCTTCTTATAAGACCTCCGATAGTGTGTTGGCATAATTCTTTGTTAGGCCCTTATACTACTAGTGTAACCCCTTATTGTTATTAGTATAACCCACTTATTATATTGATGTACCCATGTAGTGCCCATATTGTTACTATTATGCCACATAGAAGCCCACCATTGTTACTGTTGTGCCCTACAATATTATTGTTATGTAGGCTTTGATTGTATTGGGACCACTTAGACTCCTATATATAGAAAGGAGGTATTTTCATTTGTATCATCCAAGAATTGTTCATTTATGTAATGTAAAGGAGGTTGCCCCCTCGAAGAGGCTGAATTCTAAGGCGTGGATCTCTCTTTTCTATCTTTTTGTGAGCTGGTTTCATAACATTTGGTATCAAAGCTTTGGATTCTAGGGTTTCGCTGCTCCAAACAGGTCATCGTGGTATTTTCGCTATAACTTTTGTTCTGTGACGTTTCAGAAGTCGCAAAAAAAAACCCATTTGAGAGGAATTGGCGCTGAACCTTGGGTCCGAATTTCAGATCTTTTCACGCGATATTTTCGGAGATAGGATCTGCGGAAGTTGGTCTTTTTGCAGACTCCTGAATTACACTCAAAACAGGTGACCTGGGGAAAATCGTCATAACTTTCTTTCTGAGCATCGGATTGAAATTTCGTAAAAAGTTACAGAAAGAGGACAAAATGTAGTTTCGGTTTATATATTTTTCAGAGTCAAAGGTTGAAATAGTGACACGTGGCACTTCATACAGTTTGCTCTACTGAACTAGTCTATAATCAGGTCACTGCGGGAGATTGTGCATAACTTTTTCTTGGAGAATCCAATTTGGATTAGACTTGTGGCATTGGAAAGAGGAGACAGAGGGCTACTACAGATCACAAGTTCAGAACTTAAAGATCCAAAAGTACAGAGTTACAGTCGTTTGAAGGTAGACCTCCTAAAATCAAGAAAAAGCAAGATGAGGAAGTTTGATGGCAAGGATCCGGTAAATTGGATACTTCAGATGGAGCAATATTTTGATATACAGGGTGTACAACTGTTACAAAAGGTATGTATTGCATCTTCATATTTAGAACCAGATCAATTTTTATGGTACAAAGGGCTTTGTTCTCGTAAAAAACTTGTTACGTGGTCAATTTTCACGGAGGAAATGATAGCACATTATGAGGATATAAAGAGAAACACCTTCTTTAGAGCAACACCACAACAATTGGAAAGAGTAAAAGGGCTTTGTGACATAATGGAAAGAAAAATTATGGAAACCAGGAAACATACCCCTCACAACTATAAAGATGGAAGTGTTGTTTCTCCCAGCTTTCCACAACCTACAAGGGTTACACCACAAGAATTGAAAGAAAAAAGAGAAAAAGGGCTTTGTTACAATTGTGATAGCAAATGCACTAAAGGTCATAGGTGTGCTGAGAAGAAATTATTTTACATAGAATATGAAGAGGAGGAAGAAAAGGATCAAGAAACATCAAAAGAAGAGGATATACGTCAGGACACCACCCTAGAGAAAGAAGAAATGAATCAGACCATATCTTGTAAAGCATTGGCAATAATTACCACTCCTCAAACTCTCAAGACAGAAGGACATATCAAGAAGAAAAAGGTGCAAGAAGTGAAAGATCACATCGAGAAAGAAGAAATGAATCCAACCATATCTTGTAATTCAATGGATGAAATTACCACTCCTCAAACTATCAAGATAGAAGGACACATCAAGAAGAAAAATGTTCAAGAAGTGAAAGATCACATCGAGCATCAAGAAATGAATCCGACCATATCTTGTAAAGGACTGGAAGAAATTACCACTCCTCAAAAGATAGAAGGACATATCAAGAAGAAAAAGTTTCAAGTAGAGAAAGATCATATCGAGCATCAACAACAAGTTCTCCAACTTTTAAAGGATAACGCCACTTCGGTGCAAAATCAAATGAAACAACAGGTAGATCAACATCGTAGTGAAAAATGTTTTGATGTAAGTGATTGGGTATTTTTACTGCTACATCTCAAGCAAGCTATTTATGAGAAGGAAATGTTGGCAATACTACATGCACTTAAAAAATGGCGACCTTACCGAATGGGAAGACGCTTCAAGGATGAGGATGTGGAAGCATTGTTTTGTGCTATTTATATTATCCAACCAAATTGGATAAACGAAGCAACGGATGAATGGAAGAAGAACGAAGAAGTATGGCGACTTATTCAAAAGTTGCAAAAGATCACAATTCAAGCAATATTGCCAGAAATTGAAGAGGAAGGAAAAATCATATTGGAACCTGGAGCAGTCATAGAAAAAAGAACCCGACAGCTACGAAATCGATCAATTTCAGAGTATCTCATCAAGTGGAAGAACTTACCCGCTGAATATTCCACATGGGAGGACAAGAATTTGATATAGAAGCATCAAGAACTACTCAAGCGTTGAGGACAACGCTTTTTGAAGGAGAGGGGCATGTTAGGCCCTTATACTACTAGTGTAACCCCTTATTGTTATTAGTATAACCCACTTATTATATTGATGTACCCATGTAGTGCCCATATTGTTACTATTATGCCACATAGAAGCCCACCATTGTTACTGTTGTGCCCTACAATATTATTGTTATGTAGGCTTTGATTGTATTGGGACCACTTAGACTCCTATATATAGAAAGGAGGTATTTTCATTTGTATCATCCAAGAATTGTTCATTTATGTAATGTAAAGGAGGTTGCCCCCTCGAAGAGGCTGAATTCTAAGGCGTGGATCTCTCTTTTCTATCTTTTTGTGAGCTGGTTTCATAACATTCTTTGAGAATTACCGCCGATACAGATAAAGCCACTATTTTGCCAATTTGAAATTCAGAGGGATAATGAGACTATCAGTTAATGACTGATACTAAAGAAGGGGAGAAAGGGAAGTTGATCAAGACATAGAAGAACTTGCTGGCAGATTAGGGAGATTGTCTCTAACGCCTGCAACCCCGCCATCATTAGTGGTATCAGAGCCATCAACTAACGTTGAATTGAATCTCAGGAGCGGAAGAAGGATGGCTTTCAGAGTTGGAAGAGGACGAGGACGTGGTGGAAGAGGATGGCCTGTTGCAAATGTTGAACTAATGGAAACAGTAGAAGAGCTGCGAGCTAGAGTGGACGCATTAACTTCAGATAGAATTATAGATGATGGAGATGTCAGTGAGCCCGAAATTGAAGCTACTGAAGAGGAGGAAGCTGTACAGGTTACTCCTGAGATGAGGTTCTTTCAGTCAGTATTGAAATCCATAGCCAGGCCATGGAACCAATTAGTACTGATATATCAAGGAGGATTGAATCCAGAAGAATTGATCGACTGGATTAACAGCATGGAGAAATTATTCGATTACGAGGAAACAGAAGATGAGAAGAAAGTAAAGTTTGTTGTCACCAAATTAAAAGGCCATGCAGCACTCTGGTGGGATGGTGTACAGGCAGAAAGGAAGAGACTTGGTAAGCAGCCAATCAAGAACTGGAGCCAAATGGTAGCAAAGTTAAGAGGTAAGTTCTTGCCAAGTAATTATCAGCAAACATTGTTTAGACAAATGAAAAATCTTAGACAGAGAGCTTTAACAGTAAAAGAATATACAGAAGAGTTTTATAAAGTAAGCATAAGAGCTGGAGAAGCTCAAGACACAGATGAGAAGGTGGCTAGATATATGAATGGCCTCAGGATGGACATTCAGGATGAGATAAGTTTGCTGTCTCCTAAAACAGTAGAGGAAGCTTATCAGATAGCGCTGAAAGCTGAGGAAAAACTCATGAGGAAGCAGTCTGCCAAAGGGAGAGGGACTTTCAGAGGAAAAGGAAGTCAAGGTGGTAGAGGAAGATCTACAACACCTAGAGATGGAGCTAGCAGTAGCTCAACCCAGCATGCACCCAGAGAAGGTGATGCAAGAGGCAGAGGGAGTTTTTCCAGAGGAAGAGGAGGCAGAGGAAAAGGCAGAGAATTAAGATGTTATAGATGTAACAAGCTGGGACACAGAGCTTTTGAGTGCCCAGAGAATGCAGACATAAAGCAGAGGAATGCAATTGTTGCTCCAGCTGAAGAAGAAGCACCAGCGACAGCGGTAGCAGAAGAAGAAAATACACCAGAAAGAGGAGAATCTCTGGTGGTTAATAAAGTCTTACTTAAGCCAATGAAGGAGGTGGCTACTGAACCGCCACAAAGGAAAAATTTATTCAGGACAGTGTGCAAAGTCCAAGGGAAATGTTGCCAGATGATCATTGATAGTGGCAGCACTGATAATTTGGTCTCTACAGAAGTAGTGGAGAAATTGAAGCTGAAGAAAATGAAGCATCCAACACCTTATAAGGTGTCATGGTTACAAAAGGGACATCAACTGTTGGTAAGTGAACAGTGTGAAGTGGAATTTCAAGTGGGCAAGTACAAAGATAAAATTGTTTGTGATGTGATGCCAATGGACGTGTGTCACATATTGCTTGGAAGACCTTGGCAATATGACAGAGGAGCCATACATGATGGGAAGAGAAACACCTACAAGTTTGGAAAGGATGGTGTTAATCATACATTGTTGCCTTTGCAAGAAGAAGAGGTGCAGGGGCAGAAGACTAGTCCAAAAACTCTGTTGCTTGGAGGGAAGGAATACTTGAAGCAGATTGAAGAAAATGAGGTAAACTTTGCTGTAATTTGCAAGCCTAAGGTAATATTGACTTCTACTAAAATTTCTGAATTACCCATTGAAATTCAATAAATGTTGGAGAATTATTGTGATATTATTGTTGATGATTTTCCTAATGAATTACCGCCAATTCGAAAAATCAGTCATCATATAGATTTGATTCCTGGATCAAGCTTACCTAACAAAGCAGCATATAGAATGATTCCTGCAGAAAATGAAGAAGTTAAGAAACAGGTGCAAGAATTGCTTGACAAGGGGTTGATCAAAGAAAGCCTGAGTCCTTGTGCAGTGCCAACAGTGCTGAGCCCGAAGAAAGATGGAGGCTGGAGAATGTGTACAAATTCAAGAGCCATCAATAAGATTACAATCAGGTATAGATTTCCGTTACCCAGAATTGAAGATTTAATGGATTGCTTGTCTGGCGCAAAATATTTTTCAAAGTTAGATCTTAAAAGTGGCTATCATCAGATAAGGATAAGAGAAGGGGATGAATGGAAAACCGCTTTTAAGACCAATGAAGGATTATATGAGTGGAGAGTGATGCCTTTTGGGTTGTCCAATGCACCAAGTACATTCATGAGGCTTATGAATGAAGTTCTTAAAGAATTCATTGGTAAATTTGTAATAGTATATATGGACGATATATTAGTCTATAGCAGGTCCAAGGAGGAGCACTTGAGGCATTTACATTATGTCTTACAGAAGCTACAACAAGAAAAATTATTGTTGAATCTGAAGAAATGTTTATTCATGAAAGAGGAGCTGGTGTACTTGGGATTTGTTATCTCAGCTGAAGGATTAAAGATGGATCCAGAAAATATCAAAGCAATTGTGGAGTGGCCTTCACCCAAGAGTATTTTTGAGGTAAGGAGTTTTCATGGTCTTGCTAGTTTTTACAGAAAATTCATTAAGAATTTTAGTAAGATTAATGCACCTATTATTGAGACCATAAAGAAGGATAAACAACCATTTAAGTGGACTGCTGAAGCAGAGAGAAATTTTCAGTTGTTAAAGAGGAAAATAACTGAAAAGCTTGTTTTGGTTCTTCCTGATTTTAACAAAACTTTTCAAGTTAAGTGTGATGCCAGCGCAGAAGAAATTGGAGGAGTTTTAAGCCAAGAAGATAGACCAATAGCTTACTTCAGTGAAAAGTTAAATGATGCAAAAAGGAAGTATTCTTCTTATGATAAGGAGTTTTATGCAGTTGTGCAGGCACTAAAGAAGTGGAGGCATTATTTAATGTCGAAGGAATTTATCCTTTATTCAGATAACCATGCATTGCAGTTTATAATGCAGCAGCCAAAACTCAGCCAGAGACATGCTAAATGGGTAGAGTATCTTCAAGGTTTTCATTTTGTGTTGAAGCATATAACTGAACAATCAAACAAAGTCGCAGATGCCTTAATTAGGAGAAGTGTATTGCTGCAAGAAAGTCAAATCCAAGTGTTGGGTTTTGATTTTCTTAAGGAATTATATGAGACCGATTCAGATTTTAAAGAGGCATTTGAGGCTTGTAAGAATCCTGTTTTGGCGGACAGGAGCAAGTGGCTAAATTATTTTATACAAGAGGGACTGTTATTTAAAAAAAAATCAGTCGTGCATACCCAACTGTTCAATGAGAGAGAATTTAATCAAAGAGAAGCATAGTGGAGGACTTGCAGGACATTTTCGTAGAGAGAAAACCTTTGAACAACTCAACAGATTTTACTTCTGGCCGAAAATGAAATCTGAAGTAGAGAAGTATGTAAGAAATTGTAAAGTCTGCCAGTATGCAAAAGGAAGGAGCCATAACACAGGGTTGTATATTCCATTGCCAATTCCAGATAGGCCTTGGGATATGGTAAGTATGGATTTTGTGCTAGGATTGCCAAAGACTCAAAGAGGCTATGATTCAATTTTTGTGGTAGTGGACAGATTTTCAAAAATGGCACACTTTATTCCATGTTATAAAACTAGTGATGCTTCTCACATTGCTAACTTGTTTTTTAAAGAAATTGTAAGATTACATGGATTGCCCAAAAGTATCATTTCAGACAGGGATTCAAAATTCGTTGGACATTTCTGGAGAACACTATGGAAGAAGCTGAGAACTAAATTAAATTTTAGTTCTGCCTATCATCCACAAACTGATGGATAGACTGAAGTTGTAAATAGAAGTTTAGGCAATCTTTTAAGGAGCTTTACTGCAGAACATCCAAAGCAATGGGATCAAGTGTTACCACAAGTTGAATATGCATATAATGATTCACCCAACAGGAGCACAAGACAGAGCCCATTCCATATTGTTTATGGAATGCACCCTGTTAGAGTCGGTCTTGAGCCCTCCATCAGCGATCAAAACTCTTTGCATTTGCATAGGTAGGTGTCTCATCAGTGTCAATTTTTGCATCCCATTAGGCATGCCATAACCCTGATGGAGGAGCTGGTGTATTTGTACCCCTCTTGGCATTGCTGGATCAGGTCATTTCAGTCATTAAGCTCTTTCAAGCTTGTCTTGTCTTGTCTTGAGGTCAATTTCCTAGGTCTAGGGTTTTGGTCAAGTATGTGTACAAGGTCATGTGTCTCAAGGTCAATAAGTGTTCAGCAAGCCATAAGGATGATTGTAAAGATGTTTCTTCGAAGTTTTTTATCTTGTACAGTTAATTTTCACCTTGGATTTAAAAACTTTGTTTTTAAAGCCAAGGTCATTTTTCAAATTTTTGTAAAAAGTGATGAAATTTCAAAAGACTTCAGCGGACAGCATGTAACCCTGGTCCCCTTGCCAAGATCCCTCAGATGATCTCCTTGCAAAAGGAATCAAGCCAAAGCACTAAATAAGTCAATTTCAGGACAAAGGAAACCAAAAAGTCAGTTTTATAAAGTGTCAAAGAGAAACATTAGAAAGTGGGTTTGAGCATGAAATTTACTCAAATGAAACCTATAAAGACCCAATCTCCCTCCTTTTACTCTCATTGTGCATCCAAGACACTTGCAAGAGAGTTTGGGCGAGCGATTGAGTGAAAGGAGTGAAAGTTGAGCGAATCCGGGCGTTTGACAGGCGCGCGACCCGTCAGGCCAGGTGCGCGACCCGTCAGAGGCGCGCGACCCGTCAGAGGGGTTCCCGCAGTTCAGTTTTTTAACGGGCGCGACCCGTCAGAGGCGCGCGACCCGTTGGGTGAGGCGCGCGACCCGTCAGCGACCTCCCTTCCAACCTTCTTGCAAATTTGTTCAAGCACCCGCCAAATCATCAAATTGCTTGAGGTAGGTTCTCCAAACTTGGAAATGATTGCTGGATATGTTTGAAGGACATCATGAATGTGTTTTTAATGATCAAATTGTGCAAGAGAAAACGCTCCTTATGGCTGTATATTAAATTTGTAAAAATTTGCTAGGGTTTGTTGCTGTTTCAATGGTTTTTTCCCTTGTAATCATTTTTCCTCATTCCCATTTCATTTTCCCTGTATGTCCATGTAAATTTCCCTTTTAAATTTGTAAAAAAGAAAATAAACCCTACCCCTTTTCCCTAAAAAAAATAAAAAATCAAGCCCTAACCCTACCCCTCATAATACCCATGTAAACACATGTATTTAATGATGCATATGCAGCGATATTTGCAGTGTTTTTTCCCTAAATTCCCTATTGTATACATGTATTCCAATTTTCCTTGTAAAAATGTCCCTCCCCTAACATTTCCCTCATGTTCCTTGTCCCCGTGAAACAACATATAAATTAGCTTTTTACAGGCAGAAACAGCAGCACAGTTTGTCCACTTTGCTCTTTAAACAATGTCAGAAACCAAAACCTATGAGCAAAGTGATGACCAGTCATCAGCTTCAGAGATTGAGGTACAGAGGAGGCCTCATAAGGGTGGAAAGGGTGGTCATCATAGGCGAGAGGAGCCCACCTCTTTAGCAGAGTTACAGGCTTGTCCTATGGCAGTCACATGTTTCCAGTATATGTCTTGCTATGAGTTTTGTGAGAGGATCTCTCGGATTCAGCACCACCGAGAGTTGGCTCGCCTGTTTGTTTTACACTTGCATGATGGACATGTCAACCTTGCCGGGGTGGACTTCATATTGACACCTGAGGTGATTGCACAGGCTACAGGGATACCTAATGTTGGAGAGGTATGGAATAAGCGCAAGGTGCTGGACAGTGTTCATTTTGAGCCTTTTGTTAGACCAGCACTCATGAGACACTTGACAGGAGTGTTTCCCTTCAGATTTCTCAGGAGCGAGTATGCTCCCATGATGAGGCTCATCGTGCACTATTTTACCTGTGAGGGCAGATTTTCACAGGTATATTCATACCATATTCGCCTCTTGATGCACTTCACCCGAGTGAGGATGATGAACATCCTTGTTTTCTTCTATCAGAACACTGAGAAGATGGTGTCCATGATGCAGAGGAAGAGCCTGGCATAGCAATACAGGAGCCTTTATCATTATGGTTTGATTCAGCTAGTGGTATTACATCAGTTGGCTCAGCAGGGCATCTCATGGGAGGAGTTCATCTCTCGTGAGCTTTTCACAGCACCATCACCACCACATCCTGAGGTTATTAACTAGGAGGGAGGATCATCACAGTAGCATGACATTCCCATCACCAGACATGTCAGCTCCTCACCTGTGGTTACTTATCAGAGAGGCCAGAGGGCCTTATTTGCAGCAGCTCGGCGAGTACTTTCTCCACAGCATGTGGAAGGGGTCTCGCCTTCTTCATCGGCTCAGCAAGTGTTATCTCCACATCAGGTGGAAGGGGCCTCGCTTTCTTCACCAGCACAGGTACCAGGGAGGGGAAAACAACCCAAGATTGATGAGGGACCATCAGGTGTTCTGGATATAGAGCTTATTGATCTTGATGTCAGTTCTCCTAGCCGAGAGGCAAAGGAGATCATTCAGCATCTCAGAGCTGAAAATGATGCCTTGCAGAGGAGATTAGAGGGGGAAAAATGGACCATCACATACCTCGAGCAGCGCAACAAACAGTTGGAAGATGAGCAAGCACTTGATGAGCTGTGGAGGATTCGTAGTGACCGCATTTTGAACCGGAGAAGACCCGGTGATCCATTGCCTGCTGACCGAGAGTCCATGCTCATCCGGGTAAATGCACACTTGGAGAGACTGTTGGCTAAGGCCAACCAAGAGAAGAAATTGCTGAGGAACATGAAGAACCATTATTGGGCCCGAATGCACGTATGCAAGGCGAAGATGAAGATGTTCCAAAGGCGGTTGGCCAAGGCACAAAAAGGGAGAAAGAGGCCCGATCCCCTCCATATCTTGGCTGAGGCCTCACTGAAGGACCAAGGCACTAAATAGCCCAGCCACAGCACAAATCCCAAGAAATTTTGAAAATTTTGTGTCAATTTTGATTTTTCAGGCAATTTACAGGTTTTTTGCTCATTAAAGGGTCTCACCCCCCGCGCGACCCTACATCATGGCAACTCCATTTTGCAAAAACTCAGCATTTCCAGATTTTTCATGAGAAGTTACATATGCTCATCAATGGACTTGAGATTTTATGAAGTTTTGGGCCTCCAGAAAGTCAAAAAACAAGCAAAAATTGACTTTCTGCCACATTTTTGAGTTGCAAAAAGCAGTCTTGGGAGATTGCAATTTTGGAGGGGCAAATGACCACCAAATTCAAAAATTCCAGTTGGGTTGGAAAGTAGACTCACAGAACTTTCCAACAAGCCTACTCTTGCTCAATTTTGACACCGGGAAGTGCCCCAAATATGGTCCCAGAGGCGCGCGACCCGTCAGGCAAATTTCTCCAAATTTCAGTGTACAGCTCAGAAAAACGCAGTTTGACCCTGTTTGTCTTTTTGGGGTGGATTATTATCCTATTTGATGTAATTAATGTAATTTTATGACACTTTTACACTTATGTACCTCTTCGATAAGATTCATTCATGAAAAAGGTGAAAATTAGATGAATGAATTGGTTTCCTAACTTATAGAGGCAAGTTGTTTTAACTGCCTAGTTTGAAGTGCTTAGTTTAGAAGTGGTTGAAACAGCTCCTAGGATAGTGAGCTCGACCCATGGATGCAGGGAAAGAGGTTAGATGATCTATATTATGTACTTTCTTGCTCATTTTCATGGTTGGACTCTTGAGGGAGAAGCTATCATTGTATTATTCACTGTATCTCTGCAATTTTTGGCTAAGGAAGACCAGGGTTTTGCAGTCCTTTTTGGGATTCTTGTGGTTACATGTATTGATGGTGTGTTTCTCTATGTACCTGTAAGTGTGTTATGTGAATCATTTTCTTTCTTTTCCTTCTGCACATTAAGCAAACGAAGTGTTAAAGTAAGAATTCATGATTGTCATGCTCTGCTTTTAAGTTTGTTTAATTTCAATGTTTTCTACTGTTTAAGGAGAATTCAAAGTTATTGTTTGCTCTCCTTAGCTCCTCACCTGTCATTCCTGACCATCCACCTCAATCAAAGGCATTAATATTGTCTCCTACCTCGCCCCAAAGAACCCCCTGCAGAAACTGTGTCCAATCCCCGCACCCAAAATTGCCATCCCCTCAATTTGCCACCGAAAACCCTAAAAACCCCAAATCAACCTTTTTGATCAGTTTACTAGCCTAAAATCAGTGTTACCCTATTGGTCATCTCATCCATTGAAGATCTCATCGAGATAGACTGGAGAGAGCCCTCTCTCGCCCCGTAGGGCTAGCTACGAGGCGAAGTGGTTTGATGTTGCCTTAAGGTTTACCTTTCTCAGCCTGAGGTGAAATTTCAAGCGCTAACACACCCAAGGGGAATATCTGAATTAAGGAATTTGGGAAAAGAAGAAATGCGAAGTGCAGAAGGTGAAGACTTTGCTTCAAGAATGTAGATGATACATGAACAGGTGAAACATCAGCTACAAGACAACAACATTCAATATAAAACTAGAGCAGACACGAGGAGAAGAGAAGTGAACTTTGAAGTTGGAGACTTGGTTTTAGCACACCTCAGAAAGGAGAGATTTCCAAAGGGAGAGTATAATAAGTTAAAATCCAAGAAAATTGGACCATGTAGAATAATGAGGAAATTCTCTGCAAATGCTTATGAAATTGAAGTACCACCTGGTGTGGGAATATCACCAATTTTTAATGTTGCAGACTTGTACAAATATGAGAATGAAGCTGCAGATGATACAACACATGATCAAAAGATTCCGGAGGTTGACTGGGTAAAACAGTTACCCACAGCCAAGGATTTACAGCCAGAAAGAATTCTGGATAAGAAAGTGTATAAGAAGATAAGGGCACGAGAGTATTTCCAGTATCTGGTGAAATGGAAGGGACAGCCAATCGCTGAAGCTACTTGGGTTACAGAAGACATTCTACAGAAATTGGGAAAATCTGTAGATGAGCTCATGGACAAGAGCCCATGAAGAATTTTGTCCTCAGGAGTCTGATGTAGGAGCATGTGACTCAGAGGGGAAAATCTTCCAAATTATTCAAAAAATCCAAAAAAATCTACAGGCAAGGGAGTGGGGTCCTTTAACCTGCAATTTCTATGTTTTTTTTAGTTAAAAGATAGAATAGAATCTAGCAATAAAACATGCTATTTATGCTCAGCTGTAACAAAGCTTTTCAAGCTTTAAATCATTCTGTAAAGCATGCTTTTCTTTGTATCAGATAAGGACCGAGAAGGCCTATCCTTAGTTATAAATAAAGAGGCAGCGAAGCTCTCAAGGAGGAGAGAAGAGAGGAGCGAGTGCCAAGCATTATTATTGAAACTTTTCTCTCGGCGTTCTTAATCCAATGGGTTCCGGTAATATGTATGCATAATTTATCACTTTGTGTATTGACAGTGTGAAATTGTTTTACTGGTTCCGTTTGATACACCTGCTGTGTAAACTGGCATTTGGTCGTTTTCCTTTTCATTTATGTGCCCGTAGGCCCTTAATTACATTTTATAAGTTTCACATATATTTCAATTTACTTTAAAGATTCATACATTAAGCGACACTGTAGCGAACGTCAACTACTGTTCATATTGGTTCATAACCCATCGGGTCTGAACCAAATATTGCGTCGGAAGGAGAGGCCTTAACATTGCGAAAACTCTGATATCCCGGAGCCGATTTGTTATAGAGTTTGGTTTATAATCCTTTCGGGTCCGAAAGGAACCCTCGGCACAGTTAAGTTGGCGAGCTCTGAAATCCGGAGCCGAAATATAATATATCACAGTTAAATGGTTTCGGCGGGTCTGTAAGGTCCATTGTGTTAACAACCACCGACGGAAATCGCCGAAAAGGCCGGACCCGAAATTCCTATAGAACGGCTCAGAAAGGGGTCGTCGGGTCCGTCAATTCGGAGGTGGAAGGGCTGTCAATTGTGGCGATCACCGATAACTAGACCCAGCGAAGTTATTAAAGACTGCATATAAAATATCGGGTCCGCAAGCTTTGCTTTAGCGATCGCGATACATATCGGACCTGAATTCAATATATAGACGGTAGGATAAGGACATCGGATCCGTGGCATATCGAGCATTGCTCCATATAATCCACCGATATACCAAAGGGATAGTGAGCGCCGATATAAGGAAGAGGGGAAATATAACAGCGCGACTGTGTGTGTGTTAAAGTAATTCTTTAGAATTATTGCCCGATAGATTATATTATGTAAGGCCTCCATTTGCAAAGCGATCGCTGATAGTGTTGGGGGTATAACCCTTCTTATAAGACCTTCGATAGTGTGTTGGCATAATTCTTTGAGAATTATTGCCGATACAGATAAAGCCACTGTTTTTCCAATTTGAAATTCGGAGGGATAATGAGACTATCAGTTAATGACTGATACTAAAGAAGGGGAGAAAGGGAAGTTGATCAAGACATAGAAGAACTTGCTGGCAGATTAGGGAGATTGTCTCTAACGCCTGCAACCCCTCCATCAGAGAGCATCTCAGAACTATAACATTGTTGAGGATTTAGCTGTTTCACCCTCAGCAATGTTGGCTTTGGAAGTGCTGTAATCATGTCCAGCACAACGTAAATTACTTTTGTCGGCTATAGGAGCTGTTGACGTTCAGGACTCGAACCTAATAATTTTCGATCTAGAAAATAGTACACCGCGTTTACCTCATCAAATGGCTTTCCAAATTCCAGTGATAGTAAAAAACAAGCCTATTCATCAGACTGTAATTGATGAGGGAGCCTCAACGTGTATTATGTCGATACAGTGTTGGAGATCGCTTGGTTCTCCTTCGCTAAGTCAATCCCTGACGATTCTAAAGGCCTTTGATGGCCATGGGTTTCATCCTTTTGGCATTCTATAGGATTTGCCTATAGGGGTTGAAGGAAAAACCATTGGTTGATGCCCCTCTAGATTACAACCTTCTCTTGGGTCGAAGTTGGTCTTACGCTATGACAGCGGTCGTTTCATCGGTCTTTCAGGTTATAAAGTTTCCTCATAATGGAAATATCGTAACAATAGACCAGCTGGCTTACTTTTCATCCGACCCATCCTCTTCTGAAAGTTTTCAGCATGTCGGTAAAAAGGCTATCCCGTATAAGGATGTTGGAGTAGGACTAGTTAAAGATGCCGGTTTACTGGGAACTTTTCCTTTTCCTTCGATCAACGCATCGTCTTCATTTGCAACCATTCATATGATTACGTCAGACACCATTGTTTATGATGATCCTTGGATCATTCCTTCTGAATCTGAGATAGACTCATTTGGTGATGTCATGCCTTTGAGTCCATATGAAATTGCGTATGAGGTCGTGCATTCGTTTACCGACCCATTTTCAACCGGAATTGACCTAATGAATGTGGTCCGTGAAGAATCACTTTTCACAGCAAGCTCGGATTCGATCACGTTTTCTGAACTTGTTCACTCTGACAAGAAAATTCGTGAAATCCTATGTGTAGATGATTTACCATGGGAAGATCTCCATCACAGATCTTCATTTTTACCCGAGAATGATCATTTTGAAAATGATTTTTCATCAATTTTTACGACTGAATATGTCAAGGAACCTCTGAATCCAATGAAACATCCCGATTTAGAGTTAAATTTGGGAAACATCTCTCGAAGTATTCCTATTGACATTTCGGTTAAGCCTGGAATTGTTGAGAACATTCATATAGGTGCCTCGTGTACAGATGATGAAATTCAAATATATAAGGCCCTATTTCAAGAATTCCGCGACGTGTTTGCCTGGTCCTATGAGGAAATGCCAGCAATTGATCCCGCGATTGTTGTTCATGAGATCAAGACTTATTAGATTCACCCAAGAAAAGCTGCTGCAATTAAAGCAGAAGTTGAAAAATTACTCAAAGCAGGTTTCATTTATCCGATCTCGTTAACGGATTGGGTATCGAATATTGTTCCGGTTAACAAAAAGCAGGGAACAATAAGAATATGTATCGATTATAGGGACATCAATCGAGCCTGTCCAAAGGACAATTACCCAACTCCCTATATCGATCAAATCATTGATGATTGTGCCGGCAGCGAAATATTCTCCTTCATGGATGGTTTTTCCAGATACAATCAAATCAACATTCTACCTGCCGATCAACCAAAACGACTTTCATTTGTCCATGGGGGACATTTGGTTATTACAAATTACCTTTTGGGCTCAACAATGCCGGAGCAACTTTTCAAAGGGCCATGTCTTATGCGTTTCATGACATCAAGCACATTGTGCAACCTTATCTCGATGACTTGCCTGCTCATTCATTACATCGAGCAGATCATCTCATCCATTTATGAGCAATCTTTATGAGGTGTAGGCATTATCGGATTCGGTTGAACCCACACAAATGTGTCTTCTGTATAGAAACGGGTTGATTGCTGGGGTTTGTAGTATAGAAAGCCAGCATTCGCGTCGATCCCTCGAAAGTCGAAGCTATTGTCAAATTGCCTCCTCCTTCGAGTCTTCGCCAACTCCAAAGTTTGCAAGGGAAAGCAAATTTTTTACGACGATTCATTCCTAACTACACCAAGGTTACAAAGGGTTTTACCCGGTTGCTGAAATAGAATACTCCATTCTATTGGGACGAGATATCTCAAAAATCTTTTGATGCACTCAAACACGCGTTGACCCATGCACCGTTATTGCATCCTCCTAACTACAACTAGGATTACTTCTTGTATCTCGCCGCCTCTCATTCCACGATTTGAATGGTCTTAGTTCAGGAAGATGAATTTGGTACTGAACATGTGATATATTACCTTAGTCGAACTTTAAATCCAATTGAGCTAAAATACTCACATGTGGAGAAATTGGCATTGGCAGCTGTTCAAGATGTCCAACGTTTTCGTCACTACATTTTACTACGGAAAACTACAGTAATTTCGGATTGCAACCATATGATCTACATTTTGACCAAGCAATTTCTAGGGGGAAAGTACTCTAAATGGATTGTTATCCTGCAAGAGTTCGACTTGGAATTTGAGAAATCTAAGTCTAAGAAATCTTTAGTCTTTGCGGAGTTAATGTGTGATTTCCCACGTGCTGACACGGAAACTGTGGCGGAGGAGTCCATTACGGACAAATCCTTGTTTCTAATCAGCACTTTAGATCTGTGGTATGGGGATATCATCGTTTATCTCCAGACCCAATCCTTTCGACCAGAAATTTCAAGGTCAGAACGTCGGAAAATTCGATTCCAGTCCCAACAATATAGGATTATTTGAGATACTCTTTATCGCCATGGGGCGGACTCTGTTTTTTGACGTTGCATAACTCACGAGGAAGCTAAAAGGGTTCTAAATGACTGTCACTCTAGAGCGTGTGGCGGTCATATGTCTGGGTATGCCACAGCCCAAAAGATCTTGCGCGCTGGCTACTTCTGGCCGTCTTTGTTTAAAGATTGTATTACTGCGTTCTGAAAATGCCACAACTGCCAAATATTTGATCGAAAGATGCGCGCTCCACCTGCTCCTCTCCACCCTATAATTGTCGTTGGTTCTTTTTCCAAATGGGGTATCGATTTTAATACATGTAACCCTCACTCGGCCGGGGGGCGTGCGTATATCATCCTTGCGGTAGATTATTTTACCAAGTGGGCCGAGGCGATGCCTACATTTGAGGCAGACGGCAAGACAACTGCAATTTTCGTGTTCAATCATATAATTGCTAGGTTTGGTGTCCCGCAAGCGATAATCACTGATCATGGGCATCATTTTCGAAACGTTATGATGACTGAACTTACAGGCTAGCTTGGTTTGTGTCGTGATAGTTCAACCCCTTATTATCCACAAGCTAATGGTCTAGTTGAATCCATCAACAAAGTTTTAGTCATCATGATTCGACGAATCATTGGGATTCATCGGTCGAATTGGCATAACATGCTATTTTCAGCGCTTTGGGCGTACCGAACTTCAGTAAAAACATCAACAGGGTTCACTCCTTTTCAACTAGTCTATGGTTTGGAAGTTGTGTTACCCATTGAATGTGAAATCTCGTCACTGCAAATGGCCATCGAGTTACTTCCAGCCACTTCCGAAGAGGAAAAGAGTTTGTTATACTTGGCGCAATTAGATGAGAATCGACATGATGCTGCATTGGCGATCGAAACTCACGCAAAACGTATGAAAGCTCAGTATGGTTTGCGTCACGATAGTTCAACCCCTTATTATCCACAAGCTAATGGTCTGGTTGAATCCATCAACAAATTTTTAGTCATCATGGTCCGACGAATCATTGGGATTCATCGGTTGAATTGGCATAACATGCTATTTTCAGCGCTTTGGGCGTACCGAACTTCAGTAAAAACATCAACAGGGTTCACTCCTTTTCAACTAGTCTATGGTCTCGAAGCTGTGTTACCCATTGAATGCGAAATCCCGTCACTGCAAATGGCCATCGAGTTACTTCCAGCCACTTCCGAATAGGAAAAGCGTTTGTTATACTTGGCGCAATTAGATGAGAATCGACGTGATGTTGCATTGGCGATCGAAACTCACGCAAAACGTATGAAAGCACAGTATGATCGAAATGTGACCCCTCGAAATTTTTCGGAAGGAGATCTAGTCTTAGTTTACGATCAAGCTAATGATAAATTAGGCGCTGGAAAATTCGTTCCTATGTGGCATGGTCCCTATGTTGTCAAGTGAAAGCTAGCAAAAGGGGCCTATGAATTGCTAGACTTTGACGGGGACTCTTTGGGTAAACCCAGAAATGTTCTTTACTTGAAGAGGTATTATGCTTAAAGAATGGGTATGGATATTTTTAGTTAGGATAGCTTTTCTTTCTAGCTAGTGTGTTTTAGTTTAAACAATGTGCTTAGCTTAGAGAGTGTTGTTTCGTCATTATTCCTACTTATCTTGGTTTTACTCTTGATATTGCAGATGTCGATGCCTCTCCAAAAATACATTGGTTTCACTGATGGTGCTTGTCGTAATACACGGAACATTTCTTCCACAGCTTGGGTTATCTATTCACCCTCTGACGAGTTAGTATCTATGCATGGGGTAAGCCTCGGTCAAACAACGAACAACATTGCCGAGTATAGTGCAGTGATTGAGTTATTATCTGAATCTATTTCATTTGGGATTCGGAGTTTGATAGTGAGGTTAGATTCTGAACTCATTGTATTACAGCTTAATAGAGTGTATGCCATTAGAAATCCAGTATTATTCAGATTATTTTTGAGAGTGCGTCTCTTGGAACGTGAATTTGATTATATTGAATATCAGCATATTCCGAGATCTTTAAATACATTAGCAAATCCAATTGCTTCTCGAATGTTAAGTAGACATTTGCAATAATCATACATGTAAATTTAAAACCATTCCATAACGTGATTTACAAGATAAGCCGGTAATAGTGATATATATATAGGAGTGTTTCAAAAATTACATCGTCCTCGATCATAGGTTGAAAAACACCTTATGATCGACAAAAATGATAAGTACAAAAAACAAAAATGTCATATGTGCCCACAATAGGCGATCATACTATCACTGGTGATGATCTCGATAAGAAACCACTGCACGGGCCACCTTGCAAAGGAACCTCCTAAAAGGTCTTGGGACCCCAATCACATAGCGCTGAAGTCGACGAGAAATGTCATCTATAGTGGTCTCCGGAATATCTCTTGTCAAGCGCTCGAGATGACCCTCCAACTCGGCCAAAACCTCTGCTGATTCGTCCTGTGGGGCTGGTGCGGCTACAACTGGTTGTTTCCTCTCGTAAGGCCGGAGAGCGGCTGGTCGCTGTGGACCCACATCTGCATTTGAAACTTTTGCTATCAGTTTTAGGACGATAGAAAAATAATAAAAAAATTAAAATAAGGAAAATGTTGAAAATGATTTTACCTGAGCCATCCCACTGCTCTCCTGGTGGAAGAGCCATGTCTGGGTCACCACGAAAATCTACCCCAGCGTAAGGGAATTCCTGAATAGAAAAGACCTAGTTTTCCAACCATTGGAAATAATCAGGTTTGAATCGAGCAACCTCTGTCCTCTCCTCCGGGTGACGGGCCATAACTACGACCCATCGCATCAGTTTGGGCTCTCAAGGAAGCCCAACTCCAATAGTAAGGTGCTGCGGGATCAACATGGGAACCCTCTCCAGGCCAAAACTGACAACCAAAGCCCCATAACCAAAGGTCTTTAGTTGTCCGTTCTTGGCCCTGGTCAGTTGTCCTTTCACATTAGCCAACACAACATTGCAGCAGTCAAAGATGGTGCCTCGAAAGCAATCAACTGCCATACGCATCTGGGATCTGGTGGCAATATGTAATGCGGCACTCCCGCAAAGTCTGGTGACAGTAAACGCGATCACCATGAGTTCGGGACAGGATATGGTTTTTATGTCTATCCCTTTGTCTCTAGCCTGGTTGTTGCAGAACTCTAGCTGGAGGCTATCGACAGACTGGCCACCTGGCCTAGCCCGAAACAGAGTCAAGTCTTCGCCTCTCTTAGGCAAAATAGTCAAGAAATATATGTCCGCCGGCTCAATTTTGAGCTGGTGGCCACCAATGAAGAAGCACTGGTCCTGTATGCTCCATCTGTCAACCAGCCATTGTAAGAAATCCACTTGAGCCCTCATGCCAGGAATGGCCCAGAATTTGTACAAGCCGCATGCCCTCAAAGCATCAAGTGAAGGTTGATGATTCCATGCGGCAGCATCCACGTCCTCATGCTCTCGTTCACGCCAATCTAGCATGATGTACTCTCTGCATCAGGTAAAAAGATAAATTAGAATGCTAGAAATTATTTTGTTTGGTCCAATTTTGAGAAATTTTGGGTTAAAAACCCTTGCGGCGGGGACCGCACCCTCCGGGTTAGACACAGTGTGTGGGACTGCACCTTGTCTACATGGAAGGTGCGGACCCCTGACTTTTTCCCAATGGAGAAAAAGTCGGGGTCCGCAGGCCAGCAGTGGTACACCTGCGGGCCCCCGCGCGCAGGTTTTAAGCCTAAAAACCCTCCAAAAAATGAAATGAAAGCCTAAAAAAAAAATGAAATGGTTAAAAATGAAGAGTAGGATGATGTGGATTACCTGGAGAAGACGACGTTCGATTCCGACGGTTGGATTTTCCACAATCTTCACGGGAAGTTTTCTGAACAAAAGCACTATTTTCTCACCCAAAACTCAAACGGTAAAAATGAATTGACAAAGGTCCTTTTTATAAGTTTTTTGAGTAAATAAATTTCAAATTTGTTTATGTTTCACTTTGGAAAGGTATTTTTGCGACATTTTTATCCATTTCAAATAGGTATGAGTAATGTTTACATTTTTGTTCAGGATAACGGATTATTCAGGCGAAATCTATCATTTTCGATGAAAAAACATTTAGAGTCACCTTAAACTCTTTTCTGACTCCTAAAACATGAAAAGATCGCCGAGTTTTTCTTTTAGACTCGTTAAAACGGAATTAAAAGACGGTCCACTTACAGCTCTTTTCTGACCATAAAACCATGAAAAGATTGCCGGATTTTTGTCGTTTCAAATTCGATATTGGTTATAAAACGACGTGTCGTTGATTTCTTTTTTACTTTTTTGGATCAAGGGCACTAATTACGAAAAGTACTCCTTGGTCATAAAGATCAAGCGGTTCTCTCAAGTACTATTTTATACTTTTTCAAGCTTGGGAGACACAAATTTATGAAAAAGGTCAATCCTGGAGTTTTCTTAAGATTTTTCAAACTCTCTAAAATTGAAAAACGTCGAGTTTCTCCTATACTGGACTCGTTAAAATTTCACAGTAAAGGACCTGTTCAATTACAAACAGGAACAAACCACTCCTTCTTAGGGTTCGAATTTAAACTAAGTTGGACTCATCCAAAGGGTGAGCTTATAATCAAGCAAATGTTATCCTCCTCAAGCTTGTCAAAAATAAAGAGGTACTTGCCAGAAATGGTGGGGGAAAAGAGAGAAAAATGAGCCTGTTTGTCATACTTTGTAACCACTCTTGAACACGACACTTTTATTCACCTGGGTTGGGAAATCCGTTGCCTAACAGTTGATCAAACCACATTGAAAGTCTTCAGCCAGTTTCTGGGTATTAACTTTGGGTCAATTGTCACCAAGCCATCTGTCGTGTCGTTATGTATTCAAGAGGTCACTTCCAATAAGCCATTCATCTGCAAATTATCTGTCATCCATCTTGACCATCCCTGAGTCAGTCCTTGCAACTAAATTTCTTCAACTTGATCTATGATTTCGTGTTGTGGGCTTGCCTGCGACTGATCGCTTTCTATCGACTTCAGCTCATTATCTAGAAAGATGATCTAGAAATCGTCAGTACCTTGGGATCTGCATGTCTCAATGGTAGGTTTCTCGCCTTTGACGACAGTTTGCATCATTGAACTTTGATCAAAGGATTTCGTGACATGTTCGACATCAACACATTTATTCACATCTCATGGATTGTACTGGGTACTTTGAGAGCCATTGACATCACTGGTGGTTTCTCTCACACTTGTTAACAGTTTACATCATTGACTGGTAATCAAGTGGTTTCTACCATGTTTGACATCAACACATTCATTCGCATGGATAGAATCGTACTGTTTCGGGAAGTAGAAATGAAGACCCTGGATCTAGTTTCCACAATCTAGGCTACGAGGAATTTTGTATTCATTATATAATGGACTATTCATAAACATATGGTTGCGTCCATACTGTGTCCACATGAGTCTATACTTGTGATGTATTACAAGATCATTCCTGTACCAGAGTAGTAGTTAGTTTTCTAAGTCAGTTTTGATCTGAGTATGGGAATTCTTACCTCAGCGATGATATTATCTCATATATATATCTTGCATTGAATGTTTTTACAGGTTCCAACCGGGCTCTCCACAAGATGATCCTCGAAATGATAAAGTACTTCACTCTTCCTAAATGATAAATGAAATCCTCATCTACTACAGACTTCGCACTTTAGGGGGCAATCTATTACACAAAAATATCGTCACCATGATTATTTACAGTCAGTATGGGTCTATCATCACTTGTACTATCCTCTTAAGCAAGTCTCAGACCTCAGCTCTTCAAGTCAAGCTTTGAAAATGAGAGAAAGACATTAAAAATCAATGAAACTCTGGTTCCACACTTTCTCTCACTGTTACCTACGGTCCCGCACCTTCTGTTTACAAAAACTGTGGACCTGCCCGCTCTGTCCCTAAAGGTGTGGGTGCGGACCCCTGTGAAAGTCAGAAAGGTGCAAGTTTATTCTAAAAAACTTACATTGGGTTAATTCTAGATGATTCTAGAAGGAATTTTGACGTGGATTTGCCGCTCTTAGGTGGTTCATGCATCCCAAAAGAGAAGGAGCTAATCCCTTGATGAGAGGAGCTATCCCTTTGAAGGAGGACCTAGTAACTTCTCTCCATTGCACTATAAATTCAGGCATTGGGCTGGTTGTTGAGGAGGTTAGAAGCTGAACGTTTTTTAGGGTAAATGCTGGTGAAATTAAGACTTCCTAGTTGAGCTTAAGAGGAGAGATCAGATACCTTTTTGGCTTCATTGGGAAGTGAGTGAAACTTGTCAAAGTAGAGGAGACTTCTTGCTGGACCCTGGGAGGAGCTTGTACATCATCAAGGCACAGGTTGTAAAGTTCTTCTTCTTTTGAATTAATACAATCAAACTCATTTTTCTCAACAAGTATCTCATGTTATTTGTTTCATGAACTCCTTGACTTTCATGTTAAATATGTTTTATGATATTGGCTTTTCAGGTGCTATTTAATTTGTTTGCTTGTTTGTGTTTGCAGATTCGCGACAAAGGAGCTCATTTGGATAGAAGGAGCGAGGGCTTCCACAAACTTGCGTTGGACCTAAGGTAGGCCCTAAAACACTTGTTTGCCTTTGTTTATAAAAGCATATTTAGAGAAAGATAGTGTCTGGTTGTTTGCTTGTCATTAGGTCTTCTTTAGATTCTAGGAAGGTCTATCTTGTTCGCAAGATCGACTTATTCTGTGTGACAAGTAGGATCACCCAGGAGAAACAATGCAAGGAAATAGGAGGCTTGGAGTGCAGAGGAGAAGGTTCGTGAGAAGCCTTGTTTGCCTGTGAGCATCCAGGAGGATTGTACTAAGAGTTGGCTAGCTGTGAGAGCTAAATCTTTGTGTAATCTTGATGTATTTCCACCTTGTATGATAATACAGATAGTGGGGGTTTTAGCTGAGGCTTTCCCTTGAGCATTTTCTATGTTTCATGTGTATTGATTCTTCTTCTCTGTTATATGTGTTCTGCTTGATCTTGCTCAAATCGATTAAGCTTCTGCAAGTTTGATAGTGGAAGTAGATTATAGTATTTTTCTTTGGTATATTGCATTATTGAGTTAATCTACAATCAGATTTTCTACATAGATCTCAGAGGTAGATTTATAGAGAAATTGCAGGAAATTCTACATGGTATCCAAGAAAAGGTGATCAAAGCTGTGAACAGTATATTGAGAAGGGAAATTCGAAGTTTGAAGTTTAGGATTGAAGGTACAAATCGAATTCATCTCATACTTCAGGTTGGTTAATGGCATTCTATGGCTTGAGACTCAAGTATGCCTTGGATGACAACTCGAATTACATAGCATGGAAAGATCACATGGAAGTTGTATTAGAAGACAATGGTTTGAAGGATTTCATTGATCAAGAAATCCAAAAGCAAAGTTCAACTAATGCACAAGAGTTGGTTGAATGGAAGAAGTGTGTGGTGAGGGCGAGATAGATCATCCTTGAGGGAGTCCAAACCATATTGTCTCGAGTATCCATGGGAAGGAGACTCCGTTTTCAATATGGAAGACATTGAAGGACCTCTATCAGAATAGTAGCGACCAGAGGAAATTGGCACTTAAGGAAAATCTTTGAAGAATCAACATGGAGAATGGTGATATTATTTCCACATATCTGAACAAGCTCACCACCTGTAGAGATGAGCTTGGAAGTGTGGGAATAACTACTGCTGATGATGATATGGTGAGGCTCACTCTCCTTGGCCTTCCTAAGAGATGGCATAGTTACCAAGACTCTGTGAATGGAAGGGAGAAACTGCCAGATTGGGAAAGACTGTGGTCGGATCTCATGCAGGAGGAGATTGGGGGAGCACACGAGATGGTTCTTCATCCAAGGAGGATGAAGAAAATCTGGCCTTAGCAAGTAAGGAAAGGAAAGGGAAGGAGAAGGATTCTCATCCCAAATTGAATTCTTCTCATGGAGGGAAGAAGGGTGACAAATCTAAAGTGAGATGCTTTAATTGTCACGAGATGGGTCATTATGCGACTAATTGCCCATTGAAGAAGTCCAAGAAGGGATCCTCGGAAGGATCTGAAGGTGAGGCATTGGCCTCTCAATTCAAGATGGACTTCACCCTCATCGCATGCATGGTGTCTTCGATGATGGGTTGTGGTTGGTTTCTTGACAGTGGAGCCTCATTCCACATGAACAACGATAAAATTTTATTCAGTACCTTGGAGGAGAAAGACCTCAAGATACTCATAGAGATGGATGACGATGAAAAGTATGGTGTTTCAAGAGTGGGAACGGTTGCTTTTCAGAGGGAGCATGGAGCTTCTATCACCTTGACAGTGTGAAGTATGTGACTGGACTGAAGAAGAACTTTGTATCGATCGTGATGTTGGAGGACAAAGGCTACGATGTTGTCTTCAATAAGGGAAAGGTTTTCCTTAGACTGATCACCACGGGATAGGTGAAACAGATCAGTTCATGGGTATAGAACTTGTATGCTCTTGAGGCTCAAGATGCATGCAAAGCCTTGAGGAGCAAGGCAAATGTTAGAGACTTGGTGGTTGAGAGGGAGAGTAAATTACCTCTCAACATGCAGCCCCAGAAGAAGTCTCAGACAATTATGGAGGAGCCACAATTGGAGATGCTGAGAGGAGACCAAGTGGAGGCATCCACTCATGTAGAGACCTCCAGTAGGGGGAAATTTTGAGCCAAGTCAGCAGAGGGATCACATGCAGCCATACCTCCAAGTGTGAGGTGGGGCGATGTGAAGTGATAGTCGCAAGAAGATTGAAATTGGGCAGGGTTCATTGAGAGGTTTTATCTCATGGATCATACCTTGCTATGGGAGCCCAAAGTACATAGTAGCGGGAGGAATCAATGGGATTGATGTAGTCAGAGATCAAAGTGTTAGAGGCTAGAGCAGTCAGATACTGAAGAGCGCAAAGAAGGATTGACAATAGTGCAGAAAGGTAGAGTTAGTAAAAGCGCAAAGTTTTCAGTTGATAGAGGCAATAGGAGTCAGAGATCATACTGATTCAGGTTGGATATTTTTTGTTTTTGGAGTTGTTGGAGCAACAACACTAGAGAGAAGTGTTGCATGCAGAGCATTCCAAAGGTTCAGGATCGAGATCGAGTTGAATTCCTTTCTTGTTAAGAGGGAGTGTTAAAAATAGCAACAAGAAATGCTAAAAATAGAAATGCTAAAAATAACATTCAGTATATTCCAATTTTAAATTGTTCTTGAATTAAAATTCGAATTTAGTCTCACCAACTGCTTGAAAAATAATTAATTAATTCATCTTGAGTTAATTAGTTGGAGAAATTCAAGTTAGAAGTCTTTCTGAAGGCATGCAACAGTTATCCCTTAAATTAAGGAGATTATCCCTTAATTACGGAGATAAGGTTGAATTATATTTGACTTGTAATTAGTTAGCTCAATTTACTGAGTTAAGTCCAGTTAAATTAGTTCCAAATAGTTTGAGGAACTAATTGTGAGTTCAGTTAGTTAATGCATGCATGTTATATACATTTTTGTGCCTTACAGCTCTAAGCATGAAATGTCCATAAACCAAGGGATCCTAAGTCCCTAAAAGTGTTGTTCCGACCCCTAAAGGAACAAGGTCAACAAATTACAACTTCTCCCAGAAGTTCTCCACCAGAAACTGCTCAGAATCAGTCAAATCAGGATCATTTCAGCTGCTCCACTAGCTAGCTACGTTGCAGAGCACCCAAGTACACTAGCTAGGTGCGTTGCAACGCACCTAAATGCACTACCAGGGTGCGTTGAGCGGGAAATGACAAATGGCAGTGTCATTCCGCGAGGTGGACAGACAATGGAAGCTTCCAGAATCTTCCCCAATGACACTTGCCTCACTGAGTTCGACCAAGGATGAGTAAGAGGCTCTCAGTCTCCAAGTGGAAGCAAGAACTGACAGAGAGAAGCCACTAGTCAAATCATAAGCTGACTCATCCTCTTTGCATACATCTATATATGGATCCCTCATCCCAGAGATCCAGAGGCTGGAATTTTGTACATTGCAGAGAATTGTTGTTGGTTTTGAGATAGATATCAGAGTATTGGGTGATTTATGCTTTGTTGGAGGTGAAGAGGGGACTTCTATGCTGGGAGGTTGATGCTGGATCAGGGATCATCGGTTGTAACTCCTCCTGGACCTTCTTGTTATATCAATAAAACTATTTGAGTTTCTCCTACATGCTTGTGTATCATTGATGTTTGTTACATTTGTATGTTTAGCTTAAATCTGATCCTAGGCTATTTATGAATATAAATCCATGTCTTTGTGTAGTTTTCTTCTTCTGTGATCTTACAGGAACTTGGTGAAGCTGGGCAAGTAAGGGTGCAGGTAGCTGGAAGCTGTCAAAGAGGAGAGAGATTGGATCAAAGGACTAGCGCAAGACATAGGTTGGTTCATCCTATTCCTCTTCGTTTATAGTTCATAAAGAAGAATATGAAAGTAGTTTTCTCTGTTTGTTTCTAAGGTCACTATCACACCTTAGTGGGATAGGGTCGTTCTGAATAGACACTTTTCCCGTTAACAAAATGGCGACTCCACTGGGGATCGTGTCTAATTAGTTTGTTTGTGTTTCTCTTGTTGTTTGTTTCATAAACTTAGAATTAGCAATCGAACTGCATTTGCCATTAACAAATGCAAAGTAGACATCTGCTACTTCAATCCATTCACTGGATATGTTTCTGATTTGAACAGCTGATTCACAAATGATCTGATTGCCCTTTTTGATAGCTCTTACACCTCCTTTAAATCTACCCTCTGATTGTGCATTACTGATTGCTTTTACTCGGCCAAAAACCATAGATTAAACTGCAAACCGTGACCCAGAACCCGGATAGAATTCTCGTTTCTGCCCCAGCGCAGCCTCTGTGAAGAGGTTCTACATTTCAACGCACTTCCCGAGAGGGCTACCTGCGCTGAAATGCAGTTTCTCTCCGTAACAGGTGCGCTGATCAGCCTAGCCCTGTGCAGCTGAGGTTCTTTGCTTCATTTTTCGGTTTTGTCTCTGATTTTTGCAGCCTGTGATCAATGTATGTGTCTGTTTAAAAACCCCTTTTCTTTGCCGTAATTCCGCCTCCTTTGTACAAAAATACTGTAGATGTTTTTGTGTGTTTGTGGCATCATTTATAGTTTTCCATTGCAAAAGTAGAATAGTCATACTGTCATCCTTTGATTTAGATCTGTCGGAACTGTCGATTTTGATCTTAGGAGAAAGTTTATTTGCTGTTGACAGTCGATTATGCTTCTACTTTTGCCTTTGGTTTGAATTTGTGACTTTCTAGTGTCGAAACGAGTATTTATTTCAAAATCGTAAAGTGTCGTAATCATTTCTACCTTTTGATTTCGAAAAGAAGCTTGTTTGTGTTTGTCACTGGAAAGCAAATTCAGATTTGTACATCAACTTTCTTTTTAGGCATCAATATTAAGAAAGTGAAAAACAAATACATGCACATGTGCATTTGCATATTGACAGTCTGTTTGGTTTGATTTAGGAAAGTGCATTTACAATGTGCTCTTTGCTCTTTGTGAAAAGATTGTGTCTTTCTTTTCCCCTTGTAGCTAGGATTTTCATTGTTGAAAAGAGATAAAAGTTTGCTTATCATCTTTAGATTGCATTTTAGGAATTACATCTACATCTCGTGGTGAACCCAAAAGGCAACTTTATAAGCAAGATCAACTTAAAATAAATTCAATGAACTTAACAACGCTTTGGAACTTAACGCACAACATTTAGAGGTCTAGGCTAGAGACGTATTCCAGCGTCGTAAAGCCTGGTAACTGTTGTCCTCACTGATGGTTGGGTGATTCCTCCACTTTGAGACGATAAGTGCCAGTACGGACTTGTGCTCCCATGTACCGTCGAGTATATATTGGGAGACCCCTATATGCTTAAAACCTTTTATCCATAGGAAGCCGTGTCAGCCGCCCTACTGATCGCAATGCACCAAACACAACATTCAGGAAGATTGACTGCCGTACCGTAAAAAGTATTCTGCAGTTTTGCGATTGGTTTGGTACTCCCTCTACCTAGATCTCCAGAGCAGTCCCTTTCATTACTTTTCAGACTCCTTAACGGAAAAGGTCCATCTGAGCACTTGTCACTTCAGGCTCATTAAAAATCGAAGGAGACTAGAGTCATCTTTTGTTTTTTCTCGACTCTTAAAAACTGAAAAAACAAGCTGTGTCAAAGCGTCTAAAAATTTATTTTAATCGGAATAACATCACTGTTCCCTCGTTGGTCTTATAAGTTAGTCTCCCTTCATCGCAAGTTCTTGTAGAATCGCTAGGAAATCTTTTGGATAGACTAGATATGTCTAAACAGCCATCGACATCCAGGACTGTGTCATCTGACACAGCAGCAGCTGAGCCTCCTGCTGCTACTCCAACGATGTTCGCCGGTATACCATCTGTCCCGAAAAGTTATCAACAACAAGCCGGAGTCCAATCAGGGACTGCTTCGACGACGTGGTTAGTTCCTATTTCTTCATCCGGATTATCATCTGGTATTTCTTATGTTGAAACTCAACAAATTGATCCAATTTGTCTTCAAAGGCCAATCTACCCTTTAAGTACTGGATTGCCACCATATGGAGGGCAGTATGCCTTTTCATTATTCCCTCCCAGAGAACAACCATATGGGAGTTTACAACAAAGTTCAGGTCAAACTGGAATTACATCCAGTGGTTGGGTACCAATACTGCCTCAACAACCAAGGGTTGTATATTCAATGCAACCAGTCCACCCTGTGTCCGATATTCCCACTATACCTGCTATGGTGACTGCATCGCAAGTACAAGCGCTACCTGTTGTATGTCAACCCCAAGTTTCTCAGGTTGCAATACAACAGCCTCTTGTCTCAAAAACTCAATCACAACCTCAGGTTAGTGACTCCTTATCTGGAGCGACTCAGGCTCAAACAAGTACTATGACTCCTCATCTTGGTCAATCATCCAGTATTGGACAACAGCAAATGGTCCAACAACCGGGGCTGGTTCAATCTCAACAACCGCAATTCCAGCAATCATATCAAGGACCTGAGCAACAAGTCTTTGTAAGTAATGGGCAACTGCATTTCCAAAGTGGTTATCAACAACCATACTATAATGGTTATGCCCATCAACCTTGTCAAAGTTGCCAGCATCAAATACATTATACTGGTATGCAAAGACCCACTGCTCAGGCGATTCCATCTTATCCTGGGTATGCTTCGTCTAACCTGAATCAACAGTTGCCCTTTGTAGCAACTCTAGAATTACCAGATCTAAACCGGCTGACGAATGATCCAATTGCTTATGCCCCTTGGTGGCCAGCGATTCCACATAAACTTCCGTCAGATATTCCTAAATTTAATGGAAATCCGGGTGAAGACCCGTCGAATCATGTGATGACATTTCATCTGTGGTGTTCATCAAACACCCTAAACGATGATTCGATTAGGCTTCGCCTTTTCCAGAGGACGTTAACTGGTCCGGCAGCAAAATGGTATATTGAATTACCTAGAGCTTCGTTTGACAACTTCAGTACCCTAGCCACAACCTTTTTAACCCATTTTCAATTACCAATAAGGTACGAAACGGGAACAGAACTCCTTACCAACTTCAAACAGACGACGGCCACTCACATATCTGATCATATACATGAGTGGCGACGTCGTCGTAGAATGGTAAAAACGTATGTTCCCGATCAGCTCTTAGCTGAATGGTTTATCAAGTCATTACTACCTTCCATCACGGAAGATGTGGCAAAAGGGGGAGTCGTCACAGAAGAGCAAGTTATCGCTCATGCGCAATATTTGGACTTGATTTACACTTAGTCTGGCACACTCTACGATAAAATACCTGATGCCCCTAGACCGGAATTCTCAGTTCCTCCTCCTCCTAAATCAAACAATGACTCTCATGCTGGCAATGGTGTGATTGGCACAACAGACACGAAATCGACAAAGGCTACATCCAAAAAGGCCCGTAAGATTTCTAGTCAAAATGCAAATGAGGAACTTCTTGCCTCGGAAGTAATTGCCGTGTCGACCGACAAGGGCAAACAACTGAAGCAACCAGGGGGAAAGAAGAAAAAGAAAGTGAGAAAAAAGAAGCACGATAAAGCATCTGCAAACCCTTCTGGGCAAAGGAAACCCCCTGCAGGGTGTCATATATGCGATGAGGATCATCGGACGAGAGATTGTCCACATAAAGCTGAAGTTAAGAAACTCTTTAAGAGTTCAAAAACCTCAGCAGTATTGATTGATCCATTTCCAAACCCAGGGAACCAAACTGGTTGCTAATAAAAATGCTTCCCGATCCCAAGTGCTTATGTTATCTATCTCAAAGCAGAAAAATGATGCTTTGAAAAGGAATAAAGATTACGGGAATCCACAGCTGTCGAATAACAAGGCTAATGAACAACCTAGTAGTTCGACAACAACTTTGACTGAAGTTGTGCCACCCATCATTCCTGAACAAATGATAAAGTCGCCAAAGGGAGTAGTACACAAATTGACATTTAATCCTAGTGCAAAGAATTATAATATAATAGAGGACTTGGCCCAATCGCCGTCCGCTATGTCAACACTTGAGGTACCGCAAAATTGCCTCTCCCAAGAGCAAGCTTTATTATCAGCAATAGGTGGGATTGACCCAATGGATTCCAATCTTGTGGCCTTTGATCATAAAGGATATGACCCTCAGTTACCAGCTCAACTAGCTTTCCTTATTTAAGTGAAAGCCCTCAACAAAATTGTTCATCGAACAATTATTGATGAGGGGGCATCCACATGTATTATGTCGATGAGTTGCTGGAAAAATTTAGGGTCACCACCCTTGTCGCGATCGTCAACAATGTTAAAAGCATTTGATGGACGATCATACACTCCATACGGGATTTTAAGTAACTTGCAGGTTGAACTGGGGGGTAAAACAGTGGAAATTGATGTTGAAGTAATCGACGGAAACCTTGATTACAACATCCTATTGGGTAGGCCCTGGATATATTCCATGGCCGCAGTTGTGTCGACCTACTTCAGGAAGATTGCATTTCTCTTCCAAGAAGGTGTTAGAGTCGGTCTTGTTGCCCTCCATCAGCGATCAAAGCTCTTTGCATTTGCATAAGTAGGTGTCTCATCAGTGTCAATTTTTGCATCCCATTAGGCATGCCATAACCCTGATGGAGGAGCTGGTGTCTTTGTCCCCCTCTTGGCATTGTTGGATCAGGTCATTTCAGTCCTTAGTCACTTTCAAGCTTGTCTTGTCTTATCTTGAGGTCAAATTCCTAGGTCTGGGGTTTTGGTCAAGATGGTTTACAAGGTCATGTCTTTGAAGGTCAATAAGTGCTCAGCAAGCCAAAGGGATGATTTTAAAGATGTTTCTTCGCCAATTCCAATCTTGTACAGTAAATTTTCACCTTGGATTTAAAAACTTTGTTTTTAAAGCCAAGGTCATTTTTCAAATTTTTGTAAAAAGTGATGAAATTTCAAAAAGCTTCCAAGGACAGTATGAAACCCTGGCTCCCTTGCCAAGATCCCTCAGATGATGTCCCTGCAAAAAAAAAATATCAAGCAAAAGCATTAAATGAGTCAATTTCAGGATAAAGGAAACCAAAATAGTCAATTTTATAAAGTGTCAAAGAGAAACATTATAAAGTGGGTTTGAGCATGAAATTATTTCAAATCAAAGCTATAAAGGCCCAATCTCCCTCCATCGACCCTCATTGTGCATCCAAGTTGTTTGCAAGAGCGATTGAGTGAAAGATTGAGTGAATTTGGGAGCTGGACAGGCGCGCGACCCGTCAGACCAGGTGCGCGACCCGTCAGAGGCGCGCGACCCGTCAGCAGCGTTCCGGCAGTGCATTTTTTCAACGGGCGCGACCCGTCAGAGGCGCGCGACCCGTTGGGTGAGGCGCGCGACCCGTCAGCGCCCTCCTTTCCAAACCGACTGCAAATTTGTCCAAGGACCCTACGAAATCGCCAAATTGCCTAAGGTAGGCTCTCCAACTTAAAAATGGTTGCTTGTTATGGTTAAAGACATCATGAATTCATTTGTAAAGATCTCATTGTGCAAGAGAAAAGCTTCCATGTGGCTGTAGTTTGAAATTGTAAAAATGCCTAGGGTTTTATGATGTTTGAAGGTATTCCCCTTGTAATCATTTTCCCCATTTCCCATGTCATTTTCCCTGTTTTTCTATATAAATTTCTCTTTTGAATTTGTAAAGAAAAAGCCAAACCCTACCCCTCTTCCCTAAAAAATGAAAAATTAAAGCCCTAACCCTACCTCTCATTACTCATGTAAACAATGTATATGATGATGCATGTGCAATGATTTTTTGCAATGTTTTTTCCTTAAATCCCTGTGTTATATATTTATTCCCATTTTCCCTTTAAAAGTGTCCCTCCCCTAACATTCCCTTCATGCTCCTTGTCCCCCTTGAAACAACATACAAATCAACATTTTACAAAGCAAAAATAGCAGTACATTTTGTCCACTCTGCTCCTTAAACAATGTCAGAAACCGAAACCTATGAGCAGAGTGATGACCAGGCATCGGCTTCAGAGATTGAGATACAAAGGAGGCCTCATAAGGGTGGTAAGGGTGGTCATCATAGGCGAGAGGAGCCCACCTATTTGACAGAGTTACAAGCTTGTCCTATGGCAGTCTCATGTTTCTAGTACATGTCTTGCTATGAGTTTTGTGAGAGGATCTCTCGGATTCAGCACCACAGAGAGTTGGCTCGCCTGTTTGTTTTACACTTGCATGATGGACATGTCAACCTTGTCAGGGTGGACTTCACATTGACACCTGAGATGATTGCACAGGCTACAGGGATACCTAATGTTGGAGAGGTATGGAATAAGTGCAAGGTGCTGGACAGTGTTCATTTTGAGCCTTTTGTTAGACCAGCACTCATGAGACACTTGACAGGAGTGTTTCCCTTCAGATTTCTCAGGAGCGAGTATGCTCCCATGATGAGGCTCATCATGCACTATTTTACCTGTGAGGGCAGATTTTCACAGGTATATTCATACCATATTCGCCTCTTGATGCACTTCACCCGAGTGAGGATGATGAACATCCCTATTTTCTTCTATCAGAACATTGAGAAGATGGTGTCCATGATGCAGAGGAAGAGCCCGACACAGTAGTACAGGAGCCTTTATCATTATGGTTTGATTCAGCTAGTGGTATTACATCAGTTGGCTCAGCAGGGCATCTCATGGGAGGATTTCATCTCTCGTGAGCTTTTCACAGCACCATCACCGCCACATCCTGAGGTTATTCATGAGGAGGGAGGACCATCACAGTAGCATGACATCCCTGTCACTAGACATGTCAGCTCCTCACCTTTGGTTACTTATCAGAGAGGCCAGAGGGCCTTATTTGCAGCAGCCAGGCGAGTATTATCTCCACACCAGGTGGAAGGGGTCTCGCCTTCTTCATCGGCTCAGCGAGTGTTATCTCCACATCAGGTGGAAGGGGCCTCGCTTTCTTCACCAGCACAGGTACCAGGGAGGGGCAAACAGCCCAAGATTGATGAGGGACCATCAAGTGTTCCAGATATAGAGCTTATTGATCTTGATGTTAGTTCTCCTAGCCGAGAGGCAAAGGAGATCATTCAGCATCTCAGAGCTGAAAATGATGCCTTGCAGAGGAGATTAGAGGGGGCACAATGGACCATCACATACCTCGAGCAGCGCAACAAATAGTTGGAAGATGAGCAAGCACTTGATGAGATGTGGAGGATTCGTAGTGACCGCATTTTGAACCGGAGAAGACCCGGTGATCCATTGCCCGCTGACCGAGAGTCCATGCTCATCCGAGAAAATGCACACTTGGAGAGGTTGTTGGCTAAGGCCAACCAAGAGAAGAAATTGCTGAGGAACATGAAGAACCATTACTGGGCAAGAATGCATGTGTGCAAGGCAAAGATGAAAATGTTCCAAAGGCGGTTGGCCAAGGCACAAAAAGGGAGAAAGAGGCCCGATCCCCTCCATATCTTGGCTGAGGCCTCACTGAAGGACCAAGGCACTAAATAGCCCAGCCACAGCACAAATCTGAAGAAATTTTGAAAGTTTTGGGTCAATTTTGATTTTTCAGGCAATTTACAGGTTTTTGCTCATTAACGGGTCTCACCCCCCGCACGACCCTACATCATGGCAACTCCATTTTGCAAAAACTCAGCATTTCCAAATTTGTCATGAGAAGTTACATATGCTCATCAATGGACTTGAGATTTTATGAAGTTTTGGGCCTCCAGAAAGTAAAAAAAAAGCAAAAATTGACTTTCTGCCACATTTTTGAGTTGCAGAAAGAAGTCTTGGGAGATTGCAATTTTGGAGGGGCAAATGACCATCAAATTCAAAAATTCCAGTTGGGTTGGAAAGCAGACTCATAGACCTTTCCAACAAGCCTACTCTTGCTCAATTTGGACACCAGGAAGTGCCCCAAATATGGTCCTAAAGGCGCACGACCCGTCAGGCAGAGGCGCGCGACCCGTCAGGCAAACTTCTCCAATTTTCAATGTACAGCTCAGAAAGACGCAGTTTGACCCTGTTTGACTTTTTGGGGTGGATTATTAGGCTATTTGATGTAATTATTGTACTTTTATGATACTTTTACTCTTATGTACCTCTTCTAGAAGATTCATTCATGAAAAGGGTGAAAATTAAATGAATGAATTGGTTTCCAAGTTTATAGAGGCAAGTTGTTTTGACTGCCTAGTTTGTAGTGCTTAGTTTAGAAGTGGTTGAAACAGCTCCTAGGATAGTGAGCTCGACCCATGGAGGCAGGTAAAGAGGTTAGATGATCTATATTATGTACTTTCTTTCTCATTTTCATGGTTGGACTCTTGAGGGATAAGCTATCATTGTATTATTCACTGTATCTCTGCAATTTTTGGCTAAGGAAGACCAGGGTTTTGCAGTCCTTTTTGGGATTCTTGTGGTTACATGTATTGATGGTGTGTTTCTCTATGTACCTGTAAGTGTTATGTGAATCATTTCCTTTCTTTTCCTTCTGCACGTTAAACAAACGAAGTGTTAAAGTAAGAATTCATGACTGTCATGCTCTGCTTTTAAGTTTGTTTAATTTCAATGTTTTCTACTGTTTAAGGAGAATTCAAAGTTATTGTTTGCTCTCCTTAGCTCCTCACCTGTCATTCCGGACCATCCACCTCAATCAAAAGCATCAATACTGTCTCCTACCTCGCCCCAAAGAACTCCCTGCAGAAACTGTGTCCAATCCCCGCACCCAAAATTGCCATCCCATCAATTTGCCACCAAAAACCCTAAATCAACCTTTTGATCAGTTTATAGCCTAAATTCAGTGTTACCCTATTGGTCATCTCATCCATTGAAGATTTCACCGAGATAGACTGGAGAGAGCCCTCTCCAGCCCCGTAGGGCTAGCTACGAGGCTAAGTGGTTTGATGTTGCCTTGAGGTTTGCCTTTCTCAACCTGAGGTGAAATTTCAAGCGCTAACAGAAGAAATTACAATCGTCGACCAACAAACATTTCTCCCCAACAGTTCACAAGTTACGGGAAGCATTCCAATGATCCATGGAAGCAATCATTCACTCCAAAATATCGGAGTAGGTCTCCTAAAAGACCCTGCCTTAATGGGTACTTTTGCCCTACCGCCTCCGAGTAATCTGGCGGAAATGGCCACAGTGGAATATGAAATCTTCTATATCTAATGGATTTGGATTCCGAGGACGGTTCTTATCTCGTGTCGACCTCGTTAAAAAATGAAACAAGGAGTCTTGAGGATGGTTCTTTTACTGTGTCAACCTCATTAAAAAATGAAACAAATCCCCTTTCTCAAAGGTAAACCTTCATTCCAACCACCAAGTTGAATGCAATGAAGCTTGGGGGGCATACACCTTGATTTGCGTTATTATGCTGGGGGCATACAAACTTATCACGAGCAGTGTTACTGCAGGGTTCAAGCTCGTTAAAAAATAAACCCGCATCGAGCAGTTTTAGCACATAGTTCAAGCTCGTTAAAAAATAAACATAAGACATGAGCAAATGTTTCCACCCGCATTTAAGCTCGTTAAAAAATGAACTATTCCTCGGTAAATAACCACCATGAATGTAGCATTTCAGCCATTAAAGCCTTGGTCGTGTTTGCATCGTCACCTCCACTTTTCCATTGGCTGATCATTCACCTCCATTTGATTGTTTACCCATTTTGAGGAACAGCTGCGAAGAGTGATTTCACTAGCCATCCTTGTGACACTGCCGTGATTGGAAAATTCCAAACCTTACCTGGAATCAGCTGCTACCCATTTTATCACTCGTTCCTCAAAAGACGAGTCTTCTTTAAGCTCTTTTCAACTGACTCGTAAAATATGAAAAGATTGCCGAGTTTTGGCCTTCCAGCTCGTTAAAGCGACCGGAAGTGCTATCCCTCCTCTAGATTTTAATCTTTTTGGACCCGAGGGATTATTGCACAAAAAGATCGAGCGCTTGTTTTGTTCGGCTCGTTAAAACTATCGAAAATTCATCCCTTCCGTATTGTTTTATACTTTTTCGGACTTAAGGGATTAGATGACGAAAAAGGAATTTTGGAGTTACCTTTACGTACCTTTTCAGACTCTCTAAAAATGAAAAGGACCAAGTTATCTTTGTCGTTAAACTCGTTAAAAAGATTAATAGCGACAAACTTGTCTTTAGACGAGAACGAGTTTCACTATCGCTAGGCTCGTTAAAACATAGCGATGGGTTTGCCCGAAGGGCAAATTATAGAACAAGCATATGTTATCCTCCTCAATCTTGACAAAAATAAAGAGGTACTGGTCAGCAATGACTGGGGAAAAATTGGGAAGAAAACTCAGAGAATCTTTATTGGTAGCAAGTTGCTCTTGAACATGACACTTCCACTCCATGCCTGAGTCGGGTTGGGTTGCTTCATTCACCGGTCACATCACCATGGTCACGCCATACCATCCACATTTGGGGTAAATGCTACCAATCCATCACATAAGTGTCGTCGACATGTTCAAGAGAAGTCATCCAGAGAAGTCACCTGTGTCCCATCCACTACCATACATTATACTTCATTCTTTCATGACCGCCATCCTAAACCATATATCATCAGATCGTTTTCACCTCCATCAAAATCATTTGCTCCGTTCCGTGTCATTGATGTGGGATTCATTAAGGCCCTCCTTTGACGGATCACTTCTTGTCGACATCAGCTCATTATCTAAGAAGTTGATCTAGGAACACCCCGTTCAGTACTTTGAAGCTTGCATGCCTCAATGGCAAGTTTCTCACTTCCGGTGACATGTATACATCAATGACCTTCGACTGAAAGATTTTGCGTGGTGTTCGACACCAAGTCCTTTATTCACACCACGTGAATTATACTGTAGTACCTTGAGGTTCATCATCATTATCGGTGATTCCTCTCGCGCTTGTTAACAATTTACATCATTGACTGGTAATCAAGCGATGTCTTTCCATGTTCGACTTCAAAACATTTCTCACATGGATCGACTTGTACTTCGAGTGAAGATCGGACGAGATTGAAGACCCCGGATCTAGTTTCATCCATCCGGGCTGCGATATATATTCAAGAAAATAAGAACATTGAAATGTACAGCATTGCAGCACAGATAATCATCCTACCAAAAGGATGATGGCTCTATCAGAATCATCAGTCTACCATCAGACGATTGTCTGTCCTATGTACATGAAAATGAATTTATAAAGTTGAGCATGGGAATGCCCGCCTCAGCTAGATCATGAAAACAGTATGAAGATAATGTATTGTATTGTATCTTATTACAGGTCTCCTCCCAGCATTGAAAGAACTTTGGATCCTCCTAATAAAGCATTTCACCCGATAAACGACCTCATACTTTAGGGGGCAACTGTTATAGAAATTTTTGTGCCTTACAGCTCTAAGCATGAAATGTCCATAAACCAAGGGATCCTAAGTCCCTAAAAGTGTTGTTCTGACCCCTAAAGGAACAAGGTCAACAAATTACAACTTCTCCCAGAAGTTCTCCACCAGAAACTGCTTAGAATCAGTCAAATCAGGATCATTTCAGCTGCTCCACTAGCTAGCTGCATTGCATAGCACCCAAGTACACTAGCTAGGTGCGTTGCAACGGACCTAAATGCACTACCAGGGTGCATTGAGCGGGAAATTACAAATGGCAGTGTCATTCCGCGAGGTGGACAGACAATGGAAGCTTCCAGAATCTTCCCCAATGACACTTGCCTCACTGAGTTCGACCAAGGATGAGTAAGAGGCTCTCAGTCTCCAAGTGGAAGCAAGAACTGACAAAGAGAAGCCACTAGTCAAATCATAAGCTGACTCATCCTCTTTGCATACATCTATATATGGATCCCTCATCCCAGAGATCTAGAGGCTGGAATTTTGTACATTGCAGAGAATTGCTGTTGGTTTTGAGATAGATATCAGAGTATTAGGTGATTTATGCTTTGTTGGAGGTGAAGAGGGGACTTCTATGCTGGGAGGTTGATGCTGGATCAGGGATCATCGGTTGTAACTCCTCCTCGACCTTCTTGTTATATCAATAAAACTATTTGAGTTTCTCCTACATGCTTGTGTATCATTGATGTTTGTTACATTTGTATGTTTAGCTTAAATCTGATCCTAGGCTATTTATGAATATAAATCCATGTCTTTGTGTAGTTTTCTTCTTCTGTGATCTTACAGGAACTTGGTGAAGCTGGGAAAGTAAGGAAGCAGGTAGCTGGAAGCTGTCAAAGAGGAGAGAGATTGGATCAAAGGACTAGCGCAAGACACAGGTTGGTTCATCCTATTCCTCTTCGTTTATAGTTCATAAAGAAGAATAAAAAAGTAGTTTTCTCTGTTTGTTTCTAAGGTCACTATCACACCTTAGTGGGATAGGGTCATTCTGAATAGACACTTTTCTCGTTAACAATGCATGCATCCAACTAGTGTACTCCAGATAACTGAAGGTTCTCTCATCAGAAGCTCATGCATGTCTATTCAGAGAAAGACCCAATTGAGCTAAATGTCAAGGACAAGTTACATAGTTGCATGAGTTTTCCTATAAAGGAAACTCATCCATGCAGAAGGAATAAGGTTCCTTGAGAATTGCATAGTTTTACAGGGTGTGATATCAGTGTGAGTGATTAGTGTTACACTTGGTAACAGTAGGATCACCCAGGAGAAACAACACAAGGAAATAAGAGGCTTGGAGGGCGAAGGAGAAGGTTTGTGAGAAGCCTTGTTTGCATGTGAGCATCCAAGAGGATTGTACTGAGCGTTGGCTAGCTATGAGAGCTAAAGCTTTGTGTAATCTTGATGTATTTTCACCTTGTATGATAATACAGATAGTGGGATTTTTAGCTGAGGCTTTCCCCTTAGTATTTTCTGTGTTTCATGTGCATTGATTCTTCTTCTTCGTTATATGTGTTCCACTTGATCTTGCTCAAATCGATTAAGCTTCTGCAAGTTTGATAGTAGAAGTAGATTATAGTATTTTGCTTTGGTATATTGCATTATTGAGTTAATCTACAGTCATATTTTCTACATAGATCTTAGAGGTAGATTTGTAGAGAATTTGCAATAAATTCTACATCCATCACTAAAGAAAATATTACACACTATGTGGTGGAACTAGTAAGAATTTACACCAAAATGGTAACATTGAATAATTAGGTGAATGCCAAATGGACCACCCTCATTTTATATGCACTTGAATGCCTACACAAACATGATGAAGAGTAGTCATAGATCACCCCTATCGCAACCGAGTACAAACTATGGCGCACATACTTAATGGAGCAACTCAAATTGAACATCCCCGAACTTTCTATTCTTAAATTGATAGATTAGATTAGTAGCTTATTTTGTGATGTGTGTAATTTGATAGAATAAGAAATTTTGGAATATGAAAGGTCATGAGAAAGTCCAAGAGTCATCGAGTAGATGAAGAGTCATGAGGAATTTCAAGAGTCAAGGGTAGGCCAAGAGTCACCCTCACTCTATAAATACACCCTCATGACACATTGTAATGGACTTTTGGATGAGGACATTTTTGAGACATATTTCTTAAGATAACTTGTGCTCTTCTAATTGATGCAAGGAGTGATTCTAATATTCCACTATTGGATTCCTCAAATATTTTATGTCATAATTCCATGAGTCTTTTCGCTTGATGGACCAAATTTTCCTGAGAGTTATTTGATGTATGGTCTGTTCATGTGTTGTCTCATACTACAAACTTTGTGTTGCTACGCATGGATGGTATATGATTCACTAACTCTATGCTTGTACTGGTGAATTGTTTTGTTGGTATTGGTATAATCTATTATTGACTGTACGTTTACTTATGCTTATAGATGTTTGACTTCTGTGAACTAATTTACAGTTGTTAAGCACTTTATCTTGTAAAACATGAGTCTTATTTGAATTTTGCTGACAATTACTTTATGTAAGGTTTATGTTGTTAATAGTCTAGCTATTCATGGTATGCACGTTATAAGATAATTGTCAATTATTTCCTTATGTTTATTGAAGTTCATGCTTTCAATTGAGCCCACGTCCCACTTTAGACCGAAGAAATCTCAACACACCTGAATGACAGCCATGCCTACATACTGGACGGGATCCCTAAAGCAAACGGTGCAGGGTTTAGTTGGGAACCTACACTGGGGAGATCCCCTTTGCTATTGGCAGAGAATTTCAGCTTGTCAACACCACCTTAACACATTAACACTTACTTCACTCGTGCTAAAAAACATGAGAATGTATCTATTATGTTACAATCTATGTTATCTGACGGGAAATATATCATCCCCATACCCATCCCTCATTAGAAAAAATGTATTACCTGGCTTATAATTCCTTGATGGGACGATGGCACAAGGAAGCCAGTTATCTCCCCATGTCGTCAGTTATCTCATATAAATGGCTTCTACATGTTTCCTACATGGATCTCCCACATCAACAACTCCATGTCATATTGGATCAATTGGTCAGTTTTTAATCTAGAACTAAACTTATTCGCACCTCAATGATCTAGTGGTTAATGTTAATTAGGTTTAAGATAGGTAAACCCTCTTGATAATTTGATATTATCAATTTTGCAAATTTGAACCTACCATGCAACAAGTTGTAGTAAATAAATTCTTCCTCTCCAATTAGTATTGCCAGCCATCGAACCCATTGATGGCCTAAAATGACCAAAATCAACAATGAGGCGATCACCTAGTCAGGGCCCAAAACTAAGCCCTTATCCATTTGGAATGACAATTTCGATTGGTTCTAATGGGTCTAATTACCCCCCCACTCTCCTTATTTACTTGTGATTCTTTAATTACCATCAACAAGAAGAGATAAATAAGATTTATCCTCTTGCAGCTAGCTTGCAAGAAATATATCCTTAATTTGACATAAGGGCTCAACCAAGCTACCAACGAGATTACTCATATGTAAGTAGACTTATAAAAATGAAATTAATTAATTTAACTCTAAATTTAATTCTAAATGCAATCTAATCTATCATGCAAGTTACAAAAGTAAAGCCCAAATATATCTTGATTGGGAAGACATAGAACTTGTCCCAATCAAGAGCAAGACAATGAAAATTAGACTAGCTTGAACTTAGAATAAAAATGAAGTTAAGAAGCAAATGAAATAGTTCTAGGACTTGCTACTAATTCAAACAAATATGCACATTCAACTATATGATAAATAGTTATCAGATTTTTGTTGAACATGTATTTAAATTCACATAGAAATGCATTCAAGCCAATATATCATGTCATAATACTAGAATAGTCTAAATAAAATGATAAGAATAACACATAACTAATATGACATTAAGTTGATAGATAGCAGCTTAATGCATAAGAGCTTGCCTAAATACAAAAAATCAATCACAAACTATCTCTACCCAACCCTACAAGATAGCTTGACATAAATATGAAACAAGCATGAATTACTCAAATCAAACAATAGTGCTAGAAAAAGGAAATCATACCCATAAAATAGAGAATGAACAATGAGTTGAATAATCTCTTTATTAAGCTTCCAAAATGTTTGGTTGTGTTATATTCTTTCCACGACTAGCCCACGGAGTTAACCGAGGGGTTAGAAGGGAGACGGAGCCCTCCCCCCCCATTCGTTGCACCAATTGCGTAGTGGGGGGAGTCATAGGGGGTTTGAGGGGTGCAGGTAACCCCACTTTATGGGGTCCAGGGTAGTGCCTAAGAAAATTTTGTTTTTGGACCCTATGTTAGGTTGGGCAGACCTACCTATGGTTTTGTGCATGATTTTCGCACATGCTTTTGGACACGATGGTTTTTGGTCCATGGTTTTGGACGCGATGTTTTTCGATCCATGGTATTGGATGCTTCGGCATGTATAAATATGTATTGTAACATTGAAAGGATCATAATGAAAAATCAATCTCGTAGTCTCGTTTTTGGGATCTAGGGGAAAATCTATGTGTATATGTGTTTTATGTGTTATGCTCTCGCATTGTTTATTTTCTGTGTTTTAGAATTCGTATGCAGGTAATTTTTGTACAGGGTTAAAACCTTCATTTGGTATTAGAGCAGGTTTATGTCAAAACCAGGGAAGGAGCACTGGACAATAGTGAAGCATGTTGAAAAGTGTGCAACAAGAAATGCTTGTTGAGAATACAACAAGATGATGGAGCTTAGTGAAAAGAGTCGCCTTCACTAAGTGGGCCCGCAGGCTATTTTTGGCGCAAGTCTATTTTTAGACTATGTCTATTTTTAGACATATGGATCATGTCTATGTTTATGGATGATTGATCAAATTGGGAAAAATAGATGGACTTCTATTTTTGATGAAAGTGTGAGTGATCACAGTGTGAGTGATCAAAGTCTATTTTTAGACTGGCTGTCAAAAATAGAAAAGTCAAATATTATTATCTCACAATAATATTTGGACTATAAACTTAATCTTATTCTCTTGGAGCACTTCAGTTTGAGCTACAGAAGTGGCACATGCAGCTGTCAGAAGGAAATACGCTTTTCTTATGAGTCAGTTGAGTTGTTGCATGCATGACTTCAGTTAGAACTCAAGTGAGTTGAGTTTAGTGGACTGGAGGTACAGTTGATGGAGTTGTGTTCAGTTTGACTTAGTTAAACTAGTTGTAGTTAGTCTAACTGCAGATAGACTAATGATGAGTTGTTAAACTAATTATTAACTCATAATAAAACTAAAGAATACATCAGTTAACTCAGTTGCATGTCAGTGCATGTTCAGTTCAACAGGGACAAGTGGTAGAGAATCAGATTGCTATCAGTTGTGACTATAGTTGTGCATCAGATCTTGCACAATCAAGGGATTGAGTATGCCAATGAGTTTGCTCACGTATTTGGCCCACATTTTAACCTTTGCTCACGTCCACAAAGAGTGAGTGACTAATTTGCAGGTGAAAATCGAGTTTGGGAAGCTATTCTCATCAGTTCTTGAGTAGGTATTGAGCAGTGGAGGCAGGCAAGCAGTGGAATAGATTTGGAGATCAGATCTGAGCTGTATTGTGTGTAACAGGTGGAGATACTTGTGAGAAGTATTATGCTGTGTAATGTTACATGACTCAATCAATATAATATACAGATAGTGTGGGGTTTTTAGCGAGATGCTTTCCCCGGGATACATACTGTGTTAATGAGTTTGATTGATGCTTCTATGTGTGCCTGTGAATGTTTCTGCTTCTGTAAATTGATGATCAACGTAGAGGACATTATGTATTATACATGTTCCGCTTATAATTGTATGATCAGGATAATCTCTGTGAATATGTGTTAAATTATTCAAAATTTCTACATGGTATCAGAGCTAGATGATTTGTAGAAAAAGTTTCTACATGGTATCAGAGCTGCTTGATTTGTAGAAGAGATTTTTACAGGATATCAAGCGAGGATTGATCATCAGATCTACTATTCAGAAAGTGTTTACATTTTATTTCTTTAGGCAGAGTCTGTAATCGGGCCAGGTAGCCTCTGGATTCATCCTTCTTTTGGAAGGTGAGATATCCGGTGAATGCCCATACAGTCGATCTCTGTACAAGAAATACTTTGTTCTCACGAATTTTAGATCGAAAGCAGTTGAGTTTTGAGCTGGTGGAATTCGAATTTAATTCCAAAGTAAGAGATGAAACTCAGAAACATTCAGTTCGAGAATGGAGATAGTATGCCCCAGTATCTCATGAGGTTCACTCAGTGTCGAGATGAGCTGGGAAGTGTGGGGGTTACTGTTGATGATGAGGATGGTGAGTTTAGGACTCCTTGACCTTCCTAAGAGTTGGCATAGCTACCAGGACTCGGTGAATGGAAGGGAGAAACTGCCAAATTGGGAACGACCATGGTCGGATTTGATGCAGGAGGAGATTAGACGGAGCACCAGAGACGGTTCTTCATCCATGCAGGATGAGGAGAACTGTGCCTTAGCGAGTAAGGCAAAGAAGGGGAAGGAGAAGGTTTCTCTTTTCGAATCTTGTTCTTCCAATGATGGGAAGAAGGTTGACAAGGCGAAGGTGAGATGCTTTCGTTGTCATGAGTTGGGTCATTATGCTACTAATTGCCCAAAGAAGAATTCCAAGAAGGGATCCGGGGAAGGATCTGAAGGTGAGGTAGCCTCACTTGCTTCACAGTTTGAGTTGGACTTCACACTCTTCGCATGCATGGTTTCATCCATGGTGGGAAGTGGTTGGTTTCTTGACAGTGGAGCTTCTTTCCACATGATCGGTGACAAAAATTTGTTCAGTACTTTGGAGGAGAAAGATCTCCAGATACTCATAGGGATGGGTAATGATGAGAAGTATAGTGTCTCAGGTGTAGGCATGGTTATTTTTCAGAGGGAGCATGGAGCTCGCCTTACCTTGACCGATGTCAAGTATGTACCAGGACTGAAGAGAAACTTGGTGTCGATCGCGATGTTGGAAGACAGAGGATATGATGTGGTCTTTAGTAAGGGAAAGGTTTTCCTTAGACACATCATCACTAGACAGGTGAAGCAGATTGGTTCACGGGTCAAGAACCTGTATGCTCTTGAGGTTCAAGATGCATGCAAAGCCTTGAGCAGCAAGGCAACTGATGGAGACTTGGTGGTTGAGAGGGAGCGTATATTACCTCTCAACATGCAGAGCTAGAAGAAGTCTCAGACGATTGTGGAGGAGCCACGATTGGTGCAGCAGCTTCAGGAGGTTGTGGAGGAGCCACAACAGGGGAAGCTGAAAGGAGATCGAGTAGAGACATCTACTCATCCAGAGACCTCTAGTAGGGGGAAACTTCAAGCCAGGTGGGCTGAGGGATCGCATGCAGCCATACCTCCAGGTAGGAGGTGGGGTGATGTGGATTGATTGTCCCAAGGAGGAGGGGCAGGATCCTTGAGGTACCCAACCTCTTGGATGAGACCTTGCTACGGGAGCCCCGATGTGTAGTAGCAGGAACTGACTGATTGGGTAGAGACAGATGCGGATGGAGCGGCAGAGAGAGCGACAGTGCAGGGAATCCCAGGACAGCGCATAGCTAGCAGGCTGTAGCAATGCGAGAGGCACAAGTGTTTTGCACAGTGCTAGGTGGCACAGAGAGGTGTGCAATGGTGCGAGATGCATGGAGATGTTGCAGTAGCGCAGATGTCAGAGAGGGAGCACTTGTCAGCAGCAGGTAGAGCTTCAGCATCAGAGGGTGTTTCTATCCCAACAGGGAGGTCAGTTGGGAGGTGCAGTGCGGATGCAATGTTGGGAGATAGAACCAGCAGCAGCACGGATGCAGTCAGAGATCAAAGTGACAGAGGCTAGAGTAGTCAGATACCGAAGATTACAGAGATGCAGAGTTTCAGTCGATAGAGGCAATAACAGTCAGAGACTTTGATGACAGAGCAAGTGGACCAGCCAGATGTGTTGCATGGAGAACATTCCAGAGTTACAGGATCGGGTTTGAGAGGAAGCCTTTCTTGTTGAGAGGGAGTGTTGAAAAGTGTGCAACAAGAAATGCTTGTTGAGAATACAACAAGATGATGGAGCTTAGTGAAAAGAGTCGCCTTCACTAAGTGGGCCCGCAGGCTATTTTTGGCGCAAGTCTATTTTTAGACTATGTCTATTTTTAGACATATGGATCATGTCTATGTTTATGGATGATTGATCAAATTGGGAAAAATAGATGGACTTCTATTTTTGATGAAAGTGTGAGTGATCACAGTGTGAGTGATCAAAGTCTATTTTTAGACTAGCTGTCAAAAATAGAAAAGTCAAATATTATTATCTCACAATAATATTTGGACTATAAACTTAATCTTATTCTCTTGGAGCACTTTAGTTTGAGCTACAGAAGTGGCACATGCAGCTGTCAGAAGGAAATACGCTTTTCTTATGAGTCAGTTGAGTTGTTGCATGCATGACTTCAGTTAGAACTCAAGTGAGTTGAGTTTAGTGGACTGGAGGTACAGTTGATGGAGTTGTGTTCAGTTTGACTTAGTTAAACTAGTTGTAGTTAGTCTAACTGTAGATAGACTAATGATGAGTTGTTAAACTAATTATTAACTCATAATACAACTAAAGAATACATCAGTTAACTCAGTTGCATGTCAGTGCATGTTCAGTTCAACAGGGACAAGTGGTAGAGAATCAGATTGCTATCAGTTGTGACTATAGTTGTGCATCAGATCTTGCACAATCAAGGGATTGAGTATGCCAATGAGTTTGCTCACGTATTTGGCCCACATTTTAGCCTTTGCTCACGTCCACAAAGAGTGAGTGACTATTTTGCAGGTGAAAATCGAGTTTGGGAAGCTATTCTCATCAGTTCTTGAGCAGGTATTGAGCAGTGGAGGCAGGCAAGCAGTGGAATAGATTTGGAGATCAGATCTGAGTTGTATTGTGTGTAACAGGTGGAGATACTTGTGAGAAGTATTATGCTGTGTAATGTTACATGACTCAATCAATATAATATACAGATAGTGTGGGGTTTTTAGCGAGATGCTTTCCCCGGGATACATACTGTGTTAATGAGTTTGATTGATGCTTCTATGTGTGCCTGTGAATGTTTCTGCTTCTGTAAATTGATGATCAACGTAGAGGAGATTATGTATTATACATGTTCCGCTTATAATTGTATGATCAGGATAATCTCTGTGAATATGAGTTAAATTATTCAAAATTTCTACAAAGCGGGTTTTCAAGTTTTTGTGTGGCACTAGTGATTATGGTTTGTGCTACCAAGGAAGACCAGGATTGGACAAAGTGTTGGATATCCGTGACTTTGTTGATGCAGACCGTGCTGGAGATCTGGATCAGAGAAGATCTACAAGTGGATATGTGTTTAGCCTATTTGGAGGTGCAGTCAGTTGGATAAGTAAAAACCAATTTGTAGTGGCACTATCAACTACATAGACAGAATACATGGTAGCCACTCATGCAAGTAAGGAAGCTGTTTGGTTGCAGAGATTGTGTTCAAGTATGGGGTTAGTACTGGGAGCTATAAAGATAGACCGTGACAACCAAAGTGAAATTTTCTTGGCAAAGAACCTTGCATATCATTCAAAGACAAAGCACATTGATGTTCAGTATCACTTTGTGAGGGATATGATAGAAGACAAAAAGGTGTTGCTGGTAAATGTGGACACTTTGAAGAATACTGTAGATGCATTGACAAAATTTGTGAGCTCTGAGAAGTTCTCTTGGTCTAGAGAAACAATGGGCGTTGCAGGGCTGGATAAATGACTAAGCCCTCTTGTGGTCCCTGTGGAAAGAAAACAACAAGTGGGAGACAAAAAGGTAATAGTGCTCCAAATGGTTACAAAAGTAAATAGTTTTCTCTTTGTTGTCCCAATTGACAGTGAATTTTCTACAAAACTAGTCTTTACCATAGTGCAAAAGGATTTTTTTTGTAGAGAATTAGATCCCATTATTCTTCTCCAAAATCTTATTTATAATTTATAAAATGAATCTCTAAAAAAAGAAAGTTGTTAAAAAATAAATGAAGCCATCCTTCCTCATAAGCGGTGGCTATCATCATAATGGGGCGAGGTGTAGGCAGTAGTGGGCAGAATGGGTAGAATGCGGGGATGCACGAATGCGAGAAGGCGGGTATGGGAGGGAAGCGGGGAAGCAATAGAAGGGGGATAAAGCCACTCCTATATCTATCCTAGTATTTGAGAAAAGAGCCTTTCTCCTTGGTAGCGTAGAAGCATTCATTGGCCTGCCTACTAATCGCTTTAGGTGGGTGCAAAAGGAAAGGTCCCGGAGGGGCTTGCGCTTCCTAGTGCAAGGATTTGACAGGCAGACCTTTTGGATGGAAAGAAAGAAGGGCTTGTTTGGGTGAGCACTTTTCACATTGATTGCTATCACCTCCTTCGTTTGGTCAGCCTACAGGACTACTGTCTTTTGGACAGCTTATTTTAGTTGGAAAGAATCCCTTTCTCTTCTTTGTTGGTGCAATCCTATTTCTCCAAGGTTCTTTTCCTCATCATTTCAAACTAAGTCTGGAAAAACCAATCAAAATAAAAATGAAAACCAATTAAAATGGAGAAAACTCAGATTTCCAAAACTGTGAAAAACAATTAATCAATCCAAATTTAATTTAATAAATTAATAAAACAAATCTAATTTAATAAATTAATAAAACCAAATTTGTTAATAAAAAATAAAAATTACCAATGAAACAAAATAAAAAACAAAATATAATCAAATATTATAAAACGAAGGGGGAGGTTGGTTTTAAGGGGAGGTTAGTTTTAAGGTCTTATGTATTTGAGTAAGGTGTATGCATACGAGTGTAATGGAGAAAGGAGAAGGGAAGCCCACGTGGGTAACATGGGTCCCTCTCCTACATAAGAGGTTTGTTAAGAAAAGCATGCCCCTGCGTTATGTTAGATATAAGTGCACCCTTCATGCCCTACCCACTTAAATATCCTTCGTGCTCATCCCACGCCATCCCGAGCCGAGCCTAGTCAACCAACTGGGGAGTCTTGCGGAATGTATAATTTGGAACTGACGGGGAAAGGAAAAGTGGGAAGAATATTCATTTCTCTATTTTTTAGTAGGTAAGCACTCACGGGGATTTGAATAAGTGACCCATCGCAAGGAGTGCCTTAACAATGCACCTATTCACAGTGAATCCAAAACCTTGTCGGCATTCCTCTCCCTATTTATATTATTTAATTTTAATATATTTAATTTACATTATATTTTATATTTATACGTTTTGTCTTATTATAATATATACATAGTATATACATAAGTATTTGAATTTGGTGGTTTTTTAATAAATATTAAATTAACAATTGCACCATATGTTGCAAAAGGAACCTCATAAGGCACGTAGTAGCATAGAAGATAGAAGTAAAATTTGTATACAATTTTATTTATTTTATTTTTACAGAAGTTTTATTTTTGCATAGAAATGTTTTGTTTTTATATAAAGTTTAGAAATACAAGTATTGTTGTCTACAAAGTGGTTTATAAGAAAATTTGTCATAAACATATTCATTAATAAATTGTTATTGTTAAAAAAGTTTTATGGTCACTTTGTGTGAGGTTTGATGAAAGTTTGAAATATCTTTTTATATCTATTATTATTTTTTTATTATCTTTAATTATATAATTTTGTATATATATATATGATTTTTATTTTTATTTTTCTTGAAATATATATATATATATATATATATATTTAGTTGGAATTTTTCACATTTTAATCCATTATTTTTAGTTGGAATATTTGACAGCCTAATCAAAAAATTAAAAATATGATACTACTTCTTCTTGACTTGATAATAACCAATGCATCAAGCAAAAAATAACTCTCAACTTATTCACTTAAAAAATGTATATTCTTTCTATATTGAACATAAATTTAATAAGTAACTTTAATTTTTAGAAATAAAATAAATAATATGACTAAAATCTTTAAAAATAAGTTTTAATTATAGATAAAAGGCCAATGCATCAAACAAAAAATAACTCCAACTTATTCACTTAAAAAATGTATATTATTTCTATATTGAACATAACTTTAATATGTAACTTTAATTTTTAGAAATAAAAACAAATTAAAATCTTTAAAAATAAGTTTTAATTATAGATAAAAGACCAATGCATCAAACAAAAAATAAATCCAACTTATTCACTTAAAAAAAGTATATTCTTTCTATATTGAACATAACTTTAATATCTAACTTTAATTTTTGAAATAAAATAAACAATATCATTAAAATCTTTAAAATTAAATTTTAATTATAGATAAAAGACCTAAGAAAAAATCATATTTACTTTCACAACAATACACTATAAATTTGTTATATAATTGTTAATTTAATATAGTTAATGAACATAACATTATGATTAAGTGTATAATAAAAAAAAATGTGACCTTTATATTTAAGCCCATAATATAACATTAAAATTATGTTGATTTTTCCATTAAGAAATCTGTGTAGTCTGTATTTTAAGGACTTGAGAAGCCATAATGAGAACGAAGTTGGTACTTTGAAAACCTTTAACATCATCAATAACCATGAGGACTTTTAACATCACTAATAACCATGGAGTCGGTAATAAGAAATTAGAAACTTGTCTTAATAATGGACAATTTTGAATAGTTGATACTTTTGACAGAGTTATATAGTTGGTACTTTCTACATCTCCAAGCAAGTTAGTGTCCAATAAAACATATGAGAAATTTTCCTTTTTGCGTTGGTAGTTATAAATAGTTGTTACACTGACACCAAGTTAGTATGTAATAAAACATATTAGAAATTTGTTGTCTTTTGCATTGCATAATTTGTATGCTTGGTACATTGACAAATTTGTATAGTTGGTACTTTGAAGACTTCCAAGAGCATGGCTTTATATGTGCATGAAGAAAATAATCTTAAAAAATGAAAATTCATTATGTATTCCATTGACAGATTTGTACAGTTGGTATAATGAAAATATATCAGTACCAAATAAGCATGAACATGGCCTTATGTTCCTATCTTCTAAAACTTTTAAATGCTTTTCCAATCTTGCCGTTGTTACAAAAACATTAGTGTTGCAGGTATATTGCATGTGAAAAACATTAAAACTACATATTAATTTACAAAACTTTATTGTTGTAGATCTGTCTTTGGGTTGATAGAAGGTTGATCTACTTTTGTTGGATCCTTAGACTGCTGCTCAATATCCTCCTCTTTTACTTTCTTCCAAATGTCTTAAATTTGGCTCGGACATGAAGTCTGAAAGAGGTTCTTTGCTTAAATGTTGAATATAACACCTTAACCTGTGATCTTGAAGGGTGAAATTAGGGGATAATGGAAGAATACATAACCCCATTTTTTTCTTTCAAAATTCCTTGAGACAAACCAGAGGCTTCATTGGCCAAACCCTCTGCATTGCCATTGTGGTCCCATAGGACATGAAAGGATAGATTTTGGCTAACTGTTGAGTGATCTTTGTGGTTATGGAGAATATTGAGCCTAACTGGAAGTCGTTCAGAAGTTCTTGATGTGTTAAAGATTTTAGAACTATCCTGGAGTCTCCAATGACTACCAATTCTCTTATTCCCAAGCCGGCAATAGTTAAACCATGGTATAGAGAATGCACTTAAACTTGGTTGTTTGTTGCAATTTTGAGCTCCCCTGTCATAAGTTGATTCTTGGTTTCCATCTGTGTCAGAGATGATTCCTCCTGCTCCATCTAATCCTAGATTGACTTTTGATGTTTCATCAAAGAAAATAATATGTGATCTCTTCCTTTTTTCCTACTTCTCAAATTCTTGCTCCCCAAGTTTGATTTTCCAACTAAAGAGCACTGAATGTATCTTAAGTCTTGCAATCATTGAAAATTCTTCGTATTGTCCCATCCATTCCATTTCTTCTCTGTTAGGAGGTCACTTATTTTGAAAGGATAATTTCTTTGTCCAATGTGTTTCCATCCTGAGACTTTTGGATTTATTTACCACCGAGTTTAGAGCTAAGAAACATTGATTGAATATAGTTTTGTTGTTGGCTAGCCGTAACTACCATAATAAATTTATTAGCAAGGTTTCCCAGATCCATCTGAAAAGCTGCTTATTTTTTAAGGACCCCCTATATAATCTACCCTACTTAGTGAATACATGGTTCCAATTTGTTGGCCTGTGGAAACTATGGGATAAGGTCGAAAGTATGTTTTCACTAAACGTGTGCTACAGAAGAACATTCCATAAATAGGCGTCTATGAGAATCATCTTCTTTTTTAAAAAAGAAACACCAACTTGGGCCTTTGATACCTCTTACTAACTGTCAATATGATTTTATGCATAAGTAGCCAACAAACCATCAGGAGGCCATACTTTCCAGATTGTTGTAATCACGAGATTGTGTAGTTGGTGATTACAACAATATTTGAGAGAAAATCCTAAAGGATTCCATCCACGTTGATTTGGCATCTTGATGTTTTGGGGCATAAAACTATTGAGAAGAAAAGTGAGAGAAGAGTGGAGAGACACAAGCAAGGTGGAGGCTCATCAAATTTCAAACCCAACCAATATCTTGAAGTCTAGGACCAATTAGATATGTCAAAGAGAGTTTATTTCCATTTTTCCTTTAGCTAATTCTTAATGGTTGAAAGTTCTGAGAAATTATGCAAAGGCTGATGCCCCATTATACTGTTATCTTGGCAAGGAGCACAATAATCCACCTCACAAGTGGCATAAGAATATAAAATAATATATCCCTTAAAATTTTATTTCTAGACAAATTGCTTAGATATTTGTGAGCTAAAAATTAATTTAAAAATAGTGATAAAGATCTTAACAAAACCTTTAAAGGGAAAACAAAGAAATCATAGAACATAAGACACATGAAAAGGAAATAAGGCCATATTCATTATGGTAAAAAACATTAGAAATAACATTAACAAATTCTGTCATCAACAAGTACAAAGTACAAGGTCATTTCCTTAGTGGTCAAGTTAAAGAGAACTACTACATCACCACCATTACAACACATGGGAGAAACTGCAGATCCTCTCCCAACATATGGTGGTATATACTATAAAGAGAATGTCAAGCTATAAAAATCTTAAAATAACAAATAGAAACACAACTGAAACTGTTTGTATTTCTTTAGAGCTATGGATATTTGTTTTTACTTTTGTATAGAGGACAACACCTAGAGTACAACACTTAGCATATACAAAGAAGTCAATCCAAGAATGCACACTAATTACTGCTTCTATCACTATGTCAGTAGAAGTCTCACTCTCCACTCACATTCTTTCAAATATGGATATGGATCTTCACTAAGAGAAGCCACCTCTGTCATAAGCATCTCAATAGCCTAGTTAAAAACATTATAATTAGCTGAATTTGTAACATTGGTTACTGGAATTCACTCTAGTTGCAACTCTCTTGCTGGGATAGTCTAAGGCATTCTTCATTTCTGAAGAAATTTACAATATGATCATTAGTCAAGCCTACAACTTGCATGAAGGAGTACATGATTGTCGGGCCAATATAGCAGAAATTTCGCTTCACTAGATCCTTGCTAATAGTTTTGTTTTGGATGAATTCATAGGAATGGTCCTTGCATACTTTTGTTTGTTCACAATGGGATTGAAATTCACGAAGCCACATCTGTTTATGTCAAATGATCTAAATTCTTGTTCAATCTAAATAGAGCCAAAAGAAAACATATCAAACTACAGACATCAGAAAAATTTGAACCTTAGGAAAGATTGTTTAAGAAACAAAACAAAATCAATAAGAAGAAGAAGAAAATAGGATTTTGAATGGAAATTATTTAATGAGGGAGAGAAATATAAAATTTTATATGGAAAAAGGATAAAAAACATAAAGGGGATATCTAAATGGTAGTACCGAAAAATATATAAAAAAACCATGGTAGGCTAATTTAGATGTAAGTTTATAGGAAAATAAGGCATGCAATGCAAAGAGGATGTCTAATGAGAGTCCCCATAATATGTAAGAAACCATCATAGCTTTCAAAGGTTTATAACATGTACATACATTACTAATTGCAATACCTTAATAGCCATACAATACCGACTTCTCTCTTTTGAAAAGCAAGAAACAATCTTCAACTACAGGTAAGAGTTACCTCAACAATGTGTTTAACATTCTCAACTATCTCTCTGATTTTGGCTACATCATTGATATCATGGTTTGCACTGATTGATGCAATTTTCCTCTCATTGAAGGTTGCCAAAATGGTGGGATCAAACACAACAAATGCATCTTTGCAAAATTTGTTCGAACTGAGATGAAGAAGAACAACATAAAGAAGCTGAAATGAAGATTTCAAGAGCAAAAAACAGGGGTGAGAAGGAAATAATACCTAAACACTTGCTCAAAATTGTGAGCCAATCGATTCCCACCTGTGCACCCATCAGAGGTAAAAGCTCAAAAACATTCAACACTATGGAGTTGAAAGTAATTAGTTCCAAGATTTCTAATTTTGAACTTGCTAAGCTAAGAGCTCAAACCTACCACCATGGTTATTCAACACCAATCTCACAACAATTATGAATTAGAAGAATTAGAAAGCCAATCATAAAAGAGCCACAAGGAATTTCCACATTCTTTTCATCATGAACAAACACACCCCATTATGGATCATGATAAGCTACATAAGTCAGATCCGTAAAAATGCAAGAAGAAAAATATTGGGGCGGTCCAGATAGCAAGCAGTTTTGATGCAATAATGTTAATTGTAGGTGGAGACTTGTCACTAGAGGCAGATTCTTTAGACCAAACAAGTTTGTTGTTACCTCGGAAACAACAACAACTGGTAACCTAATTTGCAAATGCATCCAAGGGACCTATAATTCTTGTGATTATGTCAGGGGTCCTTTTAATATTTAATTTGCTAAGAATACTAAAAAGATTTCAGGTATTCTTTGGGTGGGCTATCAGGATAAGCTGGAGGAGATACCATTGTGTTAGGGTCCCACCCTAACCCCCTTATTTATGTAGTGGGATCGAGTCATAATAAAGCGTCAATAAATCCCATATTAATAATTGTAAGTGGTTAACTCGAAATTAATGGTGGGGCCACAGTGAGTTGCAAATGGGCCATGGTATTAGATAGATGGTATTAATAAAACCCATGGTATTGATCCATGGCATTGCATGTATGAGTCATATATAAAGGATAGAGACTCCCTGCGAGGAGCATCGTGTCTTATTTTTGTATCGAGCTCTGCTCTATTGGAGGTTGCCCCCTCGAAGAGGCCAGTGAACATTGCTTTCTGAATAATAAAATATTCGTTGTTGTCTCTCACTATTCTATGTTCTGGGTATCTTTCTTCGCATATTCTGTATTTGGGTATCTTTTGCAGGTTAAGAGCATAACAAGTGGTATCAGAGCACTTTCCAGGGCCGGTGGGATCTCCATTTCTTAGCAATTTTTTTTTTGTCTAGAGACGTGTTCGGTGTCTTTAAACCATGGGATCTGTCGTTGAGCGCATAAACCTGCGGATTTGGGGAGGCATTCACACAGGAAATACAAGAGGTGGTCACGCTTGTTGGACTCCCTTATAACCCCTGTGGGTACCCCTTTGAGTAGTAGCGCATTAGACAGAACCGTGTACGGACTATCTTCCAAGTACCTTCTAGGTATATCGGAATCCCCTTAGCTCCTCTGCAACCTCGCCATAGATAAACCGTCGGCCGTCTTGTTGCTACAGTACACCGAGAACAGCACTCGGAGAGATTACTCGCCCATACAATAGGGTAGTCGGCTTGTACAGCTAAGGGTATGGTTGATCCTCCTTAGTTAGAGCCCTGAAACATTGGGCCGAGTACTACTGTCAGACCTTTATGTATATTGCGATCTATAGCACCTGACACTCCATGAGACCATAGTTCCCTTTTCTATTTGGGGATCATGCATCATCTCTGCCAGATCCGCTCGTGCAAAGGGTTGCAGCAGCAACAGACATCAGTCTCGCAGTTCTGAGTTAGCAGACCAACCATTTCGATCTATTAGATCCATCAGATCCGCAGCAGCAATCTGCTCTGCCGCTCAAAGCTATCCAATTCGCCATTCAGATCTCTCAGATCCACCTGATCTGAGTAGTTGTGTGGGGTTCTTATACCGGGGCATGATTTTTGAAGGAATTTTGGTAGCATTGGCATTTTGAGGATTCGGCTACTGCACTATTCCTAAGGAAGGAGTAAAAATCCGTTAGGAGTTTTCAAAAAAAAATAAAATTAATAATAATAATAATAATAATGATAATAATAATAAATAAATAAATAAAAATTTCTCCCGGGGCGCTTATTGGTGATCTAGCCCATCAGAATCAGGACAACGAGTTGAGCATGGTGGTACCATTCAATTCTTAGTGAACAAATTTTTTTTGGGCGGTCCCAATTTTCAAGAACATCAGGTCAGTGCATGGTAGAAACTAGAGCTCAAGCTATGGCCAATGAGAGGATGGACAAACTTGAAGAATCCTTGCAATCCCTCCAAATTCAACTTGACTGACTAACTAGCATAATCCCGAAGAGCAAGGAGGAAGCCCATGAGGAGGCGTATATTGGCAATGGACACAGTGAGGGTGAGTCTAGCCACTCTCTTCACCTCGGGGGCCCCCACCAACAATCCCGTCCACGACCTCCCAAGTTGGATATGCATAAATTTGATGGTTCTCACCCGGCAACATGGATAGCACAAATGGAGCAGTATTTCAATCTGAATAACATCTTAGATAATGAGACTCAGCTTATGGTGGGGAGCATGTACTTGGACAATGAAAGGTGGCAATGGTGGGAATGGCATCAACGTTGCAATGGACCTTTTATGACTTGGACCTCCTTCAAAAAATCTCTTACAGAACGCTTTGACCAAGAATCTTCTTTTTTGGGTCGTCTTACTAAGCTCCGACAGACTGGCACAGTGGATGAATATATTACAGCCTTTGAAGCCTTAGCCTTCCGCACTAGGGGTCTCTTAGATGTGTTCTACATGGAATGTTTTATCAGCGGTCTTAAAGAAGCCATAAAAGCTCACGTCTTACTGCACTACCCTCCCACATGGACGAAGGCTTGTAAGGTAGCTCATAATGTGGAACATATGTTAACAACCCAGTACAGTCGCCCAAATTTCACCGCTAAGGGTCGCCCCCCACAGGCTCACAGCATGACTCAAACACTTAAGGTTCAAAAGGTGTCACCTGCAGAAATGGCCGAAAGAAGAAAGCAAGGATTATGTTACTACTGTGATGAAAAATAATCCCTAGGTCATAAATGCAAGGAGCCCAAATTTTTTCAAATTGATGCCACTGATTACAGCTCATCGGAGGAAGATCCACCACTGGAGGAACATCAGGTGGTAGAAGAGGACAACCAAAAGGACAATGTCCCTGATGAACCAGTTATTTCGCTGCATGCTTTGGCAGGGATTTCTTCACCTCAAACTCTCAAAATCAGAGGTTTTATTACACATCGCCCAGTAGTAGTCTTGATTGATAGTGGAAGTACACATAATTTCATCCATCAAAAAGTCGCGGAAGCAATGCATTGTTTTGTACGAGTAGTTTCTAACTTCCAAGTCCAAATTGCGGATGGGGCCACAATGAAATGTGAAGGCTGCTTCGAAAATGTCAAACTTCAAATGGGGGATTATCAATTGAAGACCCACATGTTTGCCATACACATGGGAGGGTGCAACATTGTCCTCGGTGATGAATGGCTTCGCACTCTTGGGCCAATCACAATGGATTTCTAGGAGTTATATATGAGTTTTAAGAAAAACAACTCCACACATACCCTCTGTGGACTCCAAGCAGGAGCTCCCTCTATCATCAGCTCACATAGGATGGAAAAATTGCTAAAAAAGGGCCATCATGGAGTTATAGCTCAATTTAATGCCATCCAGGTAGTCGAAACCAAGTCTCTGCCGATTCATCCTGAGATGCAACAGATTTTAAATAACCATCTGTCGATCTTTGACAAGCCTCATGAGCTTCCACCCTCGAGAGGGGAACATGATCATAGCATCACCTTGGTTCTAGGGGTCCAACCCCCAATTGTGTGCCCATACAGATATTCGTTCACCCAAAAGAATGAAATAGAAAAAATAATCAAGGAACTTTTGGAAGCAGGTGTCATTCATCCCAGCATTAGTCCTTATTCATCACCAGTGGTCATGGTGCTCAAGAAAGATGGGGAGTGGCGGATGTGTCTAGACTTTAGGGCCCTCAATAAGTTGACAGTCAAAGATAAATTTCCCATCCCGGTGGTTGATGATTTGCTGGATGAACTCAATGGGGCTCAATTCTTCACTAAGTTGGATCTTCGCTCAGGCTACCACCAAATTCGCATGAAGGAAGTCGACATTCCAAAGACTACTTTCCGAACTCATGAAGGCCATTATGGGTTCCTGGTCATGCCATTCGGTCTTTGTAATGCCCCATCTACCTTTCAGAGCCTTATGAACCACCTTCTCAAACCATATCTCAGGAAATTTGTCCTTGTCATCTTCGATGACATCCTCATCTATAGTTGCACTTGGGCCGCACATCTTCAGCATGTAGATCTACTCTTGCAACTGCTCCACAAGCATAAATTATTTGTCAAGATGTCCAAGTGTTTGTTTGGCATGGAAGAAGTTGAGTATTTGGGCCACATTGTGGGGCATGAAGGTGTCAAGGTGGACCCCAAAAAGATCCAGGCAATGCAGGATTGGCATCAACCTAAGACCTTGAAGAGCTTGAGAGGATTTTTGGGTCTCACAGGCTATTATTGAAAATTTTTCCTCAATTATGGTCACATAGCGAAGCCCCTCACTCAACTCCTGAAGAAAAATTCATTCTTCTGGAATGAGGATGCACAACATGCATTTACAGCTCTAAAAAATGCTATGTGTTCCACTCCAGTCTTAGCACTACTTGACTTCACCAAATCTTTTGTCATTGAATGTGATGCTTCGGGTATGGGTATTGGGGCAGTCTTAATGCAGGAAGGGCGACCTTTGGCCTTCACAAGCCAACAACTAAGTGGGAAGAATCTGGGCCAATCTACCTATGAGAAGGAAATGATGGCCATTTTACATGCAATAGAGACCTGGTGACCTTACTTATTGGGGCGACGTTTCCAAATCCGCATAGACCATCACAGTCTTAAATATTTTTTGGAGCAACACCTATCCTCCCCACAACAAAATAAATGGCTTGCCAAAATGCTGGGATATGATTATGAGATCATTTACAAGAAAGGGCAATAAAATAGTGTAGCAGCTGCATTATCTCGCCAATTTGAGGAGGGAAGTACCCTGCTAGAAATTTCCCTTCCCATTCCAGAATGGATTGAAGAAGATCGCAGGGAATGGTTTTCACATCTTGGGCTCTCCCAACTCATTTCTCAATTGCAGGCAGATCCAAATTCCACCAAGGGCTACTCGTGGCAGGATGAGATTCTTCGCTACAGGGACAGAGTCGTAATATCACCAACATCCACCCTCAAAAGTCGCATTTTGGCAGAATTGCACTCATCCCCCATTGTAGGACATTCAGGCTTTCAAAAGACATATGCTCGCACCAGAAGATCATTTTTTTGGACAGGCATGAAAAAGGACATCCCCACTTTTGTAGCAAAATGCGATGTCTGTCAATGCCACAAAGGGGAGACTGTCAAAGCACCAAGCACATTACAACCGTTGCCCATCCCGACAACAATATGGACGGAGGTTTCTATGGATTTCATTACAGGTCTTCCAAAGTCAGGAAACAAGTCAGTCATCATGGTGGTTGTGGATATAATTTCGAAGTATGCTCATTTCTGCGCCCTACCCCACCCGTTTACACCAACTTTGGTCGCTCAATCTTTCATGGATCATATCTTCAAATTGCATGGCATGCCCACTTCTATTGTGTCCGATCGTGACTCGATCTTCACCAGTAATTTTTGGCAGGAACTCTTCAGGCTACAAGGCACCCAACTAAAACTCAATACTTCTTATCATCCACAAATGGATGGTCAAACGGAAGCCGTCAACAAATGTCTAGAAACCTACCTTAGGTGTTTCACTTCAGAAAAGCAACATCTTTGGGTACAATGGTTACCTCTGGCTGAATGGTGGTATAACACCAACTATCATGCCACCACCAAAATGACTCCCTATGAAGCAGTATATGGTCAACTCCCTCCTTCCCCTACTTCTTATATCAAGGGGGGCTCAAAGGTACAAGCAGTGGATCAACTCCTACAAGACCACGCAACCATGCTCACCCATCTTAGAGAGAATCTTCATCAAGCTCAAAACCGCATGAAGCAACAGGTAGACCAGCATCGCTTAGAGCGCCAATTTCAAGAAGGGGATTAGGTCTTTTTGAGGCTACAACCATATAAGAAAACATCAATCAAAGACAAGGGTTTTCAGAAACTATCTCCAAAATTCTACGGACCATATCAAGTACTTCAGCGCATTGGAGAAGTAGCCTACAAGCTGGCTTTGCCGCCTACTGCAAAAATCCATCCAGTTTTCCATGTCTCATGCCTCAAGAAAGTGATTGGAAACAATTTCAGAATTCAAACCAGTCTACCAGAATTGGACGAGGAAGGGTCAATCTGGCTCCAACCTGAATAGGTCCTAGACACACGAGAAAGGCATCTGCGTGGCCGCATGATTAGGGAAGTTCTCGTCAAGTGGAAAGACACCTCTCCGGAAGATGCAACTTGGGAACCAGCCACTATTCTGGGATCAGGTCTGTTTTGCAGGAACTTGCAATTTTTTTTCCAAATTAACATTGATGAAATTATGCTTGCAACTAGGATTTATAGAAACAATGATCTTCTCTTTCTGAATCAATCCATGAACCTGCAATAAGGAGATACCAGAAGAAAATAACCCTTTAGGTTCCTTGGTTTCCTTCTTTTCTATAAAATATTTGCTAGGTTGTGTGTTTGTCTGTGTGAGCTTATCCAAAAGATTAGCTTTACGGTCAAAGTGGTCCATAAGATCTTTTGTGGATGTGTTCCAAGTCAAGGGCCTTCGATAGCAACGTTGATGCCATTGCCACCATTGTCGTCTTTCATTGTCCAAGTACATTATTCCCACACTCAACTGAGTCTCATCATCCATGATGTAATTCAATATAAAATATTTCTCCATTTGTGCTAGCCATTTGGCTGGATGAGAGCCATCAAATTTATACAAGTCCCTAAAATTCTGACCTAGGGCCGCCATCACAAAAAAAATTGGCGAAAATTTGAAATGGTCACAATTCCGTCAATATTGCTCAGAATTCGTATTATGACCTGTTTTCGGAAATGGAACAACCATTCTACATCTGCCCATGTGATATAAATCCTGATCCAGACACTGGAATTTCATATCTGCACTGCTACTCTCCCGCCGTCACTACAATTTCTGCAAAAAAGAGTTGATTTTAAATCAGTGATATCTCCCTCATCCGGACTCCGATTCGACTGATTTTTTTGTTTGAAATTGGGTATTTTTTCACAAAGAATCTAGATATGCAATTAGATTTTGCAGATCTTGTGCCATGACGTCCAGATCTGTGCCGCAAATTTGCTGCCCTGAAAAATTGTCTGCAACCCCACTGATTTTTAAATCAGGGATATCTCCTTCATTCGGACTTCGATTCAACCGATTTTTTTTTGAAATCGGATATTTTTTCACAAAGAATCTAGATCTACAATTAGATTTTGCATATCTTGCACCAAAACGTACATATCTGATCTTCAAACTCACCGCCCCCGAAATCCTACAAAAAATTAAAAAAAGTATTCTCCACTTTTGCCCAATAAAGTGCTCTGATCCCACTTGTTATAGATCTAACCCAAAAATATATGAAAATATAAATAAACCCAAGTATCTTGGATGTTCTGGGTATCTTTCTTTGCATATTCTGTATTTGGGTATCTTTTGCAGGTTAAGATCATAGGACATTGCATATGCGATATTTGGAGAATACAATCCCCTCCTTATCCATCTAATCCTAGATTGCATTTTGATGTTTCATAAAAGAAAATAATATGTTCCTTTTGATGTTTCATCAAAGAAAAGAATATGTGATCTCTTCCTTTTTTCCACTTCTCAAATTCTTGCCCCCCAAGTTTGATTTGCCAACTAAAGGGAAATGAATGTATCTTAAGTCTTGCAATCATTGAGAATTCTCCATATTGTCAAAATCTCACACTTGGACCACAACATTAAAAGCTAATGATGCCCCATAAATATTGCATCATGACAAAATGAACAATTAGACTTCAAGCACAGTTACCACCTGCTCATGTAATGCAGACAAGGTCAAAGAATTTAACAGTAAGAAGTAACAATAATTTTACAGCTTAGCCAATGCAGAGAACCAAAATATCCAATTATTTTTAGTGATGCATGTGTACAGAAGAACCAAGAAAGACAACATAAAATAGAAGATCAAATTTGAAGAATCTGATCTGCAAATTTAGTTTGAATCTTTTAGGGTATAATATTGGATGGTGCCAATCAACAACATTCTTCAAGCTCTCTTACCAGTTTGGCAAAAAAAAAACAAAAACAAAAAAAAAACTAGGAATTAGATGGGTTTCCACATAGATCCAAGAGGATAAACCTTTATACGGTAATATGAACCCTTAACAAAATATATAGACAATTAAACAATACATAAGAAATAGAAAAACGACAACAATGTTGCTGCTAGTAAAATTCCTCCCTAAAAATATTTAAGGATATCAATACAAGAAGCTTTAACTATTAAAAGGAGTGTAATGGATGGCTGTGACAAATGACATGTACATCAATAAGTAGTCTGCAAGGCTATGTGAGAAAGAAAATGGCAGATAAAGGATTTTGAGATGAAAGTACTCTTTACATGTGTTTGCATTTCTATCGAGGTCAAAAATCAGCTCCCCTTCCTTCAGGTTTGATCCATTCATCTCCTCTTCATCTATAAAAGGTACCCAGGATCCTTCTGAACTACTTAGAACCCATCTAACCTTAGTAGGTCTCTTACTAGCATGCACTCTTGCTGTATTCTGTAGTTCACTGAAGTTTTGTGAGGATGATGATGAAACAGGTGTATTTTCATTTCTGACATCTTCATGCCCAGGTTGAAATGCCAAGGCAGTAAGCTTGAGCCAAACAAATGTGAATTAGCATATGGCATAACTGGAAGGCAAAAAAAAATCTACTCAGAATTGATGATTTGAAACTTACACTGCTTTTGTTCTCTGCTGAAGTTTTACCATCAGGGTCTTCATTCTTCCACTTTGAACTAAGCCCTCTGATATATCCAGTTTCCATAAACTTAAACACGTCTTTCTTAGATTGAAATCTATGGTCTGACACAGGATCAAAAAAATACTGCACAACCCACAAAAGCAGGATTGTCAATAAGGGAACCATAGAAAGCTTGAACTCACCTAGATTATTGAAATTCAATTTCCCTATTGTTAGCCTACCATGATCACCGATGTTTAGTTTCCTAGTTTTGAATAACTCAGCCCTCCTCACTAAGTCCCTTTCTCATTAAGTACTCAGACTAGGAATGAAAGCACTCTATGGTATTTCAATTTGTGACAAAACTCAATTAGTTGTAGGAATTTCACAACCCACTAAAAGCTTTACACTGGCATAGTTACATCTTAACTTGGATCTGTTAAGCACCGAGAGATATTGAAAAACACCATGTGTAAACCTCTTGAAGCTTAATAGATCTAGTGTTAAGACAAATCTATGCTTTTCTTATTTCTTTTCCATGGAAAACTTCCTTGAGGAAACTTTCAAGACACCTCCTTACATTGCGGGAGTGGCACCTGGGGTAAATTCTGCTAGTTTACAATAGGTACTCCTAACCTAGAGGGACTCCACTGGACTTGTACCCATGACCTCTAAGAGATCTCGGTGTTGAAATTGGTTGGTTCAAATTGATCTAGCTAACCCACTAAGCTAAGTTGGATCTATGCTTGTATATATTATATATCACCAAAATTCAACTAGTTATCATAGAGGTTCAACTCCCCTATTTTGAATAAGTCAACCTTTCTTACTAAGTCCCTTCACAACAAGAGAAAGCACTCATTGGGACTTCCAATTGTGACAAAACTCCACCAGTTGTAGGAAATACACCACTCAGAAAGCCAATTGTATTTCATGTTGGCCTTTGTTTAGGCATTACACACATATGAAGTAATGAAGATCTCCCCCCTCTAGGGTTGTAGAGCGCCTTGCTTCTCTCGGTGCAAAAACCCAGTTCTCTTTTCCCATTCCAAATTGTGTTCGTGAGGCAAAATATAGGCCTAAAGAATTCTCAATCGTAAACAAAATCCTAATGGTTGCATTGTGATGATAAAAAAAAATTGAGGCTGGTACAAAACTAAATCCTAATGTTTGTGCTATGATGATAAAAAATTTGTGAGGCTGGTACAAAACTCTTCCATGGAGAGAATGTGAGTACCTAATGAGTATGGAAATATAATTGAGCCCTAAGCTTGTGAGACGACATGTTTCTATCCTCCCTTTCTAACTTGTTAACATAAATTGCTGGGGTTTGAGTATTAAATGGGTCTCTTTGGCTTTATGTTTAATTACATGTGGAATGGCATGTGGGGGTATCCAATTCCTCCATGTTTTGTTAGTCTAAAGTAATATTGGTTGAATTCTATATGTTAAGCTTACTCTAGTATCAGTCTCAACTCTTGGGCCTATGATATCTTTGGGCTAAAACATATACCCGCTTGGGATTCTATAACAAAATCCCATTCTTCTACTCTCAGACTCAACTCCTGAGCCTATGATATCTTTGGGCTAAGACATAACCACTTGGTCTTCTACAAGAGAATCTTATTATACCTCTGATATCTTTGGGCTACACCAAACCCACTTAGGCTTCTATAGTAAAATCTCATTTCTCAGAAGCCAAGAGTACAAATTATGGGAGATTAATCAGAATGGTGCCTCGGTTTTACAAAGGCCCAGTGACCCAAAATCCCAACAACCAGTCCTTGCTATGTTCTATCTATTAGAATTCTTAGTTTCATAAAAAACAATACCTAATTATAGAAAGGGGCAAACCAAAGACATTTTGATGTAGGATAAAATCATGAAAACTTCTATTTGGGAAACTGGGGTATTTGTAAATACCTTGTCTGTGGTTCCAGCACTAGCACCAGTCTCTCTAGTTCTAAGTTCAATGATACATCATTTTCAAATCTAATTTAGAGATTCAATCACTGTAATAGCTCTTTGATACCTGCTATTGAGATGACGCTTCTTATGGGAGCTCGATCTCAAAGCTCGATCCAATGAAACATCTTTAGGCATCCACCCAATTTCATATTTTCATACCCAGGTCTAGAGACTCCCCATCATAAAGATCCCTGTAAAGGGAAATTATGTATAGACATGATGCTATGAAAATTTTTCAAAGTCATAGGCTAAGAGGCATCACTAGAGGAAACAACAATGCCTGGTCACAAAAGAAACCAATGGAAATCCATAGATGCATAATGTGTTGGAACTTAAATGTTGAATGAAAAACTTATTTGGACAGAGGTTTATAAGAGAGATTAGCTCAGAAGTAGATAGAGTGATAAAATGTCGAATTACGTCATCTGCAACAGCAAAACAAGCTAAATAATCAATAACCTTAGACCTAAATTAGCATAATAGAGTAGAAAATAAAATGCATACAACTTTCAAATAATTTGGTACCTATTTCGAAGGGTAAGTCATCTTTGGAGCACAAGCTCTTGAACCCTACTTGAAAGGGATTGAGTGAGAAAGAGCCTCGATGTCCTCTTTAATAACTTGTCTACTTGAAAAGAGATTGGCTGGGGAAGTGAGCACATTAGATTAGTAATAGAGGTAAACCAAAAGTCAAGTAAAAAAAATTGGACATTCAAACATGAAGGGAAAAATCTTCGCCTGTAATACAAATCATGAAACACCTCCCACATTGATAGTCGTGACAATAAAAATAAAAATGACTACCAGGATGAGAGGATTATAACTCTGCCCCTTTTCTCTAGAACAACAAGGCATGGAATGCTATCGACCTGAAAAGCTTGATCGAGTTTTTTTCCTTGTATTTTCATCTGAGAATGGCAGGGAAAGCCATGGCAGTCCCCCTTCTCCGATCGAGCACGCACTGGCTGGATGGCTAGTGGAAAGAAAGACAGTGTGAACGAGCGTAAAATAGTTTCCATAAGGATGTGGGAAAACCCTCGCCAAAGAAACACATAACAAGAATCGTATACGACGACGACATCTACACAAAGGGAAAACATAAAACCTTTTGTGTCGATGCAATTTAAATCAATGGACTAGCACAATCCAATCGTCTAATGATGGATCAAATGACACAGTGTGATGACAGGTGTGCATAGAGGGAGTTGGTTTTAGATGGAAACGCCTTACAACATAATAAATAATTTAATTGATAATTAATTTAATGAATAAAAATTAATTAAATTATTAAAAATGATATTTACAAATTAATTAACACAATTAATTCAAAAATATTTAATACAAATTAATTGAAATATAATTAATACAAATTGGTTAAAATATAATTAATATAAATTAATTAAATGATTTAATTAGATAATTTTATTTACATATTTTAAACCAATTTAATTTATACAATTTATAAAATAAAAGTAAAATACATGTTTACATATGATAAGCCCAACTGGTGAAATTTAACCAAACTTTGACGAAATTTATTTTCAAAATTGTAAATCAAAATGATGCGAAACTTGAACAATTGGAAAGTTGGCAATAAAATGCACACAATGGAGTAATGAAAATAAAAACCCTAGCAAAATGAAAATCTTGCAAAATAAAGTAATCAAATCAATTCAAGGTATGATATTAACAAAATTCATATGGAGGGACCCATAAATTTTTGAAAAATTATGGGGAGTGTTGTGGCCACAATAGAACCTTAAGAGATGTTTTCATTTGTGAGCGTTTATTTCTCTTGTTTTACACAAATATTGTCCAATAATCTAAGATTGTTGTCATAGTCCTTCATGATTATTCTTAATACTCTGATTGTTTCTGCTAGAGACACTCATTATTTATACTTATAGCAATCATAGGTTCAGTTATGGGAAAAAAAGTGTAGAAGCTTAAGAAAATCTAGTTAAGCAAGGTGGTAGATGCCAAGAATCCCAGTTCAAATCTATTCTCCTACTGAAAGCTCGATAAATTGATCAATTCATGGAATGATAAATGTCAGTTCTTTGTGGCAAAAATCATCGAGGAGTTTGAACCAAAGGAGGATGACTATATCCTTGATAAAATTTCCAGGGATATCGCAAAGTCTCAGCAGCATAAAATATCAGCTCAAACCAAGATGGAGCCTTATACAAATTTGTTTCATTGGGCTCTCATCCATACTAAATTAAATAAGAGAGTCATATTTAACAACCAATAGGCCATCATAAACTCTTTCAAGCCAGAAGAACTCCAGAGTAATCATAAACTCCCTAAACGGTAAATTGTTTACAATTTTTCTTTTCTATAGAAATTTCATGAAGAAGAATGTGCAATATGACCAAACTATGCCAATCTTATTAAGGAATGGTGGTATGATGAAAATAAATTTAGAGAAGAGAGCTCAAAAATGTATGTAACCGCTTCTTGTAATCCTGGCCCCCAATATATTGCCATAAAGATGCACAAATTGTTTTGGAAATAAGGTCCCAAACACTTCAAGTTAGATTGGGCCCCTCTTAACCATCAAGCCCTTAGTGGTTATGTTTTCTATTTGGAAACCATTCTCTCAGACAACCCATGTAAGAGAATTGATTCCTATCTCACACAGAGAACAGATGGGTACCACCCCTCCTTTTTACATGTATGCCTACATTATGGATGCCATATGATTCCATACACCTCCTCCTCAAATGGTTTGGAAATGGATTGTTACTCTCTCCACCCCATACATATGTGTCATTCCCAACTATGAGAAGAGAACACAAACAACTTTGTTATGAAATATATAATTTTTTCATGATTCCTCTATATTATATCTTCCTTGGTTGCCCACCTCCTAGAATAACCAATGAATTTTTTCAAGGTTTGAAGGGAATTAGTGATTGGTATATCGAGGAATTCTCATATGTCCAATTTTTTGTTGTCTATCTCTCCCTCATGATTTTCCTAGGATTATCCCTAATAGAATTATATGCAGGTGTTGATGGTGTTGGATACAAACAACATACAGGGGGATCCTCAATGTGAAGTCCCAATTAGACGTCACACCGTTTGGATTAGAAACCCCTTCTAGTGTATTGACCTGGACACCATAACTTAAGGTTTTCCTTGGTTTCAATGGATAACATAAGAGATTATCACATATCCTTTTAAATCAACAAGAAAGTTGACATTGTGATACACCAATAGTAATGTGTAAAAGGAAACCTTCACAAGCAGGAGAAGAGAGTGAGTCTCTAGAGGAAGTAATAGTACTAGCCTAAGATAGACACACAAGAGCATGAAAATATTCATTAGTTATCTAGCAAACTAGTTCACATAGACATAATGATTATTAAAGCAAATAAAACACACATTCAACAAGATAAGTACCAAATCCAATGAAGTAGGTTAATTTATTTAGTATATATGAATATAACATATACCACAAACATCCAAATAATAGTCTCAAAGCATCCATGATACATGCATGAAAGTATGTTGACTAAATGAGCTTCAATATTAGGTGAAAGATCCAAGTACATAGTTATAATAGTGAGGCACTAGTTCTAGTGGTGGAACTTTAAGTCACTTCTTGCTTCTCCAAAGAATATTTTTCTCTCCTATGCCAAGTTGAATAAGCCAAGGCTAGCTCTCCAAAGTCTATAACTCAAAAAACCATTTTATTGATTTATGAGATAGCCTTTATAACAAGAGGAATAACTTTTCCACTAGTACAAATGGGGCCAAAATTTGATGCACCTTACCAATTAATTTAGCAAGAAACACTTGACCTAGAATGAATTCACATGAAAAGTAACACCTACACAATAGCACAAAACCAGAAACATGAAGCCAAATCCCTCAGCAAAACAAGATACTTTCTGATGGAAACTTCTTCCAGCTAAGCTTACCTACAAGTCAGTGTCAATAAGGTGTTGTGGACAACTCCTCTATCACATATTAAACTACTTAACCTCTTTAAAAGGTAGAACATTCATTGCATAGCTCCAGTTACGATTAGAGACACGATAATTATAAGAATGGAAGAAAGTAACTAAATTGTGTTTATGGGCTAATGTGCATGGTTTAGTCTGCGTTTGATTAACAGAGGGTTTCACTATTTCTTACATAGGACTCAAATAATTTACAGGGGGATTTTTATCTATTTGTCATATCATTCTAGATGATATAATTTAAGAAGAGGAGAGACAATATAAATAGTAAAAGACCAAATATCATGAGTGCTAATGCTAAATGACAGTGATGTGCTAAATATTTTCAACCTACTATTGTTATTGTTAATGTTTTTTCCACTTGTATGGGTAGTCAATGTAATTCAGTGGAGTGATGAGGACTATTTGAAACAATAATCAAAATGTTCTGTGACGATGTTGAACATCATGATGAAGAGCTTCATAATGCAGTGAATTTATCTATGAACCCTATTGTTCCAATAGTTTATTTAATTGACCAGTTTCTAAGTCATCTAGGAAACGGTTGAGTAATCACTTAGAGGTTACTTTGTGTTCATTTCTTACAAATTAGATACCTATTTTTGTCCAACAATACAATGACAAGGATAATTTTGAGAGAAGATTAATTGATTCTGTTGAAACCATCCCACACTGAGAAAGAACATATTTACAACATTTAGAAAGTAGCTTTCAAGACTACATATAGATAGGCAGCGGTGACAAGGGAAATGTAGAGCTGGGGCCAGAAAGTGGAAGTTGCCATCATCCCCACATCTTTTTTGATATGATTGAAAGCATGCATTGACTACTCATTCTAAGAAAATAAACTGTCTAAATGTGTAGAAAACAAAGAATAGGCATTTAATGATTATGTTTTTAGGTTTATGACCTTTCCTGAGACTTTAAGCAAGAATCAAGGTTGCCTAGTAACAATGGGTGGCTTACCTAGTAGTATACTTATGTTTTTCCATATCCAAGGTTAGGGATTTTCCTCTAGGGAGAGTGTAAGAGATAATATTTTTGCAATTTTTCGATGGATAAAGTCCATTCCATGTATTCAGAGTTTGCATTCAATTAAATTTGGTGAGAAATATTTGGAGGTTTTATTAACTTAGCTAGCTACTCCATAGTAGGAATAGTCTCGTAGAGGGTATTCAACAAGAAGTTCTAATATGACCCTTTACTGGAGCCTTTCCGATCCTAAAGTGGTTTTAAAGAGATGGGAAGAGGTTTCTCAAGCTTGATATAGTGCCATTACTCTGGATCCAATTCCTTTTGTAACTCAAACAAGAACAACCATCATGGGTGATAAATATTGGGTTATAAATGTCTACAAATCACTCAATATGATTGGGATAAACGAGTTCCCTCATGCCATGCTTGAAAAATATGAAAAATGGTTGCCTAAATTCTCAAGTAACAATGCAATTTCAACTGAGCAACACATCACTAGATTTTATTAGGCTATTGGTAGGCATGGGATTCCTAATGAAGATGAAGATGTAGTCATGAAATTATTTGCATTGTCTCTAGAAGAAAATGCTAAAACATGGTTTAATGGCTTACTAGACTATGGCATCACAGATTGGAATGATTTTCATAATGATTTTACAAAAAGGTGGTCTATTAGGAAAGATGCAAGATTAATGTTCACACAACTTCATGAGATGAAGAAGGATAGTGATATAGTTAAGGATTTCTATGAAAAGTTTCATAAGTTGATAAGGGATTTTCCTCCTAACTTGAAACCAAACCATGTGGTCATATTATTACATTATACAAATTCCTTTGAATGGAAGTTTGGTTTCTTACTAAGAGATAAGTACCCTACTACTTTAGAGTTAGCAAAGGAATATGTAGCTAAAATTGAATAAAAATTTATTTCCTCTAAATAGAACCTTTAATGCTTCTAGAGCCTCTTCATCTAAATCCAAAATGGAAAAGAATACCATAAATACTAAAAATTCATCCATATCCATGTTGTAGTACTTGGCCAATGAAATGAAGAGAAGGGGAATTTTTTTTTCAAAATATAATGAATTTCTCCAACACAAAACCAAGCCATGCAAATTAAGATACTCCTACTAGAGAGGAAAAGTAGGTTTAAACCTAGGGGAAATTCCAATTGCCCAAATCCTCTTAGTGGAAATAATAGGGTTGATTAGGAAGATCTCCCTTGGTGTAAACCTTGCAATCTACCACACTACCATGACACTTGATTATAGGGCCAAAGAGATAATTGAATTATCAAGTGAAATTAATAAGGATGACCCAAATCACCTCAACAACTATGTGGAAGAAATCGTAAACATGGTCAACAATTACTATATGTTTTCCAATGGTCAAATGATTGACCAAGAAGCCATTGAGAGAGTCTTAGCCCCTAGATCTTCTCAAAAAGAAATGAGGAAGATTAGAGATAACAAATGGACAACTTATTAAAGAAAGGGGAAACAACAAATTCAACCTCAAGAACCTCAAGAGAAAATCTAACTTAAGAATATTCTTAAAATAAAGGGCCAATCAATGGGGGTTCAAGATAGAGATTTGAATTCTAATATATCAACTAAATAAGGTTCAAAATTAACATTGATTTGGATATGTACTTAACTAAATCCCACATAACTTCCCCGTTACGAGAATTAATGATGACTCCATAACTTAGGAACAAGACACAGAAGGTTATGGGATTTACTAAATATTATCCTTCCCAATATCAACCAATAGTATTACAAAAAATAGACAGAGGAGGTTCAAATGGTAAGTACGAACTATTCTTCATTTCTTTGGATGCTAATAATTTTAATTTTCACAATTTGATGTTAGATATTGGGGCCTCTACCAATGTTATGCCTCTTTGTGTCATGCAACAATTAGGGCTTAAAAACCACTATACCTTGTAGACATGTGTGAGATATGGATGCTAGAGAAGTGAATCTTTTTGGTGTGATGAATAAATTGCAAGTGCATTTAGTCATTGATTTGGATATTACACTTTTAATGGATATCATGGTTATTGATGTGTTATATTCCTATGGCATGTTGTTGTCTAGTAAGCTTTCTCACGATCTAGGTGGAAATTTACAAATGGATTTGTATTTTGTCATATTCCCCCTCTTTTTATGGCAATTTTGTCACATTTTATAGGGAACCACTTAGAAAATACCATGTCACAGACCATAAGATCCCAAAAATAATTTTTTATGTGTTGTAGATGATAATATATGGAACTATGCAATCCTTTCTCATTCCTTAGCACCTTGGCTCATTGAAGAGGAGATTAATGACCAAATACGGTATGTGTACTTTGATGGGGCCTAATATCAACTAGGAAATGGAGTTGTCATCACTTTCCTTTCACCCTTGAGTGAATAGTTGAGCTTGTTTGATTTCGCTATTTCGGTGCCAACAATAAAGTCAGAATTGTGAAAAAAATGCCCTAAAATAGAAAAATATGCTCAAATACAAATAACCTTATGTGGTTGTCTAGATTTGAATGAAGATATATAAAAGGGGGAAGTTAGAAAACATATATATACTAAAGTCTGATGCAAAATGTTGTAACGCCTCCTCCCACATCTACCTAATTTCATTGGCATGTCGAGGTAAACATGAGTTGAAGGCTACTATAACATGAACCAACCTCTTAAGTATAGTTAAGGAAGTGGATTTGATAAACTAGAACTTTACTAACCTTCCTCAAGAGCTACAGGAAACCCAAGAGCTAAAAAACCAATCCAAGTACCCAAATGTATAGGAATTTACAGGGTAAGTTCCTTAGATAGAACACCAAAGGACACCTCTCACAAATAGATCACAGATCAATACACCAATATTCTTGACGTGGTTAAAACCCTCAAAGAGGGAAAGAATCCACGGTCTGAGCCAATGTAGCCACTTCAGGAAATTTATTAATAAAAGAAAGAAAATTTACATAAGCTTCTCTCATGAACGGTCACCCTACAAATGACCCTCCATGCTCTTTAAATAGAGATCATGGACCAATCAGGTGTTAAGACACGGATCAAGTGTTGGTAATATCGAAGAGAGAATGAACCGTCAAATCACTTAATGTATAGAACATATCATGATCGTCAGATTGTAAGTTACAAAAGTACATAGTAAAGAAACACACTTTACCTAACTCTACACTAGACCAAGTTATACTTAACTATTTCCTATGTGTCAGAATATCTTAACACCCGACCTTAAGAACAACTTGGGATAGGATTGAAGGATGTACAAATATGACACAATAGGAGAAGGAAGGAGGCATTAGAGCCTATCCCCCTTAGTGACAACTTCCTGAACTCCAACCATAAATCGAAGTGTAGTAAACTTTGCCTCTATGAGAGCCTTTGTAAAGATGTCTGTAACTTGATCATCAGTTGAACAATATTGCACTTCAAGAACATGGCCATGAATGAGCTTTCTGATGAATTGCATGTGTAGTTAAATGTGTTTGTTGCACTGATGTTGGACTAGATCTTTACATAGTTTAATGGTACTTTGATTATCACACCAAAGTGTAGTCGGATGTTGCTACTGAAAGATAAACTCTGATAGGATCTACCGAAGCCACAAGGCTTCCTTACTAGCTTCTATGGCACCATGATACTCTGCTTTTGCTGAAGAAAGAGAAATGGCACTTTGTTTCTTACAAGCTCATGTAATAGGTCCAGAACCAAGAGTGAACACATAACTTGTAGTAGACTTCTAATCATCAGGGTCACCAGCCCAATCAGAATCAGTGAAACCAACCAATATAGGAGATGCTTCTGCATTGTAATGAATCCCAAACTGAATTGTACCTTGAACATAACGAAGTATTCTTTTAGCTACTTTGCAATGAATTTCATGTGGGTTTTTCATAAACCGAGCAATAAGTCCAACAACAAAGGAAAGGTCAGGACGGGTATGGGTCAGATACAAAAGTTTTCCTACAAGTTGAAGGTATAAGGTAGCATCAGCTTCAGGGGAAGTACAAGTGACTAGAAGTTTGACTTTAGAGTGAAAGGGAGAAGGGGTTGGCTTACAGTCTTCCATGTGAAAGTGGCGTAGAAGATTATAGGCATACTTGGAATGGGAGAGGGAAATACCTTCCTTGGATTGGAATACTTGAAGAGTAAGAAAATAATGCAAGTGTCCTAAGTCTGTCATTTCAAACTGCTTTTTAAGGCTAGACTTCACATGATTTAAAAGGTTTGGATCACTACCAATAAGGATAAGATCATCAACATAAAGAACAAGAATGATAAGATACTTACCCACTTCTTGGTATAGACAGTATTGTCAGAATGACACCTAGAAAAGCCAGTATCTAAAAGAAAGCTATCCATTTTGGCATACCAAGCCCGAGGGGCTTTCTTGAGACCATAAAGGGATTTCTTAAGACGACATACAAGGCTGGAGTTTATTTGTATAAATCCAAGAGGTTGTTCCATATAGATTTCTTCATGCAAGTCCCCATGCAAGAAGGTAGATTTAACATCCAGCTGATGGACTTCCCATTTGAAAGAGGCAGCAAGGGAAAGAAAAAGGCAGATAGAGTTCATTTTCGCAATAGGGGAGAAGGTTTCAGTATAGTCAATGCCTTAAACTTGTGAGAAACCCTTAGAAACAAGACGAGCTTTATGTTTATCAACTTTTCCATCTGGTCCAAACTTGGTTCTATAAACCCATTTGCATCTAACAAGTTTTCGTCCCTTTGGAAGAGGAACAAGATCCCATGTATCATTTGACAATAATGAATGGTATTCTTCATTCATAGCTGCGTCCCAATCTGGATGGCTTGAAGCTTCTACAAAAGTGTCAGGATCATAATTCATTGAAGCTTGAGCAAGTAAAGAAGAGGCTCTATCGAACTGAGAATGTGTACGTCATTGATCTGTAGGATCACCTACAAGAGCACTTGCTACATTCCAAGTAGCACAAACCCATTTTGGAATTTGAGGAGCTGAAGGAGGATCCTGAGAAGGTGGGGGAGGATTGTCATCCTTGCTATCATCATCTGAAGAAGAAATATTTTCAGAAGTAGAAGGGATAGAGAGAGGTGGCACATCTACCGAACTAGGCTTGTAGGCCGATATATTTTCAGCAAACTTTACATCTCTTCTAATGATAACATTTTTGGACTTAAGTGGAATAAGTCTATATCCTTTGACATCTTCAGAATATCCAACAAAAATACATTGTTCACTCTTAGGTTGTAAAGCTTTATGTTTCTCATCTGGAATATGGGTCCATGCTTCACTTCCAAAAACACGAAAGTGACTTACATCTGGTTTAATTGAGCTCCATGCTTCTTCTGGAGTGATATTCTTTAAAACCTTAGTAGGAGTGTGATTTATTATGTAATTTGCATAGTTAATTGCTTCTTCCCAAAAACTAAGACGAAGTCCTTTAGATTGAAGCTTACAATTAGTCATTTCCTTTAAGGTGTGATTCTTCCTTTCAGCTACACCATTTTTTTGTGGAGTATATGGAACAATATGTTGCATTTGAATTCCATGCTCAGTGCAAAAGTTGATGAATTTGTTGTTAACATATTCTTCACCATTATCAGATATTATCTTAAGAATTTTTTATCCAGATTGTTTCTCATCAAAGGCCTTAAAGTCCAAGAACATGTTAAATACTTCACTCTTGAGTTTTAAGAAGGATACCCAAGTGCATATGGAGAAATCATGAATGAAAGTTAAGAAATACTTGTAGCCAGAGAATGAAACAACTGGAAGTGGACCACATAAATCACTATGCACAAGTTGTAAAGGGGCTAAGGCATGCCAAGAGGCACATTTTTCAAAACTCTCATGATGATGTTTTCTGAGTACACATTTGGAACAAACACCATCTCTGCAAGATACCATAGGAAGACCTATCACAATATTTTCTTTACATAGATTTTGAAGGGAGTGATAGTTTAAGTGACCAAATTTCTCATTCCAAAGTTTGCTCACTTCATCATTATGAGAAACAAATACCGAGGGAAGGGTTGATGACCCAAAGTTGTTAAAATTATACAACCTTGTAGAATCACCAGCAATGTCAGTAGCTAAAATCTTTCTAGGATCTCTTAGGTCCTTAATTACAACATCATGAGGTGAAAATTCAATGGTTTTAGCTTCACCTGAATAAGTTATCTGATATATAGAGAGAAGGTTACAGGATAAGGTTAGAGCACATAATAAATCATTAAATTGACCATTGTTTAGATGAACAGTTCCAATCCCTACAACACTAAGAGATCTATCATCACCAACATATATATTTTTGGTGTTACAATCATTTGAAGAAGAAAACATGTTTTTGTTTTTGGCCATGTGATAAGAAGCTCCAAAATCAATGAGTCACTTATGAGAATGAGAAGAAGAAGATACATTTAGTTCATAACCAGACCCAAATGCTTGACAACCACATGCATAAAGTGTTATTCCTAAAGATGAAGTTGAAGTTGAAGAGTGCTCCAAATGGATGTTATTCTTCTTCATTGCTTCTTCCAAGGATTCTGTCTTCTTAAAGCATTTGGATTCTAAGTGGCCATCTTGATTAAAAAAGTTGCAATGTTTATCAGTCTTCTTCCCTTTGATACCATGTAGGAATTTACAGGGTAAGTTCCTCAGATAGAACACCAAAGGACACCACTCACAAACAGACTGTAGATCAATACACCAATATTATTGACATGGTTAAAAACCTCAAAGAGGGAAACAGTCCACGGCCTGAGCCGACTCAACCACTTTACGCAAATTATTAATAAAAGAAAGAAAATTTACATAAGCTTCTCTCATGAACGGTCACCCTACAAATGACCCTCCATGCACTTTAAATAGAGATCATGGACCAATCGGGTGTTAAGCCATGCATCAAGTGTCGATAATACCAAGGTGAGAATGAACTGTCGGATCACTTAATTTCTATAACATATTGTGACCATCGGATAGTAAGTTACAAAAGTACATAGTAAAGAAGCACACTTTACCTAACTCTACACTAGACCAAGTTATACTTAACTATTTCCTATGTGTCGGAATATCCTAACAAAATGATAATCTAAACTACTTTTTTAGTGACCTAGGCCCTCAACCGCATGCATGAAAAGGCATAAATGTGGTTATAGGCCTCCAACCATATGCATAATCCTACTAGGGTGTGGTTATGGCCAAAAACTTTCAGTTCAGATGATGTGGTCCCATATTTTGTGCCATCATTTCAGGCTAGCCTCCAGACCACTGCCCAAAACTCAACAAGACATTCCAAAATTATAAATAACATCAGGACAAATACATTCATACAAAAATTGATCAAGGAATTGACCTGACAAGGCCTAACCATGACAGTCATTTCATCAAACATATGGTGAACATATAATCTACAGGCCATGAATGCAGGTCATGAATGCATATCTAAAAATTATCTGAGAATCACCAAGAATGTCTAATGCCCTCTCATAATAGTTGCAGTAACATTTGTTAGCTCATGCATTCATTAACCATTTATCAACTAATCAAAACATATCAAGAGCCACAACTAGCACCTGTAATGGAACTAAGTTTATAACCAGAATAATAACCATGATAGAACAACCATCAAAGCCAAATAATAACAAGTACAAGTACTCATAAAAAGCAATAAGAAAAGAGATATTATTACCATATGCAAAAGCCAACCAAGTCATGGACTTCCATGTACCATTCGATCAGATATTGAGTCGAACCAAATTTTTCTTTCAAAAAATCACCCCTGTGCCATATTCTAAACATGAATGTGGGATCTAAAGAGATAACAACCAGAGATTCCCAGATATTAAACCATCTCCACCCTCACGCTCCCTTCATCTCACCAAAACTAGTCAAGAGGTCACATAAGCAAACAAAAACTTAAACAACCAAGGCTTCCTGAAGATTAAACTAGCTCCACTCTCAGGCTACCACAATCCCACCAAAACTGGTCAAGAGATCATTAAGACCAAAACAAGCTTGGATGCCTAAAAATAATTTCATCATTACCTTGAGGAATTTTCCTGTCTCCACCCACCTGTTGAGGTATTCTTGGAGATTACACCACCTCCTCCCCCAACCCTTGGGAAATTTCCTAAGACCACCTCACTGGTTCCAAAACCATCTAGAAATCCAAAGCTTAACCAAATAATAGAACTCCATCACACCATGGTTATCTAAAAATTGTAAGGCTAGGCTGAAACCATTTTCACACCTAGAAAAGCCCATGTCAATGACAATAAGAGAACCAAACACACAAATGCATGTACCATGCATTCACAAACTAGTTAGGAATCACACATGCAAACTACCTGTAAGTCTTCCTATTGAAGTTGCTTGATCCAACTTTTCCTTGCTTATCCCTTTCTTTCCTTATCCTTCCTTTTCTTTAATTTTCCAATGGTAGAGTGCTCCAAGAATTCTCTAAGTGTGCAATAGTATGAGAGAATAGAGATAGATCCAAAAATGAACTAACAAAAGTCATGAACTGATCCTCATAATCCTTTTTATTATTGAGGCCTCTATTTTCTTCAATTTCCTCTATTTTCCTTCAATTCTATGTTATATAAATATGTCACCCTTCATCTCCCTTTTCTCCTATTTTCCTTTACTTTCATAAATAAAATTCCAATTTAATGCCTCTTTGCCTTTTCCAATGCCTTTGCTAATTTCCTTAGCCATAATAAACTAAAATGACACCCACTAGGATGTTTTCTCCAAACATTCAACTTGGAATATGTGTCCCATGAATTTGGTCTTATTCTTTTGCCTTTATTAACTTTATTACATGAAATTTTAACTCGAGGCTGTTAAAAACCCCTCCCCTTAGGGGAACAACGTCTTCGATGTTCTATGACATGTATGACCAACAAGAATACTGAAAACCAAAACATAATGCCCATGCAACTTTATAACTTAGCTCGATGTAATATTTACAATGAACAACCTACTGACAAGCAAAACCAACATACAACCATACCACTTATTGGAGCTTTATAACAAAACTCATTGCAATATTTACAATAACACCCATACATAAATATGTACATATACCAAAAATCATTTGCCTCAACCAAAAAATAATGAAGGATACATATTCCACATATGATCAACCATCTCCCATGTAGCTTCATCGTGCCCAAAGTGATTCCGCTGCACTTGAACTTTCTTTATTACTCAGTTCTAGAGCATGGGCTATTTCTGCTACAATATGCACTGAGGTTTCAGCTGGAATTCTCCTTCTGGCTCCACCTATAATACAAACCAGTCAATCACATGATTAACATCCTTCACATATCTCTTAAGTAATGAAACACGGAAAACATCATAGAATTTCATTGTCGGAGGTAATTCAAGTATGCAGGTCATTGATCCAACCCTCACAATTATATCGAAAGGCTTGCAATACCGAGGTGCCAACTTGGCACATGATCCAATCCTCAAGGAGCTCCTCTTGAGCTTGATGAACAAGTACACATGCTCCCTAATCTAAAACTCCTTAAACACCCTATGTTAGTCTGCATAAATATTCTGCCTATCTTGTGCTACCTTTAGATTCTTCTTGATAACCCGCATTTCCTATTCCATATATGCCAACATGTATGGTCCTATTAGTACCCTATTCATTGGAATACTCTTGTTGATGGGAGTATTACAACTTTGCACATAAAGTGCCTCAAACAGACTCATCCATAGTGACTCCTGATACCCATTATTGTAAGAAAACTCAATCAGTGGAAGATACTCCTCCCACTTCCTCTACTATTTCATAACATACATTTTGAACATGTCCTCCAGAATCTTGTTGACCCTCTCTATCTAATAATCTATCCATCTGTCTATGGATGATGAGTTGTACTAAAGGCCAATTCTATAACCAAACCTACAAATAACTCCTTCCAAAACCTGAAAGTGAACTTGGCATCTTTGTTTGATATAATATTCTTAGGAATACCATGTAACCTCACTATCTCCCTGATGAAGACTTGAGCTACCTCACTAGTTGAATAAGTAGACTTAACTATGATGAACCGAGCTACCTTTTTCAACTTTTCAAGCATAACCATAAGAGAATCATGTTGCCTAGATGTCCTCGACAAACCTATAATGAAGTCCATGGAAATAAGCTCCCATTTCCATTATGGAATCGGGATCAACTATAATATACCCCATAGATGCTTGCACTCTGCTTTTACCTATTGAAAATACAAACACCTTAATGAACTCAGCCAAGTATTTCTTCAAATATGGCTAGTAGTAAAACTTCTTCATAGTTGTTAGAGTCTTATGATATCCCATATTACCTGAATATGGATTCACATGAAATTACCTCAAGATAAGATTCATGAGTTCATTATTGTCCAACACATAGATCCTGTCCCTAAATCTCACCATACCAACTATTGTGAGATGATAATCCACATTCTGATTACCTATACCCTATTGTTGTAACTTGTGCTTAAGTTGTTGATACCTGTCATCTTTATATCTTGCATATAAGATTTGATCCTATAGATATGTCCCATATGAACTCATAGTTGCTATGTGATTTACCTACACTCTTCTGCTAAGAGCATCTGCAACCCTGTTCTCTTTTCCCTTGATGTACTTGATATCAAAGTCAAACTCATTGAACATGGACAACCTGTAGGTTTTAACCCTGTACAGAAATTACCTGCATACGAATTCTTAAACAAAGAAAATAAACAATGCGAGAGCATAACCCATAAAACACATATGCACAGAGATTTTTCCTTGGATCCCAAAACCGGGACTACCAGCTTGATTTTTCATTATGTTCCTTTCAATGTTACAATACATATTTATACATGCCGAAACATCCAATACCATGGACCGAAAACCATCGCGTCCAAAAAACATGTGCGAAAATCATGCACAAAACCATAGGTGGGTCCGCCCAACCTAACATATGGTCCAAAACCAAAATTTTCCGGGGCGCTGCCCCGGACCCCATAAAGTGGGGTTACGGGTGCCCTTCAAACCCCCCTATTAACTACGTGGAAAGAATATAACACAACCATCTAGCTTTCTTGAAATTCAAATCAGGTTAGCCAAACAAGTATCTCAACCCACTATGATCACTCATCAACATAAACCTTCTGCCAAGAAGATAGTGCCTTGACATATTCAATGCATGAACGATCACTTCCAACCTAAGATCACGCGTCACATAATTCTACTCGTTCTCATTCACTTTCCTTGACTTGTAGCATACCACTCGTTGCTCTTGCATCAAGAATCCACCAAGTCCTCTCTTGTAAGGATCTATACACACCAAAAACTCCTTATCTAGATTTACAATCTTTAGAACTTAATCATTTGTAAGAAACTGCTTCAACTACTCAAATCTGGCTGCATATTCCTCTGTCCATTCAAATTTATTTCCTTTCCTTTTAAAAGATGTAATAGGATAGGTAATTTGTGAGAAGTTTCTAATGAACCTCCTGTAATAACCTGCTAGGCCCATGAATGATCTAACCTCATCCACATTCCTAGGACTTGTATATTCCATGATAACTCTGATATTTTCTGGATCCACTACTATGCCTTGCTTAGAAACAACATGTCCTAAGTAATGTACCTTTGTCTGAAAGAAACTACACTTTCTAAGCTTGGCATACAATTGATGCTCTCTTATCAATCTCAATAATGATGCTAAGTGTTCGACATGCTCTTCCTCATTCTTAGAATATATCAATATATCATCAATGAATACTATCACAAACTTGTCCAGATAAGGATGCAACACACTATTCATCAGATATATGAAAGTAGCTGGAACATAAGTCAAACCAAAAGGAACCACAACAAAATCATAATGCCCACACTTGGTCCGAATATTAGTCTTGTAGACATCTTCTTCTTTGATGCGTACCTAATGATATCTTGATCTCAAATAAATCTTCGAGAACACTGTTGATCCCTTCAACTAATCACATAAATCATCGATCCTCAGAAACAAATATATGTTCTTGATCGTCACCTTGTTCAACTTCCTATAACCAATGCACGACCTAAGAGTACCATCCTGATTCTTCAAAAACAACATTGGTGCACCCCAATGTGATACAATTGGCCTAATGGATCCCTTGTCAAGCATTTCCTTCAATTAAAACTTCAATTCCACTAGCTCTAGAGTGCTTATCTTGTAAGGTGCTTTTGATGTTGGTGCTACTCTTGGTACCAACTCAATAGAAAAGTCCACTTCTCTGTGAGGAGGAAACTCTGAAGTCTCTACTGGAAAGACATCCTAAAATGATGCAGAACTAGATACCTATTCAAGACTTCCACATCCTCAGCATCCTTACCTTTATCACTGGAAACATGCACTACAAACAATACACATTGTTTCCTACAACTACGCTTTTCCTACATAATTGTAACCATTCTCACTGATGTAGGATTTTTCTTACCCTACAAGATTCTCTTCTCTCCATCATCATCCAAGAACTCAATAGCCTTCTCATAAAAATCCACCTTAGTCCTATGAAGGTACAAGAAATCCATACCTAGAAGCATAATGTATGATCCCAACATAAGCACATTGAGATGTGCTGATGTAGGCATACCATTTAGCTAAAATGCACAAGAACTGACATAATGATGAGCTATTTTCTTATTACCTGTAAACAACTGCACCAACCACACTTATCCACCAAGTTAGGATTACCATAACTAAATTAAATTCAAGTTCAATCAAAATAGAAACAACTTTATCACAAAGCTTACCTTTCATCTTAATAAATGGATGCTTGGCGATCCGCCTGCTTGTAGATTTGAGGAATTCTCTGTCCAACATCCCCAACTATCTGCACCTCTTTAGCATTATAGATTTGAGGCCTACCACCATGATATAATGGAAAATCCTTCTTACGATGATATTTTCCACATATCCAACACTATAAAGGCCCACTACCTCTATTCTACTGCTCTCTAGGCTAAGACCCATATCACTTCTTGATTGCATTAAACTTCTTGTAAGGAGCAACATTCTCTTTCTCACCTGCATCTTGAGGTCTTCCCTTCTACGGTGACCACATTCCTTTAGTCTTGTCATTCTATTTCCAACCCTACTTAGAATCAGTCTTATGCTTTGATTGCTCATAATAATGCTTCAATTTTCCAATGACTTCCTTGAATGACTGAGGCTCATCATACTAAATCTGATCCTTAAATGTTAATGACATTCCACTGATAAATATATGAAATTTTGTCTTCTCATCCTTAAGATACAACAAATACCTCAACAAATCCAAGAACTTATTTTTATACTCTTCATCTGTCATAAATCCCATCCTCAACTCATTGAACTCCTTGGCCTTTCTGTCATAGTACCTCTCTGACAAATACTTCTTCATGAAGATTCCCTTGAATTCATTTCAACTCAAATCCTCTATCCTGATATCTCTGACATGCTTCACATCTTCTCACTGGATGTCTTCTTTCCCTTTGAGGATGAAAATAGCTATCATGGACTTCATGTTCTCTGTCTAATCATGCAACTCAAATAAATTCTTCATCCCAAGTAACCATGCCTCTGCATCCACTAGTTTCTTCAACTCTCCATCAAATGTAGGGGATATCCGGAAAATACCGCATCTCAATCCTCCTGTAAGGATGATAGTGATGATGACGGTGATACCTATCTGAAACAAAACTAGAATAGAACCTGTAGCCATTACCTCTTCTGTCTGGTATATCCAAGAACCTACCATCTCTTATTGTATTATCCTTGTCCAACATTTTCCCACCATGAGACTAGCAATCATATTCCCCATTAGTCCTGTCCTCCTATCCATAATTGAATAGTGGTTGTCCTTGTCTTTGAAATTCTGAAAAATGCTGAAGGATAAATGGATTTACCTCTGCTTGTTTCTCATGTTCCCTAGAAATCCTTTCCTGTGATTGAATGATTCTGTCATTATCTGCCTTGCAACTCCTAATTTCTTCCTTTAAAATTCTCAAGGTGTATGTTATGTCCAGAGAGTACACATCTCTGTGTTGTTCATCTGATTAGTAAGGAGAGTCTCATGAACTGTAATCCACCATTTTTCTAGTCATCTTTGATCCTCTTCTTCCTGCAGACATACCATGTTAGATAAACATAATACAAACAAAATGGAAGTCTATGTGCTCTACTCGGGCCTCCAAACAAACTAGTATCTCATATAAAAGCACAAAACCTCGTTAGAGAAGCCGTGGTACTAGTATCTGAGCATTCTATATAAATCCAACTACCCGATGACCCTTTCAAGCCTGCTTGACCTTGAACACTCTCGCCCACCACCTTGCACGTTGATTCCATCACCCAAGGTACTACATTTGTTACACTATCATCGCTGCACAATATATATACTACAGGTGGGTATGGAGAATTCGACTCCCTACCAACTTGTCACATCACATTAAACTCCATCCTTCCATCACATACTACATGCCTCGTGGGGTGAACTCTGAGGTGGTTTGGATAAGTGTTTGGTCACCCTATCATGGGTGGGAGGAATGATAATTATCCTCCCCACCCGGGTTCAATTCCTATAAGTGACATGCTAAGCTTTGTTGTAATGGATTCTAACCTTATTGTTGAGTGTAAGTAGTCCCTCAAGGGATAAAAACATGTATATTCCTTATATGAAATATAAAGATATTTCTCATGGGAAAAATAAAAAATATCACAATTCTCATTGACCATTGCTCTAGAAATGTTTGATGTAGTTTATGTATAACCCAATTCTTGGAGTCATCGAATTTTTTTTTGTATTATATTTGAAATGAACATATGTTATTTCCACTAGATATCTATATATATATATATATATATATTTGCTTCCAACACCACTCTAAATGACTAAGAACTCATTCATCGTCATGTATATCCTCCATGATTTTCATCCCTTAAGATTGATGGAAACTTGACTAAACTGGTGGGGGTGGGGAATCAATTTAGTACATTCATGGACATAAATTGGTTTTATTTTTAATGATTAACTGAATTATTAAATGAACATTTTAATACATTATGAACAACAGATTTAATAAGTGATCATCAAGTAATATGTAAACCAAAACATCACATCGGCACATAACAACACATATATGGACACCAGATATAAGTGGAAACCCATAAAGGCATAAAACCACAATTTTTTATTGTTGTGATGCAAAGGAAAGCTCTTACTCCCTTACTACATCTGATTTTTTGTAGGCTCCAACTTATAGGAGGCTACTACCTCAATTTTTCTGCAAGCTAAAACATGCAAGGAAGCTCCAACTCATATAATTTTTTTTGCAAGCTACAACCTAGAGGAGGCTCCTACCTCAATAGGCTCCAACTTGTTCTTTATCACGTTGTAACTTGAAAGGAGACTAAAATCCCCTCACACAGAAGGAAAACAGTGAGCTAGTTATCGAGTCTATAAATTTGCATACCTTTAACTCCGTCTTTGCTTCTTCTTATTCTTCACAAATCTGCTTCACTTTTTCTCTATATGTGCCAGGTAGTAGAAAAAATCAAATCATCTCTTACATTCACAAACTCACTAACCATTAAGTCTTCTAACCTCACACATTCTTATAAACAAACTTTGATGGTTGTTGGTATTCCAAACATGAATATGAAATGAAAAGACTTGTCTCTTTGCATTCAACTCATATGTTTCACACTTTTTGAGATTTTTAATATTAAAATAAAATAAATTTCAAAATTCTCGAATAACATGCATTACTATAAGCCTTTACAAAATGTACAAATCAGCATTCAAGTGTGCAACATAACATTTTCATTGCCTTTGCCTTTGCTTTATACCTTTTTATTTTCCTTATACTTTTGCCTTGCATCATAATAATTTCTTCAACATAACAATCTCTAATAACAAATCATCTCAATATATGCAACTACATTTCCATAAGCAATGCATCAACACAAGCATAACTAAATGCACCTCTTCGCACAATTGTGCATAAACCATTTGTGCCATGATACTTGTTTCTCCTTTGTTCTATTGTCAATAGTTCTAGTATATATAGCATACCTTGCACCCAAACACAACAAGCATACGAAGTTGCCTTGCAACCATAACATATAAGCCATTAACTCAACCATATCTAGCATACCTTGCTTCTTCTTTGCTATAACAATATATGTAACATCATTAACATGAAATCAGCTCAACATGCAACATATGAAAGCAAGTTGTTCACCTCCAAGGCATAACAATACATGTTCATTTATGCATACATTAATTATGCCATCACATATTTGTCTTGCATTCTCATTTTAATTGACTTGCCTTGTACCTCTTCAGCATTAATCTAAGCTACATAACGCATCTCACATAACCATAATTCATCAACTTATAACAAGCATCAACATCATCACAACATATATGCAAGCAGACTCAGCTTTGCAATCTTAGCAACATTACAACATAGCATCGTAACATAAGAATAATAACCATAACAACCATATCATCAAGTATGCCTCTTAGTTGCGCTTGCATCTCTACCAAGCAAGTATAACAAAAATATCACAGCATATATGCAAGTATCAACATAAGAAACTTCTAAAAAGAAGCTCCTCCAACCTCTAACAAGCTCAATTCCTTCAGTAACAACATCTACAATGTACAATCAACCTTACAATACAATGTACAAATCATCATCACATATGAAAATATAAATATCACATTTGCAAGAAGAGAATTCACTCTCCAATGCCATAGCTCTATTCTCTTGTTGCTGCTACTTTGTTGTTCCTTTTCCATCACCTTCATCTCTTGTTTCTCTTGTTGTTGCTTTGCCATCAATGACAACAATGCCAACATGGCCTCAGGGAGATTCTCAAGAAAGAAAAGAAGAATTGAGTCCTCATGAAGGTAGAGTAGCAAGCATGAAATGTGAAGTCTCTCAAGGGGAGAGAAACCACAAGAATTTTTTGGAATAGAGATAATAGTTATAATGAGATCAAAACTTGATAGATATGCTATAACTATTAACAACAAAACAAAGGAGCAGCAAAGTATCATGGTGCAATTGGTGTATGCATAGTTGCGTGAATAGGTGCATTGAGTTAAGCTTGTGTTGATGCACTAGTTATGGAAATGTAGTTGCATATCTTGAGATGATTCCCGACACCAATAATCTTACTCAACATGTTTTAAGCAATCATTACAACTTTTACTAGAGGCTTGTACTAACAATAATTCCTCTTTTGAGTACTTTTCCATGCAACAATTCAAACCATGATTTATAGACATTAAAGATTATTTATTTTTTGCTTGATCGATTATTAAGATTGAGGTAAAGGTTAATGTTGCATTGCCATGTTCATGATGTTGTGGCTCCCCTAAGGCCAATATACCTCCTTGACAATGCAATAGTCATCATCATAGCTATAGTATTCACTGTTATTCATTTATTTCTCTTTTAGATTACATGGTCTTTCATATACCATAGTTTTTCTCACACTTCATGAGCAACTTTTGATCTTATTATAACTATTATCTCATTTCCAAAATATTCTTAGGGTTTCTCTCCCCCTAAGAGACTTCTATTTCATGCTTTTTGATCTACCTTCATGATGAATCAATTCTTTTTTTTTTTCTTAAGCATATCCCCCTGAGGCCATGATGACTTCATTTTGTCAATGAAGTCACATGCTGCTCCTTTTTATTCCTTTTCCACACTTTGGCAAGTTGGATTTTCTTGTCTGCATTTATTTCATTGTTTGTTTTGCTTGGATTTGTTTCCATCTTATGTCTAGAGCTCTTTAGGATATATGGCATCTTGGAATATTTGGCCTTGTGGCCAATATTATCACACACATAACATCTTTTGTGGCCAAGAAATAGAGAAAATTGTGTGTTTCTTCTTGCGTTCGGGTTTTTCTTTGTGTACAATTTTCATTCAACAAATGAAAAATAAAATGTTTGAAACATATAATGATTATTTTTAAAATGTATATTTATAGTAAAAAAATTCAAAGACAATTTTCTTAGTGGTCGCCCTTTGATCCACCTTATTCCCCTTTGTACAACATTTTTATAAAGCTTGTATGCCTTCTTATGCTTGGATTCCAAACAATCTTTTAGATTTTGTTCAATTTTGTGTTTTACATGACACGGATTACCCAATAGTCATAATTGAAACCTACAAATAATTCAAATACATTACTTTTATATTAAAATTTAGAAGAACCTACCATGGTGTCTTCTTGGGATGTAGCCCCAATGGTTAGGTCAATTGATCGAGCCCCCATAATTAAAGCAACAGGTTCAATTCTCTCAACACTCTTAGGGTTAGGCTTTGTGGTTGACACAAGAAGACATCATCCTTTTGGGTAGATTTTCCTTGTACAAATATTTCATGGATGTAGTTGTCACCAATCATTAGGGATCGTGAACCACATAGAAAAAAATATGCCTTCTTGGGATGTGATTCCCTCACCTTCATTGCAATATGTTTTTCCCTTAATCTTCTATCAACCATATCTAATAAAATCTCTTCTTAATGAAATACACAAATTATAAAATATGTTTTACAAACTAATTAAATAAATTAGCTTGCTAAAAAAAAATTGACTTAGGTAGAGTGTACAATCTAATAACATGTACTGACACACTTAATGCATATGTACGCACCAATGAGTAGTTAATGTATAATTCACACCAATAAAATCAATAAGACTTTTCAATAACAATCATTGCCAAAACAATATCAATGAAATACATAAAATATGAAATATGTTTTACAGACTAAGTAAAGATTTACATAGTGTGTATAATCTTGTAACATGTATTGGTGCACTTAATACATATGTCTACACAAGTGTGTAATATTTTCCATAGAAAAATGACACATAATTTTATTCATCAGAGAAGAAAAAAATCACATTTTTCATATGCGTAAATGAATTCTTGAAAAAAAAAAAAATTGAGAAAATAACAATCGTTGTCTAAAATAACCCAAAAAGGAGAACATGAAATCATGGAAAAAAATGATTCGAAAAATAATGTAAACCATGGGACCACACATACAAGCTCACCCACAAGAGACCATCATTACAAAATGGATCTAAAAACCCCTGCAAAAATATCCCACAAACAGGGAAAAAAACAACCTACAAAAGGTTGGTTAAAAACCCCAAGAGACAAGATAGGACTTTGAGGATTCCTCATAAAATAAAATTGGGCACACAACCTTGTAATCCCATACAAACTATGCCCAATTTAGGGCAACCAACAATAAACGGACCAAGGAACAAACCCCAACACAACCAATGGCCAAAATGATGGCAAACAGAAGCCTAGGATCTAGCTGAATAGAAGCATTGGTGGTGACGAGCAATAAGGGAAGTGAGGTGATGATAAGACCAATCGAAGCCCCAAGTAGACCGAGTGGCAATAGGCCAGGGCCACAGACAGTGGTGGCAGCAACGAACCCATGGAAGAAATATTGCAGCAAAACCATGAATGTCAAAACACACTAAGAAACTAACGAGAGCACAAAAAAGACGACAACGACACAACTATAGAAGGAAAAATACATCTTTATATGAATAGAGGGATGAACCAGGGGGCATAGGAGGCTAAGGTTCTGGATGTCGAGCCCCCCACTCCATCAACTCCATACACAATGTGTAATTAATATACAATGCACACTAATAAACCCAATAACATTTTTTAATAAAAACCATTTCCAAACATATATATATATATATATATATATATATATACATACATACATATATATATATATATATATATATATATATATATATGTATATATATATATATGTATATATATATATATGTATATATATACATATATATATATATATATATATATACATACATACATACATACATACATACATACATACATACATACATACATACATACATACATACATACATACATACATACATACATACATATATATATATATATATATATATATATATATATATATATATTCTTAATAAGGAATATAAATGTTTCAGTCCTCAAGAGACTCTAAGACAACAATGCTCAAAACCATTGCAAAGATACTCATTGTGATTTTAACACACCTCTCTCTCTCTCACTCACACACACACAACAAGAATGATTGTATTTTTACTATAGAGGTGTTGCAGTTGCACTATATAGCATGCAAATACACATAATAATATCGTTCAAAAAATTGTCATGGGTGAGTCTAGAACTTGAATATGACATTTTATATCTACATGATTTTTTTAGAAATATACTCTTGAAACCTACTATATGTATATATCCTAACAAAAACACCTAGTAATAGACAAAATTTAAAAGACATGCAACATTTCCATGTATGGCCCAACTATTCATGTTCTTCTTCTCACTTCAATTTAGCGTTTGCTAAGTTCTATTATGTGACCTCCATCTCCACATCCTTGAGTTGTTGTTCTATTATTTCATTCTCTTTGTCCACATATGACCCAATAAAAAACATTGACCGTGGAATAGGCCATTATGTTAACGCTAACCATAATGGCTATAGTTTGTGTCAAAGCAACACACTCAAATTGAAGCCCTATATTTTGTTGCTTTTATTGGCGTAAAGTTTCCATCAACAAAGCAACTTCACATCCTTGTTGGTTTCTCAAGTTTGCCTTAACTTGACATAGGGAGAAATTTTAGATTTGTTACCAATATTGTGAATCTCTTGTCTTTTAAGAATTCACCACTATTTGCAACCTCACAAAATGGACATTGTCCAAAATGCATGTGGCCCGTTTGTATTTCCCAATCAAAACTCCAATATTGTCAAGATTTGTCCTTCGCCACTCTGAAGCTGCATAGACTACCACTAATTTCTAACTCAACAGAAGTAGAGACAAAATGAGGCTCCCTTACCAGGAATTAAAAGCACCATAAGTGGTACACCAGAGAAGTTTCAATCCCACATCCTAGAAGAGTCATGTCTAATGATCCAAAATAACCTCCCTATAAAACATCCTAGCCAAGGAAAACCTAGTACTAGAGCATCAAATTGCCCTAATCAAAAAATAGGAGCCATGACCTATAATTTTTGTTCCTCAGTATAATTAGGGGTGAATTTGGACATCGAAACAAACTTAGCTATAGTATAAGGACAAACCAAAAGAGCATTGCAACCATTAAATTCTCCTACTTTTCTTTCATATTCCCGCTTGCATATGAAATTATGAACCAGGGTGGTTGATTAACTCACTCCAACATTGATGACAACATTTGTCGATGGGCCTTATTGTATACATGTACCAACCTTCAAGCTCAATATAAGTTCACAAGATGAGTATTACGGTGCCAAGTGCATTTTTCCTATATATTGAACATCACTAAAGTGAATATTTTTTGAAAGGTCACACCAAACAATGTGTTTTAAAATTAAAAATGCACCATGTGTTGTTTTTGTAAAGTGTGTGTTGCAAATGATGAAAGTGTTTCTAAATAACAATGAAAAGTCTTAGGACCCAATGCAATGAATGGTCTCCATTCAATACCCAAAGCCACATACACAAATAGACAAAGCTACTAAATATTCATTACTATATATATATATATATATATATATATATATATATATATATATATAGATATGTACTCATACTCGTTACTAAATATTGGAGAAAGTAAAATTTCAATGCTATAGTTTGCAGCAGCAACGCAAAACAAAGGAAAAACAATAATAAAAATAGGTTTTGTAATGTTGAAGGTAATTGTAAAACCCTTCTATTTTCTTAAAAATGCACTTTACATACTAACAGAATTAAATAAAAAAATTGCAGGATTTGAAATAAATAGAATCTTAGATTCCTTGCCTATAGATTTGCATGTGACCTACCATGATCCCTTGAAAATTTGGCTCCTCAAAAAATATATCAACTCAAAACTCTTCCTTGGTAAATTTCTTTTGCACAAGTTTTTTGTCCAACTTCTAGAAAAACAATGGAATAGGGACTAGGGTTTTCTTTTATAAACTTATATTTACGAAATAAAATTCGTGCTCATTTTCTTTATATCTTTTTCAACCAAAACAAGAATTTCTGGATAGTTGGTAACTTCAAAAGATTGACTACTGCTATTACATCAAATACAACTATTTCATAAATTTCACAAATGGGCCATTTACAACATGTCTCTAGAGACTTGAAACAACATAATTGGGGAAACAAATTGTTCACAAAATCGCTCGAGCTAAGATCCATTGATTGGGTATTTTGACACATTAATGATAAAAGCATTTTTCCTTTTTTCTATTTTCCTTTCTAAATTTCCTTGCAATGTGACTTAAGAGTTAATGTGTCGATGTGCTCTATTGACTTAAACACTTTGAATAAATAATTCAAAGTGAAAGTAGAAGTGCAAACCTCAACTTATAACTTTATGAAGGTTTTCTTTTCTAGAGGTTTTTGTGAAGATTTCTTGTTAGTGTATATCTTAATTTAGTGCACTAGTGTGTTTAGTCTATAGATATGTGTTGGTGTGTTATATATGAATAGGTCACATAGGTTACTTAAAAAAGACCTTAGGTGTAAATTTATAATGCTATATACTTCCTAAACTTTCTTTTAAGAACATATACATGTATTGATTGTGGTTTTGACTCAAATGTAGGGAAAATATGTGATGATATTAAATGGCCAATTCATTAAATTCTAGGTCATTCATATTATTCCAAGTTCATTAAGTTCTCCTTTTCCATTTGCAATAAATACATATTTTATTTATATTTAGATTATCTTATTGAATTTGTAATATCTTTGCACAAGCATTTGAATAATTATGCATTTGATTTTAGATGATCATGATTTGGGTTTCAGTTCAAATGTAAAGGATTTCCACCACTCCAAAAGCATCATAAGCTCTTCTAATGAGAAAGATATTGTAGGTAGATGGTAAATGAAAAGCGAGAGCCACTTTGCCTCACCAATTGTAACATTTCATCTTCAGTAACCACCCTATACCAATTGTACTTCACTATGAATTAGATCTCTTTTTTGACACCCTAGTAGTATATAGTTGTTCAAAATATAAAGGGTTGGAAGTGAACCCTCAACATGCCACACTATCCCATTATATTACTAATTGACTACCCAAAGTTCACGGTCTCATATATCCCACTAGAAACCTCAACTACAAGTGGACAATGGAGAAATTATTTGGGTATGTTCCATAAAAACCCCCACTAAAAATCAATTTCCCTGCAGTGCATTATCTCAAAAATAGTCCCAAACCCTTCTATATTTACAATAGCTCTGTAGGCCATGAAATTTTGATGCATTTTTAAGTCATTTCCCATGGGTTCTATGTAATTTTCATGGCTTATTATTCTATGAAGGTTAGTCTTGTTAAACAATTGAAAATGGTAATATTAGGATTTGCAATGGTCCAAAGAATGCCAAAAAATGTAATTCATATGCAAAATCTATGGCCCTGAGAAGTTGAACAACCTACTAGGCTTCTTGGGCTCTATATACCTTTCAATACCTAAGCTCCTATGCTTGAGGTTTTTTCCTCTTAGGGATTTTGATATTATGATAAAAGGTATTTTTGACCTCTTGTTATAGGCTTTTTATGGATGAACATAGTTGCTACATCCCTTCAAAGATAAGTGACCACTATTCTAGCCAATTTGTATTGCTATGTATAATTCTATAATATTTGTCATAATTTGATTTATATTTGTTGTTTCACTATAATACTTGTGTTTCAATAATGTATCTTGTAATTTTTATGCTATATTATGTGATATTTCATTTCATTTTTAATCATGCATTAGCTATCTATAAAGAAGATAATCTACAAGGAAGATGGTTGACAAGGAAATCATCAACAATGAGCCATTGACAAGAGACTCGTAGAAAAAAGCATGACTAACATAGGCATGGTTGATGTGGCTTGTTAGTGGCCACAATGTTATTTCACCATAAGCCAATTGCGGACAATCACATTTGATAAACAACTAGAGTGGTAGATTAACAATCATATTTGATAAAAAGTTAGAGAGGTACTTGAACAATCACATATCAGAGAAAATTAGTGTGATACTTGAGCAATTAAACTACTAGAGGAAGGTTAGCATAGTATAACCAAATATTGAATAAATATTTTCAAAGGAAAAACATGAAACATTGTAGTAGGTCATTTAAACCAAGAGGAATTCTAAAACATAAAATGTGGGAGTTTCAAGAATGGGGAGAGGATTGTTTCACATTAAAGGAAGAAGAATTTTATAAGTATGTATTTTACTTATAGTTTACCTGCATTGTCCATACCCTAAACTAGGTGTACAAAATCTCAAAGGATAATGTGTAGTAGGGCACCAAAAGGGGTTTGTGGTTATTGTAACATAATTACAAGGGTATAACTACACAAAATCTCAATGAAAGTGTATTATTATTGATTGTATCTCCATTAGAGTGCATAATAAGTTCTTTCTCTTGAATGTTAGAGGTTTCCCACATGAGGTTTAATAGGGTAAATCTCTTGGGTCATTGGTATGATTGATTGCTATGTTTCTTATTTATTCCATTTTATTCAAAATCCATTATTATGGTTTGTTGACATCAAGAATGTTATAGTTTATGAATGCATAGGCATTAAAGTGGATAGCAATAATAATATTGTCAAGTCCTAGCTATAAATTTATTGTATTTTTTGTGATGATCCATGCAATGGGATACCCAAACAAAACTATGGATCACTCTTTGCCACCTACGAGGTTAACTCACTCTCTCTTGTTCCCTCTAATTGTTTGCATGCCAAGAGGAAATAGATGATAAACCCTAATTACCGACATTTTTCATCTGAATTTGAGTCAAAAGGGAATGGTAATGATTTACTAAAGTTATTTCATTCTTCAATCTTTTGTAATTTATTTAGAAACCAACAATAAGGAATAAATAAACTAATTTTATTTACTTTATTTAGCTATTATTATTTTGTTATTATATAGCTTAGTTACTCATATATCAACAAATCAATAAGATTAAAATTAGTATTGCAACAACCATAGGTTCACTAAATAATTACTTCCTAATTAACTTAGTAACTCGTTCCATCTTCATTTCTTAATTTTTTTTAGCTCAAAAATTTAATCACAACTCCACTTGTCTACAATAATCACTATATCTAGACCAACATTTTTTGATAGGGGCTTGACTTGTTACCCTAGATACTATCATATCTCTTCCTACCCTAAGGGCTGTCTTACATATTCCTACCCTTTTTTGAAGATTAGCTCACATGGAAAAGATAACACTTATTGATTTGTACCTTGGGTTGGTAACGTGATTGGTTGGGAGCACAGTTTGTTCTTCCATCCACTCGATTTCAATTCTAAGGGACATGTTTGGCTCATTGTGATAAACCTCAAAGAGTAGGCACTCCACACATGTGATATCTCGACTCTTGCTATATCATTAGTTATTGGTATATCTGACTTACACATTGTTGATATACTCTTAGTGTCACAATGTCAGCTAGAAAATTTTACCCTAAACATCAACTAAATTATAATGTATTACCAATTCACCATAATTAAAAAACAAAAAAACAAAAAGCCTTAAAATATAATTGATCTCTAATTATGCATGTAACATCATTCATGATCCATTATACATCATATTTACACATCATATTTGTAATGTTTATCTTACCCACGTTATAAGTTGTTGGCCAATACCACGACTTTCCATACTTAACTCTATGTATTGTGATCACATAATAAGATGATATAAACATTTAGATTCCATAAATTGATTATATACAATGTTATTTGTAGTTCGTAATAAGGATGGTCGTAAGAAATAATAGTTTTTAATGTTAGTCATATTCTTAGGAAGGATGTGCATGGAAGAGAATAATTTGTGCCAAATAATGCCTTCAAGAACAATATTATATTGTTGTTGAGAAATAAAACATTGATGATCATAAATGGTTGGAATTTGGATGTTTATTGAGAAAAATAAAACATTGATTATCTTAAAATGGTTGGAATTTGGATGTTTATTAAGAAAATAAAGCATTGATTATCATAAAAGGATTGGAATTAGGATGTATTTATTCAAAGATTTTATTGTATCCACTGTTTTTATTAATTGTGATGATATGTGATATTATTATTTGATTTTAATTGATAATTAAAATGATTCATATTAAGGAGTGATAATTGTAAAAGGGATTGTAATTTATTTTGATGGGATTGTTAAAAATATTTTTGAATGGAGATTGAGAGAAGAAAAAGTGTTTGCTATTTAGAAGATTTTAGACATAAGATGAATTAGGAATTTGGTAGTCATTGAAAATATTGCAATCACTATAAAGTATATGTGTTGCTTTTCCATTCTAATTGATTATAAATTAGCAAGGCTAACTTGTAGAATCTAATCATAGGTGAGGTGATTTCGAATTTTTCCATGTCTTAAGAGTTAGAATCATCGAGTTGATATGTTAGCTAATGAATCCTCTTGCATGGAGGCTTGGAGAGTAATGTTAAAATGGGGGATAACTATTCCATTTATCCCTTAATTAAAGTTTTTATATATAACCCAAAGTTTCCCATGCATTCAACTCTCATTTCCAAATGACACCATGATCTTAATATGGTAAGACAATACCTTAGGTGGACTAACTCCTTGATATCCTCCCACACTTTGAATTTAATTTTTTTTTCCCAAAAAAAAAACCCTGTTTTAATATTTCAAAGTGGAAAACCAAAATACATTTTATCGTAGCCCTTCAACTCTAACCTAACAAACTTTCAAAAACTTGAATTGTATATGTTGGCATATGCTTATCAACATAATTATACAATCATCCTTCCATAATGATTGTGTTTGTATGTCCCTTTTTTAGCAAAGGAATTGAATAGATCCATGCATTATGTACCCCCTATACATGTAACCAAAAAATAATCAAGAGGCTTATAAGATTTTAGAACAGTGTAGTTATAACAACATCCAGTGGTATGTTATTTAGTAATGCTCCAATCAATAGCATGATTTCTCTTGTAACGATGGTTCCTTAGATAATTTATCGACTTTCTAATTGAGATCTTTATAAATATGAGTAAAAGTGATATCCTTGAATTGTTACTTTTGTACTGAAATCCTTTCCTTAATGGGATTTGGTGCCAAAGATGAGATATGATTTTTTCTCATTATCAAATCCACCACATACTTAGAGTTCCCCATAACTTTGAAGACTCCTAACCTAATTATCAATAGTTATTTTGAGTAAAATCAAAGGAACGTGCAAGTACACTTAGTTGTTTATGCTTTGTCCAGCCCCATACTTCATTGAAAAATGGTGTACAATGTTCAAATGAAGAATGGCTTCTACTCCACATACCCCTAGTGTGCCTTGACATGCACCATAAAAAATCCCCAATGTTTGTTGATGTTTATAACAGGGTCTTGTAGCAACCTTTGAGGTATTAATTTAGGAGGCTTCTTACCTTCACCAAATGTCAGTCTAATTAAATGCAAAACCATTTGTAATTGTGCCTCCTTCACCTCAAAGGTTAGCATGTTCTTGGTTAACTACATACACCACAAAACATACCAAGGAAGTTCTTTACAATAAGAATTAGATCTATATTTTAATTAGGCTTCCAATAATCTTAGAAATGATCCTTTATCCCCTTAAATTGTTGGCTATAACTTTGATATTTCTCTAGCTACACAGTCTTGGAGAAAGAACATTGAACAAATAGGTGGTATACCATCTCACAATAATTCTTACATCACTTTGAATTTGATATCAAAGTAGTGTGATATGTCATTTCTTTTATGGCAATGGACACCCACAAGATAATTACAAAAGTGATCTTGGTTTCTCTATCCCATGGTTCAAATTATGCCTTGAATTGTGAAATGATTCTCCCTCCTCAAGGTCTATGGGATCTCGATGACTTAGGGAAGGTTCTCATTAGAATTTTATGTTTCACAAAGAAAATTCAATGACTCTCTAGTGTGTCATGACATGGGTCTGACCGCCTCCTGTGAATCCTTAAATCTGGCAACACGTCTATTTACCAACACCTATGGGGTTTTGGTGTAACAACAATCATGCTCCATTTAAAGGGGTATCAAAGCTCAAGTCATTTGTTCGATACACACTTGGCTCATGCTGGGAGGGAGATTTTTGCACAAAGAAATGTTATTGGCTCCCTAATGTGTTGTGACATGATTTAATTGATTCCCGTGGATCCTTAGATCTGGCAATGTGACTATTTAGCAATGCCTGCAAATTTTGGTGTAACGAAAATCATGGTACATTTAAAGAAGAATTTCCTTACTTCAAAAATATGTTTGAAATGTTATAGCCTGGTCAAAGTTTCATTATGGTAGATTGTAGTTGTAACAGCCCCGAGTTAAAAGTTCATGTAATAAAGTTAATAAAGGAAAAAAAACAAGAACAAGGTCATGGGATATGCATTCCAAGCTGAATGTTGGGAAAAAACATGTGTCACTTTTGATTTATTATGGCTACGGAAATTGGCAAAACAAAAGAGGCATTAATTGACATTTATTTATGAAAATAAAGGAAAATAGGAGAGAAGGGAGATGAAGGGTCACAAATTTGCATGAGAGGAAAATTGAAGGAAAATGAAGAAAATAGAGGCCTCGATGATAAAAAGGATTTTGAGGATTAGTTCACAAATTTCTATCAATTTGGATTTGGAATTAGTTTCAGAGAGAGAGAGGAGAAAGCAAGTACAAGGAAAACAAAGGACAAGCAAGGAAGGTTGGATCAAGCAGCTTCAGCAGGAAGACTTTGTAGGTAATAGGTTGCATGTTTGGTTTCCTATCTGATTTATGTATGCATGGTACATGCATTTGTGTATTTGGCTAATTTATTGTCATTGGCATGGGTTTTTCCTAGTTTGACAATGTTTTCAACCTTGCCTTGCCATTTTTGGATAGCCATGGTGTGATGGGATTCTTTTTTGGTTGAGATTTGGATTTTCAGAAGGTTTTCAAACTGGGTGAGGTGGTCTTAGGAAAATTCCCAAGGGTTGGGGGTGGAGATTGTTTAATCTCTGGGAAGCACTCGACAAGTGGGTAGAGATAGGTAAATTCCTCAAGGTAATGGTGAAGAAACTCTGAGGCATCCAAGCTTATTTTGGGAAATGTGATCTCTTGACCGGTTTCTGCGAGATCATGGTAGCCTGAGGGTGGAGGTGGTTTAATCTCTAAGAAGCCCTAGTTGTTTATGTCTTTAGATCCCACATTCATGCTTGGAATATGGCATGGAGGTGATTGGCTAAAAGAAATATTTGGCTCAACCCAATCTATGGTTGAGTCATACATGGAAGTCCCTAACTGGTTTGGCTTTGCATAAATTAATGAGTTATTTTCTTATTGTAATATATGAGCACTTGTACATGTTATTATGTTGATTTGATGTTTCTTTTGTCACGGTTAATAATATGGTTATATGTTGGTTATAATCATGGATTGGTAATGTGCTCTAGGTATGACTCCTTCAGGATTTGATAAGTATTTTATGGTCAATGAATTCATGGGCTAAAAAGTGTTATTGCAGCTACTATGAGAGGGAATTAGACCCTATTGTTGGTTCTTAGATAAATTTCATACTCCTAATATCATATATGCATTCATGACCTATAGTTTACATGTTCACTATATTTGGATGAAATTACTATCATGGTTAGGCCTGGTTGGGTCAAGTTCTTGTTCAAGTTTTCTATGAATAGCATTGTCTTTAAGCCATTTATCATTCTGAGAAGTTAAAGGAAGTTTTGGGAAGTGGTTTGGATGCTAGCCTGGAATTTTTGCATAGATCTTGGGATTTCACCCTCTGAACTTATTATTTTCGACTATAACCACACTCATGCAAGCTTGTGCTTGCAAGATTGTGCATGTAGTTGTGGGCGCAGTTCAATGAAAAATTATTCAGCTAAGGGTTTGGTCACCTGGGGTGGTCCTTTGGCCCCTAGGTGTCTTGTAATCCTTGAGGGTTGTTTGTATGTTTTTAGTTTTCATCCCCACTTCCATAACTGAATATTGGAGGTCGGTTCATGTCATAGTAACTCTTCATCTCATGTTTACCCTTGCATGCTAGTAAATTGGGTAAATATGGGAGGGGGTGGTTACAGATTGGTATGAGAGTGGGTTTCATCCTATTTGGGTGATATTTGATACCACAGGGTGCTATTAGAGCATGGTTCAAATACTTGGACTGGATGGGCTAGATGCATGTTGTTATGCATGCATTGTCATGGTTATGGTTGTCGTGCATGAGGTCCTTGTATGATGTTAGTGTTATCACACATGATGTTGAGATATTAATATGATTATGTATATATATGTATCATGCTAATCTGGGTTGATTTTGCAGATGAGATAGCCTCCCTTGAACTTCACTAAGGTATGTTGATTATGTTTATATTTGTTAATCTGACATGGTATGGTTGCAAACAAGAAGAGGATTAGAGATGACTAATAGAATGGTGGATTATAGTTCATGGGACTCTCATTATAGATAAAATGAGAAAAAAGTGATGAGTACTCTCTTGACATAACAGACACCTTGATAACTCTAAATGCATAAATCAGAAGTTGCAAGTTAGATAATGACAAAATCATTCAGTCATAAGAAATACTTTCCAGGACACATGAAAAACAAGAAGAGGCCAATGTAGTGATCCTTCAGAGTTTTTTAGATTTGTAGAGATAGGGACAACCATGAATTAGTTATGGATAGGAGGACAAGAATAATGGGCCATATGGTAGCAGGTCTCATGGAGGACACTGGTCAGATAGGGATGATATTGTCAAAGGTGGTAGATGGATGGATACACGTGACAGGAGAGGTAGTGGTTATGGGTTCTATTCTAGTTATATTTCAAATAGGTATCATGGTCATCATAGTTATCATCCTTACAGGAGGAGTGAGAGGGGATACTTGTTGGATGAGTTCAAGAAATCCAAGCCTCCTACATTTGATGGAGAGATAAAGAAAATGGAATATGTAGAGGCATGGTTGGTTGGGATGAAGCAGTTTTTTAAGTTGTATGATTATATAGAGAACATGAAAGCCAAGATAGTTATTTTCGGCCTCAGAAGAAAAGAATACATCTAATGGGAAGATGGAAAGTGTGTCATAAGTATCAGGAAAAAGGAGTTGATTTGGCACGAGTTCAAAATACCTTTTAGGAAGAAGTACTTGTCAGAGAGATATTGTGATGGTAAGAATGAGTTATACGAGTTGAAGATGGGATCTATAATAGATGAGGAGTACATGACTAAGTTCCTGGAGTTGTTGAGGTGTGTGCCTTACCTTAAGGATTAGAAGACAAAATTTCAAAAGTTCATCAATGGTCTGCCAATAGAATTCAACAATTGGATTGAGTACGATGAGCCTCGGTAGTTGGAATAAGTCAATGGAAACTTGAAGCACTATTATGAGCAATTGAAGTGTAAGTAAGTATAAGTAGGTTTGAAAAGGGAATGATAAGACTCAAGGGAAGTGGCCACCAAAGCGAGGAATACCTCAAGATGCAGGTAAGAAAGAAAATGCTACTCCTTACAAGAAGTTTAATGTAATTGAAAAGGTACCTCAGCCTAGAGAGCAACAAAATAAGGGTAGTATCATAAAATTGTTGTAGTTTTTGTATATGTGGCAAAGGTCATGGCAAGAAAGATTGTCCATTGTATTAGGGTGGAAAACCTTATATCGACATTTCTCAATAGGCGCACAAAGTTGGGGATATGGGCTAGATCATTCCTCATATTTATGAAGCATTTGATAACAAGAAGTCAGATCACCAGGCATCCATTACTGATATGGAAGGCAAGCTTTGTGATCAAGTTGTTTCTATTTTGATTGACCTTGGATCTAATTATAGTTATGTTAATCCTGACCTAGTGGATAAGTGTGGTTTGAGAAAACAAGTGCATGCAGAGTATTGGTTGGTGCAATTGGCTATAGGTACTAATAAAAGAGTTCAACATTAGGTAATAGCTTGAGCATTTGAGTTGAATGGTATGCCTACATCAGCACATCTAAATGTACTTCCATTGGGATCATACAGTATGCTTCTGGGTATGTATTAGTTGTAACTTCATAAGGCAAAGGTAGATTGTTATGAGAAGGTTATTAAGTGATTAGATGATGATGGAAAGAAGAGAATACTTCAAGGTAAGAATAACCCTATAGCAATAAGAATGGTTACAACTATGCATGAAAAGCACAGATGTAGGAAAGGGTGTGTATTGTTCGCAATGGATGTTTCTAGTGATAAAGGTAAGGATGTTGAGGATGCATAAGCATTGAAGAGGTATATGATTTTGCATTTGTTTCAGGAAGTATTCCCAGCATAGATTTCAAAGTTCCCTCCTCATACGAAAGTAGACTTTTCTATTGAGTTGGTACCAAGAGCAACACCAACATCAAAGGCACCTTATAGGATGAGCACTCGAGAGTTAGTGGAACTGAAGTTGTAGTTGAAGGAAATGTTTTACAAGGGATACATTAGGCCAAGTGTGTCACCTTGGGGTGCACCATTATTGTTTGTGAAGAAGAAGGACGATTCTCTTAGGTTGTGCATTTATTACAGGTAGTTGAACAAGGTGATGATCAAGAACAGTTACCCATTGCCATGGATTGATGACTTGTTTGATCATTTGAAGGGAGCATAAGTGTTCTTGAAGATTGATTTGAGATCAGGATATCATTAGGTATGCATCAAAAAAAAGGACATTTACAAGACTAATTTCCATGCCAGGTATGGACATTATGTGTTTTTTGTGGTTTTGTTTGGTTTGACTAATGCTCTAGTTAATTTCATGTGTTTGATGAATAGTTTATTGTATCTTATCTAGACAAGCTTGTGATAGTATTAATTGATGACATATTGATATATTCTAAGAATGAGGAAGATAATGTAGAACACTTAGCAATAGTGTTGAGACTGTTGAGTGAGCATCAGTTGTATGCAAAGCTTAGTAAGTGTAGCTTCTTTCAGATAGAAGTTCATTACTTGGGACATGGTGTTTCTAAGTAAGGCATAGTAGTGGACTGGGAAAAGATCAGAGCTATCATGGAGTGGGAGGCTCTTAGGAATATGGATGGAGTTAGATCATTCATGGGGTTAGAAGGTTATTGCAGGAGGTTCATCAAGAAATTCTCACTAATTTTGTATCCTATTACATCATTACAAAGAAAAGGAAAGAAGTTTGAATGGATAAAAGAATATGCAACAAATTTTGAGTAGTTGAAGCAGTTGCTTACAAATGCTCTAGTTTTAAATATTTCAAATCTAGATAAAGAGTTCTTGGTGTGTATAGATGCTTGCAATAAAGGACTTGGTTGATTCTTGATGTAAGAGGGACAGGTGGTATGCTACAAGTCAAGGAAATTAAATGAGCACAACCATAATTATGTGACTTATGATCTTGAGTTGGTAGTGATCATTCACACATTGAAGACTTGGAGGCACTATCTCCTTGGCAACAGGTCTGGTTTGATGAGTGATCACAGTGGGCTGAAATAATTTTTTTACCAACCTAATCTAAATGTCAGGCAAGCTATATGGTTATCTACGCTAAGTGTGCTTGACTTTGAGTTCAGGTACATCAAGGGTAAGGAGAACATGGTTGCAAATGTTCTTAGTAGAAGAGTGTAGGTAAATCACATAGCAGTTATGAGTTCATAAGGGACAGATTTTCAAGAGCACATCTTGCATGTGGGACAGTAGGATGACAGGTACCAGAAGCTTAAGCACATGTTACAACAGTAGAGTACAGGTGATCGGGATGTGGATTATTGTCTCGCAGAAGATGGTTTAGTGAGATTTAGGGACAAGATCTATGTGCCAGACAATAGTGAACTTAAGAGGCTTATCTTGAGGGAATTTCATGTTAATCCATATTCAAGTCACCTAGGATATCAAAAGACTTTGAAAGTTGTGAAGAAGTTCTATTATTGGCTTAATCTAAAGAAAGAGATAGTTGAGTTCATCGCAAGGTGTTTGGATTGTCAACGGGTAAAAGCAAAGTGCAAGCATCCAAGTGGTTTATTACAACCGATTTTGATTCCAAAATGGAAATAGGAGGTCATTTCCATGGAATTCATTATAGGTTTGTGGAGGAAATATAGACAACAAGATTCCATCACGGTTGTGGTTGAAAGCTTGATAAAGGTAGCTCACTTCATTACAGTGAAGTCTACTAATTCACCTAGTGAGGTAGCTTAGGTCTTCATTGGGGATATAGTGATATTTCATGGTGTTCCCAAGAAGATTGTATCTGACAAAGATGCCAAGTTCACTTCTAGGTTTTGGAAGGATTTGATTGTTGTTTTGGGGACATATTTAGTTTTTAGTATAGCTTATCATCCACAAACATATGGACAAACAGAGAGGGTCAATGATATTTTGGAGGATATGTTGAGGATGCATGTTATGCACCAACAGAGGAAGTGGGAAGAGTGTATTCCATTGGTTGATTTTGCATAAAACAATGGATATTAGGAGTCCTCAAGGATGAGTCTATTTTAGGCACTTTATGGGTAGATTTGTAATACTCCCATAAGCTAGAGTGACATAGTGAACAAGGTATTTATTGGATCAAACATGTTGGCAGAGATGGAACAAGAAATGCAGGTTATCAAGAAGAATCTAAAGGTGGCATGGGATAGGAAGAAGAGTTATGCATATGAACACAGCGCATTTAAGGGGTTTCAAGTTGGGAAGCATGCATAAATGTGAATCAAGCCCAATAAGAGCTCCTTAAGGATTAGGTCATGTTCCAAGTTGGCACCTCGATATTGTGAGCATTTTGAGATCCTTTAGAGGATTGAAATAGTGGCCTACAAACTTGCAATATCACCAACAGTGAAATTTCATGATGTTTTCCATGTTTCATTGCTTAAAATATATGTGAAGGATGTTGATCATGTGATTGATTGGTCTGTATTGCAGGTGGAACTAGAAGAGGAATTCCAGGCATAACCTTAGTGCATATTGCAGTGGAAACAACTCATGCTCCGTAACCAAGAGATTGAGCAAGTTAAAGTGTAGTGGAAGCACTTTGGGCCCAATGAAGCTACATGGGAGATGGTTGATCAGATGTGGGCTTTGTATCCTTCATTGTTTTCTAGTTGAGGCAAAGGATTTTTTGTATATGTACATATCTATGTATGTTTGTTATTATAAATGTTCTAATGAGTTGTGTTATAAAGCTCCAATAAGCAGAATGATTGTCATGTTTTTCATGTTGTTTTGGCTTTTTAGCAAGTTGTTATTGTAAATATTGCATCAAGCTATGTTATAAAGCTCGATAGGAAATATGTTTTTGTTTTCAATGGTTTTGATGGTCATAGGTGCCATAGAACACCAATGATGGTGTTCCCCCAAGGGAGAGGGGCTTTAAACATCCCCGGGTTAAAAGTTCATGTCATAAAGTTAATAAAGGAGAAAAAATAAGACCAAGGTCATGGAACACATATTCCAAGATTAAGGTTGGAAAAAATAATCCTAGTGGGTGTCACTTTGGGTTTGTTATGGATAAGGTAATTGGAAAAGCAAAGAGGAATTAATTGGCATTTATTTATGAAAATAAAGGAAAATAGGAGAAAAGGAAGATGAAGGGTCACAAATTTGCATGAGAATAAAATGATGAAAATAGAGGCCTATGATAAAAAGGCTTATGACAATCAGTTCACATCTTATTTCCATTTTGGATTTGGAATTAGTTTCATAGAGAGAGAGAGAGGAGAAAGAAAGAAAGGAAAGGCAAGGAAAGAAAAAGAAAGTCAAGGAGAGCAATTTACAAGCAAGGAAGGTTGGATCAAGCAACTTCAACTGGAGTACTTTGTAGTTAATAGGTTGAATGTGTGACTCATTAACTGATTTGTGAATGCATGGTACATGAATTTGTGTGTTTGGTTCATCTGTTGTCATTGTCGTGGTTTTTCTTAGTTTGATAGTGGTTTCAATCTTGCCTTTCCATTTCAGGATAACCATGGTGTGATGGTATTATTTTCTGGTTGAGCTTTGGATTGATAGAAGGTTTTGGAACCAGGTGAGGTGGTCTCAAGAAAATTCCAAAGGGGTGGGGTTGGAGGTTGTTTAATCTTCGGGAAGCCCTCAATAGGTGGTGGAGACAAGAAAAATCCTCAAGGTAATGGTGAAGACACTTTAAGGCATCCAATCTTGTTTTGGGAATTGTGATCTTATGACCGGTATTGGGGAGATCGTGGTAGATTAAGGGTGGAGGTGGTTTAATATATGGGAATCCCTAGTTTTTTATGTCTTGAGATCCCACATTCATGCTTGAAAATATGGCATGGGGGTGATTGGTTGAAAGAAAGATTTGGTTCAATCCAATCTATGGTTGGGTGGTACGTGGAAGTCCCTAACTTGGTTGGCTTTTTCATAAATTAATAAGAGCTATTTTCTTATTGTAATCTACGAGAACTTGTACATGTTATTATGGTGATTTTATGGTTGCTCTGTCGTGGTTAATAATCTAGTTATATGTTGTTTATAAGCATGGATTGGAAATGTTCTCTAGCTATGTCTCATTTAGGATTTGATAAGTATTTGATGGTTAATGAATGCATGGGATAAAGGGTGTTACTGTAGCTATTATGAGAGGGAACTAGGCTTTCTTGGTGATTCTCAGATAATTTTCAAACTCCTAAGATCATAGATGTGTTCATGACTTGTATTTTACATGTTCACCATATGTTTGATGAAATAATTGTCATTGTTAGGTCAGGTTGGGTCAAGTTATTTTTCAAGTTTTGTATGATTAGTAATGTATTTAAGTAATTTAGCATTCCAAGAAGTTACAGGTAGTTTTAGGCAGTGGTATGCATATTTTCCTAGAATTATGGCTCAGATCTCAAGATCGCACCCTCTGAACTGAGAATTTTGGGCTATAATCAAACTCAGGCAGGCTTGTGCATGCGTTTGGAGGGCCATAACCACACCCTTTCAGGATTGTGCATGCCGTTATGGGCCCAGGTCAGTGAAAGTATATTCAACTTAGGGTTTGGTAGCCTGGGGTGGTCCTTTGACTCTTCAGTGTCCAGTAAGCCTTGAGGGTTGTTTGTAAGTTTTTAGTTGTCAGCCCCACTTCCATAACCAAATCTTGGAGGTTGCGTCATGTCACAGTAACTCTTTGTCTCATGTTTACCCTAACAGGCTAGTGAAATTTGGTAAATGTGGGAGGGGGCGATTACAGTAGCCTTGACCGGTATAGATAATCTCGTTAGGTGGGGACCAATATGGTGTATTATAATTAAGGGCTAGTATAAATAAGTTCGATAGGTTATGGGCTAGTAGAAGAGCCCACAACATTGGAGCATGGGCCAGTATGAACAAGCTCAATAAACTAAGGACTAGTAGAAGGGTGCACAACATGATCTAATATGTGAAAATCGAAAAGGGCAACTATTTTTATGGCGAAGAAATTGTGATTTACTACAAATTTAACCTTTAACCCGCACTTAATGACTAATTAATCAATATTGACTGCATACCAAGAGGAGATTAAGGTAGCTTAATTATACCAAGGTACTAAAACACTAGGCTAGTATCATGTGGCACCAGTATGACGTGGAAAGTCCACATGGATGAGGTGGCGAGCTTGATGATAGGAAAGCTACAATGCATGATAAGTGGCATGCAAATTTAGCATTTTTGGCCACCCAACTGGATATTTTAGCAAGTGACATGTGGTAGGTACATGTCAACATCTAGACATGAGGAAAGCTTTGATTGGTTGTAGCAATGTTATGTAGAGTGTGACTTGGAAAGTGGCATAGCTATTGTGGGTCCCTCACCATGGCACCAGGAAATGGAGTGTCATTTTAATGTACTAGGAACTAGAGGGTACCACGAAGACAAAGAAGGACATAGGGAAGTCCTGTGAGTTCCACATGAGCCCAACTCACAACACAAATGAGTCTCGTGCCAAGAAATCATTAGTGATCAAGCTAAAAGCTTTAGAGTTTGATGCATGTTTTGATTCTGAGCCAAAACTTGAAAAGGGGAACAGAAAGGGGAAGCATATTATTGACGCCTAACCTAGTGCCACCGTTACCACCACCAAGGTCCATAAGGTTAAGCCTGAAGATACAAAGGAGGGGGATCATCTCTTCCACTCACAGATGTGGGTGAAGGGTTCTCTGTTGTAGTTCATTATCGACAGTGGGAGCCAAAAGAACATCATTTTAGTAGAAGTCATGAAGTGGTTGGGCCTACTAACCAAACCACACCCATATTTGTACATCATCGAGTGGATTCAACAAGGACAAGATCTTTGTGTCAGTTAGTAGTGTCACCTTCCCTACATCATCAAGCCCTTCACAAATGAGGTATTGTGTGATGTTAGTCCTCTTGAAGTTATGTGATGTGTTATCAAGCCAACCATACGTGTGGAAGTGTCATTTTGTGTATGAGTCTAGGCCTCACACTATGATTATTACTTTGGGCAATAATCTATATAGGATATTGGATTTACCCCCACCTACCATCATCTCTTTGATCTTTGCTAAAAAATGCAATAAGATCATCTCCGAGATCGAGAAATTTGTTTTCTTTCTAATTCACTCTCAAAGCAAGGGGAATATAGTGGCCAATCCATGGCCCTCAGGAAGGGTTCCCCCACATAACAAAAGTAGGTGGATAAGGTCATGGAAGAATACAAGGACATATTCTCCTCACACACTAAGGTACCCTTGCACTGTTAGGTCAAGCATTTGATCAATCTGACTATTGGAGCACCTCTACCCAATGGGTTGATATACCGCTGCTCCATTCTAGAAAATGAATAAATCAAGTGGTAGATCCAAGAGTTTCTGCAAAAAGGGAACATCCCACCAATTTCCTCACCTTGTGGGAGCCCAATTGCACTTGTACGAAAGAAGGATGGGACCTAGAGGCTCTACATTGATTATCAAGCACTGAAAAAATCATTTTCAGGAACAAGTATCTAATCCCATGGATTAATGACCTTCTTGACAAGCTCAAGGGGGCCAAGTATTTCAATAAGATCGATCTAAAGTTTAACTATCACTAGGTTCCAATAGAGCTCACAGATGTATGAAAGATTTCCTTCAATTCCAAGGAGGGTCTTTTTGAATGGTTGGTCATGCCTTTCAATTTGAAAAATTTCGCTGCAACTCTTATGAGGCTGATGGATGACATCTTGTGGCCATTCACCAACTCATTTTTGGTTGTCTATCTGGAAAACATTCTTATCTTCAGCAAGAGTTGGGAAAATTACTTGCAACACATTCGACGGATCCTTTGAACCCTATAACAACAAAAACTATGTGTCAACCTAGATAAATGCACCTTTAGCATGAGCCAGTTCCAATATCTAGGTTACATCATAAATGAGCAATGCATGCATGTGGATTTGGCTAAGATCCAATTCATTCAGGATTGGCTAGCCCCAACCACTCTAACAGAGCATCATAGCTTTTTGGGCCTTGCCAATTTTTATTGGAGGTTCATGTTGGGATTATCCCATATCACTTGGCCTTTGATTCAGGTTACCAAGGGTGAAGTGAAAGAAATTTTTTCCTATTTCGAGTCCCAATAGAAGGCGTTCAATGAGCTGAAGCACCACCTATGCTCTACCCCTATACTCACATTGCCATACCTGCAACAACCATTTGAAATTGAGACAGACGCCTTTGACTATTCTCCTGGTGTAGTTCTCACCCAGTAATGGCATCTGGTTTCCTATCATAATGAGATATATCCTATAATGCAGGGTTTCTAGCGATGGAAACATTACATTCTAGGGAAGGATATAGTCATCCACACAAACCACTCACCTCTTTAGTTTGTATAGACATAAGGGAAGTTACATAATGGTTTCCATCAGAAGTGGTCTACATATATACAATAATTCCACTTGAACATTGAGTACAATAAGGGCATCACCAATCATGTTATGTGTTTCCCTAGTCATCCCCAAGTTGTGGCACTAATTATTGTTCTCAACTCTTGTGGCCACGACACCTCTAGATGGCACAACTATACAAGAACAATCCATAGTTCACCACCACATACCAAATTCTAGTGGATGGTAAGAAAGTTCCATATTTCCACCTCCAGGATGCATTATTATGCCACATGGGCTGCATTTGTGTTCCTTCAAGTGAGCATGCCAAATTAATTTGGGAGGTGTACTACAGTCAGGTTGCTAAATACTTTGGTGTGGAGAAAAATATGGTCATACTACAAAGTATTTTTGTTGGCCAAGGCTCTAACATGATGTTGGAAAATATATCAAATCATGCACTGCATGTGCCATCATCAATCCAACCATCAAGAAGCAAGGCTTGTACACTCCTCTACCTACCCCCAGCCAGCCTTGGGAATCCATCTCCATGGATTATCTGTCTGGCCTCCCTTCTATCAAGCATGGAAATAACTGTGTATTTGTGGTCATGGATAGATTCTCTAAGATGGCTATATTGTTGGCTTGCAAGAATAGTATCACAATAGAGGACACTGCCAAACTCTTCTTTGAATGAGTGTGGGTACATTTTGGGATCCTGCAAACCATTCTATCATATCAGGATAGCAGGTTCCTGAGCACATTCTAGTCAAGCCTTTGGAAATTATTGGACACCAAGCTAATCAAGTCAATTGCATTCCATCCCTAGACTAATGGCTAGATGGAGATCATCAACAAGATGACAGTGCACATACTACGCATTTACAACTCCAAGCATCCACAAACATTGGATGAGATCCTTCCTTATGTGCAACATAGTTATAACAAATCTCTCCATAGCTCGAATGGTCATAGTCCCTTTCAAATGGGTCTAGAATTTCAACCATTGTGTTTAATTTATATTTCCACACCTCATGCGACCACACAGACATAATGTGCACATGTATAGTTTGAGGTTGATAAAGAAACCAAGTTTATTGAACACATCTAGCACATATTAGAGTGGGTGCAAGACATCTTGGATAATTCTAATGCCAGGTACAAGTAGCAACATGATCAACATCGGGTTCCACATAATTTTTAGGTAGGTGACAAATTTTGATTGCATTTGTAGAAAGAATGCCTTACCGAAACCCATCGGAAGCTAAGACCACTCTGATATATGTCTTAAACTATCACCAAGGTTGTGGAAGATAATTCTTTTGATCTCAACATTACCCCATTCCTTGGCCTGCACCAAGTGTTCAATGTGGACCACCCTCCACCATACTTTCCACCATTATTGGACACATCAAACATTGCATAACAACTCACACCAAAAGAGCTAAACCCAGACTGCATGGAATAAGCCACAACTGATCGTATCATGGACACAGAGATCAAGAACACTTTCCAACAAAATATCTAACTATATCTGGTTGTCAAAGATAGGCAATTCTTGCACCAAGGCAAGTCACTCACTAGGGACCAATTTCAACAGAAGTTTCCCCATCTCATGGAGGCACTTAACACAATGGGGACCACTGCTTCCTATGAGGGGATAACTGATCCAAGTGGATTTTGTTGGCCACCCACCTATTCCAATTGGATCCCCACCATTATTTCTTCAGTTTCCTTACTTGTAGCACAACTTACTGTTTTTGGCAGTTTTTTGGGTCATGGACTTTTGGATTCATTTTGAGGTCCTAAATGACATTTTTTGGAAAACGGATATACTCATTACCCATACAAGGGATTTGTAGTAAAAATTTAATATCTTCATATATATCTTTTTAACGAGGTATTCTATGTGTCAAACAAAGATCGTGTGTCAACGTTACAACCCCAGGAAGTTGATGTACCAATTTACCCCAACAGGGCCCACAAAATTTTGGTGCTTCATCTCCTATGGTTAGCATTTCGAATGTTTAGGGTTCTCCATTGTTTATCAATAATAAATAGACCTTCAATCCTCATTGTAACACAATTTATAAGGCATGTAGACACCACATCTCTTCTCAAAGATAAGCTACCATCGTATGAGATTAAGGTAGCTTAATTATACCAGGGTACTATTGTGGCCTCGAATTTATGCTGCCCCAACATGGGGGATAACCACCTGGTCCAGACCTTAAGACAACTCCTTTTCCATTTAAAGTGGTGGCTTCGATTGGGGGTAATGGGACCAGTTTCCCAGTGTGGGTCTTAAGATGAGAGTGGGTGGTTAACGAGTGATTGAAATAGAATAACGATAATCTAAATGACCTATTCTATTATGCAAATCTCTAACTAAATTATTCTAATATAAACTCGGGTATTTCTGTGTGATATGAGAGCTATCTGCCTGACATGTGATAATAAAGTTCAATCACGCATAAAACGAAGATGGTAACGTATATAGATAATTTCTTTGACTAAATAGTTAGTCAAAGAAATTGTATAAACCATATTGCATATATGATGATTTATATATGAAAGTAGACAATTTCATCTATGCATCATACAATAGTGCAATTAACGCTTAACAGAAAGAATATATCCCATAAACAATTCATGAAAATAAAGTGTTGTCACTAATTAAATAGAAACATAATCAATCATACAAGATAAAAGTACCATATGTGTGAAGTTCTGCTCATTTGATTAATGACATGGATCAACTCCTTTCTTCAGATCAAATTATCTCCCAAGTATACAATAGTGCATCAACAAAGGAAAGTAGTCTAATATTTAAAAGAAATGATCATGTTCCATAATTTCACCAAAGCATTCACAAACTTACAATAGTGAATTCTTTGCAAAAAAATTTGATAAAATTTTGGACCCTTCTCTAAATGCATGAGAAGGGTATAAATACTATTCTAACTAATGTGCAAAAATAGATTATACAAAACAACCTTCCTCCTAACTAGTTAACTAACTCTAAAAATAAAAAGTGGCTTGATGAGCAAAGGTTATGATGATGATTTTTTGTATGCCATCTTGTCCTTCAAATCGCATATGTCGGCCATCGGTTTGACTTGAGGAGGTGCCCCAAAATGTGTTCTGATCTATCCTGTGAAGGTCACATCAGTGAGATGTGGCAGCATCCACTAAGTCAAATGAAGTGAGTAGTTAAGGGTCATGATTTGGCTATGTGGCTTGACGAGGTATTTCCAATACGAATCCCAGTTGGTCTTTTCCAATTTTGTGATTCCTTCCCTTTGAGTTTCTGTTTTTTCCTGCTAGCTTTTATGCAAATCACCTAAATCAGAAATTTCTTTTGGATTGCCTTCTTTTACCAGGTTGGTGGTAAACAGAGTTTAGTTTACCGGCTTGATTATGTTCTTCGCCACCCCAGCTTCTCTTGCCACTGCTAGCTCAGATTGCTTGATCCTTCTGTCCTAATCCGTGAAAATGATATCCTTGTGTGTCTCCTCAATCTCAAGAAAATTGGCTTTCCTCCCATATTATATTTCTTGTCATTCGATGAACTCTAAGATTTTGGTGTTTAGATCAGTAAAATCAATTCTCTGGTTAATCACTTTATTTTTTAGTTGGTCGCTAGTGATTAGATAAGGAGCGATGTGTGACATCTTTTGGCACAATTGTTCTTGCTATTTCATCAGGAGGGAATTCAATTCCAACGCCTCTTTAATGAACTCCTTGACAGTAGGAGTATCCTTATATCTCTCCATGACTTGCTGTAATTCTTGGAGTTGCGTATTTTTGGTCGATATATCGGCTTCATGGCTTATCTCTAGGACCTCCATGTTCTGTTGCAATTGGGCAAGCTGGTCAACAGCTTGCCTATTCACACTTTCCCTCTCTATTTCGAGCTGCTGCTCAAGCTGTGCAATATTATCCTCCCTTCCTTTCAACAAAATAGAGAATTCGATGGCCTTTTCCATGGTGGACGTTTCACATGCTCCTGTAAACTGTGACAATCTAGTCAAGCTCTCATCTAGGTTGGAAGGAATGTCCCTCCAAACTATGTCCATTGGCTCATTTCCAGGTGGGAACTCAGGTGTTTCTACCCTTCTCCTTTTCCTCTATATTCTTACTACAACTTTGTGCAGCGGGCTGTAGAACACATCTAGAGGAGGGATTTCAGTGACTTTCAAGACAATCTCTGTTGTGGGTTGAGCAGGGATAATCTCAGTTTGTTGAGACATTGTTGCTTGTTCATCTATTGGCCTAGACTCTGTATTTTCCTGACTATGCAGAGGAGTTTGACACTCCATTGTTTCCTGGGTAACTATGGTGTTCGGAGTGTCTTGCAGTTTCTTATTAAATTGATCCCACTCATGTTCCAAACTAGCGTTTTTGACTTCTGAACTGATCTCTTTAGGTGGCGTTCTCATAACCTATTTCTTGGCTGACTTCCTACTGGATTCTGATGTGTTATCAGTGTCTTGGGCCTTCCATGTATCCATTGTTTTCTTAGTATTCACCTAAGATTCTATGCGATAACTAGGTCCTTCGCTATTGATAGTCACACTGGGTGTAGGCTTGTCCTCAATTTTCAATAAGTGCATCAGGATTACTTCAAGCCTTCTATTTCTGAATTCCTGAAAGTTTCCAAAATCTCCAGGACTTAGATTTTCCCTTGCCCATTTGAACAATTGTTCAAAAGATTCATCTGACTGTAACAAATCTTCAAAATCATTAGCCTCATGGTTATATGGCTTGATCTTTAGTGCAGTAGTGATGTTATATGCTATCTTTTCTAGATAAAATTTCCTTTTTGGTAAAGTATGAAGCCCGAGGCCTTCCATGCTCACTAATTCCTTTATTGCATGATTAAAATTTGCCAAAGAAAAAGAACCACACTTGATAGGAAAAGTTGGCCCTAATAACTTGCTTTCTTTGAGAACTTTGGTCAGGCCTTTTCCCACGGTCTGGTGGGCAATTTTCCTTGCCAACAATTTATTAGAAATATACAAGGGGAGGACATGTGGGTCTGTTGTGCTACCAAAAACCCTAATATAGGTGAACCATTCTTCAACAAAATATTTTCCGACAGCCAGAAGGTCTGTAGCGGCTTCTTGGTAAAAATTGTGGGCTTTCCTATTGAAAATTAATTGATGCAGTGGCAAAATAACAATATGACATATTTTATAGAAATGGGGTATGTGATGGGATTCCCACATTTTCTTATGACTGAGATGGATAGGGTAGGGGTCCTATAAGGTCCACTTCTAACCCATGATTGGAAATTTAGTGAAAAAATAGATGGCATCCACAATGTAGGCACTAAAATATAATGGAGTACCAATTAATTAACTACAGACTAGGTTCGGCTTCATCCTTGAACTAATTTCTTTCATAAGAGAGGTGCAATGATGGGAGGAATGTCGATGTCATTTAGCGGAGCCTAGAGGAGGGTTACTTAGAGCGAGTGAAGGGGGGTGCGAAACCCAAGGGACCAAGTCCCGCCAGTCGTTGCCATGTCCATCGTCCATTTACGTATATAGTCCAGCCCCGTTGACTTATATAGGGAGAAGGTTCTATGTAGAGGAGGATCTCTTCTATCAATATTCGATGATGATGGTGGCTAGGTTATCAGATAGGATGGTGGCCCAATTCATAATGTGGGAATCAGCACATGCATTAATCATAGGAATCCATTCTATTGAAAACTTAGCATTATTAGGTAACCCATATAGTCTACATAACATAGCAGTTGCATAGTTAGTGGTTTTCCAAAGAGGCTATAGCATACATACCCGATTTCTCAAATTTGAATTTGTTCTCCAACACTCCCCAGCCCTGAATCACCTTGAGGGGCTCTTGGTTCTTCCTCGCGAAGTTGGCCACATATGTCTTATCATATATATCCTGAGGGTTAGGTATAGGGTACATTTGCTTTAGGTCCTCTTCTCTGAATGACCCCATGAGTTCCATTCGCGAATTCCTAAATTGCTTATCTTCAATTGTGAGGTTTTCCACCACCCACCTGATCATATCCATGTATGGCAGGATTTTAGCTCTCGCTCCTATCTTATGAAGGAAAGAACAAGTGACATCCTTGAATTGGAGTCCTAAAGGTTTTATTGAATCAGTTGTCATTTTTGTGACAACAACCTTGGGACACTCATCCTCAAGCCTGTTGTATATGACCTCCCAGGTTTTTTCTCCCCCGTTAGCACTGCATATCGTATCAAATAATATAGGAGCCATTTATGTAAACTTGGACTTCACAATGCTATGATTCTTTTGTTTCTACATCACCTTCCTCAATGACATGTCTTTTGTAGCTTGCCTGAAATGGACGAGATATATCAGTGCAGATGGTATTGGGAAATTAAGACTGAAATCTTTTCTGAAATGACTTTGGATCATGGGAAAGGTTTAGATGATATATCCAACGTTAAATTTCCATAACTTGGAAAATCATTACCTCTCCTCGGGCCGCTAAACATTTATTACCCTGTCGAACCATTCATGATTACATTCAAACATAGTTATTTCACATGCTTACTGCTCTATTCACGCATCACAATCTTTAAAATGATGTAATGTAGTGTTGTCTGCTTATAAGGTGAAATGAGATTGTGATCATCGCAATATCGCATTTCGCAAATTGTTAATGAAGTCATAGTGGCAAGTCTTAATCACTTGCGATTTAGGTGAAATGCGATTATGAGTTCGCAAGATGTTTAATCGAGATATCGCAACAGGAGGTATGATCGCACATCGCAATTTTTTAAAGGTGTTTCATGTTCATTACATGGAAAAAATGTGATTTACAATTTGCGATGGGGATCCTATCTTTGGGTTGTTTTAAGATTTGTTTAAGGCAATTTCTTAGAGTTAGGTTTTATTATTCTAAGACCAAAAATTTAAAAAGGTCCCCATTTATATGTCTAACCTTAGCTATTTCTATATATAAATGGGGGGGTTGTTTCATAGTACAACAAGTACTGAAACACTAGGCTTGTATCATGTGGAACCAATATGGCATGGAAAGTCCACATGGATGAGGTGGATGGCTTGATGAAATGAAAGCTACAAAGCATGATACGTGGCATGCAAATTTGGCATTTTTGGCCACCCAAATGAACAATTTTGCAGGTGACATGTGGCAAGTACATGTCAGCACCTAGACATGGCAAGCTTTGATTGGTTGTAGAATTATGATGTGGAGTGTGACATGGAAAGTGACATAGATAGAATGGATCCCTCTCCAGGGTACTAGGAAATGGAGTGGAATTTTAATGAACCTAGAACCAGAGGGCAACATGAATATGAAGAAGGACATAGGGAAGTGGTGTGAGTTCCACAAGAGCCCCACTCACAACACAAATGAATCTCGTGTCAAGCATTCATTAGTGGACAAGATGAAAGCTTCAAATTCTTATTCATGTTCTAATTTTGAGCCAGAACCCAACAAGGGGAATGATAAGGGGATGTAGATTATTGGCGCAAAACCTAGCGCCACCATTGCCACCACCAAGGTCCAGAAGATTGAGCGTAAAGATCCAAAGGAGGGGGAGTATCTCTTCCACTCATAGATGTGGGTGAATGGTTCTCCATAATAGTTCATTCTCGATAGCAAGATCCAAAAGAACCTCATTTTAGTAGAGGTCATGAAGTTTTTGGGCCTACCGACCACACCAAACCTACAGTCGTACACCATCAAGTCCCTTCACCAAGGATGAGATCTTCACATCAGTCAGTAGTGTCACCTTCCCTACAGCTTCAAGACCTTCACATATGAGGTATTATGTGATGTTGGTACTCTTGAAGTTTGTGATGTGTTATTAGGTCAACCATACTTGTGGAAGTCTCATGTTGTATATGAGTCAAGGCCTAGCACTATGATTATTAATTTGGGAAATAAGTTATATAGGATACTGGAGGTAGCCCCACCTACTTCCATCTCTTTGATATTTGTTAAGAAATGTGGTAAGATCATCTCACCGACCAAGAAATTTGTTTTCTTTCTTATTCACTCTCAAAGCAAGTGGAAGATAGTGGCCACATCCATGACCCCAGGAAGGGTTCCCCCATGCAGCAAAAGTATGTGGATAAGGTTGTGGAAGAATACAATGACATATTCTCCTCACCCAATAGGGTACACTTGCACTGTCAAGTCAACCATTTGATCGATATAACTCCCTAAGCGCCTCTACCCAGTGGGTCAATATATTATTGCTCCATTCTAGAAAATGAAGAAATCAAGTGGTAGATCCAAGAGTTGCGGAAAAAAGGGCACATATGACCAAGTTCCTCATCTTGTGGGAGCCCAATTGTACTTGTATAGAAGAAGGATGGGATATGGAGGCTCTGCATTGATTATTAGGCACTAAACAAAATCATTTTCAAGATCAGGTATCCAATCTCGCAGATTGATGACCTTCTTGACCAGCTCAAGGGGGTTAAGTATTTCGAAAATATCAATATGAATTTTGGATATCACTAGGTTCCAATAGAGCTCATAGATGTATGGAAAACTACCTTCAAATCCAAGGAGGGTGTTTTTGAATGGTTGTTCATACCTTTCAGGTTCAAAAATTCCCCTACAACTTTTATGGGGCTGATGGATGAAATCTTGCAGCCCTTCACCAAATTGTTTGTGGTTTTATATCTAGACAATATTATTATCTTCAACAATAGCTGGGAAGAGCACTTGCAACACATTCGACAAGTCCTTCAAGCCCTACGCAACACAAACTATGTGCCAACCTAGAGAAAGGCACCTTTGGCATGAGCCACGTCCAATATTTGAGTTACATCATAGATGCGTAAGGTATGCATGTGGAGCAAGCTAATATCCAAGTCATTTCATACTGGCCAGCCTCGACCACTCTAACAGTGCTTTGAAACCTTATGGGCCTTTCTAATTTTTATCGGAGGTTCATGTTAGGGATGTACATGTCCCAACAAAAGGTGTTCGTTGAGTTGAAGCATCGCCTCTTCTCTACACTTGTACTCAAATTTCCAAACTTGATGTTGGCATTATGATACAAGTGTTGTCCTTGATGGCAACTCACTCAGAGGTTGATACAGGTAATGGCAACTTAATCAGAGGACAGGTCTTAGTACAACAGGTCAAGAGAGAGATATAGGCAGGTTCATTGTGACAAAGCTGCGTATACACGTGGGTTATACTTTCCAAAGACGCGTATGCATATACACACACTTTCACACAAGGAAAAGCACGTACATATGGGAGAACTTATGTTTTGGTCCGTGGTATTTAGTCCTCGGTACTTGAACCTATGGTTGTGGACCATCGTATCTCGTCAGAAGTGTTGATCCCAAGTATTAGGTTCATGGTATTGTTTCTACATGGTTTTGGACCATGGTATTGAGAGAAGTCTAACCTATATAAGGAGAAGATCATTAGGCAAAGAAGAAGCAAGGAATGGATATCTGACGAAGTGGGAATATCTAGTATTGTTGGTTATGGGTTTGTGATGCTTGGCACGGGTTGGATATGATAGCGAAGGTATAAGTAATTATCTTTAGATCTGTACGTGGGTTGTCTCTGGTGAAAGTGCGTATACACGCGGTTTTGATATAGTCAAGTAGCGTATGCATTATGAGATTTGGTGTTTCAGGTTGCTGTTGATTCTAGTGGTTGTTGCAGAGTTCTAGGCTCTGGTTCGTGTTCTGTGTTTTTGATGACAGGGTTTCAGTGATTCAGTATTGGGTGATTTAGAGATTTATGATGCAAGTATAAGTTGATGATTGTATTGCAGCAGTGATTGTTTTGTACTTATGGATCCAGTCTGAAAATGTATGAAACGTGGTCCCTAGAAGAAAAGAAGGTTGTAGCCTTCTGTAGGTCAACACCTACATACTAGTATCTTGGCTAGTGCAAGAGCTAAGGGGGTTGTAGCTCCCTTCCAGAAGAAACTGGAATACGAGAGAGGGTTGTAGCCCTCTGCAGGTTGCAGCCTACGTACTGGTAAAGGACTGCACCAGTACATTGTAAAAGAAGTTTCTTATTAAAGGAAGAAAGAGACGAATTGCAGCAAGTGGTTTTCACCCACATTGGGTTTCCACCTTATATCATGGTGTTCATGTGTGCTTCTTATGTGTGATGATTTGTTCTGTTTTACTACACCTATTTACTGTTAATATGGTTAATAATGTTTTCATGCAATTACTGAAGATAAGCTAACTGAATCATAAGATTACTGTATGTACGCTAGTTGCATTTAACATAGTCGCGTATATATGTGGATATACTGAACTAAAGCTGCGTATATAAATCTGAGTATGAAAAATTAAAAGTATCTGATTTGATAATATTGGTTCACCCCCCCCAAGTATTATTTCCAACAATTGGTATCAGAGCAAGTCCTTTAGAAGAAGCTTGATCGCTTGAAGGAAAGATCCACCAGAATGGCTAATCTAGAAAGAGAGGCACACATCAGGCCACCAATCTTTGACGGGAACAACTTTACCCACTGGAAGATAAGAACCACGGTATATCTACAATCGCTTGGAGCAGAATTTTGGGGGATCGTGGAAGGAGGATACAAATACCCATCATCAATTCCTACAGATAAAGCAGAGAGAAAGCAATATGAGCTCAATACCAAAGCTGTTACTGTCTTATTGGGAAGTTTGACACGATCAGAATTTATGAAGGTCATGCATTTCAAATCAGATAATGAAATATGGGACAAAATCATTCTAAGCTACGAAGGAGATGAACAGGTAAAAAGAGCAAAGCTTCAAACTCTCAGAATCTGGTATGAAAATCTTAAGATGCATAGTAATGAAAGCATAGCTATTTACTTCCTGTGTATGGATGAGATTGTAAATTGTATGAGGAATTTGGGTGAAGAATTTAACGAAGTTGTCTTAGTTGAAAAGGTTTTGAGATCCCTGTCTACTAAATTTGATTCCAAAGTGTCTGCCATAGAAGAAAAGGAGAATCTGCAGAAAATCACCATGTCACAGCTTCATGGAATCTTAATTGCTTTTGAGATGAGAAAAGAGGGACCATCAAAAGCCGCATTCGAAGCATCAGGATACATGTTAGAATAAGAAGATGAGGTAAATTTTGTCAAGAATCTTGAACAGGGAACTGGACGATTCGAAGGTAAAATACCTTTCAAATGCTTTTCATGTGGTAGAGTTGGTCACTACGCTGCTAGATGCCCTCATAACAAAGGAATGATGTCTGAAGAAGGTAATAGAAGCTATTATACCCATGTTAAAAGTAATTACTCATTCAATGGTAGTGAAAAAATTAGAAGTCTCATGGCATATGAAAAGAAGGATGCAGAAACTAAAGAAGTCACCAAAACGAACAATTGGAGTCAGTAACCAGGGTAAGGGAGAAATTGCAGGATATAGTAAAAGATCAGAGCATAACAATTCAGAAACTAGAATCAAATATCCTCTCTCTAAAATAAGATCTTGAAAAATCAAAGAAGCAGAATAGAGAAGCTCTTAAAGAACAAGATCATGAAGTGATCAAATTAAAGAAGCAAGTGGAAGAAGGAAGAAAAGCTGAAGAAGACCTAAGGAAACAGTATCTGGAAAAGGAAGAACAACATCAGGTTGAGGTAAATATCTTAAAAGGTAAATTAGAAGAAAAGGATAAATTGTTGAGATTTCAAGATAGTACTAATATTTTGGATGACAATCTTGGTAGTCAAAGATCCCATATTATCAAAACTGGTCTTGGCTTTTATGAATCTTATGAAGGTGAATCTTGCTCACAAGGTGAGGCAAGAAACTCTAATATGCTCAACAAGGAACAGCCAAGGAAAGTAATTCCTCAAAGAAAATCATTTGCTCCTAACTATGGAAGTGATAGACGATTATTTCCTCCACTGAATAATGTTGAATGTTATGTATGTCATAATATTGGACATGTTGCAGCCAGATGTAGAAGTGGAATGGTTCAAGACCATCACAAAAGATCATCACATTCCAGGTATTTTAGGGGATATTGTTTTGCCTGCAATGTGTTTGGACACAAAGAATTGATTGCAATAGAAGGAACATGAAATATGTAAGATGTTATACATGCAACAAACTTGGACATAAAGCAAGGGAATGCAGGAGCAAATTTCAAAATTCAAAACAAGATGACCATACATCATCACAGTTCCAAGAATTGAAGAAGATAGAATTAGAGACAGAAAGGTGTGACATAACTCAGTTAGCTGACATAACAGACACAGGGGAAACTGAAAGTGAAAAAATTCAGTATTCCATCTTGCATACGCTCATATAATGAAGATAAGTCGCGTATATACGCGAGTTACAGGCTGCATAGTCGTGTATATGGAGATCAGAAGAAAAGGCAGTAGAACAGACTCAGGAAATGGTTCGGTCATGATATGTAATGGTTGGCACAGGCTCAGGGGGAGCATATACTTCAAATAATGCATTTTTGGCATTATGGTTAGAAGTTGTTGATGAAGTTTAATGATACATCTTGTTGTTTGATCAAAAGAATGGTATTGCAGGTTTGGATGTTGATGTTTATGGTGCAGATCATATATGATGTATGATAGGTGGCTAATGACTATCATGGTCTTGAATGGATTGTTGGTCTTAGAACTTGCATCTGCTCAGGGGGAGCATGGATGGATTGATACAACTTGGCATATACAAAGGGGAGCCCAATCAGAGATTTCAACAGGTACTCAGGGGGAGTATGAACAGTAGAGGGAAAGAACTTCTTGGTCTGCCCTTTACCCTTGATGTCAAAGGGGGAGAGTGACTTGGTGTGGTGGTTGCCATCAAGTCCAAAGGCGGAGATTGTTGGCATTATGATAAAAGTGTTGTCCTTTATGGCGACTCACTCAGAGGTTGATACAGGTAATGGCAACTTAATCAGAGGACAGATCTTAGTACTACAGGTCAAGAGAGAGATATACGCAGGTTCATTGTGACAAAGCCGCGTATACACGCGGGTTATACATTCCGAAGACACATATGCGTATACACGCACTTTCACACAAGGAAAAGCGCGTACATATGGGAGAACTTATGTTTTGGTCCGTGGTATTTAGTCCTCGGTACTTGAACCTATGGTTGTGGACCATCGTATCTCGTCAGAAGTGTTGATCCCAAGTATTGGGTTCATGGTATTTTTTCTACATGGTTTTGGACCATGGTATTGAGAGAAGTCTAACCTATATAAGGAGAAGATCATTAGGCAAAGAAGAAGCAAGGAATGGATATCTGACGAAGTGGCAAGATCTAGTATTGCTGGTTATGGGTTTGTGATGCTTGGCACAGGTTGGATATGACAGTGAAGGTATAAGTAATTATCTTTAGATCTGTATGCGGGTTGTCTCTGGTGAAAGCGCGTATACACATGGCTTTTATATAGTCAAGTAGCATATGCGTTGTGAGATTTGGTGTTTCAGGTTGTTGTTGATTCTAGTGGTTATTGCAGAGTTCTAGGCTCTGGTTCGTGTTCTGTGTTTTTGATGACAGGGTTTCAGTGATTCAGTATTGGGTGATTTAGAGATTTATGATGCAAGTATAAGTTGATGATTGTATTGCAGCAGTGATTGTTTTGTACTTATGGATCCAGTCTGAAAATGTATGAAACGTGGTCCCTAGAAGAAAAGAAGGTTGTAGCCTTCAGTAGGTCAGCACCTACGTACTAGTATCTTGGCTAGTGCAAGAGCTAAGGGGGCTGTAGCTCCCTTCCAGAAGAAGCTAGAAAACGAGAGAGGGTTGTAGCCCTCTGTAGGTTGGAGCTTGTGTACTGGTAAAGGACTGCACCAGTACATTGTAAAAGAAGTTTCTTATTAAAGGAATAAAGAGACGAATTGCAGCAGGTGGTTTTCACCCACATTGGGTTTCCACCTTATATCATGGTGTTCATGTGTGCTTCTTATGTGTGATGATTTGTTCTGTTTTACTGCACCTGTTTACTATTAATATGGTTAATCATGTTCTGATGCAATTACTGAAGATAAGCTAACTGAATCATAAGATTACTGTATGTACGCTAGTTGCATTTAACATAGTCGCGTATATACACGGATATACTAAACTGAAACTGCGTATATAAATCTGAGTATGAAAAATGAAAAGTATCCAATTTGATAATACTAATTCACCCCCCCCCCCCCCTCTCAGTATTATTTCCAACACTTGAAACAACCATTTGAAATTAAGGCAAATGCATTTGACTATGCTATTGGTGACATTCTCACCCAGCAAGGGCATCTAGTGGCCTATCATAGTGATACACATTCTGATACATTTCAGAATTACCCCACCTATGATAAAGAGATGTATTCTATTGTGCAGACTTGCCAACAATGGAAACATTATATTATGGTGAAGGAGACGGTCATCCACACAGACCACTGAAAATTGGTCTACGTATCTGCAGTAATTCCACTTGAACAGTAAATACAAAAAGGGCAGCACCAATGGTGTTGTAGATTGCCTCAGTCGACCCCCAATTGCAACACTAACTACTATTCTCAACTCTTGTGGCCATGAGATGTCTAGATGGTTGCAATTGTGCAAGAACAATCCAGAGTTCACCACCACATACCAGATGCTAGTGGATGGTAAGAAAGTTTTAGATTTCCACATCTAAGACGCATTATTATGATATCTAGGCCACCTTTGTGTTTCTTCAAGTGAGAGTGCCAAATTTATTTGGGACGTGCACTACAGTTTCACAGTGCACTTCGGTGTGGAGAAAATTTTGGTTGCACTACAAAAGTATTTTATTGGACAAGGCTCTCACAGGGTGTTGGAAAACATATCAGATCATGCATTGCATGTACCATCACCAAGCCAATCATAAAGAAGCAAGGTCTATACACTCGTATATCTACTCCTAGCTAGCCTTGGGAATCCATCTCCATGGATGATCTATCTTGTTGTGGGGAAAAGTATCCGACTCGGATGACCCTATCCCTACTCTAAGGGTGACAGTCCTTAGCAACAACTGAAAGTAAAGCTTTGATATTTTCCTTTATGAAAGTACAGAGAAGGAAGAAAAGATTGACCAACCGGTGTCTTTCGCTTTTGTCGATCCTATCCTCTCTCTTTGTCTCTTGTTCCCAGCTCCTTGCTCCCTTTGCCGGCCCAGCTACACACAGATCCTACACAAACAAGAGAGGGAAACTACAAGAAACATGTACTCATAACTGATGCATGGATTAGAGTGAATCAGATATACAAGTAAATACAATACATCAATGCAATACAAGTATATAGGAGAACATTCAAAGCTTTATTGATAGAAGTAAAAGGTTTCTGAGAAGGTTACAACCATCAATGGCTCCAATCCAGCAGCACCTCCCCAGCAGCAAGAAATCTCCTCTTCACCTCTATAAAAGCAATCACCCAATAGCTCTAACTGTAAACCAACAGCACTTCCTTGCTTTGCACAAAATTCCAGCCTCCCTAGACCTCATGAGAGAGCTCTATATATAGGAGATTTGGAGAAAGGATGAGTCAGCTTGAGGCTGGCTTCAAGCTGACTAGTGTCCTCTCCCACTTCAGTTATACTTCAGTTCTTGAGTCCACTTGGAGATCCTTGCTTCCACTTGGAGTTTAAGAACCTCTTACTCATCACTGGGCGAATTCCCTGATCCAAGTGTCATTTTGGAAGCTTCCTGGGCATTGACACCTTGAGAAATGAGCCTGCCACTTGTCCAAACACGTTCAGCGCAGGTAGCTAGTGTTGGAGTTGACATTCAGCGCAGGTAGCCAGTGTAGCAGTTGACATTCAGTGCAGGTAGCCAGTGTAGCAGTTGACATTCAGTGCAGGTAGCCAGTGTAGCAGTTGACATGATCCAGAATTGCCTTGTTTTTGAGCGTTTTCAGGTGGAGAACTGATTTGAAGTGCTGTGGTTTGCTGACCTTGTTCCTCTAGGGGTAAGAACAACATGTTTAGGGACTTTGGATCCCTTTGATTATGGACATTTCATGCTTCATGCTGTAAGGCACAAAAATGTCTATAACAGTTGCCCCCTAAAGTATGAGGTCGTTTATCGGGTGAAATGCTTTATCCAGAGGATCCGAAGTTCATTCAAGTGCTGAGAGGTGCCCTGTAATACGATACAATACAATACATTATTTTTCATTCTGTTTTCATGATCTAGCTGAGGCGGGCATTCCCATGCTCAGCTTTATAAATACATTTTGGTACATAGAACAGACGATCTTCTGATGGCAGACTGATAATTCTCTGCTGAAATTATCATCCTTTGAATAGGATGATCATCTGCTGCAATGATGTACATGACAAATGTTTTTATATTTCCTGAATATATTTCGCAGCCCGGATGGATGAAACTAGATCCGGGGTCTTCAAACTCGCTCGATCTTCACTCTAAGTACAAGTCGATCCATGTGAGAATTGCACTGAAGTCGAACATGGAAAGACATTGCTTGATTACCGGTCAATGATGAAAACCGTTAACAAGCGCGAGAGGAATCACCGATAATGATAATGACCCCCAAGGTACTGCAGTACAATTCACGTGGCGTGAATAAAGGACTTGGCGTCGAACGCCACGCAAAATCTTCTGGTCGAAGGTCATTGATGTATACCTGTCGCCGGAAGTGAGAAACTTGCCATTGAGGCATGCAAGCTTCAAAGTACTGATGGGGGTGTTCCTAGATCAACTTCTTGGATAATGAACTGTAGTCGACAAGAAGCGATCCGTCAAAGGAGGGCCTTAATGAATCCCACATCAATGACACGGAACAGAGCTAATGATTTTAGTGGAGGTGAAAACAAACTGTGACATATGATTCAGGGTGGCGATCATGAGTGGATGAAGGATAATGTATGGCAGTGGATGGGACACGGTTGACACTTTCAGAATGACCTCTCTTGAACATATAACGACACTGATGCGATGGATCGGTAGCATTACCCCAAATGTGGATGGTTTGGCGAAGACCATGGTGATGAGACCGGTGAATGAAACAACCCAACCCGATGTGGAACGGAGGAAAAGTGTCATGTTCAAGAGCGACTTGCTACCATTAAGCTTTGATGTTCTCCCAATTTTTCCCCAGTCATTTCTGACCAGTACCTCTTTATTTTTGTCAAGCTTGAGGAGGATAACATATGCTTGTTCTATAACCTGCCCTTCGGGCAAGCCCATCGCTATGATTTAACGAGCTTAGCGATAGGGAAACTCGTTCTCGTCTAAAGACAAGTTTGTCGCTATTTAATCATTTTAACGAGTCTAACGACAAGGAAAACTCGGTCCTTTTCATTTTTAGAGAGTCTGAAAAGGTACGAAAAGTTAACTCCAAAATTCATTTTTCGTCATCTAATCCCTTCAGTCCGAAAAAGTTTAAAACAATACAGAAGGGATGAATTTTCGGTTGCTTTAACGAGCCGAACAAAACAAGCGCTCGATCTTTTTGTGCAATAATCCCTCAGGTCCAAAAAGATTAAAATCTAGAGGAGGGATAGCTTTCCGGTCGCTTTAACGAGCTGGAAGGCCAAAACTCGGCAAACTTTTCATATTTTACGAGTCAGTGAAAAGAGCTTAAAGAAGACTCGTCTTTTGAGGAACGAGTGATGAACAGGGATAGCAGCAGATTCCAGGTACAGGTTGGAATTCTCCAATCACGGCAGTGTCACAAGGATGGCTAAGTGAAATCACTCTTCACAGTTGTTCCTCAAAATGGGTAAACAAACATATGGAGGTGAACGATTGGCCAAATGAATAGATGGAGGTGATGGCATATAAACACGACCAAGGGCTTTTAATATGGCTTTCAAAGGTTACATTTCTCGAGGTTGTTTACTGGTTCATTTTTCTGGATGAGCTTGAACTGCTAGGGAAAGATTGCTCACAATTTACGTTTATTTTTTAACGAGCATGAACTTCTGCACAAAAACTGCTCGATGATTGCTTTTACTTTTTAACGAGCATGAACATTGCTAAAACTGCTCGATGATAAGTTTGCATGCCCCCAGCATAATAATGCAAATCGAGGTGCATGCCCCCCAAGCTTCATTGCATTCAACTTTGTTGATTGGAATGAAGGTTTACCATTGAGATCTGGAAAGGGGATTGTTTCATTTTTTAATGAGGTTGACATAGTAAAAGAACTATCCTCATGGTTTTTCATTTTTTAACGAGGTTGACCTGAGATAGGAACTATCCTCGAAGCCGACAAAATATCTAGGAATCTTCCGAATCCAACCAGAAGATTGGATTAGATTTCATTTTGTAGGTTTCCACTGTGGCCACTCCCGCCAGATTACTTGGAGGCGGTAGGGCGAAAGTACCCATTAAGGCAGGGTCTTTTAGGAGACCTACTCCGATATTTTGGAGCAAATGATTCCTTCCATGGATCATTGGAATGCTCTCTGTAACTTGTGAACTGTCGTGGAGAAAAGTTTGTTGGTCAACGATTGTAATTCCTCCTTGGAAGGGGAATGCAATCTTCCTGAAGTAGGTTGACACAACTGCGGCCATGGCATAGATCCATGGTCTTCCAAGTAGGATGTTGTAATCGAGGTTTCCATCAATTACTTCAACATCAATTCCTACTGTTTTGCCCCCCAATTCAACTTGCAAGTTACTTAAAATCCCGTATGGAGTGTATGATCGTCCATCAAATGCTTTTAACGTCGTTGACGATTTCGACAAGGGTGGTGAGCCTAAATCTTCCCAGCAACTCATCGACATAAGACATGTAGATGCCCCCTCATCAATAATTGTTCGATGAACAGTTTTGTTGAGGGCTTTCACTTGAATAAGGAAAGCTAGTTGAGCTGGTAACTGAGGGTCATATCCTTTATGATCAAAGGCCACAAGATTGGAATCCATTGGGCCAATCCCACCTATTGCTGATAATAAAGCTTGCTCTTGGGAGGGGCAATTTTGTTGTACTTCAAGTGTCGACATAGTGGACGGCGATTGGGCCAGGTCCTTTACTATATTATAATTTTGTGCTCCTTTGGCACGAGGATTAAATGTCGATTTGTGTACTACTCCCTTTGGCCACTTTATCATTGGCTCAGGAACGATGGGTGGCACAACTTCGGTCAAAGTTGTTGTTGAACTACTAGGTCCTTCATTAACCTTTTTGTTCGACAACTTTGGATTCTCGTAATCTTTATTCCTTGTCAAAGCATTATTCTGTTGCTTTGAGGTAGACAACATAAGCACTTGGGATCCGGAAGCATTTTGATTAGCAACCATATTTTGACCTGGATTAGGAAACGGATCAGTCAATACTGCTGGGGTTTTTGAACTCTTGAAGAGTTTCTTAACTTCAGCTATATGTGGACAATATTTCGTCCAATGATCCTCATCGCATATATGACACCCTGCCGGGGTTTCCTTTTTCTTCCTGTCCTTTTCTTCTTGCCCCCTGGTTGCTTCAGTTGTTTGCCCTTGTCGGTCGACATGGCATTTACTTCTGAGGCAAGAAGTTTTTCATTTGCATTTTGACTGTAAATTTTGTGCTTGAAAATCACGTCATCGCTGGCGTGAGAGTCATTGTTTGATTTAGGAGGAGGAGGAATTGAGAATTCCGGTCTAGGGGCGTCAGGTATTTTGTCGTAGAGCGTGCCAGACTGAGTATAAACCAAGTCTAGATATTGCGCACGAGCTATAACTTGCTCTTCTGTTACGACTCCCCCCTTGGCCACATCTTCCGTTATGGCCTGAAGTAATGACTTTATAAACCATTCAGCTAATAGCTGATCGAGAACATATGTTTTTACCATCCTACGACGACGTCGCCATTCATGTATATGATCAGATATATGAGTGGCCGTTGTCTGTTTGAAGTTGGTAAGGAGTTCTGTTCCCGTCTCATACCTTATTGGTAATTGAAAATGGGTTAAAAAGGTAGTAGCTAAGGCACTGAAGTTGTCGAACGAAGCTCTAGGCAATTCAATATACCATTTTTCCGCTGGACCCGTTAACGTCCTTTGAAAAAGGCGAAGTCTTATCGAATCATCATTCAGGGTGTTTGATGAACACCATAGATGGAATGTCATCACGTGATTCGACGGGTCTTCACCTGGATTTCCATTAAATTTAGGAATGTCTGATGGAAGTTTGTGTGGAATCGCTGGCCACCAAGGGGCATAAGCAATTGGATCATTCGTCAGCCGGTTTAGATCTGGTAATTCTAGAGTTGCTACAAAGGGCAACTGTTGATTCAGGTTAGGCGAAGCATATCCAGGATAAGATGGAATCGCCTGAGCAGTGGGTCTTTGCATACCAGCATAATGTTGGCAACTTTGACAAGGTTGATGGGTATAACCATTATAGTATGGTTGCCCATTACTTACAAAGACTTGTTGCTCAGGTCCTTGATATGATTACTGGACTTGTGGTTGTTGAGTTCGAACCAGCTCTGGTTGTTGGACCATTTGCTGATGCCCAATACTAGATGATTGACCAAGATGAGGAGTCACAGTACTTGTTTGATCCTGAGTCGCTCCAGATAAGGAGGCACTGACCTGAGGTTGCGATTGAGATGTCGAGACAAGAGGCTGTTGTATAGCAACCTGGGAAACTTGGGGTTGACATACAGTAGGCGGCGCTTGTACTTGCGACGCAATCACCATACCAGGTATAGTGGCAACATTCGACACAGGGTGGACTGGTTGCATAGAATATACAACTCCTGGTTGTTGAGGCAGTATTGGTACCCAACTGCTGGATGTAATTCCAATTTGACCTGAACTTTGTTGTGAACTCACGGATGGGCATCCTCCCGGAGGAGGTAATGAAAAGGCATACTGCCCCCCATATGGTATCAATCCGGAACTCAAGGGGATCGATTGCCCAGATTGACCTCCAAATGGATCAATTTGGCGAGTTTCAACATAAGAAATACCAGATGATAATCCGGATGAAGAAATAGGAACTAACCATGTCGTTGTCCCTGATGGGACTCCGGCTTGTTGTTGACAATTTGCCGGGACAGATGGTATACCAGTGAACATCGTTGGAGTAGCAGCAGGAGGCTCTGCTGCAGCTGTGTCGGACGACACAGTCCTAGATGTCGATGGTTGTTCAGACATATCTAGTCTATCCAAAAGATTTCTTAGCGATTCTACAGGAACTTCCACTTGTGGTGGACTAACTTCGAAGATCAACGAGGGAAGGGTGATGATTATTCCGATTAAAATAAATTTTATAACGACGCTTTAGACACAACTTGCTTTTTCAGTTTTAAAGAGTCGAGAAAAAGCTAAAGATGACTCTAGTCTCCTTCGATGTTTTAACGAGCCCGAAGTGACAAATGCTCGGTTGGACCTTTTCAGTTATAGAGTTTGAAAAGGGCCAAAAGAAACTGCTCTGGAGATCTAGGCAGAGGGTGTGCCAAACCTTTCGTGAAACCACAGAATACGTTTTACGGTACGGGTGGTCGATCTTCGTGAATGCTGTGTTCATTGCATCGCGATCAGTAGGGCGGCCGACACGGCTTCCTATGGATAAAGGATAATTGCCTATAGGGGTCTCCCAATATATACTCGACGGTACGTGGGAGCACAAGTCCGTATTAGTGCCACCGACTCTCAGGAGGAATCACCCACCTTCGTAGAGATCGACAGTCACTACGTTTAACGACGCCGGAACACGTCTCTACCTAGACCTCTATTGTGAGCGTTATGTTACAAAGCGTTTTTAGATTCATTCAATATATTTTAAGTTGATCTTGTTTAGCAGTTTGTCTTTCAGGATCACCACGAGATGTATTGGTACAAATTCCTAAATGCAGCTAAAATGATAAGCAAGCTTTACAATCTTTTTAGCTTTGAAAATCCTAACTACTGAGGGGAGAGAAAAACAATATCTTTCCACACAGAGCACAAAGCACAAACTAATGCACTTTCTCCTAGATCAGACACACAAACTTATCAAAAATGCAAATGCAAGATGCATGTATTTCTTTTCTTTTCCCTTAATGTTGATGTAGACAAAAGGAAATTGTTGTATAATTTTCGAATTCAATTTGAAGTGTAAACAAACAAGTTTCGTCTAAAATGAAAAGGCACCTTACAGGTACTTGTTTTAACACTAAAAATATACGAATTCAAACCATAAGATGAAAAACAAACAAACTCAAACAGCCATGAACAGTAATAAAACTAGCTCTTAAGATCACAAAGACACTTTTACAGTTCAGGATCTAAGAGGTCACAACTATACTGGTTCGCTTTTCACAATGGGAAACTGTAACTGAAACAAGAAATACTGAAAGAACATTCACAGTTTCATCACACAACTGAGGCGGAATAATGTCAAGGAGAAGTGGTTTACAGCAAGTACAATGACCAGCAAGCAATCAGCAAAAATCAGTGAAAACAGGGCCAAGACACAATGGGAAAACTGAGCAAGACAATGGCTAACTGGACCAGCGCAGGCTCTGGTCTGTCAGTTTGACTCTCAGTGCAGTTCCCGAAGGGAGCACCTGCGCTGTAATGCAGACTGCCTGTGGACAGCCTGCTTTGGGACACGAGAGTTACGTCTACAAAGTTTTCCGGGTCATAAAAAGCTCAAAAATGCACTGTTTTTGCTGAAATAAAAAGCTATAGGTCAAGTACAGGCTAAGGGATGATCAAGAGGATGAAGATCTATCACAAAGAGTAAAGAGTCTTTTGTAGATAAGCTCTTCAATTCTTGAATTTGCTCAGCAAATGAGCAAGAGTAACAGTCCCTCTACTTCACTTTTGATATAGTCAAAAGCTTTTCGATTTGGTACTCTTTTCTTCAAGAAATGAATAGCAAAATACTACAAACACCAATAAGATACTAGGCTCCCCAGTGGAGTTGCCAGTTTGTTGTGGGGAAAAGTATCCGACTCGGATGACCCTATCCCTACTCTAAGGGTGACAGTCCTTAGCAACAACTGAAAGTAAAGCTTTGATATTTTCCTTTATGAAAGTACAGAGAAGGAAGAAAAGATTGACCAACCGGTGTCTTTCGCTTTTGTCGATCCTATCCTCTCTCTTTGTCTCTTGTTCCCAGCTCCTTGCTCCCTTTGCCGGCCCAGCTACACACAGATCCTGCACAAACAAGAGAGGGAAACTACAAGAAACATGTACTCATAACTGATGCATGGATTAGAGTGAATCAGATATACAAGTAAATACAATACATCAATGCAATACAAGTATATAGGAGAACATTCAAAGCTTTATTGATAGAAGTAAAAGGGTTCTGAGGAGGTTACAACCATCAATGGCTCCAATCCAGCAGCACCTCCCCAGCAGCAAGAAATCTCCTCTTCACCTCTATAAAAGCAATCACCCAATAGCTCTAACTATAAACCAACAACACTTCCTTGCTTTGCACAAAATTCCAGCCTCCCTAGACCTCATGAGAGAGCTCTATATATAGGAGATTTGGAGAAAGGATGAGTCAGCTTGAGGCTGGCTTCAAGCTGACTAGTGTCCTCTCCCACTTCAGTTATACTTCAGTTCTTGAGTCCACTTGGAGATCCTTGCTTCCACTTGGAGTTTAAGAACCTCTTACTCATCACTGGGTGAATTCCCTGATCCAAGTGTCATTTTGGAAGCTTCCTGGGCATTGACACCTTGAGAAATGAGCCTGCCACTTGTCCAAACACGTTCAGCGCAGGTAGCTAGTGTTGGAGTTGACATTCAGCGCAGGTAGCCAGTGTAGCAGTTGACATTCAGTGCAGGTAGCCAGTGTAGCAGTTGACATGATCCAGAATTGCCTTGTTTTTGAGCGTTTTCAGGTGGAGAACTGATTTGAAGTGCTGTGGTTTGCTGACCTTGTTCCTCTAGGGGTAAGAACAACATGTTTAGGGACTTTGGATCCCTTTGATTATGGACATTTCATGCTTCATGCTGTAAGGCACAAAAATGTCTATAACATATCTAACCTCCCTTCTACCAAGCATCAAAATGGTTGTGTATTTGTGGTTGTGGCCAGATTTTCTAGGATGGATATATTGGCAATGTGCAAGAAGAGTATCATAGTAGAGGACACTATCAAACTCTTGTTTGAATGGGTTTGGGTACATTTTTGGATCCCATAGACCATTATATCATATCAGGATAGTAGGTTTCAAAGTACATTTTGTTCGAGCCTCTGGAAATTATTAAACACCAAGCTCACCAAGTAGGCCGCATTCCATCTCAAGACTGATGGCTAGACAAAGGTCATCAACAAGATGATAGTGCACATACTACACATGTACAACCCCAAGTATCCATGAACCTAGGATGAGAGCCTTCCTTATGTTCAACATAGTTATAACAGAGCTATTCATCTCGATTGGTCGTAGTCCCTTTCAAGTGGGTCTAGGATTTCAATTATTGTGTTTGATTGATGTTGACATACCTCATGCGACCACATATAGATAATATAGACATGTAGTGTTTGATGTTGATAAAGTAACCAATTTTATTGAATGAATCCAGTACATCCACCAGTAGGTGCATGAAATCCTATATAATTTCAATTCCAAGTACAAGAAGTGACATGATCATCATTGGGTGCATAAGTTTCAGGTGGGTGAAAAAGTTTGGTTGTATTTGTAGAAAGAATGCCTTGTCGGAGCCCCTCAAAGGCTCAAACCACTCTTATATGGGCCTTACACCATCACCAAGGTTGTGGAGATAATTATTTTGAGATCAACATTCCCCCATTCCTTGGCTTTCACCCAATGTTCAATGTGGACCACCATTGGCCATACTTTCCACCATTACTGGACACATTAGACATTGCAAAACAACTCACACCAACAAATCTAAACCCAGACTACATGGAACAAGCCACAATTGGTCATATCATGGACATTCAAATCAAGAACACTCACAAACAGAAGATCCAACTGTATTAGGTTGTCAAAACTGGCCAACTCTTGTGCCAAGGTAAGTGGCTCTCCAGCGACCAAGTTCAATAGAAGTTTCCCTCACTCATGGAGGCACTCAATGCAATGGGGACCATTACTTCCTAAGGGTGGAGGACTGATCTAGGTGGATATTGGTGGCCATCCACCTATTCTACTTGTACCCCCACCATTATTTATTTTAGTTTCTTTATTGTAGCACAATTTACTATAGTTGGTAGTTTTACGGGTCTTAAAATTTTGGAGCCATTTTAAGGCCTTAAACAATGTTTTTTCTTCTTTTGGAAAATGGGAAAACTTATATCTTATAATAGGGGTTTGCAGTAAAAATTTGTAGTCCTCAGATAAATCTCTCTAACAAGGTATTGTACACGTCAAACGAAGATCATATGCCAAATTTACAACCACGAGAAGTTGACGTACCAATTTACCCCAACGTTGCCCATAGACTTTTGGCGCTTCATCTCTTAGGGTTAAGTATTTGGATGTTTATGGTTTTCCATTATTTCTCAATAATAAATAGGCCTTCGAGACTCATTGTAACACAATTCAGAAGGCATGTAGTTGCCACATCGCTTCTCAAAGATAAGCTACCATCGCCTAAGCTAGTTTATTTCCATTTTGCATGTAAATAGTTTTCAATACTTTGTTATTAATGAATTGAATTATTTTCATTGTATCTTCGTGTTTTTTTTGTATCTGTATTTTCATTTTGTTCCTTATTAAATATGGATCATTGGTATCGAAGTGGTCTACTCTTTCTTTATTTCTCTGTGCATGTCCCCAAGGAAGTCACATTATAAGAATTTAGAATTGAACTGGTTGAGCCTTTGCAAGACGGTCCCCACTGACAACAACAATCTCCTATGGTAGAAGAAAATAAAGATGAGGGAGAAAGAGATCTTATCAAATTGTTGCTCGAAGAAGCCCTCGCGTTGTAAAGGAACAAGATGATGGACAACTTTACTTAGATCCTTTGGAAGATTCCCACCGATGACACATATTCATCCAATAGTCACTTCGGAGGTGCCACCCCCTTCAAGGTACAAATGAATTTCATTATCCCTATATTCGAAGGTAAAATATATGCATATGTTGTAGATATATGATTGAATCTGATAAAAGGTTATTTTTTAGTCCATAGTTTCTTCGATAGGGAGATTCGATTACTTTTACATTGCTTAAGGTTGTCCCCCATGTCAAGAACTAGTGGCAAACATACTCTAAGAAAAGGCTCAAGGAACCCTCTTTGTTTACAACCACCCTCTCTTGGAACTCTTTCTGAGACATTATCAAGAAAAAATATTACCCAATGGGGAGATATGAGGACCAATACATCAGTGGACCACACTACGACAACAGAGGGACCAAGATGTGCATGAGCTCACAAATATTTTTCATACTCTACACACAAAGTTGGGTATCAAAGACTTTGAGAAACATATAGTGCTCAAGTACCACGATTGTCTTCATAAATATATTCAAGAAGAAATGGAGTTCTTGGACATCTCCTTGCTTGGTGCAACATATCGATATGATGCCAAGATTGAACAAAAAATTAAACAAAAGAAGCACGACTTTGGATCTAAGAATAAGAAGAAAGGCAAGAGTGCCCCCAAATCATAGAACAAAGGACAAATCCAAGGTGGAGTGACCCAAGACAATCCATCGAAGCTGCAAGAAAATAATGGCACCACAAAAACAAAAAGGACAAAGGGAAGTGGTGTGAGTTCCATAAGAGTCCCACTCACAACAGAAATGTGTGTCGCACCAAGCAGTGATTAGTGGATTGGCTCAAAATCTTCAAAGTCTGATGCATGTTATAATTCTAGGCCAGAACTTGACAAGGGGAATGATAAGGGGAATTAGATTATTGAATCATAATCTAGTGCAATTTTTGCCACCACCAAGGTCTAGAAGATTGAGCCTGAAGATCTAGAGGAGGGGAAGTGTTTCTTCCATTCATAAATGTGGGTGATGGGTTCTCTACTACAGTTCATTGTCAACAGTGGGAGCCAAAAGAACCTCATTTCAGTCGAGGTCATGAAGTAGTTATGACTACCACCCACACCACAACCACAACCATACACCATTTGATGGATTCAATAAGGACGAGATCTTCACATCAGCTAACAATGCCACCTTCCCTACAACATCAAGCCCTTCATGGATGAGGTATTGTGTGATGTTGCTCCTCTTGAATTTTTTGATGTGTCATTAGACCAACCATACTTATGGAAGCATCACGTTGTGTATGAGTCCAGGGCTTGCACTGTGATTATTAATTTGGCCAATAAGTTATACATGATACTGGTGGTAGCCCCGCATATTTTCATCTCTTTGATCTCTGTTAAGAATTGTAGTAAGATCATCTCCCACACTGGGAAATTTGTTTTCTTTCTGATTCTCTCTCAAAGAAAGGGGAAGATAATGACCACATCCGTGGCCCCAAAGAAGGGTTCCCCCACACAAAAGAAGCAGGTGGATAAGGTAGTGGAAGAATACAAGGAAATATTCTCGTCACCCACCACTGTGTCCTTGCATTGTTAGGTTAAGCATTCGATCAATCTGACTCCTGGAGCACCTCTACCCAATGGGTAGATATATCATCATTGTATTATGGAAAATGAAAAGATCAAGCGGAAAATCTAGGATCTGGGGAAAAAGGGCACAACTGACCAAGTTCCTCACCTTATGAGAGCCTAATTGTACTTGTATAGAAGAAGGATGGGATATGGAGGCTCTGCATTGATTATTGGGCACTTAACAAAATAATTGTCAAAAATGGGTATCCAATCCCACAGATTGATGAACTTCTTAACCAACTCAATGGGGGAAATTGATTTAGAAAGATTGATGTAAAGTCTCATTATCTCTAGGTTTCAATAAATCCCATAGATATACGAACGATTGCCTTCAAATCCAAGGAGATCCTTTTTTAATGGTTGGTCATGCCTTTCGGGTTGACAAATTCCCTTGCAACTTTTGTGAGGTTGATGGATGACATCTTGCAGCCCCTCACCAACTCGTTTTTGGTTGTATATCTAGACAACATTCTTATCTTCAGCAAGAGTTAGGAGGAGCACCACATTCGATAGGTCCTTCAAACCCTACAACAACACAAACTATGTGCCAACCTGGAGAAATGCACCTTTGGCATGAGCTAGGTCCAATATCTGGGTTACATCATAGATGAGCAAGGCATGCATGTGAATCTAGCTAATATCCAATTCATTTGGGATTGGCCAGGCCCGACCACTCTAATAGAGCTTCGCATATTTTTGGCCTTGCCAATTTTTATTGGAGGTTCATGTTGGGATTATCCCATATCACTTAGCCTTTGAGTCAAGTTACCAAGGGAGGAGCGGAAGCAAATTTCTCCTGGTCCTAGTCCCAACATAAGGTTTTCATTGAATTGAAGCACTGCCTCTACTTTGCACCTATACTCACATTACCAGACCTACAACAACCATTATAAATCAAGACAGATGCCTATAAATATGCTATTGGTGTAGTTCTCACCCCACAAGGGCATCCAGTGGCCTATCACAGTGAGACACTTTCCAATACAATTCGAAAGTACCCTACCTATGATAAATAGATGTATTCTATTGTGTAGCCTTGTCGGCAATGGAAACATTACATTCTAGGGAAGGAGATGGTCATCCACACAAACCACTAACCTCTTCAGTTTATACCGACACAAGTGAAGTTGCAGAATGATTTCCATCATAAGTGGTCTACATATCTGCAATAATTCCACTTGAACATTAAGTACAAGAAGGACAACACTAATCATGTTACATATTGCCTCAATTGGCCCCCAGTTGCAACACTTAACTACTTTTCTCAACTCTTGTGGCCAAAATACCTTTGGATGATCGCAAATGTACAAGAACATGCTAGAGATTTCCACCACATACCAAATGCTAGTTGATGGCAAGAAAGCTCCAGATTTCCATCTCCACAATGCATTGTTATGCTACCTAGTATACCTTTGTGTTCCTTCAAGCGATCGTTCCAAATTGATTTGGGAGGCGCACTACAGTTGGTTTAGAGGACACTTCAATGTGGAGAAAACTATGGTCGTACTACAAAATTATTTTTATTGGCCAAGGCTCTAACAAGATTTTGGAAAATATATCAGATCATGCAGTGCATGTGCCATTGCCAAGCCAACCATCAAAAGCAAGGCCTGCACACTTGTCTTCCTACTCCCAACCATACTTGGGAATCCATATCCATGGATTATCTATCTACCCTCCCTTCTACCAAGCATGGAAATGAATGTGTATTTGTGGTCGTGGATAGATTTTCTAAGATGGCTATATTGGCAGCTTGCAAGAAGAATATCACAGTAGAGGACACTGCCAAATTATTCTTTGAATGAGTGTGCATGCGTTTTTGGATTCCATGGACCATTGTATCATATTAGGATAGCGTGTTCGTGAACACAGTATAGTCGAGACTCTAGACATTATTGGATACCAAGCTCACAAAGTCAACTGCATTCCATCCCCAGAATGATGGCAAGACAGAGGTTGTCAACAGGATGATAGTGCACATACTACACATGTACAACTCCAAAGTCCAAAAACCTGGGATGAGAGCCTTCCTTATGTGTAGCATAGTTATAACAGAACTCTCCATAGATCAACTACTTGCAGTCCCTTTCAAGTGGGTTTGGGATTTCAACCATTGTGTCTGATTGATGTTTCCATGCCTCATGCGACCACACATACACAATATGCACATGTACAGTCTGAGGTGGATAAAACAACCAAGTTATTTAATGCATCCATTGCATCTTCTAGTAGGTGGACAACACCTAGATAAGTCCAATGCCAAGTAAAATCAATTAAATTATCAGCATCAGGTGCCACCTAAGTTTCAGGTGGGAAACAAAATTTGGTTGCATTTATATGAAGAACGCCTTGTCGGAGCCCATCGGAAGCTCAGACCACTTCAATATGGGCCTTACACCATCACCAAGGTTGTGGGAGACAATCATTTTGAGCTCAACATTCCCTCATTCATTTTCCTGCACCTAGTGTTCAATGTGGACGACCTTCGACCATACTTTTCACCATTACTAGACACATCAAACATTGCAGAAAAACTCACACCAACAGGGCTAAACCCAGACTGCATGGAACAAACTACAATTTATTAGATCATGGACATGTAGATCAAGAACACTCACCAACAAAATATCCAACTTTATTCGGTTGTCAAAGTTGGCCAACTCCTGCACCAAGGCAAGTGGCTCACTAGGGACCAAGTTTAGCAGAAGTTTCCCCTTCGCATGGAGGCACTCAATGCAATGGGGACCATTGCTTCCTAAGGGGGAAGGACTAATCTAGGTGGATATTGGTGGCCACCCACCTATTCCAATTGGACCCCCAACATCATTTCTTTCATTTTCCTTAATTGTAGCACAATTTACTATTTTTGGCAGTTTTTGGAGTCCTAAACTTCTGAAGTTGTTTTGAGGCGCTAAACTATGTTTTTTTGGAAAACGGGAAAACTCATAGGTTTTAATAGAGATTTTCAGTTGAAAGTTGTAGTCCTCATATAGATATTTCTAGTGACATATCGTACACATCAAACGGATATCGTATTCCAAAGTTACGACCCCGGGAAGTTGATGTACTAATTTATCCTAACGAGGCCTACAAACTTTTGGTTCTTTATCTCCTAGGGTTAGGTTTCTGGATATTTATCATTTTCCAATGTTTCAAAATAATAAATAGGCCTTCGAGCCTCATTGTAACATAGTTTAGAAGGCATGTAGCAACCACATCTCTTCTCAGAGATAAGCTACCATTGCATGAGCTAGTTTATTTCCATTTTGCATGTAAACACTTTTTAATACTTTGTTATTAATGAATTGAAGTTATGTTTTCATTGTATCTCTGTTTTTTTGTTTATTTCTATATTTTAATTTCATTCCTTCTTAAATATGGATCAAGGTTGGTTGGATCAAGAACGAGAAAATCAAAGTCAATTATTGAATAACGGAGAAAGAAAGAATATATGGAGTTAACGATTGTTGTATGAGTCAAATTTAAATTAAGGTCCATTGGATATGAGTCTAAAAATGTTCGAAAAATGGATTTGAGTGGTAGAGCAGGTGGGTGCAATTAAAGATTAGGGTATTGGTGTCTCCTTTGGGTTGGTGCCTGTAAATATTAGGAGATGGTGTCTCCTTGAAGTTGTTTATTGTAAAGATTAGGGGATTGGTATCTCCTTCAAGTTGGTGTCTGTAAAGATTAAGGGACTCGTGTCTCCTTTAGGTTGGTGCCCTTAAATATTATGGGATTGGTGTCTCCTTTATCTTGTTTCCTATAAATATCAGGAATATTGGTGTCTCAAGTAGGTTGGTTCCTTCAAAGAAATCGCAGTTCAAGTGGAAGTAATGTCCATAGCTCCAAAGGAGATAGAATAAGTACAACCCAAAAGGTAATATCTAGCAAACACAAAGGTAAGTCTTCACTCTAATGTGTTCATGAAGGTAAGCCTATTTCTAATTGTTCATAATTATTTTCAGAAGATAATGATAATAAAGAGAAATATAAAGATAAGAAAGATTTCCAGGAGCTAAATAAGAAAAGTATTTATTCCTCAGAAGATGATAGCGTCAGAAGAAAGTGATAGATATACATATAACAATGATGAATAAGGAGCTCTATTGATGACTATAAAGGATCATCATATTGCTCAATAAATTAAGGTCAATCAAAAGGAGACATCATATTTAGAAGTAGGAGTTAAAAGAGAAATAGATCTTGGATGTGAACTTGTTAGTTCCCCTGATGAAGTAGAGAAATCCAAAATAAATATCAAAATGAAAATGGAACTTGAAAAAGATGAACAAGAAGTCAACGTAGATCTTGAAGTTCAACTGATTATTGCACTAGAAGAGATAGACATACTCAAGAAAAAGAACACGAAGAAAAAATATCAACTGGTGAAGTATGAAAAAAAAAGGCATCAATCTAAAGATTCATCACTCATTCTTCTAAGAACATAGTTAGAGGAAGCCAAGAAGATTGAAGACACTCTCCTAGAATAACTGAAAGAGAAGGAAAAGGAATGTGATAAGCTAGAGGAAGAAATAGTGTCTAGTACGGAACTAGAAAAGACAAAGGTTCAACGAAATCAGAATTTAAAGTATATAAAAGGATCTAAAAATTTAGATGAAATTCTAAGTGTTAAAATATCTCCCCTCATCAAAACTAGCTTTCTTTACGAAGGAGAAATAAGTACCAAGAAATATAAAGATAAATATCTCGACTCCTATGCTGAAAAGCTCAAGGGATCCAATGGTAATGCAATTAGAGACACTAGCAAAGCTCAAATGCAATGAAATGGGATTCATAATAGAAATTCAAACAAACCAAAGGATAAAGCAAAGAATCAGAAGAAATTGATAAAATATAGTCAGCAAAGAATCAAAAGAACTTTTCCTCAAAGGTCATGTATTCCTAGCTACTAAGGTATATTCTATGGATATTTTTATTCTTGTACCAAAATATATTTTATGGATATTTTTATTCTTGAATTAACTTTGGTCATAAGGTTGTTAATTGTAGAGATTATGTTAAAAATGATCACATTAGAAATAGAAGTAAAGGCTCTTAATATATTGTAAGGAATAGAGATATCAAATCTACAAATTCAGGAAAAAAAATATAACCCCAAAAGTAATAATTCCTTTACTCCTTTTATTAATCACATTGAATGTTATCATTGTAATAATTATGGGCACAACTAAGTTTAGAAGTGCTAAGATCATACCTCCCTCTCAGAATGAGAAAGAAAAAGGAACACAGACACGAAAGGAAAAGATACATATAGAGGTATAAAAGCGTGAATTTTCACTCTACTCTCAAAATCATGGAAACCCATGGCATGTCGAGAGTGAGTGTTCAAAGAACATAACAGTGTTGGAAAAATCAAAAGTGGTAGCTTATTAATTCTTATTTTCCTTTACCTTAATATTTTCTTGTGAACTTAGTTAATCTTCTTCATTTCTTTAATTAGATCTTTTCAGCAAACAAATATAAAGAATGAAACAACAACAATAGAGGACATAGAAATTAGGCTCACAAACAGGGAAAAACCCCTCCAAGGGGAAAACTTGGAAAACTCTTCTCTTCTTATAGAATCAACTTCAATTGAGACACAAAGACCCAAACCCTATACCAAGTCCTTCTCCAAGTACCAATTCAACCCTCCAACAAGTCTTTTCTTGATTCTACACTACCTAGCTTCAATAACACAACTTCTACCTGCCATCTTCAATATTGTAACTCGTCCTGCAACTTCGAACCTACAATTTTGGCCTTGTAGCTTCTATGGAAACCCTAATCTAGTATCCTCAGACCTTCCTCGAGCAAGACATCTCTTCCCAAGTTTAGCAAGGTCAAGGTATGGTATCCTTCCTATCAGCTACAAGATATTTCTCTTTGTTGTCCTACAACTTTGGCCTCCTTCTGTAGTACCAGAAACCTTAGATCTTCCAACGTGTGAGAGAGATAGAGCCCAAAAAAAAGATATTTCGTCCTTCTTTATTCTCCTAGACCTTCACTATTCTTTTCTTCTTCTCCCAACTTTAAATCAAACTTCTTTATTGATAAATCAAACTTGTGGAGTGAGAGAGTGTTAAATGAGGTCGAACTACTCCTTTATTTAGCCTTGTCAAGGGGTCGAATTCCCTCCTTCAGGCCAACTTGTAACTGTTAGAGACGACTTGTACTTTTGGAGTTTCCAGGACTTTCTAGACTAAAAAATAATTATTTTTATAATTACATTTTTTGTATAAGGGTGTTATAAACATGATGTTGACTCCTTTGTCTCATGATAACAAATTCTAACAACAATTATGAAGACTGAAATTAGTTACATTTTCAACAGATAGGAGATGAGAATTATGCAAACATGCACAAATGATTAAGCTACAATGCAAGCATAGGCACAAATAAACCTAAGGAAAAAAAATATGTTCATACCAGAAACAAAGGTAGCATCCAAAATGGAGTGAAGAATCAACAAATATTTTAGTTTCCTCATAAATAAAATCAAAGAAAATTTAAAATAACTATACACGTAAGAAGGTTCTTCTCATCCAGATATGTAAGGAACAAATCAAGTAATCCCCATGAAGGTGGTGTTAACTTATACAACTATTTTTCTCCCTTAATGGATCACTCTAAATGCATTAAATATGACAATTATGGACACCAACCAAGTGATTGTAGAAGTAGCTCAATAAGTCCTCCCAAGCGAAACAAGCAAGAAGAAAGAACAAGGATATGAGAAAGGAAGGAAGAGATGAAGGAGGACTGTAGTTTAGCTTTGTTTGTTCAATATAAAGAATATCAATGATATATAGATAGTGGATTTTCAAGTCAAATGACATAAAACAAATTCAAATTTTTGTCTCTAAAGAAAGTCAAAAGTGTAAGTGACATTCTTGGAGACAATACATCAACCAAAATAATGGGAAAAGGATTAGTTAGCCTTGATAATGAAAAAGGAAAAGTTAAAGATGTCATGTTTTTTGAGGGCTTAATGCACAATATTATAAGTATAATTCAAATGGTTGATAATGGACATTAGGTCACATTTTCTTCTAAAGGTTGTAAAATAAGGAAGGAAGGCAACCAAGACCTCAAACATTATATGTCTTTAATAAATGAAAAAGAGAAGATTGTTGTATAAGAGTGTTATCTCTTTCATCCTATCAATAAAATAAAAGTGATATGCTGCAACACCTCAAGTCACCTCAGGAAGAAAGAAATATTTGAGGGTGAGCTGCAACAGAAGAATGAAGAGGATGGTTGTGTTCTCAAGTATAAGGTCAGATTAGTGTGAAAAGGATATGCATAGGTTGAAGAATTTAACTTTGAAGAGACCTTAGTACCTATCACAAGATGAGAAGTAATAAGAATTCTTTTAGTGTTTTCCTCATAAGAATTTTGAAGTATATTAGATGGATGTGAAATCAATATTTATGAATGGAGAGATTGAGGAAGAAGCATATATATAGCAGCATGAAGTGTTATAGTTGTCAGACAATCAAGAAGATGTGTGCAGACTAAAAAAGGCTTTGTAGGGATTAGAAAAAGCACCAAGGGCATGGTACTCTAGATTAGACAACTATCTACAACTACAAGTTTCAAAAGAGGGAAGTATCTAGTAATTTGTATATAAAATATAAAAATAAAAATCTTTTGGCTATTATTGTTTATGTTAATGACATTAGCTTTGGAAGTGATGTAGATTTGCTAAGCCAAAAGTTTTTCGTTGTAATGAAATATGATTTTGAAATGTCAAAGTTAGGGGAATTATCCTTTTCCCTTGGTTTACAAATAGGCATGTTCATATCACAAATAAAATACCTTAAGGAGATGTTAAAGAAGCTTGGAATGGAGAAATTCTCACCTATTAATACCGCTATCATTACTAGGTGGAAGCTTAGTAATGATGATGAGTCACCAAAAGTCAATTAGACCATGTTTAGGTCAATGATAGGGATATTATTGTACCTCACAACATCAAGACCAAACATAATTCAAGTTGTTGGTTTTGTAGCAAGGTTTTAATTAACCCCAAAAGAGAGCCATTTTTTAGTTGGAAAAATAATATTCAAATATATAAAATGCACTATAGATTTTGGATTATGGTATCCAAAGGGTCAAATATTATTCTTGAATGCATGCATTAGCATTGATTGGGTTGGAAACATAGATTATAGGAATAGCACAAGTGCTGGTGCCTTTTTTCTAGGAAACTATTTGGTGGCATGGTTGAATAAAAAGTAGACTTCACTATCCATATCTACAATTGAAGCAGAGTACATAGTAGTTGCTACTTGTTGTACTCAAATAATATGGATAAATCATACATTGTAGGACATGAAGGTAACACATGATCAACCAATCCTCCTTGTTTGTGATAACACAAGTTCCATCAAGTATGTCTATGAACCATGTTCTTCATTCAAAAATAAAGCATATCCCTATAAAGTATCATTTTCTCATGGAGTAGGTGGTTGATAAGATTGCTAGGTTAGAATGTATAGCTACAAAGGAAAAAATTGATGACATATTCACTAAGCCTCTTTCTAGAGATCCCTTTGAATATTTAAGGAAAATTTTAGGAGTGATGTCTCCCTCATCTCTTTAATAAATACCTTCAAAAGTAGAAAAGCCAATGATCCATTTCTATCAAGGGTAGTTGTAAGTCGGGAGGTCAAACAAAAGAAAATAGAATGAGCTCAAGGGAAGTTGTAATAAAAGAAGTACATGACCAGTAGTAGTAGCATATGTTTAGGGGGAGTTTATTGCATAAGAAGAATGGTGAAATGGAAGTTTTGTAGAAATTACATACTTGGTCACATTTTATTTGGAATAACTGGTAGAAAACAATTAGCCTTCAACAATCATTTGTATAGGTAGCCTTGATATATAGACCTGAGAGGAGATTTTAGTTCTGGAGTAGCGATTGGTGTGTTGGTGTTTTTGTGCATTGGTATAGTGCATGGGATTTGGAATTAGTGTTTAGAGAACATGCATTACTAGGTGCCAAGCAAAAATATTATATATTGTGTAATACCCTCATCCCACATCTACCCAAGTAACAAGCCAACCAAGGAAACATGCGACGAGAGGCAACTATAATAGGATTAAACCTCCTAAGTCACCTTAAAGAAGTGGAATCGACGGAAAAACACAACACAGACCTTCCACATTAGCAACAGAACTCCAAGGAGCCATCCCAACCACTCAAGTAACTAGCCCTTAAGACCAACTGAAGTTTTAATGCATCAAACCCCTGGACGCTCCCTTGATATGGATAAGGGTGCATCTAGGAGGCTCTGGACACACCCACAACAAGGGCATGGGTGTGTTTGGTGAATTTTTTCCCCAGTGTTGTGCTTGCGTCTTCAAGATTTGTGCCACTTTTTCAGGCCCAAAGCCTAGGTCACTTCCCAGAACTCAATGACAACTTCGGGAATGAAATTTCACAGTGGAACAAAGATACATTTATAGAAACATCAATAAGGACTAGACAGGACCCCTACTAACCATGACATCCATTTCATCAAACATGTCACAAATATGTAATCTACAGGTTTAAACAACATATTTGAGCATAGGGGTCTTATACTTTGTGAGAATTGCTAAGAAGAATTGTTCCCTTATATCATTAGGTGCATTTCCATCTATTAGGTCATAGATACATTGTTCATTCATTCACAAATCAAAACATGAGGATAGCCATACATCATCATTGTCGTAACACATGCTTATGACCAGCATAATAACAACATAAATATCAAGGATACATCAGCCATATAATCCACATTTAAACCAGTACATTTACACATAATATACCAAGGAGAGAACCTCTTACTAATGAATGCAAAAGCCAACCCGATATGGGACTACCAGGTTCCACCCGACCATAGATTGGCTGAGAAAAATCTCTCTTCATCCAATCATCCTCGTGCCATATTCCAAGAATGAATGTGGAACTAAAACCAAAGAACCAACCAGGGCATCCTAAGGCTAAACCACCTCATCCTCATCAATAAAAACCATGATTTACCGCAATCCATTTCAGATCACTAGGCCAAAACAATAAACATGTAATAATAGGATTTACCATGATCTCCGCCAAATCACTAGGCCAAAAAAAGAATGGATGCCACCAGATTTCTCCACCTACATAATGAGGAATTTTCTTGTCTCCTAGTCTCTAGGATTTACTGTAATCCACACTAAATCATTAGGCCAAAACAAGCATGGATGCCACCATATTTCTCCACCTACACCGTGAGGAATTTTCTTGTCTCCTAGTCTCTAGGCTTTACTGCAATCCACACTAGATCACTAGGCCATAATCGAGACACCAGTCTCTGGACTTTACCGCAATCCAAACCAGATCACTAGGCCCTAATCGAGACTCCACTCTCCAGGATTTACCATATAACCCATCTTGGGATTACTAGGCTTAGTGGAGAGAACCCACCTCTAGGCTTTACCATTTATCCCGCCATTAACTAGTTGAATATTCTGAGGCCCACTGAGGTACATAATACCTGGCTTTACTGCAACCCATAGTCTGGTTTAGGGGTCACTAGGCTAGTGGCTTTATTGCAATCCACAATGTGGTCCAGGGGTCACTAGGCCATGTGTTCTTTCTTTTAGATATCCATCCCACTCAACATCAAATACATCTGGCAATCCATCTCATCCAAAACATGAGAACTCCATCACACCATGGCTATTTGGAAATGGCAAGGATAGGTTGAAAACACTCTCACACCTGGAAAAACCCATGCTATGACAGCAAAGAACCACATGCAATACCATGCATGCAAAATCTAGCAAGGAAATCACACATGCAAATTGATACCCGCAAAGAATATTGTTGTAGTTGTTGATCCTACTCTTCCTTGCTTGCTCCTTGCTTTCCTTTCTTTTCCCTTCCTTTCTCCAAAGCTGAGAAAAATATTTCCAACTAATCCTCAAAAGCCTTTTTATCAATGAGGCCTCTATTTTCTTCATTTTCCATTATTTTTCTTCATCTTCCTCCTCACATGCAACCTATGACCTTTCACATTCATTTTCTCATAATTTCCATTATTTTCATAAATAAATGTACCAAAAAATCCATTTTACCTTTCAAAATCCTTTTCCATTTCCTTTACCAATTTCCTTAGCCATAATAAACTGAATGAACACCCACTAGGATTTTTTACCCACCATTCAGCTTGGAATATGTGTCACATGATTGTGGTATTATATTTTTATATTTACATGGATTTTTAACCAGGGCTATTACAGAACCATACCCCTTGGGGGAACACCATCCTCGATGTTCAATGACACCTATAACCAATAAGACCATTGAAAACAAAACATACTACCCATGGAGCTTTATAACACAACTCGTTGTAGTATTTACAATGACCACTGCTGAAAACATGACAAGTATATCACTTACTGAAGCTTTATAACACAACTCATTATGGTATTTACAATAATAACCACATATACACACACACACATTTGCTTCACCCAACAAATAATCATATTGCCTATGGAGCTTTATAAATCCAACTCGATACAATATTTACAATAATACACACATATACACATTTTCTCAACTAGAAAATAAAAGGATATGATGCCTGCATCTACAACAAGGGAATCCACAGGCCCACACCTCTATCCTCAAAGTAATACCAGGATTCAACTCCTTCCCAGGAATTCCATAATCCATTGTCAAAGTCAAAGTTGCATCCAATGTCCAATGCTATAATCCTACGCCACTTTTCCTCCCAGTGAACAGTTATTGGCTCATTGTTCCAAGGAACACTCACAATGTGTATTTGATTCCATCTAGAAATGTTAATGACCAAAACAGATATATCCCTGACCTTCCCTTCTCTGCTACACAGTCCCTCGAGAAATCCATTAACCCCTTCATTGCAGTCACTCACCTTCCAAGTTCCTCAGCATTCCCTATCCTGGGTGATCCATCCCTTGGAAAGGCTTCCTCACATTGGAAGGTCAAACAACCAATGCATATACATACCTAGAACCCATCATATTGGTCATAGCATGCTCATGGAAATCAATCGACACAATTGGGTTCCTGTGTCCCACAATGGCCCTTCTCCTAAAGTGCCTTACCAACATATTGTTGCATGTTCCAATTCCTTTCACTGACGCTGCAAATTCTTGTAGTCAGTTTCAAGCACCCAACAAGGTGTTTCCGTGCTTTTGGTACCAAGCACATAGCTTCCATTAGATTTAAAATAAATTGAAATAAATTCACATCATACCTCATTGGTATAAGGTACACTTGCAATCATGTTTACTTTCTTGTCACAACAATTCAAACTAATTGTTTGAGCAAATCATCATGAATAAACATATCACATCCAATTAGCTAAAACTCAACCATCATAAATTAAAATCATGAATCACATGAAATCATCATTAAAAATAATCATAAATCACCTGTAACCATCACAAGTCAGAATCATAGATCACATGCATAATAAAACTTAAATAAAATACTAATACATATCCTTCATCAATCCTTACTTTTTCTTTTGTTCTTTCTATACACACACCGGATCGGTTGCCACACCCAGTTTTGTCCTTTGTAAATAGTTCTAGGCTAAGGAACAATGTCAAAGCATGTAAAATGTTGTTTTAATTTGGGTTTGGATGACCAATTCTTTACACTATTAATCAGATGAAAAACCTAATTATTTCTGATATAATAAAAGGGTTGAGTCTTCACCTTTAACAGAATTAAGCTTTCAAATGTTTATGAAAGGTAGAATTTTAAGATGATATATATGATTCCTTAAACATTCAAATAGAGTATTTAACTTGTCATATATAGATGATGCGTGTAAAATCCTTTTACAGCCAAACAGAGCATATTTAAAGATAACAGGAAGCAACAATTAAATTATGTAGAGGAATTAACTCAAACAGATATCTTTAATTGATTATAAATTCACAGGGGATTTCAGAAATATTGATATTCAATCTTATCTTACCCATATTTCCTATTAACTTTAAACATGTGTAGAAATAAATAAAGATGAAAACATAATAAGAAACTAGAAGACTCACAGGAAAAAACAAGTTGCTACAAAATGAGTCTAGAATCCTTCTATTAATCTCAGAAACAGTTCGGAGAATTAAAATCAGGCTCAATGGCTTATTACAAGGGTTCAACCATGTGTTCTTTGAATTACGAAGTACTTATAGAGTTTCAGTCAAAAAATTTGAACTTTGAATCAAAATTTATTACAAAATATCTCATCCAAACTTATTTGGATTTAATACAAAAATAGAATTAGAAAAAAGGAAATTTGAACTGATTTGACATCTTTCACAAAATTCGAGGACTGTTGCTAGTGACGGGAACTATAAAGTTGTTGTTATGTTTCTAGTTCCTGAAAATTTGTTCTTTGTCCCTGAAAACTTGGCATTCTACTGCTGAAAATATGTTGCCTTTCATTCGATGATCTCACACAATTTGTTCCATCTCTTTTCACCAAGAATAGAAAAATTTAATAATTTTATGCATGATTCATCCACTTCATTGTATTTATCAAAATTAGGCTTATTTATGAACAAATTCTTGATCTCATGTTGAATTAATAAATCATAACTAAGACCTTCAATGAAATCCTTTCCAGTGATGGTTCCTTTGATTTTAGAAAATTTAGCTTTGTCTATTGCTATATCATGTAATCTTTGCTGATATTCTTCCATTGGAATTAATTTATCACCTATACCCTACAGACCTGGAAGTCATTTTACATGTAATGAATTGAATTTTCTGTGAAACTTTTTAATTTGGACTTCTAAATTATGACATTTATTCTCCAATTGTAGCATTAAATTTCTTTTATTATGCACCCTTCTTACCTCTAAGACAATTTTAGTTCTATCTTCAATACCATATTATTCAAGCTCTTATTTTGTCTTGGAGTTTAGAACCTTGATTATTTTTGTAGCATCTCCTGGTTTGTGGTCGAGGTCTTCCTTTACTTATACCACTACTTCTTTTGATCTCTGTAACAACTCTTCTTGTTCAAAAATAATCTCAATTGAAGGCCACAATTCAGTCATTGATTCATTAATATTAAGCCAAATATTTTCTTTGGCCTGAGCAATGGTCTAAGAAATTGCAGATTCATTTTCATAATTTATGATTTTCTAAGTTAACTTATGACTCCTTTTCAACTCAACCAAGTATGCTTTATAAATTTTAATCTTTTATTCCTGAAGCTTCTGAAGTTGCAATTTTAATTTCTCAATCTCTTGATCTTTCAGTGTTAGATCTCCCATGGCCTTTGATAAGTCTATTGGATGCATCACTAGATTGTGTAGCCACTGTGATAGTTGTTGTTGTATATATCCTTGTTGTTGAACTACCTGCATTAGATGTAGTTACTATGGGAATGGTAGTTGAAACATCAAGTTGTTGTTCTTTTTCCTTTAACAGTATCTCCATTTCGGCTTCCATTTTTTGTATCTGGAGATTTTGTTCAATTATCATTTTGAACATATTCTCTTTTTCTATCTCCAATTGAATAACTTCTTTTTTCTGTGGAATTTTTTTAGTAGGAAGCTTCAGTTGTTAACTTAATGCTTGAATATCATCATTTTTGTTCTTGATCAATTCCTCAGCTCCTTTAATATCATTAAGATCATATCCTAATTTTATTACCAGATCTTCCAATGACTTAATTCTGGTATCTTTTTCCAAGGATGACATTTTCTCCATCTTTAATTGTGAATGAATGTTATTTAGTGAAGCTTGTAGTTTGGAGGCTGCCATAGCTGAACTGGTCAAAGTAGAATATATCATTTCTCCAGCCTGCTTATGCAGGTCAATCTGATCAATGACATGAATTTGTTTGGTGTCAAAAGCAAAAACTAATGTCTTATAATCTTCTGCACCTCTAGGGACTAGAACTTTGGGTTCCAAGAAAGCTAGCTGAAATTGTCCCTTTTCAGTATCAAGTGTAGACATAAGTCTATGTTGGGTAGTAGAAGTCTGTTTCTAGAATTTGGAATATGTGGTGGCCTTCAGTGCTTCATTCTTTCTTTTAATCTCTTTGTACTTAGCAAAAATTTTATGTATTTTGTACCCTAAGAAACAGATATAGGAGAATCTGTGTTGATTTCTTCAATCCTTGGAAAGGTAGAAGTATGAAAACCTATTAACACCATTGTTTCCTGCTCCTATGAACTTTCTCCTTGAAATGGCTCTTCATGAATATTGGTATTCTTCTTCTTTTAAAAATTGTGAAGTTTGTCTCTTGAATTTATGAAACTGTAGGAGACAAACTTTCTCTTAGCCTCTTGGTTTCTTTCTCCCGAGGAACTAGAGTTTGTGAAGTTGTTTGAATATCAATTTTTTATTCTGCCTCCTACAATGTGTTATCCGACCACTCCTCTTGATTTTCATATTGTTCTATTTCTGTCCTAGGTGTATGTGCATAAGGTGTAGTCTTCTGTTCAACTCTTCGCTTCGAAATTATCCCCAAGGGATCATAGGACCAGATGAAACTCAATTTCAACTTCATTTGTTTTAATAGAATATCTGCTTCCTTTTCTAATGCTCTGGTGTTGATAATAAAAGGATCAATCTGTGCTTTTAATTTAAATTGATATTTCTTCTTGCTATATACAAAATATAGATCATCCATTTTCATCATTTATCTGATGTATTCCAATGAAAAAATCATGATTGGTACAAATTTTGGCAACCTATAGGGAGGAAGCTCACATCCATAGATCTTAATTTCTGTGTAATTCTCATAGAGGTACCAGTCTCCAATCTTAGTTTTCTCAGTGAGGTGAAGAATTCTTTTGATTTCAAGTGAAATTTTAGGTATAATATCACTGCTGAGAGGACACAATGCCGTATGCAAAAATTGATTTACATAATCACTTAAAGAATACTCTTCTGTATTTTTTCTTACCAATGAAGTCCAATGAATAATAGATTGAGGATCCTCTTATGCATCTAATTTATGTAGTGGAAATTTGAATATATCTTCTTGGAAAAACATAAATAAATACACAAGGACTGATTGATGCTTAAAATCACCTTCAGTAGAAAAATTCAAAACTTATCATGAATTCTCTCTGCCATAAATTAACTGTAATTGAAAATGAGTGATGGTTTATCACCTACTGAAAATATTGATAAAAATGATAGAATTACCTCATCAACCCACTGATCACTAGGGTAACCTAATAGACATGAAACCATAGAGATGACTTGCCTAGACATTTATGGAAATATTGAAGAAGAGTAGGGTGGATTGGAACTTGGTAACTCTGAAATCTCACATAAAAATGATTCAAATATCTTGGATTTTTAAGGGAATGTGAGTTTTTGATAGATATCCATGAGAGAAGCTATAGAAAAAGGATGCAGAGGGGCTATATGTTTAACTTGAAGGATTTGACATATTGACTCAGGAGTGATAGTAAACATTACTTCATTTTTTTGGACAATTATGGCCCTATGACTCGGTAGATACCTTAAATGACATTAGGTGAAAAATTCCGAGAAAAAGTGGGTTTAAGGAAATGCAAATTGGGGTAGGAAGGAGTCCCATATGTTTAATTCATCACTAGAATCTAAAAGCTTCTGATTTTCCCAGTTGTGGAGTTCATAAATATCGAACTCACACTAGGTTCCAGAGATTTTGTATTGCTTGTCAACTAGGGGAAATTAGTCTAAATTCACTATATTGGACAACATTGGGCTTTCTACCACTAATTTGGACTTTCCTTTGGATGACAACATGTTGAATTATGAATTTGTAGATAGGTGTATCGAATTACCAGGAATTGGTGATTGTTGGTGTAGTAGATGTTTGTCAGTTGATACAATCTGAATGATAGTAGTGTTGCTGCAAGAGAATGGGAGAAGGGGAGTTTGAAGGGAAACAAGATGTTTTATAAGGGTTTTGAACAAATTAACCATTTTGGCGCATCTAGTTAATGCACTATATGTTGGTGGGAAGGATTTATTAGTCATAATGGTTATATGATGTGGACAAATGAGGGAATGACAAGTGGCAGCAGGAGTGGAGCGGATGAGAGAACAATTTTCAGGGGGGGTAGGTTGTTTATGGTTTGGGATAGTGGGGGGGCGAAATTCTTTCTATTTTTATTTTATTTTTCTCTTTTCTTATATATATATATATACATACATACATACATACATACATATATATATATATATATATATATATATATATATAGATATATATATATATATATATATATATAGATATATATATATATATATATATATATATATATATATATATATATATATATATATATATATATATATATAGATATATATATATTATTTTCTTATTTTTTTCTTTTTTCAACATAAAAGGAAAATGGAAGAATAATATGATAAAAATAAGTTACAACACCCAAAAAAAACTCGGTGCCTTTTTCTTTTCTTCAACCACATACACATACACATTGTACATCACGGCACATACATCCACACACAATGTGTGACACCACACAATACATGTACCTACACCTAGTGTACAACACAACGAAATACATGTACTACACAGCGTACACATGTCACGATACAACAACTACACAATGCACATACATAGCACTGCACGCCTACAACACAACATGTATGATATGCACACAATACCACACATACATCAGTACCATATGTACCACATGTACACAGTGCCACCTATACAAAGCACCACCTACACAACGTATGCACATTATCACATGTACATGGCACCACTTGCACAATGTGTAAACAACACCACATGTACATCGTACCACATGTATAACGTGTACACAACACTAGATTTACACAACACCACATTCACTTGTACACAACACCACATCTACACAGCACCATATGCAAGACATGTACACAACACCACATGTACAACATGTACACGGCACCACGTGTTGACATTGCGATGCATGTATTGTCCTTGATGGCAACCACTTTGGTTTTTGGTCACCACAACCTATAAATAACATCAATGCAAGCATAAATCTTTTCAAAACATCAAGCTATTCTCCAAGCACCAAGCTACTCTCCCCCTTTGACATCAAGGGCAAAGGGTTGACCAATGTTAAATGAAGACTTCCATATATGAACTATTGAATATGCATACTAACCATGCTCCCCCTAAGCACATGATGAATTCTCTAATGGATGTAAAATGAAGTATATAACCATGACTTTCCTATCACCAAAAACCCAAACTTAGATCAATCACCCAACCAAGTGGGATTACATATTTGACATGATATCAAAAGTCCATACATGATTGAATATGAAAATTATTACATCATAGGTCTTTACATGACCTTTACATCAAATGATATACATGATATTTAAATACCAAAATATCTTACAAATAACATAATTCAGCAACCAATATGCCAACAATGCATTATATTTTGTAAGGCTATTTCTCCCTCTAAACCTGTGCTACCTATTCATGTTCAACAACTCATTCATCAAATCATCTTCATCAATCAGAGAAATATCAATAAGAAAAAAATAACTCAATACCATATCAGCAGACCGTACCCATCATCATCAAACAACATAAATCAAATCATAGCTATCCGAAAAATGTCAGAGGTTGATCTTGAGTTTGTCCCACTGTTTTTCTATCAAAGAAGAACATACACAACTTTCTATAAAGAAACATGCATATATACGTGACTATACTTCATGAAATTCGTGTATACCCAACAACCTTCTGCATTTTCACCTGTAGACTAAGCAAATTGATTTAACAACAAACTGAGACAGGGAAAACTCCCAATTTCTATATGAGATATTCAAATGCTTCTCTAGGAAGGCGTTTGGTAAATATATCAGCAACTTGTTCTTTGGAGGGAACATACTCCAATTTAATGTTTTTCTCAAGCACTTTCTCTTGTAGAAAGTGATACTTAATAGAAATATGCTTAGTCTTGGAGTGCATAACAGGATTTTTTGAAATACTAATAGCACTTGTATTATCACATAGGATAGAGATGGTGGAGAACATTTGATTTGTATATCCTGTAATGTTTGCATCATCTAGAGAAGTTGTGTGCAACATGATGCAGCAGCTACATATTATGCTTTTGTTGTAGAAAAGGAAATGGAACTTAATTTCCTGTTGAACCAAGATACCAATCAAGGCCCCATGTAAAATGCACCTCCACTAGTGATTTTCCAGCCATCAACATTTCCAGCCCAATCTGCATCTGTGTATGCATGAAGGGTAAGACTTGCATATTTAGGATACCATAGACCAAAACCTTGGGTTCCTTGGAGATATTTGAATATTCTCTTTAGTACCCGAAGATGTGATTCCTTTGGATTGGCTTGGAAATGTCCAACAATCCCAACTGCATGCATGATACCTGGTCTGGTACCTATTAGATAAAGTAGAGTGCCAATCATAGAATTGTACTCTGGTTGGTTTACTACAGGAGAACCATCATTAGAAATGAGGCTACATCATGTCATCATGGGAGTACATATAGGTTTGCATTCTTCCATCACATACTTCTTCAGAATTTTCTTGAGATATTTTGTTTGTGAGAGAAAGATGTCATCTTTTGCTTGTTATTCTTGTTGCATAATAGAAGTAAAGTTTTGACTCATAGGTTCTTCATTACTACCAAAACTGATATCATCAACATAAACAAAAATAATTAGCAGTTTATCACCCTCAATTTTTGGGTACAGGTTGATGTCTGTGGATCCTTTTGTGAAACCTTGTTGTTGAAGATATTTGTCAAGACGATAATACTATACCCATGGAGCTTGTTTTAGCCCATATAAAGCCTTTTTGAGTTTTCATAAAAGGTTTTCATCATTCCCCAAAATTAATCCTTTTGGTTATTCAATATATACTTCTTCTCCTAGATCTCCATTAAGGAAGGCAAATTTTACATCCATTTGATAAACTTTGAAATTTCGAAAACTTGAAAATGCAAGAAACATTCTTATGGCTTCAAGTCTGGCTACTGCTGCAAATTTTTCTTCAAAGTCTATACCTCAACTTATTTTTGAATATACATTTTGTCCCTATCAAATTTTTATCATGAGGCCTTGGAACCAATTCCAAAGTATCATTCTTTTCAATTTGATCAAGTTCTTCATTCATGGCCTTAACCCAACATTCATTTTACTAGCTTAATTTAGATTTTGTGGTTCAATGGTGGATAATAAAGCTAGATAACTAGAAGATCCTACAAGAGTTATTCTTTTTTGTACCCCATATTCCTTTTCTCCTAGAATTTTAGTTTCTGGATGATTCTTTTGAACGTACCTGGATGGAGCCTTTTCTTTTTCCGATGTATCTTCTTTTGTTGCTTCATTAGTTTCTTCTTATAAATCATTGCAACTTGATGTGGGAAAGCATTCATCATCATCATCCTCTTTCGTTGATGTTACTTGTTTGGGCCCTGTGCATGCTTCATCAATCACAACATCAATGCATTCAACAATTTTCCAAAGTCTCTTATTGTAACATTTGTATCCTTTACTTCTAGATGAGTAACCAAGAAGTATTCCTTCATCTTCTCTAGCTTCAAACTTACCAATTTTTTCATCATTATTTTTTATGAAACATTTGCTTCCAAAAAATCTAAAATGCTTTACAGTGGGAGGCCTACCATACCAAAGTTCATAAGGAGTGTTATCGCTATTCACATGAACATGAGCCTTGTGGAGAATATTTATTGCAGTATATGCAACTTCACCCCAAAAGGTGTCAGGAGTTCTAGACTCATCAATCATAGCACGAGCCATTTTTTAATAGTTCTATTCATTCTTTCTGCCACGTCATTTTGTTGAGGAGTTTTAGCTATAGAAAGTTGTGTTTTTATGCCATTTTGTTCACAAAAATCAAAGAATTCATCTAATATGTAATCTCCTCGGTTAGATCTGAAACATTTGATTTTTAGATCTACTTCATTTTTAGCTAATGCCTTCAAGACTTTAAATTTATTAAATGCTTCATCTTTGTGTTTCAAAAGACCAATCCAGTGCATTCTATAAAAATCATCAATGAATAAGATATAGTATTGTTCTCCACGAGGTGACTTTTTCCTTACTAGTCCACACAAATCAATATGTATAAATTCAAGAGGCTTACCTTTTGACCCTTCTTTGGCATTGAATTGAACTCAGCTTTTCTTACCAAATTGGCATGACTTACATATGGTACTTTCTGGTATGGTGATGTAGGGTAGATCATGAACAGATTTGAGACTACTTAATTTTCTTATTTGAAAGAAGCATAGATGCCCCAACCTTCTATGCCATAACCAGTTTTCTTCTGCCTTGCCTAGGTAACATTGTTCTTGGCCACCTTTTAATATATGAAAATTTCTTGGGGTTCTTATTCCTTTTATTATGGTCTTTCCTATGTAAAGTACACGAACCACGCATTCTTGTGATCAGAATACCACCTCATTTCCTTGATCACACATTTGGCTGACACTCAACAAGTTATGCTTTAATCCATCAACATACATAACATTACCATCTTTAACATTTTCTTTTAGAAAAACAGAACCTTTGCCCTTAATGATAGCAGGTGAGTCATTTCCAAAAGTGACATTCTTTTCTTTCTCTAAATCATTGTAGGAAATAAGTTTATCTCTATTACTTGTCATGTGTTTTGAGCATCCGCTATCAATGTACCATTGATTTTATTTTCCTTCTACGAACAATGATATGTTGCGGCTTTCAGACTGTAACTCCTTCCTTTTCCATACCTTGGAATTTGTTGATAGTTTCTCCTTTTGTAATGTTGGTTGTAATTTTCTCCTGCATTCAGATTCTTCAAGACCAAAGTTATTGCAAACTGAGCATTCAATTTCATATATAAGAGGTGATAAGATATTATAGGAGTTGTTATTGACTCATGTCTCATTCCTTTGTTTTCTTGATTCTCTAGTCATGATAGTTTTGTATGCAACACATTGAACAACCTTATGACCAAAATTGTGACATGAGAAACATTGTCCATTAAAGAAGAAATTTCTGTGACCATAGAATCTTTTGGTGTTGTTTACCTTTTGACTAGAGATTTTGTTGTTGTTCATCCTTGGATTGGAGTGAACATGATTTACCTGTGGAATGCCTTTATTCTTTTGTTGAGGACTATAGTTTTTTTGGTTGGGTTTTGCTGCATTACTAAAGCTTTACTAACTGATTTTTGTTGTATTACTAAATATTTTCTGATTGGTTTTTGCTGCATTTAGATAGCTTTCGATGGTGGTTGAATACTTTTCTAGTTGAGATGTTTTTCCAGCGTATCCAAGACCTATCTTCATAAGAGGAGAGAATTGCACCTTGATAATTTTATCTAAGGTTTCAAATCCTTTAGCAAATCTAAGATTCAGAGTTTTTATTTTCTCAAGTTCCTTTCTTAGACTTACTACTTCACATTCTAACTTCTCATTATGCTTTTCTTTTTCTATGATTTGATGCTTCAAGGTATCTATCGCTACTTTGTTTTCTTCCAAGAAAATTTTGAGTTGAGTAATTTCTTCAACGAAATCATTTTCTAATGCATCCACAAATTTATCATTAGACTCATTAGTATATTTCTCAAAATCCATGAGTAATTTAAGATCTTGATCAGATTCACCTTCTTCACTATTTGACAAGCCATCACTATCATCATTAGTATAATAACTTATTCTACTGTCGAACCATTTCCTATTACTTTTTGCAAAATCCTTCCCTTTGTCATGGTTGTCTTTATGAGGACATATAGCAGCATAATGACCAAATCTACCACAAGAAAAACATTTGAAGGGAAGCTTACCTCTGAACCTTCCAATGCCCAATTGAAGTTTCTTTACAAAGTTCACCTCATCTTCTTTTGATATGTATCTTGATTCCTTGTGTTCCTCGTTTTCTTTTCCTTTTGCAGATTCTTTAAATGCGGCTTCTATGAATTCTGAGGGACCTCCTTTCCTCATTTCAAAAGCAGTTAGTATCCCATGAAGTTGAACAACACTAAGAGTCTGTAGGTCCTACTTCTCTTCAATGGCAGACACATTTGACTTGAATTTAGGAGTTAAATATCTTAATATTTTCTCTACTAAAGTAGTGTCCTTTATTTCTTCACCCATATTTTTCGTGTGATTTACAATCTCATCTATATGTAGAAAGAAACTGGTAATACTTTCATTATTATGCATTCTAAGAGTTTCATATTGAATTCTGAGAGTTTGGAGTTTAGTACTTTTTATCTTGGTATCACCTTCATAGCTTTGAATGATTTTGTCCCATATTTCTTTTGATATGTTTAGCTGCATAACTTTGACAAATTTTGATTCTGTCAGACTTCCCAATAAATCATTGAAAGCTTTGGCATTGATTTCATACATCTTCTTTTTTACTGCTTCTATGGGAACTACAGCTGGATATTGGTAACCTCATTCCACAATTTCCCAAACATCTGCTCCAAGAGATTGAAGATAGGATCTGGTTCTTGTCTTCCAATATATAAAATTATTTTCATTGAAAAGTGGTGATCTGATAGACATCGATCTGTCTTGATTTCTCATCTTGCGAGATCTTCCTTCAAGCGATCAAGCTTCTATTGAAGGACCTTCTCTGATACCAATTGTTGGGAAAAATACTGAGAGGGGGGGTGAATCAGTGATTTCCCCAACAACATTCTCACAACACCACTTGTACAATCATGCACTCAACACCATATGTACATAGCACCACATGTACAACATGCACACAACACCATATGTACATAGCGTTGCATATACAACATAGACATATCACCCTATGTACACATCATTGCATATCCTACATGCACACAACACCATATGCACACAACACCGCATATCCATCATGCACTCAGTACAATATGTACACAAAAATTCATATCTGACATGTACATAACATCATCTATATCTTGCACTGCATCTGCAATGTAAACACAACACCATAGATACAACAAGCACACAACATCATATGTACACAATACTACATATATTACATGTACACATCACCATAGGTACAATCACTGAATATACAACATGCACAACATAAGCACAACAGTGGTACTGCACATCCAAAACCACATTGTCTCTACCAAGCAACCTTTCGTATAGTGTCTCTCTTTCATCCATGCTTATCCTAGCATGTCACAGATCTCATTTATTTCATTCATCTTATGCATCCCTGAGAGTTATCTATCATAACATAAACATAGGCATAATACAATCATACAATATCAATTCATATCCACATGATACTAATATCAGAGATCTATTAGGATACTCTTCCCACTTGATTCCTCATAAACCAGGAACCTCTTCATGCCATTCACCTACATAAGAAATCATTCATCCACATGATTGATCCCTGATGACCCTGTCAAACAATGACATACATACATACATGTATATATACATATAAACATTAGCATAAAAGCAATCATGATTCATGTCATACAACGACATACATACATACATATAAACATTAGCATAAACATGATCACAACATAATTACCAAATATTATAAGGTCAAGGTTAAGAGAACTCCCTTTATCCATGCACAACATGCACAACATTGAGAACAAACATTCCCAACATAGCCAAGGAATAGGATGTCTCACATCCATTCACTTTACCTTTCATGTTAGCTTTCTCATGATTTTCCTACCACCATCCATTTACACTAATGGACCCAACCAATCCAACTAGTTGTCATATTCTTGCCTTCAATTGCCCTATACTCATGCACTGAGCTTCATCCACACTTCATCTGAATCGCATATTACCTAATGGGTTTCATTCATATTCTCTTGAGCTCCATTAACTTTCCTCTTTCCCAACCAATTCCCAGGACTCAAAACTTAAAATGCAATCACAAGAAGAAGACCATGAAAACCAATAACAACACGACACCACAATAAAGTGGCAAGGTCTTGCACCATACATAAACAAAACCACAAATCAAGCTCAACAAATCACAAAATACAAAAAGCACGAGACTAACAATAGACACCATGACTCAATCCCTATGGTTCCCAGTGCTTCCAAAGGAAATCTCAACCTAAGCTTTCTTTCGAATTTCATAGTAGTCTCTTTGCCATGCAATAACCTACATCATATTGTTGTAAACACATAATTTTCAATGCATAAATTAACATAATAGTACACCAGTTACCTTACCTTGTTGTGCCAAGCATTTTACTTGCAACTGGAAACATCCACACCATCTCTCAAGGGAATTCAATCCTTTGACGAATTTAGACATAACTAGAACAAGCTATTATACCTGTCAAATACATATTTATGAATATAACACATATCCTCATAATGTCAGACAAATTCAAGGTTAAGAAGACTTCCTGTATGCAAGCACTCATTCGTTTAGAATTATGGTTTCCAAACATAGCCAAAGGAATTTTCACCCAATTCCTTTCTTTTTCCTTTTCCTTGCTACAATTGAGTTTTACTATGCACTAGAAAATCACCCAACTAGATAGTTATATAAACAAAACAACTATTACCTTGTCATGTTATTACTAAGCATGTTTCCTACAATTGTTCACACATGTCGATCACATGTTCCAAAGATCAAGGCAACATATCTATTAATTTGAAATCAAAATTTACCAAGTCTAACATCCATGTCATACTAAACAATCAACTCACATTCAATAGTCATAATACATAATGCTACAACTATCACATACTTACGCTCGAGTACATATCATCTGTCTCAACATATATGTATTAGTACAACCATCTTAAAACAAGACCATTTCAGCAAGAAATCGTACAGACATGTACTCATATCATTCAAGTAATAAAAAATTTAGACAATAGATAGACAACATAATAAACAACAAACACTCAAACATCGAATAAACGACATAGTAAAACATTAAAACACCAAATAGATGAAATAAGAAAACTCTTAGAGGAGCCTATCTTGTCTGCACAATAAATCTAGATTAGCACAATATAACTTCACAACATATTATCTCAAACATAAATAAGGTCATGATGTCCATAACAGTGACTAGCTAACATGCTCACATCATAAACTCATAAACAATTGTCATTCATGCATAATAATCACATATGCACAGTCAGTCTCGATTAGTACAACACACTATCATAATATATTAACTCATACTTGATGTCATAATCTTAACCATCTGCATATACCAATCCAACTTAGTATGATGCATACAACATCAAGTTCTTAATTTAATAACCCTAACCATCAAGTTACTAGCATATAACAACAAGAAGTTATATATCATGATCATCAACAACATATAACATAATAATCAAGCTAACTATCATATAACCATAATATTGTTAGAATGACAAGCATATTAGTAACTCTAATCCTTATAACAAACATTAACCAACATACCTACATGCCAACCATACAAACATGTATGATGATCTTCTCTTACCCTGAAGTCCATTGTTGCAACATCACTTTAATGATCTGTGTCTCCTACTCTATCTCAGCCAACACATTAGCATCATAACATACCAATGTCATCATGATGACCTAATTGTATACAATGACCTTAAATGCATGTTTTACCTACCATACATGCATAACCATAACCATGACAATGCATGCATAAAAACATATAGACACCGACATGCATAACAAATTCTTAGACAAGAATACACTCATGACGACACATGCCAAAATAACACCATCAACCTTCACATGGCGACATCACTGTAATCATGATCAACACCATGAAAATGAAACAAGAAATGGACTACAAGCATAAGGAACACATATGCAACCGACATGAATGCATGTCCAACATACCACCCATCCAGTCCAAGGGGTGAACCATGCTCTAATACCACATTGTAGTATCATATATCATACAAGGAGAAAGGAAACCGGAAACCACCCAAAGAGAATAGAACCCGCTCTAATACCACTCTATGGTATTAGATATGACCCAAAGAGAGCCGCTCTAGTACCACTCTATGGTATCATATATGTCCCAAAGAGAGTGAAACTCGCTCTGATACTACTGTGTAACACCCTTATCCCAGATCTACCCAAGTAACTGACCAACCGGGGTAAACATGCGACGAGACGCCACTATAATGGGACTCAACCTCCTAATTCACCTTAAGGAAGTGGAATCGACGGAAAAACACCACACATACCTTCCACATTAGCAACAGAACTCCCAGGAGCCATCCCAACCACTCAAGTAACCAGCCACTAAGACCAACTAAAGTATTAATGCATCAAACCCCTAGACTCTCCCTTGATATGGACAAGGGTGTGTCTGGGAGGCTCTGGACACTCCCATAGCAAGGGCATGGGTGCATGTGGGGACTTTTTTGCCCAATGTTGTGCCTATGTCTTCGGGATTTGTGCCACTTTTTCAATCCCAAAGCCTAGGTCACTTCCCAGAACTCAATGATAGCTTCAGGAATGAAATTTCACAATGGAACAAAGATACATTTGCAAAAACATCAACAAGGATTAGACTAGACCCCTACTAGCCATGACGGGAATTTCGTCAAACATGTCACAAATATGTAATCTACAAGTTTAAAAAATGTATCTAAGCATAGGGGTCTCATAATTATCTAAGAATTGCTAGGAATCATTGTTCCCTTATATCATTAGCTACATTATGATCTATTAGGTCATAGATACATTGTTCATTCATTTATAAATCAAGACATGAGGAGAGAAATACATCATCATTATCATAATACATGCTTATAACGTGAATAATAACAAAAGAAATATCAAGGATACATCAGCCATAGAATCCACATATAAACTGGTACATTTACACATAAGAGACCAAGGAGAGAACCTCTTATTAATGAATGCAAAAGCCAACCCGGTATGGGACTACTACGTTCCACCTGACCATATATTGGTTGAGCCAAATCTCTCTTTATCCAAACACCCACATGCCATATTCCAAACATGAATGTCGGACTCAAACCATCAGAACCAACTAGGTCATCCCAAGGCTAAACCACCTCACCCTCATCAATAGAAACCAAGCTTAAACTAATCCACACCGGATCACTAGGCCAAAACAATAAATATGTAATAACAGGCTTTACCATGATCTCTACCAGATCACTAGGTGAAAACAAGCATGGATGCCACTAGATTTATGCACCTACACCATGAGGAATTTTCCTATCTCCTAGTCTTTAGGATTTACCGCATTCCACACTGGATCACTAGGCCATAACTGAGACACCAGCCTCGCAATCCACATTAGATTACTAGGCCCTAACCAAGACTCCACACTCTAGAATTTACTGTGTATTCCATCTTGGGATTACTAGACCTTATGGAGAGTGCCCACCCCTAGGATTTACCATATATCCCACCATTAACCGGTCGAGGATTCCTAAGTCCACCGAGGAACACAATACCTAGATTTACAACAACCCATAGTTTGGTTCAGGGGTCACTAGGCCAGTGGATTTACCGTAATCCACGGTTCGGTTCAGGGATCACTAGCCCATGCGTTATTTATTTTAGAGATCCACCTCACTTGGCTTTGAATCGATCTAGAAAAACAGCTCAACCAAAACCTGAGAACCCCATCACATCTAGGTTGAAACCACTGTCACACCTAGAAAAACCCATGCCATGACAACAAAGAACCACATGCAATACCATGCATGTCAAATCTAGCAATGACATCACACATGAAAATCAACACATACAAATAATCCTACTGTATTTGTTGATCCTGATCTTCCTTGCTTGATCCTTGCTTTCCTTTCTTTTCCTTGTCCTCCCTTTCCTTGCTTTTCCCTTCCTTGCTCCAAAGCTGAGAAAAAGCTTGCCAAGTGATCCTCAGAAGCCTTTTTATCAATGAGTCCTCTATTTTGTTCATTTTCCATTACTTTCCTTCAATTTCCTCCTCACATGCAACTTGTGACCTTTCACCTTCCTTTTCTCCTAATTTCCATTATTTTCATAAATAAATGTGCCAAAAATGTCATTTTGCCTTTCCAAAGCCTTTGCCAGTTTCCTTAGCCATAATAAACCGAATGAACACCCACTAGGATATTTTTCCCACCATTCAACTTGGAATACATGTCCCATGACCGTGGTCTTATATTTTTATATTTACATGGATTTTTAACCAAGGTTGTTACATATTGGGCCTTGGTGAATCAGTTAATATCAATGCTACATTAAGGGGGAGAATGAGCAGATAGTGCAGCTTAAGCTACAATAATTTGCCATTGATGTTAAAGGGGGATAATGAGCATACATCAAAACTCATGAGAATACTTCAAATATAAAGGGAGATTCAACAATTGACTTATAGGGGGAGTCAATCTCAAGGCCATCAATGAATATCAATGTTTGGTGTTGTTTCCACCAAGGCCAAAGGGAGGAATTCTTGAGTGTACTAGCAGATTGTTGAGTGTGTGTTATCATTAATCTCAAAATTTAGGAGGAATGATGTTGAGCATGTTGTCATTGATGCCAATAGGGTTATGTATGTTTTCATTAACAATATCTAGCTCGATGTCAATGATTAAGTTGTAGTTTGGGTAGCCTATATTTGAACGCCATTCTTCTCTAGTTCCTTATTGCACATGAGAATGAAAGTTCATGGTTGAATAACTTGTTATGAGACTTATCCAACAATATATGGCACTTCTTCTAACTCCAAAGGAATGAGGATAAAAACACATTTGAAGTGAGATAGATCAATAAAGGTTCCAACCTAGTAAAAATTCTGGTATGTTAGATTGGAGGTCAGGCCAGTATAGATAAGCCTGGTAGGTTAGGGACCGATAGAAAGGCCCACAACATTGGAGCATAGATCAATGCAGAATCATCTGGAAGGTGGGAAGCAATATGGTTTATTGTAGCCTAGGTTAAATATAGATAAGCGTAGTAGTTCAGTGATTGGCAAAAGGGACCATAACATTTGAGCACGGGTGAATATGAATATGCCTGTTAGATCATGGATCAGTAGAAGGGTGCACAACATGGTTTGATATATGAAAATTGAAAAATAGAAACAATTTTTATAAATTAGAAATTGTGATTTACCATGAATTTGGCTTGTCTTAATCATGACCCTTAACCCATAATTAATGACTAATTAATCAGGATTAAGTGCATATCATGATGAGATTAAGGTAACCTAATTATATTGGGGTACCAAAAGACTAGGTCAATATGACATGGTAAGTCCACATGTATGATAAGTGGCAAGATGGATGATGTGGCAAAAACAGTACGTGACATGTGGTGTACCACACCCTCTCCTAATCCCCACCAAAACAATGGTTAGAAGGAGATGGTTACCATGCTAACCCAAGATCCAAGGTGTCATCATGGAAATGGGGTTTAAATTTTTTGATATTTTTTACTAGGTTAAAGCCTTAGATGCACATCATTGTTCCATCCATCTCATCAAGATGATTTTGGTGATATAAAATTTCACTTCCATTCGAATCTCGGATCAAAATGTATGACCATTTGAATTTATGGCAAATCAAAAAGTGCCACTATTAGAAATTGTAGCAAGAAAGGCTACATTTGACTTGTGCCTTAGTCAAATTTAGTAATTCGATTTTCCACATCAGTGGGATGACTTGGATTGCAGCACTTATGTGACAAGGCTTTGTCTACTAGTTTACTCAGTAAATTCGAGTTATCGGCTAGAAGTAGAGTTGTGCATGCAGTGATTGCTAAAATTTAGCAATCTAGTTCAATTATTTTCATTTTGACTCAATTAACTAAGCTCAAGTACCTAGTTGAATCATTTGAAGGCCATTTGAGTAGTAGAATTGTTGTTAACTTAGTGATCTCTCAGTTAAACTAGTCAATCAACTAAAAATAGTGCAGACATACATGGAATTCGAATTTCCTAACTAGAGTGGAGGAAAAGGAATATTGTAATTATCAATTGTATACTAGTTGAGTGTACAGGCTTGGAAGTTAAGCAAGTGAATCATTCCTTGGGAATTACACAAGAAAATACGAGAAAATTTCTATATTTTAGGAGCTAATTTCCTCCACGATTGCGCAAGGAAATAGGAGCTATTTGGGGCCCTGAATTGGCTACATGTTGGCCATAGCAGGACAGTGAGCAAGAGAACAGGTTTACAGTGTTGGGTGTGCTTCATATTTGAAGTAAGACATTGTAATAGTTTCTCATTCTCATTTGATTAATGAAAAGTAGTGGAGGGGTTTTTTGGAGTTGGATTCCCCTGTAAAATCATTGTGTTCTTGTGGTTTTAATGGTTGCATGTCATTTCATGTGTTTCTGAATTGTGATTTCCATTCCATGCAATGGTACAGGAAATAAATAATCTCTTGATTTCAGTTCGATTTCATTAGCAGTAGAAAATTTCTATTAATTTATACATGGTATAAGAGTAGAAATCACACTATAAACCAGTCAATAGAGCTTCTCCTTCAGATATTTCGATTTGTAGATCCAGAGAAGCAATTTCTCTTCCGTGCAGGAAAATGCCTTTCAATGGATTGAGATTGGAGTATGCCCTTGAGGTAACCTCAAATTTCATAGCCTAGAAGGATAGGATGGAAGCAATGCTTGATGATAATGGTGTGCTAGAGTACACCAAAACTGACATTCTGAAGCCAATTGTATCAGATGCACAGCAGTTAGCCAAGTGGAAGAAGGATACCACAGAATCCAGGAGAATTATCTTGTAGGGCGTGGGAGACCACCTAGTCTTGAATTTACATCGAAAAACGACTCCATTTACTATATGCAAGACCATTACTAATCTATTTGAAAAATTTAGTGATTCTAGGAAATTGGCATTGAGGGACAAGCTCAAAAATATCTGCATGTGGAAAGGAGAAACCATTCCACATTACCTTTCCAATTCACTCAGTGTCGAGATGAGCTTGGAGGCGTTGGAGAAAATATTCCCTCTTAATAACTATTGAGCCTAGCTCTCCTAGGCCTTCCAAAATCCTAGCATACTTACCAAGACTCTGTAAATGGAAGGCACAAATTTCCAAATTGGGAGAGACTCTTGTCTGATCTAGTGCTTGAAGAAATTCAGCGGAACACTAGATATGGAGTAACATCCAAATCTAAGGAGGAAGAGAATTTTTCCTTGGTTGGAAAGGGAAAGAAGGCACAAAGTAGACTATAGACCAGCCATAACAATGACAAGAAGGACTTAAGCAAGATAAAATATTTTCAATGCCATGAATTAAGGGACTATGCAACAAAGTGTCTGCACAAGAATTCTAACAAGAAGACTTCAAGAGGAGGAGAAGTTGAAGCACTCACCTCACAATTCGAATTAGACTTCACCCTAATTACATTCATGGTGAGCATTGTAATGGGGAGTGTGTGGTATCTATATTTGGGTTTCTCGTTCCATATGACGGGATGCAAAGAATTCTTTAGTAGCCTAGAGGAGAAGGACCTCCAAATGCATAAAGAACTTAGGGATTATGGGCAGTACAATTTCAAAGGAATTGGTATTGTAACCTTTAAGAGGAAGTGGGGCTTCCATCTTCATTTGAAAGTTGTCATGCATGTGCCTGGGCTGAAGAATAACTTGATATTTATAGGTTTATTGGAGGATATAGGCTATGATATTGTTTTCAGTAAGAGGAAAGCCGTTTTGAGACATGTAGCTACCGATCAGGTGAAACAGATTGAATTTCAAGTGAAGAGCCTATACAAAATTGAGGTGGAAGCTTGTGTTGCATTGAGTATAAAGGTAAAAAAGCTACAAAGTCAAGATGTTGGAGTACTCTGGCACATGCGCATGGGAAACTTACACCATGGGGCCTTAAAAATTTTGCAACATATTACAACTGGTCTCTCGAAATGCACCCCTAACTAGCATGATGTCTGCAAGGGATTCACATTGGGGAAATATGTCAAATCCACCTTCCAAGGTCAAGATAGTAGAGTTGGAGCAATATTGGAGCAATCCCACTCGGATGTATGTGGACCATTTTCTACAAGCTCTACAATAAAACATGGGTATTATGTGATTTTTGATGACGACTTTTCTGGAAAATGTTGGATATTCTTCATGTGAAAGAAGGATGAATTTTTCTCAAAATTTGTTGAATTCAAAGTATTGGTTGAAAAGGATATTGGTCAAAAATTGAAAGCCATGAGAAGCAATAATGGAAGAAAACTTGTTTCTAGCACCTTCAAGGACTTTTGTGCCAAATAGGGTATTAGAAGACAACTGATAGCACCCCATAACCAAAAACAAAATGGGGTGGATGAAAGGAAGAACAAAAGCATAGTGGGAGCATCAAGATCCATGTTACATGACTAGGGGTTTCCATTACATCTATGGGCAGAAGCATACAACACTGCAGTTTATTTGTAGAAAAGGATCCCTCATAGAATACTTAGCATGATCACACTCGAAGAAGCTTTCTCTGGGAAGAAGCTGGATGTTTCTCATTTCAAAATTTTTGAAGCTATTGTGTATTGGCATGTCTCTAAGGATAGTAAGAAGAAACTTGATCCTGTAGCTGAGATGAGAGTCTTTGTGGGATACACAGAGACACCACATAATTATCGAGTGTATTTGCCCTCACTCAGGGTGACAGTAGTGAGGTGAGACGTTAAATTTGATGAGGAGAAGGATGTGTGATGCCCTCTGGAGAGAGAGATGAGTATCCCATAGGAGGAGGAGATTATATTTCCTAAGGAGGAGCCTCATGTAGAGCTTTAGGATTTTGTGGAAAAGACATAAATGGAGGAGAAGATAGGAGGTTGAGTGGAGGCACCCACTCAACCAGAATATTCCAGAGAGGGAAGGAAGAGAACCAAAGAATCTAACATATTGGTACAGGATGCATGGGAGCATGTGGGAGCTCCTACATCTCAACATAGGCAAAGGAGGTCACCAGAAAAGTACAATGGCTATATGGCTCTCATGACAGAGCTCATTGAGTTAGATACTTCTTCATTTGAGGAAGAAATTTCTCAACTAGTGTGGGTTAATGCCATGGTGGAGGAGTATGACTTCATCATGAAGAAAAATGTATAGGAGGTGATGTTGAGACTAGAGAATAAGTCAGTGGTTGGTTCCAGATGGATCTACAAAGTGAAGCATTCAGTTGATGGGATCATCGAGAAGTACAAGGCCAGATTTGTGGCCAAGGGCTTCTCTCAAGTAGAGGAAATGGACTATGAGGAAACATTTGCACCAGTTGCAAGATATTCCTCAATCAAAACCATTATAATATTGGCTTCACAAAAGGGGTGGAAGATCTATTAGATGTATGTGAAGTCCACCTTCCTCAATGGTCTTATTGAGGAAGAAATTTACATAGAGTAGCCAGAGGGATTTGAAACATATAACAAGGACACACATGTGTGTAGACTCAGGAGAGCCCTATATGGTCTCAAGTAGGCACCATGAGCATGGTAGACTTGGATTGACACATATCTCAGTAGATTGGGATTCACAAAACTTTGAAGTAGATGCCAACCTCTATCACATTGTGGTAGATAGAAATTTTGTTATCTTGGTATTGTATGTTGATGACATGATACTTATAGGTATGGGATGACTGAAAGTATGAGAGGGTGGTGGTGAGTTGTTTGTGAGTCAGTGGAAGTATGCCTCTAAAATAATTCATATATTTCACATGGAGAACTACAAGCTTATGGACACACCTCTAACTGCAAACTAGAGGAAGGAGAGTGCTTATTCAAGAGAGGTAGTAGATGCTACAATGTATATATTGTTTGTGGGATCCTTGATGTATCTAGTGAACACAAACCTGACATATGTTATGCAGTTAATCAATTTAATCAAGTTTTGTTGAATCCTACCAAACTATATTGGAAGGTAGCAAAGCATGTGTTGAGGTACCTCAAAGGCACAACCGAGTATGGTTTATGGTATTGGAGGATATAGGGAGTGAAGTTACAAGGCCTCATTGAAGCAGATTGAGCAAGGAGTCCATTAGATAGGAAAAGTACTTTAGTTTTTATCTTTAGTGTTTGGGTCTACAACTATTTCCTGGTATAGAAGGGAACAAAGGTCTATGGCACTTAGCTTAGCAGAGGCTGAATACATTGTTGCAAGTCCAGCAACATGTGAGGCCATATGGATGAGCAAAATACTTGTGGGTATTTTTAGTCAAAAGATGGATCTGAAAGTGATTTATTGTGATAATCATAGTTGTACCAAACTCTCTGAGAATTCAGTATTTCGTGATAGGTCCAAGCACATTGATATCAGTTACCATCACATGTTGGATTGTGTGTGGAAGCGAATAATGATGCTACATTAGATTCCAACTGAAGAGCATGATGTAGATATATTGAAAAAGGATTTTTCAAAAGAAAAATTCAAATTCCACGAGTGTAGGATAGGGTGTTTCAAAATCATTTTCTTGCTAAGAGGGAGTGTTATAAATTGTAGCAAGAAAGGATAAATTTGACGTGTTCCTTACTCAATTTTGGTATTTCAATTTTCCACATCAATAGGATAACTTGGATTGCAGTTAACTTGTGTGACATGCCTTTGTCTACTAGTTTACTCAATAAATTCGAGTTATAGGCTAGAAGTAGAGTTGTGCATGGAGTGATTGCTAAAATTTAGCATTCTAGTTTAGTTATTATCAGTTTGACTCAGTTAACTAAGCTCAAGTACCTAGTTGAGTTAGTTGAGTAGTAGAAATGTTGTTAACTCAATGATCTCTTAGTTAAACTAGTCAATCAACTAAAAATAGCCCAGACATGCATGGAATTCAAACTTCCTAACTAGAGTGGAGGAAAAGGTCCATTGTAATTATCAATTGTACACTAGTTGATTGTACAAGCTTGGTAGTTAAGTGGCTGAATCTAAATAGGAGAAAATTCTTATCTTTTAGGAGCTAATTTCCTCTAGGACTATGCAAGGAAATAGGAGCTATCGCAGGCCTTGAATTGGCTAATTGTTGGCTAGAGCAAGATAGTCAACAAGTGAAAAGGTTTATAGTGTAGGGTGTGCTTCATATTCGAAGCAAGACATTGTAATAGTTTCTCATTCTCATCTGATTAATGAAAAGAAGTGAAGGGCTTTTTCCCAGTTGGGTTCCCTTGCAAAATCATTGCGTTATTTTGTTTTTAATAATTGCATGTGCTTCTAAATTGTGATTTCCATTCTGTAGAATAGTAGAAGAAATTTGTAATCTCTTGATTTCAGTTCGATTTCATTAGTAGTAGCAATTTTCTATTAATTTCTATAACCATGTCCTCAACCTTTCCACGTGACACCCGCATGGCTACCTTAGCTAACTTGCAAGTGAAACCTGGAAAAGATATATTGGTTTTTTACCCGTTCATGGAAGTGGTCTTCATAATCCATGCTTATAATTATATTTATGAAAATTCAACCTATATTGCTAACCACATGATAATATACAAATATAGGTATATAACAATTGGCAAACCATCAACAATCGACAAACCATCTGCTAGCCAAGCACGTTACCCCAACCCTTAATACTTTGTGCCTTCACAAATAGCTATGGGGTGGGCCTTTCGGGTTGAACTATCAGTGGGTATGCCCTTGCACCAATAAATTACTGGGTGGGCTCATGTGTATTCCACGACATCCTGGCTTGTGTCATCTTGCACCCTTTTAAATTCTCTCCTCCATTGAATTATCGAGGTTCAACCTTCAGGATTACATGCCCTTACGAGTGCACACCTCTTCTCCTTCAATGCTTCCATTTTCCATCTCTTATGGCCCTTTCTCCTTCCATGGCATCCCAATTTTGAGTCATCTCATGTCTCTCATGAGTGTTTCACCTTGTTACCTTTAGGAGATAGACTCTGGTACAAAGATATTATCATCGACTACCACAACGTTTCTCATCTAAGTGGGTATCACATACCACTTCTCATCTTCACAATGAGCCCTTGTTGCATGGAAATTGGTTCTTCCACTGGCCAATGCACGACCTCCAAATCATATTGTCCCACTATATGCTACTAGCCCTGCCATGCTAGCTCGGTCCTTATCAACCCGACCTTTCTTTTGCATGACCATTTGTGAGATTCCAGGGTGTAACCTCTAGGCTTATGTCATATCAAGTTTCCTTTCATATATTGATCTCTCTAGCTCAATCTTAACCATTTGTTATGCAGGTATTCTCTCCAGGTCATAACCTGCGGTTATATGCCTAGACATGGGAACTGAAGTGAGGGATCTTATTATCAATGAGGCTCTATATGAAGAGTCCTCTTGTGTGATATTTTACACTGCAATGCAATGTGTATGGACTGCGAGAGGCTAAGGAAAATCCTCCTATGTGCATAGTTAGACATACTTGGTTGAGGCCATAATGGCTCTATCCATTACTTAGGTTTTATAAAACCCACATAAAGCCATTTATGTGATTTGAAAATCGATCGTCCTCTGACACTTTGAAATTTTTGATAAATTTGGGTCTTCAAACAGTCACTTAGAATACTTAAGTTTTTTAATGAACTTAAATATGAAACAAAACCATATGAAATTTAACATGATAAAAATGAAGAAGAGAAAAAACAAGTGATAACGGAGTTTGTCTAATGTGTACTATATCTCTGGGCCCTACCTCAATGGCTAGGTCACTTTATTGATCTCAGCAACAAAAAGAGTACATTACAAATCTTTGACTCATAGAGTAAACCTCCTTCTAGAGTGGCATTGTTTCTCCTTCAAAGAAATGTTCTCCTTCAAATAACTTTCACTTATAAGTTGAATCCCTTTAGTAAAGAGATGATGCCAAAAGAAAAGGACTCGCTCACTGAATATGGAAGCATGTCCTCATACTAATTCTAAGATAAAAAAGAACAAATTCAACTGCTTCATAATGAAGTGTCAAAATGGTCTTTCTCCATAGTCCCACTGAGAATAGTGATGAGCCCCAAAAATGGGTAACTTTATGGGCTCATTTTGCCTATTATTCTCGATTAATCCACCATTATCCAAAGTTTTATGCATGCTTTTGAATATATTTATGTTAATTGAATGAATGAGAATAGTCACTTGACCACAAAATCTAATATGTGCTTATTGCAGATTTTTGGACATCTTTTGGACCAAGGTCAAGCATTTATGAGCAAATTGACAGCCAAATTCGAAGGAACAAGGCTGAGGATTTGTAGGAAGGGTGTCTCCTACATTAAATGACCCCTTCCTTGAGTTCTCCACCATCAGCTCAGAGTTCAACAGCCCACCAAAGATGATTTCAAGGGGCAGCCAAGCAGGTTTTGTGAAGTGGTTGATTAACTGCAGTCTTGAGTAGCCAAGCTCCTAAAGTTAAGGAGGACTATTGGGAGTCCTCGTGTTGCATAATTAGGAAGGCTTCAAGCCTTCATAGTTTATCTATTGAACAGTTGCTTTTCGCACTTTAGTGCAGCTCTGCATTTCAGCTCATTTTTGAGCTCTTGCTGTAAACAGTTTTATGACATGACTGTTACTTTTTGAGTAATGGAGATGAATTTCACTTTGCACCAGCTCTGAGCTTTCCTAGGAGGTTGTGGCTCTTGGGGTTGGGCCCAACCCAAGTGCCAGTACCTCCTTTGTGTACTTTTATGTGTTTTCCTTGCATTCATAGAATAATTTTTGTTATTTAGGTTAAGATATTGCTTTGTTACTTAGGTTTCTTTTCATGATTAAAATAGTTTTTCATGCTTCAGGTTGATTTGAGTTTGGTAACAGAAAAGATTTGCAAAATGGCCATCAAGCAATCCTTGATATCATCCCTCCCTCCTTGGGACCATGAGCTGAGACCAAGGCATACTTGCTACCACAAAAACATTGTTCTTGCCTTTCTATGCAATTGCTAGTGTTAGATTTTGAGTTGGAAAAATTGATACCAGTTGTACTTGCATGTTTAGATATGTTCTTGCTTAGTTTCTATAGCTATCTTGCATGATTTCCTGTCTATAAACTTATGTTCATCATGCTTATGGTTTTTAGGTCAAATTAGGTCAAAATAGATAGATCTATGGTTTTTCTTGTCTTTGTTTGGATCAGTTTTCAGAAAGTAATGTGCAGAACACCTGTAATACATCCCTACTTACCGTTCCTCCATCATTCAACCTGTTCCAACCCCTCACTCAATATTTCTTCCCTTCATTTGCCACACTTTCCCAACTAACCCTAATTCCTATATTTTTGTGCAACATTGATTTCTCCATCCTTGAACAAATTGAACCATCTTCATCACTCGTGAGCTTCATTTACCAGGTCCCACACCTCTTCACATCCTTATCCATCCTTCATTTCCACTTCCCCACCATTTTTTTCTCCATCAATCCTCTTTCGACCGTTCCTGTAGAATCCCTGCAGACTTCCTGTAGAAGTTCATGTGAGTAGTTTTTTCGAGATCTAATCGTTGTGAAACTCTCTGGAAGGGTGCTAGGGACCCCTTAGGCCCTCTTCTCACCTTCCCAACCTCCTACAAGTACCCACTCCATTTTCTTTCGCCAATCAATCTCTGCACAGGAAAAAACAATTAAAGCACATGCATAATAATTCTGCAAGATTATTCAAAAATACAAAAAGATGTTTCTTTCCATATTTTATTTCAGAAGTAGTTTAGTCACATGCATTTTACCTCTCCAATAGTCAATGGCATCCATTTCTGCAGCTTTCATCTCTTTTCTTGCACTAGTAGGATTAGTCAGTAAAACTAGGGTTTACTAGGGTTTGCATTTCCTTTCAGCTTTCATCTTCTTTCTGCAAGTAGACTAGCCTCTTTTGAGTTAGTTTTCATCCATCATAATTAAAAGCTTCTTCTAAGAGCTCGTAGAAGTTTGCTTAAGCTCCTAGCGAACTTGTGCCAGTTGATCAAGTGACAGCCTGCGGCAATAGCTAGTACTTGTGCATATAGCATCATCGCTTCCAAGTTTGTTACGAACAACCGAGTTGATAAAAGTAAAGAAGGGAGTCCCAGGAGTTGTAGCATCATTGCTGTAATACTGGAGCCCACCATCTTTTTGGCACCGTTTCCAGGGAAGCATCAAAGTATTTTTGATTGCTGCTTTTCTTCTATTCTCTACTGCAATCTTCTGCTAAGTAGTTTATTTTAGCAAGAGTAGAGTAGTTGTTTCATTTCCATTCTGCAATTTTATTTCCACAAAAGTATATTAGAAATTTCCTGCTTTCATTTCATTTCAGCAAGCGTAGATTAGATATTTCTTGATTTCATAGATTAGCATTTCCCTTCCGCAATTTCAATTCTGCAACCATAGATTAGCATTTCATTTCTGCAATTTCAATTCTGCAAGCGTATCTTAGCCTTTCGTTTCATCAATTTCATTTCAGAAGCATAGATTAGTCATTTCCTGCTTTCATTTCAATTCTGCAATTTTCATTGTAGCAAGGTTTATTCTAGTTAGTTGCAATTTGGTGTTCAATCAATTCAGTTTTGCAGGTACAAGCAGAGAAAAACACAAAAATTATATATTTCATTCCATGCCTCGTAGGAACAGAGACAATTCAAGAAAATTCTTACCCAACACCCCCACCACATCATTGAGTCACCCTTCTCTCTTCTTCGGTGGCAGTGATCTAGAAGAACCTATAGGTGAACCTCCAAAGATATACGAAGATCCTATAACAGAAGAAGAGCAAGAAAACATTCCTCCTGAGACCATGGCTGAACACAAAAATGGTATAGGAGATGAGGAGAGAATAGAAGGTACCTTTCCCATCCGAGAGACCAATGGGGACACAAAAATGAAAAACATAAGTCCCTCGGCCTTACCTCACTTCCATGGATTGACCACTGAAGACCCTGATACCTTCTTGTTTGAGTTTGTTGTCCTTTGTCGAACTTATGACTATGCAGAAGATGAGAAAAAGTTGAAACTCTTTCCCTCTACCCTCAAGGATGCAACACTATGTTGGTTCATGGGGTGGCTTGGAAATACTATCACAACTTGGGCTCAGATGCAGAAAGCCTTTAACAACAAATATCGAGACTACTGTAGGTCAAAGGAAACAAAGGGAGAAATATTTCGAATGACCATGGGAAGTGATGAATCTTTAGAAGACTATGAATAAAGGTTCCAACTTAGTTAGAAAAGGGCCAGGTGCACACTTGACCCCGAATCTCTGAAGCTGGTTCTGCTCTGAGGAGACCCTGAAGACCTTCTAGATACCCTCCATTTGCTGGCTGGGGGAGACATCTACCAACTACCTTATGATGACATAAAGACTATGTTTAGAAACCATTCTAGGGTAGCTCGAAAAAGAGGTATGGGAAGTCAACTTTCAACCAGCACCACCTTTTCCAAACATGAGTTTGCAAACCATATGGAAGACCTTAAAAGTGAGGTGAGACAGACCATTTCCATGCAAATGGATTCCTTCTGAATCCAACAGAACAAGAGGAATCTGAGAGGGCTTTATCCATCTTTTGTCCCAGATGTGCAAGGAAGCACCCCAGGAACGAGTGCCCATTGCACTCCATACAGGTATGTTTCGTTTGTGAGGCAGACCACCCTACAAACCAGTGCCCAACCTTACCTGTACTTAAAGCTATGTACCAAGGGGCTGAGGGAGCCAATGAACCACTTTACTTCCTGAACCAAAAGAGGCCACATGGACCTAGACCTTACTAGCAGGGAATGCAAGGGACATCCCAGACGTATTACAACCCCAACCAATCCACTCAGATACCTTCTTTGGGTCCCTCTGCTCATCCTTCCTGGTCTGCACCCCCTCCTTGGTCATATCCATCTCAATACCATACTCAACCTACTGCTCATTCTTTTCATTCTCATGTTTAGCCACAACCTCAGTGGAATGCACCTCAACAGGGGTGGAGGCCCCAGTACAACTCTCCTCCCGCTATTTTTCCTCCTCCACCTGCTCAACCAAACCCGAACCCCAATAACGGACAGGCCCAGCAGGTATATACTGGAGAGACAACATGCCCTACCTATGCTGTGGAGATTCAGAAGATCAACCTACGATCTAGGAAGGTCCTCCAAGATAGCCAACCTCCTCTGAAGGAGGATGAGGAAGAAAAATAGGAAAGTGAACCCAAAGCCATTCCACCCTTTCCAGAGAGACTAACTGGAAACACACAACCAAACCCAGAAGAGACTAAACTTCTAGGAGAACTTAAATAGTTATGTGTAAAAATACCACATCTCCAAGCCATAAAAGATGTACCAATCTACAAAAAATTGATCAAAGAAGTGTTTCAGGCACCCAGGCAGGCACAAGAGAGATGCCCCAACTATCAATGTCATAGGACAACTGTCCGACCTGATGTTGGGACAAGTAATATGTCCAAAATATCTAGACCCTAGGAGTCCTGTAGTTAGTGTCCACATCAATGGCATCATAATCCCCCACACCTTGATCGATCTAGGGGCTGCCATTAATGTGATGACTAGGGACACTATGCTCAAACTCAACCTTCAGAGTTCCCTAAGAAATACCTCGACAATACTGCAGTTAGCAAACCACTCCACCGTGACCCCCAAAGGGATTGTGGAAGATTTCATGGTCTTCGTTGATTCTTGGGAGTACCCTGCGGACTTCTTGGTCCTTTAGCCAAAGGAAAAACTCACTAGATACCCCTCATGTTGGGAATGCTTTAGTTAGCTACTGTAGATCCTTACATTAGTTGTCGAGCTGGGAGCATGACCATTAAGAATGGGCCTATGTCCAAATAGCTAGTCCTATATCCTCCTGCCCAACCTCTGCTAGAACATGACTTACCTATCTGGTTGGAGGAGGAAGATGAGGATGAAGTCTACTCTACACCAGTGTGCACATTGGAAGCCACCAGGGGAGGTCCTCAAACCAAGGATGACCTTATTGAAAATTTGATTCAAAATCCACCTCCTAGTGTTCTGCCATTAGAAGAGTTGGTAGAAGACACCCAAGCCAGTGCTTTAGTGGATCTCTGTGTGACTGATCCAACCTCTCCCCAAGTTAAGAATGTGGAATTTGGCCCTGAAATAACCTTGAAGATAAACTCATCCCTATGCCCCTCTCAGGAGAAGGAGCTGTGTAGCTTATTGAACCTCCATTTGGATGCTTTTGCTTGGAGCTATAAGGAGATGAAAGGAGTCCACCCTTCAGTGTGTACCCGTCACATTTACATTAAAAAGGATTGTAAGCCAGTCAGGTAGCCTCAAAGAAGGATGAATCCAGCCCTCAAGGAAATTTTCAAAGAAGAACTACAAAATTTGCTGGATGCAAGATTCATCTACCCCATCTCTGACAACGAGTGGGTTTCTCCTTTGGTGCTTGTGCCCAAGAAAAATGGGAAGTGGAGAATCTGTGTAGATTATCGAGAACTTAACAAAGCTACCAAGAAGGACCATTTCCCTTTTCCTTTCATAGATCAAGTGTTAGATGGCCTGGCAGGGAGGAAGTTATTTTCCTTCCTAGATGGGTTTAGCAAGTATAATCAGATCCAAATCAGCCTGGAAGACCAAGATAAGACCACTTTCACTTGTCCATGGGGTACCTTTGCCTACCGGGTCCTTCCCTTTGGGTTATGCAATGCTCCTGCCACTTTCCAGAGAGCAGTACTGAGTATATTCGCTGAGTTGGTTCATGATTCAGTGGAAATCTATATGGATGACTTTACTCCTTATGGGTCCAACTTCCAAGAAGCATTGACTAACCTGGGAAAAGTTTTAACCAAGTGTATTGAAATGAACCTATCCCTCAATCCTGAAAAATGTGAATTCCTAATGACTGAAGGGACTGTGCTAGGTCATACAATTTCTCAGCAAGGATTACAGGTGGATCCCAACAAGATTGCTATCATCCAAAGGGTTCCACCTCCTCAAAAGGTAAGAGATGTTCAGAGTTTTCTAGGCTTAGCAGGATATTATAGAAGATTCATTAAAGATTTCAGTAAGCTAGCCTCTCCATTGTTTGGTCTTTTGGGGAAAGATGTTGAGTTTACATGGACTGACAACTGTCAAGAGGCTCTGGATGCATTGAAAGGTAAGCTGGTAACTACCCCAATCTTGAGAGGTCCAAACTGGGCCCTACCTTTCCACATTCACACAGATGCCTCGAACAAAGCCATAGGAGCAGCCTTAGGACAAGTTGAAGAGAAGCTACCATATGCCATATATTTTGTCAGTAAAAACCTGTCCAAGGCAGAGTTAAACTATACTGTAACTAAGAAAGAGCTCCTAGCTGTAGTCCATTCCCTAAACAAGTTCAGACACTACATCACTGGTTATCAAACATTCGTACACATTGATCATGTTGCAATTAGGTATCTGATGAATAAACCTGATGTAAATGCTCGTACGATTAGATGGTTACTTTTATTGCAGCAATTTGATTTGACCATTGTTGATAAGCCATGTAAGGAAAATGTTGTTGTCAATTTTCTGTCTAGACTAAATTTGCCTGCAGGTGAAGAAGGGATGGTGGATGATCAAATGCCATATGAAAACCTGTTTGCTATTTCAGTACTCTCTCCATGGTTTGCTGACATAGCAAATTACTTGGTTTCAACACAGTTCCCGCCACACCTATCCTCAAAAGAGAAGAGAAAGATCATGAGGAAAAGCGCCCCATTCACTTGGATTGGGGGCAACCTATTTAAACTTGGCCCAGATCAGATTTTGAGGTGTTGTGTCAGGGAGGAGGAAGTCTTTGACATCCTCCTAACCTGTCATGATGGGCCCAGTGGAGGCCATTTTGCAGCAAAAATAACTGCCTTCAAAATTCTACAGGCAGGCTACTATTGGCCCACTCTTCATCAAGATGTCAAGAGATATATTAGCCAATGTGACCGATGACAAAGGATGGGGAAACCAACTCCAAGGGATGAGATGCCCCTCCAACCTCAAGTAAATTTCGAGCCATTTGAGAAGTGGGGCATGGACTTTGTGGGTCCTATCAACCCTCCTTCGAAACAAAAGTCTTACATCATTGTGTGCACAGACTACTTGACAAAGTGGGCAGAAACAAAGGAAATCAAGGCAGTGACAAAAGAAAAGGTAGCTGAGATTTTGAGGGAAAACATCTTCTACAAGTTTGGCTACCCAAGAGAACTAGTCACAGATCAAGGAAGTAAGTTTACCTCTAACCTGATTGAAGACCTGCTCACACATCACAATATTAATCACAGAACTTCCACCCCTTATCACCCGCAAGCAAATGGACGGGTGGAAATCACTAACAAAGCTTTGGAAGAGATTTTTACTAAGGTGGTGAGCAACAGCAGAAAAGATTGGGCAGATCACTTGGTTGAGGCCACCTGGGCCTATAACACTACTTGGAAAACTACAACAGGTTTCACACCCTATGAGCTGGTCTATGGGAAGAAGGCTTTGTTGTCCATAGAATTTGAATATAACACATTGAGTTTGGCAGCTCAGCTGGACCTAGATCTCAGCCATGCAAAACATGAAAGATTACTGCAGCTGAATGGACTAGATGAACAGAGAATGCAGGCCCTTCTCCACTCAAAGGTGGTCCAACTTCAAAGAAAGATATGGCATGACTGGCACCTTAAAGAAAAGTAATTTCATCCAGGAGATTGGGCGCTGTTATATGATTCAAGATACAAGGATTTCAAAGGAAAGATGAGGAAAATATGGTTGGGACCATATATAGTGGAGAAATGCAACGACAATGGTTCAGTCCTTATGAGGACCATCGATGAAGAATCCATCCCCATGCTCGTCAATGGGCATCGATTGAAAATCTACAGGAAGCCCCTTTCTAAGCAGGAGTTCATTGAAACTCTGGATAAATCAGTGTTGGTAGTGGAGCAGATCCTTGTCTCCACTCCACCCACACCTTGAACACACAAAAAAAAAATAGGAAAAAGGAAAAGAATAAAATATCCTTGGACGAAAAACTCTGGGAGGTGCCCAAGGCAGACAGTGAGGGTGAAAACCTCCTGGAGGTGCCCCAGCTGTCTCAGACTTCAAAAAAAAAGAGAGAGAGAGAGAGAGAGAGAAAAGAAAAAGAAAAAAATAAACCTAATTTATGTTGAACAAATTGCAGGTTAGGAGGATCGCACAAGACAAAGACAGAGGTCAGCACCAGGCTGCAAGCATCCCTCACAGTCCATTCCTCCATGATCACTACCATTTCCTAAGATTTGGTCTCATTCGGGCTAAGATTTCACCTTCTACAGGAAGTTTTGTGTCTTCTACAGGAAGTTTTGTATCTTCTATAGGAAGATCCTATAGAACCTACAGACAAGCCAAAATCGATCTCATAAGAGGACCTGAAGGTTGGGAATCTACCCATGAGGACTGTAAACCTCCCTACTTCCATCCATCGGCATATGTCACCTTTTTCCATCTCTATAAACCTTCATTGCACTCATTTTTTTCATTGCACAGTCACACACAAAAATCCTATTTTCTTCATACTGCCAGCAAAAAATTGTTAATGACAAATCAAGCAGAAGTTTTTCATTCACCATACCTATACCCTCCATCTAGACTCCTCATAAGCTGAAACCCTCATCAACGGTATAGCCCTGCTCATTCTAGCTTGCATTCCAGGAGGAGAAGCAGCTATAGGACATCCTACAGGAATCCTGTAGTAGCTGATCCCTCTGAAAGACATACTCTAGAGACAAGGACAGCAAAGTATGGCATAAGAAACATGAATGGAGCTCTACTTGAATGTATGAACATCAACAACAGTTGAGGCCCAGCATGCAGTGTGCATGCAGCAACAGCAAATGAAGGAATGGGTTCCAAAACCCAAAATCTGCATAACACGGCCATGACCATGCAGGTAAGTGCCTAAACTCGTTCTTCAATTGCATAAATTATATTTTAATGCTGCATGACTATGAGAATGGTTCGGATTGAGTGGAATTGGTGGCCAGTCAACTGGCCACCCTTGGCCAGTTACACATCCTCGTGGAATCCCAACGAACTCCGTTAGATTCAAAATTGTCGATTAGATTTGCAGCTAGCACGTGTGGAGTGTCCATTTAGGAAGAAATCGTCGGGACCGGCAGTGGTGGAGGTGGGTAACGGGAGAAAGGAGGTGATGGTGGTCAAAAACATGCGGAAACATTATGGTTGTGATGTGAGATCAATGGTCTGATTCAACAACCTCATCCCCTCACCACGAATCACGCCGCAGTTAAAAGACGCTCAATTGAAACATGCACCAGCCTTTGTTCATTCTGCACTCACAACGTTCTCGACTGGACTATGCATCCACCACTTCAAAACAGTTAACCAGTCGTCCTCCACTAGTTTTTCTGCCTGTTTTTGAAAATCTCCCGCCTATCGGGCTCTGTCGGAAGCACATTTTCATTCTACATGAACCGGGATCCTTCTACAGGAAAGGCAGAGAATAGCTCCGCGGAAGGAAAACCCAAAATTTTCATCGAATTTCAAGCTCCAAATGAGTTAGGCTTGAGAAAACTCCTCTGTGCATGATTTTTTTGAGCAAGGTGGTGAATTGAACACACCAGTAGATTGAAAAAAGAAAGTGGAAGCCTGCCTATGCATTGAAAGAGTGAAAGTTTGCCTGCATATTTCCCTGAGTCTACATAGTTTCTTTTTTTCTCTGCATTTGAAATCTCCCCATCCTTTTTCAAAATTCTCATGTGAGAAAGATACATGCAGCAATAAGGGCCAGCCTGTGTGAGTGTGTGAAAAAACGACTGTGCCTATCTATCTATGTGCTGAGAAAAGAACCTGTGCCCTTATACTCTGTTCTGTAAAAAATTTCCTTTTCATAAACAGATAGTCAAATTCTGGGTGACAGCAGTCTTAAAATAGGAGAATTATTGCTACTTGATATTGTAAGGAACACATGAGAAATTCCTTCTTGGGTTCAGAAGAAATCGGATTCAACTATCCTCTGTTGCAGTGATTGACTATTTGTTTTCCTGAGCATTTTCCTTTCTGGTTAAAACATAAAAAGAGCACTCAACACCATGCCAGGAGGATTCATAAGGAAAGAACCCTCAGACTCTAGCAAGTTGCACGAGCACCCTGAGGTGGTGGACCTTTTCACTCAGGCAAATTGGATATCCTTCTTTGACAAAATTCAGGGTTATGATGAGGAAATAACTGAAGAGTTTTTAATGTCCTTGAGACCACATTCAAAGACACATGCCATAGTTAGTTTTAGGGGTTTGACCCTAGAACTTACCCCTGATCTCATCAGTAGAATTACTAGTCTACCATTGGGGCTCCCTTAGAGAAAAGAAGAGAGATCATTGGGCCAAGTTGCTAAGAAAACATTTTTTCTGCCCGAGGAGCATCCCGTAGAAGACAGAAACGGAGTTAGAATGACAAGCTTGCCTCCTCACTGTGTGAAGTTAGTTATCAAATTATGAAGTATATCACATGTGAAGGGAGGTTTAGCATCATCTATGGATATCATTTCAGGTTGTTACATGAATTAAGGCATGGGATGGACTTTCCTCTAGCTAAGAAACTAAGCATCCCATATTTCCTTTTTCAGTCCTTAATTGAATGTGGTACAAAGCTAAATGAAGGGATCCCAGATCAGTTGGCCCACCATGGTCTCATAAAACTATTGGTGGAAGATGCTTTACACACCTATATTTTCCCCATATCTTGGGAAGCCTTCAGAAATATGTCTAGGGATGATAACATTAGAAATTCAGCTGAGAACATCACCCCATCTAGTAGTGAAGAGGGGTAGAAAACTGAAGAAATTCAGAAGAACAATGATGAGGGAGCATAGGGCATTCAAGCATAGGGAAAAACAAAGGAAGAACAGAAAGAAAAAGAAGAATTTGGCAAGACTGTTGAACCTAAGACAGCAAAGGAGAAAACAACAAAAATAGAGAAAGGGAGAAAGACAAGGGTTGAGAAGAAAAATGCCAAGAAAGCCCAAAAGAATACCGCCATAGGCAACGCAAGGACCCAGAAAGAAAAGGGAAATACACACCTTGAGATATCAGTCATACAGACAGAAACATTGGACCCAAAGGTTTCTACAGGAAGTGAGGGAAAAGAACAGCAGGAAGAGAAATCCTCCGAGACGTTGGCAAGGGACGCAGTAGCTGTGCTTGCTCCATTAAGCACCCGTACAAAACAAAAAGGAAAGAGAAAAAGGACCTCCATATACTTCAAATCCAGAAAAAGCACAAGGATCAAAGTCGGCAAACCTCAGCCATCATCCAACCGATTGTCATTGAGGACACACCCACTAAACAAAAGGAAGAGTCTCCTTCCAAGATATCCATCACCTGTGAAAGAGGAAGCCCAAAAATCTCTACATGGAAATAGAACATTAAGTTGATGGACTCAAAGGCAGTTCTACATGAAGCTGCAACATCTCTACAGGAAACTCTAGCCAAGTTAAAAAAGACTGAGAAATTGGAGGAGAAGGTAGCTAAATAATCACAAAGGGAGAGAAAAACCGAAGAAATACCTTAACCTACCCCACAACCTGATTTGGGCTCATATTACAATCTATTAGAGGGTGGGAAAATCATCCCATGGAAATTTTTTGTACCATTATTTTTTGAATTAGAGAAAGAGAGGATCAAAACACACACATGGATGAAAATCGCCAAATCTAAGGGAGTTGAGGACATAGGCAACATGGAGGAGAAGTTAAAAGAATTAAGGGGAGAATTGGACATGGTAAGGCATGTAGAAAGCTACAAAACAACCCAACTGCAGAAGGAGAATGAGCTGCTGAAAAAACAGTTGCAGCTACAGAAAGTCCACAAGGAAGATAGGTGTCCATTTTGGGAGGGAAACAGCAGCAAGGAGGACCTCCAGCAGACAAGGACACAACAAATAAACAACAGAAAGAGGAGGAGCTACAAGCTAATATGGAAATGCTAACAAAATTGCTGCAAGAACAGGAATCTCAGGCAACAAAAGAAATACAGGTTTTGAAGCAGCAATTGCAAGAGAAAGAGGCCCAATTGGCCTGCATGGCCAGTTGGGCAATAGAAGCCTTACAATTTAGGAAACCTGCTAAATCTTATGCATTATACCTTAAAGACCAATGGTTGCAATTTCAAATTAACACACTAGCCCAAAGGGGCACCATTCCATTTCAAAATTACAATCAGTTTATGTATTTGTGTGAAAATAGCTCAGCTGAAGATAAGGCCAAGTTAGAAAAATTCTATTTACACAACTTGGCACTTCCAAACATGAATATATGGGACCCTAATACTGCATTGGGAAATGTGCAACTCATGGCCATGGCTTCTTGGTTAAGCCATGAGGAAAACAAGGCAGCAGAAATTTGAAAAGTTATGGACAGAGAGCTAAGTGAGCCACTCATGATCAGAGCAGAACCAGAAGATCCCTCAGCTTTAGTATATGCCCATCAGCACCTTTCCAACAACCCTCAGGTTCTCCCAAATTACGTTGAAAGGCAAGCTCGGGCCATTACTCACTTTGAAGACATGGAAAGACTGTTGGGTGATAACTGCATTCATGCTTGCACAAGGAGATGGAACACATTGTTCCACAGTCTAAAAATAAGAGAGTACCACTCCCCAACAAGGATGAGGGAGGCTTTGGCAAGAGTGCCACTTTATAAATAGTCAGTGCAAAATCTGAAGGCCAACTGGATTGGCCTAAAGTTTAGTCCTCCATTGCTTTTGGGACTACTGGAAGGGGTTAAAGAAGAAGAAGAACACATGCAATGGGAGGAAGTAGAGATAAAAGCAGGGTTTCATGACCGAGGAGAGGACATCACCTCGGAAGCCTGGGATGTCAGAGAGGCAGTCAAAGAAATCAAAGATGATGAGTTGGATTGGTTGCTCAGAGGATGAGCAACACATTCAGCAGGGGGGTGATGATGAGCCCCAAAAATGGGTAAATTTATGGGCTCATTTTGCCTATTATTCTCGATTAATCCACCATTCTTCATAGTTTTATGCATGCTTTTGAATATATTTATGTTAATTGAATGAATGAGAATAGTCACTTGACCACAAAGTCTAATACGTGCTTGTTGTAGATTTTTGGACATCTTTTGGAACAAGGCTGAGGATTTGTAGGAAGGGTGTCTCCTGCACTAAATGACCCCTTCCTCGAGTTCTCCACCATCAGCTCAAAGTTCAACAACCCTCCAAAGATGATTTCAATGGGTAGCCGAGAAGGTTTTGTGAAGTGGCTGATTAACTACAGTCTTGAGCAGCCAAGCTCCTAAAGTTAAGGAGGACTGTTGGGAGTCCTCGTGTTGCATAAGTAGGAAGGCTTCAAGCCTTGGTAGTTTAGCTATTGAACAATTGTTTCTCACACTTTAGTGCAGCTCTGCATTTCAGCTCATTTTTGAGCTCTTGCTGTAAACAGTTTTGTGACATGACTATTTTTTTGAGTAATGGAGATGAATTTAACTTTGCACCAGCTCTGAGATTTCCTAGGAGGCTGTAGCTCTTGGGGTTGGGCCAACCCAAGTGCTAGTACCTCCTTTGTGTACTTTTATGTGTTTTCCTTGCATTCATAGAATAATTTGTGTTATTTAGGTTAAGACCTTGCTTTGTTACTTAGGTTGCTTTTCATTATTAAAATAGCTTTTCATGCTTTAGGTTGATTTGACAGTTTGGCAATAGAAAAGATCTGCAAAAATGCCATCAAGCAATCCTTGATCTCATCCCTCCCTCTTTGGGACCATGAGCTAAGACCAAGGCATACTTGCTGCCATAAAAACACCGTTCTTGCCTTTCTATGCAATTGCTAGTGTTAGATTTTGAGTTGGAAAATTTGATACCAATTGTACTTGCACGTTTAGATATGTTCTTGCTTAGTTTCCATAGCTATCTTGCATGATTTCCTGTATATAAACTTTTGTTCATCATGTTTCTGGTTTTTAGGTCAAATTAGGTCAAAATAGATAGATCTCTGGTTTTTCTTGTCTTTATTTAGATCAGTTTTCATAAAGTAATGTGCAGAACACCTATAATACATCCCTACCTACCCTTCCTCCATCATACAACCTGTTCCAACCCCTCACTCAAGATTTCTACCCTTCATTTGCCACACTTTCCCAACGAACCCTAATTCCTATATTTTTGTGCAACACTGCTTTCTCCATCCTTGAACAAATCGAACCATCTTCATCACTCGTGAGCTTCATTTACCAGGTCCCATTCCTCTTCACATCCTTATCCATCCTTCATTTCCACTTCCCCACCATTTTTTTCTCCATCAATCCTCTAAAATCCTCTTTCGGTCGTTCCTGTAGAATCCCTGCAGACTTCCTGTAGAAGTTCATGTGAGCAGTTTTTTCGAGATTTGATCACTGTGAAACTCTCTGGAAGGGTGCTAGGGACCCCTTAGGCCCTCTTCTCACCTTCCCAACCTCCTGCAAGTGCCCACTCCATTTCCTTTCGCCAATCAATCTTTGCACAGTCAAAAACAATTAAAGCACATGCATAATAATTCTGCAAGATTACTAAAAAATACAAAAAGATGTTTCTTTCCAGATTTTACTTCAGAAGTAGCTTAGTCACATGCCTTTTACCTCTCCAAGAGTCAATGGAATCCATTTTCGCAGCTTTCATCTCTTTTCTTCTACCAGTAGGATTAGTCGGTAGAACTAGGGTTTGCTAGGGTTTTCATTTCCTTTCAGCTTTTGTCTTCTTTCTGCAAGTAAACTAGCCTCTTTTGAGTTAGCTTTCATCCATCACAGTTAAAAGCTTCTTCTAAGAGCTCATAGAAGTTGGCTTAAGCTCCTAGCGAACTTGTGCCAACTGATCAAGTGACAGTCTGCGCTAAGAGCTAATACTTGTGCATATAGCACCATCTCTTCCAGGTTTGTTACGAACAACCGGGTTGATAAAAGTAAAGAAGGGAGTCCCAGGAGTTGCAACATCATTGCTGCAATACTGGAGCCCACCAAATAGACTGAAATTTTGGCTTCTCTAAAGAAGAAATGGACTCTGGAGATGCATCCAGAAGACTCAAAAAGCCCTATCTAGGCTCTTTCCATGCTCTAAAAGGTTTCCATATGGCCTCAAAAAATCCAAAAACAATTTTTTTCTGCAACACAAAAGTACTTGGTTCTGAAAATTGTTCAACATATAATGCTCAAATCACAACAATAATGTTGCCATTATGTCCAAAACACCCAAAAACCCCTATGTAGGCTCTTCTCGGGCTCAAAGGCTGAAAAATGGCCAAGATAGGCCTCCTTGCTCCTTCCTTTGCTATTTGTCCTACAAAATGACAAAATTGGCTAAACTGGAAATGAATCGCCTCCTTTGACAAGCCTATGGGCGACAAATTCACGTGTTTTCAATGATAACTCCATCATGATTGGTGTAAATGGTCGAATAAATAAATGCACCAATAAGTTCACCCTATTGTTCCTTCATCTTCGAGTCATATGGTTATCAATGTGACTAAGGGTTGGGAGTAGTAGGGTGCCACACACCCACCCCCACCCAAAGCCTTCACTAATAGTCCTATGGTGGTCATAAACCCTTGGGTCGGGTGTGGGCCAGGTGCCACACAACCAACCCTCTCCCCTGTAGCGCTTGGTTCTAGGTTGACATATGTGATCAGGGTTGTGGCCATGTGCCCCACCCCTCCACCCTTCTCTCCAGTTGTATGGGTGCCCACGAGACCGAGGGCTCAGGCCACATGCCTCGGCCCCTCCCACCAACATTCCAACATTTAAAATTTAATTTAAATGTTTCCCATAACATTTAATAAGTCATATATGTGGTTCAATGGTGGAGAGGTTAGTTTATTTGATGGAGGTTGTGGGTTCTATTTTGGAAAGGTTGTTCAATATCCATAACAATTTTTTTCACAAAAACCAAGGGCCATAAGGCAAGCTCCCAATGGGCAACATGAAACCTCATGATTATTCCAACTCAAACCTCATTAAGAAATAAAATGCTACCACTTGGCCTCATATGGTCATGTCACACATCAGCACATGATTGTTCCACTACACACTATACTACCCAGTTATCTTGTTGATGTTAGTGCCATGTCACCTGGACAGCCTACCCAGTCAACCCTGCAAGTTGACTTTTTATTGTTTTCCAAAAACTTGAAAATGCGATAAATTTCACATACGGTGTCGAATTGAGGTGATTCAAGCATCGTTGGAATCAGAACGATGAGATCTACCATTTATAACTAGTTTTGAGTGATTTTGTTCACTTTTGATTTTGAGCATATTTTTTATCCCCTAGATCATTCCTTCCCACTAGAAGCTTTTGGACCACCAAAAGTTTTTTTTTACTCAGCAAGTAAGTGAGGGTACAACTCCCTCACTTTCTCGATCCTAATCCACCTTAATTTACTTGGATTGATTAGCCCTATTCGAAGATACTCCCGATTGCCTCTATGTGAAGTCCTTATCCTCCTGTCAAGAATTGAGTCTTCTTGCAGATCATCTAAATATTCAGGAGAAAAAACTTCAATAGATGGAATCTAAACATTCTCTTCATGCTCATGAATCATTGGAGCCTCATACAATCTCAAGTTTTCCACATTCACAACAAAATAAATTTGCATATGAGGTGGAAAATCTAATCGAAAATTGTTGTTACCAATCTTCTCCAAAATTTTGAAAGGACCACATTTAATTGGCTTGAGATTTCTACCTTCACCTTGAAGTATTTCCTTGCTTATATACAACCAAACTTGATCTCCCACTTGGAAATCATGATCAAATCGATTCTTGTCATGCCTTTCTTTGTACTTTACTTTAATTTTCTCAAGTTTCTCTTGTACTCTTTGATGCGCTAGCTACATTTGTTCATGAAATTCTTGGCTTTGTCTACATCACTATATCAATTTACTGAAATATCTTTACCAAAGATGAAATACAAAGGAGACTTTGGCAAATAACCCAAACAAGCTTCAAATGGAGATACTTGCGTAGATGAGTGATTGGCATGATTGTAGGCATGTTAGATGTAATGCAAATGCTCATCCCAAAGTTTAGGATGCTTACCACAATATCCACGAAGGAGATGCATTTTTTTTTACAATATGTAATAAATTCGACTCTCAAATTCCCATACAAATTGACTCAACAAAAATCTAGAATAACATAAAATGCCAAAGAAAACACTATTGCATATAAGTGATTTATTCATAATATCAATTTTACAAAATACCTAGCTGTGGGGATATGTAACATGTGGGACACAAAAGAAATGCAATATTTAACTAGACAAATAGTCCAACCATTTATTACCCAACCATGCTAGGGAGTTTTCCTTCTACATTTTGCTTTCTTTTGTAGCTACTTCAGGGATGGGTGCTTCATTCCCACCACTTTCATCTAATCTTTCTTCCTCGAGTGATTTCATAAACAATTTTTCCATGTTTGGATGAAGATGTGGATGCTTCTTCCAACATTTCTCAATCTAATTCCCACTTATATTGCAATGAGTACAAAAGTTTGTGTTAGCATTTCTTAGCAAAAATTTCTTTGAACTTGGAAGAGGATCTTCCTTCCTGGTCTCACTTTTAATTGACATATTCACTTTCTCGACCAATGCTTTCCTTTTTTGGAACTTGGCTACACAATGGTTAGGTGCATGAAAAAAAGTACAAGGAAACACATTCCACAAAATTTTATTCAAATCATCATGTTGTTTATAGTCATAGAAGGCTTTTGAATAATCAGGACGTTTATACCTTTTATGATTGTCCTTTGGATTATGAGTCTGGCGAGGAGAACTTGATTGATGAGGAGAACTTGACTTAGTTCTTCCTTTGAAGCACTCATCTCTCTTTGGAGATGTTTTTCCATCAACATCATCATCATGATATGATACTCCTTCAACTTGCAGGAGTTCTTTCTTCACGAATTTCACACTTGAAGAATTCCTTGAATTTGCAGTTTTGGAGCATTCTCCAACTTCTTCTTGAACATATCCTACACATTCATGCTGAGGGTTTTTCTCACCTCAATAGGATTAATGATACCATGACTATGAATTCCAAGACCCTTACCATTGTATCCCATTTTGGTAAACAATTTCATACCAATACCCTTGGTATGTTTCTCAAATGATGCAAAAGAAGCATTATCATTGTTAAGAGAATGAATTGAACATGAAGTATATTTTACCTCCTTTTCTGCTTGCGAGTCTTAGTCCTCTTCCTGAAGCTTAGTCATCTCATCCATCTTCTCTTTTGTAGACTAAGTGGTAGATCAATATTCAAGAAAACCACTCTTGTGATTTAACATATAAGCATTTTTCTTCAACTGACAAAGGGTACAAACATCAGTCATCCCATGACCACAAACTTGTCGAGCCTTGGGGGAAGCTTTGGTAGCTGTACATTCCCTAGTTTTCTATCCAATGACATTCTACAACATCAATCATAACTTCTTCTTCTCATCCTCTGCTGTTTCGAGAAATATTCTTAGTTCCATGTTCTCCACTTGAAGAGAGGAATTCATCTCTTCCAATTCTAGGAGCCTTACATGATGTAAAATTTCACCCATGCTTGTAATCTAGTCAGAACATGCTCTGATACCAGTGATCTAAAAATCGATTGTCCTCTGACACTTTGCAAGTTTTGATAAATTTGGGTCTTCAAACAATCACTTAGAATAGTTAAGGTTGGAATGAACTTAAATGTGAAACAAAATCATATGAAACCCAACATGATAAAAATAAAGAAGATAAAAACCAAGTGATAATGGAGTTTGTCGAGTGTGGACTATGTCTCTGGGCCCCACTCCAATGGCTAGCTTGCTTTATTAATCTCAACAACAAAAATAGTACATTAAAAATATTTGACTCATAGAGTAAATCTCCTTCTAAAGTGGCACTTTTTATTTTCCAAAGAAACGTTCTCCTTCAGATAAATCTCACTCACAAATTGACTCCCTTCAGAAAAGATATGATGACGCCAAAAGAAAAGGAATCTCTCACTTAATATGGCAATAGGTCCTCGTACTCATTCTAATATACAAAAGAACAAATTCAACTACTTCATAATGAAGTGTCGAAATGGTATTTCTCCACAGTCATAGTGAGAATAGACTAAAAAGTTGGTTTCTCTAAATATGAAACATACTCTATAGATGCATCTGGAAGGCTTGAAAACCCCTGTCTAGGATCTTTCTGTGCTCCAAAAGGTCTCCATATGGCCTCAAGAAAGCCAAAAATAATCTTTTTCTGCAACACAAAAGATCTTGGTTCTACAAATTGTTCAACATACAGTGCTCAAATCATAACAATAGTGTTTCCATTGTGTCCATAACACCCAAAAACCATTGTGTAGGCTCTTCTTTGGCTCAAAGGCTGAAAAATGGCCAAGATAGGCCTCCTTGCTCCTTCCTCTACTATATGTCCTCCAAAATGACAAAAATGTTTAAACTGGCAATGAATCTCCTCCTTTGGCAAGTCCTCATGTGACAATTTCACGTGTTTTCGACACCGATTCCGTCGTTATGGATGCAAATTGTCAAATAAATAAATGTACCAGTAAGGTTCACGCTCCTATTCCTCTGGCCCCAAGTCATATGGTTATCAATGTGATTGGGGGTTGGGCATAGTAAGGTGCCACGTGCCTACCCCCACCCAAATCCTTTGCCGATGGTCCTATGGTAGTCACAAAACCTTGGGTCAGGCGTGGGCCAGGTGCCAAATGACCCGCCCTCTCCTCTATAGTGCTTTTTTCTGGGTTGACATATGTGACTAGGGATAGGGACATGTGCCCCACCCCTCTACCATCCACTCTTATTGTATGGTTGCCCACGATACCTAGGTCTAGGGCCACATGCCCTGCCCCCTCTCTCCAGCATTCCAACATTTAAAATCTAAATTCAATACTACCAATAACATTTAATAATTCATATATGTGGTTCAATGGTGGAGCAGTTAGTTTTTTGACAGAGGTCGTGTGTTAGATTTTGGCAAGGTCGATCAGTGTCCATAACAAAAAATTTCACAGAACCTGAGGGCCACGTGGTGCCCTCCCATTGGGTCATGTGGTGCCTCATGATTGGTTCAACCCAAACGTCATTAACCAATAAAATTATGCCACCTAGCCCCGTACAATCATGAAATGTTCCTGCACATGATTGGTCTGTAATACACACTATCCTACCCAATCATCATGTTGATGTGAGTGCCATGTCACCTATACAACCTGCCCAATCAATAGCCCAATCAACCCTGCAATTTTATTTTTTAATTGTTTTCTAAAAACTTCATAACACAATAACTTTCACATATTGTGTTAGATTGAGGCGATTTAAGCATTTTTGGAATCAGAGCGACAAGATCTAAAATTTGGCACTAGTTTCAAGTGATTTTGAGCACTTTGATTTTTGAGCATATTTGTGATCCCTTGGATCATTATGAAGAGCTCAACCATGAATAGAAGGTTACCCAGTTTTCTAACATACTAAGGAGTATAGGGGCATCCTCCTATTGGTGGTTCACCATTGGAGCAAGTACCAATGTTATACATCCCCCAAGGAAACACATGGTGGTTCACTAGCACCACGAGCACCAAAAATGCCCTCTTCTCCCATCAAGTAGATTCGTCAATCCAATAAGCTTCCCTGTGGGTTCTTCATCCCTTCGGAAAGCCTCTTCTCTCTGTAATATTTCACTCAACAAGCCCCTCTTAAAGGATTCTTTAGTTGGAGTTAATTTTTAGTCTCTTCCACTGCACATGCATGCGTGAATGAGTGAATGAGAGTGCGAGAGATTTTCCCCCATGTGTTATCCCTATTGTCAACTTGTTTTCATGCCCCTAACAGATAAACCATATTTCCTTCTCACATGTTTGCACACAATCCTTCCCTTGGACTCTGCAACCCGTTGTAGCTCCTAGAGACAAACCCCGAGTTGAGGAAAGGGTTAGTGCCTTGGACATCATAGAGGAGTGTTTTGAGGATTTACTAAGATTTTGTGTTGCACTCTGTATTTAATATAACTAGAAATAGCTTGATTCAAAACATGGTTCAATCACCCTTCACCAAGGTAGACTTAAGAATACACATATATATATGTAGGCCGATATCGCTCATCCCAAGGATAAATGTCCTGATATGGTGGTCGACACATGGTAAAATGTAGCTTAATATTTGTCGTTTAGTAAAAATGGAGAGAGAGAAAGTAAGGAAGGAATTCAATGTGGAGGGCTAGATAACATATAATCCTAAGCAATGAATCCCAGCAGAACTATGGAAGAATAAGGAGATGAAAAAGCAGAAATTGTGGAGTGCATTTTAAGGTTCCTAGCTCTATATTTTCATGGGTAGATTCTGTCACAAAATAACATCGGTAAATATGTGATATCACGAGTATTTTTAGCTACAATATAACACTAGTAAATATATAATTGCATAGGTACCATTGCTACCCTATAACATAATTAAATCCATAATTTGAGAGTGAAACCATCAACTTCTTTACATAATTTCAGAGGAAGACAAACATACATGAAATGAAAAACGGAGGGGAACACATGCTACACATTACTCTGCTTGGAATCACCATATATTCTTCATTAATATTTGAAAATGGAGTCCATATAATAGGTCCAACACAATTGACATTTGTATAAGCATTAGCACCTCATGAACAAGGCATTGAACCAAGATTTGGAACCTCTTTCTGAACACAAAACTTGGAATACCTGCAAAGGCAGATTTCAGACCTCTAGGAAAATGATTTGGGAACCCCTTAAATGAGTTTCTTCCCCCTCTTTATAAGGAAAGGGGGGGATTTGAACAATAGTTACAAAATATCTTAGCGATGCTCCAGTTGTCTGAACTACCAGCTAACTGAGCATGTTGAGGTTTTGTTGCCCAAATGATTACAACATATTTTATTCCTTCTTTAAAATGAAAAAAATTTAAAAAATAACAAATCATGGGAAAATTGAATGATGGACACAAAAAATATCCCCATGTCGATTTTTGTGATCGCCTCTAATCAGGCCATGTCTCTGCCATGGTGTTCCTCCATAGTTACTGGCTGATATGCCTGTCACTTTCTCCCCTTAACTGCTTGAATTCCCCCTTTATGGAGATGTAGCCTTATCATAATGTAATTCTTATGAAAGAACTTTATGAAAACACAAAGTTCTGATCACCCTTGTCTCCTCTTGCTTAAACTCCTTTATCACTTATCAACCATGGGACCACTGCCTGTGGCCAAAGGCTTAATGCATAGGCACTCCAATATCGTATCCTTTTATCCTTGTAAATTCATTTGAAATAACATTCTGAAAACATAAAATTTTTATGCCTTCAAGCTTCTCTTCCATTGGCCCTCTTCTTGTTTATCCCGTTGTACCAAGTGCCATGACCTCCGGCTCAACGCTTGGGTGCTAAAGCCTTTGGGTTATTGTCGGGGGCCTATCTCTCCTTGTAATTCATGATTCCCCTTTGGTTCTTCAGATGGCCATGACCAAGCACCACCACATATCAGAGCCCCTTCACCGTTAGAACTTTTCCAAATTATAATTTACATAGGAGTTATGATATTCGCATCCTTGATATGGCCCATAAAACTTAGGTGCTAAATCTTCCATGTGCCCTTGTTCTCTGGAGTTCCCATGACTAGGTACCATATAATATTCAATCCCTATTCATTGGAAGTTTTCAAATTAAGAATTAACCTTGGAGTTATGAAAACTCCCACTTCCAATGAACTCATACCTCTTGGTTCTTGACCCCAGCTCACACCCTTGGTTATTTTGAGTCTTCGTGACCAAATGCCACATGATTTAAAAGCTCCTTCCATCGGTGGTTCTCCTAATAAGTATTGAACTAAATTTTTGATGGCCTTTCCCTCTGAAATTATTTATAATGCTTTGGTGTTTGACTTTGGTCTAATCCCTTGGTTCTTTTAGGTCTTTGTGACCAAGTGTGAGCATATAGTGAAGCCCCTCTCATCATAATCTTTTCAATTTAGAGTTAAAATTAAGTTTCAATGTTGACCATCCTCCAAAATTCTATCTTAGCACTTGGGTGCTCTTCCCAGTTCTACGCCTTTGGTCCCTATGGTTTTCCATGACCGGGTTCCATATAACATCTAAGCTCCTCGTCATCATAAGATTTTTTAAATTCTAAATAAAACATAGTTCTGATGGCCTCTTCCTCTAAATTGAAAACCTCTGAAGTGATATCATGTTGACGTCCTCATCTCCACATGGTGCCTCTTGGGTAGTGACACGTGTCACCCATATTTTCCCCTTTAGGCCCTTAAAAATGCTAAAATTGACTACGATGTGTCCCCCATGTTGCCTCATCATGCTAATGTCATCAGCCATGTCTACTCTTTGGGAGAAATCACCAGCTTCCAAATGTCTTCAGAGGAGGAGAGAGAAAAGGTCCTTGAGTCTTTCGGATTTCCAAAGATCTCATTTATATTTCCCCTTCCTCCATGATTTTAGCACTTTCCAAAGAGATGTATTTGTTAAGGATTTCTGAAACTCTGATGTTCTGATTGCATATGCTCTAAGGTCCCACCTTGTTTTGCGCCCCCTGGTCATTTGGAACACTTTATGACTGAGTGCCAACCTAAATCAAAGCCCCTCTTCATCGTAATATTTTCAAAAAGGAATTTAAAAGAGTTATGATGCTTTCAATCCTCCTAAAAACTAACCTCCGATATGCCTTCCTACCATCAGGCTTCGATGTGATCAGGTCCCGAATTTCAGCACTCCTCTTTATATTTCAACTTTCCTTTTGGCTCTAAGACTTAGGCTTTTGATTTTGGCCTCCTCCATTCAATTTTAGACTCCAATATTTTCTCTCCTCTTTGACCTTTTTGCACTCAGGCTCTCCCTTTTTGGCCACCATTTGACATCATTTGACATAATTGAAAATTGGTGTAATAGGTGACAACATTGGCTTCAACTAGGGATAGTGCTTGTTACACAATATTTTGACACACCTCATGTTCACTTCTTTTTCCATCTCCCGAAGTTCCAAAACATTGACAACTGTGCAGCATATCCATCATGATATACAAACCAAAACCTCCCTGAAGAATCAAAAGAAAACTGCCCTAAATCAATTTTGAAGAAGGTTAACTAAAACCCTAAATTTTAGCATCAACACATTTTTCAACACTAGTTGGTTGTGCTAATGGCAGGTTACACAGTTCTACCCTATCACTGCCAGTGTGGGTTTTGATATGAAAATCCACACTAAACCTCTTCTGGGAGGTTTTCCCAAACTGGAGAAGAAGCTTCATGCACTAGAACCTTCAAGAACAGTGAGTTGGATATTGGTTGTTGTTGATATGATCGAGCTCTCCCATTTGGACCTCTTGATCTTATCATCATGGGCTTTCCCCTTGATATGTGGACCTTCCTCTCTATTTTGTGGATCCCTAACTCCCTCTCCCTTCCATAAATTCACTCCCTTCCATTCCCAAATGGTTGGTCATTGATTGTTGCATTCCTATGTTGATATTATGCTTACATGCTGCCCATTCTAACTTGGAGAAGGAGTTCTTGAAGAGTCTTTGCTTGGACTTGGACATTCCCCAAAAGGGGGTCTCCAACATCAAGACATAGGTTGTATGCTTCTTTTTTTATCTTATTAATATATACATCTCATGTTCACTTTCCATATTTGTGTAAATGTTTATGCTTTTAGCTTAATACTCCTTGATCTATTCAATAGTTTATGTTTGATGTATGCCATATATGCTCTTTTATTTTGCATAGCTCTTTGATCTTCCTTGGAGGTACTCAAACGTGAAGAACAAGTAAGGAATGAGGCCTAGAGTGAAAGAGTCAAAGTCATCTTCAAAAGGATTGAGTGATTAGCACCAAAGCGAGGTAGGTTTCTCCTTCTCTCCGCATTTGTTAAACATAAACTAGGAAAGTGTATGTTAGTTTGTTTAGTTTGTTGCTAGACCCACTCATTGGGCTAGAGGGATCAACTCTGTCCGTAGAGGTGATTTACCTTCACAGAAAAATGGTGACCCCACTAAGGAAGCTATAGCCTCTTCATCCTCTTTTCTCAACTGATATCTTGATCAGTTTGACCGACCATTGAGTTCTCAGTTAGTTTGAGTCTGTATAGGTCTGCATAATCACTGATTGCTACCTTAGAGTGCTAAGCCTAGAAGTGTTTGTGGAAATACTTTTATTTTTTGCCTTATTCCTTTCCCATCATGCTTTTTTCCTTGAAAATTGTGTTACCAATGTGCCTTCTCTTTAAACACTCGTGTTGATCCCCTGTTCAGCACCAGTTTGGCCATAACAACTATGTTGATCTCAGAGATTGGAAAAAAACCTAGGGTTTCTCTGTCAAACTCCAGTGTGTCTAAGCCCCTGAGGTCTTGTCTTGCATTGTATGATTGGTTTTAATGGTGTTTTGTCTAATTACCTTCTTCCATTAGCAAATTCTTACATTTTTGAGCTTTCAAGTGTTTGAGTGCAATTGGATTGATTTTAGGGTTTATAGATCATTTGATTGTCACTTTTTGCTTGTGAGTGTCACTTAGTCTGTGGTTTGCTGATTGTTTAGGTCTAATTATCTAGTAAAATCATTTGAAACATTGGTTTGCATTAGTTTCGGTTTGTCTTTTGCAAATTTTATTTTCATTTGTATTAGGTCATCTTGCATTTGAAATTCATCTTTGTTATTTATCAAGCATAGATTACATTGCTTGGTTTACAAACTAAAAAGAGTGCATTTGTTTATCTATTCAAAAGAGAAAGTGAAAGACATTTTCATTGAGTGCTTTTGGATTTGATTTGGTGTTGCTTTGATTGGTGCATCATTTTCATTAGGAGAATTTTGAATCAAAATCTTCATTTTTTCTTTAGTTGAAGCTTAATTACATTAGAGCATCTAAAAATCAAAGAGAACATCATTTAGTTAAAGTGCATCCTAGTAAAGTGAAAGTCATTTTTTCTTTCTATAGATTGCATGTTAGATAGTGAAAGTAAAGTTTAATTTTGTTTTTCAAATTTCATCTGGAAAAGAAAAGCTAGTGGAGGCATATTGTTTGATGGATTCTCTTGTTTGTTGCATTAATTGGTTGAACTATCTTCCCTTTCTAGTATAGCATTCATCGAAGTGAAAAGTTTCCTTTTCTCATATAGTTACATTGTAGGATTCAGGTGACATCATTTGAGCCTGAAATTGAAACATGATTCAAGAACAACATTAAATTTTACTGAATTAACCTAAGGAACATTTGGAGCTTAATGCAAACATTTAGAGGTCTAGGCTAGAGACATGTCCAGACGTCTATAAACCTAGTTGTTTTTTTTAATTGCCTTCATTGTATCTAGGGGGTGAAATCGTGTTCTAGTACGGAAGTATATTGGAGGTTCTCCAGTACTCTTGGGTATATCGGAGGCACTCTAGTATGGAAATTATATTGGAGTGCTCTGACTGAACGGTTATGCATTAGAGAGCACTAACATGGACTTGTGCTCCTCGTACCATCGAGTATATATTGGGAGACCCCAATAGGTTCCTCTCCTTTAGCCACAGGTATCGAGTCAACCGCCTTATAGACATGATACACCAAACACAACATTCGAGGAGATCGGTCATCGTACATTAATTCCTTGGTTTCGGCTAAGGTGTATATAACAATTCACGGATACTTGGTAAACCCTCTTTCCTAGTACACCCTTTTTGATTTATTTCTTGTTTTTAAGTTCTAAAATTTAACTGCCCACGATAACATGAATTACCTATGCAGTTATCCTTGGCCTCATATTGCCTAATTAATAGTAAATTTTAATCGTAGGCTCAAATCAACCATGCCTTATTGTTTTTTGAGAAAAGGTCATCATGTCTAAACCACCAGGTTCACCTTGCATTTCCCCTTTATCATCTGACACTAAAGGGTCATTATAAGGAGTCCATCCTGAGATTTCACAGTCACCTGAAGACCAAGGTCTTGAACTTGGAATTATCCTAAGTATTCAACCCCTTGCATCTTGTCCTCCATCTTGAGACTTATTATCTCAGGAATTTGACCTAGAAACTCCTAAGAGTCCATAGAGGTTTGTATTATTCCCTCTGAATCCGCTTTTGATCCATTGGTCATATCTCCTCAATGGTCATATTGTTCATACAATAATCCTAGTGTGCCTTTGGAGTTATCTCCACCATCATCTCGGATTCCCCCTCACCAATTATTTCCGCCCATGGCATCAAAAGGTGAGTTTCCAACCTCTCCTTGAGGTCCTCCAAAATTCTCAGCCACTCACACTACTGGTGTTGGCGATGATTATGAATTTAACTTTCCATCTAAAGGCTTTCTATATGTGGGAATTGTACCATCTCCACCACCACCTAAAAGCAGTGACCTTTGTTTCCACATTGTTATACCTCTTTGGCTCAATTGGTTTCAGGTACTTCAAGTGCATCTTCACTTTATCACAATCCCATTTGGTCGTCAGGCACCATGCCTACTTCTGGTCCGTTTGTTTCAAGCGTGGCCTCTCAAATTCCTATACCGACTGCAGTTTCTTCAGTTCCTATACAACCAATAGTTATGGTTGGGACAATTAATGTACCTATAGGTTCCTTAGGTCCTCCATTAAGTGGAAAATATGTGCCACCACCTATCCCACCACATGGGGGGAAACAACCACCTCCTCCATATGTACCTCCTATTTCGGGTGGAACTTATGTGAGTGGATCTCAAACTCATGCTACCGGAGTTAGTCAAAATGTTGGCAGTGTACCTTATCCTAGTGGATCATTTATTCCATCTGGATCAGGCTAAATCCTATATCAACAGCCTCATTCGGCCTAGATACCCTACCAACTACCGTACCCTCTGTATGGCTCTCAACAACCTCAAAATCCACCCTTTTCTTAACAAGCAGGACCCCAAATGTAGCCTCATTCAAATCCCTCATTTGGGGCATCTGGTCAATTTCAAACTGGAACCTATCAATACCAACCTGGAACTCAACAAATTCCACAAGGAACTTTCCAACAATAGTAGCCTTATGTACAACAAGGACCTTATGTGCAACAAGGGATTTATCAACAGCCATTGCAGTAAGGATAGCTCTTACAGTGGCAAAACCAACCCTTGTATCAACAAGGCCAACCCTTATAGCAACAAGGTCAACCCCTGTAGCAGCAGGGTCAAAAAATTTTCCACCAGGGTCAATAGTTGCAATAACAACTTTATAATCCATACTCTTCGCAAGTTATTTATCCACCTTATCATTCTCAATGGCATATGACAGGTCAATATCAACCTTACCTTGGTCAAAATCCACCTTTGTATGGTCAAAATCCATCTCAGTGGGGGGGATATCAAGCTCCTTATGGACAAAATCCACCACTTTGGGGGTAGAACCCATACCAACAAGGTTGGAATCCACAAGCTAGGCCTTATCAAAGGCTTCCCATGCCTTTCAATCCACAATTCCCATTTCTATCAATATTGGAGCTATCGGATGTGTCAAGGATTACGAATGACCCAATACTCCATTCCCCGTATTGGCCTCTGGTTCCCACTAAGATTCCTGGTGATTGCCCGAAATTCAAAGGAATGTCTAGAGAAAACCCCTAGGCCCATGTTATGTCTTACCATTTATGATGTTCATTAAATTCCTGGGTTAAGGACTCCATTCGTCTACATCTTTTCTAGCGAACCCTGACGGGTGCTGCCATGAAATGGTACATCAAGTTACCTCGAGGTGCTTATCAAGACTTCAACTCTTTGTTAATGGCCTTCCTTACTCACTTCCATTTACCAGTTTGATATGAAACTAGAACCCATCTTCTTATGTATTTGAAACAGAATATTGCTACCCACATCACTGATCATATACTTGAGTAGAGATGTCGGCATCACCTTATCATGTTTTATATACCTGATGAGTTTTTAACTGAATGATTTACCAAATCATTCGTTAATGAAATTTCCAAGGACATAACTATGGGTGGTTGTGTGATCGAAGATCAAGCCATTTCTCGTGCCCAATATTTAGATTTGGTATATTCCCAATCTGGCACATTATATGATCTCTTGCCTAATGCTCTGAGACCATCTATGGATCTAGCATCTTCTAAACCTCCAGATGTACAACCTCTCAATGGTATTATTAGGTCAGTGAATCAAACTTCTAGTAAAGCTTCTTCGAAGCAGAAATCTATTTCAACTACTGCATCCAATCCTCCTTTGAATCCCTCTCCAAATCCTGGTAAAACCTCTGAGGTTAATGTCATTAAGTCTATCGTGGCAGACAAAGCATAAGAAGGTAAAAATAAGGGTAAAGAAAAATCCAAATATGCTACCCCAAAACAGGATACTCTGAAATCGTCTACTAATGATGCATCTAAACATAAGCCCAAATATTCTTGCCTCATTTGTGAGGAAGATCACTATACCAAGGATTGTCCCCATCGTGTGGAAGTTAGTCACTTGTTAAAAGGCACTCAAGGGACACTGGTTGTACTAAAAGAACATTTTCCATCATAGCAAACCTAATTGGTAGAACAACTGCAATATTCTACATCTTTGGGCTCTTATGGAACAGTACCTATTTATGTTTCCACTCAGTCAAACGACTATCTGACTCCTCCCAAACAGGTTGTGGAGAAAGAAGTTATTGATACACCTTCCACTTCTACTCCACCCAGTTCAGGTCCTCTTCATATTGAGAGACCTAGTAATGACTTCATTATCCGACCACCTCCCAAGGGTATCCTGCAGAAATCATCTTACAATCTGAATGTGCGAACTTCCTAGCAGTATAATATTGTCAAAGATTTAGCTCAAGTGCCTTCAATGATTTCTTCCTTGGAAGTTCTTGAGAGTTGTCCATCATATCAGAAAGCATTACTATCTGCTATAGGAGGAATTGACCCTACTAATTAGAGTCTGATTACCTTTGACCTCAAAAATCATGTTCCACATTTTCCACATCAACTTTCTTTCTTAATCCAAGTCATTATTAAAGGGGCGACAATTCATCAGACTATGGTTCATGAGGGTGCTTCCACCTGCATCATGTCTATCTCATGTTGGAAACTTATTGGCTCTCTACCTCTCAACCAGTCTCACCTTATAAGCCTTCAATGGTATAGGATCTCGTCCTTATGGAATTCTCACTAACTTTCCCATAACGTTTAAAGGAAAAACTATTAACATAGAAGTAGAAGTCATTGATACCAATTTGAATTATACCCTTCTACCTGGTCAAAATTGGACTCATGCTATGTTTTGCGTGGTTTCTTCTTTGTTCCATGTCCTCCATTTTCCTCACAAGGGAAAAATAGTCACCATTGATCAGTTAGCCTTTTTCTCTTCTAGCTCTTCGAATGGCAACGAGCCATATGTGGGAAATACTAACATCCCTTATGAGAGTGTTGGGGTGGGTCTTTTTAAAGACTCTTCTCTTATGGGAGCTTTTTCCCTCCACCTCCAAACATCGCTTCTGTCAACATGATCTCCACTTCTCATGATCCTTGGATTGTTCATCATCCCGATCAAGTTGATTCTTTTGACAATGTCATGCCGCTCAGACTAGTCGAACAAGCCTATCACGCTATTGTCTTGGCTTCAGTGGTCACTTCTGAAATCCATGCTACTCTTAGTATGAATCTAGATGCGTATTCATAATCCCCTTGGCTTGGTTCTTGGGATTCTCTGGATCCCTTGAACAAGACATTCCCCACTGATGAGAGTATCACTGAGGTTATGTCTCTTAAAGAAACTCCCTATAATGATTCTCATCATTGTTCCTCGTTTGTCCCAATTCTTGGAGAGATTTCTTCATGTTCAGATACCTTTGTTTTCCATACATAGACACATCCAATTCAAATTCCTATTCTGGTACATGAAGTTGTATCTGAGGGAAATGCAGGGAACATTACTTCTATGATGCCCATCAACATTTCTATTAAACCAGGAATTGTCGAGAACATCCATGTCGGGGTCTCTTATTCTCTAGATGAGATCAATATTTACACTGCCCTCTTTAAGGAATTACACAATATCTTTGTCTCGTCATATGAATAAATGCCTTGCATAAATTTGAGTATAGTTGTGCATGAAATTCCCACTTATCTGAACGTGAAGCCTATTGGTTCGCGCCTTCACCCAGTGCATCCTAGAAAGGCAGCCACTATAAAGGGAGAGATTGAAAAATTTCTAAAGGTTGGTTTCATTTACCCTATTCCATTGATAGATTGGGTTTCAAACATTGTCCCTATGACTCAAAAACAAGGGACTATTCGCCTTTGTGTTAATTACCATGATATAAATCAGGTGTGTACGAAAGATAATTATCCAACTCCTTTTATAGGCCAAATCATTGATGAATGCACCCAGAGTGATATGATGGTTTTTCTGGCTACAACCAGATTAACATTCTTCTCGTCGATCAGCATAAAACTACTTTTATCTATTCATGGGGAACCTTTGCCTACAACCTACAAAAAATCACTTTTGGTCTGAAAAATTTTGGTGCTACCTTCGAACAAGTGATGTCTTATGCTTTCCATGACATTAAACACATCATTTAACCGTATCTTGTCGAATTACCAACTCATTCTGCTAAGTGTCATGACCATCTCGACCACCTTCGAGCGATTTTTCTTCATTGTAGACACTAAAATATTCGTTTAAATCCACATAAGTGTATCATCTGCATCAAATCTAGTCATCTCCTAGGGTTTTTGGTATCTAAGGAAGGCATCTATATTGACCCCCTCAAAGTTGAGGCCATTGTGAATTTACCCCCTCCATCATATTTACACCAGTTGCAGAGCTTGCAAGGGAAATCCAATTTCCTTTGTCATTTTGTACCTAATTATGCTGAACTTGCCAAGGGATTTACTCATTTTCTGAAAAAAGGGATCCCATTTATTTGGGATTAAATCGCTCAAAATTATTTCAATGCATTAAGGAACATTAGTGCCCCTTTTTCCCTCATTGTCCTCTTGTACCAGAATATCTTTCACAACAGTTGTAGGAACATAAGTTGTTATGCTTTATTGCAGGACATATATTCTGAAGGTCTTTAGGGCCTTGACCAAGGCATAGGCCTGCTTCTCCATAATTTTATACTTTAGCTAAGAATCTCATAGCACCTGGCTGAAAAATGTTATTGGTTGCTCATGTCCTTCATTGTTTTTCTGCAATAAGACAACAACCATTGTATGAGGAGAAGCAAAAGAGAAAATGAAAAATGGTTTTAGATAGTCAGGGCTAACTAATACAAGAGCTTATGCAAAGGAAATTTTGATCCTGGAGAATTAGTCTTGAGCTTCTTCAGTCCATTTTACCTCCCTATACTTCTTCAACATCTCTGTAATTTCTTTAATTATCTCAACATAATTGGGTATGAACCTCCTCAAAAAGTTGATTATGCCCAAGAAATTATAGATATATTTCTTATTTCTTGGTAATGGGATGTTGTTGATGGATTCCACCCTCTTGGTATCTATATTCACCCCCTATTTTTCCATGACGTGTCCTAGCAGCTTTCCCTCACTTAGAGCAAAATGAGACTTCTTAGGATTTAAAGACAGGTAATATTTTATGCATTTCTCAAAAGTGAGTTGTAGATATTCAATATGCTCCTCATATTTTTTTGAAAAAATAGTGATGTCATATAGGTAAATTACCACAAACTTATCTTGTTCTCCCACAAACGTTATATACATTGCTCTCTAAAAAGTGGCTCCTGCATCAATGAGGTCGAAGGGAATTTTGGTATGGATAAACATTCCCCAAGGCGTGGTGAACACATTTTTCTTTTGATCCTCGAGATCCATAACTACTTGATTGTCTCTAGAAAAAACATCCATCATAGACATACGAGCAGAGCCCACCACCTTTTGCATAATGTAGTCCATTTTAGGCAGAGGGTAATTATCCTTTAGTGAACCTTTGTTAGATTCCTAAAGTCAATACACAACCTTATTTCCCCATTATTCTTCCTAACAGGAACTAGATTTGCACCCAATCTAAATAATTTAGAGGTACAATAATTTTAGCTTGGTGAAACTTCCTCACCTTTTTCTAAATTGATGGAAGTAACAAAGGGTTAATCTACCTAAGCTTCTATTTGTATGGTTTCACCCCACTCTTCAAAGGAACTTTATGTTGGATGATATTAGTATCAAATGTTTTTAAATCATCAAAAGACCAAGAAAACACATCCATATACTACTTAAAAGGGTCTAGGTACATTTGTTTGTAATACTTAGGAACTCCTTTGGTCAACTTAATTATCTAGGGATCTTGATCTAAACCAAAATTGTAGTCAGTCTTCCCCCTATTCTTCAAATTCTTGCTCAATTGGCTTGGCAGCCATATCATTTGAGTTAAGAAATATTTCCAAGGAACCAAACCTCTAGGGATAGTATTACATTTCAATTGTAAAATCTTGTGCCCTGCAATGGTTTCTTTCCACTTGGCCTGTTGTTCATCTATCACTTTCTCTTCCTCCTAATCAATCTTTGAGCTTGAGAATTCACCAATGACCTACACGAAGTGTTTGATCTATTCCTAATCTTCAAACACCTACCAATACTTAACATTTTTTGGTATTGAAGGCTTATATCTGACTTCAATTTCATATCTGAGCAAGGGGTTTTGAGGAGGCTTGAAGTTACTAGCAGCTATAGCTAAGGAATCAGCCATTTGATTTCCATCTCTGGCCAAAAAATAGATGTTAAAATATAAGAAAAAGTTCTCAATCAGATCCCATACCTCATTTTAGTAGGCCTTCAATCTTGGATGTTTGGTTTGGCATTGACTTCGGATTTGTTTCACCACTAGCTCTAAATCCACAAACACTGCCAAACACCTAATGTTGAGATTTCTAGCATCTTGTAGAACTAGCAGCAAAGCTTCATATTTAGCAGCATTATTTGTGGCTTCAAACTCTAGCTTGAAAGAGAGAGGGATCAAGCTACCTTCTGGGGATACCAAAAATACACCTGGCCCATTTCCTTCCCTAGAATAAGAACCATCAAAGCATAGCTTCCATACCTTTTCACAATCCAATGATTGTTGGTCTAGTCAGATAGAACATTCCACTTATGTCTCATCCATGATTTTATCATCTTCCTCTAACAGCAAACAAGAGAAATATTTCTCTTTACCATACACGAGGGAATTATTCGAATAGTCGTTCCTTGTAACTGTCTTCACAAATCTTTCTTCTCTATATAATCAACACTCTTCTCCACCAAAAATGGGAATGGTAGCATATGTTAAATCCATTTTAATGGATCCTCCAATTTTCAATCCCCATGATTTGGACAAGAGCATACCAAACCTCACAGGGATATCAACCACTACAATATCCATTACAACACTCTTCACAGGGATCTGAGCCAAATTTACCACCAAGTATTTAATCAAACCTATACATTTTACTCTCTTCAAGTCAAAAGAATGAAAATATTTATATGGTATTGTTATTTACAGCACCAATTGCTCCATTACACACAATGGCATCAGATTGTGTGAAGCTCCTGAGTCAAGCATAAAATTATGTAATAGAAGTTCATGAATCACCAAAGTGACATAGAAAGGGGGAGTAGAAGGATCTTGTTCCTCAATGTAAGGTCTGAGTACAATCATGGGTATTTCTTCTTGGAGGTTCAGGATGTCTTGCATAAGGTCCATGGTGGGAGGACACATGAACTGAGATACTTGAATTTTGTAATTTGGTTGTTTCAACAATTCAGTTAAGGGAACAGAGATTTTTACCTTCTCCAACTCTTTTTGAACACTAAGTGCAGGGGGATTCCTATCAGTTGGGACCTCGTTAGCAAGCTCATTTTCTTTATCACTGACAACTTTGGATTGTAAGGGAAACTGTTCTATTTTAGAAACTTCGGGCTTGTGGAGAAAGGAATCTGACGAGTCTTTCTTTTTTAATGAGGTTTTTTCTATTGGCTTCTTTCCTTTCTCTGGTGGGAGGATTGGTGAGAGATCACTCCTTATTTTGATCATGTATTCTAGATCTTTTCCTAGAAGATCTAAGATCAAATTTCTTGTGCAACTAGACCTGCATGAAGTCAACAAACTGTTTATGATAGTTTTCGATCTCCCCATCATCTAGAAGGGCCTCCCAATCATCCCCTTCTACTTCACTGGCCTTAATTTCATTTTCTCTCTTTGAAAGAGAAGAAAAATATTTTCTTGGGCTTCTATTGTTTCTTTGGCATTCTCCTCTCAGTCATCTTCCGAATACAATGGAGGTTGAATGTGATCTTGTTGATCCCTTCTCTCCCTTTTCAAGAGATGTAAATTAGATCTCCTATACTGAGGATTGAAACTTCAGTTAGGAGTTGGTTGGTTTTTCCGATGAGGGTTTTTTTCCTAATTCTAGTCTCACAAGCTTGTTAGATAGGTTTCTTATAAGCTTGCTCATTTCCTCGAGTTTTTTCTCTTCAGTTTCCTTATCCTGTTTTGAGGAAATAGCTTCCTCTTTTCCCCTTCTATGTCTCCATGATTGGTTCTCCTTCTCCACTTCCCAGTAGAGGTGAAAATTGCTTCAACTTCTAAAGCATCTGTTTGAATCTAGTCTAAGGAGTGAGACTTCCTTTCTCTGAGAGTGAAACCAAATTTTGGTTTAAAGGCCCCAGCAAAAACCACTTTAGTAGCAACTTTTGGAGGTTTAATTTTAGCAAGGAGACTATTGTTCAATTGGTTAAACATTTTTATGAATTATGACACATCTTCATGATGTTTTTTATTCATAGCATTGAATTCAGTGAGGATATACCCATGGTCAATTTTCTCTCCCCATTTTTGCATGAAATAATTCTCCATCCTCTCCCATGTAGTGATTGAAAAATTTGGTATAGCTTTAAACCATTTCCTTGCTTCCTCATCAGGAGATTGGAAAAAAAGTCTTAACATCACATCTAGGAGTTATACATTGAGATTTTATGCAAATGCACAAGAATTTTATACATGTCGTTGTGTTGAAATGTCATCTTCCCCTATGAATCTTGGCAATAGCTTGAGGCATTCTTGTGGCATACCATTCAAGGGTTGTGGCAAGTCTAGTGGGGCATATTTATTCAGGAGAAATCTTGGGACAACCATATTTAGCAAGGAAGCTGGTAGAATATTTATTATAGGTCCCTGCTGAGGGGGTATTTGAGTTGCAATTGACTGGATCTAGGTTGGGAAGCTATTCACACTCTACGTGGGACTATTTATAAGGATGTCTTTAAATTCTTCGACTTTAGGGGAGGGATAAAATGAAAAAGAGGGTGAAATAAAATAAGCTTCTTCATTTTTTACTCTAGAAGGAAATGAACCAAACAATGCACAATGTTCTTCAGGATATTCCAAGACTTTAGAGGCAGACTCAGGGTAGTTTATCACAGCTTTTTGAGAGCTAATTGATGATATTTCTGGAAAAGATCTTGTGGAATATGAAGTAACAAGGATCTACTCTTTGCAAATCCTATGGGATATGATTTTCTCAGGGTTGGATATAGGAAGAGTTTTATGTTGGCTTGTGTCAGAGTGAGTATGAGGTTTCAGGAAATCCAGGGTGCTCAAAATTAGATTTAGATAGTGGATTTGCCAAGTTGAGAGATCCTCAACCGACACTTCTTGTTTCACAGTAATTTGTCACTACCTTCATCCCAGTCTTCCTACTGTGTCATGAGTCCAAATCATTCATGCTTATGCTCTCTGATGTTGCCAAATGACCCACCTTGCCAAAGTTTCTGCATCATCGCGACTGTTGTAAAAATAAATGCGCTGATGAGCGCTCCAAAACAGACCGAACGCGTTGCCGTCGTGGAAGTACACGTGATTCCCGTGATGGTCGGATTTCATGATACAGCGCGACTGTTGCTTATATTTTCTCGTGATGACATGGCCTTCTCTGTTATGTGGTAGCGATGTCAGCGCTCCAGTACAGTTATGTACCCGCGATGATCCGGTCTGGGCGAGTTTGTTCTAACAGCCGGCCTTCCAGATGACTCCAGACCTGGTTGTTGGCCTTGTATACGTCGCCCTCCCTTCTTTGGCATGTTTGTTTCGTCATTTGAGCCACCTTCCTTAGAGATAAGCTCATCCTCCCACCATTCATGGAGACTCCTTCTCCTATTTAAGCCTCCACCATTACTATGAGTGGCTAGTTTGGAATTCATAGTGTTTGGAGTGTTCCTGATAGTGTGTGACCTTGATAGGTAGCTGGTGTGACAAGTGTGGGATTGTTAGAGAGCTTAAGGAAGGTTGTGAAGTGTTTTGATCTTGTGTAAACTTGTGAGTGAGAGAGTTTTGTTTTGGGAGATCTATCTTCAAGGGTGAATGCTTGAGGAACTTGCTGGCTGGACCCTCTTGAGAAGGATTTGACGTCAGAACTATGGTTGTATTCTTCTTTGTTTATCAATAATAGACGACTATCATTATGGTTCCACTCTTATTGTCTTTATGATGGTGATTGAGTTATATCCTTTCTAACTGATATATAGTTGCATCCATTGAATTTTATGCTTGTGTTTGTATCATTCTTTGCATGTGCAGGTGTCTTTTCATGAGGATCGTAGGGATTGTGACCAGCCGGAGCAAAGGAACGGGAGCGTCGACTATTCTACAAGTACTAGCGTCGGAATCTAGGTAGGCCTTCATCATCGGTCTTTAATTTGCAATTAGGAACCTGCGTGTTAGCGTTGTTTGATTGTTGCTAGACCCTATTTGGACTAGTAGGGATCGCCTCTATCCGCAGAGGGGATTTACCTCCACAACACTTCCCTTGATCACCTAACAGACAGAATGTAAAAAATTTCATACCCAAGGAAAATATTCTGATTCATTCCCCATAAACGGTGCTAGAAGAAGTTGTAGATCCTAGAGACAACCCCCGGGTTTAGGAAAGGGTCGGTGCCTAGGACATCTTAGAGGAGTTCTTTGAGGATTTGTTGAGATTTGGCGTTGCAATCTATATTTAATATTATTGGAATTAGATTGATTCAGAACTTGGTTCGATCACCCTTCACCAAGGTAGACTTAAACACACACACACACACACATATATATATAGGCAGATATCACTCATCCCAAGGATAAATGTCCTAATATGGTGGCTGAAATATAGTAAAATGTAGCTTAATATTTTTCATTGTACTAAAAATGGAGAGAGAGAGAAATTAAGGAAGAACTTCAATACAAAGGGTTGGATAACAGAGAATCCTAAGCAACGAATCCCAGAAGAACTATGGAAGAATAATGAGATGAAAGTGTAGAAATTGAGTGCATTTTAAGGTTTCTGGCTCTATATTTTCATGGGTACATTCTGTCAAAACATAACATTGGTAAATCTATGATCTCATAGGTACTATTAGCTACAATATAACACTAGTAAATACGTAATTGCACAACTATCGTTCCTACCCTATAATGTAAGTAAATCCATAATTTGAGAGTGAAACTAGAAACTGCTTTACACAATTTCAGAGAAATATAAACATACATGAAATGACAAATAGAGGGGAACACATCCTACACATTACTTTGCTTGGAATCACCATATCGGCTTCATTAATCTTTGAAAATGGATCCCATATCATAGGTCCAACAAATTTGACATTTGTATAAGCATTAGCACCTCATGAACAAGCCATTGAACCAAGAGTTGGAACCTCTTTATGTACACAGAACTCAGAATACTTGCAAAGACGGATTTCGGACCTCTGGGAATAGGATTAGGGAACCCCTTAAATGAGTTTATTCCCCCTTAAATATCTAAGTGATGCTCCAATTGTCTGAGCATACAGAGGTTATGTTGCCCAAATGATTACAACAAATTTGATTCCTTCTTTAAAATGCAACAAATTACAAAATAACAAAACATGGGAAAACTGAATGATGGCGATAGAAAAATATCTCCATGCTAATTCCTGTGATCGACTCTAATCAGGACACATCTCTGCCACGATGTTCCTCCACTGTCACTAGCCGATATTCCTATCCCCTTAACTGCTTGAATTCACCCTTTTCTAAAGCTGGAAGCAATCAACTGTGGTGGCATTAGCGATGCTTTGCAACATAGTCGTTGACCCATCCATCTTTAGCTATCTCTGCATTGTAGTATCGGGCCTTATCATATTGTAATTCTTATGAAAGAACTTTACAGAAGCATAGAGTTCTAGTTGCCCTTGGCTCCTCTTAATTAAACTCCTTTATCACTTATCAACCATGGGACAACTGCTTGTGGCCAATGTCTTAATGCATAGGAACTGCAATATGAGAGCTTTTTATCCTCATAACTTCATTTGAAATAACATTCCAAAAACATAAAGTTCTGATGCCTTCAAGCTCCTCTTCCATTGGCCCTCTTCCTGTTTATCCCATGGGACCAAGTGTCGTGACCTTCAGCTCAGTTCTTGGGTGCTAAAGTCTTTTGGATCCTTTGAGGGGCCTATCTCCCTTTGTAATATATGCTTCACCCTTGGTTCTTCAGATGGTAATGACCAAGCGCCACCACATATCGAAGCCCTTTCACCATCGGAACTTTTCCAAATTATAATTTACATAGGAGTTACGATATTTGCATCCCCAATATGGCCCACATCACTTATGTGCTAAATCTTCCTTACACCCTTGGTTCTCTAGAGTTCCCATGATCGTGCACCATATAATATCTAAGACCTCTTCATCAGGCATTTTCAAAGTAAGAATTAACCTTGGAGTTATGAAAACTCCCACTTACAATGAGCTCATAGTGCTTGGTGCTCGGCCCCAGCTATGCACCCTGGGTTCTTTTGAGTCTTTGTGACCAACTGTGACATGATTTTGGAGCTCCTTCCATCAAAGGTCCTCCCAGTAATAATTAAACTAAAGTTTTGATGGCCTTTCCCTCTGAAATGCTTTATAACGCTTGGGTGCTTGGCCTTGGTCCAAGCCCTTGGTTCTTTTAGTTCTTTGTGACCAAGTGCCAACATATATCGAAGCCCCTCTCATCGAAATCTTTTCAATTTAGAATTAAAAGTAAGTTCTGATGGCGACCATCCTCCAAAATTCTATCTTAACACCTAGGTTCTATACCCAATTCTACACCCTTGGTCCCTTTGGTTTTCCATGACTAGGTGCCATATAATATCGGAGTTCCTCTTCATCATAATATTTTTCAAATGCTAATTAAAACAGAGTTATGATGGCCTCTTCCTCCAAAATGTAGACCTCCAAAGTGATGTCATGCTGACATCCTCATCTCCACATGGCACCTCTTGGGTAGTGACCTGTGTCACCCATATTTTCCCCTTTATGCCCTTAAAAATGCCAAAAATGACTGCCACGTGTTCCCCATACTGCCTCATCATGTTGAGTACGTCATCATCCATGTTTGCTTTTCGGGACCACTCACTAGTTTCTAGGTGTCTTCTTCGAAGGAGAGAGAAAATCTCCCTGTGGTCTTTGGATTTTCAAAGGTCTCCTTTGTATTTCCCCTTCCTCCATGATTTTGGCACTTTCCAAAGAGATGTATTTGTTAAGGAGTTCTAAAACTCTAATGTTCCAATGGCATATGCTCTGAGGGCTCGCCTTATTCTGCACCCCCTGGTCCTTTGGAACTCTTTGTGACCAAGTGACAGCCTAAATCAGAGCCCCTCTTCATCATACATTTTTCAAAAAGGAATTACAAATAGATTAAATCCTTTCAATCCTCTTAAAAACTGACCTCTGATATGCCTTCCTGCCAGCCTTCCCGATATCGGGCTCCGATGTGATCGGATCCTGAATTTCGGCACTCCTCTTTAGATTTTGGCTTTAATTTTGGCTTTGAGACTTAAGCTTCTGATTTTGGCCTCCTCTCTACCATTTCAGCCTCTGGTATTTGCTCTCCTCTTTGACATTTTTTCACTTAGGCTCTCCCTTTTTGGCCACCGTTTGACATCCTTTGACACTATTGTAAAAATGTGTAATAGGTGATAACACAACCTATTCCCATATTGAATGATTTGTCATTTATTGCTTGTTGTTAGAGGCCAAGGACACTTATGCCTATCCTTTTTCTTGTTGGTTACACTTATTGCACAGTCATCCCATTAAGATTATTTCAACCAACTAGGACTAACATTTAAAACAACCATTCCCTCAAGCAATGGAACTTGTGTCCCTCCCTTAGCCATTTAATAATTACAATTATCTATAATGAGAAAATTATTAACTAGGGGATATCACATGTGGCATGCATATTTTACATATTTGGCCACCCAAATGGACATTTGGTAAGTGACATGTGGTAGGTACATGTCAGCATCCAAACATGTGTCAATATCTGATTGGTTGCAGCAGCATGGCATGGAATGTGACTTGGCAGGTGATGTAGCTATGGTGGGTCCTTCCTTGGGGAACCAAAGCACCAGGCATCAAAGTGTCATTTTAATGTAAAAGCCCAAGGCCAAGCTAGTATGACTTGGTGGAGTACAATGTGACAGAAATGAGGTGGTGAAAGGAACAAGTGGCAGCTTGTGGTTGGTGCACCATGGATTGACTTGACATACCTATACGTCTTGATATATGTGCTAGGAATGTGTTTGACAAGGTTTGTAAGTGTATATCGGTTTGGCCAAAATGGATGAAAACTAAGTTTTAGTGGAATATCCAAAGGATGGCTCACATGGAACCCATAATAGGCTATCGAGAGGTCGAAGCATTTATAAAGCAATACAACATGTGCTTGGCCTAGGTAATAGAGACATTGCTATCAAACAACATCACTAACAATTAACAGCTCCCAAGATACCAGGGCACCGTCATTTGGTGAGTGCACAAAGCATGGTTTAAGGCTTTGGTTAACATCACAAGCTCACTAGGAGACTCGGTTCCACCTTGAGTGCTAATGTGAAAAAATTATTGGTTCAAGCACACAAACAACAAAGTTTTTAAAATAAAAGATGTTCAAATCGAGGGAAAATCGTAAAGTTTGTGGGCATAAAAATGAATCTAAATGACGTGAAAATGAAGATATTTATCATGCATTGTAAGTGTAATATTGTTGTGGACAATCAGATGAGAGGCAGTTCATGAGAATTCATGAGAGAGAATTGTTTTGCATGAAATAAAGATGATTTAAGTGCTCGATTTCTTGTAGCTTAAATCAAGTATGCTCAGGAGTCTTTGGCAAAAGTTGAAGCTACAGAATTCTAGATATCTAAAGTATTTATAAGGATGATTTAATTAGTCTGAGTAATAAATTGTTTTGTGAAGTTATTGTGTGAAAATAAATTGTAGATCAGAGGAGTTGGGGAAATAATTGATGAATTATCTAAGAGAAAGAACCAATGTCGAAAGTATATCTAAGAAGGTGTAGCAGAGATTTGGTGGAATATCAATTGGATTAAGAACTGGAGAAGAAAAGTATGTTGTTGAGTAGGATCAGAGAAAGAAAGCAAATATGGAGTTAAAGGGTGTTGTCTAAGTGAAATTTAAATGAAAAGCCATTGGATATGAGTCTGAAAATGTATAAAATATGGATATGAGTGGCAAAGCGAGTGGGTACTTTTAAATATAAGGGGATTGGTGTCTCCTTCGGGTTGGTACCTGTAAATATTAGGGGTTGGCGTCTCCTTCAGGTTGTTTCTTGTAAACATTATGGGATTAGTGTCTCCTTCAGGTTGGTGCCTATAAGATTAGGTAGATTGGTGTCTCCAACAAGTTGGTGCTTGCAAAGAAAAGGGTATTGGTGTCTCCTATAGGTTGGTGTCTACAAATAATGATGTAATTTGAATTTGGTGCTTGCAAATTTAATCAAAATAAGTTTTGTGGTTTTCTCCCATATGGGTTTCCATATATATCTTGTGTTCATAATGTGTGCATCTTGATTTTTGTATGGTTGTGTTATATATTTCTTTAAATTGTTAAAAAGTGATTTATATTGATTCACACCCCCCCGGTATAAACTTAATTTCCAACATTTGTAAGGTCTCTAAGGTAGGGTAGTGACAACTATTTGCAAATTCAAGACCACCCTTCTATGTGTTTGCAAATATTTAGAGGTATCAACTTTTGTTTATGAGGGTTCAAAAACATTCATTGAAGCTTATATGAATATGATGGCGGTCAGTGAGGATAAACGCATGGTAGCCTGGAGATAGTTGAAATTTCTTCAATCTACATTTACAAAGTAGTGATCATAGAGATTGGAAATTCATACTCATCTTAAATGTTAACCTATTTGTTTATGGCAATGGACACCTATGGGATAATTATGGAAGCATGTTTGGTTTCTCCATCCCATGGTTTGAATTATGCTTTGAATTTTGTAGCAATTCTCTCTCCTCAAGCTCTATGGGATCTTGTTGACTCGGGGAATGTTATCATTGGGGTTTGTAAGGACATTGAGGTGGGTCAGTGACACCTATTTGCAAATTTAGGGACCCTTCTATGTGCATAAATAAACAAAGGTTTTTATTTGTGTTTGCAAATATGTACATGTATTAGCTTGAATTTACATGGGCTTAAAAAGAATTCCCCAGAGCTTTTAAGAATTCAATAGTTAGCAATGAGAGGTAGTTGGCAATCTACAAAGTGTTGAAATTTCTTCAATTTGAATTTACAAAACAACAATTAGAGAGAATGGAAAGTCATAATCATCCTAGACATTTTCCTTTTGAAAATTATGGGCATTTGCTATGTCTCAAGGAGGCATGAGATTCTTTTGTTTGATAATCAAACATCCATCTTCAATGCAAACATAAGAAATGTTTTCTTCAGAAGAAGTTCATAATAACGTATTTACAAAAATTCTTAAGTTGGTAACGCAACACAAACACCAAAGAGAGAAACTACAGACAAAGTGTTGAATGCTTCAACTAATGATAACAAGTTTGGTTAATCATTCAAATTTAATAGTTTCACTTGAAAATATGTTAATTGGTTTAGTTCCCAACAAAGGACAACAAGAGGAATCATTGCATTGAGTGTGAAAAAAAGGACATGGGATGGATAGAATAAGAAACTAAAACACCATTAAAGAAGCATAATGAGACACATAGTGATGATTTCTTTCCTCAATCTTAGGTTTCATTATGTTTCGTAAAGTTCTTTTAGTATTAAAATTATTTTATTGGGTTTATATTTGTTCATTTTTTACATTCTTATGTTTAAAAAATATTTACAATAATAAGATTTTAAAATTACTTTAAACAAAATATTTTTTTACAATTATAATGAAAAATAAATTTCAAACACGTTTTAATAAGAAAAATAACTATTATAATAAAAATATAATTAATCATAATAAAAACATAATTAACTATTAAATTTAGTCAATTAACCTTTATAATTAAAAAATAATAATCGAACATTAAATTCCAGTCTCAATACAAATACCTACATAATCTCGGTATAATAATATGGATATCAATGTTGACTACATGTAATTGGATGATAGTTGGAGAGTGCAATCGAAGAAAGAAATATTAAAAATATGCAAATATGTCATATGTCAATTAAATAATTAAATAATTAAACTAATATAGGAATATACTTATTAAGATGAAAAAAAAAATTATAAAAAGTGATTAATAATAGTGTACGGCGATTTCAAAGTGAGACTTGTAATATAAGACATTAAGTCACAATATGTCATATTCATGTTGGTGTAATGGTGGAGACAATGTCGACATGCGTGACACAGTGTTAAACTCAATCATAACACATTATTTATTTATTTATTCAATTAAAGACAATGTTTACTTTTTTATGGATTTAATTTTGTGTTCATTATATTTAGTTTGATTATAATATATATTGGTATATATAGATTAAAATGGTTTTTTATTGAATTTATTTTGAGTGGTTGGGAGGAATAATTGTTATTCATCTCATCTAGATTCAATTTTCATAAGAGACATGTTGAGTTTATATTAAGTTTATTGTTATAATGGCCTCGAGTTTTGTTGTTAAATGCCCTTGAACCCTGAGAAATATCTTACCCAACCTATAAGCCAAAAGGTGTGATGCTTGGTTACATGCCAAAATACCCCTTAGATTGGAAGTAATTGTTATCACTTAGAGAAAACCCTGGTTGTGGGGAAAAACTCTAAGGTAACCTCTAACCACTTTTGAATTGAAAGCTAGCCCTTTCAATTTCGAAGGGGGATCCCTTCTATAACTCAGTCAATATGATTGGTTATGTACTTAAAACAATGACTAGATCTGTTGTAACAAGGCTTTCAAAAATGTGGTAGGGTTTGATAGAATTCCATTGGGCATGGAGTCAAATATTTGGCTTAACAAGAAAAGAAACCAAACACTCATAGAGACAAGGTAGTTGAGATACTTTAAGATTTTAAATTGATGAGATGGAATGCAGAATATGAGGGTAGTAGTATACTTATAAGAGCATCGTAAGGATGAATTCTACAAAACATAAGTTAGAAAGATATAGATGACTGAAAATATAAACAAAGCATAGTACATATGAATTATGTTCATTCATTCTTATCAGTCATAAAAGAGCATACATATGACAATATAGAAAGGAAAACAGAAATAAGATAACACATATCCAAATTTCCCAACACAAGAATCTATGTTGCAGAATTAGGCTTCCTTCATTAAACTTTCATAAATATACAGTGCACAATAAGTCTTTTGATAAAAAACCAACCCTTCTTCATTCTAAAGAGCTTGTCTTTATAGGAAAAATTACAAACTAAAAAGTAGGTTTCTCATATGTTCTTAATTACAAATTTGCTAAACATAAAGTGTGCATATCTAATACACGAATATACTACATAAACTCATAAATATTTGTATCTAAAGATAAAATAGTCTGCTAAAATATCAGCTAGAAACTATGGTCAAAATCGTTGACTGATATTTTGCTTGGTTTCCTAGAATTTGTGCCTCGTCCCCATGCTAAAAATGGCATTTGTTATGTTTCTCCTCCTTTCAGGATTTCTTGATCTACCAGCGCTGACCAATCCACTGATACTCTTTCAAAATTGGGTAATGTACAGGATCTCTGATGGGCTGGTTGTCAGTGTTTTTATAAAACTTGATACAAAATTGCGTTGACATTGAGATTGTTAGCCCTTATCAAAATTTCACAGTTCAAATTGCTCACGTGCTAGTTATCAGCCTTCAATCAAAATTCCATCTGAAAAGTTGGTAATCAAAACTAAGTTGTGAAAATAACTAGTTGAGTGTGCTAGTTGCCTCCAGTAGAATGTCTACATTAGTTTTTCTTTGTTTCTTAGTCCTCTAGGCCTCTATAGCAACCCCTTTCCTTGAGCCTTTGGTCTTCTTGGGTTTATTTGAGCTTGTGGACTCCTCCTTGTTTATAATTAAGTCCTTCTGAGGGGTTTTGTCTACATCGATGACTTATTTTTCCAACTTAGGGTTCTGCTTTAGTTTGATGTTCAATCTTAGCTTATTCCATGGTCTTATGCATGGTCTCTTTCCACCTTTGAACATTTATGCTAAGGTGGGTTCTTTGTCAACTTGTGTCTACTTTGTTTCAGGCTCAATCATTTTTCCCTTGCCCTTCTTTGTTTGTTTGTTGACTTTTGTTTCTGTAGGTAGAGGTACAATGGGAGAAGGGGCATCTTTTGTTTTTCTCAGCCTATCACTCTTTCTAGTATAAACCTTTGGTAATTCGAGAACTAAAGGAGGAACTGGTTCTACTTTTTGTTGACTCCTTGTTTGCACAGATGAGGTCCCCTATTCTAGGTTTTGGGGTTGTTTAACTTTCTTTTTGCTTCCTTTCTTTTTGCCCCTTTTTGGTTTTACAATTTGAAGTTCAAACCCTCCCCAAAACAGAAAATGTTCCCAAGTCCTCCCTACCTTTCTCAAGTGGCTTTCAATCAATAGTTTAATCATACCTTTATGATATATGAAATGAGTAGATGCATTTGGTCTTGCCCTAACCCTAGCATACATATGCTTCAGACTCTCTAACAGAAAATAGGGAGTGTTCATCCTTAATTGACTTGCTATGTGAGTTAGGAACTGGAAATGGTAGAGATTCACCCGATTGTAGTGTCCTTCACATGTGAAGTAAGATTGGGTAATATGCAGGAGGAAATGCCACACATCCTTCAACTAGGACCACTGAATTTTTAAGTGCCATCACCTCTCCTTAAACTCATCCTTCAAGAAAAATGGCACATCAATTTTGGCCAAAACATGACTCTTGAAGGCTCTTTCTCCATCTGCAGGTAGGCCCGTGACTTCTGCAATTACCTCCTCAGTGACAGGAAATGAGATTCCCCCAACACTAACTTTTTAACCATCGAAACCCTCTGTGAAAGCTCTGGAAACTCCATCATGATAACCTATACAACGAGAGAAGAATTGTTCCCACCCAGCTTCCTGAAAATGTTGTTGAATCTCTGGATAGACTTCAAGTAGGTCGGGTGCTTTGGGCTCGCCTCTATGTAGTTTTCTTCTCTTTCCCATATCTCTCACCATCAAACAGTAGCACCCGAAGTGGGATTGTGATTTGATCTAGGGTTTCCGGTTAACTTAACAACCTATCCTCTTTTGGTGTAAAATATAAAAAAAATTAATCATGCGTTTATGCGGGTTTAACCATATGAATTAAATTATTTCACAGTGTGGCAACCGATACATCATATAACGTACCTGACAGGCGATTACAAAAAATCTTAACTTGCAATCATGACTTCTTTACTGAACATTACCTCTGGGCAGTGGAACCCAGAAACCCATCACGTCGCATCACCATTTGACTTGACAGTGATCGCTCAATAAATGATTTTTCATTTGTTGACGTGTGCTCCATCAGTGCATTATTTGGACATAAAACAAAATTAAAATTTTTCCTTTGGCATTGATACTCAAGTTGTTAGATTTGTAACTGGTCATTTTTACAAATATGAACAACCACTCTAAATGTCAGTGCATTTTTATTTTTCAGAACTTCAAATAAAATTGATATTATATCTGTCAACATTTTAACTCTGTTTATTACAAATCAGCACTGACACTAAAACTTTCAGTGCTTTAAAACTGTTTTTTACAAATCAGTTGATCGAGGTGGCTCCAGACATGCTCAGAATTCAACAGAAGCTATGGAAAATCTTAACAATCAAATCGCTCATATTGAAGCGAAACTATGACCAAATCGTAATGATCATCACCATGATTCCAATGGTACAAACAACATTCAAATCCGAGTTTTTATGCTCAAGTTATAGATGGTAAAAGTTTTGGTCAAACTTGGCCAAGTGGCAACCTTAATGAGGCAACAATTTGGTTGAATCCTGACACACGGAATCCAACCACCAGAAAGGGAGAATTTGTTAAATCGTTAATTTTTCCAATAACCCTTATTTTCTAGTAAGAAATTTTAAACTTGTAGGTTTTAAAAAAATAAAAATAAAAATATAATTTTGGGTGGTAGCCAACACATTATATATAAAACAAAACAAAAAAATGGGTTCGGGCCCACGGGAGACCCAGGACCCCACCCATGGCCCACTGACATCACACTATATTAAACATATGTCATAATCGGCTGGGCTTGAACCTACCTACCACTCATCATCATCTTGCATCATTTGATGAAGTGGCTTCCCCACTCTTGACACCAGGGCTCGAAGATGTAACCCACACTAGGTGAACTCCATTCTCAATTCGTTATGTGTTCCTGATTTGATGGTTGTCGTTATGTTTCATCATATTTAAAGTATGCACATGTGGTTGTTCTATAATCTTTCATATGCAATTTTTCTAACATCACTGAAGTAAAAGGTTTTGGTTAATTCTGATAGTTGAAGAGACCCGGATCATCGACGTTGACATTGAAACTGTCAATGCTTTAAAACTGTGTTTTTACAAATCAATGTTGACACTAAAATTTTCATCACCTCAAAACTATTAACTAAATTGTGATAACAATAATGATGCATATAAGCTCCCACACCATATAGTTGTGGATCTGAAGATTCAAGGCTAACATCCTTCAAAACAAGTAGCTCAAAGATTAAGAACTTTGGATAGGTTGCAATACATGATTAATTGGGAAGAGATTCGACCACAAGAGGAGTATGTAGACATATGGGAAGGTTATACTCTGTTATCACCCTAAAATTTTTGTTTCTAAGCTTTGGAAAGTTTTCCTTGTTTCTAGTCATAGTCTTATAGGTTTTGAGTCATCTCATCTCAACAAGTGTCATTCTATTTTCCAAAAAGTTGCATAGCCTCATTCCATGTCCTAAAAGCCTCACCATGTGTTTTGACATCAGTTTGATTCCAAAGGATTCATGTTAGTCTTGGTCTAGTCTTTCCATGGTTGTTTTCATGTCTAAGATCTATAAAAGAGTCTTGTTCTGGATTTAAGACCTCTGTGGTTTGTTATTTCTTTAGTCATCGGAGAATCCACAGTAAGAACGATTTTCTGCCAACGTTTCGAATCCCAACCGGGATCCATCATCAGGACAACATGAATGCTTTGATAGAAGAAGAGCAGACTATTAGGGTTTAAATAGAAATGAGAAGGGAAAGGAAGGGAAGGGAAGGTCGGCTCTCAATTTTTGAGAAGTCGGCCCTTCATGATTAATTAATTTTAATTTTAATTTTTATATTAATTAATTTTAATTTAATTTAATTTAATTTTTTTTTTTTTTTTAAATAATAACTTTTTAATAAGTACTCTTAAATATATGTTATTAAAATTAATTGAATTGGTTATAATTATTCTTATTCTTATTAACATGCGGAACTACAAAAACCTCTTTCAGTTTCTTCAAATCCATTCTGAGGTGGGAGGAATTTATGGTTAAACTTGCGATACGAAATTGCTGAAAGTCAAGCTTGGTCTTTTGGTTTTAGCAGTCTTTTTCAAGATCAGTTTCTGGTCACATGGAAAGGTATTTTGGAATTATGAAGGCGGTTTCTCTTCATAAACTCTCTATATAAAATAACCTATCTCACGTTCTTCAAAAGTGTTTTCAGTTGGGAGATAATAAGCTTTCTTTGAAACCCAAAATTCAGAGAACGGATTTTTCCTGTTTGACACGTGTTTTTCAAGGATAGATTCGGGACAGCTGGAGAAGTATTTTAAAAACGCAAGAGAGGTTTTGGTTCCAGACATCATGGAATACAAAAACCTCCTTCAGTTTCAAAAAATGTGTCATGTATGAGGAGATAAAGGCTCTTCCCCACGTGCCATTTTCAGGGATCCTAAACCTAAAAACAGGGAAACATGTTCCCTAATTTCTAGGGTTTGTCTTCAGCAGTCAGATGACCACGTGGGAGGCTTCATCAAATTCGACTTATTAAGGTTTCAAGTTTTCAAATAATGCTTTAAATTCTTAGATAAGGTTGTTGTAATCATGATAAGGAGTTACACTCCTAGTTGTATTAGGTCACTAGCACTCCTAGTTAACAGTTAGTTATAATTAATGGTTTGTTTTATGGTTAGAATAGGTGTCACTGATGGAAAATTCGAATTCTCTTGATGAGGGATGATGGAATCATAATTTTAAATGCTTTATATAGAGCAAGAGGTCGAATTAGCAAAGGTTTTGAGACTTTTTGGCTCAGCTGCTGCTCTATGTGCATACTGTGTATATTTTTAACCTAATGCAGATTTCTACTTAGACAACTCAAGATTCATGAAGAGTTCTTGTATGTTCTTGTTATGATGGCATCTTCCAACACTTACATTTCAGTGGTGTTTAGTTATGATACTCAGAACTCATCAATGATGCTCTGACTTCCTTCATAAATAAACTAATTATGTTTCACTGTTTTGTATTTTCATTTCCGCACTTGAACTCTATAATGCCTTGACTTCCATGCTAGGTAGAATGCTTTGGCTTCACTATTCAGGATTCAAAGAGAGTTTTTAATGTCATATTGTCTCATGGCTTTCCTCTTTCACTTACTTGCAATGGTATGAATACATGTTACTTAGAACTCATCAATCATGCTCTAACTTCCTTCATGTATTTATAAACTGTGTTTCCTCACATTGTATCTTTGTTTTGTTGATGCATAAAAACTCTCTATGCCCTGAATTCATGTTAAGCTGATCTTGATGTGGTATTGAAACATACTTTGACTCCATAGCCCAATGGTAGCCAGCCTTCATCTTTAGACCTATAAACATATACAATTACAAACCATAGAGTTAGCCATCTATTCATATCTTTAATCTAAATCATTAACCCTTTGAGAGAGCCCTCTCAGGCTGAGGAGGCTAAGCCTTAGCTAAAAGATTGGTTTGAAATAGTTACACCGAGATAGTCTGATCAGCAGCCTATCAGAGTCCTATTTTGGTGATAACATACTCAAAAGCTAAGAAGTTACCTCATACATTTGAATGATCAGGAAGATAAGCTATGAGCCCAGACTAGGATATAAAGCCTAGCTCTTGGGGGTAATAATAATCCCAAATCTTGGTGGTCAAGACTTATATGGAAATTCAAATTCTCATCCAAATCAAAACCTTTTATGTGGTTGTTGTTAAACAACAAAGCCTTAACATGGGGCATGGTTTAAAAAAGAAGTTATGAGTGACCAAGTCAATATTGTCTCTACAAAGCTGACTTGGAAACAAATCCTCATCTTATTATGACTTGTTCATGTACTCTTGAATTCTAACAATAAGAAAAACTTTTCACTGGTATGAATAATGCTTAGAATAGAAGTTTGTCAAAGAATCCCATAGAAATTTATGTATGAATAAAACCATGTAAATGTATAAAACTATTTCTCTAAATTAAGCATGAGGATTCTAGCTAGATTTGAATCCTAAGCTCTTTGATGATAAGGACACCATGCCTTTGAAATGTGCTATCCAAAGTCTCAACATTCTCTTTGTGTTTTCTCAATGATTTAGCTCAAAACACTTTCTCAAAGAAGTCATAAACAAAGACCTACATTAGGATTTGCATTATGGAGCCTCCTAAGGACCCCCTCAAAGTAGGGAAAGAGGTTTCTACATCTATCTCCCACTCACAACATCTCTTTTACGGCAAGGTAGTGATAAAAATTACTTTTGCGAACTCATAGCTCTAAAACTAGTGTTAACACTAGCTCAAGGACAAGGGATTTCTAAAATTCAAATTTAAGGAGATTCTTTGCTTGTGATTCAATGAATGAAAGGAGAATTCAATTTACACAATTTCACTTTAAAATCTCTTTTTTCATAACATTTTTCTTATGAAATAAACCTTCTCTCACATATATTTCGTACATATTTATAAGGATAGGAACAATGAAACAAACAAGCTATCTAAGGATGGAGTGGCCTTAGAAAATGGGATTTGGAAGATCACTGATAAAACCCCTACCACACTTATTTGAATAGATTCATGCTCAACAGTTATAAGTTTTCTCTACATACTATTAAGTTTTGTCATTAGTGTTTCTTCTTGAAAATACATAATGAAGCACTCCAAAAGTAAAGATGACTATACTTAAAAAAAAAAATTACAACAATTATATATTATTAAATAATGAATCCATACAGGTGAGGAAAATTTTTGATAGAGGAGGAATGACATGTTATAGAGTTTTATGAACCCAACGTTTCGGACTACCAAGTGATTCCATCATCAGGGAATGTGTCAAATGATATTCAGAAGATGTTAATGATGTATCCAAGAGCTGTATTGCAGAGTATATATATGGGTTATGAAAAGAATAACATAGGAAATATAGTCGGCCATTATCTGATTAGTTTGTTAATATTTTGATTTTTATTTTATTTTTGGAATTTAACTATTAGGGATTCGATTAATTGAATTTCATATAATTTATTTGTTAAGTAGTTGAGATTTATTTATAATTCATTTGTTTAGTTTAAATTCATATGTTACTTATAATGTTATAATTAATAAACTATGATTAGAGTTTTATTTTTATTATTACTAAATGATTAGTTATGAAATAAATTAGATTTGGGAAGTGTTTCAATTAGAATGATCATTTATTTATTTGTTTATATATTTTTATTTTTATATTTTTTAAGGAGGATGATAGATAATGTTGGTTTATTTTATATGTTTGTTTGTTTTTTTTTTTGTGAATGAGAGAGGAGGGATTAAATTATTATAACGAATATGAGTTAATTATTGATCCTTTAAGATTTCGAATAAAGGTTTCTAGGTGTTTCTTAGTTTTAATCCATTGTCACAGTTCAAGTTGTTCTTACTTATTTCTATTTCAATGGCTTCTTTGATTTTCCTCTTAAGATAGTGGTCCTCTTTTCTAATTAGTTTGACTTCTTCCATGCAGATGTAATGAGAGGAAGAGTGAACAAGTTTTGCTAAGGAATATTTTGAGGTCCTCTCTCTTCTTAAGTCGGCAGTGTGTTCTTTAATTTTGATGTTAAAATGCCTTCTAGTTTCATCTATGTATTCCTTTCCACATGAGAAAGGAATAACATAAATACCTTTTTGAAGGTTGGGTTTTATGGGATCTTTAACTGAGTTGAATCATTGTTTGATGGTGTTAGTGAGGGTGAAGTTACATTAATGTTGTGTTTTTTAGTAATTTTATCGGTGGTGCCTTTTATGTACAGAAGGGAGACCTTAGGAGTTGACATCATTATTATTCTTTTATAGGGATAGGTGCATGGCTTTCTTAATGGTATTCCTATTATAACCATTTAGTTCAAAAACTTTGTGAAGATGGTTGAGTTCATCCTTTAAATGGTCAGGATCAGATATTCTGGCCGCCCTAGTGGTTAAGGTCCTTATGATGCCAATTTTTTGTTTAGGGTGGTGATGAGAATTTGCATGCAGATATTGTTTTGTATGGGTTTTCTTCTTGTAGACTTGGAAACCAAGTGACCCTTCTTTTTTAGTTAGAAGGATATCCAGAAAGGGAAGTTGGTTATTATTTTCAATTTCTATAGTGAATTTTATATGGTCAGAGAGGTTATTTAAGTGATTGAGGAATAGGTCAAGTTTTTCTTTTCCATGACTCCACTTGGCAAATATGTCGTCAACAAACCTTTTCCATTCTTCAGGGGTGTATGGAAATGACTTCAGAGCCTTCTGTTCAAAGTGCTCCATAAAGATATTAGCAATTATGGGGGATAGAGGAGAGCCCATAGCCACACCATGGGTTTGTTCATATATTTTTCCTTTGAAACTAAAGTAAGAGGATTTTAAGCAAAGTTCCAGAAGATTCACAATTTCTTTATCAGTGATGTCGCTCATGATATTAATGGCTTCATCAATAGGGATCATAGTATAAAGAGATACAATATCAAAGCTAACCATGAGGTCCTCATCCTTCATTTCCATGTTATTGATCCATTGAACAAAAGAAGATGAGTCTTTGATATACGAAGGGGTTTTTCCAGATAGGGGTCTAAGTTTTTTAGCAAGGTATTTAACAAGAAGGTAAGTAGGGGAACCTATGGTATTGACTATAGGTCTGAGAGGTATGTTAGGTTTATGGACTTTAGGAGCACCATAGATTCTAGGAATAATGGAGTTGTTGAATTGAGGATTTTGTGATCCATATCATTTATGAAAATAATTTTTCATCGTAAATCACACGAAGATTGTCGACGCGTTTCGAACCAACGAGTGTGGTGATGATGAACCACACTCGTTGGTTCGAAATGCATCCACAAATGTATCTTCATGTGATTTATGCCGAAAAATTATTTTCATAAAATAATGGAACTATTAGGGATGATTTTATTTTTTGTGATGTCGTCGAGAGATGATTTTTTTATTTTCTTAATTACTTCATGCAAAATTTTATCACTGGGATCTTTATTAATGATTTTATAACAACCACTATTATTTAGATGTTCTTCATTTTATTGCCATAATCGATTCTCTTCCTGATTACAGTTGCATTTCCCTTACCTGCCTTTAAGATGACTATGTTTTTGTTTTTTCTGAGGTTGTTTAAGACTCTTTTTTCCTCTACAGATATCTTAGATGAAGGAGGTTTAGAGGTTCTAAGAATTTTCGCAATATCTTGTCTAATTTCTTCACTTTTAGCTATATCTAGGTCCTTAATTGTTACTTCAATGTTACTAATGACCTCATCTACAGGTATTTTATTAGGAGTTATAGCAAAATTTAGACCTTTCCTTAGGATTGATTCAGTTGCATGATCTAAGTGGATGTCTATTAAGTTAATGACTTGGGTATTATCTGCTTTCAGTCTTTGATATTGATTGGGATTTATGGTTCGAGTTTCTGAATGAGAGATTGACAAGCCAGGAGATGGGTTGTTGTTCCTACGTGGGATGTTGGAGTATGTTTTGTCATAATTCGAATGGTGATTTCTAAGCTGATGACCGAGTTCTAAATTCTGGCATTCTTTGTTATGGTAAGAGTTGTTGTGGTTGCCATACCTCGTATCTATGCTATGGCCGCAAGTGGATCTGTAGTCTTGTCCCATGACTGCATTGTTTTTCCTACGATGAATGTTGGAATACCCTTTGTCCACCTTCGATTGATGGGTATTGCTGAGTTGTTGACAGGCTACCAGAATTTCTTTGCCCCCACTGCTATGATTATCATGCTCCATATCTGCGCTATTTCCACACGGTGATTTGTAATCATGCCTTGTGGTTGTGTTTCTGTCATCAAACATGGTGTTAGAGGTTACTGTTTTTCCCACGCTGCTATGATTATCCTGTTTCATATCAACGTTGTTTCCACATAGGGATCTGTGAGAAAGACCAATATCGACTTTGTAGTTTGATAATTTGAGAGGAGGAATTGTGATGTCATTACCCATGACTGAGTAATGTCCTTCCTCGCATCTATACCTTTCCTCATATCTCAGACATGGGTAATGACAGCACAATTCCTCCTCTAGACTTATCAAACTACAAAGTCGATACCGGTCTTTCTCACAGATCCCTGTGTGGAAACAACGTTGATATGAAACGGGATAATCATAGAAAAGTAGGCAAAGTGGTAACCTATCTATCGTACCCCTCTAACACCACTTTTGATGATAGAAAAAAAACCATAAGGCATGATTGTAGATCACCGTGTGGAAATAGCGCAGATATGGAGCATGATAATCATAGCAGTCGAGGCAAAGAAATTCCGGTAGCCTGTCAACAACTTAGCAATGCCCATCAATCGAAGGTGGACAAAGGGTATTCCAGCATTCATCGTAGGAAAAAAAACACAGTCATGGGACAACACTACAGATCCACTTGTGGCCATAGCATAGATATGAGGCATGGCAACCACAACAACTCTTACCATAACAAAGAATGCCAGAATTTAGAACTTGGTCATCAGCTTAGCAATAACCATTAGAATTATGACAAAATGTACTCTAGCATCCCACGTAGGAACTGTTGGCATTATGGCTAAAGTGTTGTCCTTGATGGCAACCCATTCAGGTGATAGATCACAGTACTTCAAGTCAGCAGCAGAGATTGATGATCAGCTATCAAATATTGAAGAAAATAAGGGGTACGCAGGTACACCTTGCATAAGGTGCGTACACGCAGGTCAGTGTCACATAAAGTGCGTACATACCCGTAGTTATCCCGTTCAGGAGGTGCGTACCCCCAGTGCACACATTTCAAGGCAAAGAAATTCACATGTGGGGTTTTCTTATGTTTTACTCTTGGTATTTAGCCGACGGTATTGTGTTATTATGGTGTCGGCTCGTGGTATTGATCCATGTTTTAAGGAAGAGCTTTCCTATATAAAGCAAAGGAGATCATTTGGCTTGAGCATGTTTTTGGTTGAATATCTTATGAGGGCTAGATCTGGTCTAGATCTAAAGAAGGCGAATCTACTGATGGACCGAGATCTCTTCGGCGCATGTTCATATCTGTAGATCTGACTGTCTGGGTTATTTCTGAAGTCTTGAAATCATCTATCCCCGAAGGTACGTAGGTACAATGAGAGAAAAGTGCGTACATACGCAAGAACGAATCGTTTCAGGTGCGCCGGTACGCAGGCACAGAACGGTTGCAGGTGCGCTGGTACGCAGGCGCAGAAGGGTTTCAGGTGCGCCGGTACGCAGGCACAGAAGGGTTGCAGGTGCGCCAGTACGCAGGCACAGAAGGGTTTCAGGTGTGCCGGTACGCAGGCACAGAAGGGTTGCAGGTGCGCCGGTACGCAGGCACAGAAGGGTTGCAGGTGCGGAGGTCCGCAGGCAGTTCAATGGACTCAGAGCGAGGTACGCAGGCTAGCAGTTGAGCAGGGTGCGTACATAAGTAGGCTAGCAGTTGAGCAGGGTGCGTACTGTAAGCAGGCAAGCAGTTGAGCAGGGTGAGTACTGTAAGCAGGCCAGCAGTTGAGCAGGGTGCTTACGTAAGCAGGCAAGCAGTTGAGCAGGGTGCTTACTTCTCTTAAAATCTTTGTTTATCATTGTTGTGTTCTGGGTTTGGTCCTATTATTGTTGATCTGGTTACTACAGTTGACTGGGTGATTCTCTTATACTTGATGATTATTTGATGCTTATGGATCCAGTTTGAAAATTTATGAAAAGTGGTCCTTGTAAGAAAAGAAGTAGGGGGTTGTAGCTCCCTTCCAGGAGAGACTGGAAAACGAGAGAGAGAGAGTTGTAGCTCTCTGCAGGTTGCAGCCTGCGTACTGGTAAAGGACTGCACCAGTACAAAACCATTGTAAAAGGAGTTTCTAATTTGAAAGAAGATAGAGACATATTGCAGCAGGTGGTTTTCACCCACATTGGGTTTCCACCTTACATCTTGTGTTCTTTGGTGTGACTATTTGTTTTCTTTTGTTCATGCTCATTATTTTATGGTACTGACATGCAAAAACAATTCAAAGAACAAATAAAGAAGATTTATTAAAAGAATTAGATAATACTGATTCACCCCCCCTCTCAGTATTATTTCCAACAATTGGTATCAGAGCAGGTCCTTCAGAGAAGCTTGATCGCTTGAAGGTAGATCGTTCATCATGAGCAACTACGAGAGAGAAGCATCAATCATGCCACCGGTTTTTGATGGGACAAACTTCAATTATTGGAAGGTAAGAGTTACTGCCTATCTTCAATCTCTTGGTACAGAAGTTTGGGACATCGTAGAGGCAGGCTACGCTTTTCCTTCAGCTACTCCTACAGATGCAGCCGAGAAAAAGAAGTATGAAACAAATGCGAAAGCAGTCAGTACTCTATTAGGATGTATATCTCAATCAGAATTCATGAAGGTAATGCACTATAAATCCGCAAAAGAGATATGGGACAAAATTGTCACGAGCTATGAAGGAGATGAACAGGTAAAGCGTGCTAAACTTCAAACTCTCAGAATTCAGTATGAGACTCTCAAAATGTATAATGATGAAAGTGTGGCTAACTATTTTCTTCGGGTAGATGAGGTTGTTAACTGTATGAAAAATTTGGGTGAAGAAATAAAAGAGGCTATTGTGGTTGAAAAAGTTCTAAGATCATTGTCCCCCAAGTTTGAATCTAAAGTATCTGCAATAGAAGAAAAGGAAAATCTACGAATTCTTACTATGTCTCAGCTACATGGAATTCTAACTGCTTATGAAATGAGAAAGGGAGGTCCATCAGACAGAAGAGAAGCTGCTTTCAAGGCATCAGGCAAAGGAGATTATTATGAAGCAAGCCACGTCCCAGAAGAAGAGGAAGAAGAATCAAATTTTGTCAGAAATCTTCAAAGGGGTTCTGGAAGGTTCAGAGGTAAGTTACCTTTTAAATGCTTTGCTTGTGGAAGAGTAGGTCATTATGCTGCAAAATGTCCTTATAAGGATAAAGGAAAGGAACCTGCTAGATGGAACAAGAAACAGAATGCAAATAAGAAAAGCTACTACACTCATGAAGATAGTGATGGTCTATCAAACAGTGATGAAGATGAACAAGGTAATGAATATAAGTTGTTAATGGCATTTGAAGATGATGATTATTTGGATGCTATAGATGTGGATAACCTTTATGATGAAATTACTAGACTCAAGAGATGTATAGAAGAAAATAACATGATCATTGATACTCTACAATTTCAAATTGATGAAAAGGAAAAACATCTTGAAAAATTAGAAGGTGAAATTGTTGGTCTTAGAAAAGAGATTGAGAAAACAAAAGCTATTAATCTCAAGTTTGTCAAAGGATCTGAAACTTTGGATGAGATTATCAATGTGCAGCGGTCTCCACTAAACAAGACAGGTCTGGGCTATAATGGAGAAACTTCTCAAGCATCCACCTCAAAAAGTTATCTTGATGCAGCAAGAAGAAATGAGCAAAAGTACAATGAAGATCATCAGGTAAAGCAGGGACGAATTACAAACAGAAACTATTAGGGGCTATCCATCTTAAGGGTGAACAAAAGCTACAACCAGCCACAGGTAAAATCTTCTCAATTTGGTTCAAGAATAGATGACAATAGAAATTACAATCAATTGGCTGGTAGATTCGATAACCGCAGAAGTTTCTTCAATGGAAAATGCTTTTCTTGCCATAACTTTGGTCACAAAGCAGCTCAATGTGTTGCATATAAAACGATCATGACTAGGGAAGCTCAAAAACAAAGAAGTATGACGGGGATTACAAAAAGGACCTATAACAACTTTTCGGTTCTTGAAAATGAAGTTGAATGTTCTATTTGCAATAACTTTGGTCATGAAGACTCTGAATGCAGGAGCAGGTTTCAGCAGAAAAAGGAACAAGCCTCAAGCACCAAAACATGGAGAATAAAGGAATCTCAAACAGAAAGATGTGGGATAGCATTTTATGCAGAGGGACAGGAAAATCTATGGTACATTGACAGTGGATGTTCGAAGCATATGACAGGTGATAAAGAAAAACTTGAGTCTTATTCTACTCTAGAAAAGGGAAAGAAAGTCTCTTTTGGAAATGATACTCCTGCAACTATAAAAGGAAAAGGCATTGCTCAGTTAAAAGAAAAGGTCAAGGCTGGAAATGTTTTGTATGTTGATGGATTGAAGCATAATCTTCTAAGTGTCAGCTAGATGTGTGATCAAAGAACCGAGGTTATATTCAGATCAAATGGATGTCTTGTTCGTGATCTTGATACAAGTAAAACAGTGATCAAAGGCAAAAGAACTCCAAATAATCTGTACATATTTGAAGAAGGACAACAACAATGCTATCTGAGCAAGGATGATGAGCACTGGTTATGGCATCGGAGGTTGGGACATCTAAGCTTTTCACAAATAAGGAAAGCATGCAAATATCAGGCAGTTCGCGATCTTCCAGATATCAAAATTCCTGACAACACCATATGCAAATCATGTCAGTTTGGAAAACAAACCAGAACTAACTTTCCAGAGAAAGAAGGATCAGCTAGCATGCCTCTTGAGCTAGTACATACAGATACATGCGGTCCTTTCAGGAAAAGAACACCTCGAGGAGAAGAATACTTGATATTATTCATTGACGATTTCTCCAGGTTTGTCTGGTTAGGACTTATGAAGCACAAAGATGAAGCATTCGAAAAATTCAAATCCTTCAAAGCCTTGGTTGAAAATGAATCAGGTCACAAAATTAAGTGCCTCAGATCCGACAGAGGTGGGGAATTTACTTCAAATGAATTTTTTGATTTCTGTGAAGAACATGGGATAAGAAGAGAATTCTCTACAGCAAGAACTCCTCAGCAAAATGGAGTTGTGGAAAGAATGAACAGAACAGTCCAACAAATGGCTCGTGCTATGCTTGATGAGTCAGGAACTCCCGCAACTTTCTGGGTGAAGCTGCACATGCTGCAGTTGTTATTCTCAACAAAACAAATGTCCGGGTGAACAGCACTCAAACTCCTCATGAGCTCTGGAGTGGTAGGACTCCTTCAGTAAAGCACTTCAAAATCTTTGGGAGCAAATGCTATATCAAGAATACTGATGAGCAGCTTGGCAAACTTGAACCTAGAGCAGATGAAGGCATTCTTCTTGGTTACTCTCCACATAGCAAAGCATACAAATGCTACAATAAAAGACTTGGCAGAATTGTTGACAGCATTGATGTAGTGGTTGATGAGAAGGGATACATTCCTAGGCAAGTACATCATGAAGACATCGAAGAAGATGAAGGCTACCCCCAACGACAGAATGATGAAGAAGAAGAACCTCAAGAAGAACCTCAAGAAGAACCAGAGGAGCAAACAAGAATAGAAGAAAAGACTCCATCCAGATATGTTCAGAAGAACCATCCAGAATCTCAGATTATGGGGCAGAAAGAAGCAGGTGTACAAACAAGAAGAACAGTTGCAGAAGCTTCAAGCTATTTGGCATTACTCTCCTCTACTGAACCACAAAATGTGAAAGAGGCATGCAAAGATGAATGTTGGGTGAAAGCAATGGATGAAGAACTTGAGCAGATCGAAAAGAACAACACTTGGGAGCTAGTTCCTAGACCAAAAGATAAGAATGTTATCAGGACAAAATGGGTCTTCAAAAACAAATTGAATGAAAATGGAGAAGTAATTAGAAACAAAGCCAGACTTGTTTGTAAAGGGTATGCGCAGCAAGAAGGAATAGACTTTGAAGAAACCTTTGCTCCTGTTGCAAGACTTGAGGCCATCCAAATGTTCCTTGCTCTCTCAAGTTTTCAAAACTTCAAAGTATTTCAAATGGACGTGAAATCAGCCTTTCTGAATGGAGACTTGGAAGAAGAAGTGTACATTGAACAGCCAGATGGGTTCATTCTTGGAAATGATCCAAATCTTGTATGCAGATTGAAAAAGGCTCTCTATGGTCTCAAACAAGCTCCAAGGGCTTGGTACTACCGTTTGGACAAATATCTTCATCAACAAGGCTTTTCAAAAGGATCGGCAGATAGCAATCTTTATATAAAAGTTGAAAATGACAAATTGCTAATACTTGTTGTGTATGTAGATGACATTATTTTTGGGAGCAATGAAGAAGCTATGAGTCAAAACTTTGCCTTGGTCATGCAGAAAGAATTTGAAATGTCCTTGCTAGGAGAACTGACATATTTCCTTGGTTTGCAAATCCAACAAAAAGAAGGAGGAATCTTTTTATCTCAAACCAAGTATCTCAAACAGATTTTGAAGAAATATGGTATGGAAGATGCAAAAACAGTATGTACACCCATGGTCACAGGATGTAGCCTCAGTGCAAATGATGAATCTGCAGCAGTACATCAACCAACCTACAGATCTATGATTGGAAGTTTACTTTATTTGACAGGTACCCGCCCAGACATCATGCATGCAGTTGGAATAGTTGGAAGATTTCAGGCAAATCCGAAGGAGACTCATCTTTAGGCAGTGAAGAGAATTTTCAAATATCTTCAAGGGACTCAAAATTATGGCTTATGGTATCCTAGAGATACAGATCTTACACTTCATGCTTATACAGATGCAGATTGGGCTGGAAGCGTGGATGACAGGAAAAGCACAAGTGGTGGTGCGTTCTTTATGGGTTCCAGACTGGTATCTTGGTTCAGCAAGAAACAGAGTTCGATTGCCTTGTCTACAGATGAAGTGGAATATGTTGCTGCTGCATCTTGTTGCACCCAACTCCTTTGGATGATGCATACTTTGCAAGATTTTCAAATCACTTGTACACCACCAATCCCCATCTTATGTGATAACACAAGTGCAATCAGCATCTCAAAGAATCCTGTTATGCATTCAAAAACCAAGCACATACCAATCAAGTATCATTTTCTCCGGGAACAAGTGCTTGAACGGAAGGTCAAGTTGGAGTATGTTCCTTCTAAGGAACAAGTTGCTGATATTCTCACCAAACCATTGCCCAGGGACACTTTTGAATACCTCAGGGAAAAGCTGGGGGTTGTTGATGCATCATCTTATTGCTGAACCTCTTCTGATTGATGGTACAGGTTCAGGGGGAGCATATAATGCATTGTTGGCATTATGGAGGATGTGCAGAAGGAGATCTTGGAAGTAGCTGCAATATGTCTCTATCTCTTTCATGATGGATTATGGTTCTTCGTTGTAGATCTTGTTCATATTCAGGGGGAGCATGTTCTTAGGGGGAGCATAACCCTTTGCCCTTGATGTCAAAGGGGGAGAATGAAGCTGAAGCTTTGAGGTTGCCATCAAGTCCAAAGGGGGAGATTGTTGGCATTATGGCTAAAGTGTTGTCCTTGATGGCAACCCATTCAGGTGATAGATCACAGTACTTCAAGTCAGTAGCAGAGATTGATGATCAGCTATCAAATATTGAAGAAAATAAGGGGTACACAGGTACACCTTGCATAAGGTGCGTACACGCAGGTCAGTGTCACATAAAGTGCGTACATACCCGCAGTTATCCCATTCAGGAGGTGCGTACCCCCAGTGCACACATTTCAAGGCAAAGAAATTCACATGTGGGGTTTTCTTATGTTTTACTCTTGGTATTTAGCCGACGGTATTGTGTTATTATGGTGTCGGCTCATGGTATTGATCCATGTTTTAAGGAAGAGCTTTCCTATATAAAGCAAAGGAGATCATTTGGCTTGAGCATGTTTTTGGTTGAATATCTTATGAGGGCTAGATCTGGTCTAGATCTAAAGAAGGCGAATCTACTGATGGACCTAGATCTCTTCGGCGCATGTTCAGATCTATAGATCTGACTGTCTGGGTTATTTCTGAAGTCTTGAAATCATCTATCCCCGAAGGTACGCAGGTACAGTGAGAGAAAAGTGCGTACATACGCAAGAACGAAGCGTTTCAGCTGCGCCGGTACGCAAGCACAGAACGGTTGCAGGTGCGCCGGTACGCAGGCGCAGAAGGGTTTCAGGTGCGCCGGTACGCAGGCACAGAAGGGTTGCAGGTGCGCCGGTACGCAGGCACAGAAGGGTTGCAGGTGCACCGGTACGCAGGCACAGAAGGGTTGCAGGTGCGCCGGTACGCAGGCACAGAAGGGTTGCAGGTGCGGAGGTCCGCAGGCAGTTCAATGGACTCAGAGCGAGGTACGCAGGCTAGCAGTTGAGCAGGGTGCGTACATAAGCAGGCTAGCAGTTGAGGAGGGTGCGTACTGTATGCAGGCAAGCAGTTGAGCAGGGTGAGTATTGTAAGCAGGCCAGCAGTTGAGCAGGGTGCTTACGTAAGCAGGCGAGCAGTTGAGCAGGGTGCTTACTTCTCTTAAAATCTTTGTTTATCATTGTTGTGTTCTGGGTTTGGTCCTATTATTGTTGATCTGGTTACTACAGTTGACTGGGTGATTCTCTTATACTTGATGATTATTTGATGCTTATGGATCCAGTTTGAAAATTTATGAAAAGTGGTCCTTGTAAGAAAAGAAGTAGGGGGTTGTAGCTCCCTTCCAGGAGAGACTGGAAAACGAGAGAGAGAGAGAGTTGTAGCTCTCTGCAGGTTGCAGCCTGCGTACTGGTAAAGGACTGCACCAGTACAAAACCATTGTAAAAGGAGGTTCTAATTTGAAAGAAGATAGAGACATATTGCAGCAGGTGGTTTTCACCCACATTGGGTTTCCACCTTACATCTTGTGTTCTTTGGTGTGACTATCTGTTTTCTTTTGTTCATGCTCATTATTTTATGGTACTGACATGCAAAAACAATTCAAAGAACAAATAAAGAAGATTTATTAAAAGAATTAGATAATACTGATTCACCCCCCCTCTCAGTATTATTTCCAACAAGAACAGCAACCCATCTCCTGGCTTGTCAATCTCTCATTCAGAAACTCGAACCATAAATCCCAATCAATATCAAAGACTGAAATCAGATAATGCCCAAGTCATTAACTTAACAGACATCCACTTAGATCATGCAACCAAATCCATCCTAAAGAAAGGTCTAAATTTTGCTATAACTCCTAATAAAATACCTGTGGATGAGGTCATTAGTAACATTGAAGTAGCAATTAAGGACCTAGATATAGCTAAAAGTGAAGAAATTAGACAAGATATTGCGAAAATTCTTAGAACCTCTAAACCTCCTTCATCTAACATATCCTTAGAGGAAAAAAGAGCCTTAAACAACCTCAGAAAAAACAAAAACATAGTCATCTTAAAGGCTGATAAGGGCAATGCAATTGTAATCATGAAGAGAATCGATTATGACAATAAAATGGAAGAACATCTAAATAATAGTGGTTGTTATAAAATCATTAATAAAGATCCCAGTGATAAAATTTTGCGTGAAGTAATTAAGAAAATCAAAGAATCATCTCTCGATGACATCACAAAAAAGAAAATCATCCCTAATAGTTCCATTATTCCTAGAATCTATGGTGCTCCTAAAGTCCATAAACCTAACATACCTCTCAGACCTATAGTCAATACCATAGGTTCCCCTACTTACCTTCTTGCTAAATACCTTGCTAAAAAACTCAGACCCTTGTCTGGTAAAACCCCTTCGTATATCAAAGACTCATCTTCTTTTGTTCAATGGATCAATAACATGGAAATGAAGGATGAGGACCTCATGGTTATCTTTGATATTGTATCTCTTTATACTATGATCCCTATTGATGAAGCCATTAGTATCATGAGCGACATCACTGATAAAGAAACTATGAATCTTCTGGAACTTTGCTTAAAATCCTCTTACTTCAGTTTCAAAGGAAAAATATACAAACAAACCCATGGTGTGGCTATGGGCTCTCCTCTATCCCCCATAATTGCTAATATCTTTATGGAGCACTTCGAACAGAAGGCTGTGAAGTCATTTCCATACACCCTTGAAGAATGGAAAAGGTTTGTTGACGACATATTTGCCAATTGGAGTCATGGAAAAGAAAAACTTGACCTATTCCTAAATCACTTAAATAACCTCTCTGACCATATAAAATTCACTATAGAAATTGAAAATAATAACCAACTTCCCTTTCTGGATATCCTTCTAACTAAAAAAGAAGGGTCACTTGGTTTCCAAGTCTATAGGAAGAAAACCCATACAGAACGATATTTGCATGCAAATTCTCATCACCACCCTAAACAGAAAATTGGCATCATAAGGACCTTAACCACTAGGGCGGCCAGAATATCTGATCCTGACCATTTAAAGGATGAACTCAACCATCTTCACAATTTTTTTGAACCAAATGGTTATAATAGTAATACCAAAAAGAAAGCCATGCACCTATCCCTAAACAAGAATAATAATGATATCAAAAGTCAAAATTTGTCAACTCCTAAGGTCTCCCTTCTGTACATAAAAGGCACCACCGATAAAATTACTAAAATTCTTAATAAACACAACATTAATGTAGCCTTCACCCCCACTAACACCATCAGACAATTATTCAACTCAGTTAAAGATCCCATAAACCCTAACCTTCAAAAAGGTGTTTATGTTATTCCTTGCTCATGTAGAAAGGAATACATAGGTGAAACTGGAAGGTCTTTCAACATCAGAATTAAAGAACACACTGCCGACTTAAGAAGAGAGAGGACCTCAAAATCTACCTTAGCAGAATATGTTCACTCTTCCTCTCATTACATCTGCATGGAAGAAGCCAAACTAATTAGAAAAGAGGACCACTATCTTAAGAGGAAAATCAAAGAAGCCATTGAAATAGAAAAAAGAAAGAACAACTTGAACCGTGACAATGGATTAAAACTAAGCAACACCTGGAAACCTTTATTCAAAATCTTAAAGAATCAATAATTAACTCATATCCCTTATAATAATTTAATCCCTCCTCTCTCATTCACAAAAAAAACAAACAAACAAACAAACATATAAAATAAACCAACATTATCTAACATCCTCCTTAAAAAATATAAAAATAAAAATATATAAACAAATTAATAAATGATCATTCTAATTGAATATATAAAAAATTTCTTATAGTAAAACACTTCCCAAATCTAATTTATTTCATAACTAATCATTTAGTAATAATAAAAATAAAACTCTAATCATAATTTATTAATTATAATATTATAACATATGAATTTAAACTAAATAGATGAATTATAAATAAATCTCAACTACTTAACAAATCAATTATATGAAATTCAATTAATCGAATCCCTAATAGTTAAATTCCAAAAAATAAAAATAAAAAAATTAACAAACTAATGAGATAATGGCCGACTATATTTCCTATGTTATTCTTTCATAACCCATATATATACTCTTCAATACAGCTCTTGGATACATCATTAATGTCTTCTGAATATCTATTGACGCATCCCCTGATGATGGACTCACTTGGTAGTCTGTAACGTTGGGTTCATAAAACTCTATAACAGGGTCATTCCTCCTCTATCAAAAATTATATATTATGTTTAGCTAACATAAATCCTAGTTTAAGTTTACTAGAAAGAATTTTTTTTAATTATAGATAATTCACTAATGCTAAAATCCTATAAACATAATATTTGAATGTTCTCTTAGTATCTTTAATTTTATAAATCACAAACAATTGTATTAATTTTTGTACATTGTTTTACATCTTCTTGAAATTTTATTAGGTTACATGGCTTTCAAATATTTTATTAGGTGACAACCGCTAGGTTTGATCATGGGCCTTGCTGAGATTACTCCAACGAGTTACCAATTCATTTTATATATATATATATATATATATATATATATATATATCGGCAAGGCCCATGATCAAACCTAGCGGTTGTCACTATAACACCAAGAGTATATCCAACCACCCATAGGCCAAATATACCAAGAATTTATGACTTATCAACAACCGAGACTCCATGAGGGTAAGGGATCCTACTCCTTGAGCCTTATCACAATAGGCCAAATGTCTCCCCCGGTGAGATTTCAAATTGGGTGGAGGGGATAACATCCCATTGTGCCAATCGTAAGTCACTACCATGCTAGACACAAAATTGGGGTATGAGACCCCCTTTGTAACAACCATGGGTTAAAAATACATGTAGTAAAGGCAAAATAAGACCAAGGTCATGAGACACGTATTCCAATATGAATGTTGGGAAAAACATCCTAGCGAGTGTTCATTTGATTTATTATGGCTAAAGGGAAATTGGTAAAGGATTTGGAAAGTCAAAGGGGAATTTATTAGCATTTATTTATGAAAATTGAAGGAAAATGAAGAAATTAGAGGCCTCAATAATAAAAAGGTTTTTGAGGATCATTTCATGGCCTTTTGACAATTTTTGGGGGGATCTATCTCTCCATTTTCTCTCTCTCACTTAGAGCATCCTTGGAGAATTCTAGCATTGAAGAAAGAAAGGCAAAGGAAGTTCAAGAAAGGAAATGGAAGAAAAGATCAAGCAAGTAAGAGTTGGATCAAGCGGCTACAACAGGATTACTTGCAGGTATCAAGTTGCATGTATGAGTTCCTTGCTAGTTTTTGCATTCATGGTATATGCATGTGTGTATTTGGTTCTCTTGTTTTCATTGGCATGGGTTTTTCCAGGTGTGACATTGGTTTTCAACCTTGTGTTTCCATTTCTAGATAGCCATGGTGTGATGGGGTTCTTTTTCTTGGTTTATCTAGATTTTTGGATGGTTTCAAAACTAAGTGGGGTGGTCTTAGGAAAATTCCCAAAGGCATAGAAATCCCTAGACCATTAAAGGTGGGATATGTGGTAAATATTGAGGGTGGAGATGGGAAAATTCCTCACAGTTTAGGTAGAGAGTTTCAGAGGCATCCATGATTATTTAAGGCCTAGTGATACTTGGACCAGTATATGGTGGGATTGCAGTAAAGCCTGGTATTGTATGTTTCTTGTTTGGGCCTAGGAATCCTTGCCGAGTATATGGCGGGATTGCGATAAAGCCTAGTTGTATAGATGAGGGTTTGGGCCTAGGATTCCTTGACCAGTATATGGCAACATTATGGTAAAGCCTGAGGAAGCCTTGATTTTTTTGTTGGGAATCCCACATTCATTCTTAGAATATCACACAAGGATGATTGGCTAAAAGAAAGATTTGGCTCAAACCATTATATGGTCGGGTGGTATGTGGAGGTCCTTGACTTGGTTCGTTTTTGCATATGTTAATAAGAGCTCTTTTCCCCTTGTATTTCATGAGTTTTTGTACTTGTTATTATGTGTCTTTAACGATTGTTCTATCATTGATATTATTCTGGTTATATGTTGGTTATAAGCATGATTTCACAATAGATTTTAGTTATGGTTCTTAACATGTTTTGATTGGTAAATGAATGGCTATTGAATGCATGACCTAATAGTTGTTATTGTAGTTATTATGAAAAGGCATTAGACCTTCTTGGTGATTTTCAGATAAGTATCAGACTCTTATGTTCAGATGTGCATTTATAGCCTGTAGATTACATGGCCACAATGTGTTCGACGAAATGTCTGTCATTGTTAGCCTTGGTTAGGCCAAGTCCTTGATCAGGTTTTGTGTTAGAAGCTTTTTCTTTATGTCATTTATTATTTTGGAAAATTTCATCAAGTTCTAGGTAGTGACCTTGTTATCACATTAACTCTGTTTTTAAAAAAAATCAGAAAATGCTGACAGTTTCAGTGTCAACATTTTAGTTGTAATAAATAGGGAAATCATCAATAGAAGTGCTATCAGCACTTTATTGTTCCGATAATGTTTTCTGAATAAATTCGCTGACAACAGGCCTATAAGTGTTTTTGATAAAATTGGTTAGTTAAAACTCTATTTTTCCTATACAACACAGTAATTTTAGGCACGCTTTCCAGACAAATGAGAATGAATTTTACGAAATCGAAAGAGGATTTTGTCCAAACTAGACCCATTTAGAAAAATGCCTCTCAATTTTATAACAGGTATTACTGTTTGAAATATTCGAAGGGATATTTGCACGATTGTTTTTTAGGATTTTGCAATCCTATTTTAGAAATTGTTTTAAAAATCATATCCCAAACAAATGAGAATGAATATTTCAAAACTGAAAGAGGTTTCTGTCCAAAACAGACCCATTTAGAAAAATCTCTCTCAGTTTCTAATAGATATCATACTTTTGGATTTACGAAGGGTGTTTGGCCAATTTAATGTCTTTAAATTATCAATCATAAATTGTCAACCATGGTACATGTATTGATGAAGTACAGGTGCACTATATGTGCTAGAAGTTATTCCTTATGTCGTTATGTTCTTGTTAGAGTGTAAACTTAAGATTAGTATGGAGATGGTATTGTTAATTATATTAATGTATCAATTCCTAAAGTTATCAGCTAATTTCTTAGGAGTTATTCTCTATTGAATCAATTTATGGATGATATGAGAGTGATTCTAAATTCTACTTGTGTTAGATTATTTTGGATTTTTTGTCTTGAATCTTTATGCTGCAGCTCTAATTCACTAAGTGAAAGAGAAATCTATTCTACCACACTGTAAAGAAATATTGTTTGAATTCAATTGTTAAGGAGAAGACTCTCACACTCTTACTTATTCAATTTCATTCAAACGAGATATTTTTAACAACATCTACATTATGAAGTAAACACAATTGGACTACAATAGATAAAAACAAAATGAAATAACCATGATGTACCAGATAAAAATCAATGTAAATAGCAGATTAAACTAGGTATAAAGAAGATGGAAGTACTTATGCATATAACGATGCACTAGCGAACTCATCACACTGTATTGCTCACACAAAAACAAAGTATTCAAGGAATGAAAAGAAATCTAATTGCATTTGGTTAAAGACCTATCCCCCCATATCCTTCATCGCTGACCTAGAGCTTCTAAACCTTGCAAACAATGGAGACATCTACAGAAATCTAGATTCACTGTGTAAACAGACCAATTCTGTAGCCAATTGCATTCTTTAACAAAAAAATAGGGTATAGAGTCAAACATGAAGAAGAAGACATATTATTTCTTACCTTTAACAAAACCTTGTGGATATGGTGTTTTTTAGGTGGAAAATATAGGAAAAGGGAGGAAACGTAGGCAAAAAGGGGTGTCATAGTAAGACAGTCTTTGGACTCTACATTCCCCCAGGCTAGAGGTTTTGTATGTCCTCATACACTTCATCATTGTCAGTCACTTGTGCCTTCTATTCATCACCTCCAAGTTTCATTTTTTCTTATTTTTGGTAGCTAATGGCATCCTACGTTTTCTCATGAGAATTTTGTATTTTAAGCTGATAATCTCTCTTTGCATTATCATGTTTTCCTTCTTCAACTTTTTGTTCTTTTTATACCACAAGCTCAAATGAAGGATGAGATTGTCACTTTTTGCAATCTAGATCTCACTTTGTGCCTTCAATGCTTGATTCTCATTCTTGAGATACATGTTCAATGTTTCTAATTCAAAAATCTCCTGCTTTAAAATGTTTGAGGCTGAGTGTTCCTGTGGTTCATTTAACTGGTTGCTCCCTTCTCCAAGACTCTGAATTGTTTCCTTAGTTGTTGTCTCTTTTCTTTCCAATGACTCTATATAGTCATATATCTCCTGCTGAACAGGGTTAATACCTAGACTATGCACTGGGCTTCTCAGAGGTGAGCTGCAAGGTGGTGGTGATACCCTCGGTGATGATTCTAGTGACCCTTTTGGAGGACTTTCAAGGTTTTCAGTTGGCTCATTCTTAGTTGTCTCATTCTCAGTTGGTTTGTTTCCCTCAAGATCAATGTACTCTATAGCTTTCGGGATTGTCTGTTGGACTGTGCTCAACCTTGTGCTCCTCCTCAGTCCTGAGGTTTGTAATCCCTATACCTTCTTCTTTTAGTCTCTAATTTTTCTTCTTGAGGAAGGGTCCTGGTTTTTGGTATTTCCTTTGCTCTTTTACTAACTTTCTTCCTTTTAAGATTCCCCTTCTTCATTCTCTGTAATATGTCTACTATGGGCAGCTCTTCTTCTGATAATTTTGGGTGAGTCTTGGGTTCTTGCTCTTTTACGACTTCTATGGTTCTCTTCCTTCCTCTGATGGTCCTACTGTTGCTGGCTTGTTCTGTGGATCTTACTTCAAAATGGTTCCTAACCAGGAAACTCTCCCATTTATCCTCTATACTCTGAAGATGGAACCCAACCACTAACTTTATCACACCATGATGATACATGGTGTTTTCTATAAACTAAATTCTCTTTTGAACGTTTGTAGACATTTTCTTGAGACTGTTTAAGAGAAAGTAAGGAAGATTCATCTGGTGATCTTCAAGAAAATGCATCATCATCCTAACATGGTAAAAATACATATACCCAAAACTACCCTCACAGGTGACAAATTTTTGAAGTATAAGAAATAAATTTCTCCATTTTCTCTTAAGGGTTGTGCTGGGAATACCTTTCTTGAAGACAATGGTGTCCATATTTGGATTTTTGAGGAAGACCTTCCAATCTTCTCCATTAATTCCCTTGTTCTTGGACCATTTTTCCCCTTGGTAATTTAGTAGCCTCTGCTATCATGGATTCTGTTATGGTGATATTAATGTCTCCTATTTCGGTTTCAGTTCCATCAAACGAGCTTGTAAAGGTCTTGGTCACTTCCCTATGAAAACCATTGAATTTTTCAATGAACTGCAACCATTATTTCTTTTGCAACAGCTCGCTAGTTTGAGGGTATTCCTCCATGAATTTCTTCCCTGCTGGCTCAGTTCAAACAATTATCCCCATTATGGAGGATGCTTTTCCTCAAAGACTGGTTACCTTGACAATAGAATTGTGTTGGTAGGGTTTTTCTAAGTGACGGAAGGATGGAGTGGCTATGAAATTTCAGAGTGTAAGAACAGGTGGATTATTATCAAGGTTATAGGAATGAATCTAACGATTAGGCGCATTTAAAATGATGATTTGGTAATTACTTCGGTGGATTTGGAATGAGGATGTGACATGACTTTTAAGTGGTGGCTTATGATATTTTGTTAGGAGGCCATCACCCTTAAGTTATAGTGATTTCATTTTAATTTTTGGCAGTACTATGTCTTCTTAGTCATATATGTAATATATCAATCCTTATTGCTAAATTAAAGTATCAAATGCCTTTGATCCATTTTTTCTAACCTTGTTTGTTGTTCTGAGATTTCTTGCATGTACTTTTCTTTGTCAGTTGTCTTTCAATTCAAATCACCAGGTGTCCTTGTAGGCTAAAGAAATTATTACGCTGTAGAAACTTGTCGTAGCTACGAAAACTTGTCCAAGCTGCAGAAAGTTGTCGAAGCTGCAAAAAGTTGTTGATTCTGCAGCCGAGAAAGAAAAACTTTCAATAAAGGAAATTTATTATTTTCTTTTTGAAAGGAAAATTTGAAGTGCCAACAAAAATTGGTTTCACTCTAAATTTTTTGTATAAACCTACCAACAGCATGTTGGTTTTCATGTTTATACTTTATATATATATATATATATATATATATATATATATATATATATATATATATATACACACACATATAATTTACTCCTTTTTTTAGAGAGTAAACTGCATAAAAATTTCTAAGGTGGAAAAGAAGAAGAATTCTTCTTGATCATTTTCAATTCTGAATTATCTTGGAACATTTTAACAAACTCCTCTTTTGTCAATGGCTTCTAGTACAATCTAAGTCGATGTCCATTTACTAATAGAGGAATTCTCTCTTCATCAATAGTCTTGATTCTAACTACACCATTGTCAAAAACACTTTCAACTTCATAAGGTCCAAGCAAGTGGGTTTGGAATTTCCCTTGAAAATTCTTGAATTTTGAATCAAAGATTAATGCCCAATCTCCTCGATGAAATTTCCTTTCCTTAATGCAATTATCATGCCATCTAGATCTCTGTTTTTGAACTAGGCTAGTTCTCTGGAAGGCTTCTTGTCTAATTTCATCAAGTTCATTTAGTTGTCTCATCCTTTGCTTTTATGCTTCTGATAAGTCAAGATCTAACTAGACTGTTGCCTTATAGGTCTGGATCTGGAACTCTATCGGAAGTAAGACTTGCTTCGCATAAACAAGTTCGTAGGGAGCATTTCCTGTAGTATTTTTCCATGTAGTTTTGTAGGCCCATAAAGCTTCTAGAAGATTTTCCACCCAGTCCTTCCTATGTAAATGTACAGTTTTGGAAAGGATAGCTTCAACCACCTTATTTGTGGACTCAACTTGTCCATTGGCTTGTGGATGGTATGGAGTGTAATTCTAATGTTTGATTTTGTATTGATCCACAAGCTTCTGCACTAATCTGGATGTGAACTATGTTCCTTGATCTGTTACAATTTCTCTTGGAACACCAAAACAAGTAAAAATATCCTCAAAAGAAATGAAACTACAACATTTTCAGTAGCAAAAGGAATTACTTTAGCTTCTACCCATTTAGTGACATAATCAATACATACCAAAATATACTTCTTTTGTGTTGAAGGTGGGTTGATTAGTCCAAAAAAATCTAGTGCCCACTTCTCAAATGGTTCGATGAGCACCTGTGGTTGCAATGACATTTCATTTGAAAGAGTGGGTTTGCCCCTTCTTTGACAATTGTCGCATCTTTTAACATATTCTTTGGTGCCCCTGAAAATTGAAGGCCAACAATATCTTAAAAGCAATATTTTATAAGCAATCCTTCTGTCAGAAAAATGTCCCCCACATGGCTCATCGTGGCAAGATTTGAGTATTTCTAGTATTTTTTCCTCTCGAACACATCTTCTGATGATGAGATCTGGTCCTGTCTTGTATAAATCTTCATTTATCCATGAATAAGATGTGTTATTGTGGACTGTTCTTCTCTTTTCTCTAGGAGATAAATGAAATGTCATTTTTATTGTGGCTAAATAGTTAGCAATAACTGCATACCAAGGTGATTTAGTAGATACTGCAAAAAGATATTCATCGGGAAATTTATCCTCTATGGGTTGATCATTATTTTCATTTTTTATTCTATATAAAAAGTCGACAATTGTATTCTATTTTCCTAGCCTATCTAGAATGGTTATGTTGAATTCTTGTAACAGTAAGAGCCATCTGGTTATTCTCCCATTAGTGACTGGTTTATTCATTAGGTATCTAATGGCAGAATGGTCTGTGTGAGCAAAAATTTAATAGCCAGTTATGTAATGTCTGAACTTTTTAATGGCATGAAATACAGCTAAAAACTCATTTTCAGTTACAGTATAATTTAACTCTGCAAGAGTTAAATTTTTACTGTTATAATAGATTGCATAAGGAGTAAGATATTTTTGTCCCAACACATCTCCTAATGCTGAATCTGAAGCATCTGCTGAGATGTGGAAAGGCAATTTCCAGTTAGGTCCTTTTAAGATAGGTGCTTCATAAATTCTCTTTTTCAAAGTTTCAAAGGTAGCTTGACATTCAGGATCCCAATTGAATTCACAGTCTTTGGTGAACAATTTAAAGAGTGGGGATGCAATTTTTGTGAAGTTTTCTATGAATCTTCTATAATATCTAGTAAAACCGAGAAAACTTCTAACATCGTTTTGACAACTTGGCACTGATAACTTGGAAATGACTTCAACTTTAGATGAGTCTACCTTGATTCCATCTCCTGAAATATGATGACCTAAAACAATTCCTTCGTTAAACATCATGAAACATTTTTCATGGCTTAACGAGAGATTTATTTTTTTACATCTTATTTATAATTTTTCCAAGTGTTCTAGTGCTTCATTGAAATAATATCCATAAACTGTGAAATCATCCATGTATACTTCCACACAATCATGAATAAGATCAGAGAAAATTCTGAGGACTGCTCTTTGGAATGTTGTTGGAGCATTGCATAATCCAAAGGGAAGTACTCAGTAAGCATAAGTTCCCCATGGGCAAGTGAATGTGGTTTTATCCTGACCTTCAAGGGCTACCTGAATCTGGTTATATCCATTGAACCCATGCAAGAAGGAAATTTTTTTTTCCTGCTAATGTTTTTAAGACCTGATATATAAAAAGTAGTGGGAAGTGGTATTTTAATTTTTCTTTATTTGGTTCCCTATAATCGATGCATACTATCCATATTTTGTTTTTCTTAGGACGATTACTAGGGGTGAAACCCACTGACTGTCAGCTATTGGATAGATGGAATTTACATTTAACAATTTCTACAACTCCCCCTTAACAATTTCTTTTAAATTTGGGTTCATTCTCCATTGAGGTTGTCTAACCGGTCTTGCATTCTATTCAGTGTAGATATTATGTATGAAAGTCTTAGGATCAATCCCTCTCATGTCACTGTATTCCCATGCAAAGGAAGAAGAATGTTTTTGTAAAATTTATATCAATTGATTCTTTTGCACTTCTTTCAGGTTTTCATTAACATTCAAGGTTTTTCTTGGAAAGATTTCTATCGAGGAATTCCAAAATTTTTCCATGGGGAGCAATGATACTTGTTTATATGAGAGATACTCATTGCGACTATGATCATAATGTGAGGAACACTCATTATTTTCCAGTAAATTTAGAATTTGGTCTTCCTCTTTTACTTGTTAAGTAGTAAAAATAGGTTGTATATCTTCTTCATCTTCTATCCATTCTTCAGTTTCTATATCTATTGTTCTTCTTGCAGGAGGATATAATGTAAATTTATTTGTAGAATTTACATCTGAGATAAACATGTCACCTGATCTACAACTAATGAAAGCATCAGTTGTAGCTAACCAAGGTCTTCCTAGAATTAATGGATGTCCTCCTAAATTATTCTTGGGTGTTAAGACCATGATATCAACATGATATTCCCAAGAATCTAAGGATACACAAACATCTTCCAACACACCATCAGGTTTAATCACAGATGTATCTACTAATTGCAATAACGTTGGTGTGTATTGAAGGTTAGGAAGCCTAAGTGTGTACATAACTTGTTTGCTCATTATGTTTATGGCTGCTCCTAGATCAATCAGTGCGTTTGGTATTTCAGTTCCATTGATGTGAATTTTTACAATGGGGATTCTTGGATCTAAGTATTTTTTAATTGTTGCCTTCCCCATCATAGTGTCTACAATTTTTCCAACTAACTGAATTATTTTTATGTCTTTTCTTTTTCTCCCTGATCTTTGTGTACTTAGTTCCTTAATTTTTTTTGCAAAAATTGGTATTTATTTTATGGCTTGTAACAAAGGAATTTTAATACAAAATTTCTCAATTCATCCATCATATTGTAATGAGGCAAGATAATTTGTTTTTCTACTCCATCAATTTTCAATCCTTCAGGGAAAGGTAGTCTAGTTGATACCGAGGGTTGTTCTATGATGGGAGTGTTTATCAAAACTTCTTATGTTTTTTTATTCTCCTTCTGAGGGAGAGAGGTCTCCCTTTCTTCTAACTAGGTTTTGTGTTTTTGAAGATCGAATCTTGTTTCTTGAATGACAACAGGGGGTTTTCTTGGTAATACTCTTCTAGACCTTAATTGGACATTATTTAGGTCTAGTGGAGTTATTACATAAGTTTGAGGATTCTACCCCTCCATGTTGTACACCGGTTGTTGTGGTATTTTATTATTAGGATTCGGAAGTGGTTGAGCAGATAATTGATTTGGTTTTTGTGGAAATGGTAGGGAGAACTTTGGGTTTTGATTCTGAACTGGAATTTGTGGTAATGGTTAGCTTGGGGGATTTGATTAGATGGTGGTAGAAATTGTGGTGGAAGGTAAGATGGCGAGTTTGTTGATATTGAGCATAGGCTCCATAAGGATTTTGTCATCCTTGATTCCAAGGTTGTGACTGAGGCTGATCCCAAGGCTGCTAGACTGAATTCCAATTATTTTGTGAAGACTGGAAAAATTGTTGTGGTCTAAATCCTTGTGATTTATTTGGCTGGGGATTTTGCCATGGTCTTTTAGCTATAATTCTGATATTCCTTCATCATTAAATACGGCCTTGGGACCTAGTAAGGATGGAAATTCCTTCGTATCATGATTATCTTCACATATGACACATGTTTCTATGGCTTTTGAATATAAAGGACACTCTCTTAGAGCATGTTTCTTCTGAGATTTGGGACAAAAGATAGATAATGCAGCATTTTCAGAATTTTTCTTGTTTTGTATTTTAAGGGTGTCTATTTGCTCACTTAGGCTCCCTAAAATATCTGTTTTGAAGGAATCAAGCAAATTTCCTAATTCTGCCCTGCTGACTGTCTCAGCTACAGATTTGTTAATTCTTGACAAGACAGGGTCTCTAGGACTCCTTCCAACTCGTGTTTTATCCCTTGAGATATGTACACATATTCTACAAATGGTAGTTGGTAAATATCTCCCTTCCCAGTTAGGTTCAGGAGATCGATCCACTCATCTTTAATAGCTCTGAGTAAGAGGTCTTTTAAGGTTTATTCATCTAAATTATCCATTTTTGCTCTTTTAATATTGTAAACAAACCTCTCTACTAAGTCTTCAAGATTTTCATCTTCTTTTTGTGTCATTTTGAAGACTTCATCTTTAAGGTTACTAGGCATACAATAATCTCTATATTTGCCTAAGAAAGCCTCTTTCATTTTTCCCCGTGTTGTTATAGAATTCACTCCTAGACTCATGAGCCATTTTAATGCTGACTATTTTAATGTAGCAGGGAACAATTTTAACTTTTGCGCATCATGCAGATAGTCATACGATCTGCATAATCCTTCAAATTCGAAGAGAAATGTCTCTGGATCTTCATTTCTTTTTCTGTGGAAATTAGGAAGAATTGAGGGTGATATATTTTTCATTGTGAGGATTGTATCTTCATCAAGAATAGGAAATCCAGAAGGATCTCAATTGCTGCCTCTACCCCCTCCTCTATTCCTATCTCCACCTCTACCTCTACCTCTTCCTCCAATACTATTTTCTTCGCCATGGACATTTTGTACTTCTCCTTCCCCTTCTTTAGCCATGATAGATTCTTCAAACATAATATAGTGTTATTCTAATATTTTTGGTTCCTCTATCAATGGTTGTTCAAAATAAGTTTCTGATTCCTCTTCTTCACTACGAACTTCTAATTTCTCTCCCAAAATTTGCTCATGAGTGGAGGATAGAAAAGCTACTCCTGTAGTTGGGGATGTAGGATTTTATTCAATTACAGCTTCAGTAGAGGAAGTGGGTGAAGTTCTGGATTGGATTTCTGATCTTGAGATTTCAGGAAGCCTTTATCGACCTCTAAAAGGAATTCGGGTTTGAGTAGGTGGTGTGGATTCTCGAAGTCTAGGTGAAGTGAGTGGATTTGTGGGAATTAAACTTCTTCCTCGCCCTATAAATCTACCTCTAGAGTCTCTATCCCTACACATATCATGTTTTGATTTTTTTCTTAACTTCTATTTGTACTTCCCCAGCAACAGCACCAAAATGTTTGGCCAATTTAATGTCTTTAAATTGTCAATCATAAATTGTCAACCAGGGTATGTGTATTGATGAAGTACAAGTGCACTATATGTGCTAGAAGTTATTCCTTATGTCATTATTTTCTTGTTAGGGTCTAAACTTAATATTAGTATGGATATGGTGTCGTTAATTATATTAATGTCTCAATTCCTAAAGTTATCAGCTAATTTCTTAGGAGTTATTCTCTATTGAATCAATTTATGGATGATATGAGAGTTATTCTAAATTCTACTTATGTTAGATTATTTTGAATTTTTTGTCTTCAATATTTATGCTATATCTCTAATTCACTAAGTGCAAGAGAAATCTATTCTACCAAACTGTAAAGAAATATTGTTTGAATTCAACTGTTAAGGAGAAAACTCTCACACTTTTACTTATTCAATTTCATTCAAACGAGATATTTTGAACAACATCTACACTAGATAAAAAGAAAATGAAATAACCATGCTACACCAGATAAAAAGCAATGTAAATAGTAGATTAAACTAGGTATAAAGCAGATGGAAGTACTCGTGCATATAACGATCCACTTGGTGAACTCATCATACTGCATTTCTCACACAAAAACAGAGTATTCAAGGAATGAAAAGAAATATAATTGCATTTTGTTAAAGACCTGTCACTGGTCGTAGGGGGGCCTCCACAAATCAGGCCAAAATATCCAATCAAAGTAGCACATACACACACAAAACCATTTCTATTGCTTGCAAACGAAATTTAACATATTGTTTCAAAATTACATCATCAGGCGCGCACCAAATCATAGTGCGACCATATTTTTTATAACAAGTCTTTGGCATAACAATCATAAGTAATTTAAGTCTAAATATATTTATTCTAACTAACTATATCTTTTTTTTTTCTAGTTAAGACTAACCTAAGTACCCACGGGGGATTTGAACCGATGACCTATCACAAGGAGTGCCTTAACAACGCACTCATTCACCGGAAATCCAAAGCCCCATGGGCATTCTAACTAACTATATCGCTAAACCTTTGATTTTCTATTCCAAAAGCAAATTGATAAGATTTTGATGAAACTCGGATTCCGTTCCGGTGACAATCCTGTGGTTGACTTTGGGGTTTAACCGTGATATCCTACACTCATCTTGATGAACTGGTTCAAAGGGATAGGTAGGGATCCACGAGGGGACCAGTCCTTATCCACCCATATCCGTCGTCACTAACTTGGAGCTTCTAAACCTTGCAAACAATGGAGACAGCTGCAGAAATCTGGATTAGCTGCGGAAACAGACCAATTTTGTAGCCAATTGCATTCTTTAACAAAACAATAGGGTATAGAGTCAAAAATGAAGAAGAAGACATATTATTGCTTACCTTTAATAAAACCTTGTGGATATGGCATTATTTAGGTGGAAAATATAGGAAAAGAGAGGAAACATAGGCAAAAAGGGGTGTCATGGTAAGACCGTCTTTGGACTCTACAAGGGAATCACTAGACCCTAATTTTTAGGATTTTGTGAGGAAAAAGCTCATGGATAGTTGTTGACTTGGATGCCACCTCACCAAATTCGACTTGCTAATCGTTATCTCCAGCAATAACATGATCTTTAGATGAATATAGGATGAGGAATTTTTCAATATGCATGTATTTCATAAAGTACATTATTATTTTAGATTTTCTAATTAAAGATTTTCTAGAAACTAGTTTTTAGTTAGTTTTTTCTTTTCTATAAAGATGTTGGGATGGGGTCCTTAGGGTTAAATTTTGTATAAAAGGTAAAGTATCCATGAAATGTGGAACCGAAGCGCAAAGATAGTCAAAGTCACAGGGACGTTAGTCCCTTAGGTGGGTAAGTGATAGGAAGGTTTTGAGACCCACTCATAGTCCACATACCATGGTATTGTAAGGAAAATGCTATATATAGATGAGTCATACCGAGTCTAGAGAAGTAATTAAGATAGAAGATCATTGCTTTGGGCAAGGAGCTAAGACAAGAAAAGTTTGTTTCCTATACTTAGGCAAAAGGGGAAGGCTCCTGCAGCTGAGTGTGCAGAGACCTTGGTAAGTCCACAGGCTGAGTGCGCAAGCCCCTGCACCGAAGTGCACAAGGAAAATAAGTTTGTACTTGAACGATCATACTTAATAAAGACAATTTTGAGCCAATTTTGATGCAACTATGGATTATTTCTTATTTCTGCAAGTTTTTATTATTTCACTCTGTGTTAAACTTTATATGAATCGATGCTTATCTGGTGTGCGAAAGTAGTAGATCAGTAATATTTATGTATGTCATGAATAATTAAGAACCTTCATGAAGATCTAGAAGTTGTTTAAGTGAAATCATTATAATCATCTGTTTCGGAAGGGTTAGAGTTTGTGAAGGTAAATCTAAGCCCTAGGAGCTGTAGGAACCCTTCACATAGACCTTTGGATGCAGAAACTTGGTTTTGTCATCCCCCAATACTGCTTCAGTAGAGACTGTAGCCTGCGCTATGCAGGTTGTTGCCAAAAGGGCCAGCAGTTGGGGTTTTGTTGGTTGGCACAACTAACGTTGAACCTGGGTCACGCCCCATCAAGCCAACAAATGGTTCTGTTGTCGGGAATGAGATCTTGCTAAAGGGATGTGTGATAAATGGTTCCCCATGAAGAAAGAAATTGAAAGGTGGATTGACTAGAAATTGCACGCGTTTGTAGCACATGAGAACATAAATCTGTGCTTATCCAAGGAAGAGTGGCTGAAAATATACTTGTAGCAGATGAGCTTGAAATCTTCTTCCTCTATTTTCCTTATGAATTGCAAGAGTGAATGTCCTAGTTAGTGGATCGTCAGGGTACATGGAAGCTTTACGGCCTTATTGTGTGGACCCCAGAACTGGTGAAGCGCTTGAAGGCTTCATAAAATAACATCGTGCGGGTTGTTCACCACTGAATCGAGTGTATCTTAGGATGATTCATCACTGAGTTCACGATGGATACGACCATCAACTATAGTGAAGCAGAGTGTAGGTTCTTTAAGGGACCAAGAGTTAAGTACTTAAAATCTCTAAAGTCCTGGATTAAGATGCTATTGTGCGAAAAATGGGTTATTCCATTACATTAATGTTTGGACTACATGAAGCAGAAAACCCTTCAAAAGAAATGAAGAATTTGAATCTGAATACAATTCGTTGTTAGGATCTTCTTATAGTGACAACGAAGGGACTATTCTGAGAACACCACTAAGTGTGTTGTAGATAGTAAGATGGGGTATCCCAGGGATACCCCATCCATCCACTCCAACGCCACCTCCGCCTCCGCCACATACACATACACCTCCACCTCCACCTCCACCTCCGCATCAACCATTAAACATGGCGAACAAGATGAAGATGTCAATCTTTCAACGAGTAGGAAGCGAGGACCTCGAATAGTTCTAGATCATCATGGATGTTGTGTGGAAGGCACAACAGATTACTGATGATAATATGAAGAAAGCGCAGCTAGTCATAGCATTGCAATACAGGGCATTGACTTGATACGTCAAGTTCTGTATGGATAAGCCTGGTAGGATGATGGCAGAGACTCAGTAGGCACTGAAAATTGAGTTTAAAAAGCCTAAGTCTTAGGCGCAGTCTGTAACAGAATTTAAGGAAATACAATAGCGTTTAAATGAGTCTTCATGGGACCTCAATCAAAGGCTAAAGTGCCTGATCTAGTAGGCTAATATGAATATCATGGATGATCAACACAGAGACTGGTACATTGCTTCATTATTGCCTCATCTTGGATTTCCATTATCACAGCAGAAAATAGGAATGCAAGCAGAGGATGTGGAGATCACGATGAGGCTGGAAGCCTCACTACTGCAAGATATGATTGTTGGACTACAACAAATTCAGTCACAATTGGAAAGCCTGCACATGGAGTTGCAGAGCTCGAAGACAGGAAAGGAAGCTTAGTCTGAGGTGTGCGCAGAAGTTTGGTGCATAAAATGTAAAGACAAAGGGCATGATAAGGATCACTTCCTATTTATCAAAATTACCTGATAGGAGGAGCTCTTGTTCCTTTTAAGCCTAAGAAAATTGCGAGACAAAGCATAGGAGTACCCTTATGGTGCATTATCTACCAGTTATCTAGGAAGCACGCGACTGATCATTGTCACCTCTTGTAAAAGTTTGTACAAACTCTGCAACAGTTGTTTTGTACCTTTTGTAAATCAGTTGGGCATGATGAGTGAAATTAATGAAGCTATGAATTAATGATGGATCAGATACCTACATATCGAATGCTAGCAAAAACTTGGCCTTAGGATCAGGGCGCGAGTGAAGTGTGTGGAGGATTCTAGGGCCACGGAAGAGGAAGAAGAGGAGGGGTTGGAAGAGGTCGCAGACAAGTTATTTTCTACAACTATGGAGAAGTAGGACATTTTGCACGTGACTATTAGAACCCAACGCATCCATCCTATCAGTATTGTAGACAGTTTGATCATGTGATAGAGGATTTCCCGGTGCTGATAGCCAAAATGCAAGAGAAAAATGCTCAACCAACCACTCAAAATATACAGATGATGAGGATGGAGCCTTGCAAAGAGGACCATAGCATCAATATCATGACGTGAAGTGGTATTTACATGGGAGAAGATAAAGGAAAGCAACCAAAAAACGAAGGTTGGGTGCACAAGGATGCCAAAAAAGAAGTTGCATTTGATATCCACAGGGCTAAGGAAACTTTTATGTAAGCCAAGAGGAACTTCGTTGAGGCTTCTACGTCAAGAAGTCAGAAGAAACCGACTAAAAACAATGAAGCACAAGATGTGGATCCCTTGCTATTTTCTACTTTTTTGAAAACATGTATGAAGTTGTTGTGGGATAGGAAGGTGTTGGCCTAGTGGGTCTTGACCCAAGTTCAGAGTTAGTTTTTCCAAACAAATCCCTACACTACTGGCCCTTTCAGCATCAACCTATAGTGCGCGGACTGAAGTCTCACCCAAAGCAGTATGGGGGGATGTTGAACCAAGTTTCCGCACCCAGAGATGAGTGCGATGTCATTTTATGCCCTAAACCTACCTTCACAAAGATTGATAAACCTTTAGGGCTTATCGATATAAATTCCCTTAATCAGCTTCTATACCTACATGAACTTTCATGACTCTCTTTCGCGGACCCTAAACAAGTGAATCATCCACTTACGCGCCTCTGTGATTACCATAAATCCTGCATTTTCCCATATCGGCTCAAGTGTTTGATAACTTTAACATGCAACAAAATATTCTTCGCGTAAACAGTTACTATTACTTGCGTTCATATGACAATATAAATCAAGTAAAATCGCGCATAAATACAGTATTAATTCATAAACCCATCATTCATCATAACATAATAGCGCATTATTGATAGCATAAGTAAATAGACAAACACAGGAATTTCTGGAATAATCTCTTTATTAATACTTTAGTTCTGCTTACAGAATCAAGACTTCCCTACACACTCAGCTGTAGGGGTCAGCGCACTCAGTTGTGGACTCTACTCTAGGCCTTTCTGTACACAGTTGTAGAGCCTCTCTTCTACTCTAAGACTTCTTCGCTCTCTCTTCTACTAACCCATTACATTCATCTTCATCATCTTCGTTGCATGCCTTAGACTCTCTAAGACTCTCCTACTTATACAATCCCATGGTCCGCGGACCATCGGTAGATCTATAAAATCCGACACAACTTACATAAAAGAAGGTTAAAACCCTTTATGACACTTTACTATCTACATGCTTCGTGACCACATCTTGTGGAGACTTTACATTTTCTACAACAAAACTTGGGCTTTTGCCCCAAAATTGACCCTAGGGTACCCTGTCCCAATAATTCCCCAACACAAATATCGTGACTCGCCCTCGATTCACTCTGCTGGTCTAGAGATCTTACTATGGAGACCTCCCAAATCAGCTTGTGCCACTGCTATCTCAGCTGCGCTCTGCGTGGCTGCCTATTTGATCTGCTCCACCAGCTGCTCTGTTGCTAGTCCTGCACTGTCTGCCTTGATCTTCTATTGCATTCTCTGTAGGCATACCAACTTCTCCTCTATGTTGGTGGAGATAACATGGGCCTCATCCATCCAAGGCCCCAATTTGGCCTTGAGGACCACCTCTTTCCTCTGCGTTGCTTCCACATGTTCAAGCAATTGTTTTGCCTCATGTAGATTGGCCAATCGTTGTGCTATAGGGACGGTGCATGTCATTTCTCTTGATTCAGCATATGACTACTGCAATTCACAAACCTTTGTGTTTAACCTCTATAGGTTAGGATCTTCCTACAGAGCTATGACTGCCTCCATAGATTGCTCGAAGAGCATGGTGCAATCCACCACCACGGCATCCACTGTTGCGGCTCCATCCTTCATAGCTGCTCCGCGTTGTTATCTGACCTTTGGTGGAGTTGAAGGCTATGACTTCAACTCCAACTCAGTGATTTTCCGGTTCAGTTCAAACTAAACCTTGGCCACTTCCATCTTCACATTGTGCACACCTGCAACCAACTTCCTAATCTTTGCCTCCAACGGCGCTTCCTCTGGGACATGCAGTTTAGGGACTATTCTGCATGCCTCAGCTACCACAGCTGCAATTTGGTTGTTTTATGCCTGAACTTTCTTCTGGGCCTCCAGCTGCTGATTTTTCCATGAACATTCATTTGTTGTTGACTTTCTACTCGATAATCAGGCTCAGCACGCGCTGCTCTTGGGCCTGAACTTATGTTGTCATACATGCTTGTAGTGTGTGAAGAAACTTTGTGGGGAGCGCAGCCAGGTTGAGGCCAATATTCTTCAAAGTTCTGAAAATATCCTTGTAAGAGGTTGCCTTCACACTCAAAGCTCCATCAGGTAGTGTGATTGCTGGGAGATCCAATGATTGAACCATCTATGCTGCTTGAGTGGTCCCCGGTGCCAAATTGGTTGATGCAGCGCTACTTTGTCATGCACCTGCCTGTATTCACATCGTCTAGATCTGCAGCTTGCGCAGATCCTTCTGGATGGTGTTCAGTGCTTTCTTTTGTTGCTACTCAAACTTTTGCAGCAGTTCTACTATGGTATCCCGCACCTCGTCTCCAATTTCATCCAAGTCGCCATTTGTGAAAGTAATCAAATCTAGCGACAACCTAGTGGCTTTCATCTTATTTCATGGTACTTCCTTTTCCTACTCCTTGTACTGCTTTATTCGGAGGAAGTGCTTTCCTGCGGCTCACCGCCGCCCTACTCTGACCACTCTTTCCCCTCCGTTTGGGGCAAAGGAGACTTCTGACTTCTTTCAGATCCGCGCTCTTCCTGCTCCACCTGTTCCTTCGCGATGTGTTCCGCTTCTACTCGGGCCTTTTCCTCGGGGTCTTTATTCTCTTCTCAGCTAACCGTTGAACCTTCTACTTGTCTGCTTTGTTTTTCTTTTTCTTCATGGACTTGCTAGTCCCGGCAGCCACATTGGATGTGGAATGCCACTTTGTTGGCCAACGCTTGATGACCTCTGCAATAGTGTCATCTGTAGCCAGGTAGGGTAAGTCGAACCATTTTTTCTTGGGGTCCTTTCACACCCGAATGTAGACATGGTGGAAGTCCACTTTGAACTCCGCGTACCTTGAAAGTTGCTTGAACACGGTTGGTGACAACTGTAGATTTTGGTTGATGGCAATGTGAATGCTCACCTTCATCAGTACCCAAAATACTTTGCTCTCTGTGACCTGCGTAGCATCTTTGGTCGACTAGAGAGATGAAATCTCGGTGGCTTCTGGTAAATCCTTCTCCACTGGAGGAAATTGGCTATCCTCCAGCAAATCCCAGGTGACGAGCACAATTGAGAACAACAGCCACGAATAGTGAAAAGTCTTACTATCGTCATGTGTCTCTCTACAGTTTGTGAGGAACTTGCTACAGGGGTAGCACACCCAGTTGAATTGTACACCCTCCATGCACTGAGCTTCCAACTAAACCACTAGTGTCGGCACCTCATCCACGGGGCACTTTCGCATAACTTTGCCAACCAGAATCTACATGGCAATCTTGACTGCGGGGTCAGTGATTGAGGTGATCGAGTACCCGCGTGGCTTTTTGACAACTTTAAACGTGTCCTTCATCTTCTCAACAAGGTCATGCTTGCTCATCTTTCCGCCAAACACCTTGGCCAAATTCAATCCTAAATGGGGCAATAATTCGATCCGATGGATCAGCATATTGGTGATGGGGATCGGCTCATTCAGCCACAAGCACCCATCATACACTAGGCACAGCAACTGCTTAGTGATGGTCAGGTTTATCGAGGCGTGGTGGTAATGGGGCACCCATAACAGGTTCAACAACCCTGACTTGTTGACTCTGTGAAGCCATTCCGCTAGAGCCAATGCAATGACACCAGACTCCTTGTAGAGAACCCTCCTCATGAAGGTTTCTATAGCAAGGTGGGTGAACCACTTTTGGTCCACCAAATCCCAATCTTTGAGTTTCAAATGCGGGGTCCGCGCCAAGTGCAGACCTTAAAAGGTTATATTCTTTGGTAGCAGGGATGTGTTAAGGAGGAAATGTCCCTCATCTGGGTCCTTCACGACCTTCACTTTGCCTTTGGCGAAGGTATATACTCCGACAACCTAGATATGGGATCTACCCCCTCAATGTCGATATCTTCCATGCCCTTCTCTGCCTCAAGATCCACCACTTTCCCCTTTTCCTTCACGCTCAACTTTTCTTTCCACTGAGCCTATGGAACTGAATGTTTCTGTGGTGACTCACGCACTACATCTTCTTCTTTTTCTTATCCTTCTTCGGCTTGGGGACCTCCTTTATTAGCGTATGCTTCGGCCTAGGAAACCTCGGTGCCATAGGAACTATTAGTGTCAGTCTTTCCAGCCTTCCTCCAGTGATCAAATATGCTCTTACAAAGTGGTCTCAGAGTGTCAAGGTCAAATTTTGTCATTTCAAAGAGTTTTCAAGCAAAATTTGGTCACTAGGCATTAGGTCTAGGGTTTGCTTTCACTCCTTCTAAAAGTTGCCCAAATGCCAATCTATGTCTCTATTCAGCTGATTCTATCATCATTCATAGGGTTTTCATTATCATGTCAGTGTCTAATGAGTCATTTTACACCTTGTCCATGCTTCAGTTGTGCCCAGGAAAGGTCATTTCCCTCTCCTAGGGTTTTGAAGCTAATTTCTCTTGGACGGTCAAATAATCGGCAAAACTTGTATCCAGATGTTCATACACCTTCCCCTATCCTTCATGTACCTTATCAAATTCTTCCCATCACTGAGATCCCCCAAATTCCTCATTTTTGCAGAAACCCTAGTTTCTAGCTACAACCTGGCAATTTTCTAGGTTTGGCCTGTGTTTTGCCCTTTTGGACCCCTTCCCCTCACTCAATCTCTGAGATTCCACTTTCCCCTGCTTCCTAACATCCCTCCCCACTCCCAAAAATTTCCCCAAGAATTTAGAAGCCCCCTATCCCCTTCATTTCGCTCCATTTCGACAAAATTCCTTGTTTCACACATCGGGACAAGTCGCACTCAAATGATGTTCCATAGCAATAAAAGATGAATTTTGGAAAACTGAGAGAGGTTTTTGTCCATAACATGACAAATAAGAAAACCCTCCTTCACTTTTTGCACAGGTGTCATGGTTTTAGAGAAATGTCAAAATTGCAATCGCCAGATCCAAGGAGGTTGGTCAAAGCACAAAAACGGAGAAAAAGGCCCGATCCCCTCCACATCTTGGCCGAGGCTTCCTTGAAGGAGCATGGCACTAAATATCTCAGCCCCGGCACAAATTCCAAGAAATTTTGAGCATTTTGGGTGATTTTTGGTTTTTAAGGCAAAAAACAGGTTTTTCCGCTTGACAGGTCTCACCCCCTGCGCGATCCTTTCACTTGGCAACTCTATTTTCAAAAAACTCAACATTTCTGGATTTGGCATGAAAATTTACACATGCTCACCCATTTCCAAGAGATTTTATTAAGTTTTGGGCCTCCTAAAAGTCAAAAAACAAGCAAAAAATGACTTTCTGCCACATTTTTGACACACAGAAAGCAGTCTTGAGAGATTGCAATTTTGGAGGGGTAAATGACCACCAAATTCAGAAATTATACTTGGGTTGGAAGGTAGACATACAGACCTTTCCAACAAGCCTACTCTTGCCCCATTTGGACACCTGAAAGTGCCCCAAAAGTGCTCTCAAAGGCGCGCGACCCGTTAGGATTTGGCGCGCGACCCGTGAGGCAAATTGCTCAGGATTTCAGCCTACAGCTCAGCAAAACGCAATTTTGACTGTGTTTGACTTTTTGGAGTTTATTTTTATCCTTTTTGTTGTAAATGATGTAAATTTATGACACTTTTACACTTATGTATCTCTTCTGGAAGATTCATTCATGCGATAGGTGAAAATTAAATGAATGAATTGGTTTCCTAGTTTATAGAGGCAAGTTGTTTTGACTGCCTAGTTTTCATTGCTTAGTTTAGAAGTGGTTGAAACAGCTCCTAGGATAGTGAGCTCGACCCCTAGAGGTAGGGAAAGATGTTAGATGATCTATATTATGTACTCTCTTTCTCATTTTCATGGTTGGACTCTGGAGGGAGAAGCTCTTATTGTATTACTCACTGTATCTCTGCAATTTTTGGCAAAGGAAGACCAGGGTTTTGCAGTCCTTTTTGGGATTCTTGTGGTCACATGTATTGATGGTGTGTTTCTCTTTGTACTTGTAAGTGTGTTATGTGAATCATTTCCTTACTTTTCCTTCTGCACATTAGGCAAATGAAGTGTTAAAGTAGAACTCATGATTGTCATGCTCTGCTTTTAAGTTTGCTTAATATCAATGTTTTTGACTGTTTAAAGGGAATTCAAGGTTATTGCTTGCCCTCTTTAACTCCTCACCGGTCATTCTCATCCATCCATCTCTATTAAAGGCATCAATACTGTTTCATACCTCGCCCCAAAGAACCCCCTGCGAAAACTGTGTCCAATCCTCGCACCTAAAATTGCCATTTCCCCAATTTTCCACCAAAAACCCTAAAAATCCCAAATCAACCCTTTTGATTAGTTTACTGGCCTAAAATCAGTGTTACCCTATTGGTTATCTCGCCCATTAAAGATCTTTATCGAGATAGACCGAAGAGAGCCCTCTCCTGCCCCGTAGGGCTAGCTACGAGGCTAAGTGGTTTGATGTTGCCTTGAGGTTTACCTTTCTCAGCCTGAGGTGAAATTTCAAGCGCTAACATATTGGCGACCATACTGGGGAGAACAAATTGTTTGTTGATTGATGTGTTGGTTTCATAAGTCTTAGACAGAGCCTGAAGTTATGCCAGGTAGCCTTCGAAACGCTTTTGCTTTGCATAAGCGGAAGTAGATAAACGCTGCTTCAGTCCATCTTCGTGAGCTTGTGAATACAGCACTTCATTTGCATTTCACCCCAGTACATGTATCAAGTTCAGATCTGATTGTTGATAGTGGACAACGATCAGACACTGACAAGGCTGAAATCATTCACTGGCGACTCCTTCACTGAAAACTCCAGAGATCAATGCTTCATGGTGACTTCACTGCAGAGAGATCAATAGCTTTGAGCTTTTCAAGATGGATCGGATTGCAAGAAGATACGCTCCCCTGAGCCTAGATCACATCCCTGGTTTTCCAAATAAAATTCCGAAGGTAGATTGGTTAAGGAATCTGCCTACATTTAATGATGATGGTAACAAGGATGATGCTTTACATCTAGTTAGATTTCATATGCATATTCGCAAGTTGAAGGTTGATTTTCCTGAAGATTGCTTGATGAAAATATTCTTGGCCACTGTGGAAGGTAAAGCCCAATCGTGGTATGAAAGTTTGCCGCCTGCTTGTATTTACTGTTTAAAGGATTTTCATGCTATGTTCATTGAACGATATAAGGACTCTTATCCATCATTAAATTTAGTTCAAGACTGTTTCAAGCATGCTTGTAGTTTTATTGAAAGCCTTGAGAAATATTATGAAGATGATAATTTTATGGACGTTGAGATTATGGAGACTCTGTATGAGAACCCATTTCAGCAGCACACAGAAATCTTAGAGGATACTTGTCAAGATCAGCAGGCTGAAGATTTCCATATGGTTGAAAATGAGGAAAGAGCAAATGTTGTTTCAGATCTATCCATAGAAGAAGACAGCATGCAGGTAACGCAGGAAAGTAATGTTCCAATCTCAGAAAGTGATGATGATAAATCAGATCGGGAGATAAATTGTGATGAGGCAAAACATGTTGTTCCGGATCTCATAAAAGAGAGTTGTATTGTCGCGGCTGCCTCAAATGAAGAAAATGAAGTAGCAGACCTAAATGCTCTCATCTCACCAGCACTAGATCTTCATGAGGAGGTAGTCCATTGCCTCTGTGAAAACCAAGACAAGATCTTTGTTCAAGTAAGTGAAAAGGTTTCTCTGGATGAATCTATGATAGCTGATAGAAATGTTAGTGTTGGGTTTCACGAAACATCTTAAATTTCTTTTCTCATGATTGATGAATGTAATGAGAATTTGGCTATCATATCATATGAGGATGACCTACCATATATTCAAACTACAAAAGATCAGACCATTCAGGATTCCATTTCAGATTCTTCCTCTTCATATGTTTCATGTGCTGAAATGCTTTTCCAAGAAGAGATCTGCCCATCCATTTGTTCAGAGTTTTTTGAAACCCATGAACATATTTTTACCGAAGCACAAGATGAAGGCAAATCAGAATTTGAAACAAAGGATACCTTGTTCTTTCAGCAGGAGGTGGCAATGTCAAGTCTTCATGTTTTCCAGGATCCAATGGCAGATTTGTTGCAGCCAGCAGTGAAAGTGATTATTGTTGTGTTCAGTGATGAAGGAGATCATGGTCAGCTATATTTTTGGATGCCCAGTGATATGTTTGTATTGTTGACCAGAAGACCTAATCAGGAGAATCAGTCAAGAAGGCATCTACTTGATTGGTTGCATTGGCATTTTGATATAGTTTGATGGTATATTGTCTTGTAAGAAACAAGGTGGTTGTCATCATGATTTCAAATCGTGATGAACTACTGCCCTTCAATAAGCTTTGTAAGTTCTTGTTTTAGTTAAGTCAGTCATGAGTCATTTGTGAGTCAGTTTTCAGTCATGTAGGTTTCATAATTGAGTCGGTTTGAATCAAGTTTCAGTCAATAAATGAGTCAAAGTCTTGTATTGTTTGTCAAATAATGACTCCATCGCCCAATGGTTGAAAGCACTGGTCTGCTCTCCTAGAGGTCTGTAGTTCTTGGCACCTCCAAGGAGCTACCATCCCCATTGGAGCCAATGTTAGTGTCAGTCTTTCCAGCCTTCCTCCAGTGATCAAATATGCTCTTACAAAGTGGTCTCAGAGTGTCAAGGTCAAATTTTGTCATTTCAAAGAGTTTTCAAGCAAAATTTGGTCACTAGGCATTAGGTCTAGGGTTTGCTTTCACTCCTTCTAAAAGTTGCCCAAATGCCAATCTATGTCTCTATTCAGCTGAGTCTATCATCATTCATAGGGTTGTCATTATCATGTCAGTGTCTAATGAGTCATTTTACACCTTGTCTATGCTTCAGTTGCGCCCAGGAAAGGTCATTTCCCTCTCCTAGGGTTTTGAAGCTAATTTCTCTTGGACGGCCAAATCATCGGCAAAACTTGTATCCAGATGTTCATACACCTTCCCCTATCCTTCGTGTACCTTATCAAATGCTTCCCATCACTGAGATCCCCCAAATTCCTCATTTTTGCAGAAACCCTAGTTTCTAGCTACAACCTGGCAATTTTCTAGGTTTGGCCTGTGTTTTTCCCTTTTGGACCCCTTCCCCTCACTCAATCTTTGAGATTCCACTTTCCCCTACTTCCTAACATCCCTCCCCACTCCCAAAAATTTCCCCAAGAATTTAGAAGCCCCCTATCCCCTTCATTTCGCTCCATTTCGACAAAATTCCTTGTTTCACACATCGGGACAAGTCGCACTCAAATGATGTTCCAGAGCAATAAAAGATGAATTTTGGAAAACTGAGAGAGGTTTTTGTCCATAACATGCCAAAGAAGAAAAAAATCCTTCACTTTTTGCACAGGTGTCATGGTTTTAGAGAAATGTCAAAATTGCAATCGCCAGATCCAAGGAGGTTGGTCAAAGCACAAAAACGGAGAAAAAGGCCCGATCCCCTCCACATCTTGGCCGAGGCTTCCTTGAAGGAGCATGGCACTAAATAGCTCAGCCCCAGCACAAATTCCAAGAAATTTTGAGCATTTTGGGTGATTTTTAGTTTTTAAGGCAAAAAACAGGTTTTTCCGCTTAACGGGTCTCACCCCCCGCGCGACCCTTTCACTTGGCAACTCTATTTTCAAAAAACTTAGCATTTCTGGATTTGGCATGAAAATTTACACATGCTCACCCATTGACAAGAGATTTTATGAAGTTTTGGGCCTCTTAAAAGTCAAAAAACAAGCAAAAAATGACTTTTTGCCACATTTTTGACACACAAAAAGCAGTCTTGGAAGATTGCAATTTTGGAGGGGTAAATGACCACCAAATTCCGAAATTCCACTTGGGTTGGAAATTAGACATCCAGACCTTTCCAAAAAGCCTACTCTTGCCCCATTTGGACACCTAAAAGTTCCCCAAAAGTGCTCTCAAAGGCGCGCGACCCGTCAGGATTTGGCGCGCGACCCGTCAGGCAAATTGCTCAGGATTTCAGCCTACAGCTCAGCAAAACGCAGTTTTGACTGTGTTTGACTTTTTGGAGTTTATTTTTATCCTTCTTGTTGTAAATGATGTAAATTTATGACACTTTTACACTTATGTATCTCTTCTGGAAGATTCATTCATGAGATAGGTGAAAATTAAATGAATGAATTGGTTTCTTAGTTTATAGAGGCAAGTTGTTTTGACTGCCTAGTTTTCAGTGCTTAGTTTAGAAGTGGTTGAAACAGCTCCTAGGATAGTGAGCTCGACCCCTAGAGGCAGGGAAAGATGTTAGATGATCTATATTATGTACTCTCTTTCTCATTTTCATGGTTGGACTCTGGAGGGAGAAGCTCTTATTGTATTACTCACTGTATCTCTGCAATTTTTGGCAAAGGAAGACCAGGGTTTTGCAGTCCTTTTTGGGATTCTTGTGGTCACATGTATTGATGGTGTGTTTCTCTTTGTACTTGTAAGTGTGTTATATGAATCATTTCCTTACTTTTCCTTCTGCACATTAGGCAAATGAAGTGTTAAAGTAGAACTCATGACTGTCATGCTCTGCTTTTAAGTTTGCTTAATATCAATGTTTTCGACTGTTTAAAGGGAATTCAAGGTTATTGTTTGCCCTCTTTAACTCCTCACCGGTCATTCTCATCCATTCATCTCTATTAAAGGCATCAATACTGTTTCCTACCTTGCCCCAAAGAACCCCCTGCGAAAACTGTGTCCAATCCCCGCACCTAAAACTGCCATTTCCCCAATTTTCCACCAAAAACCCTAAAAATCCCAAATCAACCCTTTTGATCAGTTTACTAGCCTAAAATCAGTGTTACCCTATTGGTTATCTCGCCCATTGAAGATCTTTATCGAGATAGACCAGAGAGAGCCCTCTCCTGCCCCGTAGGGCTAGCTACGAGGCTAAGTGGTTTGATGTTGCCTTGAGGTTTACCTTGCTCAGCCTGAGGTGAAATTTCAAGCGCTAACAGGAACTTCTATTAGAACCTCCATACTCCCAACCTCAGGAGCAGCTCCCTCTGAGGCAATAGCCCCTCCAGTGCTTGCAGTTTCTACGAGACCTGGTCCTAACATGATGTCCCGAATAAGCTTTTTGTCTGACTCGGGACATTGATCAAGCACGAGGCTTGCGAGCAAATCCTTAAACAACTCAGGGTTCATGCAACAGATAGCACAACACAGAAATTCTCAGAATGCAAAGTGTTTTTCATTGGATGGCCAATTCATATTCGACCATTCCCCCAAAAATCAATCCATAAATGCTAGATTGGCAGCAAATTTTCAAAGATTTCACTCTTAAATTCAGTCTTAAATGCCACCCCCCACTCCTCCTAACTGTCTCGTCACTGTCAAATCATGAACAATGATGGTAATGGTCACTTTCTAGCTGCACTGCGCGATCTTCCCCCCTATAGTGCAACCCCCTTCACGCTTCTTCTGGTACTGTGACACCATCTTGTTTCGTGTAGACCCCTTGTCGTGTAGCTCTACAAACCAAGCAATGTAGTTTATAGTCTCGCGCCTCCTTGCAGCTGCCTCAAGCACTAAGACTATGCTACCATCATGTAGTCATTCGGTTGGATCCTTGATGTATGGCTTCAATCGGCTTCCATTTACCTTTCCTGGAAATGGATCTCCATTAAATTTCACGAGCGGAACTGCTCCTCCATCGATAATCTCTTTAATAGCGTATGGCACCGACCAATGCATCTGAATTTTCTTGGAAACTTATCAAACTTACTATCATATAATAAAACTAAATCGTTTACCTTGAAGGTGTGCAGTTTGATGTGCCAATCATGCCAAGCTTTTTCGCGTTCCTTCTGAACCTGTTGATGGAATCCAACCAAAAACCTATCTTCCTTGAGCTCTGTCAGCGGTGCAAGCCGCTCTTCTAAGGCTCTGCGGTCCTCCATTCATGTGCATGTCACTATGCATAGATTAGGCACAATGTACTCCATAGGTATCACAACTTCTACGCCATAGACTAGCCTAAAAGGTGTTTTACCAGTAAGCTTCTTACAAGTAGTTCTGTCAACCCACAACACTGCTGGTACGTGCACGTCCCAATCATTCCTCTGCGCATTGCAAACCTTTGTCATCATGTTCTCCAGTATCTTATTAAATAGTTTCAACTATCCCATTGGCCTGAGTATGATATGGCATACTCTTCAGATGATAAACTTGGAATTCTTCTGTCAGTGCATTGACCATTTCATTGAGGAAATGTGTACTGCAATCACTCATCAAAATCTTTGGGCAAATGAACCTGGTCAACACATATTCAAATAAGAAATTCATTTTTGTTGCCCTTGTACAATCCTTCATGGGTTTTGCCTCCACCCATCTGTTCAAATACTCGATCGCGGTGATGATATACCGTGCACCTATCTTCTTGCCTAGAGGTTGAATTGGTCCTACAAAATCAATTACCCATTTGTCAAATGGCTGCAATGATACCTGTGGAATCAAGGGTAGCTCATCCCTCTGCGATAGCTTGCCGGTTCACTAACATGCATCACACGCCCTACAATATGCTATGGAATCCTTATGCAACATTGGCCACCACAACCCAGCACGTAAAATCTTCTGTGTTGTTGCTTTTCCTACATAATGCCCACCCGCAGCTCCTCCAAGAGCTTCAGGAAGGACACTGTTTCATTCATATCAGGCGCATAACATCGTAGTATTTTGTCTGATCCCATCTTATACAAATGGCCTACAATAAGAGAAAATTATGCCGCGTGCACAATTAATTCCTTCTTTTGTTGACTAGTGTATCCCTCTAGAGTCGTTCTTGTAGTTAGGAAGTGGATAATGTCTGCAAAGTGATTGTCTGCTATGCACACCATAAAGAGCTGTGCATCAGGGAATCCCTCCTCTAAATTGGTAGGCTCCTCTCCTATTTCAATATGCGATAGATGATCTTGCCCCACATTCAATCGCCCTAGCTTCACAATTACTTTGAAATCATACTCCTAAAACAACAACAGCCATCTGCATATTTCCCCCCCAACACAGGCTTGTTGACTAGGTACTTTAATGCATAATGGTCTGTATACATCTTAAAGTGTCCACCTAGTAGGTAATGTCTGAACTTTTGGAGCACATACACCATAGCCAACCCTTCACACTTTGTCGTCGAATAATTCTTTTCAGCCTTAGACAACTTCCTGCTTGCAAATGCTATAGGGTGATCCAATTCTCCTTCACCAGCCTGTGTCAGTACTGCTCCCAACACAATACATGAAGCATCCACATGCACATGAAACTCCTTCTTCCAATCCAAGAAGACTAGGATCGGTGCAGTGACCATTTTCTCCTTCAATACATCCAGACTCCACTGACATTCTTCATCCCAATAGAATGTAGCGTCCTTCTTCAATAGTTTTTCCATCGGCACGGTAATCTGGGCATAACTCTTGATGAACTTCTAATAGTATCTAGTATGACTTAGTGTTGCGCGCAGCTGTTTAACACTCCTTAGCACCTCCAAATTAATGATAATCATGATCTTAGTAGGGTCCACCATTAATCCTTGTCTGCACACTACATGACCCAGCAAGATTTCGGAAGGGACGCAAAATAAGCACTTCTTCAAGTTAAGCATGATATGATACCTCTGGCATGTATCTAGCATTAAGCGCAAACCAGCTACATGGCATTTTATCAGTCCAAACATTGTCCAATCATCAAAATATACCTCCAAAAACTTGTGAATTAACTCTTTGAACGATGCAATGACTACGCGTGAGAATATTGCCTTCGCATTCTTAAGTCCAAAAGGCATTACCATATACTGAAAGCATCCCCATTCAATCACGAAGGTAGTCTTGCTCCTGTCTTCTGGCATGATCTCTATCTGATGGTATCCAGAGAACCCATCAGTGAATGAATAGGTCCCCTAGCTGCCAACATTATCCAGTAATTAATTTGTGAATGGAGTTGGAAAAGGACCATGAACGCAAGCATCGTTCAGCTTCCTGAGATCTACACAAATCCTTATTTCATTCTTCTACTTCTTTTCCTGAACTACCATTGGACTCACCTAATCAGATTCCTCCACTAGTTTGATAATACCCGCTGCAAGCATCTTATCCAACTCCAAGTGTACCTTTTTCTTGTACTTGGGATTAAGGCGATATGGCCTCTGCTTAACAGGCTTCGCATCTGGTTTCAAAGTTATTTTCATCACTCCCAAATCACCTATGATGCCTTTTAAGTTTGAAAACTTTGTGGGAAACAAATCCTGATATTCGCGGAGCAACTCAACGACCTTATCCACTGTAGCATCATCCCAGTAGTCCCCTATATTCGCAAACTTCAGCTCCGCCTCTGTGCCAATGTTCACTTGTCTGGTTTTTAGTGGCACGGTGATATCTGGATTCTCTATCTGTATCCCTCAACTTTGTAGTGGCCTTCTACCTCTAGGATATTAATGTTCCTTGGATCCTCGTCTTCTTCTTCAACAGTCACATTATAGCACTCCAGTGCATGGTGTAGCTGGGTGCTCCAATCTAGTTGAATCAAATCCAAAGGAGCCTGCGGTATTCTGAAGATTGCTACCTTGACCTCTTGCAGTGCCTCATCAATACATTTGAACCCATATTCAAAGATGAATGTCATCAAGAATCCCTATCTCAAAATGTCCCATTCCTCAGTACCATGGCGGAGCTCTATTTCCAAGTACCAATTCATGGGTATTACATCCAAAGTGTGACAGAATAGATGTACCCACTCAAGTTGCGGCTCCATCCCATAAACGTTAATCCATTCTTCCAAATGATCGTGCAGACCATTCATTCCATCGTATTTCTCTGTTAATCAGACTTTTGGTCGACCAAACCTCAATCGCATCATCTTTTTGTACTTGCGCCACCCATCAAAATTGTCTTTATGCGTACCCCACCACCTACATTGCCAAATCCAAGGCTTGGAAGCGATGCTTCTCTGGTACTTCCTTTCAAATGCATCCAAAAATTTATCTATATCAGTTAGACCATCATAATAATGCAAACTTCTTACCTCAGATGATACACAGTGCAATGATTTAGTCATTATGTTACAGCGCAGCGTAGATACTTCGTGCAACCTATTCTTCCAGTGTTCCAAATCCTCATCTGAATCTGATGTACAGGAACTTTTGTGGTCCCATGCAATGTGTCCATCTGCTGTTGAATTCACCCAATCTTGGTCTCGTGCTATTATTTTGTAGATCTGGTCCAAATCATCATCACTTTCATAATCGCGGACCAGTTCAGTATAGCGCATCCTTCTGCAAGGTCCAAAGGTACTACTACGCAGAGTGACTTCCTTTCAAATGACATCGTCCTCTTCTTCAAATTGATCACCCCATTCATATCAATATTCCAATCAATCCCCAAGAGCGCGGGGTGGGGATTGTTGCCATCAACAATCTCTATCACTTCAAAAATAGCAAACGTGCTCGCGCCTTCAATATCTACTGTCACTCCCTGCAATCTTCCCATGGGGATAATCTTTTGTTGATTTTCCATCCTTAATTGAATTGGAGACCACTGCAGCACAGGTCTCCCCATTCTTTCCCATGTTTGTTTAGGCAATACGTTCGCATCCGACCCCAAATCCAGAATAACTTGATCCATTTCATACTCTCATATTTGCACAGTGAGCCTCATCTCATGCCCTATTCTTGCCTTATACTTACCAATTTTCCTGACTACGCGAGGTCCTTCAGGAGCATTTCCTTTACTGGCACATTTATTTATCAACTCCTGTAACCCTTTCACGGCCTTGATATCGTGTACCAACTTCATACAGGTCTCCAAAAAGGTAGTAAGCATGGAGGGGTCCATTTCTTTAGATATCTTATCCTGACTTCCTAAGGTAGAGGCCTCAGCAAAGCTTTTCTTTGCTTCCATGAATGCTTCTTTCGCACACTCCAAATCAAACCCAACCTCTTTTTCTAGAGCCTTGTGGACCCATTCACTCTCTTCAAGCTGCTTTCCCTTATCCTCACCAGTCATCATTCAACTTCGCAACACGATATTTACATTAGGATCCTCTTCGGGGGGTTCAGCCCTCATCATCTGCAGGTTCTGGGTAGGTTGTTGAGGTTGCACTCTCTTCTCCTACATCTTAGCTATTAATACAGGGAAATCTTCTATCGCGTGATAAAACTGAGTACAGTATCAACATGACAGGCATGGCAGGATCGTACACTCCCATGCATAGTGTCCTAACACTCCACAATTGTAGCAAATAACTTGCCCCCAACCTCTCACAGGTCCTCCTCCTCCGCGGCCTCATCTGCACCCCTAATATCCTTCGTGCACTCCCCCAGTGCCTTAATCTGGAGGCCAAGTCTCTGTCTGCATTCAATATGCAAGCATTCTTTCCACAATCAACTCATAACTATGGTAGTTACGCTCGTCATAGCCCACCGATTTGAAGAAGTTGCAGAAGAGCTATTGCGGTGTCTGCACAAATTTTTGTAGCAAGTGACAACTGTATGTTACATGTTTTCTAGCTACCTAACAGATAGCGCACCACAGAGCGAGCCCTGTACTTGGCCCTACTTGAGCTTCTGGCCTCAGAGGCATTGGCCCTCTTCCTGAAACATAATTCGCGAAGATAGGGAAGTGATCTTTATCATGCCCCTGACTCTTACATTTCAAACACCAAACTTCTTCGCGCATCTCTGGCCAAACTGCTCTATCCTTCTTCAGGCTTTGAAACTCTAGGAAAATATTCTACAACTTCGTGTGAATCTTCTGCATTCCCAAAGCAGCATCTTGAATCGGTGTCTCATGCAGTCTCATTGCAATTTCCAAGGCTTCCGCCTGGGTCCCAATCTTTTGCTACAATAAAGAAACCCTTAGATGGGGTAAGAGTGAAGCTACAAACCATTCACGATTTCCATTCATAAGATTCATGTTAGCTTTGTGGATCTGGCATTTCAATCTCTGATCCAATTCCAAGGGCGTTTCACCTGGCCTCATCATGATTTCCTTGAATCCAACGACTGATTTCAATTCAGACTTGGGCCTACTCAATTCCTTATCCATCGTAGTCTGAATGTCTACTAACGAAGCCGTCGGGTTATCGATACAGTACTTAATTGACCATGTTAGCGCGCGATCTTGTAGAGCAGTAACCAATGTTTCTTTCTTCATCTGATCGTTTGTAATATTTTGGGTTGTCCACACTGATCCAGGTGGATGTTGGTGGCTACCCACCTATCCCATTTGGACCCCCACAACTATCTCTTTCAGTCTTTTCAGTTTCCTAAATTGCAGCACAGTTTACTATTTTTAGCAGTTTTTCGGGTCCTGAACTTCCGGAGCCGTTTTGAGGCCCTAAACGACGTTTTTTTTGGGAATCTGGGGCAACATGGGTCCGTGGATCGATGTTGCCTCCCAAAGTGGTGGTACTCGGATAGATCTTTCTAACGAGCTATCGTACGCGTCAAACGGAGATCGAATGCCAAAGTTACGACCCCGGGAAATTGATGTACCAATTTACCCAAACGGGGCCCACAATTTGGCATTTCATCTTCTAGGGTTAGATTTCGGAATGTTAAGGGTTTTCCATTGTTTCTCAACAATAAATAGGCCTTTGAGCCTCATTGTAAGACAGTTCAGAGGCATGTAGCCACCACATCTCTTCTCAGAGATAAGCTACCATCGCCCTAGCTGGTTTATTTCCATTTCTGGTTGTAAGCATATTTCAGTATTTTCCATTAATGAAATGAAGTATTATTTCCGCTACATCTTTGTGTATATGGTTATCTCTGTAATTTGTTGCGTTCTTGTTTAAATCTGGATCAGTGGTATCAGAGCGGTCTGCTTTTTCTCTGTTTTTTCTTTGCATGTCCCCAATGAGGTCGGGATATAAGGAGTTAGGGCTTGAAATGGTCGAACCTTTGCAAGACCAGCCTCGCAAATCCCAATGGCCTCCCATGGCGGATGAGAAGAAAGATGAGGGGGCTGGAGATCCTATCAAAATCTTACTCGAAGAAGCGCTCGAGCGGCAAAGGAACGCGATGATGGATAGCTTTGCGCAGATCCTTCAGCGGCTACCCAGAGGCGACGCATCGGCTTCCAACAGCGACTCTGGAAGCGCCACACCATTTAAGGTACAAGTTAATTTTGAAATCCCCATCTTCGAGGGTCAAATAGACGCAGATGTCGTAGATAAATGGTTAAATCTGCTAGATGGGTATTTTTCTGTTCATGAATTTTCAAGTCGGGAAAAGATTGTTTTCGCTCTTCTCAAAGCAGCCCCCCACGTCAAGGACTGGTGGGAAACCTACTGCGAGCAGAAGGATGAAAGTACAGGCTCACTATTTTCAGTCGCACCCACTTGGAATGACTTTCGGGATGCCATCAAGGAGTAGTACTACCCTGTCGGAAGCTATGAGGACAAATACATCAAATGGACCACACTACAGCAAGGACGAGACCAAGATGTGCCGGAGTTCACAAACATTTTTCATACCCCTCGCACACAGTTGGGTATCAAAGATTCTGAGCTGCATCTGGTACTCAAATACCGCGGCTGCCTACACAGATACATCCAAGAAGAGATGGGGTTCTTGAACATCTCCTCACTCGGCACAGCATCCCGATACGCTGTCAAAACTGAGCAAAAGTTCAAACAGAAGAAGCGAGACTTTGGATCTGCAAATCCGAAGCCCAAAGGACAAAGCCAAGGCGGGGTGACCCAAGACAACCCATCAAAGCCGCAAGAAAAGAACAACACCATGAAGCCGAAGAAGGACACAAGGAAGTGGTGTGAGTTCCACAAGAGTCCCACTCATAACACAAGTGAGTGTCGGACCAAGCAGTCGTTGGTGGCTGAGTTGAAGGCTTCCGAATCAGATGCATGTTCCGACCCTGAGCCAGAACCCGACAAGGGGAATGGCAAAGGGAAGCAGATCATTGATGCAGATCCCAGCGCCACTGTTGCCACTGCCAAGATCCAGAAAGATGATCCCAAAAATCCAGAGGAAGGGGAGCATCTTTTCCACTCACAGATGTGGGTGAACGGTTCGCCGCTACAATTCATTGTCGACAGTGGCAGCCAAAAGAACCACATTTCAGCAGAGGTCGTGAAGCGGTTGGGCCTACCGACTACACCACACCCGCAACCGTACAGTATCAGGTGGCTTCATGAAGGACGAGATCTGAAAGTTCGCCGCAGTTCCGCCTTCCCTACAGCATCAAACCCTTCACAGACGAGGTATTGTGTGATGTTACACCTCTAGATGTTTCTGATGTATTACTAGGCCAACCATACATGTGGAGGCGACACGCTGTGTATGAGTCAAGGCCTCGTGCTGTCATTATTTCTTTGAATAATTCATTATACAGGATACCAGAGGTAGCCCCACCTACCGCCACATCTTTGATCACCACTAAGAAAGGCAGCAAGCTCATCTCCCAGACCAGGAAATTCATCTGTCTGGTTCACTCCCAAAGTAAGGGGAAGATTGTCATCACATACATGACCCCGACGAAGGGTTCCTCCATGCAGCAGCAGCAGCAAAGGGATACAGTCATGACAAGACACAAGAACAACTTCTCCTCACCCACAGGGGTACCACAAAAGTTTCAGGTGGGCGACAAAGTTTGGTTACATCTGCAGAGAGAACGCCTTACCAGAACCCATCAGAAACTCAGGCGACTCCGACATGGTCCTTACACCAGTACCAAGGATACGGGAAACAATGCTTTGAAGCACAACATTCCTCCATTCCTTCGCTTGCACCGAGTGTTCAATGTGGACCATCGTCGACCATGCTTCCCACCATTTCTGGTCACATCAGAGATTACAGAACAGCTCACCAGAGACCCAGCTCAGCAGAAGCTTCCTCATCTCAGGGAGGAACTCAACGCAATGGGGACAATTGCTTCCTAAGGGGGGAGGAATGATCCAGGTGGATGTTGTGGCTACCCACCTATCCCATTTGGACCCCCACAACTGTCTCTTTCAGTCTTTTCAGTTTCCTAAATTGCAGCACAGTTTATTATTTTTAGCAGTTTTTCGGGTCCTGAACTTCCGGAGCCATTTTGAGGCCCTAAATGACGTTTTTTTGGGAATCTGTGCCAACATGCGTCCTCCAAAAGTGATAGTACTCGGATAGATCTTTCTAACGAGCTATCATACGTGTCAAACGGAGATCGGATGCCAAAGTTACGACCCTGGGAAATTGATGTACCAATTTACCCAAACGGGGCCCACAATTTGGCATTTCATCTTCTAGGGTTAGATTTCGGAATGTTAAGGGTTTTCCATTGTTTCTCAACAATAAATAGGCCTTCGAGCCTCATTGTAAGACAGTTCAGAGGCATGTAGCCACCACATCTCTTCTCAGAGATAAGCTACCATCGCCCTAGCTGGTTTATTTCCATTTCTGGTTGTAAGCATATTTCAGTATTTTCCATTAATGAAATGAAGAATTATTTCCGCTGCATCTTTGTGTAGATGGTTATCTCTGTAATTTGTTGCGTTCTTGTTTAAATCCGGATCACACACAGCCTTCACAACGAACCAAAACTAGTCCAGGTCCTCATTTCCCAAGCCCTTGAAAACAGGCAACTTCATCGTATGTTGTGGAGGTGAAGGTGGAGGTGGTGTGGGTGGATGGGGTATTTGTAGGAACCCTTGCCTTATTAACTGGAAAACACTCTGTAGTGAAGCCTATGTTGCTCCTTCATCATCACTCAGAGGAGGCTCAATCAACCAGCTATATTCAGGGCATGTTCTCCCTCTATCCCTGAATAAATTTCCACTTCGCGTAGCTCCAAACATCAAGATAATGGCATAACCCGCTTTTAACAAAAGAGCATCATAATCCAAGTATTCAAAGATCTCAAATACTTACCTCACGATCCCTTGAAGAAGCATCACTCTGCTTCACTGTAGTTGACCAAGGTATCGAACGTGAATTTTGTCACAAATCCTCTGATGACACGATCAAGCCAGTGATTGATAGCATGTGATCTTATATTCAGAGGCTTCCAATCTCCACACTAACTCCAAGGTCCACACTATTGGACCATCGAGCCTCCACCTTCCATGGTTGTCTGCCAATTTAGCGATCCACTCATATAGTTCGATCAGGAAGGAACAGAAGAAAATTTCATGTATCTCTGTGTACAGATACCTGTCCAACCACTGTTCTTTTGTCAATCATAGATTTTTGTTTTCTTGCGCCTCGAATTCGTGGATATTTCTATCCAACCACTCCTCAATTTCCTTCTTAGTTGGATTCCAGTGATGCAACATCACACATCTGTTTATGTAGATCCAGTCCCAACAATGGAACCATTTGTTTGCTTAGTGGGTCTTGACCCAAGTTAAGATTTAGTTTTGCCAAAAAAATCCCTACACTACTGGCCCTTTCGGCATCAACCCACAGTGTCCGGACTAAAGTCTCACCCGAAGCAGTTTCCAGGGACGTTGGAACCAACTTTCCACACCCAGAGATGAGCGTGATGTCATTTTATGCCCTAAACCTACCTTCGCGCACATCGATAAACCTTTAGGGCTTATCGATATAACTTCCCTTAATCAGTTTCTATACCTTCGTGAACGTTCACGACTGTCTTTCATGGACCCTAAACAGGTGAATCATCCACTTACATGCCTCTGTGATTACCATTAATCCCATATTTTCCCAGATTGGCTCAAGTATTTGATAACTTTAACATGCAACAAGATATTCTTCGCGTAAACAGTTACTATTACTTGTGTTCATATGACAATATAAATCATGTAAAATCACGCATCAATACAGTATTAATTCATAAACCCATCATTCATCATAACATAATAGCGCATTCATTCATAACAGAAGTAAATAGACAAACACAGGAATTTCTGGAATAATCTCTTTATTAATACTTCAATTTTGCTTACAGACTCAAGACTTCCCTGTGCACTCAACTGCAGGGGCCACGCACTTAGCTGCGGACTCTACTCTAGGCCTCTACACACACAGATGCAGAGCCTCTCTTCTACTATAAGAGTTTTTCACTCTTTCTTCTACTGACCCATTACATTCATCTTCATCATCTTCGTTACGTGCCTTAGACTCTCTAATACTCTCCTTCTTATACAATCCCATGGTCCGTGGACCATGGGTTGATCTATAAAATCTGACACAACTTACATAAAACAAGGGTAAAACCCTTTATGACACTTTACTATCTACGTGCTCTGCGACCACAACTTGTGGAGACTTTACATTTTATACAACAAAACTTAGGATTTTTCCCCCAAAACTTGGGCTTTTGACCCAAAATTGACCCTAGGGGACCCTATCCCAACAGAAGGTAGTGGAAACGCTCCAAAAGCTAATTGAAAACTATACAGGTAAAATAAATACTCCTCCCAAATAGCACATTGTAAAGAAATTGGGTAAACATAAGAAGCGGACAGGGCGCGAAATGAGGCTGACCGCGCAAATTGAAGAGTATGAAATGGATCAAGTCATCCTAGATCTGGGATCTAATGTGAACGTGCTACGAAAGCATACATGGGAAAGGATGGGGAGTTCTATGCTACAATGGTCTCCTATACAGCTACGCATGGCCAATCAATGGAAGATCATTCCTATGGGGTGCCTTTATAGGGTAACAATAGACATTGAGGGAGCAAGCTGTCTGGCTGACTTTGAAGTAATTGAAATAATGGATGACAACAATCCTTACCCTGTGCTATTAGGAATTGATTGGGCCTTCAACATGGATGCGGTAATTAATCTGAAGAAGCAAAGGATGACATTTGAAAAGAAGGCAATCCCGGTTATTGTCTCGTTGGATCCCACTGAAGGAGCTCGCTACACTGAACCAGTCTGCGACTATGAAGAGGAAGATGAATTGGATCAAATATACAAGATCACTATGCGCGATGAAGATTGGATCAATCCCACTACAGATGGGCGAATTACATGGGATAGAGATAGCTCTTGTAACTCGAATTCAGATGAAGAACTCGAGCACTGACATAATAGGTTGCAGGAAGTCTCAACGCTACGCTGCAATATGATGACAAAATCGCTTCATTGTGTCTCTACAGAGGTACGAAATCTACCTCATTATGATGGCTAAATGATGTTAACTTGTTTTTGGATCAGTTTGAAAAGGAGGTGCCAGAGTAATATCGGATCTAGATGCTAGATCTGGCATTGCGATCTGCACCTATACGATGGTGGGGACACATAAACATAGCTTCACTGACTGAAAAGAGTACAAGCGAATGATGAAGCTAAGGTTTAGGTACATGAATACCTGCCTAATAGAGAAATAGTCAGGCAAGGATGATCTGTATGAGCATCTAGCGTGATGGACTAAAGCTTGGGAGGAATAGCCTCAACAGGAACAGGTACATATCTTTTGTCACACCTTAGATACTATTTCGATGAACTGGTACATGGAAACGAGGCTACGCCATGGGACGGCCAAGTGGGATATCTTGAGGGAAAGTTTCTTATTAAATTTCAACTTTGAGGATGGATTTGTGTGTATTGATGAAGCGCTCCAAGAAATTAAGGTCACAATCTTCATGTTGCCTAAGGAGCTGGTAGAATGGGTTCAACTGGACTAGAATACACAACTGCACCATGTGCTGGAATGATACAACTTGACTGCATAAGAAGAAGAATAGGATCCATGAAATATCAACATTCCATAGTTCGAGGGACAGTGTGAGGTTGAAGGACCTCAAGCAGAAAACCCTGATATAACAGAACCTTTGAAGATCAGGCAAGTGAACATTGGATCTGATGCCAACTTATGTTTTCAAAGATAGACGATTATTGGGATCAATATACAGTCGATAAGGTTGCAGAACCACCGCGGAAATACCAAGACTTGTTTCCTACCAAGTTCTTAGACATGAAGGGAATAGTAGGGGAATTGGGTGTAATGAAGATCACCCTAAATCCCAATGTGAAGCTCGTGAAACAAAGACCCTACTGTCTAAATACCAAGTACAAGGAGAAGGTGTGCAAAGAGCTAGACAAAATGCTCAAGGCTAAAATCATTAAGTCAGTGGAAGAGTTTGATTGGGTGAGCCCTATGGTTGTTTAGGAGAATAAGCAACAAGATGAAATCAGGATATGCGTAGAACTGAGAAAGCTAAATGATGCCTGTGTCCATGAGCCATTTCCAACATCGTTTACAGATGAAGTTCTGGAGTATGTTGGAGGGCAAGAAGCCTATTCATTCACTGATGGTTTCTCAGAGTACCACCAGATTAAGATCACTCTAGAAAACCAAAACAATACCACTTTTACGATGGAGTGGGGATCCTTCCAGTACACAGTGATGCCATTCAGGATGAAGAATGTGCCCGCGATCTTCTCAAGGGTCGTGATTGCAGCTTTTAAGGAGTTCATCCATAAATTCTTAGAAATTTACTTTCATGACTGCACTGTGTTTGGGTTGGTAAAAAGCCACGTTGCAAGTCTGCGCCTTATATTGGATACTTGTCATAGATACCAAATTGCCCTAAATTTGAAGAAATGTATCTTTTGTGTGCCCTATGGGATATTTCTAGGCCATGTGGTATGTAAGCGGGGATTAATGGTAGACCCTACAAAGACAGTTTTTATTATTGAACTGAGGCTTATCTGATCCATATCAAGTTTATGAGAGATTTTTCGGCGTAAATCACATGATATTTCATTTGTCGACACGTTTCGAACCAACCAGTGTGGTTCATCGTCAGGATAAGTTGAAGAATCAGATCTAGGTTGCATGTTAAATAGACAGAGCAGAACCTAGATCTGCTTTGTCTATTTAGCATCCAACCTAGATCTGATTCTTCAACTTGTCCTGACGATGAACCACACTGGTTGGTTCGAAACGTGTCGACAAATGAAATATCATTTGATTTACACCAAAAAATCTCTCATAAAATAGTTTTTATTGTCAATTTAAAGGCTCCAAATAATGTAAAGCAACTGCACGCAATGTTGGGACACACGGCATACTACAAAAAGTTTATGAAAGCTTATGCACAGATAATTGTGCCAATGGAGAAACTACTAAAAAATGACGTGACTTTCTGCTGGTATGAGGAGTGTCAAAACAGTTTGGATGTTTTGAAGGAAAATATGATGATTGCGCCCATTTTGGTGTTCCCAAACTGGAAGAAATAATTTCATGTTCATGTGGATGCCTCCTATATTGCATTAGGTACGGTATTAACCCAGCCAGGTGAAGGTGAAATTGATCATCCTATAGCCTTCGCGAGTAGGAAATTATCCAAGGCCAAGAAGAACTACTCAACTACAAAGTGCGAAGGGTTGGCGATGGTGTACACGCTACATAAATTTTGAAATTACCTGTTAGGCATTCATTTCAATATGTATACAAATCACTCTACTCTCAAGTACCTGGTCAACAAGCCTATGTTGGGGGGAAGATCTGTAGGTGGCTGTTGCTTTTTCAAGAATATGACTTTGACGTAATTGTGAAGCCTAGACAATTGAATGTAGGACCATATCACTTATCAAGAATTGAGACATGCGAAGAGCCTACTAGTTTGGAAGAAGGGTTGCCGAATGCACATCTTTTTGTTGTATGTGTCGTAGATGATCACTTTGCTGACATAATCCAGTTTTTAACCACTGGCACAACACCAGAGGGATATTCTACACAGCAGAAAAAGGAATTGGTGGTCTGTGCAGCTGATTTTTTTGTGATCCCTAGACACTTGAATAAGATGGGCTCCGATGAAATACTATGCCGATATGTTCTGGAGTTTCAACAATCCAGCATCCTCGTCGAAGCACATGGAGGGGTGGTGAGAGGACACTATGCTTGCAAAGAAACATCACAAAAGATCCTGAGCACAGGGTTGTGGTTGCCAACGGTGCATAAGGATTCTAAGGCATATTGCAAGACATGCGATGCTTGTTAGAGGATGGGGAAACCATCACGGAGGGATGAAATTCCCTTAAACCTGCACATTTCTTTGCAGGTGTTTGACAATTGGGTGATTGACTTTGTGGATCCGTTACAGCCACCAGGGAAAAAGGTGGGCGCGCGATACATTATTACTACAACTGAGTATTTTATGTGTTGGGTAGAAGATCATCCAATCAAAGACTGTAGCGTTGCTACAGCTGCGAAGTTCCTTTTCGAGTTTGTTTTAACTCAATTTGGTTGCCTAAAGATATTGATGAGCGACAGGGGTACGCATTTTCTAAACGAAACTATTATTGCAATGCTGGAAAAATTCCAAGTTTATCACAAAAAGAGCATGCCTTATCACCCTCAAGCTAATGGTACAGTTGAAGCATTTAATCAGATCCTAGAGAGCGCATTGATGAAGGTCTACAATGCGAAAAGAAATGATTGGGATGTACAATACCAGCATTCCTATGGGCATATAGGACTTGAACGTGTAAAAAGTTGACACGCCAAACTCCTTTCAGGTTGGTCTATGGGATAGAGGATGTGATGCCCATTGAGTATATTGTGTCAAGTTTGCGGATTGTAGCACTCACTGATATGGCTAATCGTGACACGATGGAGGAGTGCCTCGCGCAGCTAATGGAATTGGAGGAAGATAGGTTTTTGGTAGGATTTCACCAGCAGGTGCAAAAGGAGCATGAAAAGGCATGGCATGATTGACATATTAAGCAATGCACCTTCTAGGTAAATGATTTAGTGTTACTTTATGATAGAAAATTCATGAAGTTTCCTAGAAAATTTCAAATGGATTGGTTGGGGTCGTATGTCGTCAAAAAAATTACAAATGGTGGCATAGTTCATATCGTGAAGCTGAATGGAGATATGTTTCCAGGAAAAGTTAACAGCAGTTAGTTAAAGATGTACAAGGGTTATCCTGCCCCTACGTAATGAGTATATGATGGTGGGATAGTCTTAGTACTCCAAGCAGCTACAAGGAGGTACAAGACTTTAAACTACTCTACCCAAGTCACAAACAGATGAAGACATAGGGTTGCGCAATGGAGCAAAGTAGGGCGCCAAGGGGAGCTGCACCAAGGTAACTGTGCTACAGGGATGGGAGCCACACAAACCACTCAGGAAATAGCCATTGAAGATATTGTAGATGATTGGACGGTAAATTTTCCATTAGGAGGAGCGGGGGTGCATTTATTGAGCAAATATTTAGCAATTTGTTTCCAAAGGAGCATTGATGAGGGAGTTTTGGAGGGAACGGTCGGATTTGAATTTGAAATCACCTATAAATTTGGCATGCCACCCTGCATTAGAACAATTTGATCTCTAAAATTTGATTATGAGCTTTCTCGCCTTGTGTTGCGCTAAGAGCTAAATTCTATGAATGATCCCAATTGGGAGGAACTTTTCTCATGACCAGGGTTCGATAATGTGTCTAAAACTTTCCGTAAGGCCTTCATAGATAGAATGACTACAACTCGCCCGACAGAAGCCGCAACCACTGAAGCCACAACCGCTGAAGTCTCACCCCTTATTCCAATGGTGCCTAGGTCTCCTAGACCTAAGTCGCCTGCAACCACTGAGAAAAAAAAAAAGAAACCGCAGCAAGTTTCGATGCGACAGCCACTATGGAAAAGCCCCACTAAGATTCGCCAAAAGGGGAAATTGGATAAGTCACAACAACAACATGATCCCCCCTTGATCTTGATGAAGAAGAGCTTCATAAAGACATCGAGGAGATGGATGACGAAGAGGGTGAACCTATAACTCAACTCCCGAAGTATATCCCACCACAAAAAGGCAAAGCTAAGGTGCTAAAAGACCCAGATACTGCCAAATTCATGGTTTCTACACCACTGCTACCAGAAAAGGTGGTGTTTGAAGGTGCGCTATTGGGGAACATTCCCTCGCTCAAGCTAGAGGATTGGGACTTGGCAGACCATGAGAAGTTCCTGTAGCTTGCGCTGAATAAATATTTGGCGAAAATTTATTATGAAGAAACCGGAGTAACGCGACTGGAGCCGATAAAGTGGGTTGCGAGAGTGGAGAAAGAAATCCTGTTGAATATGCTTTGAGTGCCGCATTTCAGCAGAACCAACATCAACACCGTGTGCATCTGACAATTTCTCACCCTAGTGCATGATGGGTGTCTCTAGCTAGGATAGACCATCCCTATAACTGATATGATGATCCACTGGATCACTATGTTTCCCTACCAAGGGGTGGATCTAGTAGAGGCGTTTGGAGGAAAAACTAAAGAAAAGAAACTCGCGGACTAGATGAGGATCGAGTTCGGCTTGGTAAAGAAGTCACACGAATATTCCATCTACTCTATTACAGACAAGGTGGTGCAGTTTTCCATGCAGATCTTGGCCTACAAGATCATGCGGAAGTGTCGCACAGACAAGGTTCTGGCGCTAGTGATTTCATTAGCTGCACAATGTGCTAAGGGTGTGCAGTACAACTAGGCACAGTACCTCTGCAAGGAGTTTTTGGCCAACTGTCGCAAAGCCTAGGACAAGCGCAAGGCATTCCATTATGCCTAGATTGTTGTTGATTATACTGGTGGCATGGAGGATGCTGGAGGATAGCCAGTTTCCTCTGCAAGACCTAGACCTTTCGGACGCAGTGAAGTTCGCTTCCCTCTGGGTGACCATGGATGCAGTGCAATTCATGGAGACCAAAATGTTTTGGGTGCTGGTTGAGATGTTTCTCCACACGGTGATCATCCAAAGGCTGAGGCTATCACTGACTCTATATGAATAATTGGAGCCTTATTTAGAGTTCAAGGCGGAATTTCACAACCTTTCCATCCACGTGAGACGGGATCCAAAGAAGACATGGTACAAGTTACACTACCTAGTGGGTGAGGCAGATGTGCAGGAGGTTGTTGGGAAATGGCCAGGGGAGTGGCTACACCCATCATATCTCATCATGGGTACAAGAAAGGCCGAGGAAATTTCCTTCGCGCAAACCAAAGTAGCACAAAAATAGGAGTCTAAGCAGGCTGCAGCTCGAGAGAAAGTTGCGTAGCAGAAGAAGGAAGTTACTGCCAAGGCAGCTGCTGCTAAGGCAGTTGCTGAGAAAGAGTGGGTGGCTAAGGAGACTATTGTCGATGTTGAGGATTCTACTTCTCAGCACACTGAGGACCAAGAGGAGTCTGATGTTGATAGAGGTGGGGGCACAAAGCATGGCACCCCCTTTAGAGTACAGAAGCGTTCCAAGGAGACAACTTTAGTACCTAGGAAGAAGGAGAAGTCTAACATGCATGCGCATGTCAATCCAATGGTCCTCACTGAGGGGGACTTGGATGAAATTGGGGATAAGGTCTGTGACACCACAATAGAACTATGGACGCAGTTCAAGCAGTAATACGAGTAGGAATTGGGAAATGTGCAAAAGGATCTCCACGATCTACAGATACAAACAGGGCGGCTGCAAGGGAGCATTGGCTAGGCGAGTGGGATTCAGGCGAGCCTGTAACAAGCGAGTGCGTTCGTGATGGATACAGATCGAAGTATTTGACGAGATAAGGGTTAGGGAGCAGTGCGCGCTACTGGTGATCACTGAAGTTAAAACCAACAACCAATAGATCTTTTCATAAAAGGCGCAGGTGCTAAAGGAGAAGGAAGAAATTGTCACGCGCAGCCAGAACTTGGAAGCAACAATTACACAGGCATGTAATACACTGTCAGAGCTCAACATTCCCACAAAGGCAGAGTCAACAGAGAAGATTAAGAAGTTGGTTGTAGCGGTTATGGAATCAAAGGATGAAATTGACCAAGTCCAATTTGAACTTCAGCTACACATGTCGAAGTTGCAATTGAAGTTGCAATCGACCACTCCACCAGAATTTCGGGAGCAGTGATTGAGGGAATGGCCACATTAGACATAGTAGTCAAGGACTACACCAACTTATTTGAGCAAGCCATGGAACTCTAGACATCTTTGTAGGAGGACCCCACTCTGCAGAAGATTGGTACTGATATTAGGGAGAAGAAGTATTAGTTTGATGAAATACGATCGACCATGCGCACTTTGGTGCCAGTCCAACACTTCACATGACTACAGGAAGGAAAGAAGCTGCAAACAGAAATTGAGCAGTTGCATCGTAAAGAGGCCATCTTGAAGGCCAGAACACAGTCGTGTATGGAGGAAGTAAGCCAACTCACTCTATCATTTCAAGACAATTTAAAGACCATTCAGCAAACACAAAGAACAATGGGCCTCGCGGTGGAAGGCCCTACTATAGTGAAGCTTGTCGAAAAAGTATAGTAGGCTGGGATGCGGGGTATTGCTAATTTACAGGCTCTGAAAATGGAGCTCTGTGAACTCCAAGATAAGATTGAAATTCCAGTCGAGTGACTCGTGGACGAGTCACCCAAATTGTGTTGGGGGCATGTTGGGATGGGGTCCTTGGGTTAAGTTTTGATCAAATTTTGGGTTAAATTTTGTATAAAATGTAAAGTCTCCATGAAATGTGGAAGTGGAGCGTGAAGATAGTCAAAGTCACAAGGACTTTAGTCCCTTAGGTGGGTAAGTGATAGGAAGGTTTTGAGACCCGCCCATGGTCTGTGGACCATGGTATTGTAAGCAAAATGCTATATATAGATGAGTCATAGTGATTCTAGAGAAGTAACTAAGATAGAAGATCATTGTTCTTGGCAAGGAGCTAAGGTAGGAAAGGTTTGTTTCCTATGCTTAGGCAAAAGGGGAAGGCTCCTGTAGCTGAGTGCGCAGAGACCTTGGTAAGTCTGCAGGCTGAGTGCGTGAGCCCCTATAGCTAAGTGTGCATGGAAAAGAAGTCTGTACTTGAATGATCATACTTAATAAAGAGAGTTTTGAGCCAATTCGGATGCATCTGTGTATTATTTCGTATTTCTATAATTATTTATTATTTCGCTATGTGTTATAATTTATATGAATTAATGCTTATCTGGTGCACGAAAGTAGTAGATCAGTAATATTTATGCATGTTATGAATAGTTAAGAACCTTCACGAAGATCTGGAAGTTGTTTAAGCAAAATTATTGTAATCGTCTATTCTAGAAGGGTTAGCCAAAGGTAGATCTAGGCCCTAGGAGCCATAGGAACCCTTCACATAGACCTCTGGATCCAAAAACCTAGTTCTGTCATCCCCTAATACAGCTTCGAGTGAGACTGCAACCTTTGCTACACAGGTTGTTGCCAAAATGGCCAATAGTTAGGTTTTTGTTGGTTGGTGTGGCTAAAGTTGAACCTGGGTCAGGCCCCATCAAGCCAACAAAAGACAAGGACTGCACAGGGAAAAAGGTTGGATTTTATTGTAAAAAAATTAGCATTATGGTGCATTTGAGAAGATCTTAAATATATTACAATTTGATGAGCATTTGCAGAAAATTCATGTGTTGTAGTTCTTTGTCTATTATTTCTCTGTTATCAAAATCCTTCTTCATGTCTAGAAAATGTTAGTATCTAATATTGGGATTCATTAATGCTCCTTTCTCAATTTCTCAGTCATTAGTACTTGTTGTTCCTATCAGCGACATTTCTATTTTATGTTCAGTCTTCTTCTCCTAAATTTCTCAAATTGTCAAAGGAGTTATTGCTACCCTACTTTTTGTGTCCTGCTCATTAGATCTGTAGCATCATTTGATAAAACTAGACTCCATGCCCAATGGTTTGTTTTATATATATCCCAAACAAATTTCATCCTATAAACTAAATCTGGCCATAGAAATAAATTACAAAACCTACTACTACAATGACCTAGAGTAGTTGAGTTTTAGAGAGAGATATCTCTCCAAGTTGAAGGGTCATCTTTCAACCTAAAAGAGGTTTGAGGTTACATTAGAGGTTTTCCTGCAGCTGGGTTTCCTCTATGTGGTAACATACCTAGAGTCTAGACCTAAAAAGGTGGCACATATTCTGAAGTCTTAGGCATAAAACTGGGTGAAAAAAAAAAAGACTATTGTCTCTCCCTTGCATGCTTGTGTATGCAACTGGAGGCCTATATTCTTATGGAAGCATTCTTGCGCAAGAGACTGGGAGTTTAGGTCAATGAAAGAGAATTTTAACTTGGGGTTTGGGCACCTGGAATGGTGGTTTAGCTCTTGGGGATCCTGTAGCACTTGAGGGAAGTCAATAAGGTTTTGGTTTTATCGATTCCACTTCATTAAGGTGATATAGGAGGTTGAATCATATCATAGTAACTCTTCGTCACATATTTACCCCGGTGGACTAGTGAACCTAGGTAAGTGTGGGAGTAGGGTGTTACATTTGGTTCGACCCACTCTATGGTCAAGTGGTATGTGGAAGTCCTTGACTTGGTTGGATTTTCATATGTTAATAAGAGCTCTTTTCCTCTTGTGGTCTATGTGTAAATATAATTTTTATTATGTAGCTATGATGAATGTTCTATTATTGTTGTTTATCTGGCTATATGTTGGTTATAAGCATGGTTTTATGAAAGTCGTGAGTCATAGCTCTCATCAAGTTTTGGTTAGTAGATGAAATGTTAATGAATGAATGACCTAATAGATGATAATGAAACTGTTCTAAGAGAGAATTAGACCTTCTTGATGATTCTCATATAAGTACCGGATCTTTATGTTTAAATATGCATTCATGACCTATAGATTATATGTTCATGATGTGTTTGACAGAATGGTTTTCATGGCTAGGCCTTGCTAGGTCAAGTTCTTGCTTAAGTTTTGAATGGAAGGCTTTGTCCCTTTGCCATTTATCATTTCTAAGAGTTTCATTAATTTTTGGGAAGTAGTCTAGAGACTAGCCCTAAAAATGTGCCTCATATCTCACGGTCATAGGCATAGCACTGAATGAAAAAGATTGCAGTTGCTCCCTTGTAGGATTTTTCATGCAATTGTAGGGTTACAGTCAAATTCCAATAGTTTTGTGCCAACATATGGGACTCTAGGGCACTAAAAAAGCAAGTTAACCCAGAGGTTGGGCAGCTGGAGTGGTTGGTTAGCCTATGGGGTCATGTAGCTCTTGAGGAAGATCAGTTTGGTTTTCTTTTTTTCGATTCCAATTCCTTAACTATACTTGATTATTTGAATCATATCATAGTAACTCTTCGTCACATGTTTATCCTGGTAGGATGGTTGGCTTAGGTAAATGTGGAAGGAGATTGTTACAGAGTGGTATCCGTAACAACCTCCTCCCACATCTACCCAAGTAACCGGCCAACTGGGGTAAACATGTGATGAAGAGTTACTATGATATGATTCAACTCCATATGTATCATTTAAGGAAGTGGAACCAATGGAACACAACCAACCTGACCTTCTACACATGCAACAGAACCCCCAGGAGCCATCCAACCCATCCAAGTGACCAACCCCTGAGACAAACTAACATTTTGATGCATTAAAGCCTCAGTCACTCTGTTGAAATGGGCATGCATGCGACTAGGAACCTCCAGTCTCTCCCACATCAAGGCATGCCTATGACTAGGGGATTTTACAGGTAGTTGTGTGCCAACGACTCTAGATTATGTGCCACTTTCTCAAGGTCAGGACTCATACCACTACCCAGAACTCCATGAAACTTCCATAAATGAAAAATAGCATCAAAACAATTATACAAATGAAAATACTTAAACAAGGACTTGATTCGACCCCTACTAGCCATGACAGGCATTTTTTCAAACATGTCACAAATATGCATTCTACAGGTTTAAACAACATATATGAGCATAGGGGTCTCACACTTATATGAGAATCACTAAGAAGAATTATTAACACATCATAATAACTGCATTACCATCTATTAAGCCATATGTTCATTATACATTCATTGGTTAACCAAAACATGATGAGAGCCATACATTTTCATTGTCATAAAACTCACTCATAAACAACATATAACCAATGGAAATATTAAGGATATAACAGCCATATAAGCCACATTTAAAAAAGTATATTTACGCATAAAATACCATGGAGGAAGATCTCTTATTGATGATTTCATAAGTCGACCAGGTGTAGTATTTCCATCAACCACCCGACAATAAACTAGGTTGAACCAAATCTTTTTTTCAACCAATCACCCTTGTACCATATTCCAAGCATGAATGTGGGATCTCATAAAATAAGTCAATCAAAACCAAACAAGGGCTTCTAAAGGCCAAACCACCTCAACCCTCAACCAGTGATTCCACCTCATGGTCATACATCACTAACCATCACCAGATTGGTCTCTACCCAAGTTGTCCAAGGCTCCAGAGCATTTGTTCCAACCAGGGCTTCCAGGACTAATAACTCAAACCATATTTGCCATCTGGATTACAGATAATTTCTCCAACCAGGGCTTCAAGGACTAGTAACTAAACCCACCAAGGGCTTCCAAATTATTTTTCCAACCAAGGCTTCTAGGACTAGTAACTCAACCCAAGTTGTTACAGGGCTTCTAGATTGTTTGTCCAACCAAGGCTTCTAGGAACTAATAACTCAACCCACGGCCAAAGGAACATGAGAACCAACCATAAATCGAAAGTACAACCCACAACACCATGTCTATCCTGGAAATGGCAAGGCTAGGTAAAACCACTTCAATCCAGACAATCCTCCATGCCAATGACAAATCATAATCAAATAACCACATGCATATGCTATGCATGCCAAAACTAGCAAGAAAATCATACATGCAACTTGGTACTTGCAAGCAAAATCCATTGTATTTTTTTATCTCGATGTCCTCTCACGCCTTCCTACTCTTCCTTTTCTTTCTTGCTCCAAATCCCAAGTATGCCACACTCCTCCAAGAGTGCTCCAAGAAAACTATAAGTGTCCAGGAGTATGAGAGAGGGAGAGATAAAAATGAGAGCTCCAAAACTTAAGTGATCAAAAAGCTACAAACTGATCCTCATAAGCCTTTTTATTAATCGGGCCTCTGTTTTCTTCATTTTCCATTATTTTCCTTCATTTTCCTCCTCACATGATACCTGTGACCTTTCACCTTCCTTTTCTCCTAATTTCAATTATTTTCATAAATAAAATGTCAATTAATGTCACTTTTCCTTCCCAACGCCTTTTCCATTTCCCTTGCCAATTTCCATAGCCATTAATTAATCACAAGTGATCCCCATCACTATGTTTTTTTCCAACATTCATATTGGAATATGTGTCCCATGACCAAGGTCTTCTTTTACCTTTATTAATTTTTACATGGATTTTTTGACCAAAGCTATTACAAAACCCTCCCCCTTGGGGGAACACCATCCTCGGTGTTCAATGACACCTACAACCAAATATACTTCTAAAAGCAAAGCATATTGCCCATGGATCTTTATAATTTAGCTCGTTGCAGTATTTACAATGGTTAACCTACTGAAAAGCAAACCAACATGACAACCATAATGACATGACATCCATACCACTTATTGGATCTTTATAACACAGCTCGTGATGGTATTTACATCCATATACATATGTACATATACCAAAACATCAGGGACATATATCAAGTACATTCACTCAAATAGCGAATAGAGAAGGATACATAGCTTGCATTTGATCTGAAATCTCCCATGTAGCTTCATCAGGCCCAAAGTTCTTCCACTGCACTTTAACCTACTCGATTGCTCGGTTCCAAAGCATGAGCATCTTTCTCTGCAATATACACTGAGGTTCCGACTAGAATTCTCCTTATGGCTCCACCTGCAATACAAACCATTCAATCACATGATCATCATATTTAACATACTTTTTAAGAAATGATACATGGAAAACATCATGGACTTTCACTGCTAGAGGCAATCCAAGTCGATAGGCTACTGGTCGAATCCTTTCAACAATCTTGAAAGGTCCATAAAACCGAGGTGTCAGCTTGGCACATGATCCAATCCACAAGGAGCTCTTCTTGGGCTTGATGTGTAAGTACACATGTTCCCTAACCTAAAACTCCTTAAACAACCTATTTCGATTTGCATAACTTTTTTATCTACCATGTGTTGCCTTTAGATCCTTCTTCATTACCTGCATTTCTTGTTCCATTTCTGCCAACATATCTAGTCCTATCAATACCTTGTTAACTAGATCACTCCAACTAATAGGAGTATTAAAACATCGACCATAGAGTTCATCGAACGGACTTATCCTCAAAGACTTTTGATACCCATTTTTGTAGGCTAAGTCTACCAGTGGAAGATACTCTTCCCACTTTCATTGTTGATGCATCACATACCTCCTCAACATATCCTCCAATATCTTGTTGATCCTCTCTATCTGACATAAGATTCTTCGAGACACCATGCAACCTCACTACATCTCTGTTGAAAACATGTGATACATCATTGGCTGAATAAGTAGACTTTACTATAATGAAGAGTGATACCTTTTTCAACATCTCAACCACAACCATAATCGAGTCATGTTGTCTAGATTTCCTCGGAAAACCTGTGATTAAGTCCATGGAAATGACCTTCCATTTCCACTCTGCAATCAAGATTGGTTGTAGTAACCCACCTAGATGCTTACACTTTTCCTTTACCTATTGACAACCCAAGCATCTCGCCACGAACGTTGCTACCTATTTCTTAGAGTTCGGCTAGTAGTAGAACTTCTTCACCATTGTCATGTCTTTTGATATCCCAGGTGACCTGAATACATTTATGCATGGAACTCTCTCAAGATAAGCTTCTTGAGTTCGTTTTCATCTGGCAGATATATCCTATCCCTAAATCCGACAAATCCATATACTATGAGACAATACCCCACATCCTGTGCACCTGTACCTGCACCTATACCTGTGCTTATACCTGCACTCTGTTGTAACATGTGCCTGAGCTCCATGTACTTGTTATCTTGTTGACCTTCCTATAAGATCTGAGCCTCTAAATATGTCCCATAAGAACTCATGGTTATATGTGGTTCACCTATATCCACCTACTAAGAGCATATGCAACCTTGTTCTCTTTACCTTTATTATACTTGATCTGAAAGTCGAATTAGTTGGTCTTGGCCAACCATCTAGCTTGCCTGGTGTTCAAATTCGGTTGGTCAAATAGATACCTCAATCCACTTTGATCGCTTATCAGTACAAATATCCTACCAAGAAGATAGTGCCTCCACATCTTCAATGCATGGATAATTACTGCCAGCTCAAGATCATGTGTCAGATAATTCTTCTCATGCTCATTCAGTTTTCGTGATTCATAACATACTACCCATCCTTCCTGCATAAGAACTCCACCAAGTCCTCTCTTGCAAGCATCTGTGCATACCACAAACTATTTATCCAAATATGCATTCTTTAGCACTGGATCTTTTGTCAACAATTGTTTAAATTGGTCAAAACTTGTTACACATTCTTTTTTCCATTCAAACTTCTTACTTTTTCACTGCAATGACGTGATAGGATATGCAATGTGAGAGAATTTCTAATGAACCTCATGTAGTAACTTGCTAACCCCATAAACGATCTTACCTCATCCATATTCCTAGGAGCTTCCCATTCCATGAGATCCCTTATCTTCTCTAGGTCTACTATTATGCCTTCCTTGGAAACAACATTCTCCAAGTAATGTACCTTTGTTTGAAAGAAACTACATTTTCTAAGCTTAGCATACAATTGATGCTCTCTTAGCAATCTGAACATTGTTGCTAAATGTTTGGCATGCTCTTCCTCATTCTTATAATATACCAATATATAATCAATGAATACAATAACAAACTTGTCCAGATAAGGACGCAACATTATTCATTAAACACATAAAAGTAGCTATAGCATTAGTCAAACCAAATGGAACTACAACAAACTCATAATGTATGTACCGAGTCCAAAAACTTGTCTTGTGAATGTCATCTTCTTTAATGCATACCTAGTGATATCCTGATCTCAGATCAATCTTCAAGAAAAATATTTATCCCTTCAACTTATCAAACAAATCATCAATCCTCGACAATGGATACATATTCTTAATGGTCACCTTGTTCAACTTCCTTTAATCAATGCACAGCCTAAGAGTAGCATCCTTCTTCTTCACAAATAGCATCGGTGTGTCCCATGGTGATACACTTGGCCTAATGTATCCCTTGTCAATAATTTCCTTCAACTGCAACTTCATATCTACCAAATTTAGGGTGCTCATCATGTATGGTTCTTTTGATGTTGGTGTTGCCCCTCGTACCAACTCAATAGAAAAAACCACTTCCTTGTGAGACGGCAACTCCAAAATCTCTACGGGGAGTACATCCTGAAATCGTTGTAAAATCGGGTACCTGCTCAAAACATTTGCATCCTCAACTTCCTTACCTTTGTCACTAGAAATATGTATTGCAAATAACACACACCCTTTCCTATGATCATGCTTTGCCTGCGTAGTTGTCACCATTCTAACTGATGTTTCCTTCTTCTTACCCTACAAGACTCTATGTTTTTCCATTGTCATCCAAGCACTCAATAGCTTTGTCATAACAATCCATCTTGGTCCTATGGAGATACAACCAATCCATACCCAAAAGCATGTTATACGAACCCATTGGAAATGCATTCAAATGTGTTGATGTAGACATACCATTCAACTCAAATGCACAAGCTCTTACCCAATGATGAACTTGCTTCTTGGTACCTGTAGCCAACTGTACTAACCAATATTTTGCATGCACTTCTTTATTCAAACCATACTTATCCACCAAGTAAGGATTAACATAACTATAATTAGATCCAGGGTCAATCAAAATAGAAACAACTTGATTACGAAGCTTATCGTTCATCTTGATAATAGATGCCTGGTGATCTTCCTACATCTTATCCAATGCTGCATAGATCCGAGGAACACTCTGTCCAACATCCCCCATTGTCTGTGCTTCATGAGCATTGTAAATTTGTGGTCTACCACCCTGATGCTGTGGACAATCTCTCTTGCAATGATATTTTCCACAAGTCCAACATTGTATAGGCTTCCAACCTATACCCTTGTTCTGCTCCTCAAACTAAAATCCCTGCCCTTTGTCATATGCATTGAACTTCTTGTGCGATGATGCATTCTCTTTGTTACCTATGTCCTGAGGCCCCGCTCACTTCTTATCCCATTTCCCTTTATTCCTTGCATTACCTTTACATCTCAGTTTAGTCTAAGATATGCACTTTGATTGTTCATAACAATGATTTATCTTCCGGATGGCCTCCTCCAATGATATAGGCTCATGAAACCCAAACCTGTCTTTGAAATCTATTGGCAATCGGCTGATGAATCTTTGAATCTTAGCTTCTCCTCCTTGAGGTAAGGAACATATCTCAACAACTCCAGAAATATGCTAGTGTACTCCTCATTGGTCATAGAGCCCATGTTTAGCTCATAAAACTCTTTTGCGTTTTCATCATAGTACTTCTCTGATAGATACTTCTTCCTAAACATTCTCTCAAATTCACTCGAAGCCAACTCCTCCTCATAAATATCTATAAATTTCTTTACATATTCCCACCAAATATTTGCTTTACCTTTATAACACCTTCCTCCCACAGCTACCCAAGTGTCACACGGAATAAGTCGATCTTGCGGACAAGATAGACCTTCCTATAATCTAAATAAGACCTAATGACAAGCAAACCAACCAGACAATATCTTTCTCTAAATATGCTTTGATATACAATAGCAAACAAGTGTTTTTAGGGCCTACCTTAGGTCCAACGCTAGCTTGTGGATGCCCTCACTCCTTCGATCCAAATGAGCTCCTTTTCGCGAATCTGCAAACACAAACAAGGCAAACAAATTAAATAGCACCTGAAAATCCAACTGCATACAACATATTTAACATGAAAGTCAAGGAGTCCATGAAACAAATAACATAAGATACTTGTTGAGAAAAATGAGTTTGATTGTATTAATTCAAAAGAAGAAGAACCTTACAACCTTTGCCTTGACGTTGTACAAGCTCCTCCCAGGGTCCAGCAAGAAGTCTCCTCTACTTTGACAAGTTTCACTCACTCCCCAATGAAACCAAAAAAGGTATGTGATCTCTCCTCTTTAGGCTTAACTAGGAAGTCTTGATTTCACCATCATTTACCCTCAAAAATGTTCAGCTTCTAACCTCCCTAGCAACCAGCCCAATGCCTGTATTTATAGTGCAATGGAGGGAAGTTACTAGGTCCTCCTTCAAAGGGATAAAGCCCTCCTTCAAAGGGATAGCTCCTCTCATCAAGGGATTAGCTCCTTCTCTTTTGGGATGCATGAACCACCTTAGAGCGAACAATCCACATAAAAATTCCTTCTAGAAACCTCTAGAATTAACCCAAAGTGAGTTTTTTAAGATAAAACTTGCACCTTTTGACTTTCACAGGGGTCCGCACCTACACCGTTAGGGACAGAGCAGTCAGGTCCGCAGTTTTTGTACATAGAAGGTGCGGGACCGCAGGTGACCATGAGAGAAAGTGTGGAACCAAAGTTATATTGATTTTTAATATCTTTCTCTCATTTCCAAAGCTTGATTTGAAGAGCTGAGGTCTGAGACTTGCTTAGGAGGATAGTACAAGTATAGACCCATACTGACTATAAATAATCATGACCGATATTTTTGTGTAACACCAAGTAACCATCCAACCGGGGTAAACATGCGACGAGAGGCTACTATGATATGATTCAACCTCCTAGGTGACCTTAAGGAATTGTAATTGATGGAAACACATCAAACATACCTTCCACATCAGCAACAACACTCTCAAGAGCCATCCCAACCACTCAGGTATCATGCCCCTAGGTCCCACTGATTTTTTAAATCAATTAACCCATGGACGCTCCCATGCTATGGGCATGCCAAAGTCAAATGAGCTCTGGATTCTCCCGCAATCCTACATGCCTACGTCGAGGGACTATTTCTAGTAGACCTGTGCCAGAGTCCGCGGGATTTAAGTCACTTTTCAAGCCCATAATTCTGGTCACTACCCAGAACTTGATGTAACTTCCATAATCCATTAAACACAACATGTGTAGAAATTCCCACTATAGATCAATAGATTATGCAATATACTAAAGCAAAATACAATATTTACTTCTACAACAAACTTGCGGAAGCTTAATCGAAAATGAGCAAGATCAAATAGAACACATATAACTAAGAATGAGAAATCAATCACACATGAACACAGAAGAATACTCTGGGGAAAGCCTTAGCTAAAAACCCCGATCTCTATATTATCATGTAAGTGGAAATATCTTCAGACTACACAAAGAATCAACTCACAAGCTATCCTGCTCTTTGCACAATCGAACAATACAGCGCACAAACTAAATAGACACAAGATATGTCTTCCCTCAGCCCTCCAAGCCTCCTATTTCTTTGCGCAGTTTTCCTTGGGGTCCAATTCTACCACCTGTGTGAATTGGCCTCATCATGCACTCACCAAACCCAAAAGTAACTGTGCAATCTCCAAGGAATGAATTCTTTCTGCATGCAAGAGATATCCTCCAAGGAATATTCCTGCAACTGATAGTACAATGTCCCATCATCTAATCTCAACTGGGTCTCTGTCTGAACTTACATGCATGAGTTATTTATGAGAGAATATTCAGTTATCTGAAGTGTAGCAGTTACATGCATGCATGCATTAACTAACTAAACTCACAATTAGTTCAACAAACTATTTGAACTAATCTAACTAGACTTAACTCAATTAGCTGAGCTAACTAATTACAACTCATCCTTATCTCTTTAACTAAGGGATAAATTCCTCAATCAATGGGATAATTGTTGCATGTCCTCACATAGACTTCATGTTTGATTTTCTCCAACTAATTAACTCAAGATGAATTAATTAATTATTAATCAAACAGCTGCTAAGAACAAATTCGAATTTTACTTCTCAATTTTAGTTCAGGGAATAACTAAAATACGAAGGCATCTTGAAATTCTATTTATGGCAGTGCTATTTTTAGCACTTCTATATTTAGCATTTCTTGTTGCTATTTTCAACATCATGACAAGACTAATAAACCAAAAACTAACTCCAGGACTAGGCCTAACCATCCCCAACCGAGACTGAAATTTTATCAAACACTTGGCATGAACGAAATCTACAGGTTTAAATAATATATATGAACATAGGGGTCTCATACTTATCTGAGAATCGCTAAGAAGTATTGTTCCCTTACATCATTAGCTACATTATCATCTATTAGGTCATAGATACATTGTTTATGCATTTACTAATAAAAACATGAGGAGAGCCACACATCATCACTGTCAAAATACATGCTCATAACCAGCAAAATAACAATAGAAATACCATGAATACATCAGGCATAGAATCCACATATAATCCAATACATTTACACATGAAAATCCAAGGGAATGAATTTCTCATTAATGAATGTAGAAACCAACCACATATGGGACTACCACGTTCCACCTGACCATAGATTGGCTTATCCAAATCTCTCTTCAACCAATCACCCCCGTGCCATATTCCAAGGATGAATGTGGGACTCATAACCAACCAAAAAGAACCAAACAAGCATGGATTCTACCAGAGTTCTCCACCTACACCGTGAGGAATAGTCTCTCATGCTTTACCATAGTCCACAGTCTAATCCAGGGATCACTAGGCCCTACACTGTGACCCACTCTCCAGCATTTATCGTGCATCCCATCCCAGGAATGCTAGGCCCAATAGAGAGAAATACACCTCTTGGCTTTACAATATATCCCACCATTCACTAGCAAGGATTCCTAGGCCCAACAAGGCACACAATTCAGGCTTTACCGCAACCCACAGTCTGGCTAAAGGGTTACTAGGGCAATGGCTTTACCGTGATCCATAGTCCGGTTTAGGGACATTATGCCATGTCTTTGTCATTTTTGAGATCCACCTCACTCAGCTTTGAATCCATCCGGCAATCCATCTCAACAGAAGTATGAAAACACATCTCATCAAGGCTATACAGAAATGGAAAGGTTAGGCTAAAAACATTGTCACACCTAGCAAAACCCATGCCATAACAACAAAGAACCACATGCAATACCATGCATGTAAAATTTTGCAAGGAAAACACACATGCAAATCGATACCTGCAAAGAATCTTGTTGTAGCTACTTGATCCTACTCTTCCTTGCTTTCTCCTTCCAAGTATGCCACACTCCTCCAATAGTGCTCCAAGAAAACTCTAAGTGTCCAAGAGCATGAGAGAGAGAGAGAATAATGAGAGGGCTCCAAAACTGAGCAAAAGCTTGCCAACTAATCCTCATAAGCCTTTTTATTAATGAGGCCTCTATTTTATTCATTTCCCATTGGTTTCCTTCATTTTTCTCCTCACATGCAACATGTGACCTTTCACCTTCCTTTTCTCCTAATTTCCTTTATTTTCATAAATAAAATGTCAATAAATGCCTCATGCCTTTCCAAAACCTTTTCCATTTCCTTTACCAATTTCCTTTATCCATAATAACTGAAATGAACACCCACTAGGATGTTTTTCCCACCATTCATCTTGGAATACGTGTCCCATCAACCACGGTCTTATATATTTTTACATGGAGTTTTAACCAGGGTCGTTAGATAACCCTCCCCCTTGGGGGAACACCATCCTCCATGTTCAATGACACTTATAACCAATAAGACTGTTGAAAGCAAAACATATCGCCCATGGAGCTTTATAACATATCTCGTTGTAGTATTTATAATGATCACTGCTGAAACATGACAAACATACCGTTTATTGGAGCTTTATAACATATCTCGTTGTAGTATTTATAATGATCACTGCTTAAACATGACAAACATACTGTTTATTGGAGCTTTATAACACATCTTGTTATGGTATTTACAATAATAACCACATATACGCACATACACATTTTCTTCACCTAGAAAATAATCATATTGTTTATGGAGCTTTATAAATCCAGCTCGATACGGTATTTACAATAATACACATATGCACATTTTCTCAGCTAGAAAATAAAAGGATATGATGCCTGCATCCGCAACAAGGGAATCCAAAGGCTCACACCTCCACGCTCAAGGTAATACCAGGATTCACCTCCTTCCTAGGAAGTCTAGAATCCACTGAAAAGTCAAATCTACATCCAATGTCCAGCTCTATAATCTTGCGCCACTTGTCCTCTCAGTGAACAGTTACCGACTCATTGTTCCAGGGCACACTCCCAATGTGCATCTGATTCCATCTAGAAATGCTAATGACCAAAAAAAATCCATCCTCAGCCTTCCCTTCTCTACTACACATTCGTTCAGGCAATCCATTCACCCCCTTCTGTACAGTCACTCACCGTCCAAGTTCCCTAGCATCCCCTATCCTAGACGATCCATCCCTTGGCAAGGTTTCCTCGCATCAGAAGGTTAAATAACCAAGGCAAATACTTGCATCAAAACCATAATACTGGTCATAGCATCCTCATGGAAATCAATAGAAACTATTGGGTACTAGTGTCCCATAATGGCCCTGCTCTTGAAGTACTCTACCAGCATATTGTTGCATGTTCTAATTTCTTTTGTTGTTGTTACTAATGCTTGCCGTCAATTTCGACCACCCATCCAAGCATTTCATGCTTTCCTATACCAAGCACATAATTTCCATTAGATTCAAAATAAATTGAAATAACTTCAAATCATACCTCATTGGTGGCTTGTCACAAGGTACACTTGCAATTATGTTTGCTTCTTATCAGAACAAGTCAAACTAGCATCTTTGACCAAACCAATGTGTATAAATATATCACATTAGGTTAGCTCAAAACACAACCATCATAGATCAAAATCGTAAATCACATGTAACTATCATAAACCAAAATCATAGATCACATGTAGTCATCATCTACCATACTCATAAATCACATGCATAATAAAATTGAAATGAATTACCGATACTTATCCTTCATCGATCCTTACTTTTGCCTTTCTTCTTTTTGTACACACACCGGATCGGTTTCCACACCTAGCAAACACCCAGTTCCTTTTCTTTTCTTCAATCACATACACAAACACAATGTACATCACAACACATACATCCACACACAACGTGTGACACCACAAAATACATGTACCTACACTTGGCATACAACACAACACAATAAATGTACTACACAGAGTACAACACAATGAGTACACATGTCACAATACCACAACTACATAATGCACATACATAGTACCGCATTCCCACAACACAACATGTACGACATGCACATAATACCACATGTACACCAGTACCCCATGTACAACATGTACACAATATCACCTATACACAGCACCACCTACACAACGTGTACACAACATCACATGTACATGGCACCACCTATAGAATGTGTACACAATGCCACATGTACATTGTACCACATGTACAACATGTACACAATGCCAAACGTACACAGCACCACATGCATGACATGTACACGACACCACATGTACACAACACCATATGCACTACATGTACACAGCACCACCTGCACATAACACCATATGTACAACATGTACACAGCACCACATGCTCATAGCACCACTTGTACAATCATGATTACAACACCATATGTACATAGCACTACATGTACAACATACACACAACACCATATGTACATATCACTACATATCCAACATTACATAGCACCCTATGTACACAACACTGCATATCCAACATGAGCACAGCAACATATGCACACAACATTGCATATCCAACATGTACATAGAACCTCTATACCCAGTGCTACATATGCAACATTCGCACAGCACTATTTTTAACACTCTGTACATAACATTGCATAAACAACATGTACACACACTATATATTCACAACACCGCACGCAACATCACAGATGCAACATGTACAACATATACAACATATGCACAACAGTAGTACCACACATCCAAAACCACACTATCTCTACTAAGAAACCTTTCTTCTAGTGTCTCTCCACCATCCATGCTTATCCCAGCTTCTCGTAGATCACACTGCTTTCATTTTGCTAATGTATCCCTCTGTATAGCCTGCCCATAACATAGACATAATAAAATCACATAATATCAACTCATAACCACATGATATTGACCTCATATATTTGTCAAGATTACTCTTCCCACTTGATTCCTCACAAGATCAGGAACCTCGTCATGCCACTCACCTACATAAGCAATCATTCCTCCACAAGAATGATCCCTGACAACCCTGTCGAACAATGACATAAATACATAGATACATAGATACATATACATAAACATTAGCATAAAACAATCATGATCCTGTCAAACAACGACATACATACAACATATATACATATAAACATTAGCATTAAACAACCATGATCCATGACGACCCTGCAGACACGACATACATACATACATACATACATACATGTATACATATATAAACATCAGCATAATCATGATCATATCATAATTACCAGATATCATAAGGTCAAGGTTAAGAGAACTTCCTTTATCCATGCAAAGTATGTACAACATTGAGAACAACAGTTCCTAATGTAGCTAAGGCATCTCATGCCTCAAATTTATTTACTTTACCTTTCCCAATTACTTTTCTCATGATTGTCCTGCCATCATCCATTTACACCAATGGACCCAACCAATCCAACTAGTTGTTATATGCTAGCCTTCAGCTTCCCTTATACATGCACCGAGCTTCATCTAGTTCTCACCTTACCTGTCGGGTACCACACAACTCTCCCCAAGCTCCTATTACTTCCTTCTTCCCCAACCAATTCCCAAGACTCAAAACATAAAAGGCAAGATGAGAAACCAATAAGAAGAAAACTATGAAAACCAATGACAATACGCCACTGCAAACAAAGTGGCATGGCCATGCACAAGACTCAAACAAACACCAAAAGCACAAGACTAGCAACAGACACCATGAATCAATCCCCATGGTTCCCAGTGCTTCCAAGGGAAATCTCAACCTAAACCTTCTTCAAGATTCCATGGCAATTTCTTTTCCGTCAAATCCCTTGCATCTTTTTTCCATCAACACATAATTTTCAATGCTTAAATAAACATAACAATACATTTGTTATCTTACCTTGTTGAGCTAAGGACATTTCTTTCAACTGAACACATCCATTCCATCTCTCAAGGGACTCCAATTCCCTTGACATATCTAACTATAACTAGACACCATTTGTTATACCTGTCAAATACAATTCCATGAATATAGCACATATCCACGTAATTTTAGACAAATTAGGGTTAAGAAGACTTATTGTATGCAAGGAACTCATTTGTTTGGAATCATGGTTTCCAAACATATCCAAAGGAATTCTCACCCAATTCCTTTCTTTTACCTTTACCTTGCTGCAACTGAGTCTTACTACGTATTGTCACATCACCTAATGGATAGTTATATAAAAAAAATCCACTATTACATATCCATTGTCTCAACACATATGCGTTAGTACAACCATCTTAAAACAAGATCATTTGAACACATATTTATGAAATTCATCAAACACTCAACCAACTATAAACTTACCACATTAGATAAATCAACTAGATGACATCTGTTACAGGGAAAAGTGTTTATTTAGAACTGCTCTATCCCACTAAGGTTTGACAGTTGCCTTAGAAACAAACAGAGAAAAGCTACTTTTGTTTTTCCTTTATGAATTATAGATAGAGAGGAACAGAAAGACCAACCTCTGTCTTGCGCCAATCTCTTGATTTGATCCCTCTCTTCTTTGGTAGTCCTCAGCTACCTGCTCCCTTGCACGCCCAACTTCACAAAGTACCTGTAAGATCACAGAAGCATAGCACTATACAAAGACATGGATTTTTAATCATAAACAATCTAGGGTCAGATGTAAATTGACCATACAAATGTAACAAGCATCAATGACACAAAAGCATGGAGGAAAACTCAAATAGCTTTTATTGATAAACAAAAAAATAGCGAAGAGGAGTTACAACGGTTGTTCTGACCCAGCATCAACCTCCCAGCAAAGAAGCCCCTCTTCACCTCAAACAAAGCTTAGATCACCCAACAATCTAATGTTTGTCTCAGGAAACCAACAGCAATTCCTTACAATATGCAAAATTCCAGCCTCTGGATCTCTGGGATGAGGGATCCATATATAGATATCTGTAAGGGGGATGAGTCAGCTTGTGATTTGATTAGTGTCTTCTCTCTGATAGTTCTTGCTTCCACTTGGAGACTAATGGCCTCTTACTCATCTTTGGTCGAATTCAGTGAGGCAAGTGTCACAGGAGAAGATTCTGGAAGCTTCCATTGCCTTTCCACCTCGTGGAATGACACTGCCATTTGTCATTTCTTGCCCATCGCACCCCACAGAAGGGACTTTTGAAATGCAACGCACCCTCAGAGTGTATTTGGGTGAGATGCAACGCACTTAGCCAGTGGAGCAGCTGCAATGATCCTGTTTTGACCAATTCTGAGCATTTTCTCATGGAGAACTTCTGGGAGAAGCTGTAATCTGTTGACCTTGTTCCTTTAGGGGTTAGAACAACACTTTTAGGGACTTAGGAGCCCTTGGTTTATGGACATTTCATGCTTGGGGTTGTAGGGCCCAAAAATGTCTATAACAGTTGCCCCCTAAAGTATGAGGTCGTTAATCTTTTGGTGTTGGGTGAAATGCTTTATTATGAGGATCCGAAGTTCTTTCAATGCTGGGAGGAGACCTGTAATAAGATACAATACAATACATTATCTTCATAATATTTTCATGATCTAGCTAAGGCGGGCATTCGCATGCTCAGCTTTATAAATTCATTTTCATGTACATATGACAGACAATTGTCTGAGTGTACACTGATGATTCTAATAGAGCCATCATCCTTTTGAGTGGATGATTATCTGTGCAGCAATGATGTACATTTAATGTCTTTATTTCCCTAAAATATATATCGCAGCCCGGATGGATGAAACTAGATCCAGGGTCTTCAATCTTGTCTGATCTTCACTCAAAGTACAAGTCGATCCATGTGAGAAATGTTCTGAAGTCGAACATGGAAAGACATCACTTGATTACCAGTCAATGATGTAAACTATTAACAAGCGCAAGAGGAATCACCGATAATGATAATGACCCTCAAGGTACTACAGTACAATTCACGTGGTGTGAATAAAGGACTTGGTGTCGAACACCACGCAAAATCTTTCGGTCGAAGGCCATTGATGTAAACCTGTCGCCGGAAGTGAGAAACTTGCCATTGAGGCATGCAAGCTTCAAAGTACTGAATGGGGTGTTCCTAGATCAACTTCTTGGATAATGAGCTAATGTCGACAAGAAGTGATCTGTCACAGGAGGGCCTTAATGAATCCCACATCAATGACACGGAACGGAGCAAATGATTTTAATGGAGGTGAAAACGATCTGGTGATATAAGGTTCAGGGTGGCGGTCATGAAAGAATGGAGTATAATGTATGTAGTGGATGAGACACAGGTGAATTCTTTGAATGACTTCTCTTGAACATATCGGCGACACTGACATGATGGATTGGTAGCATTAACCCCAAATGTTGATGGTATGGCGTGACCATGGTGATGTGACCGGTGAATGAAACAACCCAACCCGACTCGGACACGGAGTGGAAGTGTCATGTTCAAGAGCGACTTGCTACCAACAAAGTTTCTTTAAGTTTTCTTCCCAATTTTCCCCAGTCATTGCTGACCAGTACCTCTTTATTTTTGTCAAGCTTGAGGAGGATAACATATGCTTGTTCTATAATTTTCCCTTCAGGCAAACCCATCGCTATGTTTTAATGAGCCTAGCGATAGTGAAACTCGTTCTCGTCTATAGACAAGTTTGTCGCTATTACACTTTTAACGAGTTTAACGACAAAGATAACTCGGTCCTTTTCAATTTTAGAGAGTCTGAAAAGGGACGTAAAGGTAACTCCAAAGTTCCTTTTTCGTCATCTAATCCCTTAAGTCCGAAAAAGTATAAAACAATACAGAAGGGATGAATTTTCGATACTTTTAACGAGCCGAACAAAACAAGCACTTGATCTTTTTGTGTAATAATCCCTCAGGTCCAAAAAGATTAAAATCTAGAAGAGGGATAGCACTTTCTATCCCTTTAACAAGTTGGAGAGGCCAATGGCTCAGCAATCTTTTCATATTTTACAAGTCAGTTGAAAAGAGCTTAAAGGAGACTTGTCTTTTGAGGAACGAGTGATAAAATGGGTAGCAGTTGATTCCAGGTAAGGTTTGGAATTTTCCAATCACGACAGTGTCACAAGGATGGCTAGTGAAATCACTCTTCGCAGTTGTTCCTCAAAATGGGTAAACAATCAAATGGAGGTGAATGATCGGCCAATGAAAAAGTGGAGGTGACGGTGCAAACACGACCAAGGCTTTAACGGCTGAAGTACTACATTCACGATGGTTATTTACCAGGGAATAGTTCATTTTTTAATGAGCTTAAACGCGGGGGGAAACAATTGCTCATGTCTTATGTTTATTTTTTAGCGAGCCTGAACTATGTGCTAAAACTGCTCGATTAATCCAGTCGTGTGATAAGAATGTCTCATATAAAACGGCAACTTTTAGAGTTTTGCCCCACATCCTTTCTTTATGAAAGTTAGGAGACGACCAATCCTACGAGTTTAAAGGGTTAGAGGTCCTATAAATTTAAAAAATAAATAGTCGCTTTTTGCTTGCACGCCAAAAGGCTTGCATTCCCCAGGTATAAAACAGAGTTTCAAGGTCACCTTCTATTCGAGCTGACAAAACATTTGTTTTATCAGGAAAGGTATACCTCTTTCAGGCTACCCAAAGATTGCTCTCTTCACAGCGCAAACAAAACAATTCTTCGGTGATGTCTATCGAAATAGCCAAAGGTGAGTGGAGGAAGTTACTCTACTCACGTAACTTTGACAGGAGAATCTTGTTCTAGAATAACCCCCTCTTCCAATCACGGACGGGAGTACAAACTAGTCATATTTTCTCGCGGAAACCAACTCTATACCTGAAGTTCTCCTGCCGAAGCAGACCAGGGTGCATGCCCCCTGGGATTCATTCATGTCCCCCCGAATCACTTGTGCTCATCGAGTGGACGAACTGGAGATTGAGACATTTCTTGCGTGAAAAGACCATTCAGGGATGGTATATGACTATTTGCTATGTGTGATCCAGAAATGAAAGCTGGTTTACGAGCTTGACCACTCTTCCTTCGTGCGGAAAACACATTACTCTAAAGAGTGAGGAGACAATTGCTCCCATGCAATAAATATAGTCTCGTCCAAGGAGTAGATTGTAATCCAGGGGTCCTTGAACTACCATCACGTTCATGTGAACGGTTTTCCCTCTCAATGTTATGGGCACATTGGGAAGGATCCCTAATGGTCGACTGGTTCCTTTATCAAAACCTGTTAGATTTCTCATCTCAGGCAAAAGCGATGGCGAACCAAGCGCTTTCCAAGCAGTTGAGGACAGGATACTCACAGAAGCCCCTTCATCTATGATGGTACCAGCCATAACCATTCTATATATTTGAACAATAATTCGGAATGGTACACTAGCTGGTAAACGGGGTCTGCCTAGTTGATTCTAGTCGAAGGAGACAACTAGGTTGCTTGGAGGTGGGACCAAATAGACGACCGGGTATGACTCTGACAAACTTCCTTCTTGCGGTAATGGAATGGGTAAATTGCCCCCATGTTCGTTGGAGTCTGTGCTTATGAAAAGAATTTTGACGGTGTCATCCTTGTTCTCTTCAGTGATTGTATCATCTGAAGATGGAACCTCTGAAGGCAAGACCGGGTCAACTGCTGCCTCGACCTTTTGACTTTCAACTGGTATGGATTCAGATGGTTTATCTTCAATGATAGATGCTTCAGCCGACCACCTGAGCGGGCCAGCCGGATTTTCAACTAGTGATGGACTCAGCAAGAGTTTTTTACATCCAGGAGGAAGTCGTAACGGTGAAACCGGACGATCATCCAAAACTCTTTTAGCTTCGTCTAAGAATGGACAATGGTGGATGGCATGATCGCCTTCGCACAGTTTACAAGGAAATCTATATTTTCCTTTTTGTCCTGGGGCTTCACTTTCACTAGTTGACGGTGTGTTTTCAACATGATCATAAGAGGTTGACGACACCGGGTTGTGAAAACGAGGAGACCAGTCCCTTAAGATCTGAGGGATGCAAGGACAATCTCTATTATAGTGGTCTCCTTTGCAAATGACACATGGCGATTTAGGCCTGGTCGGTGTAGTGTGTGGATTTTCACTAGACGGCACTCGTTTGCCCCCATTCACTTTTGGCTCCTTCTTCTTCTTCTCTTTCTTCTTCTTTTCCTTCTTCTCCTTAGGTACTTGACTTTTGGCTTTACCAGCCCCATCAAGTGAAGAGGAAGCAGGAGAGGAAGAATTAGAGGAAGTAGAAGGTTGGTGGGTAACTCTGGACTCGTCTAATTGCTGATTCGATTGTTCAGGAATTGTGGTGTTCTGAACGACAGAGGTTGAGAAGAGCCATACAGGCAAACCAATTGTCAGTCATGGAAGCGACAATGTGGCCATATGGGGTGCACCAACATCTCCCCAAGAGGAGAAGGGACTAGGATTTCCTCCAAGGGGAATTCCTTGGTTGGTGGATTCCATTTTCTCAACCCAAGATCAACATAGAAAAGGGTAATGAATATTCCGTTTAAAATAAATTTTAGACGCTTTGACACAACTTGTTTTTTCAATTTTTAAGAGTCGAGAAAAAACAAAAGATGACTCTAGTCTCCTTCGATTTTTAATGAGCCTGAAGTGACAAGTGCTCAGATGGACCTTTTCCGTTAAGGAGTCTGAAAAGGAACGAAAGGGACTGCTCTGGAAATCTAGGTAGAGGGATTACCAAACCAATCGCAAAACTGCAGAATACTTTTTACGGTACGGCAGTCAATCTTCCCGAATGCTGTGTTCAGTGCATTGCAATCGATAGGGCGGCAGACACGGCTTCCTATGGATAAAGGATTAAGCCTATTGGGGTCTCCCAAAATATACTCAACGGTACGTGGGAGCACAAGTCCGTACTGGAACTTATTGTCTCAAAGTGGAGGAATCACCCAACCATCAGTGAGAACAACAGTTACCAGGCTTTATGACGTCGGAATACGTCTCTAGCCTAGACTTCTAAATGTTGTGCGTTAAGTTCCAAAGCGTTGTTAGATTCATTGAATTTATTTTAAGTTGATCTTGTTTATGAAGTTTTCCTTTTGGGTTCACCACGAGATATAGATGTAATTCCTAAAATGCAATCTAAGATGATAAACAAACTTTTTATCTTCTTTATGCAATGAAAATCCTAGCTACTAGGGAAAAGGAAGACAGAATCTTTTCAGAAAGAGCAAAGAGCACACTCTAAATGCACTTTCCTAAATCAAGTCAATCAGACTGTCTATATGCAAATGCACATGCATGTATTTGTTTTCGACTTTCTTAATATATGAATGCTAAAAAGAAAGTTGATGCACAAATCTGAATTTCTTTTTAAGCGACAAATATCAACAAGCTTCTTTCGAAATCAAAAAATGGAGACGATTACAACCCCTTACGATTTTGAAATGAATACTTGTTCTCGACACTAGAAAATTACAAATTCAGACCAAAAGCAATAGTAACAGGATAATCGACCATCAACAGCAATCAAACTCTTTCCTACGATCGAAATCGACACTTGCGACAGATTCAAATCAAAGGACGACAGTACAATTACGCTACTTTTGCAAAGGAGAATTGTAAACGACTCAACAAACACACAAAAACATCTACAGTTCTTTTGTGCAAAGGAGGCGGAATAATAGTAAGGAAAAGGGGTTCCAAACAGACATATACTGATCACAGGCAGAAAAATTCAGGAATAGAACTGGAAAGAATGAATCATAGAAGCCAAAACTGCACAGAGCTAGTCTGATCAGCGCACCTGTAACACAGAGAATCTAAAATGCAGCGCAGGTTGTCCACTCGGGAAGTGCACTGAAATTCAAAATCTCTGAACAGTACCTGCACTGGGCCAGAAATGAGACTCTGTTCGGGTTCCGGGTCACAGTTTGCAATTCAGTTCTTGGGTTTTGGCCGAATGAAAAGCAATCAGTAATGCAAAAATCAGGGGTAGATCTAAGAAGGATCTAAGAGATATCACAAGGGCAATCAGATAGTTTGTGAATCAGTTGTTTAAATCATAAACAGATCCAGTAGATGGATTGAAGTAGCAGTTGTCTACTTTGCATTTGTTATGGCAAATGCAGTTCGAATGCTACTTGTAAGTTTATGAAACAAACAACAAAGAATGATAAACAAACAAACTAATTAGCTCCCCAGCGGAGTCGCCATTTTGTTACAGGGAAAAGTGTCTATTTAGAACTGCTCTATCCCACTAAGGTGTGACAGCTGCCTTAGAAACAAACAGAGAAAAGCTACTTTTGTTTTTCCTTTATGAATTATAAATAGAGAGGAACAGAAATACCAACCTCTGTCTTGCGCCAATCTCTTGATTTGATCCCTTTCTTCTTTGATAGTCCTCAGCTACCTACTCCCTTGCACGCCCAGCTTCACAAAGTACCTGTAAGATCACAGAAGCATAGCACTATACAAAGACATGGATCTATAATCATAAACAATCTAGGGTCATATGTAAATTGACCATACAAATGTAACAAGAATCAGTGACACAAAAGCATGGAGGAAAACTCAAATAGCTTTTATTGATAAACAAGAAAAGAGCCAAGAGGAGTTACAACCGGTTGTTCTGACCCAGCATCAACCTCCCAGCAAAGAAGCCCCTCTTCACCTCAAACAAAGCTTAGATCACCCAACAATCTAATGTTTTTCTCAGGAAACCAACAACAATTCCTTACAATATGCAAAATTCCAGCCTCTGGATCTCTGGGATGAGGGATCCATATATAGATATTTGTAAGGGGGATGAGTCAGCTTGTGATTTGATTAGTGTCTTCTCTCTGATAGTTCTTGCTTCCACTTGGAGACTGATGGCCTCTTACTCATCCTTGGTCGAATTTAGTGAGGCAAGTGTCACAGGAGAAGATTCTGGAAGCTTCCATTGCCTCTCCACCTCGCGGAATGACACTGCCATTTGTCATTTCTTGCCCATAGCACCCCACAGAAGGGAATTTTGAAATGCAACACACCCTCACAGTGTATTTGGGTGAGATGCAACGCACTTAGCCAGTGGAGCAGCTATAATGATCCTGTTTTGACCAATTCTGAGCATTTTCTCATGGAGAACTTCTGGGAGAAGCTGTAATCTATTGACCTTGTTCCTTTAGGGGTTAGAACAACACTTTTAGGGACTTAGGAGCCCTTGGTTTATGGACATTTCATGCTTGGGGTTGTAGGGCCCAAAAATGTCTATAACAACATCATAGACACAAAATGTTGAATCATCAAATAGATGACATAATCAAATAGTCAAGCACCAAATATACGATGCAAGCAATCTCATACCTTAATGTATCTCAGGTGAGGCTATCTTGTATGCACAATCAATCTAGATTAGCATGATATAACTTCATGACATATCAACTCAAACATAAATAAGGTTGTGATATCCATAGTAGTCACTAGCTAATATATTCACATCGTAAACTCGTAAACAATTTTCATTCACACATAATAATCACATCTACACAGTCAGTCTAGATTAGTATTCCATAATATCACAACATATTAACTCATACCTGAATGTCATAACCCCTAATCATCTTCATAGACCAATCCAACTTAGTATGATACATATAACATCAAGATCTTAATGTAATAACCCTAATCATCAAGTTACTAGCATATAACACCAACAAGTTATATAGCATGCTCATCAACAACATATAACCTAATCATCAAGCTAACTATCATATAACAACAACAAGTTAACCTATAACATACTCAACAACAACATATAACATATCAAATAATCATAACAAGTTAACCCATAACATACTCATCAACAACATATAACATAATGATCAAGTTATCTAACATAAAACAACAATAGCAATGCATACAACCACATGTTACTATCCTTCATGACCATCTGACACGTGTATATTTGACTATATTGATCAATTGGTATCTACCATGCATGTAACAATAACAATAATAAAATTACAAATATGTATATAACCCTAATGCATATAACAATCCATTAACTAACATGCCTGCATTCCAAACATACAATACATGTATGATGATTTGCTCTTACCCCAAAGTCTAATAACGCAACCTTATTCTAATGATCTGCACCTCCTACTCTATCTCAGCCAACACATTAGCATCATAACACACAAATATCATCATGATGACCTAATTTCATACAATTACCATTATAGACATTTTTGTGCCTTACAGCATTAAGCATGAAATGTCCATAATTCAAGGGATCCAAAGTCCCTAAAGATGTTGTTACAGCTCCTAAAGGAACAAGGTCAACCAATGACAGCTTCTCCCAGAAGTTCTCCACCAAAAACAACTCAAAAACAGTCAATTCAGGATCAATTCAGAAGCTCTTCTAGCTACCTGCATTGCAGTGCACCCCAGTACACTAGCTGGGTGCGTTGCAATGCACCTAAAAGCATTACCAAAGTGCGCTGAGCGGGAAATGACAAATGGCAAACTCATTCAACGAGGTGGAAAGACCCTGGAAGCTTCCAGAATCTTCTCCAATGACACTTGCCTCAATGAATTCGACTAGTGATGAGTAAGAGGCTCTCAACCTCCAAGTGGAAGCAAGAACTGACAGAGAGAAGCCACAAGTCAAAACATAAGCTGACTCATCCTCTCTGCTTACATCTATATATGGATCTCTCACCCAGAGGTTCAGGAGGCTGGAATTTTGTATTTTGCAGAGATTTGTTGTTGGTTTGAGATTGAGATTAGTACATTGGGTGATTTATGCTTTGTTGGAGGAGAAGAAGGGATTCCTTTGCTGGGAGGTAGATGCTGGATCAGAACTCACTTGGTTGTATCTCCTCTTGGACTTTCTTATTCTATCAATAAACTATTTGAGTTTCTCCTACATGATGTATACCAATGATGTTTTGTTATGCTTACATGTTTAGCTTAATCTGATCTTGAGCTTTTTATGAATGTATATCCATATCTTCGTGTAGTTTCTCTCTCTTGTGATCTTGTAGGAATTCGGTGAAGCTGGGCCGGCGAAGGAGCAAGGAGCTGAGAGCCACTGAAGAGAGGAGTGATCGGATCAACAAACTAGCGGAAGACACAGGTTAGTTACATCCTTTCTCCTCATTTACATTTCATAAAGAAGAAATACTCAATTAGTTTTCCTTGTTTGTTGCTAAGGCACTATCACACCTTAGAGTGGGATAGGGGCATTCTGAATGGATACTTTTCCCAACAACAATTACCTCATGCACAACAACCTTCACAATGACAATGCATGCATGACAACATATAGACACTGACATGCATAACAAATGCATATACAACCATACACTCACAACGACACATCCCACAACCACACCATCAACCTTTGCATGGTGACATCACTACAACCATTATCAACACCATGCAAATGAAACAAGCACATGGACTATAAACATAAGGAACACATATGCAACTGACATGAATGCATGACAAACACACCGCCCATCCTGTTCGAATAGTGAACCTAGGGCTCTGATACCACTCTATAACACCCTCCTCTCACATATGCCCAAGTAACTGGACAATGGGGGTAAAAATGTGATGAGAGGCTACTATGGTATGATTCAACCTCCTAGGTGACCTTAAGGAAGTGGAATTAACAAAAACACATCAAACATACCTTCCACGTCAGCAAAAACACTCCCAGGAGCCATCCCAACCACTCAGGTATCATGCCCCTAGGTCCCACTAAGTTTTTAAACCAATTAACACCTGGAAACTCCCATTATATGGGCATGCTAGTGTCCATAGAGCTCTAGACACTCCCACAAGCCTACATGGCTTCATTTAGTGACTATTTCCAATAGACCTATGCCAAAGTCTGTGGGATTTAAGGCACTTTTCAAGACCAGAATTCTGGCCACTACCCAACACTTGATGTGACTTCTAGAATCCATTAAACGCATGATGAAAAGACATAAACCAAAAAATAACTCCAGCACTAGGCCTGACCATCCCCAACTGGGACTAACATTTTTTCAAACACTTGGCATGAATGAAATCTACAAGTTTAAATAGCATATATAAACACAGGGGTCTCATACTTATTTGAGAATCGCTAAGAAAAATTCTTCCCTTACATCATTAGTTGCATTATCATCTATTAGGTTATAGATACATTATTTATTCATTTACAAAGAAAAACATTAGGAGATCCATACATCATCATTATCATAATACACGTTCATAATGAGTAAAACAACAGCAAAAATACCATTAATACATCAACCACAGAATCGACATATGAACCAATACATTTACACATTAAAAGCCAAGGTAATGAATTTCTCATTAATGAATGTAGAAACCAATTGGGGATTGGACTACCACATTTCACCCAACCATAGATTGGCTGAACCAAATCTCTCTTCAGCCAATCACCCCCATGCCATATTCCAAGCATGAATGCGGGACTCATAACCAACCAAAAATGACCAAACAAGAATGGATGCTATCAGATTTCTCCACCTACACCATGAGGAATTTTAATGCCTCCTGGTGTCTCAAGATTTACCGTAATCCATAGTCTGATCCAGGGATCACTAGGCCCTACACCGAGACCCACTCTCTAGGCTTTATCGTACATCCCATTCCAGGACTACTAGCCCCAACGAAGAGCAATCCACCTCTTGGATTTACCATATATCTCATCATTCACCAGCAAGGATTCCTAGGACCACTGAGGCACACAATATTGGCTTTACTGCAACCCACGGTTTTACTCAAGGGTTACTAGGCCAGTGACTTTACCATGATCCACAGTCTGGTTCAGGGACCACTATGCCATGTGTTTTTCATTTCAAAGATCCACCTCACTCAGATTCGAATCCATCTCGCAATCCATCTCAACTGAAGTATAAGAACCCATCTCATCGAGGTTATCTAAAAATCGCAATGCTACGCTGAAAACGTTGTCACGCCTGGAAAAACCCATGCCATAACAGAAAATAACCACATGCAATACCATGCATGCAAAATCTAGCAAAGAGAACACACATGTAATTCGATACCTACAAAGAATCATGTTGTAGTTGCTTGATCTTGTTCTTACTTTCTTGGTCCTTCCAAGTATGCCACACTCCTCCAAGAGTGCTCCAAGAAAACTCTAAATGTCCACGAGCATGAGAGAGAGAGAGAGAGAGAATAATGAGAGAGCTCCAAAACTGAGAAAAATCTTTCCAAATGATTCTCAAAAAACTTTTTATTAATGAGGCCTCTATTTTCTTCATTTTCCATTATTTTCCTTCATTTTCCTCCTCACATACAAGCTGTGGCCATTCAGCTTTCCTTTTCTCCTAATTTCCTTTATTTTCATAAATAAAATGCCAATAAAAGCCTCATGTCTTTCCAAAACCTTTGCCATTTCCATTAGCCATAATAATTGAAATGAACACCCACTAGGATGTTTTCCTCACCATTCAGCTTGGACTATGTGTCCCATCAATCACGGTCTTATATATTTTTACATGGAGTTTTAACCAAGGTTGTTACAACCTTTAAGACTGAATGTAGTTATTACGGCCTTCATGTTCTCTAAGTAATCGTGCAATCTAAAGAACTTATTCATTCCAAGAAGCCATGATTCTACATCCTATGTTTTCTTCATTTACCCATGGAATGTAGGTGGTTTTTCTTTCTTCAACTCATCTAGAAAATATTCCCTATCACTCCTCCTATAAGGATGATAATGATGATGACCATGATACCTGTGAGAAATAGAACTAGAATAGTACCTGTGTCCATTACCCCTCATGTACGGAGTGTCCAAGAACTTGCCATACCTAATCGTGACATATTTATCTAACTTGTGCCCACTATGGGGTCTACTACCATGGGCCCCATTAGTCCTATCCTTCTATCCATAGCTGATCTGAAGTGGTCCTTGACTGTGCGATTCTGACAAACTCTAAAGAATTATTGCATTGACTTCTACTTGTTTCTCTTGTGCCCGGATGATTCTATCATTATCTTCTTTGCAATTCCTTATTTCTTCCTTCAAACTCTTGAGTGTGTCTGTTAAGTCAGAAGAGTGCCTGACACCACGCTGCTCATCTTATTCGTAGGGAGAATATTTGTATTCTACCATCTTGCTAGTCATCTTTGATCTCTTCTTCTTGCAAGGTATATCATGTCAGCTAAACCAAATGATAAGCAAACCACGTACCTTATTATAGCTCCGCATGGTAAATTTTAGGGGCGAATTTTAGCCCAAGGGCGAAATTTAAGGGGTCTTTCATTTTAGAGGGACAAATTTTTTTCTAAAACACCCATTTCATATATTTAGCCCAACTTTTATTTTAAAAAATATTTTATTTTTTTTTAGCCCAAAAAAATGGCGAATAAACTATGAAAAGACTCATTTGACCTGATTTGCCTAGTTTGGGAGGTTATATTCCATTACAGTCGCTCGATTTTCTGCTTTGCAATGTTAAATTCGTTTTCAATCACCCATTTTCTAGTTTGGGAGGTTGTATTTGGTCCCAATCACCCTGATTTCTTCTGTGAACCGCTCACTGTTTTCAAATCTAGTTTTCATCGATGGCAAGGGTGTAAATAAATAAAAATATAAATAAAGTGGAGGTATGGTAAATAAATAAAACCTCTTTTTATACTTACTCCAAAGGTATGGTAAATACATAAAAATATATCAATGGAAAGGGTGTACATAAATAAAAATAAAAATAAAGTGGAGGTATGGAAAATAAATTAAACCTTTTTTTATACTTACTTCAAAGGTATGGTAAATAAATAAAAATATAAATAAACTAGAGGTATGGTAAATAAATAAAATCTTTTTTTTATATTTAGTCCATAACCCTTTTTCTATTTAAGAACGCTCAAAAAAGAGGTTTTATTTAAGTGAATCCTATGAGCCAAATACCATATTTATAAAAGAGGTATGGTAAATTAATAAAAATATAAATAAAAAATAAATTAAACATTTTTTTATACTTACTCCAAAGGTATGGTAAATAAATAAAAATATAAATAAACTAGAGGTATGGTAAATAAATAAAATCTTTTTTTATATTTAGTCCATAACCCTCTTTCTATTTAAGAAGGCTCAAAAAAGAGGTTTTATTTAAGTGAATCCTATGAGCCAAATACCATATTTATAAAAGAGGTATGGTAAATTAATAAAAATATAAATAAAAAATAAATTAAACCTTTTTTTATACTTACTCCAAAAGTATGGTAAATAAATAAAAATATAAATAAACTAGAGGTATGGTAAATAAATAAAATCTTTTTTTATATTTAGTCCATAACCCTCTTTCTATTTAAGAAAGCTCAAAAAAGAGGTTTTATTTAAGTGAATCCTATGAGCCAAATACCATATTTATAAAAGAGACATGGTAAATTAATAAAAATATAAATAAACGAGAGGTATGGTAAATAAATAAAACATTTTTTTTATATTTGCTCCATAAGTCACCTTATATTTACGAACACGCAAGGGTGTAAATAAATAAAAATATAAATAAAGTGGAGATATGGTAAATAAATAAAACCACTTTTTATACTTACTCCAAAGGTATGGTAAATAAATAAAACATCTTTTTATACTTACTCCAAAGGTATGGTAAATAAATAAAAATAAATAAACTATAGGTATGGTAAATAAATAAAACTTCTTTATATATTTAATCCATAACCCTCTTTCTATTTAAGAAGGCTCAAAAACCAAGTTTTATTTAAGCGAATCATATGGGCCAAATACCATATTTATAAAAGAGGTATGGTAAATTAATAAAAATATAAATAAACCAGAGGTATGGTAAATAAATAGGTGAAGCCTATGGGCCAAATTATTATTAATACCATGCAACAAAATATTATTAACCCTAATTTTAGTATTAATAAAAATAAAGATGGCACATGGTATTGACCCATGGTATTCATGTGGAATGTAGCCTATTTAAAGGGGGAATGAAACTAGCATAGATCCATCTTTGCTCTGGATCTACTAAGCACCGAGTGGGATCAAATATCATGATATGCAAACTAGCATGGAGTGAAAAAATATTTGATAATGGATCTTGTAATTTAATGTCACTAAAACATTTTAACTCGGTTAAAAAAAAAAAAAAAAATTCAATTATTAATTTTATTATTTTTTATAAATTGCTAATAGTAGTTTTTAAGCTCCATGTTTATGATAACCCATGATATTGACCCATGGTAATACCATGGTATTCATGTGAGCATAGACTATTTAAAGGGGAAATTCTATCAGCTTAGATCCATCTTAATTCTGGGTCTACCAAGTGCTGAGAGAGATAAATAGATTCCATCCCTATAAGAGTGGTAGATGTGGAGTTAAGATGGATATAGGTTAGTTTTTATGATAATGAAGATATTAAATAAACTTAGGAAATTATTTTGAAAAAACATCTTAAGGTGAATGGTTAAAGCTACATTTAATCACTTCACAAAATTTAGTAAAAAATACCAATATCTCCATTAATATTGGTTTTTTCTGATTTAACAAAAAAAAAATCAATCAACATCACCCTTGCAGAAGATAGTCATTGCCCAGATTTCTCACCATTTTTCAAATGTTCTCAATATGATATCTTCATGAAAAAGTTAAGGTATTGATGTTGGATTAGTTGTTTGAAAAATCTGTTGGTTTGTGCAACCTTTCATCTTCCATGTTATTCATAGTTTGTCATAATGATCTATAGGGGTTGGGCCACTGCACCATATTGTTTTTCAAATGTTCTCAATATTATATTTCATGAAAAAGTTAAGGTACTGATGTTGGATTAGTTGTTTGAAAAATTTGTTGGTTTGTACAACCTTTCATCTTCCATGTTATTCGTAGTTTGTCGTAATGATCTATAGGGGTTGGGCCACTGCACCATATTGTCCTAAAAGGCGGATATTGTGCACCAAAAAGGAAATTAATCCACATGTTACAAAGCTGTTAGAAAATGAAAGACGTATGAAGGTAGTGAATTATGCTAATAAGCAATTTAGATTGGGAGAGACGTAATTAAATTTTATTATTTAATTGAATATTTCCAATTAAAATAATAATAAATCTACATTTATATATTTCTATATTGATTGAAAGGATTCTGACAACGGTCACTTCTTTCTATTAGATCCCCTCAGGCCTTTGGGATACCTACTACTTTCTTATATTATATAGTTGGGGCTTGCTACTTGTTGGCGTGTTGGGGTAAACAAACTTGATGTGTTTTCTTTTTTTTATCTTGCAGTTGGAGTCTATGGAATAAGAAAGAAATTTGATTTGCATTTTCTCATCCTGATAGGTAAATGTTTGTAGATGAAGATTCCATCTTAGCAACTCTGTCATAAGGAAATTTTGTATATATTGTTGTTTCTCAGTACAAAATCAAGAATTTTTTTTTTTAACTCAACATTAGTTGCATTTAGGAGCAAAGAGATTTCTCCATGTCTTCTTCACGCAAGAAAGTTATATGGTCCAATGATCCTGCCATATGACTATTGACAGCTAGCTTGCAGTACAAGGCTATCTTTGATGATGAAGCAGTAGTAGTATCTTGGTGATAGGGAAGATTTGGAAAGTTAAATCTTCAATGAAATCCATGTTTTTTATGTGGTTGGCCCTAAGGAATATGTTTTGACATGAGAGGTTCTACAAAATAAGGCAAGTTAGGGTCCTGGAATTTGTACTCTATGCAAATGTGAAGGGGAAACAATAGACCACGTGCTGGTGTTCATTTGTATTTTTGCTCAGGAGGTGTGGGGTGTTATTTTCCCCTTATTTTAGGATAGGGTACTTGGAAAGAGGCTTCCTTGTTGGATTGTTTGATGATAGAGCACTCAAATAACATAGAACATTGCCCCGAATTGCCTCTAGATCCATTTGGACAGGAAAGAAGGAATAACAATTTTGTAGACAAGGAGATCCCTCCTTTTCAGGTACATCATCAAATAAAATACCTATATGAAGGCATAAAAATGACTCCAAAGGTTAAAGTTCCAAGGTGGGTTGCAATCTGGAGGTTGATAAAACTTATCCATGGCCTTTCTTTGTTGGTGCTTGCCAAGGTGATTTTCTTGTTATACATATTATCTGCGAATATGTGTGATATTCTTGTTCTATATATTATCTGTGATTCAAACCCAAGTCAGTTGCTCCTGCATGTGTGATATTCTTGTTCTGTATATTATCTGCAATTCGAAACCAAGTCAGTAATGTGCAGGAGGCAAATTTGAACTAGTGTTTCCTTTTGTGTCTTTCATGTCTACCTCTACCAGAGAATTATCCACAATACATCAAGTTCTGGATTCACATGTCTCTTGATATTTGATTCTTTTTCACATTTTGAAGTGGGAACAAAGGATAGCTCTTGTTTCAGGTGCTCAATTATGATGCTCTTACCAATGATGAGGCTTGTAGCCAAGTTTTTGAAATACCTAGTGATAAAGATGCAAAAAATTTTATAAACATGTTGATTCTACCTCAAGGATGTTATCATCTATTAGGTGATGCTGATGAACATGGAAATGCTACTTAAGAATATGATGGAGCAATTCAAGAAAAAATAGTAGTTGTTGATGACAAAAACCACATACAAATTTTACAAATGCTAATCAAAATGAAGTTGTTGAAATGAATATGATTGAAGGTGGTCGAGTGATGGGAAGCATTAATGAGCAATTTGCATTGCAAAGCCAAGCGACCCTACATGAGTGGTTAGTGGAAGCCATGATGAATATGAATTGAAATGATATTTATGAAGACTAATGAAGAAATCATTAACATGCCTTCATTCGTGCTGGGCCATAAGGTGTTCAGGTGATGGGGACCAAAGTTACTTAAATATTTTATTGTTGGTCTGTTAAACTATATAATTCAAGGTAGGAAAAATTTGTTGGTTGGGTAAGATACAACTATTCATGTAACAGAAAGGAAGGTCGGTAAGTAAGGGGGCCTTGTTTCATTTTCCTACTTGCATAAAGCCTGCTTGAAGGGGAGGGACTTTAACACAATGACTCAAAACAGAAGATTGCATCACGAGACCACAAGTAAGGTTCATGGGTATGGGATTCCCTCGATTCAACACTTCATGACATGGTAGAATGACTTTCATAGCTTATATATTTCTTGAAGAACAGAGTGTAATGACCAAATATCATATGGAAGGATGAACTACCTAAAGGTCGATGGCTTAAAAACTACCCGGAGAGCGAATGAAGTGTTTATAAATTGCGCTTGGAAATAGAACAACTTCTCCTTACAATGAGGCTACAAATTTGTAGAAGCAAGAAAGTCCTTTGTCACAGTTAGGCTGGAATTTGAGAAATTGGTTTCATATGGAATCAACAAGGTAGCGATGGAAACACTCAAGGAAGCAAAAATTGGGAGAAAAGTAAAACAAAATTTGTACAAACATTAATCTCTCATAGCTTCACAAAAGTGGTAGAGAAAATATTAATCCCTCCTACCTTGACAGAACTGGTGGTCAAGATCAACACCTACAAGAACTTTGTTGTGGAATATTATTAAAACTAATAGAAGGATATGAAAGAGTGTACAGTAAGAACCTTGACAAACACGACCACTGAAACTTGCAACATTGTTTGTAGGAAGAGAAAATTATGTTTATTTCTTCCAATCATGTATGTTAGTATATTACAGTTTAATGAATATGTTTTCCTATTATCATATATGGTTTCATACTTTAACAAAACATTCACCAAGACTTCACAATGTTTTATTATTCAATGAAAGATTTCCCAAGATCTTACAAGATTTATAATTCACTGAAAGATTTGCAATGACTTTACAAGATAATATAATCTGATGAGAGATTCGCCAAAAAAATTATATATACATATTATATTACTGATAAAAACGCCTCCCATTTTTCCTACGTATCATGGGGATTTGCCCATTTATTATACATATAAATTTAGGGTGGTTCTTAAAATTTTCCCTATAGTTCTTGGAGGATGCCTCATCTACAAGACTGACCAAATTAGCACAATACATATATAAACATAATCATATCAACATATAAGCATATTTTTAGCCATTATCCAGTTATCAATGCCTGACTATACTGACCACATACCATGACTTCATGCACAATGACCATCATCCAGCCAATGGATGCATAAAAACATATAGATACTGACACACATAACCAATGCATGACCGACATACACTCACAACAAATACATTTAACAACGACACCATCAACTTTCATATGGTGACGCCACTGCAATCATGACTAATGCCATGCATACACAACAAGCACATATACTACAATCATGAGGACCTATATGCAACTAACATGTACATACGACAACACCTTCATCTAAGGGAAATAGAAACCAAACATTGCCCAAGGAGAATGAAACCATGCTCTAATACCACTCTATAACACCCTCTTCCACATCTACCCAAGTAACCGACCAACCAAGGTAAACATGTGACAAGGAGTTACTACGATATGATTCAAATCCCTATGTATCAATTAAGGAAGTCAAACTCACAAAAATCAACCAACCTGACCTTTCTACACATGCAACAGAACCCCAAGGAGTCATCCAACCCATCCAAGTGTCCAGTCCCTGAGACAAACTGACATTTTGTTGCATTAAAGCCTCAGTCACTCCCTTGATATGGGCATGCATGAGACTGGGAACTGCTAAATTTCCATGACCTTGGGTCTCGGTTAGAGTATTAAAATCATTGATGCTACCAAACCAAGAATCTCAACCATAAAATACTTTGCACATCGGAAATAGAAAGCGGTAAATCACATATGCACAAATATACACAGTTTTTAACAAAATTGTACAAGATGTACAATCCCAATATTCATTATATTAAACCAAATGTGAATAATACAACAGTCTATGGTATTGTTGTATCGCTACAACCACCCTCCAAAATTTTGCCTTTGCTTCATTTTGGAGCCTCCCTATTAAAATATCAGCAGCTTGTCTTGCACTTCCAGATACTTGTGATTTCATCAATTTTATCTTTTGTAGTGCAGCTTGTGTTTCCTTGCTTTGTTGATTAACCATAAGTTGACCTCCCCGTGACTTGGTTACAGTCTAGTTCTTGCATTGCCTTCACAATTTGCACAGCCCTAGAGGGCAACCACCCTTACTCTCAGAAAATATGCAAAGCAACCTAACAGTGAGCTTTGGCTCCAGAAATGTGCAGACCCAGCTGACAGCTTGTCTTCAGTTAGGAAATTGCACAGAGCATGAGAGGCGTCCAGAGCCACTCAGCCTAGGAAAATTGCAGAAGAATTCCCTTAGCTGTTGCCCAATGCATGTTTTAGTAAGTTACCCAGTTCCCCCCAAGAATGCCCACTTTCTCCATGCATGCATGGAAGCCCTTCCCGAAAAAGAAAAAAGCAAAAGTGAAAAAAAAACATCCCTAAAAAAATAGGGATCTATTTTTAGCATTGGGAGTTACACTTGAGTTAATTTTAGAAACTGCCACCACTTGTTTTTTCCTAGATTTTTGGCCTTCGCGTCATAAACCCTAAATCGATCAAATCTATTTAATGGGTGCCGCCAGAGCTCATTTTCACATTCAATATTAGAGCTCTGGTATTCCCAAGGCATCTAGGAACCTTCAGCGTAGTTGGCACAGATTTTATAGGCACGTTCTGCTTTTCTTGTCTTTTGCAACTTTTTCTATCGCTTTTGTTTCCTTGGCTTGTGTGAGTGTTGTTCTACCCATTTTATTGAATGACCACTGGCATTTTAATTTGTTTTAGCTTTTAGAAGTGTTTTTTTAAGTTTTGAATTATCTTTCCTAAGCGTCGCATGCATAACCCAGTTTTTGCAATAACGGTCATCGTTGTGGCAAATATCCCCACAAGATTCGTCGCTATTCTATTTGAATGATTCCTGCATTTGTTTTGATTGCATGAATCATTGTTCACTCAGATCTACACCATCCTTCGCTCATACATTCCGATCTACTCATTTACAAGTCACCCTTAGGAATATCTTGGTTGTCTTGGAATGGATCTAGATGCACTACGCATTTCTGGATCTCAAGGCTTTGCCTTGGCTCCCAGAATTTCACATAGGCTACCAATGACTAGCTTTAGTTGCACTCTATGCAGCTCCAGGAGACAGTCCCAGATTCTTTCCCTCTGGGATTGCGCAATGCACAGTCCCAGCCAGCATCAAAGCTAGATTGAATTGTGCATTGTGCAGTTCTAGACACCAACCAGCCACACTGGACTGTACATTGCGTAGTTCCAGTCATCAGCATCTCTCACTAGCAATTGGGACTGTGCATTGTGTAGATCTAGCTAATAGTTCCTCACCTCTGAAAGTCATAATTGTGCAATCTTTCCCAGCAGTTGCCTAGTTTGTTGCATGATTGATCCTTAAAGTGATTTTTGATTTTAAGTTGACATTTGCATGCCATGAGTGTCCTCTCTGTCTCTAGGTACAACAGTTGTTGAGAAGCTTCTCAACAGTATAGGCAACATGGCTTCCAAGAGAGCTGGATCAAAGGATACTATAGAGAGCAACACTGGAGATGTAGTTGAATAGGTGTCAATGAACTTTTCAGTCTATGTAGACACATAGTTGTTCATAGAGAAGGACATGAAGGTTACATGGCAGGAAATAAAGGACATATTTGCAGGAATCTATAAGGAATATCTAAAAGATCGATAGGTCTATGTCAACATCCACAAGTTAAGCTTGTACAGGGTTGCATGCAGGTACCAAGCCTTCCCATGTGCGGACATCATTCACTGGATTTTCTCACATGATAACCTTGAGATGATGACATTGAGCAGTGCCAGTGGAACACAGCTTTCTACCTTCAGGATGGAAAACTATCATCAGATGTATCACTTACCATAGCCGGTGAACCGCATGGATGCACTCTTCTTTACTCCCAACAGCAAAATGAACACTAGAGACATAATGAAGCGTTGGGTAAAAGATCCATCAAATTTCAAGTCAACACCCAACCAAGTGTACAAGAATAAGTCACTTAGGAAGGCATACCAACTCTTGATCATCGTTACATGCTACTTGTATAGTCAAGAGATCACGGAGACCTTTCCATAGAGTTGGGTGGTTTTGTTGGATTAGTTGGCAAATGAAGGAAGGTCATTCAACTAGTCGGACATGTTGGGTCTTCAGCTGAAAGTGCATGTGTCTAATGCCCGAAATCTTCCTAAGGATGAGCAAGTGAGATTCTATATGTTTGCGTACCTACTTTATGCAATATGTGCCTAGTAGTAGTTTCGTGGCATGGGTTAGACATGGACACCATCAGATGATGTTGTGAACATCTATTACAAGTTTCTCTCTAAGTGCAGTGATCGAGGAGTCATGGTGAGGTTATTTGACCACTTCATCATCCGAGTGTATAAGATGATATTCGAACAGAATCCACCTTTCATGTCCCAAGAAGCGATGCAGACATTGCTTAACATTGCAGATTGATATGCCTCACATGGTGGCACCTTCATTAGGATGTTTGGCAGAGAGCAGCCTTTGCATGTGCTACCAAGGTTTTCCATGGATAAGTTGGTCATGAAAGAGGTTTCATATCACATCTCCACAGGGTTATCAGCAGCACTGCATAGGAGGAAGAAGGCACCATGGCCTGCTCTTCCTTTGCAGATTGGATTGTATGATATCTGGAGCTTGAAAGATGCGGATGCCGAGGTCAAGTACTTGAATAAGTTTGAGTTCGGCACTAAGAGTTTCAATCTATATGATCCCCACTGCATATGCAAGAACCATTATTCGAAGGTTTATTATCCATGGATCCACGGGGCATGTCATTGGCTCGAGGAAGGCCTTTGGAGGTATTGCTACAATTCCTCTAGGCTTAATGAACCAGTTAGCATGGCTATAGGATGGAAATCATCTCTGCAGGCAGCACCACCACAAGAAGTAGCAACAACAACAACAGTGAGCAGCAAACTGGCGCAGGACAAAGGCAAGAGGAATATTTCTGAGAGAGGAGAGGATGAGAAAAGCTACAAGCTCAGATAAGATCCTCTTGTTGAGAAAGTAGCATTGGAGATAGAGGCGAAGAGGAAATAGCGCGAAAGGAGAGTAGAACGAAGGAAGAGAGATAAGAAAAGGTTGGAAGATGCAGAGAGGAAGTTGCAGGAAACATAAAATAATTTGAAAGAATAGCAGGAGCTAAGGAGGAGAGAAAGGGAAGAGAAGCATAAACAAGAACATGAGGAAAGGCAAGGCGCAATGACAGAGAAAATTGTGCCTATAAAGGTTGAGGAGTCAGAGGAGCCAAAAGATGTAGAGGAGAGTGAGAAGGTGCAGGTTCTGGAAATTTCTTAGCAGATTGAGAAACTGGTTGAAGTAATGGATATGGAGTTGTAACAGGAGCCACAATACCAAGACATCAACCTCATGTCAAGAGCATCTAAGGTCACCCCACAGTCTTCGCCACCTGCAGAATCAGAATCAATCCCGAGTGAGAAAGGAGAAGCTTTCCTTTTTGATGATGATCTGGAGATGGATGTGTACAATCTATCATTTGATGAGTCATGATAAAGGATGGTACATGCATGAAGAAAGCATCTCCGAGATGATCATGCATCACCTGCACACATAAAGGAAAGGGTGATTGTTGCATATGTTAGAATACATCCAACTGCCATGGCCGGTGCTTCTAAGGATTATGCAGAATCCATAAGTTCAACGATCTAGTTCTTGATAGTAGAGAATGATCATGTGGAAAAGGATTTGTAGGAGGCCAGGAAGAGAATCAAACAATCCACGGGGTCTGCTATGGCAGAGATGAGAAAAGCGATGCTTGCTGAAGTATCAACTCTTGAGATCACCATATGGAAACTGTATGGCAGATTTTTCACCATGCATAAGGCGGTTTTCCATCTATATGGTTCTTAGTAGCAGTGCGTGAAGATAGCCCAAAATCTCAAATACATACACACTACTATTACGCATGTACAAGAATGGACAATAAGGTACAAGGGAGCCCCTCTTTACTTGTATAATATAATGAAGCCATAGGCAGAGCTAGACAAAGCACAGATACGGATGTTGATCCAGAATTATGAGCAGCTCCCTCCACTCATCACCAGCATTGAGGTTTCCTATGCATGTTTTTCAAGAGTCTTGATGTTATAGCGAGGAAACAAAGGATCCCTTCAATCGAAACCCTCACTCAAGCCATGAAGAAGAACCAAGTCCTGCTCGAGGTCAATGGGTACATAGAGCAGTTGATGCAAGAGGCCACCCGCGATGACTTGCAACTGAGCATAGAAAACATGCAGAAGTACATCAGTAGTCTAGCCACACTTAGGACAATGTTGCACATGCTTCAAGATGATTTGGACAGATGTTCCAGAACATATACCCAGAAGCCATGGAGGCAAGAGTCTGTTTTGAGAAACACATCACCAAACATTACGGGGACACAATAGCGCAGTACCGAGCTTGGTATCAGTTTGTCACCAAAGACCATCAAGAGGATGTTGTCGAGTTGGTCTTTTCCCAAGACCCCGAGTGATGTTGTTTGTCTTGTTAGGCTGACCCAAGTCTATTTTTTCCCACATGGGTATATGTGGAAATTGCATGATTATTTTTAAATATATTGTAAGTGAAATTCCAAGTGTCATTATTGGAATGTGAACAATCACAATGTAATGTGAAGAGTCATGAGGGTAGTTAAAGAGTCAAAGGGGAATTTCAAGGCTCACCCCACCCTTTGTTATATATAGAACCTCATAAATCATAGTACATCCTTTTGGGAGCCAAGATTTTGGCTAGGAATTTCTTAGAGAAGGCTTGGAGAGTATTATGACAAGCCTTGGCTTCTCCAAAGTATAGAGTGAGTACATCTCTTTGGAGGAGCAAGTGGTGTTGACTGTAATGTTCCACTATTGGGGCTAGTGGTTGTCAATGGTGTATGTATGGATGGAACTTTTACTTAATAATATAACTGGGCCAACATGTTTTCATTCATATGTTTTTATTGTAGTTCGACTATTTTGGTTACTTTAGCAATGTATGTTATTTACCTTACGCATTTGTGTATGAATTATTTTGTATGCAATTGTATGAATATTGTTGAAGACATTTTGTTGTATTAACCCGTCACTTTGGATTATGGACTATTCCGCTTCCATATTGTGATGTCATTCAGCTCATGTGTTCCTTTCAGGCTGCACACTATTACAGGTTTGTAAGGGACACACTTCCTTTTCCCCTCTGTGTGTTAGAACCCCCATGCATCTCACTTGACTCACTGCAAGGTCACACACTTGCTTCCAAAAAAATTATCATACTTACCTCTACACGCTACCTTAGTCAAGGCACTACTTTACTACCCACAGTTGGGACTCCTACTCCAAATGGTTTGAGGTCCAATTGGGACTTCTTGCTGGGGAGATCCCTTGACATGTTGGCGGATCCAGCACTGTCAACATTTCTGGAGCTAGAAGGAGGGTCAGATGATAAGTTGAGCCCTCAAAATCTGTTTTAAATCTTTTCACATCTTTTATGTCTTACATTACAATCTCAACTCCAACATTTTTGTCTCATGCACATAATTTCGAAGCACCAGAGGATGTCATCGATGACTTGTCACGAATCAAGTACAACTATGAAGGCAAAGTAGCCCTGTTGAGACACGGATTGGTCTTCTTAGGTTTTCATGAAATGAATGTAGCCCCCTCATACGACATTTCCTACGAGTGGTTCACTTACACGTTCGAAGGGCACGTTGAGAAATGGTGTCACACATTGCCCGCGGCCTCTACTCATTCATATGATCACATTATCGGAGAGTTAATCCATGTTTTCTATCGTTGTGACCGTAAATCACTCAACAAAAAAATTCTGAAATTACGGAAAGCACCTGATGAATCTATTGCACAATTTTTGGATCGCTTTTGTAATCTCGCTTTTCAAATCCCTAAAGATGAAATTGATTGGAAATTTCTCAAAGAAATATTTTAGTATCTTCTTCACGTATCTAAAAAATCCACATGATTTGGAATCATTCAAACCCCTCCCAGCATATCTAAGTGTTAGAGCTTCCATATCTAAGATGGAAAAGGTTGTTGTCACAAGTGACCCTCTGCCCCCGTCTCATCAAACAGCTCTAGCTCTGCAGGACGAGGTGGGAGAAGTTGTGAACCCATATGTTAAAATGTCACATCCTCCCACTCCACCTTCTCTGAACATTTGCACAGAATTGGACTGCAACTCTAATGGTTGTCACAAAGTCTTGTCTTCTCAACCTCTATCCTCTGGTTCCTTTGATCCTCTGAATTCTACTGTGTTGTGATCATCCGTTCCGAACTCCAGATCTATTTTTCACGAGGATGAATTTTTCGAGGAAGTTGGTGTTGAGCAAACAACCTGCACTATCATTTATGATGAGTATTTGTGGGAATCTAAAGAAGAACCTGCGATGAAGGATGACCTCCTTATGACCACACCTCATCGGCTTTATCCTGACATCTTCTGTGATTATTCCATTTCTAATTTTTCTTATGAAAATTCATACTCGGATGTTTCTACTTCTGATCATTCAGAGAACACTCAGGGTGTCAGTCCGTCATTTTATTACAAAGAGGACAAATATTTATTTTCAAATCCACCCAATATGTCATATTTTCTTTATATAAATTCAAGGGGTGAAAATTTATGTTTCTTGTCAACCCCTTTGTATGATTCGTCAGATCATGAGGATGTTGATGCACATCTCAAATTTTCTGATTGTGGCTGTCGTGATCTTGTTACTCATTCATTTGATCATGATGTTGATTCACTTAGTGTTGATCTTTCTAAGCCACCGGTCTTTGATGATCTACATGTTGATGAAGTGGAAACCCCTCAAGTTATCGAGGCACTTCAGCCCAAGCTTATGGTTATGTCAAGTTCTCGCAACCTTAAGGACAGTTCCACTTCTGATCAAAAAAAAATTGAATCACTCCAGACTCCTCATCACTCTCTTGTTTGCATTGAAAATCATTTTAGTCTATAGATCTCACATCCTCCACTAGAATCACACAATCCTATCGCTCATGCATTGGAGGAGTCATACATAGCAAGTCATGTCACTAAGAGAAAGTTTTCTTCTTTTTCCATGTTTTTGCGTTTGTCAAGATCAAAAGGGTGTGCATATTTTTCATTTGCGCACAATTTGATACAACACTGTGGTACGTATACAAAGTATCCATCATGCGCTTTTACTATTTTCCTTTCTGTGGATGCATTTAAACTTTGAGCGTGTTGGTTTCATTGTTTTATATTTCTTTCTTCCCAGTTTTCCTGAATATCTTTCTTGTTAACCATGCCTTATCTACATGGGCCAACCAATGCGCCACTGGTTGCATTGGAAATATCACTTCACGTGAGAAGGTCCATGCGCTATTTAGATTAGGAGTAAGAGTAGTGATTGATTTCTTGTTTGCTTTGCTTTCATGTTTTGCTTTTCTTTCGTTTTACTTCTGTCCTTTGCTTTCTTGTTTATACACCCGTAGGATTAGCTTTCACATGAAATCATGTTGGCTTCTTGAGACAAGAAGGATGAAATACAAAAGGACTTGTAAAACTATCAACATTTGGTTATCTATCTATTCCCTCTCCTTATGAAGATCTTGCGTTCTTTCAATTGATGATACCCTGAAGGAAAATATGTTTTGTCCAAAGTGAGTCCTGGTGAAAACACAAAGCTTACACTTTTAACTAGTACCACCTACTCTAATCAATTTTCTATTTTCAGTTAACCCTTGTCAACTTAGTCAAGTAGAGTAAGATGAGGGTGAAAACCATGAGGGGGAAAACCTTAACAAGTATGTCAAAGGTATATATAACATACTTCTCTAAAGGGACAACCTCTTCTGCTCTCAATAAGTCAAGATCCCTCTTCCACCTCATGAAATAAATAAGTGCCTATGTATAGTTCTTTGAAAAATAGAAAAATAAATAAATAAAATAAAGGTGAAAGAAGAGAGAAGGCCTCCTACGCAAAGAGGTGAAGCAAGAAACTCTAACGGGGTACTATCCAAATTCGCTAGCAGCAGAACGATGCTTGTGTTCAAGAAGTGACTCCGTTGGGGTATTGTCCAGGCCTACTGGCAGCAGAGCAATACCAAATATGAAACTTAAACTTTGACAGTCTATATTATTTGTGCATCAATATACCCCTCGTCCCCAATAGAAATAACTTATTTGACTTACCTCGGTATGTGTGTTGACCGATCAAGAGAATGGTAGGGACTATATCTTTAACTCAAGCTAGTGAAGGAACCATGATGATCAAAGGATCGAACAATACTTTCGAAGGCGTTAGACTCGATTTACATGAGAAAGGGTCCATACAAAGAGTTGGATTTCTACCAGTGTGTCGCCAATGTTGTATCAGCTACAATCACCCTCTAAAAGTTTGCCTTCGTTTCGTTTTGGAGCTTCCATATCAAAATCTCAGCAACTTGTCTTGCACTACCCAAGTACTTGTGCTTTCCTCAAGGATATATGTTTCCATACATCTTGTGTTAGTTTACTTGATTTGTTGATTAACCACAAGCTGACCTCCCCATGACTTGGTTACAATCTGGTTCTTGCACTGCCTTGGCAATGTGTGCGGTCCTAGAGGGAAACCAACCTTTCTCTCAAGAAATGTGTAGTGCAACCCTATAGTGAGCTTCAACTCCAAAAATGCACAGACCCTGCTGGCAACTTGTCTTCAGCTGGGAAATTGTGCAAAGCATGAGAGGCAGACAGAGCCACTCAGCCCAGGAATTGCACAAAATCATTCCCTCAACTATTGCCTGATGCATGTGCTGGTAAATTGCCTGATTCCCCCCAATACTGCGCAATTTATCCTTGCATGCATAGCATCCCTTCCTGAAGAATAAAACAAGAAAAAGAAAAAAAGGATCCCTAAAAAATAGGGATTTATTTTTAGCAGTGGGAGTTACACTTGAGTTAACTTTAGAATTGTTGCCACCTCTTGCTTTTTCCTAGATTTTTGGACTTCACATCATGAACCCTAAATTGATCAAATCTATTTAATGGGTGCTACCAGAGCTCATTTTCACATTCAATCTTGGAGCTCATTCATTCCCAAGGCATTTAGGAACCTTCAACATAGTCGGCACAACTTTTCCTGGTAAATTATGCTTTTCATGTCTTTTGCATATTTATTTGTCACTTTTGTTTCCTTAACTTGTGTGAGTGTTTTTTTACCCAATTTTTGAATGACCGCTATAGTTTTGATTTTTTTTGTCTTGTAGAAGTGTTGTTTTAATTTTTTCATTGCCTTTCCTAAGAGTCGTATGCATAACCCAGTTTTTGCACTAACAGTCGTCGTTGCGGCGAATCTCCCCACAAGCTTCGTTGTTCTTTTGTTTTACTGATTCCTACATTTGTTTTGATTGCATACATGATTGTTCACTCAGATCTACACCATCCTTCACTCATGCATTCAGATCTAGTCGTTTACAAGTCGCCCTTGGGCAGATCTGGGTTGTCTTGGCCTAGATCTAGCACTTCCCGGCATGCAGTGCACATTTCTAGATCTCAAGGCTCTACCTTGGCTCCAGGAATTATGTAAAGGTTGCTATTCACTGGCTCCAGTTACACTCTGTGCAGTTCAAAGAGACATTCCTGGAGTCATGCCCTCTGGGATTACATAATGCGTAGTCCTAGCTAGCATCAAAGTTAGACTGAATTGTGTGTTGCGTAGTTCTAGCCACCATCCAGCCTCATTGGACTATGCATTGTGCAGTTCTAGTCATCAGCACCTCTCACTAGATGCTAGGATTGTGTATTACGCAGATCCAGCTGATAGTACCTCACCTCTGAAAGTTAGAATTGTGTAATCTTACTCAGAAGTTGCCCAGTTTGTTGCATGATCGATCTTTGAAGTGTTTTTTATTTTATTTTAAGATGACATTCATGCCATTAGTGTCCTCTCCGTCTCCAGATACATCAGCTATTGAGCAGCTTCTCAGCGGTACAGGAAACATGGCTTCCAGGAGAGCTGGATCAAAGGATATTGTAGAGAGAAACACTAAAGATGTAGCCGAACAGGTGTTAATTAAATTTCCAGTCTATGCAAAAACACATTTGTTCATAGAGAAGGACATGAAGGTTATATGGAAGGAAATAAAGGATATATTTGTCGGCAGCTTCAAGAAACATCTGGAAGATCGACAAGCTTATATCAACATCCACAAGTCAGGCTTGTACAGGGTTGCATGCAGGTACCCCGCCTTCCCATGTGCAGACATCCTTCACTGGATTGTCTCACATACTGACCCAGAGACGATGACATTAAGCAGTAGCAATGGAACACAACTTGCTACCTTTAGGAGGGAAAACAATCATCAGATGCATCACTTACCACAGCGGGTGAACCACATGGATGCACTCTTCTTTACTCCCAATAGCAATGTGAACACTAGAGACATCATGAAGTGTTGTGTAAAATATCCATCAAAACTCAGGTCGACGCCCAACCAGGTCTACAAGACTAAGTCACTTAGGAAGGCCTACCAACCCTTGATCATATTTTCATGTCGCTTGTACGGTCAAGAGAGCATGGAGACATTTCCGCAGAGTTGGGCGGTTGTGTTGGATTAGTTAGCAAATGAAGGAAGGCCATTCAATTGGTCATACATGTTGCCTATTTAACTAAAAGTGCATGTGTCTAATGCCCAGAATTCGCCTAAGTACGAGAAAGTGAGATTATATATGTCTGCATACCTGCATGATGTAATCTGTGCCCAGCAGCAGTTTCCTGGCATGGGTTGGACATGGACACCATCAGATGATGTTGTGAACATCTATTTCAAGTTTCCCTCTTAGTACAGCTACTGAGGAGTCATGGTGAGGCTATCTAACCACTTCATCACTCGGTGTACAAGATGATATTAGAATAGGATCCACCTTGCATGTCCCAAGAGGCGATGCAGGCATTGATTAACATTGCAGATTGGTATGCCTAACCCAATGGCACCTTCATTAGGATGTTTGGCAGAGAGAATCCTTTGCATGTTCTACCAAGGTTTGCCATGGATAAGTTGATCATGCAAGAGGTTGAATATCACATCTCCACATTGGTATCAGCAGGATTTCATAGGAGGAAAAAGGCACCATGGCCTGTTATTCCTTTGTGAATTGGATCATAAGAGATGCAGATGCCGAGGTCGAGGACTTGAAGAAGTTTGAGTTTGGCACCAAGAGTTTCAATCTGTATGATCCCCACTGCATGTGCAAGAACCATTGTGTGAAGGTGTATTAGCCATGGATCCACAGGTCATGTCATTAGCCAAAGGAAGACCCTTGAAGGTATTGCTACAACTCATCTAGTCTTAATGAATCGGTCAGCATGGCTATAGAATGAAAAGTAGCTCTGCAGGCAGAAGCACCATGAGAAGGAGCAACAATAGTAGAAGTGAGTAGCAAACTGATGTAGGACAAAGGCAAGAGGAAGATTTTTGAGAGACCAGAGGATCAGAAAACCTACAAGTTCAAAGAAGATCCTCTTGTTGAGAAAGTAGCTTTGGAGATAGAGACGAAGAGGTGACAGAGAAAAACGAGAGTAGAACGGAGGAAGTGAGGTAAGCAAAGGTTGGATGATGCAGAGAGGAAGTTACAGAAAATGGAAAAGAAGTTGAAAGAAGAGAAGGAGGTAAGGAGGGGAGAAAGGGAAGAGAAGCAGAAATAGGAATAGGAGGAAAGGCAAGGCACATTGATAGAAAACTGTACCTATATAGGTTGAGGAGTCAGAGAAGCCAACAGATGAAGAAGAGGGTGATCAGGTGCATGTTCGAGAACTTTCTCAGTAGATTGATCAAATGGTTGAAGCAAAAAATATGGAGTTGGAACAGGAGCCACAAGACCAAGACACCAACCTCATGCCGAGATCATCTAAAGGTTTCCCCACAGTCTTTGTCGCCTCCAGAATCAAAACCAATCTCGAGTGAGTAAGGAGAAGTTATCCTCCTAGATGATGATGCAAAGATGGATGTGTACAATATGTCATTTGATGAGTCACGGCAAAGGATTGTACATGCTCAAAGAGGACATCTCTCGGATGATCACACATCACCTGCACACATAGAGGAAAGGGTGATTATTATAGATATTAGAAGACATCCAGCTGCCATGGTTGATGCTTCTAAGGCTTATGCAGAAGCTACGAGTTCAATGGTAAAGTTCCTGATAGCAAAAAATGATCGGATGGAAAAGTACCTGCAGGAGACTAGGCAAAGAACAAAACAGTTTGCAAGGTCCGCAATGGCAGAGATGAGAAAATTGATGCTTGCTGAAGTATCGACTCTTGAGACCACCATGTGGAAACTATATGGTAAATTTGTCAATGTGCACAAGGAAGTTGTCCATCTATATGGTTCTTAGCAGCAGTGCGCGAGGATAGCCCATACTCTCAAAGACATCCATTTTGTTATTATGCATGTACAGGAATGGACAATGAGGTACAAGGGAACCCCACTTTACTCGCAGAAGATAATGAATTTGTAGGCAAAGCTAGACAAAGCATGGATCTAGATGTTGATCTAGAATTATGAGAAGCTTCCTCCACTCATCACCAGTATTGAGGCTTCTTATGCATGGTTGTTCAAGAGTTTGGATGTCATAGTGAGGACACAAAGGATCCCTTCAATCGGAACCCTCACTCAAACCATGAAGAAGAACCAAGTCCTGCTAGAGGTCAACAGGTACATACAGAAGTTAATGCGAGAGGCCACCAACGATGATTTGTAGGGTAGAAAACATGCAGAATTACATCGACGGTCGAGCCACACTCAGGGAAATGTTGTGTATGCTTCAATATGAGCTTAACATAGGTTCGAGAACCATATACCTGAAAGCCATGGGGGCAAGAGTCCATTTCGAGAAACACATCACGAAATTGTACGAGGGCACAATATCACAGAACCAATCTTTGTATTAGTTCGTCACCGAAGACCATCAAGAGGATGCTATCGAGTTTGTCTTTTCCCAGGGCCCCGAGTGATGTTTTTTGTCTTGTTAGGCTGACTCAAGCATATTTTGTCCCACATGGGTATATGTTGAAATTGTATCATTATTTGTAAATATATTGAAAGTAAAATCTAAGTGTCGTTAGTGGAATGTGAATAGTCACAATGTAATGTGAAGAGTCATGAGGGTAGTCAAAGAGTCAAAGGGGAATTTCAAGGGTCACCCCACCCTTTGTTATATATAGAACCTCATAACTCATAGTACAGGCTTTTGGGAGGCAAGCTTTTGACTAGTCATTGCTTAGAGAAGGCTTGGAGAGTATTGTGACGAGCCTCCACAACATAGGGCGAGTACATCTCTTTGGAGGAGTAGGTAGTGTTGACTGTAATGTTCCACTATTGGGGCTAGTGGTTGTCAATGGTGTATGTATGGATGGAACTTTCACTTAATAATATAACTGAGCCAACATGTTTTCATGCATATGTTGTTATTGTAGTTTGACTATTCTAGTTACTTTAGCAATGTATGTTATTTAACTTACGCATTTGTGTATGAACTATTTTGTATGAAATTGTATGAATCTTGTTGAAGACGTGTTGTTGTATTAACCTATCACTTTGGATTGTGGACTATTCTACTTCCAACTTGTGATGTCATTCCGCTCATGTGTTCCTTTCAGGTTGCGTACTATTATAATCTTCTAAGGGACACACTTCCTTTTCCCCTATGTGTGTTAGAACCCCCATGCATCTCACTTGACTTGCTGCAAGGTCAAACACTTGCTTCTGACAAAGTTATCATACTTACCTCTATGCACTACCGCAATCAAGGCACTAATTTACTACCCACTGTTAGGACTCCTACTCCAAACGGTCTGAGGTCTAGTTAGGACTTCTTACTGGGAAGATCCCTTGACATGGTTTCAGGTCCAGCACCATCAACAGGTATACAAGATACAATGACAAACTTCATTGCAACTTCGATGTTGTATCTTCTCCTGTCGGTCCCTCGCTCCCGTACTACTCACTAGTAGTGCCTTAGTCCATCAAGGCCCCAACACATCAAGACTCCAAGAGTGTTTCCACCTAACAATGTTGCAAATCACTCCTACTGCATGTAGACGAGCTCATCAACTACTCTCTAGGTTGGCCAACACTTGATCTCCAATTTTCCTTCTAGTAGCCTCTTTCATCCATCAAAGAGCTACTCATAAGGCTGCAATCTTCACCCAATCACACACCAACAACATCCTTCTTGTTTCTTGCTCTAGGGATACTTTAGCTAGCCAACACACTACCCTCCAATTAGAACAGTGGCACCCAATCATGTCACTGTCAATTATGCTCCTAGGAAGACTCTTCACCTCCTTGGAAGATCCTCCACATGGCACCAATAGGCTGCTACAATCATGATCCAATCTAGTGAACACTTTGACCCAACACTCCTCCACAAAATGTTGCTTTCCTCCATTGTTTGATTGTTGCTCCTATAATTCTGGTTAGGGCACAATATGTTTCCCTTAACCTTCCAAGCTTTTAGCAAACTAAGCCCTTCTAGTTTTGTGATCCACCTAGGAGAGACTCCCCTTATGACACACTGCCTCCTGCAAGCATTGTCCACCTCAACGTTTGTTTGGAACAACCTCAGCTTCTTTCTATGGCCTGCGGCCTAAAAAAGTAGCTAGTTGTAGTTGCGGTCTCCCTTAATGGGACCAAAAAGTCACCCAAAACAAAAATGTATTGCCTCCTAGCTCCTCAGCCTAGTAGCCCAGCACCTCAGCCCTTGACACAGCTAACTTCAGACTTGTTTTTACCACAAAACATTCACTCAACCCAATCCACACTCAGCCTCCAAACAGACTTGTCCACACTATCTTGAAGTTGATCTTCTTCCATGTTGTCCCTTGACCTCTCCTTGCTGCGGCTGGCCTCCAAATTTCATATCTATATTGGATGAATGTTGCACAATTGTATGCATCAAATGAATCCAATTTACCTCATATTTATACACAACATGAGGGCTCCAACGAATTTTTTAAGGGACATGTCTCTTGGATGAATTCACTTCAAGCCTACTTGACTTAACTGTCCATAATTATTTGTCAACTTCAAAAATTCATAACTTCATTTCTAGAGCTTTGATGATCTATTTGGGTATTGGTGGCCACCCACCTATTCCACTTGGACCCCCACCATTATTTCTTTCATTTTTTCAGTTTCCTTACATTTACTATTTTTGGCAGTTTTTTGAGTCATGAACTTCCAAAGCCATTTTGAGGCCCTAAATGACATTTTTTCCTCAAAATTTGTATTCCTTGGATAGATCTTTCTAATGAGGTAATGTGTGCATCAAACGGAGATCGTATTCCAAAGTTACAACCCCGGGAAGTTGATCTACCAATTTACCCAAACAGGGCCCATAGTTTGGCGCTTCATCTCCTAGGGTTAGGTTTTTGGATGTTTAGGGTTTTCCATTGTTACTCAACAATAAATAGGCCTTCGAACCTCATTGTAACTGAGTTCAAAGGAATGTAGCCACCACATCTCTTCTCAGAGATAAGCTACCATAGCCCGAGCTAGTCTTATTTCCATTTTGTTTGTAAGCATATTTCAATATTTGATATTAATGAAATGAAGTGTTATTTCTACTACATCTTTGTACTTATGGTTATATCTGTAATTGTTTGCATTCCTATTTAAATCTGGATCAGTGGCATCAAATCCGTCTTCTCTTTCTATACTTTTCTTTGCATGTCCCCAATGAGGTCGAGATATAAAGAGTTAGGGCTTGAACTCATTAAACCTTTGCAAGACTAGCCTCACAAATCCCGACGGCCTCCCATGGTAGATGAAAAGAAAGACCAGGGGGAAGGAGATCCTATTAAAATCTTGCTTGAGGAAGCCCTCGAGTGACAAAGGAATGCGATGATGGACAACTTTACCCAGATCCTTCAGCGGCTACCCAGGGGCGACGCATTTCGGTAGAGGTCGTGAAGTGGCTGGGCTTACCGACCACAATACATCCACAACCATACACCATCAGGTGGCTTCACCAAGGACAAGATCTTCGCGTGAGCCAGCAGTGTCACCTTCCATACAACATCAAGCCCTTCACGGATAAGGTATTATGTGACATTGCTCCCCTTGATGTTTGTGATGTATTATTAGGCCAACCATACTTATGGAAGGGACATGTTGTGTATGAGTCAAGGCCTCGTGCTGTTATTGTTACTTTGGGTAATAACTTTTACAGGATACCGGAGGTAGTGCCATCTCTTTGGTTACTGAAAAACAATGCAGTAAGCTCATTTCCAAAACCAAGAAATTTGTTTTCCTGATTATACGCCCTCAGGGAAAGAAGAAGAAGGTGGCCACGACCTCTAGACAGGGCCCCTCCGCATGTCAACAACAGATGGACAAGGTCGTGGAGGAGTACGAGGACATCTTCACCTCCCCCACAGGGGTGCCTTTGTATTGTCAAGTCAAGCACTCCATCGATCTGACCCCAGAGATGTCACTGCCCAATGGACCAATCTATTGATGCTCCGTTCTGGAGAACGATGAAATCAAGAGGTAGATTCAATAGATATTGCAAAAAGTTCGCATCCATCTGAGTTCATCGCACTGTGGGAGACTGATCTTGTTGGTACATAAGAAGGATGGGACCTGGAGACTCTATATTGACTACCGGACGTCGAATAAGATCACTATCTGGAATAGGTACCCGATCCCATGGATTGATGACCTTCTGGACCAACTGAAGGGGGCAAAATATTTCAGCAAGATCAACTTGAAGTCTGGCTATCACCAAGCACCAATCGAACCCTCCGATGTGTGGAAGACAACCTTCGAAGCCAAGGAGGGCCTTTTCGAATGGTTGGTTATGCCTTTTGGGTTGACGAATGCTCCTGCAACCTTCATGAGGCTAATGGATGACATCTTGAGGCCATTCACCAACTCATTTGTAGTGGTATACTTGGATGACATCCTGATCTTCAGCCAGAGTTGGGAAGAGCACCTCCACCACATCCGACAAGTTCTCCAAACACTGCGGCAACATAAGTTGCGTGCCAATTTGGAGAAATTCACTTTTGGCATGACCCAGGTTTAGTATCTGGGATACATTATTATTGAACGATGGGTGCATGTGGATCTAGCCATGATCCAATTCATTCAGGATTGGCCAGCCCCAACCACTCTGGCAGAGCTCCGTAGATTTCTAGGTCCAATTTCCATTACAGGTTCGTGTTGGGATTCTCTCATATCACTTGGCCCTTGAGTCAAGTCACAAAGGGAGGAGCGAAAGAAAAATTATTTTGGTCTGGATCTCAACAGAAGGCATTCGCAGAGTTGAAACATCGCCTCTACTCTGCACCAGTGCTCACTTTACCAGACTTGCAATAGCCATTTGAGATCGAGACAAATTCCTCTGAAATTGTTATTGGGGCAGTCCTTACTCAATAGGTGCATCCTGTGCCATATCACAGTGAGACACTTTCAGACACAGTCCGAAAGTATCCCACTTATGACAAAGAGATGTATTCCATTATGGAGGCATGCCGACAATGGAAGCATTACATTTTGGGGAAGGAAATAGTCATCCACACAAACCACCGACCCCTGCAATTCATACAAATGCAAGGGAAGTTGCAGAATGATCGCCATCAAAAGTGGTCCTCATACCTTCATAAATTACATTTGAATATCAAGTATAAGAAGGGTAGCACCAATAATGTTGTAGACTGCCTCAACCGACCACCGATCATGGTGTTAACCACCGTGCTCAACTCTTGTGGGCACGAGACTTCTGATTGGCCACTTCTCTACAAACGCAACCCAGAGTTTAGCCACACATACCAGATGCTCTTGGAGGGTCAGCAAGTTCCACATTTTCACCTCCATGATGCCCTGCTATGCCATCTGGGACACCTTTGTGTTCCTTCAAGCGAGTGATCCAAGATGATTTGGGAAGAGCACTACAGTCGGGCCTCTAGGCATTTTGGGGTCGAGAAAATAATGGCATTACTGCAGAAGTATTTCTACTGACCAAATCTTCGATAGGATGTTGGGAAGTACATCAGATCCTGCACTTCCTGTGTCATTGCCAAACCGACCATCAAGAAGCAAGGCCTCTATATGTTGTTGCCTACCCCTAGTCAACCTTGGGAATCCATATCCATGGATTACATGTCGGGCCTTCCTTCTACTAAGCATGGAAATAACTGTCTTTTTGTGGTCATTGACAGATTCTCGAAGATGGCCATTCTAGCGGCTTGGAAGAAGAATGTCACAGCAGAAGCCACTACTAAACTCTTCTTTGAACAAGTGTGGGTACACTTTGGGATCCCACAATATATCATCTCAGATCGAGACAGCAAGTTCCTCGGTACATTTTGGTCCAGTCTCTAGTCGATGTTGGACACCAAGCTCACTAAGTCCACAACTTTCCATCCCCAAACGAATGGCCAGACAGAGGTCGTCAACAGGATGATCGTACACATTTTTCCCATGTACAAGTCAAAGAATCCATGCACATGGGATGAGAGCCTTTCCTATGTCTAGCATAGCTATAACCGGGCTCTCCATAACTCGACTAGCCACAACCCTTTTCAGGTAGGCTTGGGATTCCAGCCACTATGTCCCATTGATGTGGCCATTCCATTTGCAGATACTCAGGTAGATTCGGCTCATGTCCAGTCGGAAGCTGATAGGGCAAACAGCTTCATTGAGCACATCCAACATATCTGCCAGCAGGTCCATGACATTCTGGAGAAATCAAATGCCAAGTACAAGTAGCGACATGATCAACATTGGGTGCCACACAAGTTTTAGGTGGGCGACAAAGTTTGGTTGCATTTGCAAAAGGAACGCCTTACCGGAGCCTATCGGAAACTCATACCACTCTGATATGGTCCTTACACCATTACCAAGGTTTTGGGAGACAATGCATTTGAGCTCAGCATTCCCCCATTCCTTGGCCTGCACCCAGTGTTCAATATGGACCGCCTTTGACCATACTTCCCACCATTGCTAGACACATCAGACATTGTAGAACAACTCACACCTACAGAGTTAAATCTAGATTGCATGGAGCAAGCCACAACTGATCGGATCATGGACACATAGATCAAGAACACCTGACAGCAAAGGATCCAACTATATCGAGTTGTCAAAGCAGGCCAACTCCTTCAGCAGGGCAAGTGGCTCACTAGGGACCAAGTTCAGCAGAATTTTCCTCATCTCATGGAGGAACTCAACGCAATGGGGACCATTGCTTCTTAAGGGGGGAGGAATGATCCAGGTGGATATTGGTGGCCACCCACCTATTCCACTTGGACCCCCACCATTGTTTCTTTCAATTTTTCGGTTTCCTTATTTGTAGCACAATTTACCATTTTTGGCAGTTTTTCGGGTCCTGAACTTCTAGAGCCGTTTTGAGGCCCTGAACAATGTTTTTTGGGAAAATCAAGAGATTGTATTCCCTGTATAGATATTTCTAACGAGGTATTGTGTGCATCAAATGGAGATCATTTGCCAAAGTTACGACCCCGGGAAGTTGATGTACCAAATTACCCAAACGAGGCCCATAGTTTAGCACTTCATCTCCTAGGGTTAGGTTTTTGGATGTTTAGGGTTTTCCATTGTTTCTCAACAATAAATAGGCCTTCGAGCCTCATTATAACCCAGTTTAGAGGCATGTAGCCAACACATCTCTTCTCAGAGATAAGCTACCATCGTCTGAACTAGTCTTATTTCCATTCTGTTTGTAAGCATATTTCAGTATTTGATATTAATGAAATGAAGTGTTATTTCCACTACATCTTTGTATTTATGGTTATATCTGTAATTTATTGCATTCCTATTTAAATTTGGATCATTCGATTTGAGTGATATTTGGAGCATTGGAATCAAATCACCAAGCTCTATCTCCTCAAACTTTATAAAGCTCAAATTCATCATGGTTTTGACCCAAATCCTAATGGGTGAAAAATCCCATACTTGGGTTCCCAACCCATAAGTGACGCTTGTGGTGCTTTTCCCTCCAAACCGTAAACCATAGGGTTTGGAGTACCTCCCAAGCTACAAAAATCAACACTCCCTCTTATCAAGGGAGGTACTTCCAAAACTAGCAAGTCTCTCGTCATCATCATCACTGCTCGCAACACTTGCCCAACTCCTAGCACCCACAATCGTAGCAATCTCTGTACGACGAACTACACCCTCCTCCGAAGTGTCATCGTCACTATTGGAAGCACCCTGCTTCTTCTTCTTATCCTATAACATCTTTCACTCTCTCCATGAGTCCTTTTTAGCAGTTGTAGGAGCACCCTTTCTCCCCACTGACCACATTCTCTTCTTGGACTGCAGACTCTCCCTCTGAATCTGTAGCCTCCCTGTCAAACTAGACTCTCTTTGAGTCTCTAGAACCTAGACCTTCTCGGGAAGGTGTACCTTCTTCTTGGGAACCTATACCTGCTCTTCTGAAGCCTACACCTATTCCTGCTTCTCTGGAACCTACACTTGCTTAACCTGCTTCTTTCCATGATCCATAGGCTTGCCCGTCAACCTATAGAGACCATGCTCTCTAACTCTGTGCACAATCCCATCAGACTTAGAGCCTCTAGGCCTGAGACTTTCCTTCCCATCCTATAACAAGACCTAAACCCCTTCCTCTCGATCATCGAGATGAAAATCATGCTATATCTGAGTCTCCATACAAACAGTACATCCTAGTTCCACATCACACATCATATCTCCATCCTGAATGGCACAACACTTGATCCTAGGATCTCCAACTGATTCTTATCGCTCAACACCATGTGCAACTTCGAGTCCCATCCATCTAGAGTCTCAAAAACCTCCTATGACCCTGTCATATGCTTCATCGCACCACTGTCCAAGTATCATCCATCCTTAGTGACAGTTTCCTGCGATAAATGAGAAATCATAGTAAAGTCCTCCTCTTCCAATCTCCTTGAGGGATCATCTACCTCAGCTAAAGTGGCAACACTGGCGACCTACTTTCCTTTATTCTTTTCATCATTTTGCTTCTTCTTCATCGGACATATCGATGAAAAATGACCCATCTCGACACAATTGAAACACTTTACTTTACTCAAGTCCTTCTTTTTCTTACCCTTCATTCGCAATGCAAGTGTCATGTCTCCATCTAAAGCCTCCTTCTTCATATGAATATCTTCATCTCACTACTCTTCCTAAATGAAGTCATCCCAAAGCCTATCCCAATCTAGCAGCTTCTCCCTGGAAACGATCCCTTTGATGAGTGGCTTTCAATCCTCGGTGAACCCTTTCAAGGCAATCCTTACCATATCTCCATCTAAGGTAGACACACCGATGGCAGCAAGCTCATTTGTGACCTGAGACAATCTTATCAGATACAAGATCACGCTTTCACCATTTATCATCTTGATGGACTTCAACTTATCCTCCAAATCAGTACCTGGTTCTCTTTCTTATTCTAGAACAAATTCTGAATATCCATCCACATCTCATGTGCATTGTTCTTCCCAGACAAATGAGGTATTAGGGAACCCTTCACACCATCTAGGATGATCAATCTCATCCTCGCATCCCAATCTTCATATATTTCTAGCTCCTTAGGGTCAATTGTCTTCTTGATCTCTTTCTCAGCGAACTCCCAGAGTCTGTTCACCTATATGAACAATTTGATCCTTTCTTTCTAAGGACTATAGTTGGACAAGCCCTCCAATTTGTCCTCATATCAGAGACCTACCTACAACTTCAACATTGTAGTGAAACCTTCACTCACAACGTGACCAAATCCCTCTCACATTGTACTTCGCTATGCACAACTCTGATTTACTTACTTCCAAAGTAGCTCAGACACACTCTGATACCATGTTGAATTTCCACGACCTTGGGTCTAGGTGTTGGGATGGGGTCCCTTGGGTCCATTTTGGGGTTAAGATAACCCAGGTTTTGATACATTTTTGTAATTAATGTAAGGTCTCCATGATTTGTGGATCTGGAGCACGTAGATGAGTAGGATTCAAAGGGGTTTAGCCCCTTGTTTTATGTAAAGTTTGAGTTGGTTTTGAGATCCACCCTTGGTTCGCGGATTATGGCATTGTATGAAAAAGGCCATAAATAGGTATGTCTTAGAGATTCTAAGGTATATGATAATAGATTGATAAGAAATGGGTAGATAGAAGAGAAGTGATAACGAAGAGAAGTGGGCCAAATAGGAGAAGAAAGGCTCTTCAGTTGAGTGCAAAGAGGCCTAGGTAGAGTCCACAGTTGAGTGCACGGACCCCTCCAGCTATGTGCGCAGGGTAATTTTGAGTCTATAATCCTGGATTGAAGATCAATAAAGACAGTTTTCGAAGAATTATTGCGTATTCCTGTTTATTTTTTCTTATGATATATGATGTCAATGAATAATGTGTTTTATGAAATATTGATTGAATGATGCGTGATTCTCTTGAATAATTGTTAATGATGTATGCAATGCATATTTAATTATTTTCACAAAGACTCTGATGCATTCTCTAATGTTTACTAATAACTTAAGTAAATCTTTAGAAACCCTAATTTAGAATTGCTTTCTGATACTCTTAAGTAGGCGAATAGACTATTAGATGTCTGGAAGGACTTATCGTAGACCTTCCCGAAGGTCTGAAGGCCATTTTGACGGAATTGCAGCAGTGTGCCCTAAGAGTGTATCGATCTACGTGAAGGAAAACCTAAGGTGTTAAAATACATCACACTAGTCTCTGGATGCAGAAACTTGGTTCTTGCATCCCCCCATACTGCTTCAGGTGAGACTGCATCCTGTGCTATGCGGGTTGTTGCTGAAAGGGCCAGTTGTGTAGGGATTTGTTGGTTGGCACAACTAACTTTGAACCTGGGTCAGGACCCCCTAAGCCAACAAATGGTTCCATTTGTGGGGACCTGATATGCTTGAAATATATGTGTGATGCCACATCATTAGAATCTGACCAAGAAAGAAATTGAAAAGTGGTTGGATCGTAAGATTCACGAGTTTGCAGCACGAGAAAACAGGAATCTGCACTTGTCAAAAGAAGAGTGGTTGAACAGGTATCTGTATACAGAGATACACGAAATCGTCTTCTACACTTTTCCTATTGAGCTATACAAGTGGTTAGCTAAATTAACAAGCAGTCAAGGAAGGTGGAAGCTCGATAGTCCTATAGTGTGGACTCTAGAACTAGTGTGATGACTAAAAACCTCTGAAAACAAGATCGTGGGGGTTGTCGATCATTAGCTCAATCAAATTCTGGGAGGATTTGTTACAGAATTTGCAGTTGATACCTTAGTCAGCTATAGTGAAGCGAAGCGGCGATTTTTCAAGGGACCATAAGGTAAGTATTTAAGATCATTGAATACTTGGATTAAAATTTTGTTGTGCGAAAAAAGGGTGATGCCATTACCTTGATGTTCAGAGCTACACAAAGTGGACGATTCTTTAGAAATCTTGAAGGATCAGGACCGGAGTATATTCCATTAATTAGACCTCCTTTAAGTGGAGACGAAGGGGTGGAATGGACTTTGCCAAGAAGCGTTGTTCAGCCAATCACTCAGGGGATTCCCTGCGTAAATCATTCGTCCACTCCACCTCCACCTCCACTGCACACACCTTTGCCCACAGCTCCACCTCCACCACAACCATTTAACATGGTGAACACGATGAATTTGTCGATTTTCAAAGGCATAGGAAGTGAAGATACAAAGGATTTTTGGTTTTTTGTGAATGATGTTTGGAAAACGAAACAGATTACTGATGACAATATAAATAAGGCATAGTTGGTTACCACTTTGCAGGATCACACGCTAACTTGGTATATCAAGTATTGTTCTAATAATCCTCTTGCATCGCTAGCAGAAACTAAGGTGGATTTAAACAAATAGTTTAGAAAGCCTAAATCTGACTTAGAGTCAGTAATTGGATTCAAATAAATCATGATGAGGGTCAATGAGACGCCTTGAGAATTAGATCAATGGTTGAAGTGACAGATTCGAGAAGCTAACATGTAGCTCACAGATAGTTAGCATCGCGAATGGTTTATAGCTTCGCTTCTTCCCCACCTGAGAATTGCTCTGTCACAACAGAAAATAGGAACATAGGGAGAAGCATTGGAAATCGCGATGAGGTTGCATGCAAAGCCTATTCAGGACACGACCTTGGGGGTATAGCAGATCCACTCTCAGTTATAGAGCTTACACTTAGAACTGCAAAATTTGAAGAAAGATAAGGAGACTAAACTAGAAGTGTGTGTGAAAGTCTGGAGTTTGAAGTACAAGAGTCAGAGGCACGATAAAGACCATTATCTCGTGCACTCGAATTATATTACAAGAGGGGGACCAATTCCCCTGAATCCAGAAGCCCCGGCAAGGTTGAGCGTGGGGGATGCGCTATGGTGCGCTATTTTTCAGGTTGTTGGACAACATGTGATGGATAATTGTCATTTACTTCGGAAGTTTTTCCAAACACCCTAGCAGTTGTTCTGTAACTTCTGCAAATTGGTGGGCCACGATGAGCACCATTGTCGCAGCTATGAGCTGATGATGGAGAGAACACCTACATATCGGATGCAAGCGAAAACTCGGCCTCCATATTAGGGCACTGGAGGAATGCAAAAAGGTTATCAAGGATGTAGACGGAGCTGAAGAAGAGGGCCTAGTAGAGGTTTTGGTCAGATCATCTGCTACAACTGTGAACATCCAGAACACTACGCAAGAGAATTTCAGAATCAGACACGCCCGTCATGTCAATACTGCAACCAGTTTGACCATACTTTAGAAGAGTGGCCAGTGATGATAGCTAAAATTCAAGAGAAGAAATCGCAACCTTAACAGCCTATGAAAAACTTATAGATGATGAGAGTTGAGCCCCACGAGGAAGATCAAAGTGTGAATATAGTGCTGAGAAGTGGAATAACGACTGATGATGATAAAGGTAAATAGCCTGAAGAGGACGAATGGGTCCGTAAGGCCCCAGAGAAGGAAGTTGGTTTTGATCTGAATCATGTGAAGGAAACATTTATGGAATCCAAGAAAAGCTTCGTTGAGGCATCCACCTCAGGAAGTCAGGAAAAGATGCAAGAAACCAATGCATCTATAGAGGTTGATCCCTTTGTACTCACTACGTTTTTGGAGACCTGCATAAAAATGTTGCGCGATAGAAAAGTTGTGGAAGGCCTGTAGGAGTTAATAAACAAATGCACTAGCAAGGAGAAGGTCCCTGATGTACATCGGGTGGTCAGAAAAATTGGCAAACATAATGCACGAACAGGGCGTGAGATGAAGCTCACCACGCAAATAGGAGATTATGATATGGACTAGGTCATCTTGGATCTAGGGTCTGATGTGAACATATTACCAAAATAGACATGGGAAAGAATGGGGAGACCTACGCTGCAGTGGTCTCTATTTCATCTCAGAATGTCGAACCAATAGAAAATTATCCCCATGGGACGATTATATGGAGTAACCATTGATATAGAAGGTGTGAGTGTGATGGTCGACTTTGAGGTTATAGAGACCGTTGACGACAATAATCCATACCCTATGATTTTGGGAATTGACTAGGCCATTGATATGAACGGGGTTATCAATTTGAAGAAGAGGACAATGCCGTTTGAAAGGATATCGCTTTGGGTTGTAGTACTGTTGGACCTTGTATAAGGGGTGCGATATACCGAACCAGTCTGTGACTATGAAGAAAGTGATGATGAACTGGATAAAATTTATAAAATAACAGCGTGAGACCGTGACTGGATCAATCCGACGGCAGATGAACGGATTGCATGGGATCGGGAGAGTTCCTGCACCTCTTATTCAGATGAAGAGTTGGAGCATTGGCATAATCATTTGCATGAAGTATCCACACTGCAATGCAAAATGATAACGAAGTCGTTGCACTGTGTTTTGTCGGAGGTAAGGGAATTACCCTATTATGTTGTTTAACTGACGTAGATAAGTTTTTGGATTCATTTTAGCATGAAATCCCTGAGGATCACTGCTTCCAAGCATTAGATTTGGCACTGCGCACTACGCCGACATGATGGTGGGGTACGCATAAGGATAGCTTTGAGGGATGGCGAGATTACAAAAGAATTATGAGGCTACGTTTTGTGCGTCCTAACACTAGATTGACTAAGAAATATAATGGAAGGGGTGATCTGCGTGATCACTTAGAAAAATGGACTAAAGCATGGGGGACAAAACTGCAGCCGGAGTGGGTACACATATTTTTCCATTTGGACACAATTCCCATGAACTGGTATCTGCAAACGAAGCTCTACCATGGCACTGCAGAGTAGGATATATTGAGGAAAGGGTTCTTACTAACCTTCAACTTTGAAGACGCTTCGCAAGCATCGGTGAAGCTCTACAAGAGATTAAGGCAGTCATCTTCAAAACGCCGCAATAACCTCTAGAATGGGTCCAACCGGAATGGAGCACCCAGCTGTGTCATGCACTGGAATGCTATAATGTGACCACTGAAGAAGAAGATGAAGATCCGAGAAACATTAATATTCCAAAGGTAGAAGGATATCGCGAAGTCGAAGGCCCACAAATAGATAACCCAGACATCACCACGCCATTGAAGACAAAGCAAGTAAACATTAGTACTGAAGAAAAAATGAAGTTCACCAAGATTAAAGATTATTAGGATGACACCACTATGGATAAAGTTGTTGAGTTACTCTGTGAATACCAGGACCTCTTTCCTACTAAGTTTTCATATTTGAAGGGCATAGTTGGTGATTTGGGTGTTATGAACATCACTCTAAAGCCAGACGCGAAGCCTATTAAATAGAGGTCGTATCGCCTTAATCCTAAATACAAGGAAAAGGTTCACCTAGAGTTGGATAAGATGTTGGAGGTAAGCATCATAGAACCGGTTGAAGAATCTGATTGGGTGAGCCCGATGGTGGTTCAGGAGAAGAAATAGAAGGGTGAGATAAGGATTTGTGTAGATTTGTGGAAGCTTAATGATGCATGTGTCCAAGACCCATTCCCAACGTTGTTTACCGACTAAGTACTAGACAATGTTGGAGGATAGGAGGCCTACTCCTTTACTCATGGTTTCTCTGGGTATGATCATACTAAAAATGTGCCTGAGGATAGAAGCAAAACGACCTTCGTGACGGAGTAGGATTGTTTTGAGTACACTTTGATTCCATTTGGACTTAAGAATGCACCTGTGATATTTTCCTACATAGTCATAGTAGCGTTTAAGGAGTTCATTCATAAGTTCCTAGAAGTATACTTTGAAGACTGGATGGTGTTCAGACTATTAAAGCACCATGTAGCAAGTTTGTGCCTGATGTTGGATACATGTCGCAGATACTACATCGCACTGAACTTGAAGAAATGCATATTATGTGTTCCTTTCGGGATATTGTTGGGTCACATTGTGTGCAAGCAAGGATTGATGGTGGACCCTGCAAAGATTGCAGTAATTGTGAATTTGGAGGCCCTGAGGAATGTTAATCAGCTACGTGCGACGCTGGGACATATAGGATATTATAGAAAGTTTATCAAAGCTTATGCTAAAATTACTGTGCCCATGGAAAAACTACTAAAAAAGTAAGCAACATTCTGTTGGGATGAAGAATGTCAGCGCAACTTATATGTATTGAAAGAAAAGATGGTCACTACGTTGATCTTGGTATTCCCAGATTGGAAAAAAGAGTTTCATGTACATGTGGATGCCTCTTGCATTGCGTTGGGTGCAATGTTAATGCAGGCCGGTGAAGGAGAAATGGACCACCCTATAGCTTCATGAGTAGGAAATTATCAAAGGATGAGAAGAATTATTCAATGACTGAGTGTGAAGAATTGGCCATGGTGTACGCGTTGCAAAAATTCAAGCATTATCTGTTAAGAGGGAATTTTAAAATGTACATAGATCATTTTGCCTTGAAATACCTGGTCAATAAGCCTGTGTTGGGGGGGAAGATCTTTAGATGGTTGTTATTATTCCAGGAGTATGACTTTGAAGTCATTGTGAAGCCAAGGACGTTAAATTCAAGACCTAACCATCTGCCGCGGATCGAAATAGGAGAGGAGCCTAATAATCTAGAGGAAAGGTTTCCAGATGCACGGCTCTTTGCGGTGCGCGTATCGGATGATCATTTTGCATACATTACTCACTTCTTGACTACGGGGATGGCACCAAAAGGATATACCAGTCAGTAGAAAAAGGAATTAGTAGTGTGCGCGGCTGATTTTTCAATCATTGTGGGACATCTGTAAGACAAAAGCACCACAGGAAGCAGCAAAAATAGCAGCAGTGAGTAGCAAACTGGTGTAGCACAAAGGCAAGAGGAAGATTGTTAAGAGGGAAGAGGATGAGAAAATCTACAAGTACGAAGAAGATCCTCTTGTTGAGAAAGTAGCTTTGGAGATAAAGGTGAAGAGGCGACAACGCAAAAGGAGAGTAGAACAAAGGAAGAGAGATAAGAAAAGGTTGGATGATGCAAAGAGGAAGTTGCAGGAAATGGAAAAGAAGTTGAAAGAAGAGCAGGAGCTAAGGAGGGGAGAAAGGGAAAAGAAGTAGAAATGGAAATAGGAGGAAAGGCAAGGCACAATGACATAGCAAACTATACCTATACAGGTTGATGAGTCAGAGAAGCCAGCAAATGAAGAAGAGGGTGAGCAGGTGCATGTTCAAGAACTTTCTCAGTAGATTGAGCAAATGGTTGAAGCAACGGATATGGAGTTGGAATAGGAGCCACAAGACCAAGACACTGACCTCATGCCGAGAGCATCCGAGGTTGCCCCATAGTCTTTGCCACCTCCAGAATCAAAACCAGTCTCTAGCGAGCAAGTAGAAGTTGTCCTCCTTAATGATGATGTGGAGATGGATGTGTACAATATGTCATTTGATGAGTCACGACAAAGTATTGTACATGCGTAAAGAAAACATATTCGGGATGATCACACATCACCTGCACACATAAAGGAAAGGGTGATTGTTGCAGATGTTATAAGACATCCAACTACCATGGTTAATGCTTCTAAGGCTTTTGTAGAAGCTACAAGTTCAATGGTGAAGTTCTTGACAGCAGAGAATGATCGGATGGTAGAAGACCTGCAAGAGGTTAGGCAGAGAATAGAATAGTCTGCAAGGTCCTCTATGGTAGAGATGAGAAAAGGGATGCTTGCTGAAGTGTCGATTCTTGAGACCACCATGTGGAAACTATATGGCAAATTTTTCACTGTGCACAAGGTAGTTGTCCATCTATATGGTTCTTAGCAGCAGTGCACGAGGATAGCCCAAACTCTCAAAGACATCCATGTTTTTATTATGCATGTACAGGAATGGACAATGAGGTACAAGGGAGCCCCTCTTTACTTGCAGAAGATAATGAAGTCATAGGTAGAGCTAGACAAAGCACAAATCTAGATGTTGATCTAGAATTATGAGAAGATCCCTCCGCTCATCACCAGCATTGAGGCTTCTTATGCATGTTTGTTCAAGAGTCTGGATGTCATAGTGAGGACACACAGGATCCCTTCAATCGAAACCCTCACTCAAGCCATGAAGAAGAACCAAGTCCTGCTAGAGGTTGATGGGTAGATAGAGCAGTTAAAGTGAGAGGCCACCAACGATGATTTGCAGTTGAGCGCAAAAAACATGTAGAAGTACATCAACGGTCAAGCCACACTCAAGAAAATGTTGTGTATGCTTCCAGATGAGCTTGACAGAGGTTCGAGAACCATATACCCAAAATCCATGGAGGCAAGAGTCCATTTCGAGAAAGACATCACCAAAATGTAAGGGGACACAATAGCACAGTACCAAGCTTGTTATCAGTTCGTCATTGAAGACCATCAAGAGGATGCTATCAAGTTGGCCTTTTCCCATGACCCCGAGTGGTGTTGTTTGTCTTGTTAGGCTGACTCAAGTGTATTTTCTCCCACATGGATATATTTTGGAATTGTATGATTATTTGTAAATATATTGTAAGTGAAATTCCAAGTGTCATTAGTGGAATGTGAACAGTCACAATGTAATGTGAAGAGTCATGAGGGTAATCAAAGATTCAAAGGGGAATTTCAAGGGTCACCCCACCCTTTGTTATATATAGAACCTCATAACTCATAGTACAGGGTTTTGGGAGCCAATATTTTGACCAGGCATTGCTTAGAGAAGCCTTGGAGAGTATTGTGATGAGCCTTGGCTTCTCCAAAACATAGAGCGAGTACATCTCTTCGGAGGAGTAGGCGGTGTTGACTGTAATGTTCCACTATTGGGGCTAGTGGTTGTCAATGGTGTATGTAAGGATGGAACTTCCACTTAATAATATAACTGAGCCAACATGTTTTCATGCATATGTTGTTATTGTAGTTTGACTATATGATCAATCTCATCCTCACATCCTTCACACCATATAGGATGATCAATCTCATCCTCACATCCAAATCTTCATATATTTCCAGCTCCTTAGGGTCAATTAGCTTCTTGATCTCTTTCTTGATGAACTCCCAGAGCCTGTTGACCTGTATGACCAACTTAATCCTTTCTTTCCAAGGACTATAGCTGGACAACCCCTCTAACTTGTCCTCATACTGGAGACCTACCTACAACTTCTAAATTATAGTGAAACCTTCACTCACAACATGACCAACTCCATCTCACATTGTAATTTGTTGTGCACAACTCCGATTTACTTACTTCCAAAGTAGCTCATACATGCTCTGATACCATGTTGAATTTCCAAGACTTTGGGTCTAGGTTAGAGTCTTAAAATCACTGACACTACCAAACCTAGAATCTCAACCATAAATTACTTTGCATGACAAAAATATAAAGTAGTAAATCACATATGCACAAATATACATGGCTTTTAACAAAATTGTACAATATGTACAGTCCCAATCTTCGTTATATTAAGCCAAATCTAAATAATACAACAGTCTATGGTATACAAGATACAATGACAAAATTTGTTGCAACTTCAATGTCATATCTTGTCATGTCAGTCCTTCGCTCACGTACTACTCAACAGTAGTGCCTTAGTCCATCAAGGCCACAATACATCGAGACTTCAAGAGGAATTCCACCTAACAATGTTGCAAGTCACTCCTACTGCATGTACACGGGCTCATCAACTACTCTCTAGGCTGGCCAATACCTGAGATCCAATTTTCCTTCTAGTAGCCTCTTTCATCCATCAAAGAGCTACTCATAAGGCTGCAATCTTCACCCAATCACCCACCAACAACGTCCTTCTTGTCTATTGCTCTATGGCTACTTTGGGTAGCCAACACACTGCCCTCCAATCAGATCAATCGCACCTAATCACGTCACTATCAATTTTGCTCTTAGGAAGAATCTTCACCTCCTTGGAAGATCCTCCACATGGCACCAATAGGTTGCGATAATCATGATCTAATCTAATCAAAACTTTGACCCAACACTCCTCCAAAAAATGTTTTTTTCCTCCACTTTTTTCTTGTTGCTCCTGCAATTTTGGTTAGGGTAGAATATGCAACCCCTAACCCTCCACTTTTTCATGAAACTAAGCCCTTCTAGGGCTATGGTCCACCTATGAGAGTCTCCCCTTATGCCATGCTACCTCCTGCAAAACATGTCCACCTCAATGCTGCCCTGGAACAGCCTAAGTTACTTGTTATGGTCTGCAACATATCAAAGAACCTAATTGTAGTTGCGGTCTACTCCAACAGACCCAAACAGTCACCCCAAACATTAGTGTATTGCCTCCTAGCTCCTTTGCCTAGTAGCCCAGCACCTCAACCCTCAACATAGCCAACTTCAGACCTATTTTGACCACAAAACAATCCCTCAACCCAATCTGCACTCTTGTCCAACACTCAGCCTCCAAACAAACCTTTCCACATTGTCCTGAAGCAGAACTTCTTCCATGATGTCCCTTAACCTCTCCTTGTTGCGGTTGGCCTCCAAATTTTAGAGCTATCTTGGATGAATGTTGCATAAATGGATTCTCAAAATGAATCTTATTCACCTCATATTTATACACAACATGAGGGCTCCAACGAATTAGTGAAGAGACATGTCCCTTGGACAAATTCACTTCAAGCCTACATGACTTGACTGTCCATAATTATTTTTCAACTTCAAAAATTCATAACTTCATTTCTAGAGCTTTGATTTGAGTGATCTTTGGAGCATTGGATTCGACTTCCAAGCTCTATCACCTAAAATTTTCCCAAGCTCAATCACCCAAATCCCAATGGGTGAAAAACCCCATACTTGGGTTCCCAACCCACAAGTGACCCTTGTGGCACCTTTCCCTCCAAACCTTGAACCCTAGGGATTGGAGTACCTCCCAAGCTACAAAAATCAATAGGAACCTCCAGTCGCTCCCACAACAAGGCACGCCTGCAACTCAGGAATTTTCCAAGTAGTTTTGTGCTAGTGACTCCAGATTTTGTGCCACTTTTTCAGGGCCAAGACTCAGGCCACTGTGCGGAACTCCATGAAACTTCCAGAAATGAAAACTAACATCAAAAAAATGATATAAATGCAAATACTTGAACAAGGACTTGACTAGACCCCTACTAACCATGACAAGCCTTTTTTCAAACATGTCACAAATATGCATTCTACAGGTTTAAACAACATATCTAAGCATAGGGGTCTCACATTTATCTGAGAATATCTAAGAAGCATTGTTGGCTCATCACAATAACTGCATTACCATCTATTTAGCTAGGTATTCTTTGTGCATTCAGTGATTAACCAAAACATGATGAGGGCCAAACATTTTCACGGTCATAAAACTCACTCATAACCAACATATAACCAACAAAAATATCAAGGATATAATTGTCATATAAGCCACATATAAACAAGTATATTTACCTATAAAATACCAAGAAGGAAGATATCTTATTGATGATTGCATAAGACGACTGGGTATGGGACTTCCATGAACCACCTGACGGTAGACTAGGCTGAACCAAATATTTCTTTCAGCAAGTCACCCCCATGCCATAATCCAAGCATGAATCTGGGATCGCATAAAACAAATCAATCAAAACCAAACCATGGCTTCCAAATCAAAACCACCTCAACCCTCAACCAGTCATTCCACCTCAAGATTAGACATCCCTAACCATCACTAGGTTGGTCTCTACCCAAGTTGTCCAGGGCTCCAGGGCGTTTGTTCCAACCAGGGCTTCTAGGACTAGTAACTCAACCCATAATTGTCGTCAAGCTTCCAGAGAATTTGTCCAACTAGGGCTTCTAGGACTAGTAACTCAACCCACAAAGGGATTCTAGACCATTTGTCCAACCAAGGCTTCCAAGACTAGTAACTCAACCCAAGTTGTTACAGGGCTTATAGAGCATTTGTCCAACCAAGGCTTCCAAGAACTAATAACTCAACCCACAGCCAAAGGAACATGAGAACCAACCAAAAAACACAATAACAACCCACAAGACCATGGCTAGGAAAAACCATTGTCAATATAGGCAATCCTCCATGCCAATAACATATCTTAATCAATTAACCACATGCATATGCCACACATGCTAAAACTAGAAAGGAAATCATACATGCAACTCAGTACCTGCAAGCAAAATCCACTGTAGTTGTTGATCTCGATGTCCTCTTGTGCCTTCCTGCTCTTCCTTTTCCTTCTTGCTCCAAATCCCAAGTATGCCACACTCCTCCAAGAGTGCTCCAAGAAAACTCTAAGCATCCAAGAGTATGAGAGAGGGAGAGAAAAATGAGAGCTCCAAAAATGAACTAATCAAAAAACTACAAACTGATCCTCATAAGTCTTTTTTATTAATGAGGCCTCTATTTTCTTCATTTTCCATTATTTTCCTTCATTTTCCTCCTCAAAAGAAACCTATAACCTTTCACCTTCATTTTCTCCTAATTTCTATTATTTTTGTAAATAAAATGCCAATTAATGCCACTTTGCCTTTCCAAAGCCTTTTCCATTGCCTTTGCCAATTTCCATAGCCATTAATTAATCACAAGTGATCCCCATCATTATGTTTTTTCCCAACATTCAGCTTGAAATACATGTCCCATGACCAAGGTCTTATTTTACCTTTATTAATTTTTACATGGATTTTTTGACCAGGGTTGTTATAGTATAGTGGGTTTCGTTCTCTTTGGGTGATGTCTAGTTTCCGTTCTCTTTGGGTGATATCAGATACTACATAATGGTATCAGAGCATGGTTCAAACACTTGAATTGGATGGGTATAATGTGTTGGTCATGTATGTGTGTTAGTTTTCTATGTGATTGGTATGCATGCATTGTGATAGTCAGTGTTGCATTTTGTGTTATCATGATATTGTTGGTATGTTATGATGTTGATATGTCAGTTGAGATAGAGCAGGAGATGAAAATTATCAAAGAGAGGTTGTTGCACTAGACCTTAGGGGAAGAGTAGATTGTCATACAGGTTTGTATTTCGAGCATACAGGTATGTTAGTTAATGGTTGTTATATGCATTATGGTTATATACATGCATGGCATTCTATTGTTTTTGTGTTTACATGCATGATAGATGTTAGTTAATCAGTGTGGTCATATGCACATGCACTGGTTAGTCATGCATGGTAGAAACTTGTTGTTTTATGCATTGCAGTCATATGCATGATTATTATGGTCATTGCATTTAAAATCTTGATGTTATTAAGTATCGTGCTAATCTTGATTGGTCTATGCAGATGGTTATGGTTATGATATTCAGGTATGAGTCAATATACTTGTGATATTATGTCATACTAATCTGGACTGACTTGTGTAGATGTGATAGCATCCCCTGAGATATATTGAGGTATGACCTTGATTACGTCGTCTATTTGGTTTATTTAACATGGTATGCTTATAGGTTTTCTGAATGTTTGATTAATTGCATGATATGAGTATGTGTCTATAAGATTTCTTGAATGAATGATCTTGTTTTAAGATGGTTGTATTAACATAATATGTGTTGAGACAATTGATATGCACTTGAGTACTAGTGGGTGCCAGTTGTAGTATTATGACTAATGACTGTGAGTTGATTATGACATGGTCGTTAGTCTTGGTAAAGCCTGATTTCAAATTAATAGACATGATGTATTGATCTTTGGAACATGTGACTGATATTTGTGAACAGATGTAGGGAAATATGCTTGGTATTAGCATGATAAGGTAACATTTGATTTGTTTATATAACTAACCGCTAGGTGATGTGATAGGACATAATAAGACTCGATTGCAGCAAGGTAAAAGTTAAAAGAAATGAATTGGGTGAGAATTCCTTTGGCTATTTTGGAAACCACAATTCCAAGTGAATGAGTGCTTTGCACAAATATAGGGAGCCTTCTTAACCTTGATTTCATCTGGCATTATGTGGATATGTGTTATATTCATGAACATGCATTTGACATGTATATATCTAGTTTCTAGTTATAGCTGGATCCATCAAGGGAATTGGAGTCCCTTGATAAATGGCATGGATGTGTTTACTTACAAGGTAACGTGCTTGGCATAGAGAGGTAAGGTAACTAGTATTTTTATATGTTTATTTAGGCAATGACAGTTGTGTTTTTATGGCAGTACAATGCAGGGGAATTGCATGGCAAAGAGAATGCCATGAAATCTTGAAGAAGGCTTGGGTTGAGCTTTCCATTGGAGGCAATAGGAACCCACGGGGATTGAGTCATCTTGTTTGTTGGGAGTTTTATGCTTTTGATCTTTCGTGATTTGTTTGCTCTTGATTAGTATTTTTTTTACGTCTGGTGCATGATCATGCCACTTTGTTTGTGGTGTTGTATTGCTATTGGTTTTTCATGGTTTTCTTCTTATTTTCCTTCTTGTTCTTTCCTTTTATGTTTTGAGGGCCTTGGGAATTGGTTTGGGAAAGAGGAAGTTAGTGGAGCTTGGGGAGAGATGAATGAAATCCAATAGGTAATGTAATACTTGGACGAAACTTAGTGCATGAGTAAAGGGAAGTTGAAGGAAAGGGTATGATAGCTAGTTGGATTGTTTGGTTCCATTGGTGTAAATGGATGGTGGCAGGATACTCATGAGAAAGATAATAGGAAAGGTAAAGTAAGTGGATTTGAGGCATCATACTCCTTGGCTAAGTTGGGAACTATTATTCTCAATGTTGTGAATGTTGTGCATGGATAAAGGGAGTTCTCTTAACCTAGAACTTATGATATATAGTAATTATGTTGTGATCATGATTATGTGGATGTTTATATATGTATACTTCTATGTATGTATGTTGATTGTTTGACAGGGTGGCAAGATCATCAGGGATCATTCTTGTGGAGGAATGATTGCTTATGCAGGTGAATGGCCTGAAGAGGTTCGTGGTTTCATGAGGAATCACGTGGGAAGAGTAGCCCTAACAGATCTATGAGGTTAGTATTATGTTTATATGAATTGAAAATTATGTGATTATAATATGCCTATGTTTATGTTATGGACAGTATTTCCTGATGTATACATCAACGGATTGAAAGAAGTGTGATATGCGGCATGCTGGAACAAACATGGATAGTGGAAAGACACTAGAAACAAGGTTGCATGGTAGAGATAGTGTGGTCTCTAGATGTGTGGTACGACTATTGTGTATATGTTGTACATGTTGTACCTGTGATGTTGTGTACATGTTGTTGATGCAGTGCGGTGTATGGATGGTGTTGTGCACACAATTTTTAAGTTGTATTGTGTACATATGGTGTTGTGTGCATGACGGATATGCGGTGTTGTGTACATATGGTGTTGTGGACATATGGTGCTTTGTGCATGTTGCATATGTGGTGTTGTGTACATATGGCATGGTGTGCATGTTGTACATATGGTATTATGTATATGTGGTGTTGTGTGCATGTGGTGTTATGTACATGTTCTACATGGGGTGTTGTGTGAAGGTGGTGTTGTGTACATGTTGTGCATGTGGTGTTGTGTACATGTGGTATTGTGTACACGTTGTGCAGGTAGTGTTGTGTACAAGTGGTATTGTGTACATGTTATACAGTGGTATTGTTGTACATGAGGTATTGTTTTCAAGTTGTACATGTTGTGTTGTGTACATGTGGTATTGTATGAATGTCGTACATGTTGTGTTGTGCACATGGAGTATTGTGTTATGTGCATTGTGTAATCGTTGTCTTGTGACATGTGTATTCGTTGTGTTGTACTTTATGTATTTATATGTGTTTTGTTGTACATTTCGTGTAGATGTATATGTTGTGTTGTACACGGGTGTAGGTGTATGTGTTGTGTTGTACACTGGGTGTAGGTGCATGTATTGCACGGTGTTGTATGTCATCTATGGTTATATGTGTGTGGTGTACATTATGTGTATGTGAATGTGATTGAAGAGGAGAGAAGGCACTGGGTGCTTGTCAAATTTAGCAATTGGTCTAGTGTGTGTACGGAAAGGAAGAAGAACAAAGGCAGAAGAAAAGAACCATTTAAAGGATAAGTATCAATATTTCATTTCAATTTTATTATGCATGTGATCTATGATTCTTATTTATGATGGTTACATGTGATCTATGATTTTGGTTTATTATGATTGCATGTGATTCATGATTTTGATCTATGATGGCTTCATTTTGAGCTAACCAGATGTGATATGCTTATACATGATGATTTGATCAAACGGCTAGTTTGACTAGTTGTGATAAGAAATAAACATAATTGCAAGTGTACCTTCTTGATGAGCTACCAATGAGGTATGATGTGAATTTATTTCAATTTATTTGGAATCTAATGGAAATTATGTGCTTGGTACAGGAAAGCATGAAAATGCTCAGTTGGGTGGTTAGAAACGACTGCAAGAATGTTAGCAGCCACTGTGAAAGGAATTGGAATACGTAGCAGTATGCTTGTAAAGCACTTCAAGAGCAGGTCCATTTTGGGACATTGGTACCTAGTAGTGTCCATTGATTGCGATGAACATGCTATGACCGATATGATGGTTTTGAGGCAGCAATATTCCTTGGTTTTTGGACCTTCCGATGTAAGGAAACCTTGCCAAGGGAGGGATCACCTGAGGGACTATGTACCAAAGAAGGGGATTCCTGCGAAAGTTGGAAGGTGAGTGACTGCACGAAATGGGATGACCGGATTTCCCGAGGGACTATGTAGCATAGAAGGGAAGGGTGGCGAATACATTTATTTTGGTCATTAGCATTGCTAGATGGAATCAGAAGCACATTGGGAGTGTGCCCTAGAACAATAAGCTAGTAACTGTTCACTCAGAGAACAAGTAGCACAAGAATTATAGCATTGGACATTGGATGCAAATTTGATTTTAGCAGTGGATTTTTTACTTCATGGGAAGGAGGTGAATCTTGGTAATACTTTTGAGGGTGGAGGTGTGAGCCTCTGAATTCCCTTGTTGCTGATGCAGGTATCATATACTTTTATTTGTTGTTTGAGCAAATGTGCATATGTGTATATGTGTATATTATTGTAAATATTGTATCAAGCTGGATTTATAAAGCTCCATAGATAGTATGATTATATGTTGTTTAAGCAAATGTGTATGAGCATATATGTGGTCCTTATTGTAAATATTACAATGAGTTGTGTTATAAAGCTCCAGTAAATAGCATGTTTGTCATGATTGGTCATGGTTTCAGTAGTCATTATTATAAATACTCCAACAAGTTGTGTTATAAAGCTCCATGGGCATTATGTTTTGGTTTTCAGCGGTTTTTCTAGTTGAAGGTGTCATTAAACACCGAGGACGGTGTCACCCTAACAGGGAGGGTCTGTAACAACCCCGGGCTAAAAATCCATGTAATAGATTTAATAAAGAAAAAATAATACCAAGGTCATGGGACACGTATTTTAAGCTAAATGTTGGGAAAAACATCCTAGCGGGTGTTCATTTGGTTTATTATGGCTAAAGGGAAATTGTAAAAGGCTTTGGAAAGGCAAAGGGGAATTTATTAGCATTTATTTATGAAAATAATGGAAAATAGGAGAAAAGGAAGGTGAAAGGTCACAGATTTGCATGAGAAGGAAAATGAAGAAATTAGAGGCCTCAATAATAAAAATTCCTCTAAGGATCATTTCATGGCCTTTTGACAATTTTGGGGGGAGTTCTCTCTCCATTCTCTCTCTCACATAGAGCATTCTTGGAGCATTCTAGCATTGGAGAAAGAAAGGAAAAGGAAAGACAAGAAAGCAAAGGGAATCAAAGATCAAGCAAGGAAGAGTTGGATCAAGCAGTTATAGTAGGATTATTTTCAAGTATCGAGTTGCATGTATGATTTCCTTGCTATTTTTAGCATGCATGGTATATGCATGTCTGTATTTGGTTCTCTTGTTGTCATTCACATGGGTTTTGCCAAGTGTGATAGTGGTTTTTAGCCTTACCTTTTGATGCAGGAGCATTCAAGCCAAGAAAACTCATTGTATTTTAGTAGACATAGGGGTAATGTGATTTCAAGGAAGTTGGTTTCCTAAGAGTGAATTAAATGTAATTATTAATGTTTTGAGTGATTTTAATGAGAGGAGCTAGAATAGGGAATTAATTGAATATTGTGAGACATATTTGTAAATGTTCTCGAATATAGGAGAACATGAGAGATTTAGGATAGTTGAGAGATTGAGGGATTTGAGAATTGATTGTAAATCTTAGATTAGGAGTCAGTTCATGGATTTAGGGATTAGAGAGGAGTTTTAGGAACAAGAAAGAGATTTAGGAATTTTGTTAAGGAATTCATGGATCTAAACCAGAATTGGTTTTAGAATCCATTTGTATAAATGTAAGCCTAAAAGGCAAAGACAAAGGTTGGATAGGTTAGAAAGTTAGATAATTAGCTGGTTAAGCTAGAGTGTGGGATTTAAGCCTACGAGCAGAGTGTAACAGAGGCCACCAATATTATAAAATTAGGTCGAAAGACAGAGTCTTAATCTGTAATTATTTGTTTGTATTTATATATACAGAAATTGATTAGAATCTGTATAAGTGTGTATTTTGAGTGATTGAATGATAAACTCAATATGAACTAGAGTTCTGTACAATACATATATGCAGGTAGAGTCGAGGCGGAGCACAGAGGGGAAGATCGAGCCAGAAGTTTGTAATGGATCTTTGAATCCATTGAAGGATCAAGGAATGATCTGGGATGATGTCGATCCAAGGAGCATGAGAGGTAAAGCCAAGAGAATTCGCGCAGTGGGAACAGCGAAGAACGGGAACCTTTGAAGAAAAACCCAGAAACCATAGAAACCTGAAGAAACGGCATTAAATCTAAGTGAAGCAGAAGGACAAAGAAATAAAGTTTCGGTGAACCGTAGCCGTTAGATCGTTGTGATCAATGGCCAGGATTAAATCACGCAGCGTAACGTCGCAGCCGTCGATGATATAACATCTATGGTCATCAGGCAGAAGTTGACTGAATGTTAACCAAAAGGGGTAGACCTGAACTTTATTAAGTTGGGAGTTGATAAATCTCATCGCGTCTAAAACGGTGTTAATTTTCGGGCTTGTTTTCGTCCCGAAATAATTATGGACTGTTGGATCTGCTAAGCATAGATCAATGACAGAGAACTGTCAAAGCAACTTTGTTGATTGGGAAGGATAAGGGCCGTCGGATTGGAAGAGGATCAACGATGGAGATGTGATCGGATTGCAATATTTTACGGGAATAGACCATGGCTTTAATACATGTGACATGCGATTATGCAAGGGGCTGATGAGAGTGGACCCGATAGAGTTATATAGTGTGGTTAATGTGATTTGAAATACGGAAGGTTATGCGTTATCGCATATCTGAGGATATGGGGGAACACATGTTAACGTGACCAGCGGAGGAGCGAACCAATTAGCGATAAATGGATGTCTCATTAAATGTGCAAGACCGTATAAAGGCGGAAAAGGTATGCTTATAGAGTATTTCTATTATATAAACATTATAATAGAAATAAGCGTGATATAAAGGTTCATGTGTTAAGTCCGATATAACTAATGCATAAAGAGGGGGGAGTTTATATATATGTGGCCAAGGGCTAATGAAGGTTTAGAAGGGTGTATAATGTCCCAATAGGAAGGATTTAAAAGAAAGGCTTTAGCAAAGTCATATATGAAGGGTAAGGGGTGATTAAAGTCTGATACATGCATAAATGAATGAAGGGTTAGACTATGTTGGGTTTTAATAAACCATTCAGCATAGGTATTGATTAATGTGGCCTTAACCTTAACATTGAAGATTTAACTCAGCGAAGAGTTAAAATTCCTGGGATAGATAAGATGTATGCATAATCCATGCAAACTATGGGTAAAGCAGGGGTAACCCTGCGTCATTTGGTATCAGAGCATAATTGTTATTGGAGCAATTGATAGTAGAACAGAATAAGGGAATTTTCTAGAAAAGGGTTTAGAACAGAGTTGTGTTTTAAGATGCTTATACAGGCAAAAGGAGATCAGATTTTAATCTAATGAATAGTAAGCACACAGAGATGATGTGTATTAGAATTCGCAGATGCAAGAAAAGGAGGGCAATCCATTCAAAGTACAGGGAAATGGTGGAACAAGATCATGCAGAGATCTTGAAGGTGATATGACATGTTTTGTTTTGATTTGAATGGAGAATATGTGGTTTTATATTGATGCATAGGTGATAGCATAAGGAGGTGAGAAGATTGCAGCAATCTAGAGCAAGGAGTGCTCAATTGGTTCCAAAGGAAAGAACTAGAAAGTTGCTAAAGGATTGAGCTCAAAGGAGAGAAGCTTAGTGAGGCATATGTAGCAAGGAGGAGACTTGTTACTGCCGAGGCATTGTTGCAAATCACAAAGGTAATTCCACAAAGGATGTGGGTAGAATTGCCAAGGTAATGAAGGAAACTGATAAGACTTTCTAAGCGAAAGAAAAAGTGGTCAGAACCAAGTATTTCATGGTGATTGAAATACAAGAGGACAATTTTGTTCTTAAGAGGTGGAGATGAGTTAAAGCCTAAAACGAGCAGAGAAGAGTGCTCAAAGGAGGTTCCAGAGATAGAGAACCAATTGCTTACCAAAAGACTGAGTGAGGAGAGCTTGGTGAGGTAAGTGGCAGCAAGGAAGACTTGTTGTTGTAGAGGCTTTAATGTAGCTCATAGTAAGTGAGTATGGAGCTCACAAAGATAGAGAAGAAGATGGCTACTGATAGTCATAGTAGAGGTTATGAAGAAGACCACAACAAAATGGAGGTGAAGGAAGAGGATGTCAAGGCAAATGGCATGAAGATGAGTCAAGAGGAGCTTGACAAAGAGATTGCAGAAATGAAAGAACAACTCAATGTATTTATGATGATACTTGAGGAAAACCAAAGACAAGGTTGTATCTTGAGGAAAAAGCCAGTTAGGTGGCATAAATTACAGAGGAGGCTACAAAAGAAGAGGAGTCAGCAGGTGAATATGAAATTAGCAAAGGAGATAATGAAGCTTGAACAGGTACTGGATGTTCAGTTGAGATCTGAAGAACTCAGAGAAGCTGAGTTGGAAATGGAAGTGTCCATTTGTGAACCAGAGCAGGGTGAAGTTCTGAGTGAAGATGAAGACTTGAAGACTGAAACTTCAAGTGAGACCAAAAGGTCTGATGCTTTTAAATATGATAATTTGTGTATGTTTACAGGTGAAACATGTAAATAAGGACAATTTGCTGATATTGTCATAAAGAGGGAAGAAGGCAGGCAGAATCTAAATTTTGTTTTAAAAGAGGAAGACGAGAAGGATATCAAACAAGCAAGTAAAGGACTTAATGAGATTAAGGAGAAGACCATCGAAATATTTCTAAGTCATGTAGAGGACTTGGAACAATAGGAGGAATTGGTGATTGAATCATCAAATGAGATCATGATGTCTTGTGGTTTTACAACTAACAAGTTGTGTATGAATGCATGTATTGCAGAAGATAAACTTTTTATGGAAATGTCTTCAATGAAGCTGAAAATTTCCAGGTAAAGTATGATGATGACTACCTTTCAAATGAAGATCAAGTTGAGTTATTACAGAAAAAGGAGTTCATAAATTCCATGCTTAATGGAGGAAATATCTTTAGTAGAGATGAGACAGTTATGTCCTATGATAAGAAATTTGCTATTGAAGAGAATAATAAGGAATTGTTTTTTTTAAATGATCAAGGGGAGAGTGATGGACAAATATCTAAAACTATCAAAGAGATGGAGGATCAAAATTTTATTCTAATCGAGAATGAAGAAATAATGTCAATAAGCTATGCTTTTGACAAAAAAGAAGATAGTGAGGATTGTACAGAACTTTTGGGAGAAATTCCAAGTGAGATGGCAAATTTGTGGCGGGAATTAAGTCTTTTGGAGAAAAGGTTAGAAGACCAAAAAGCAAGTGTTCAGGTTGTAAAATCAGAATTGAATGAGAATGAATAAGTTCACTACAGTGGACAGGGACAGAAAGACATAATTAGAACAGATGGTGTGGAGGAGAGGCTAGCTGACAGTCTCATGAATTCTGCTGAGAATTCAAATCAGCATACTGATGTGCTGATAAAGGAGGAGAAAATAGAGCAACGAACTGAATTGTTGCCAAATAAGGAAAACGAACAGAGGCCTTATGATTTTTATTTTAATAATTGTTTTGTAAGTGCAGGTTTAGTTGCATATGCTGGAGGAATTTTGACACAAATGAGCAGTCAAATAAAAAAGGAAGAAGAAGATTCTAGGGAAGAATTCAATCCATGGAATAGAGGTGTTCAATTGCTGGAGAGAATGTTGGACAGTCATGATTCAATGCAGACAGGGATAATCTTGACAGAGGGTAAGGATTGTTATAGACATTTTTGTGCCTAACAGCATGGAGCATGAAATGTCAATAATCTGAGGGATCCAAAGTCCCTAAACATGTTGTTCTTACCCTTAGAGGAACAAGGTCAGCAAACCACAGCACTGAAAATCAGTTCTCCACCTGAATACACTCAAAACAGGCTATTTCTGGATCATGTCAGCTGCTCCACTGAGCATCTGCGCTGAATGTCAACTGCTCCACTCTATACCTGCGCTGAATGTCAAAACTAATGAAGGCTACCTGCGCTGGGCGAGATTGGCCAAGTGGCACAGTCATTCTGCAAGGTGTCAACTGCCCAGGAAGCTTCCAAACTGACACTTGGGTCAAGGAATTCGCCTAGTGATGAGTAAGAGGGTCTTGATCTCCAAGTGGAAGCAAGATTCTCCAAGTGGACTCAAGAACTGAAGATTAACTAAAGTGGGAGAGGACACTAGTCAGCTTCATGCCAGTCTCAAGATGACTCATCCTTTCTCCAAAACCCTATATATAGAGCTCTCTCATGAGGTCTAGGGAGGCTGGAATTTTGTGCAAGTAAGGAAGTGCTGTTGGTTTGTGTATAGAACTATTGGGTGATTGCTTTGAAGGAGGTGAAGAGGAGATTTCTTTCTGCTGGGAGGTGTTGCTAGATTGGGCCTATGATGGTTGTAACACTCTCAGAACTTTACTTCTTCCATTAATAAAGTATTTGAGGTTCTTCTATATGCATGTATCTTTGTGGCGTATTGATGCTTGTATATTTGATTTATTCTAATCCTTAAATCAATTATGGATGTATGCTTCTTGTAGTTTCCTTTTTCTTGTGCTTTTACAGGATCTTTGTGTAGCTGGGCCGGTGAGAGAGCAAGGAGCTAGGAGCAAGCAGCAAGGAGTGAGGATTGGATCGACTATTAGCGCAAGATAACGGTTAGTAGATCATCCTTCTCTTCTCTCTCTCATCTCATAAAGAAGTAATCTTGAATAGCTTTGTATTCAGTTGTTGCTGAGGTACTATCACCCTTAGAGTGGGATAGGGTCATTCCGTATTGGATACTTTTCCCAACAACAAGGATGAAAGGGAGGTAGCCAAGGTAGGCATAGGACCCAAAGCAAGAGCGGAAATAGAAGCAAGAGCAAGAGCAATGTCTACAACAAGAGCAAGAGTAGAAGAACAAGTAGTAAACCAACAACTACGAGCTGAAATTAACCAACAGTAGTTTGAAGAATTGATGGACAACAGCAACAACCTGAAGTAGAAGGAAACAAATAGTAGTAAGTGGCAAGTATATACCAATCCAAGGATGTGCTAGAGATGGAGATGGAATAATTATGGCAGCTAATGATGAAACAGGACATAGGGAGGAAAATGATAGCAGCAGAAAGGATGATCAATCAGAGTATGAACTTGATTGACAAGGAGAGGAAGATAGAGCAAAAAACAACAGACATACAGAAGCACCAAAGGAGCAAAGCATTTGGGCAGCTACAAACTAAAGTTTGGGACCTTGGAGGTTTTTTAATCAACTTATGAAGACACATGATCAGGAGATCATGGAAATTTTCTACTTTGGGAGTTTGATGCAGGAGCATTCAAGCCAAGAAAACTCATGTATTTTAGTAGACATAGGGGTATTGTGTTTTCAAGGAAGTTGGTTTCCTAAGAGTGAATTAAATGTAATTATTAATGTTTTGAGTGATTTAGGAATTTAGGAATTTAGGAATTTAGGAATTTGTATCAATACATCTCGTGGTGAACCTTGAAAGGCAAACTTTAAAAAGATCAACTTAAAATATATTGAATGAACCTAACAACGCTTTGAAACATAACGCAAACATCTAGAGGTCTAAGCTAGAGATGTGTTCCGGCGTCGTTAAACGTAGTGACTGTCGATCTCGACGAAGGTGGGTGATTCCTCCTGAGAGACGATGGCACTAATACGGACTTGTGCTCCCACGTACCGTCGCGTATATATTGGGAGACCCCTATAGGAATAAAGCCTTTATCCAATAGGAAACCGTGTCGGCCGCCCTACCGATCGCAATGCAGTGAACACAGCATTCACGAAGATCGACCACTCGTACCGTAAAACGTATTCTGTGGTTTTGCGAAAGGTTTGGCACACCCTCTGCCTAGATCTCCAGAGCAGTTTCTTTTGGCCTTTTTCAAACTCTATAACTGAAAAAGTCCAACCGAGCATTTGTCACTTCGGGCTCGTTAATACATCGAAGGAGACTAGAGTCATCTTTAGCTTTTTCTCGACTCTTAAAAAGTGAAAAAGCAAGTTGTGTCTAAAAGCGTTTAATAAAATTCATTCAATTCGGAAACACAAATTTCCCCTTTTAATATTTTAGTTGATCGAGTAATCCACAATCGTGGAAGAAAGTCAATTGAAACCCCATCGTTCGCGGAGGCTTACGAGTCAACCGTCTTTGTCCCCGGAATCGAAAACAGTACGGGCAAAGCGAACTCGTTTAACCGGTTCAAAATCTCCTTTGAAAGTTAGAACAAGTGTTCCTACTACATCCGAGGTTCCGGTTACTCCTAACATTTCTGGAAACCCTGCCTCTATAGAAGAATTTCAACAGCCACAGAAGGACAGTAATACTGATCCTAGTCTGGGGGCAAATACTTGTGTAACTGAACCTGTTCCATCTGTAACCAGTCCAGAAAGTTTTGTTCCCCAAACAACTGTCGCTGTCGAAACAACCACTTCTTCGGCACCAGAAATATTTTACGGACCTAACGGTCTTCCTCTTCCACCGGGTTTGATTGCGATAGAGGAAATTGTAGAGGATCCTCAAGCAAGTACTCCAACTCATTTTGGAGTAGGGGTCACTCTCTTTCCTTCATCATAGGTTAATCCACCACAAGTGGAAGTCCCTGTAGAATCGCTAGGCAATCTATTGGATAGACTTAAAATGTCTGAACAACCGTCATCATCTAGGATTGTATCAAATGACACAGCGACAGCAGAAGCCCCTGCCGTCACTCCAACGATGTTTGCCGGCATACCAGCTGTCCCAACTAGCTCTCAACAGCTAGAAGGAGTCCACTAAGGGACTATTTCGACAGTATGGTCTGTTCCAGTTTGTTCATCCGGAGTAATACCCGGTAATTCTTATGTTGAAACTCGACAGATTGACCCTCATGGAGGTCAATTTGGGCCATCTAGTCCTCAAGGACTAACAATCCCTCTGAGTTCTGGATTGCTACCATATGGGGGGCAGTATGCCTTTTCATTACCTCCTCCGGGAGGATATCCATATGGCAGTTCTCAACAGCATTCAGGTTATACTGGAATTGCATCAAGTAGTTGGGTACCTATGCTACCTCAACAACCAAGGATTGTATATTCTATGCAACAGTGTGTACCTGTGACGAACATCCCAACCACCCCAGCTATTGTAACCGTGTCCCAAGTTCAAGCGATACCTGTTGCATGTCAACCTCAGATTTCTCAGGTTGTAATGCAACAGTCGCTTGACCATGGGTCACAACCACAATCGCCAACTGGTGGGATGACACAAGTACAAACGGGTACAATTACCCCACAACTTGGTCCAATGGTTAGCATGGCGCAACAAAACATGGCGTCACAACCATGGCTTGTACAATACCAACAACTGCAGTTCCAGCAAGTGTACCAAGGTTCTGAGCAGCAGATCTTTGCGAACAGTGGACAACCGTATATCCAAAACGGTCAAAACCAACCACTTTACAGTGGTCAAGTCCACCAGCCGTATCAGTCATACCAACATCAATTACATTATGCTGGTATGCAAAGACCCACTGCTCAAGCAATTCCATCGTACCCTGGTTACGCTTCGCCTAACCTGAATCAACAGTTACCATTCGTGGAAACTTTAGAGTTACCCGATTTACACCGTTTAACAAACGATCCGATTGCTTATGCCCCTTGGTGGCCAGCGATTCCTCATAAACTTCCATCTGACATTCCTAAATTCAATGGAAATCCAAGTGAAGACCCGTCGAATCACGTGATGACTTTTCATCTGTGGTGTTCGTCGAACACCCTTAACGACGATTCGATAAGACTTCGCCTTTTTCAGAGGACATTGACAGGTCCAGCGGCTAAATGGTATATTGAATTGCCAAGAGCCTCTTTCGACAATTTTAGTTCCCTAGCCACGACTTTCTTAACCCACTTTCAATTACCGATAAGGTATGAAACGGGAACAGAAATATTAACCAACTTCAAACAGACAACTGCTACCCATATATCTGATCATATACATGAGTGGCGTCGTCGTCGTAGGATGGTGAAAACATATGTTCCCGATCAGCTGTTAGCTGAATGGTTTATAAAGTCGTTACTTCCGGCCATTACGGAAGATGTGGCCAAGGGGGGAGTCGTAACAGAGGAGCAAGTAATTGCTCGTGCACAGTATTTGGACTTAGTTTATACTCAGTCTGGCACGCTCTATGACAAAATACCTGACGCCCCTAGACCAGAGTTTTCAATTCCTCCACCTCCTAAATCAAATAGTGACTCTCATGCCGGTGATGGCGTGATTGGCACAGCAAACGCGAAATCGATAAAGGCTTCGTCAAAGAAAGCCCGTAAGAATTCGGATCAAAATGCAAAAGAAGAAATTCTTGCTTCGGAAGTAAATGCCATATCGGAAGATAAGGGCAAAGAAACCAATCAACCAGGAAGCAAGAAGAAACAAAACAAAGGGAAGAAGAAGAAACAGGGTGAGTCATCCCCTGGAAAAGATTCTTCAAACCCTCCTGGCAAAGGGAAACAAAATTATCCATGTCTAATATGTGATGATAAGGATCATAACACAAAGAATTGCCCATTCAAAGCTGAGTTAAAGAGGTTCTTTAAAAGTTCCCAAACCTCAGCTGTGTTAACTGATCCATTTCCCAACCCAGGTCAAAATCTGGTTGATAGTGGAAATGCTTCCCCGTCGCAAGTCCTAATGTTGTCGGTTTCGAAACAGCAGAATGATGCTTTGATTTCGACAAGGAACAAAGATTATGGGAATCCTCAGGTGTCGAACGAAAAAGGTAAAGATCAACCAAGTAGTTCGACAACAACTTCGACAGAAGTTGTAACACCCACCATCCCTGAATTAACGATAAAACCGCCAAAGGGTGTAGTACACAAGTCGACATTTAATCCTCGCGCCAGAGCGGCGCAGCATTATAACATAGTGGAAGATTTGGCCCAATCGCCATCCGCTATGTCGACTCTTGAAGTGCTACAAAATTGTCCAACCCAAAGGCAGGCATTGTTATCGGCAATTGGTGGGGTTGATCCTAAGGATTCCAATCTAGTATCCTTTGATCACAAGGGATATGATCCTCAGTTACCAGCTCAGCTAGCTTTCCTTATTCAAGTGAAAGCACTCAACAAAACTGTTCACAGAACGATAATTGATGAGGGATCCTCGACATGTATTATGTCAATGAGTTGCTAGAAAACTTTAGGATCTCCAACCTTGTCGCGATCTTCGACGACATTAAAATCCTTCGACGGAAGGACTTATACCCCTTATGGTATCCTTAATAACTTGAAAGTTGAACTAGGAGGAAAGACAGTAGAAATTGATGTAGAAGTCATTGATGGAAATCTTGACTATAACATCCTACTGGGTAGACCATGGATTTATGCCATGGCGGCTGTCGTGTCGACTTATTTTAGGAATATCGCATTCCCGTTTGAAGGAGGGATTACGATCGTCGACCAACAGAATTTCCTCCCTAATGGTTCACAAGTTACAGGAAGCATTCCCATGATCCATGAGAGTAACCATTCAATTCAAGATATCGGAGTAGGATTATTGAAAGACCCCACATTGATGGGAACTTTCGCGCTACCACCTCCTATTTATATAGGAAATGTACCGTTTGTAGCAACCTGCAACATGATATCTTCCACGAAGGTCAACATGGATCATTCAATGGTTTTGCCCCCAAGCCCTTTAGAAATATTGTAGCAATCAATGTTTCAAGCATGGGAGGTGAGCCCAAATCAACGCTCGTCAAGCGTTTGGGTAGATAGATCTAGAGAATATGGAACCCCATTAGATCCTTGGTCGAAAGTACATGGGACTGACGAAGGAATCTTACAATCAATGATGATTGAGGGGGCACCATGGAACGATCACCACCATCGTTCCCTTCTTCCGGAATATGAAGAAGATACTCAAAGTGACCTCTATCACCCTTCAGTATTTGAGTTCCTAACGAATACTGTAAACACGGTGGATTCCGAGCGAAACCTCTCCAATATTGAAGAGACTATAGCCATAAATATCTCGACTAAAACAGATGTTGTAGAGAATATTTATGTCGGCAAAGGTTGTTCCCCTTCAGAACTGGAAATATATAACGCTCTTTTTCGTGAATTTAGAGATGTCTTTGCATGGTCATATGATGAAATGCCAGGCATTGACTCGAGTATCGTTGAACATGAAATTAAAATGTATCCTGATGTCAAACCAGTAAGGCAACGGCTTCGGCAGGTGCACCCGAAGAAATCCGCTGCCATTAAGGCGGAAGTTGAAAAACTCCTCCATGCTGGGTTCATCTACCTGGTTCCTCTAACCGATTGGGTATCGAATATTGTCCCTGTTATGAAAAAACAAGGGACGATTAGAGTGTGTGTCGATTATAGGGATGTAAACCAAGCTTGTCCTAAGGACAACTACCCTACACCCTTCATCGACCAGATAATTGATGAATGCGCCGGATGTGAAATCTTTTCATTTATGGATGGATTTTCCGGGTATAATCAAATAAATATCCGCCCACAGGACCAGTCAAAGACTGCATTTATTTGTCCGTGGGGCACATTCGCTTATCGAAAATTACCCTTTGGTTTAAAGAACGCAGGGGCGACGTTTCAGAGGGCGATGAATTATGCCTTCCATGACATCAAGAACATCGTTCAACCTTATCTCGACGATCTTCCGGCTCATTCGCGAAAGCGGACTGATCATCCGCAGCATTTAAGAGCGATATTTCTACGTTGCCGACACTACAAGATAAGACTCAATCCGCACAAATGTGTGTTTTGCGTCGGTTCTGGTCGTTTACTTGGCTTTGTAGTCTCTAAAGATGGGATTCGTCTCGACCCCTGTAAGGTTCAGGCAATCATTAATTTGCCTCCACCTTCAAATTTGCTTCAGATTCAGAAACTCCAAGGGAAAGCAAACTTTCTGAGGAGGTTCATTCCTAATTACGCAGAACTTGCTAAAGGTTATACTCGTCTTTTGAAAAAGGATGTACCTTTTGTCTGGGACCAGGTGGCGCAAGCTTCCTTTGATGCTCTGAAAGATTGTCTAGTAAAAGCATCATTAATGTACGCCCCGGACTATCAAATAGATTTTAACCTGTATCTAGCTGCAGCAGATACGACCATTGCGATGGTTTTAGTTCAAGAAGTCGATGGAATTGAACATCCTATCTATTATTTAAGTAAAAACTTAAACGATACAGAAATTAAATATTCTTATGTTGAAAAACTAGCACTTGCAGCTGTTCAAGCGATTCAAAGGTTTCGACATTATGTCCTCTTTCGGAAAACTACCATCCTGTCAGATTGCAACCCCATGACTTATATATTGTCGCGACAATTGCTGGGGGGCAAATATTCAAAATGGATAGCGATCCTTCAAGAGTTTGATCTGGAATTTGTAAAATCCAAATCAAAGAAGGCCCTAGTTTTCGCAGAATTGTTATGCGATCTCCCATCTTCGTCCAACGATGAAACATCGGAAGAGTCAATCATGGATGAAAGTTTGTTTCTGATATCTGTAAGCGATGAGTGGTATGGAGATATCATAGTTTATCTCCAAACCCAAAAGTTCAGGCCTAACACCTCTCGCTCCGAACAAAAACGTATACAATACCAAGCAAAAGATTACATGATCGTCGGTGATACACTTTACCGTCGTGGTGTCGATACAGTTCTGAGGAGGTGCCTTACCCATGAGGAGGCCGAAAAAGCCCTGAATGATTGTCATTCAGGTGCGTGTGGGGGGCATCAGTCTGGATATGCAACAGCACAAAGAATCTTACGAGCAGGATACTTCTGGCCAACCATGTTCAAAGACTGCATAACCGCAGTCAGAAGTTGCCACGCTTGTCAAATCTTTGATAGCAAAACCAGACGACCACCCGCACCTTTACAGCCAATAGTTGCTGTTGGGCCCTTCGCCAAGTGGGGCATCGATTTCATGCAATGTAACCCCACCTCGACCGGGGGGCATGGGTATATTATAGTCGCTGTCAACTATTTTACCAAATGGGCCAAGGCGATGCCTACATTGGATAACACTGGTGAAACAGCTGCCCTTTTCTTTTTCAATCATGTAGTTGCCAGGTTCGGCGTACCACAAGCTATAGTCACAAATCATGGGTCACATTTTCGCAATCACATGATGGTCGAATTAGCTGCCAAGCTAGGGCTATCTCACGACAGCTCTACCCCATATTATCTGCAAGCCAACGGACAAGTTGAGGCAATCAACAAGGTCCTAAAGCGTATGTTGCAAAGGATGATCGGGGTTCATAAAAGAAGATGGCACCTAATCCTGTACTCAGCTTTGTGGGCTTACCGAACCTCGGTAAAGAACGCAACCGGGTTCACACCCTTTCAACTGGTGTATGGCCTGGAAGCAGTCTTACCGATCCAGTGCGAAATTTCGTCGCTTAAACTCGCAATTGATCTTCTCCCCGGAACCTCAGAAGAAGAGGCTCGTTTCTTGGAATTAATCCAGTTGGATGAAACCCGTCGTGACGCCGCTTTGGCTAACGAAGCTCATAAGAAACGAGTCAAGGCTCAGTTTGACAAAAATGTCAAACCCCGTGTCTTCTCAGAAGGTGATTTGGTCCTGCTTTATGACCAAGAATCCGATAAATTGGGAGCAGGTAAATTCAAGTCCTTATGGATGGGCCCCTATATTGTTAAAAGGGTGTTAGCAAAAGGAGCCTACGAGTTAATGGATTACGATGGAATTCCACTGGCGCAGCCCCGCAACGGGTTGTACCTCAAGCGTTACTATGCTTAAATAGTAACCTGCATGCTTTTGTTGTATTTTGTTTTCACTAAAGTGTTTGTTCTGGTCGAGTGATCCACCTTTTTCCGTTGCAGATGTCGAACTTTCTGGAGACATGTGTTGGGTATGCCGACGAAGCGAGTCGTAGTTCGCGGAACATGTCCTCCGCAGCCTGGGCCATTTTTGATCCAAGCGGCGAGTTAGTAAGTTTCAGAGGTGTATGTATTGGGCAATCAACGAATAACATCGCTGAGTATAGCGCGTTGATAGAACTACTCTCTGATGCCATCACACGTGGCATACGCCGACTAATTGTCAGGCTAGACTCACAGCTCGTAATTCTACAACTCAATGGTATATATTCTGCTCGCAATCCAGCTATTTATCGCATGTTCCTAAGGGTTAAGATCTTGGAAAGACGATTTGATTCAATTCAATATCAACATATTTCAAGAAACTTAAACACATTAACTGACTCATTAGCAAACTATGTGTTAGATAGACATTTGCAACATTTATAAAAAGGACACATCATCAAAAATTGTACATATGGATCACATAAATCAACCAGAATAAAACCCAAAAATCAAAATATATAAGCTGTTTATATAAGTTCATACATAATGTTCTGTAACCAAGACAAAATTGGTCATATGACCTAAGAACTCAAAAAGATGCTAGGGGGCACCCTAGCCTAGTGGTGCTCATGATAGTACGTCACGGCCTGTGCAATCATGCGCAAGAGACGAGTCCATCGTCTAGGCACACCAATGGTATGCCGCTGCATCTGTAAAGGTAACTCGTCAATCTGTACATCCGGAAGGCCACGAGTAAGGCTCTCAACCTGCTCCTGCACAGCTGTAAGGGTCTCAGTGTCGTCAAGATCGCGAATAACAACTCTCCTAGCAGGCTCCCCTGCTGGGGCAGCAGCTGGCGATCTCGGACGAACTGCTGGACGAACAGGACCAATATCTGCATGCACCCAAGAGTACAATTAAAATTCTTGACAGGATAAAGCACAGCAACATTATGAGTAAGAACAATAAACAGTAATATGGTCAAAGAGTTTACCAATGGCACCCCACTGCTCGCCATCCGGTAACACCAAATCCGGATCACCTCGGAAATCCATGCCTACATTTGGATACTCAGAAAACGCCATCTCCTGGCGCTCGAACCACCTAAAGAAGGCCTCAGTAAAGGTAATCTGAGGTTGAACTGCATGCCTAGACATGTGGTCAACCCACCTCTGCATGCGTGGCTCAGTCGGGGAAGGCAAATCAAGTATGATGTACTGAGGCTGCATCAGTGGGATTTTCTCCAAGGCGAAGGCAGTCAGAATAGAACCAAATCCAAAGTTCTTCAGCTTCCCGTCCTTTACCTTGGTCAATTGACTTTTCATCTGAACAAGTACCGCATCACACCAGTTGAATACTTTCGGTTGGAGACACTCCAAGGCGTGCTGCATATAAGACCTGTTGGCAACATGTAGAGCTGCGCTGCCGGCCATCCTACCAATAGTGAACAGAATGGACCTGAGAGCCCGATCAGTAATCTCTCGGATAACAATCTTGCCGTCTCTGCTCGGCTGAGAACCTTCCCTGCAATACTGACGGACATAATCTCTGGTGGAATCAGTCCTCCGGGCCGTACCTGATAAGGAAATGGGGGCACCTCGTCTTGACAGTCCAGTCAAGAAATACATGTCCTCTATGGTCAAGGGGATGGTCTTCCCCCTAATCTGGAACACTTGGTTAACAAGATCCCAAGCGTCAAGCATATACTGCAGTAAAGAAATCTGTGCTCTCATGCTAGAGATACGGAAGAACTTCAGCAGGCCACAGTTCCGCAGCGCGTTCACCGTGACCGGGTCATGGAGGGCAATCATGTCCTCCTCTTCATGTTCTCGTTCTCGCCATGTAAGGGACATTTTGTTCAAAGTTCCCTGCAAAGCAAACAAGAGAAAGAGTGAATTCCTGATTTGATGAGAAACTGGCGAAAAAATCATCAAAAATAACCTTAAAACTCAATCTTTTTGAGCCCAGCGCAGGCAGGAAGTCTCCCACTTGCGCTGAGGGTCAGGCTGCCTTAAGGCAGCTTGACCTTCAGCGCAGGTTTCGAAAGGGAAACCTGCGCTGATCCTAGGGCGCCCTGGCAAAACCCCAGGGGCTCAGAAAGACCGGAAAACAGGCAAAAAACAGGAAAAGGAAACCGTGAAAATAAAGAGCTAGGTTTTAGCTCCTACCTGGTCCAAACGGCACCGAAAATCGTCTGCAGAATCTCCCGGAATCAGCTGGTGAAAATCAAGGGGGAAGAGGCACCTCCAGAGCTCCAACAAACCAAATGCAAATGAAATGGTAAATGAGAGGTAAAAACACCTTTTAATGGCTTTTTACACAGTTTAAAGTGAAATATTAGGGTTATAATCTCATTTTCATGCAAATATTATTCATTTCTAACAAAGTTTGTTGCAGCAATTGAAAATGCAGTACTATATTTGAAAAAGAGAAAAGCTAGTAATGGTAAAAAGCAAAATTTGACCATATAATCGAGCAGTTTTACCGCGGAATTTATGCTCGTTAAAAAATAGAAAAGCGAGATCCGAGCAGTTTTAGCGTCATAGTTCATGCTCGTTAAAAAATAAACATAAGCTTTTGAGCAAGAGTTTCCTCCAGAGTTCAAGCTCATTAAAAAATGAACCTATTCCGGTAAATAACCATTGTGATCGTAAATTTATTAGCCATAAAAGCCTTGGTCGTGTTTGCACCCGCCACCTCCATTTCATTTGGCCAATCGTTCACCTCCATATGATTGTTTACCCATTTTGAGGAATAGCTGCGAAGAGTGATTTCACTTAGCCATCCTTGTGACACTGCCGTGATTGGAAAATTCCAACCTGTACCTGGAATCTGCTGCTATCCCTGTTTATCACTCGTTCCTCAAAAGACGAGTCTTCTTTGAGCTCTTTTCATTTGACTCGTAAAATATGAAAAGTTTGCCGAGTTTTGGCCTTCCAGCTCGTTAAAGTTGACCGGAAGAGCTATCCCTCCTCTAGATTTTAATCTTTTTGGACCTGAGGGATTATTACACAAAAAGGTCGAGCGCTTGTTTTATTCGGCTCGTTAAAATTATCGAAAAATCATCCCTTCTGTATTGTTTTATACTTTTTCGGACTTAAGGGATTAGATGACGAAAAAGGAATTTTGGAGTTAACTTTCTGTACCTTTTCAGACTCTCTAAAAATGAAAAGGACCGAGTTTTCCTTGTCGTTAGACTCGTTAAAATGATTAAATAGCGACAAACTTGTCTTTAGACGAGAACGAGTTTCCCTATCGCTAAGCTCGTTAAAATATAGCGATGGGCTTGCCCGAAGGGCAGGTTATAGAACAAGCATATGTTATCCTCCTCAAGCTTGACAAAAATAAAGAGGTACTGGTCAGAAATGACTGGGGAAAAATTGGGAGAACCTCAAAGCTTTAATGGTAGCAAGTCGCTCTTGAACATGACACTTTGTCCTCCGTATCACATCGGGTTGGGTTGTTTCATTCACCGGTCTCATCACCATGGTCCTCGCCAAACCATCCACTTTTGGGGTAATGCTACCGATCCATCACATCAGTGTCGTTATATGTTCAAGAGATGTGTTCAGAAAGAGTCAACCGTGTCCCATCCACTGCCATACATTATCCTTCATCCACCCATGATCGCCACCCTGAATCATATTTCACAGATTGTTTCCACCTCCACTAAAATCATTAACTCCGTTCCGTGTCACTGATGTGGGATTCATTAAGGCCCTCCTTTGACGGATCGCTTCTTGTCGACTTCAGCTCATTATCCAAGAAGTTGATCTAGGAACAAACCCCCCAGTACTTTGAAGCTTGCATGCCTCAATGGCAAGTTTCTCACTTCCGGCGACAGGTATACATCAATGACCTTCGACCAGAAGATTTTGCGTGGTGTTCGACGCCAAGTCTTTTATTCACACCACGTGAATTGTACTGCAGTACCTTGAGGGTCATTGTCATTATTGGTGATTCCTCTCGCGCTTGTTAACGGTTTACATTATTGACCGGTAATCAAGTGATGTCTCTCCATGTTCGACTTCAGCGTAATTCTCACATGGATCGACTTGTACTTAGAGTGAAGATCGAACGAGTTTGAAGACCCTGGATCTAGTTTCATCCATCCAGGCTGCGATATATATTCAGGATATAAAGACATTTGTTATGTACATCATTGCAGCAGATGATCATCCTACTCAAAGGATGATAATTTCAGCAGAGAATTATCAGTCTACCTTCAGACGATCGTCTGTTCTATGTACCAAAATGAATTTATAAAGCTGAGCATGGGAATGCCCGCCTCAGCTAGATCATGAAAGCAGAATGAAAAATAATGTATTGTATTGTATTCTATTACAGGGCACCTCTCAGCGTTTGAATGAACTTCGGATCCTCCTGATAAAGCATTTCACCCGATAAACGACCTCATACTTTAGGGGGCAACTGTTATAGACATTTTTGTGCCTAATAGCATGGAGCATGAAATGTCAATAATCTGAGGGATCCAAAGTCCCTAAACATGTTGTTCTTACCCTTAGAGGAACAAGGTCAGCAAACCACAGCACTAAAAATCAGTTCTCCACCTGAATACACTCAAAACAGGCTATTTCTGGATCATGTCAGCTGCTCCATTGAGCATCTGCGCTGAATGTCAACTGCTCCACTCTGTACCTGCGCTGAATGTCAAAACTAATGAAGGCTACCTGCGCTGGGCGAGATTGGCCAAGTGGCACAGTCATTCTGCAAGGTGTCAACTGCCCAGGAAGCTTCCAAACTGACACTTGGGTCAAGGAATTCGCCTAGTGATGAGTAAGAGGGTCTTGATCTCCAAGTGGAAGCAAGATTCTCCAAGTGGACTCAAGAACTGAAGATTAACTAAAGTGGGAGAGGACACTAGTCAGCTTCATGCCAGTCTCAAGATGACTCATCCTTTCTCCAAAACCCTATATATAGAGCTCTCTCATGAGGTCTAGGGAGGCTGGAATTTTGTGCAAGTAAGGAAGTGTTGTGGGTTTGTGTATAGAACTATTGGGTGATTGCTTTGAAGGAGGTGAAGAGGAGATTTCTTTCTGCTGGGAGGTGTTGCTGGATTGGGCCTATGATGGTTGTAACACTCTCAGAACTTTACTTCTTCCATTAATAAAGTATTTGAGGTTCTTCTATATGCATGTATCTTTGTGGCGTATTGATGCTTGTATATTTGATTTATTCTAATCCTTAAATCAATTATGGATGTATGCTTCTTGTAGTTTCCTTTTTCTTGTGCTTTTACAGGATCTTTGTGTAGCTGGGCCGGTGAGAGAGCAAGGAGCTAGGAGCAAGCAGCAAGGAGTGAGGATTGGATCGACTATTAGCGCAAGATAACGGTTAGTAGATCATCCTTCTCTTCTCTCTCTCATCTCATAAAGAAGTAATCTTGAATAGCTTTGTATTCAGTTGTTGCTGAGGTACTATCACCCTTAGAGTGGGATAGGGTCATTCCGTATTGGATACTTTTCCCAACAACAAGGATGAAAGGGAGGTAGCCAAGGTAGGCATAGGACTCAAAGAAAGAGCGGAAATAGAAGCAAGAGCAAGAGCAATGTCTACAACAAGAGCAAGAGTAGAAGAACAAGTAGTAAACCAACAACTACGAGCTGAAAGTAACCAACAGTAGTTTGAAGAATTGATGGACAACAGCAACAACCTGAAGTAGAAGGAAACAAATAGTAGTAAGTGGCAAGTATAGACCAATCCAAGGATGTGCTGGAGATGGAGATTGAAGAATTATGGCAGCTAATGATGAAACAGGCCATAGGGAGGAAAATGATAGCAGCAGGAAGGATGATCAATCAGAGTATGAACTTGATTGACAAGGAGAGGAAGATAGAGCAGAAAACAACAGACATACAGCAGCAGCAAAGGAGCAAAGCATTTGGGCAGCTACAAACTAAAGTTTGGGACCCTGGAGGTTTTTCAATCAACTTATGAAGACACATGATCAGGAGATCATGGAAATTTTCTACTTTGGGAGTTTGATGCAGGAGCATTCAAGCCAAGAAAACTCATTGTATTTTAGTAGACATAGGGGTATTGTGTTTTCAAGGAAGTTGGTTTCCTAAGAGTGAATTAAATGTAATTATTAATGTTTTGAGTGATTTTAATGAGAGAAGCTAGAATAGGGAATTAATTGAATATTATGAGGCATATTTGTAAATGTTCTCGAATATAGCAGAACATGAGAGATTTAGGATAGGTGAGAGATTGAGGGATTTAAGAATTGATTGTAAATCTTAGATTAGGAGTTAGTTCAGGATTTAGGGATTAGAGAGGAGTTTTAGGAACAAGAAAGAGATTTAGGAAGTTTGTTAAGGAATTCATGGATTTAAACCAGAATTAGTTTTAGAATCCCTTTGTATAAATGTAAGCCTAAAAGGAAATGACAGCGGTTGGATAGGTTAGAAAGTTAGATAATTAGCTGGTTACGCTAAAGTGTGGGATTTAAGCCTACGGGCAGAGTGTAACAGAGGCCACTGATGTTAGAAAATCAGGCCGAGAGACAGAGTCTCAATCTGTAATAATTTGTTTATATTTATATATATAGAAATTGATTAGAATCTGTATAAGTGTGTATTTCGAGTGATTGAATGATAAATTCAATATGAACTAGAGTTCTGTACAATACATATATGTAGGTAGAGTCGAGGTAGAGCACAAAGGGGAAGATCGAGCTAGAAGTTCGTAATGGATCTTTGAATCCATTGAAGGATCGAGGAACGATCTGGGATGATGTCGATCCAAGGAGCATGAGAGGTTAAGCCAAAAGGAGTCACGCAGCGGAAACAGCGAAGAACGGGAACCTTTGAAGAAAAGCCTGGAAACCATAGAAACCTGAAGAAACGGAGTTAAATATAAGTGAAGCGGAAGGAAAAAGAAATAAATATTCGGTGAACCATAGCCGTTAGATCGTTGTGATCAACGGTCGGGATTAAATCACGCAACACAGCGTCGCAACCATCAATGATATAACATCTACGGTCATCAGGCAGAATTTGACCGAATGTTAACCAAAAGGGGTGGACCCTAACTTTATTAAGTTGGGAGTTGATAAATTTCATCAGGTCCAAAACAATGTTAATTTTCGGGCTCGTTGTCATCCCGAAATAATTGTGTATTGTTGGATCTGCTAAGCGCAGATCAACGGTAGAGAACTGTCAAAGCAACTTTGTTGATCAGGAAGGATAAGGGCTGTCGGATTGGAAGGAAGATCAACGGTGGAGATGTGATCGAATCGCAATATTTTATGGGAATAAACCGTGGCTTTAATACATGCGACATGCTATTATGCAAGGGGCCAATGAGAGAGAACCTGATAGAGTTATATGGCGCCGTTAATGTGATTTGAAATCCGAAGGTTATGCGTTATCTCATATCGGAGGATATGGGGGAACACATGTTAATGTGACCCGCAAAGGACCGAACCCCGATAGCGATAAAGGGATGCCTCGTTAAATGTGCAAGACCATATAAAAGGCAGAAAAGGTATGCTTATAGAGTATTTCTATTATATAAACATTATAATAGAAATAAGCGTGATATAAAGGTTTTATGTGTTAAGTCCAATATAACTAATGCATAAAGAGGGGGAAGTTTATATATATGCGGCCAAGGGCTAATGAAGGTTTAGAAGGGTGTATAATGTCCTGATAGGAAGGATTTAAAAGAAAGGATTTAGAAAAGTCATATATGAAGGGTAAGGGGTGATTAAAGTCTGATACATGCATAAATGAATGAATGGTTAGACTATGTTGGGTTTTAATAAACCATTCAGCATAGGTATTGTATAATGTGGCCTTAACCTTAACATTGAAGATTTAACTCGGCAGAGAGTTAAAATTCCTGGGAAAAGCAAGATGCATGCATAATCCATGCAAACTATGGGTAAGGCAGGGGTAACCCTGCGTCACCTTTCCATTTCTGGATAATCATGGGGTGATGGGTTTCTTTTGCTTAGTTGAGTTGGATTGTTGACTAGTTTCGAAACTGAGTGGGGTGGTCTCAGGAAATTTCACAAAGGCTTAGAAATCCATGGACCGGTAAAGGTGGGATATGTGGTAAATCCTGAGGGTAGAGACAGGTCTAATTCTTCACTATTTAGGTAATAAGATCCAGAGGCATCCATGGTTATTTAGGGCCTAGTGATCCCTGGACCGTATATGGTGGGATTGTGGTAAAGAGTAGTAGTGTATGTTTCTTGTTTAGGCCTAAGAATCCTTGATCGGTATATGGCAGGATTGCAGTAAAGCTTGGTTGTATATATGAGGGTTTGGGCCTAGGAATCCTTGACGAGTATATGGAGATATTGTGGCAAAGCCTGAGGAAGCCCTAGTTGTTTTGTTGTGAGTCCCACATTCATGCTTGGAATATGGTACAAGGGTGATTGGCTGAAATAAAATTTTGGTTGAGCCCAATATGTGATCGGGTGGTATGTGGAAGTCCCCGACTTGGTTGGATTTGCATATGTTAATAAGAGTTATTTTCCTCTTGTGTTCTATGTGTAAATGTACTTGTTATTATGTGGCTATGATGGTTGTTCTATTATTTTTGTTTATCTAGTTATATGTTGGTTACAAGCATGGTTTTATGATAGTCTTGAGTTATGGCTCTCATCATGTTTTGGTTAGTAGATAAAATGTTAATGAATGAATGACCTAATAGATGATAATGCAATTATTGTGAGAGGGAATTAGACCTTCTTGATGATTCTCAGATAAGTATTAGATCTCTATGTTTATATATGCATTCATGACCTATAGATTATATGTTCAGGATGTTTTTACGAAATTTTTGTCATGGTTAGGCCTTGCTAGATCAAGTTCTTGCCCAAGTTTTATATGGAAGGCTTTGTCGCTTTGTCATTTTTCATTTCTAATAGTTTCATCAAGTTCTTGGAAGTGGTATGGAGACTAGCCCTAAAAATGTGCCTCAAATCTCGCGATCGTAGGCATAGAAATAAGTGAAAAAGACTGTAATCGCTCTCTTGTAGGATTGTGCATGCGAACGTAAGGTTACAGTTGAATTCCAACAGTGTTTTGCTAGCGTCTAGGAGTCCAATGCACTGAAAAAGCAATTTAACTCAGGGGTTTGGCACCTGGAGTGGTTGGTTAGCCTCTTGGGGTCTTGTAGCTCATGAGGAAGGTCAGTTTGGTTTTGGTTTGTTGATTCCACTACCTTAACTGTACTTGGGGAGTTGAATCATATCATAGTAACTATCCATCACATGTTTACCCCAGTAGTCCAATTAGCTTGGGTAAATGTGGGAGGAGGGTGTTACACCGTTGTTTGTGGGATAAGTGACTCACACCTATGCAACGATTTGACTGCTAAAATCTACAAAGGCATATATACCCTACCTCCTTTTTTATTTGAACTTATGACCTCCTAGGAGGAAACACATTCTCTTAACCATTAAACCCACTAAAACTATATATATTCTCTCTCTCTTTTTAAAGAAATGGCAATAAATTTCCATTATAAAATTTGGTTTCTAGGTTATAACCCATACATTCAACATCCAGTTCCAAAAATATTGCATTCTATTGTCAAAAAAATAGGGCTACCTTCTACTAACCACAAAATGGAGAACCATTGTTTATGGCATTGCTTTCCTAATGTTCTAAAAATATGCCTACTATAGACTCAGTAAAAGACTCCTAAAAACAAAACATATTTACATAACATTAGACATAGATTATCAAAATAAATTCCCAAGCATTTATTATTTTGCTACAAAGGTCACATCTTCATATATGAATTCATCCAGTCATACATGATGCTCTGAACCTTGGGCTCTCATTCATTTCTTTTGCACTAAGCCTTAGTTGGATTCGGCTTCTTTGAAGGTCATTTGAATCCACCTAAGAAATTATCCTTGATCTCATAAAGTATGCAGTGGATTATGATCATCTTTTTCTTGACTTCTCTCTACATACAATCTAGTTTACTTTGTAATGTCTCAATTTTCATGTTAATCAGCAGTTGGAATAACTTCCTTTCCAATTCCTTGGCTTCATGACGATGATCCAAGGCAGGCAATAAACCTTCCAAAGCTTTCAAAATCTTTCCGAACAGGGGGGCCATGTTATCATTCTTAGAACCTTGAGACGACGAACCTATATGTTCCATGGTGTTAAAAAATGTAGCAACAAGGGCTCAATTTGACTTTAGCCTTAGTCAAATTGAGTAAATTGAATTTCCATATCAGCAAGACAACTTGAAGGCAGTTAACTAGTGTGACATGGCTTGTGTCTACTAGTTTACTCAATAAATTCAAGTTAGTGGGCTTAGAGTTCAATCATGCATGTGTGATTACTAAAGTTTAGCAATCTAGTTTAGTTATTTTCAATTATATTCAGTTAACTTACCTCTAATTATTGATAGAGTCAGTTGAAGGTCAGTTGAGCAGTGGGGCAGTAGTCTAACTCAGAGATCTGTCAATTAACTGATCAGTTGGCCCATAATAGCTAATGCATGCATGGAATTCAAATTACTCATTTGAAGTGGAAGAGACAAGGCCAATGTAACTCAATCCTTAGTAATTGCGCAAGAAAATAGGAGGAAATCCCTATATTTTAGGAGTTAATTTCCTCAAGGATTGCGCAAGGAAATAAGAGGCTAGAGGAGCGGATAATTGGATAAGTGTTGACCAAATTTTCTCATTCAGTAGAGAGAACAGTTATTATTTTGCGGGTTGTGCTCAAAGTTGGAGCTAGTAATTGTAATAGTTTCTATATTCAATTAGTTAATGCAAAGAGGCTTGAGGGGTTTTGCCCAATTGGGTTCCCTTAGAAATCACTATGTACTTCTGGTTTTACTTGTTGCATGTCTATGCATGTGGTTCTCAATTGTGATTTCCATTCCGCAGATCAATAGAGTAGAATTGTGTCTCTTATTTTTCAGTTCGAAATCTTGAGCAGTTGCAATTTATATTAAATTTATACACGGTATCAAAGCCCTAAAATCACATTAGAACCAGTATTTCTAATTTTTCATTAGGAATTTTGAATATAGCTTCAGTGTAGCAGCTTTTCTTCAAATTCGGGAGAATGTCTTTCAACAGACTAAGATTGGAGTATGCCCTAGAGGGTAGCTCGAATTTCATAGTATGGAAGGATCAAATGGAAGAAATTTTTTATGATAATGGTGTGTTAGAATATATTAAAACTAATATTGCAAAACCTCCAGAGTTGAATGCACAACAATTATCCCAATGGAAGAAGGATGTTGCAAAGGCCAGGAGAATTATTTTGGAAGGTGTGAGAGACCATGTGATCTCAAATGTCCATGGAAAAGATACACCATTTTCTATATGGAAGACACTGACTGAGCTATTTGAAAATAGCAGTGACCGTAAAAAATTGGCCCTGAAAGACAAAATTCAAAACATAAGGATGCAAAAAAATTATACCATTATGCAATATCTCTCCATATTTACACAAGTTCGAGATGAGCTTCGAGGGGTTGGGGTGAATGTTGTAGAAGATGATCTGGTCAGCCTAACTCTTCTAGGCCTACCAAAATCTTGGCATAGCTACCAGGACTCTATGATTGGAAGGGGAAAATGGCCGAATTGGGAAAGCTTGTGGTATGATTTGGTTCAAAAAGAGTTTACGAGAAATACCAGACATGGAACATCGTCCAAAGCAGAGGATGAATATAGTTTTTCCTTGGTTGGAAAGGGGAAGAAGGAAAAAGGAAATAAGGCCCAAAGAAAACCTAAAACCAACCAAAATATTGGCAAGAAGAAAGACTTAAGCAAGATAAAATGTTTCCACTACCACAAATTTAGGCACTATGCAACAAAATGTTTGCACAATAATTCTACCCAAAGGACTTCAAGAGGAGTAGGAGGTGAAGCATTGGCTTCACAATTCGAATTAGAATTCACCCTAATAGCATGCATGGCCAACATTGTTATGGGGAGTGTGTGGTACCTTGATTTCAGTGCCTCATTCCATATGACAGGGTGCAAGGAGATTTTCAATAGCCTAAAGGAGAAGGATCTCCAAATGCATATCGAATTGGGGGATGATGGGAGGTATAGTGCTACAGGAATTGGTATTGTCACCTTTGAGAGGGAGAAAGCCTCTCCTCTTCACCTCAAAGATGTTATGTTTGTACCTAGGTTGAACAAGAACATGATCTTTGTAGCAGTATTAAAGGATAGAGGCTATGATCTTATTTTCAATAAAGGGAAAGCCTTTCTGAGACACATAGCTATCGGTAAATTTAAGCAAATTGGAGTTTGAGTCAAGAACCTATACAAACTTGAGGTGGGAGATTGCGCTACATTGAGAAGCAAGGCTGAAAAACTATAGATTCAAGATGTTAGAGAACTCTGGCATAGAAGATTGGGTCATCTACATCATGGTGCCTTAAAATTCATGCAGCAAATTATCACCAATGTCCCTAAAGGATCCCTTGACCAGCAAGATGTCTGCAAGGGTTTCACATTAGGTATATATGTCAAATCTACTTTCCATGGTTGAGATAGCATAACAGATGCAATATTGGAGTGAGTCCACTCTGATGTTTGTGGACTCTTTTGCATAGCCTCCACAACAAAACATAATTACTATGTTATTTTTATTGATGATTTCTCTTGAAAATGTTGGATCTTCTTCATGTGAAAGAAGGATGAAGTTTCTCAACATTTGTTGAATTCAAAGGATTGGTTAAGAAGGAGACTAGGAAGAAGGTGAAGGCTCTTAGGAGTGATAATGGAGGTGAATTTGTCTCGCAATCATTTAAGGATTTTTGTGCCAAAGAAGGTATTTGAAGATAACTGATAGCACCCCATAACCCACAACAGAATGGGGTAGTTGAAAGTAAGAATGGGACCATAGTGGGAGTAGCAAGGGTCATGTTATATGATCAGGGGTTGCCATTTCATCTATGGGAAGAAGCATGCATCACAACAATCTACTTGCAGAACCGAAGTCCTTATAGAATACTCGGCATGATCACACCAGAGGAAGCTTTCTCTGGGAGAAAGACTCATGGGTCTCATTTCATAATTTTTGGATCTTTAGTTTATTTTCATGTATCCAAGGATTCGAGGAAGAAACTTGAGTCTATAACAGAGTTGGGAGTTTTTGTAGGATACACTGAAGCTCCACACAATTATTGGGTGTATTTACCTTCACTGAAGATGATAGTTGTCAGGAGATATGTCAATTTGGCTAAGGAGAAGGCTATGAAATACTCTCTGGAAAGAGAGCTAAGTGTCTCATTGAAGTAGGAGCTTCTAGCTCCAAAGGAGGAGCCTCAGGCTAAGATTCAGGAGGTTTTTGAGCAGCCAGATGCAGAGGAGAAAACGATAGGTAGAGTGGAGGCACCCACTCAACTAGAATCTTCTAGAGAGGGGAGAAAGAGAACCATAGAAGATGATTGTTGTAGGATGTTAGGGAGAATGTGGGAGCCCCTACACTAGTACGTAGGTAGTGCAGATGACTTAAGAGGTACACTGGTTACATGGCTCTCATGATAGAGCTCATTGAGACAGGTCCTTCTTCATTTAAGGAAGCAGTTTCTTAAACTATTTGGGTTGATTCCATGGTGTGTAACACCCTCTTCCCAAATCCACCCAAGTAACCATGCTAATTAGGGTAAACCTGAGGCGAGAGGGTACAATGATCAGATTCGACCTCCTATGTGACCTTAAGGAAGTGGAATCAATGAAACATCACACAGAGTCATCCAACATCATCAAAAAAACCCTCAGGAGACATGTTAGCCACTCGTTTAGCCTATCCCTGGGTCCCACTGTTGTTCCTGATCTCTTAGGCCATAGTTTCTCTGATGCTAAGGGAAAGGGAGTGACCAACAACCTAAAGTTTCTCTCAAAGGCTTGCCTGCTAGTGACCAGAGACCAAAATTGTCAGTTTTGTGCTAGCGACCCCAAGATTTAAGCCACTTTTTCAGGCCGAGAGCCCAGACCACTGACCAGAATAGAGTGATGCAAAGCAAATAATGCTGAAAAAGAAATAAAAATACAAGGAAACAATCATGCAAAAGCAATAATCTGAAGAAGACCATAACCAGGCCCCTACTAGCCATGCTAGGTGTTAGAGCCTAGATTTGCCTCAGGCTGAAAAGACAAGGTTCTAGGTTCACATCAAACCATGCTCAGCCTCGTAGCTAGCCCTATGAGGACAGGAGAGGGCTCTCTCCGGGTCAATCTCAGCGAAAGATAATCAATGGGGCTTGAGATGACTGATTTTGCAACTAATTTTAGGCTAGGTATTAAGTGCAAGGATTTGAGTTGAGTTTTTGGGGGTTTTGTTGGAAAAAGGGACAGGCAAATTTTGGGTCCGGGGATGAGGCCAGATTTTTGCAGAGTTCTGATTGGGGCAAGGAAGGCAATCGATTTGATGCTTTGAATTGAATGAATGGGTGGATCAGACCGGTGAGGAGCCAAGGAGGGCAAGAATATCTCAAGAGTCCTCCTCAAACAGATGAAAACATGAAGAATTAAACAAAATTACAGGCAGAGCATAGCAGTTCATGAAATCTACCTTAATCACTCATTTGTTTAATTGCAGAAGATAAGAGAAAGGAAAATGATACACAATAACATCAATGAACTTACAAATACATAAAGAAACACACCATCAAAACATAAAGCCACATGGATCCCAACAAGTGCTGCAAAACCCTGGTCTTTCCTTTGCCAAAATTGCAGAAATGAAATGTACAATGAAGTGCTAAGCAATCCCAAGTGTCCAACCCTGAAAATGACTCATAAAATACATGATATAGCCTAGCCCAACCCATTCCCTTGCCTCTATGGGTCGATCTCATCATTCTAGGAGCTATTTGAACTAATTCTAAACTAGGAACTGAAATCTAGGTAGTCAAACAACCTACCCCTATATGCTAGGAAACTGATTCATTCATTAAATTTTCACCTTTTAGTGAATGAATCATCTAGAACAAGTAAATATGTGCCAAATTTACATCATAGTCATCAAGTTACATCAATATAGATCAATAATTACATCAAAAAGTAAAACTGGGCGAAATTCTGAGCTGCTGAGTGAAAAACAAGACAAAATTCTTTGTGTGCCGCGCCAAAATCTGTGTGCATCGTGCCACTTTGGAGTTGATTTTGAGGCACTTCCTGAAGTCCAAATTGAGCCCAAGTGTGCTTTTTGGAAAGCCCAGTTTGTCTACTTTCCAACCCAAGTGGAATTTCTGAATTTGGATGTCATTTGCCCCTCCAAAACCTCAATCTCCCAAGACTGCTTCCTGTGTGTCAAAATAGGGGCAGTGAGGTCATTTTTAGGGTGTTTTTGACCCTTTAGGCAACCCAGAACTTGATGAAATCCTTAGGTAATCCATGAGCATGCATAAATTTTGATGAAAAATCCAAAAATGTAAAGTTTTCCTCCTGGATATCTCCCAATTATAAGCGTGCGCCACGTGGCGCGGCGCACAGGGCAGAAAAACCTGTTTTTAAAACCAAAAAATTCAAAATTGACAAAAAATTTTCCAAATTCCTTGAAATTTGGGCTGAAGGTGCCTTATCAAGTTCCATGCTCAGCCAAAGAAGCTTCGGCCAAGATCTAAAGATGATCATGCTCTCTTTTCCTCTTTTGCTTCTTTGTCGCCTTCTTCAATTTTGCCTTCAGATTCCTTATTCGTGCCTTGGAACTCATATGTCGCGCCCTATAGTGGAAAGCCATGTGTCTCAGCAATGCAAGGTCCTTATCAGCCTTGTCCAACAATCTCTCTAAGTGGATGTTAACTCTCTCGAGATTAGACTCCCAATCCTCATTAATCTCTTGCTCCAACGAAGTGAGCTCAACCCTTCTCCTTTGTGCAGCTTGGCAATTCTCGCGAATGTTTTGTAAATCAATGATAGCTTGCTGATATTCAAGTTGTTTGTTCCTCTGCTCCAAGTATTTCATAGTCCACTTAGCCCTCTCCAAGTCAAGGGATAAGGCTTTGATCTCTGTTTGCTGCTCCTGGATGATCTCTCTAAGATGTGCACTTTGTGGGCCCATATCTGTATCATCATCATGAATGAGAATGAAGTCGGTCTCTCTTTCACCTGAAGGCCCCTCATCCTGCATTAGCCCTTTGCCTTTGTCCTGTACCTGTGGTGCTGATGGAGGAAGCGAGGCCCATTCCACCCCGGGTGGAGATAACACTCGCTTTGCTACTGCAAACAAACATCTTGTGCCCCTCTGATATGTGATGAATACCGACACACTAATAGTCTCATGGCGCTCATACTGATGAGAAGGTACACCTATCTCATGCCCCTGTGAAGCTCTGAAAAATCACGGGAAATGAAATCATCCCATGTGATACCCTGCAAACCAAGCTGATGCACAACAATAATCTTGATGAGCGCATAGTGGTAAATGTTGTTGTACTGCTGTTCCGGAGTTTTCTTCCGCACAAGAGTGGTCATCCTCTTGATGTTTTGGTACATGAAATATGGAATGTTCATGAATCTCACTCTTGTGAAATGCATCAATAACCTGATATGGTGTGCATAGAGGCGTGAGAAGCGACCTTCACAACTGAAGTATCTGATATTGAGTCTCATCAACGGCGCATAAGAATCCTTCAGAAACTGAAATGGGAATACTCTCCTGAGCTGCTTCAAATAGCTAGGCCTGATGTAAGGTTCATAATATGATATATCCAGCTGCTGCCCTTTGTTCCATTCTTCCCCTATATTTGGTATCCCGGTGGCCTGAGAGATGGTTTCTAGTGTCAAGGTAAAGTTTACTCCAGCAAGAGTAACATGACTATCATGCAAATGTAAAACAAACAACCGAACTAAATCCTGATGATGTTGGATCTGAGCGATCATCTCACAATACTGAAAGCATGACATTTGCTAAAAGCATGTCATTGCAAGCGGGCTGGCCTGCAATTGAGCTAGGGAAGTAGGCTCTTCTCTGACATGTCTGCCACCTTTTCGCGGCCTTCTCGGCACATTAAGCTCAGTGGATGAGTCACTGCCTTGCTCATACTCTTGCTCATATGATGAATCTGTCTCTGTCATAGTGTTGCAATGTGTATGTTGAGTAGGTGTTTGGTTTGGCAAAGAGAAATATGTGATGTGTTTTTCAATGCCGAATATGCCAAAGGGAAACGGGACTGTGAGGAAGAATATGGGACAATGGGAAAAGTGAATGATGGAGCTTGCCAAGTGAAATTTAAAATATGCAACAGTCACTTTGAGGGATGAGGGAATTTAGGGATTTTGAAAGTGATATGGGAAAGTGAGAATGGTTGGGAATGATAGGATCTTAGGATATGGAAAATGGGAAGCAGGGATGGGAGGTTAGAGGATAAGGGATTAATTACAATGACAGGGTTATGAGAAGGGAAGGGATCACAAATAGGAAAATAAACTTGGCACCAAAATTATGATCTGAAAACACCAATTTCTCAACACCAAAGGAGCAACTTTCAATATATAGGGTTTATATTCTTCCCTCTAAACAACACCCCACACAAGTTAATTCACTAGAAGAGCTCTTGAACTTACTTGGAGCAGAAGAAATTGTGAATTTGATGACTGAAGTGGCAAGAAATTGGCCTGTAGGTTCTGTGCGCCGCACACAAACCCAGTGCGCCGCACGCCTTGTGTGCGCCGTGACCTCCTCCAATGCGCCGCGTGGCCCTTCAAACACAAAGTTTGCTCTTCAAACCCTCAAATCAGAATCCTTGACCTCTTTGCACAGCAAGTGATGTTTCAAACAATGAACATGGCTAATGGAGTAATAGGTTTAATTTTCATTGAGGCCACATCGATTTTTTGTGTTGGAGGTTTTGTGCGCCGCGCACAAACCCAGTGCGCTGCGCGGCCTGGATGCACCACGCCCTTTGAAAAATACACTATGTATTTCGGCTCTATGCGCCGCGCTCTGTGGGTGCACCGCGACCTATCCCAGTGCGTCGCGCACAGTCTTCAGCACACAGTTCCAGCTTTAACCTACAATTTCACCCTCCCACAATTGCAATTGACTTCTCTGATGTTTTCTTGAATGCAAATGGATTAATAACTTGAGAAATATCTTATATAGAGATGGATTAAATTTTTGCTTCTCAATAACCCATTTTGTAATGTTTTTAACTTTGGCACTTTTTGCATTTAATACAACTTCTGTCTTTTCAAATGTCCTTCTGATTTTTGACTTGAATAATGAATCTTTTGGTGATTTTTGCAGGGATAATGGCATGTTTTGACAAAGGAAGACCAGGGTTGCGCCTGGAGATTTCAACAACGGAAAAATTCTGAAAATTACATGGCAATTTACTACAAAAATGAAATGACGAATTTTCTTCAAAACAGAGTTTTGAAGAAAAGTCATAGTCAAGCATATGATGATGAAAATATTGAAACTGAAAACTTATTAAGGACCTCCCTCATGAGTCATGCTGGCATTATTGGACACTTTGAAGACACAATTTATGAAACCCTAGACCTAGTGACTGAAATGACTATGCTGATCAAAAGACTAAAACAGGGTTGTAAGTGATTTTAAAACTTGATTTAAATGGACAAACCTGAGCTAGCAATGATAAGGCAATGAGGGGTAATGAATGACAAGACCCTTCCGTCAGATTTATGGCATGCTCCTAGCGGAATGCAACTGAGTGAATTGAGTGAGACACCTAAAAATGAAATGCAAAAAGAGAAATGATCTTTGATGGAGGGATGTAAAGACCGACTCTAACACTAGGCATTTCGTCAAACATATCATCAACATGTAACCTATAGGTGTAAACAAAAGAATTAAGTGTAGGGATCTCATACTTACGTGAGAACCATTATGAACCATTGCTCCCTCGTGTCATTTGTTGCATTATCATCTATTAAGCCATAGATACACTATCCATTCATTTACAAGTAGAAACATGTTGATATCCATACATAGTTCTTTCCATAAAATATACATATAACCAGCATAATAGGAACAGAATTACCATAAACATATCAGCGATCAAAATCCAAATATTCATCAATACATTTACACATGAAAATCAAGGGACTGAATTTCTCATTAATGAATGCAATAAACCAACTAGAGATGGGACTACCACGCTCCACCCGACCATAGATTGGCTGAGCCAAGTCTCTCTTCATCCAATCACCCCTGTGCCATATTCCAAGCATTAATGTGGGACTCAAACCAAAAGAACCAACGAGGACATACTAAGGCTAAATCACCTCACCCTCATCAATGGAAACCAGGCTTTATCATAATCCATCTTGGATAACTACGCCAACACAATGAACATGTCATAGCAGGCTTTACCATGATCTCCACCTGATCACTAGGCCAAAAAAGCATGGATGCCACCGGATTTCTCCACCTACACCGTGAGGAATTTTCCTATCTCTTAATCTCTCAGGCTTTATCGTAATCCAAACCTGGATCACTAGGCCCTAAATTGAGACCCACTCTCCACGCTTTACCGTATATCCCAAACCCAAGATTACTAAGCCCAACAAAGAAAAAACCACCTCTTGGCTTTACCGTATATCTTTTCATTCACTGACAAGGATTCCTAGGCCCACCGAGGCAACACAATCCTAGCTTTACCGCAACCCACAGTTTGGCTCAGGGGTCACTAGGCTAGTGGCTTTACCATGATCCACATTCCAGTTTAGGGACCACTAGGCCATGTGCTCTATCATTCGGAGATCCACCCCACTCAGCTTCGAATCCATCCAGCAATCTAGCTCAACCAAAACATGAGAACCCCATCACACCATGGCTATCCGGAAATGGAAAGGCTAGGCTGAAAACATTGTTACACCTAGAAAAACCCATGCCACAACAACAAAAGAACCACATGCAATACCATGCATGCAAAATCTAGCAAGGAAAATACACATGCAAGTTGATACTTGCAATGAAGCCTATTGTAGCTACTTGATCCTACCTTTCCCTGCTTTAGCTTTGCTTCCTCTTGCCTGATTTTCCTTTCTTGCTCCAATGCTAAAATTGTTACAAGAAACTCTAAGTGTCCAAGAGTATGAGAGAGAGAGAGAATAATGAGAGAGCTCCAAAAATCAACTGACAAAGGATTTTACTGACAAAGCTTTCCAATTGATCTTTAGAAGCCTTTTATTAATGAGGACTCTATTTTCTTCATTTTCCATTATTTTCCTTCATTTTCCTCCTCACATGCAACCTGTGACCTTTCACCTTCCTTTTCTCCTAATTTCATTTATTTCCATAAATAATTGTACCAAAAATTCCATTTTTCCTTTCCAAAGCCTTATCCATTTCCTTTTTCAATTTCCTTAGCTGTAAACAACCAAATTAACACCCACACTAGGATGTTTTTCCCAACATTCAACTTGGAATAAGTGTCTCATCAACCATGGTATTATATATTTTTACATGGAATTTTTACCAAGGTTGTTACAGAACCCTCCCCCTCGGGGGACACCGTCCTTGGTGTTCAATGACACCTATAACCAACAAGGCGGCTGAAAACAAAATATACTGCTCATGGAGATTTATAACATAGCTTGATGTAGTATTTACAATTAAAGACCTGCTCAAAATCAAAACATCATGACAACATGACAACATACCGCATAGTGGAGCTTTATAACACATCTTATTACATTATTTACAATAACCACATATACACATATGCACATTTGCTAAACCAAAAAATAAAATGATGTGATGCGCATATCAATCAACAAGGTAATCCAGAGGATAACACCTCCACCCTCAAAGTAATACCAAGATTCACCTCCTTCCCAGGAAGTCCAAAATCCACTACAAAGGCAAATCTGCATCTAGTGTCCAGCACTATAATCCTATGCCACTTGTCCCCTCAGTGAACATTTACCAACTCATTGTTCTAGGGCGCACTCCCAATGTGTATCTAATTTCATCTGGCGATGCAAATGACCAAAACCAATATATCTATGACCTTCCCTTCTCTACTACATTATCCCTTAGGAATTTCGGTCACCCCCTTCCATGCAGTCACTCACCTTCCAATTTCCCCAACATCCCCTATCCCTAGCAATCCATCACTTGTCAAGGCTTCCTTACATCGGAAGATCAAACAACCAAGCTATATACCTGCCTCAACCACCATACCGGTCATAACATGCTCATGGAAAACAATGGACACTATTGGGTACCAGTGTCCCATAATGGCCCTATTTTTGAAGTACTCTACTAGCATACTGCTGCATTTTCCAATTCCTTGTGTTGACGCTACTAATTCTTATAGTCGATTTCAACCATCTGACTAAACATTTTTGTGCTTCCTGTACCAAGCACATAACTTCCATTAGATTTAAAATAAATTCACATCATACCTCATTGGTAGCTTGTTAATAAGGTACATTTGCAATTCTGTTCACTTCCTGTCACAACAAGTCAAACTAGCATCTTTGACCAAATCATCATGTATAAATATATCACATCAGGTTAGCTCAAAACACAACCATCATAGATCAAAATCATAAATCACATGTAACCATCATACAGCAGAATCATACATCACATGTAATCATCATAGACCAGAATCATAAATCACATGCATATTAAAACTAAATAAAATATTGATACTTATCCTTTAATCAGTCATTAACTTCTACCTTTGTCTTTTTTCCGTACACACTCTGAATATGTTGCCACACCTAACAAACACCTAGTGCCTTCTCCTCAACCATGTGCACATACCCATAGTGTGCATCACACACATAAAACCACACACGACATACAACACCATGCAATACATGCACCTAGAACCGCATGCCTTCAACATAGCATGTATGACATGCACACAATACCACATGTACACCAATACCATATTTACAATGCACCACCCGCACAACGTGTGCACAACATCACATGTACATTGTATCACCTGCACAATGTGTACATAATTCCATATGTACACTGCACCACTGTACAACGTGTACACAATACCACATGTACACAATACCTCATGCACGACATGTATGCAACACCATATGTACACAATGCCATATGTACAACATGTACACAGCACCACTTGCACATAGCACCACTTGTACAACATGTACACAACACCACATGCACACAACACCATATGTACATAGCGCCACATGTACAACATGCATGCAACACCACCTATACATAGCATTGCATATCCAACATGTACATAGCATCATCTGTACACAACACTGCATATCCAATCATGTGCACAACACCATATGCAATATTCACACAACACTATATGTACCATCCTATACATAACATTGCATAAACAACATGTACACACACTATATATACACAACACGCATGTGCACACATCATAGATGCAACATGTACAACATATACAACATATGCACAACAGTAGTACCACACATCCAAAACCACACTGTCCTTACCAAGAAACCTTACTTCCAATGTCTTATCCATGCTTATCCTAGCATGTCGCAGACCACATTGCTTTCATTTTTCTTATGTATCCCTCGATATAACCTGTCCATAACATAAGCATAGGCATAATACAAGCATACAATATAAATCCATATTCACATGATACTAACCTCATATATTTGTCATGACTACTCTTCCCACTTGATTCCTCATAGCCAGAAACTTCTTCATGTCATTCGCCTACATAAGCAATCATTTTTCCACAAGAACGATCCCTGACAACCCTATCAAACATCAACATAGATACATACATATATAATCATTAGCATAAAGCAATCATCATCCTGTCAAACAATGACATACATACATATACATACACATAAATGTTAGTGTTAATAATCATGATCCATGATGACCCTATCAAACATGACATACCTACACACCTACATGTATACATATATAAACATCAACATAATTAGGATCTGTTGTGGTAAAAACACAATCCCCCCATTTTTGACTTGTTCACTTCAAATAATGGGGACCCTTTCTATAAAAAGTTTGGCTAAACACCTTTTTGGATTTTTATTTAGTTGATTGCCCTACACTTTTGTTAATTTTACATTTTCTTTGGATTCTTGTTTTGATTGCTTTGTTAGAATCGATTTTTTTATAAGCTTCCCATTGACGCTTGTTTCGCCACATTTGGTCAACTGGTTTGAAAATGGCACTCCTTTGAAAGTCTGATTATTTATGTACCCTGGGTTAAAAAATGCATAAAATGCACAATATCGCATTTTGTAAATAAATTAGTTCAATAATGCATTCAGTTTAAATATTAACTCGTAGAGAGTTTTACTAACATTTTTCATTATGCAGCCAAATCAATAATTATCGGGATTTTAAGAAATTCACTCTAATTTCTTAATCAAATCCTGATCTCGAAAACCCAAACATAAGAGTGGTTGTAGTTTATATTTTTACTTTTATTAAGAGTGGCTGTAGTTTAGAAACTTAAATTCATAGAAATAAAACCAAAATAAAATTTATGTTTAAAATTAAATTTTAAATTAATTAATATATTAAATATAATTAATTTAATTAAATTAAAAAAAAAAAAAAAAAAAAAAAACAACAACAACAACATATAATAAAATTGTTTGATCGCGTCGGGACTTTTTATCGCATCGAAAGTTTTATGTGACATATTTTAAAAACCCCGATAACCATGATTCCCCCGATGCGATATCGCATCGGGGAATTTGACTTGACATATTTAAAAACCCCATTAGCCATCCCCGATGCGAGTTGCCGATAAGGTAAGGTGAAACGAGGCATTAAATAAGGTTTTCATGTTTTGTTTTTTAGTTTCATCCAAAGTCACTCATACGTGAGTGTAATAAGTGAAGTAGGATAATTATGAAATAGGTAAGGTAGTATTAATATAAAATTAATATTTAATATTTAATATTAAAATTAATATTTTATAATAATAAATTTTATATTAATTAATTTAATTAATCTATAAAATTTAATTAAGTTAATTAAATTAAAATTTAAATATTATTTAAATTAATTAGTTTATAAATAGTTAATTATATTAATTAATTAGATTAATTAATAATAGTTTATTAAATAATTAGTTTAATTTATTATTAGGAATTAAATTAGCATTAATTATTAGATAATTAGAATTCTAATTTAGGATTAGTTTTTAATTACAATTTTTTAGCCCAGCAACAGAATTTCCAAATTCATGCCAGATTTGACTCATCAACTTTGGAAGCTCATAGAATGAGTTATACTTGGCCAAATGAGGCTCAGGACGGCTCATTGGAAAGATAAAATCAAGGAGAATATTTATGAAGAGATTTCATTGACAAATTTGGTCATTTATTGGGTCAAAAATCAGGCAGAAGATCAAGCTCCGAATTTTGAAAATAAAATCATTTTCTGAGTTTTATTTTCATTGGTCCAGGCCTCTTCTAATTGCAGATTCACTCGTCAATGATATTCTTGGCCAATTAAATCATCCCAGGCATCAATAGAGAATTTATATTTTATAGAATTTGATTGGATTTGATTTAAATGCCAGCAATGCCATGTTGATTTTATTGTTGCATTTTAATTTATTTTGATTTCTTTTTGCAGGAAAACAGTGGAAGAAATATGGAGAAAAGGATCTCAATCAATGAGAATGCTCCAACAATTGGATTTAGCAGATTTCTCTTCACCAAACTTTCCTCTCAAGAATTCCTTCACAGATAGTATAAGTAATAGATTGCAAAATGTAATAAGGGGCTGCTCTCCTCTGCAATGCTAGACTTCTAAAAGCACTATTGTAATAGGAATTTAGAGTTGTAGGAGAGAGGAGAGAAAATCTCAGATCTGGGGATTATTGAGGATTTTTCCTTTGTATCTTGGATTATGTATGAGGGGCAGAGTTTTCACTATTGTGGCTTTAGCTTTGAAGGCAGAAGTTCAAGCAATGTAAAGGACTGTTGGAGACCAAGATCAGAGAAATGGATGCAATAAATTGGTATTTTTAATACTACTGTTTTAAATATCAGTTTCATTTTTATGGTAATAGGAATGTCTCATTTTATTCATGTTTGTACACTATTGTCAATATGGGTAATTTGTCTCAATCTTGTTATTAGCTATCTCTGTTCTTATGAATTAAAATCTGATTTCTGAGTAACTATTTACTCAGAAATCTGTCTTATAAAATTGATTTATTGAATGGTAATGTGTTGTGAACTATTTCCACATATCATTATTCAATTATTGGATTTACTGATTTGATAATTAATATCATTTTTGTGAACTACTTCCGAGAATGTTGTTGGTTTATTATTTCAGTTGATAGGTCTCAATAGGATGTGTTTTGGTAACCATAATATCAGTTAATTGAATTACTTCATTAACTTGATATTCATTATAAATGAGACATATGTAAATCCCAATACTTTAATTATCTTGCTCTTAGTTGGGTTAGATCTATATCTGCCTAATTAAGATAGGATTTAGATTAGTTTCTTTTGCTTGCATCATAGAATAAGCTTGCATTTAGAGTAAATTCTAAATTCTTTTAAGTCCTCTCCTCAAAGAGGCAAAACTTTAGTTGTGGCTTGGCTGAACCCAAATCAGCTTAAGGGTCATTCTCTTGCCCGATCAGCAAGAAGAAGTGATCTGATATCCCTGTCTATTGGTAGGTAAAGATACATCATAAACCAATAGCAATAGGGAGAAGGTAACTAGACCTAGTTTAACCAGTCGGAGCCACCACACCAAACGGAAAAGGAGCTGCTTTAAGGTCCAGACCGGGTGGTTATCCCCCATTGTTGTTGCAGCGATTTTCGAGGCATCAACATTTTTGGCGATAGAAGGAGGGCCTGATAAATTTTTCTATTGGAGTCTTTTCAATTTTAATATTTTATTTATTGTGATGACTCCTCTTAAACTTCCAATTTGGAGTTGTATCCATGGACGTGCATCTTTCAATACTCCACCCGAAGTGGTAAGACTCTTGTCTCAGGTAAAGTTCAATGGTAAGAGAAATTCTTCTGCTTTTAACCATGTCTTTCAATTTCTTCAAAATGTTTCAAATCACTCTTTTCAAGGAATTGATGAACGCATTTTATGCAGAATTTTTACTCTCACATTTGCGGCAAAAGCCAGAAGCTGGTGTAGAACTCTTCTGATTGCCTCAATCCACAACTGGGATCAATTTGTTACAATTTTCATTTGTAAATTTGACAACTATGATTATGAACAAGTATGTGAAGAAATTGAATATCTACGAAGGTTTAAAAATGAGTCTGTTAATGATTTTAATATTCGATTTCATTTGAATTGCTTAAAATTTAAAGACGAAGATAAACCTACGGAAGAAGAATCATTAGATTGATTTGAATATATTTGTTCTCTTCCAACCATTCCCAATCCATATGAAATTAATTCGAGCTTTGTTCCATCCCCTTCTTATATAAATGAGAATTCCAATATGGATGTGCAAATAAATGGTGATGAAGTGGTTTCACAAAGCTTGGAAACTATTTCCATTCAAATGCAAGAAGACAACAATAGCAATTTTGGAGAAAAAGTCGCCTTGAAATCTGAAAGCTACTTTGAAGTCAATTCAGAAAATCAGATCGCAAATCAGCAAGTACAAGCAGTAATCAAAGTAAATAAAATGCAAACTGCTGTACAAATTTCTGAATTTCTCCATGATGAGCAAATGTCGAAATCACAGCAGCAAAGCAGCCTTCTTCGAGAAAGCATGAGTATGCAAAGGAATGATCTGCAATCTAAAATTTACAATGAGCATAATGCACAAGAGCTCTCAAACAGAGACAATTTTAAATGCGTTGTTTCAGGTTCACATTTTTCCCTTTATCCTGATATTTTTAATGATAGTAATTTTTCCCCTTTTGGTATCAATGATATTTCAGAAATTAAAGAGGATGATTTAAATGAATTACCATTAAATTTTTATCAAGATAAAGAAACAATAATTAATCATTCTTTTGCCACTAATGAACATGAGATTTTTGTTCCTCCTTGTTTTGGTATATTGGATGAAATCGAAGGGAATTCCAGACAATCTTGTGAGGTCATTTATGATGATTACTCTGACATTGAGGATGTTGATTTCTATTCTTCTCAAGAGAATCCTCATGATAAAATTCAAATAACATCTGAGGATGGGGAACGCTTCAATTTAGGAATTATCCCAACTAATCCTCATTTTAGAGCAGCAAATTATCTTCATGATTTCACCATTCAAGAAAACATTCCAATTTATGATTCATATGAGGATCAAACTCCCATTCCTATTCATAATCATAATTCATTTTCTAGTTCACAAGTTGGAATTCGAAATTACTCAAATTCCATAATTTTGGCCAATCCTTGTGAAAGAGAAATTATTTCAAAACAATCCCAATTGTGCTGTAACATTAGTTGTACAAATAGTGATTTCATTTTAGTTTTTCTTTCACAGTTATTTTGTTTAAACTTAGATTTATTTTCTGATTTTATTTTGCAAAATTTTCACACTTTTCGCTAGCATATTGAACACCTTACTATCAAACACTCAATTGATGCATTGTCCGATTGGAAAATTGAAGTTTCATATTATAATCATGAGCATCAAAAGATATCAATATTTCAATTCCAATCAATGCTAATGTTTCATCAAAAGCTTCTATTTTTTCAAAGGCAATGTCAACAAGAGAATATATTTTTGCAATCTGGCCAACAATTCAATTCAATTAATAATTTTCCATTTCATTTGAAAGATTTCCATCCATTTTTCATTAATTCATTTGAAAAATATTTGGAAATTTTTCTCTCAAAGGAAATTGTTAATAGCTTAACATTTGTACATAACACTAACAATTTTTTCCAGGCCTTTGAATTTGAAAACTCATATCCACCATTTGGCCTGTCATCTCCTCTTTTGAACGTTCCCCAATCATTAATGGAAATCCATCCAGATTTTTGTGATCCAATTGGTATTGAATTGGAAAGCAAATTTCAAGAAAAGGAGATTTTAATCAACTTGCTAACACTAACTGTGCATTCTGATTTCATATTTAATTTTCTTAGTTTAATTAGATTTGTATTTTTATTACTAGCATTTGAACTGTACATATATGCGGGAATAAAAATGAGAGAATGGTTACACTGGAAATATGACTATACCTAGTCATTTCCATGCATATGGTTAGAATAGGAGTAGAATTAATTTAGTTAGTTTGTTTTGTATAGATAATTTATTTTTAACAGTTCTGTAGATTAAAAATAAAACAAAGTAATTAGCCTTCTCATACATGTTCAGTGGAAACATTTTTCCTTATCAGAAAATTTTAATTCTTGCTTTCCTTTTTGAAATTTCTTATAGCGATATCTCTACTCTGCCTATTTTGAATAATGTCTTGATTAAATTCAATTAAAGTTGCAATTGGTATCGATTGCCTCAAAGCCATTTTTCTTCATTTCGAGATTTCCTTCTAAGATTTTCCTTTGGAATTTATATGATAAAGGTTGAGGATATAAGAACTTCATGATCTCATTATCCCATGAAATGTATGACTGTCCATGATAAACTTAATTCTAATTCAATCATTATTAGTCAGTCTAACCTTTCACGGTAATCATATGAAGTTCATATTATCTTCCTCGGAATTTGCCAAAAGCTGATCTTAAGGATGTCCATTTTGCCAAGTGCACACATTCAAATCTGTTTTGATATTTTTCTACAATTAGTGGCTTAATTTCATTTTAATCTTTAGTTTATTATCTGATGCTGTAAAATGCATCATGTTTATTTACTAAAGGCATTATTGAACAGTCACTATATCAATACAGATTTTTCTCAAGATTAATTCGGAATGAGCAGAGGTAATAAATTGTTGTTTCACTTCAAAAGGGAAGCATAGTTTCATATTTATTTCTGGTAAATTTTATATTCCATGGACATCAATAAACAGATTTTATTTAGACTGATTGCACACTTAGATTTAGAATAAAAAATGAGATGATTTTAATAAAAGGAAGAATTTGAAGATTCATAAGGTAAAATTTACAGACAAATTCCTTTCAGGTACGCATTTACAAGTTCGTCCTCATCTCTTATTAATTTCTCTTTTCTTTAGTTTATTTTTGATTTGTGTTATGTTTTATTTACAGGTTTTCATTTGTTTTCAAAACTTGAAGTAAGCAGCAAACTCATTTCAAGTTTGCAAACAGGTTCAGGGAAATTCAATTCTGATTCATTAGAATTTAAGCATTTTTGTAGCTTTGCTTTCATTCATTAGAAAACCCAATTGAAATTTCAAGAAATATCATAAGACCATTCGCATCATAAGATTTCATCGGAAGTAGTTCTTAGTATTTCTTTTGATAACAAATTGTTCATCAAAGACCTCCGATGTATTATCTTACTCATATGCCATATTGCATTTCGCATATCGGAGCTTTCCAAGGGAAGTATACTTCCATGAACATGAATCGCCGATCTCCGATAATCGACTTTACCGATATTGCGATAAACACATAATTCCGGACCCGATATCAAATTCAAATCAAATTCATAAAATATCGCGTCCGCTCAATCGCAATAATGGTAGAAGCATAACTTTAAAAGGGGCCGATGTCTCGAATCAGATATGTTATTAAAATCCCATCATAAAAAAGTTATCGGGTCCGCTCTTCATCACATATCGGCATATCAAATATTATTACACCATATGCTTAAAATTGCTGATCGCCGACTAGCCACGTCATTCATCGCATATCGGCATCGCAAGAATCATATCGTGTTACATCGGGTACCAAAGTTTGCCAATCGCCGATATCGCAATCGTCTCATCGCATTTTTATTTATGCTCATATCATATCTCTGAATTTGCGATGTGCGATGTGGGAAGCACAGTGTAAATATGCCCCGACCCCCGATATAATATTTCTTTGATGATGCGATCGCCCCATGTCATAGCACAACTTCTCATCGCATATTTTCATATCGGTGATTCGCCATTGCAACCTTTGATGCGAGACCTTCCAATGCATGCGTCTAAGCCATTAGTGTTCAATCGATATGTGGCATAGCAACAAAGTGAAGTCTTGCAAATTAAAATTCAAGCATGATGAAGAGACATTTGATGCGAATCATCCGATATAACGATGTGTTATTTTAAAAGCTAGCTTGGGTAATAATTATGGTAAGAAAGCAGTTAATGACGAATTTGCAGTGCATTTAAATCATTTTGATATATTTAAGTTTCAAATATATAAGTCCATAATTTAAAATGGAATTCAAGACCTCTCTACCTTCATATTTAAATTCTATTATCTTGGATTTGGTCTTGATTCTGGACAATTTATAAAATCATGGAATTTATATGAAACTTATAATATTTTGAGAAACAGTCATCACTGCAAATTCTCATTCTCATTTTTTATGTATTTCTTTTAGTTTCAATTTCCTTGAACACTAAGCATTCCATTTTTACATTTTACTGCTTGTTTTAGTTTAAATAAAATAAACAATGATTTTGGGTTATAGGATTTTGGTTAGTTTGACTTCTTTATGTTTTTAATGTTAATTTAAAATAAGTCAGCTAGTTTGGAGAAAATGATACCTTTCAGGTAAGATCAAAAGCAATTATCCAATGGTAAAACTCATATACCCACTTTCATTAATTTCCATTTCGTTACTTTAGTTTCAGTTTTGTTTTTCTAATATAAAAAATATGTTTTGCAGTTCTCCATTTAAAGCTTTCAATCCTCTGCCAGATCACATTTTCGAAGTCCATACTCTTCTCCTGGCTTAATTTCAAGAAGCAGCGATGGTCTTCATCAAAATAGCTACACCAGGGAATTTCTGAACCTTTAGTTTGTTTCTTTGAGCATCCCTGTTATTTAAAAAAATGATTAAGATGATGCTTTGAAACAAGAAGAATAATATAAGACAGAAAGGTTTTCATGGTGGCTGAATTTTATCATCGCTGCTATTCAAAAAGCCTAAAACACTCACAACTCTGCAATGTATGTTTTTCTAAATCTCAACATAAGAAGGAATGATTACATGCTTATTTTCTTTTTCTTCATATTGTTGGAGACATTGGTATAAACATTCTTGTTTGAGTTTATCTTGCGAAACTTGGATTTACCTTTTCATTTTTAGATATTTCTTTGTTTTTATTTTTGTTCATTGATTTCTTTTCTCATTTTAGTATAAGAATTCTTTTCCTTTGGATTTTAGCTTTGATTTTGGTGACTTTGCCATTATTTATATGGAAGGCCTATTTGTTACCTAACAATGGTCAGGATACGTGGAGAAAAATTGTTAATAGCCACCTATTAGCTTTTTCTTAAATCTCTTAGTAAAGTTTGATTTTCTTATTATAAAGGTAAACATATTTAAGGAAGAGATTACCAATCAAGAGAAGTTGGCAAATTATCATAAAATCTGAAAAATTTCTTTTTCATCAAATTGTAATCATTTTGAGATTTCAAAATTTCATTAGGATCTTTCAGAGTTCTATTATCAGTCAAGAAAAGTTATTTTAAACCAAGTAAAGACACTTTACAGCAAAGCACCTTTAACTCTGAAATTGTCATTCTTAACTCTTAAGGAGTCAATGATTCTCCCTGTCCCAAAGAATCTTATTTTTCTAGAGTATAATCCAGAAATATATTTAAACTTAAAAGATAAGAGGTCTCATCATGAGCCTGCTTACCATAATCATAGGGGAAAAATACGCTGACATTACCAACACTGCTAAACAAACCAGGGTAATGGCTTATGATTGCAAACAATTATAAGACAAGGGGTCTCATCACGAGCCAGCTTGTTCAGTCCAATTTTAACCAGTGAATGGCATTGTCAACTATCTGGCTACCATACTAGGACAATGGCTTTTAAGATTTATTAAAAAAAATAATAATAATAAATAAATAAATAAACATATATAAATCGATTTATCTCTAGGTCAATAATTCTCAAAGGGATGGGATTTTGAATCATCGATGATTAAAAGGTAACCCTATCGAAACTATAGATGTTTGTTGGCAGCAGTGGCTCTACCTATGACAAAGGAGTATATTTTAAAAGCTAAGCTGTAAAGTGACCCCTGCTTTATCTCTACAACTAATTAAGGACTGATATAGAGTTTTGAAATATTTTAATTTATGAGAAATTTTGAGGAAAATTACAGTTAGATGATTCTTGTTTTTATTAAGATTAATGAACCTAGTCAAGCATTCCAAAAAATAATTCTCTCTTCTTTAATTATTTTTACTTTAATTTTAGGAAAATCTCATTCATATCAAAGAGAGATAACTGGTTCTTCTCCCGTGTGTCGCCATTGTTGTGGTAAAAACACAACCCCCCATTTTTGACTTGTTCACTTCAAATAATGGGGACCCTTTCTATAAAAAATTTTGCTAAACACCTTTTTGGATTTTTATTTAGTTGATTGCCCTACGCTTTTATTAATTTTACATTTTCTGTTGATTCTTGTTTTGATTGTTTTGTTAGAATCGATTTTTTATAAGCTTCCCATTGACGCTTCTTTCGCCTCATTTGGTCAACTGGTTTGAAAATGGCACTCCTTTGAAAGTCTGATTATTTATGTAGCCTCGGTTAAAAAATGCATAAAATGTACAATATCGCATTTTGTAAATAAATTAGTTCAATAATGCATTTAGTTTAAATATTAACTCGTAGAGAGTTTTACTAACATTTTTCATTATGCAGCCAAATCAGTAATTATCGGGATTTTAAGAAATTCACTCTAATTTCTTAATCAAATCCTAATCTCGAAAACCCAAACATAAGAGTGGTTGTAGTTTATATTTTTACTTTTATTAAGAGTGGCTGTAGTTTAGAAACTTAAATTCATAGAAATAAAACCAAAATAAAATTTATGTTTAAAATTAAATTTTAAATTAATTAAATTAATTAATATATTAAATATAATTAATTAAATTAAATTAAAATTTAAAACAAAAAAAAAACATATAATAAAATTGTTTGATCGCGTCAGGACTTTTTATCGCATCGGAAGTTTTATGTGACATATTTTAAAAACCCTGATAACCATGATTCCCCCGATGCGATATCGCGTAGGGTAATTTGACTTGACATATTTAAAAACCCCATTAGCCATCCCCCGATGCGAGTTGCCGATAAGGTAAGGTGAAACGAGGCATTAAATAATGTTTTCATGTTTTGTTTTTTAATTTCATCCAAAGTCACTCCTACATGAGTGTAATAAGTGAAGTAGGATAATTATGAAATAGGTAGGGTAGTATTAATATAAAATTAATATTTAATATTTAATATTAAAATTAATATTTTATAATAATAAATTTTATATTAATTAATTTAATTAATATATAAAATTTAATTAAGTTAATTAAATTAAAATTTAAATATTATTTAAATTAATTAATTTATAAATAGTTAATTATATTAATTAATTAGATTAATTAATAATAGTTTATTATAATTAGTTTAATTTATTATTAGGAATTAAATTAGAATTAATTATTAGATAATTAGAATTCTAATTTAGGATTAGTTTTTAATTACAATTTTTTAGCCCACCAACAGAATTTCCAAATTCATGCCAGATTTGACTCATCAAGTTTGGAAGCTCATAGAATGAGTTATACTTGGCCAAATGAGGCTCAGGACGGCTCATTGGAAAGATAAAATCAAGGAGAATATTTCTGAGGAGATTTCATTGACAGATTTGGTCATTTATTGTGTCAAAAATCAGGCAGAAGATCAAGCTCCGAATTTTGAAAACAAAATCATTTTCTGAGTTTTATTTTCATTGGTCCAGGCCTTTTCTAATTGCAGATTCACTCGTCAATGATATTCTTGGCCAATTAAATCATCCCAATCAATAGAGAATTTATATTTTATAGAATTTGATTGGATTTGATTTAAATGCCAGCAATGCCATGTTGATTTTATTGTTGCATTTTAATTTATTTTGATTTCTTTTTGCAGGAAAACAGTGGAAGAAATATGGAGAAAAGGATCTCAATCAATGAGAATGCTCCAGCAATTGGATTTAGCAGATTTCTCTTCACCAAACTTTCCTCTCAAGAATTCCTTCACAGATAGTATAAGTAATAGATTGCAGAATGTAATAAGGGGTTGCTCTCCTCTGCAATGCTAGACTTCTAAAAGCACTACTGTAATAGGAATTTAGAGTTGTAGGAGAGAGGAGAGAAAATCTCAAATCTGGGGATTATTGAGGATTTTTCCTTTGTATCTTGGATTATGTATGAGGGGCAGAGTTTTCACTATTGTGGCTTTAGCTTTGAAGGCAGAAGTTCAAGCAATGTAAAGGATTGTTGGAGACCAAGATCAGAGAAATGGATGCAATAAATTGGTATTTTTAATACTACTATTTTAAATATCAGTTTCATTTTTATGGTAACAGGAATGTCTCATTTTATTCATGTTTGTACACTATTGTCAATATGGGTAATTTGTCTCAATCTTGTTATTAGGTATCTCTGTTCTTATGAATTAAAATCTGATTTCTGAGTAACTATTTACTCAGAAATCTGTCTTATAAAACTGATTTATTGAATGGTAATGTGTTGTGAACTATTTCCACATATCATTATTCAATTATTGGATTTACTGATTTGATAATTAATATCATTTTTGTGAACTACTTCCGGGAATGTTGTTGGTTTATTATTTCAGTTGATAGGTCTCAATAGGATGTGTTTTGGTAACCATAATATCAGTTAATTGAATTACTTCATTAACTTGATATTCATTATAAATGAGACATATGTAAATCCCAATACTTTAATTATCTTGCTCTTAGTTGGGTTAGATCTATATCTGACTAATTAAGATAGGATTTAGATTAGTTTCTTTTGCTTGCATCATAGAATAAGCTTGCATTTAGAGTAAATTCTAAATTCTTTTAAGTCCTCTCCTCAAAGAGGCAAAACTTTAGTTGTGGCTTGGTTGAACCCAAATCAGCTTAAGGGTCATTCTCTTGCCCGATCAGCAAGAAGAAGTGATCTGATATCCCTGTTTATTGGTAGGTAAAGATACATCATAAACCAATAGCAATAGGGAGAAGGTAACTGGACCTAGTTTAACCAGTCAGAGCCACCACACCAAACGGAAAAGGAGCTGCTTTAAGGTCCGGACCGAGTGGTTATCCCCCATTGTTGTTGCAGCGATTTTCGAGGCATCAACAGGATCATAACATAATTACCCGATATCAAGTTCAAGGTTTAAGAGAACTTCCTTTATTCATGCATAACATGCACGACATTGAGAACAATGCTTCCCAACATAGCTAAGGCATCCAACACCTCATATCCATTTACTTTACCTTTTTTGGTTACCTTTCTCATGTATGTGTTGTCACCGTCCATTTACTATCATGGACCCAACCAGTCCAACCAACTGTCACAGTCTTAACTTTCGCTATGCTTACTCATGCATCGGGCTTCATTTGAGTCTTACATTACCTGTTAGGTACCACACAGCTCTCCCCGAGCTCCATTAACTTTCATTTTTCCCAACCAATTCCCAAGACCCAAAACAATAAAAGGCAAGAATGGAAACAACAACATGAAGACCATGAAAACCGAAAGAAATATGACACCACAACAAAGTGGCATAGCTATGCACTAGACACACTCAAAATCGCAAATCAGGCGCAACAATCTTAAAGTCCAAAATCACAAGACTAAAAATAGTCACCATAACTCAATCCCCATAATTCCCAAGGAAACCTTGACCTGATCCTTCTTCGAGATTTCATGGCAATCTCTTTTTCCATGCAATCCCTGCATCATACTGCCATAAATACATAAATGCTAGTTCTTAAATAAACATAACGATACACAAATTACCTTATCTTGTTGTTCCAAGCACATTGCTTGCAACTGAACACATCCACACCATCTCTCAAGGGAATCCAATCCTTTGACAAATCCACCTATAACTAAAGACTATCTAATATACTTGTCAAGTACATGTTCATGAATATAACATGTATCCACATAATATCAGACAAAATCAAGGTTAAGAAGACTTCCTGTATGAAAGCACTCATTCGTTTGGAATTAGGGTTTCCAAACATAGCCAAAGGAATTCTTTTCCTATTCCTTCCTTTTATATTTTTACCTTGTTGCAATCGAGGCTTACTATGCGTTGTCACATCACCCAACTATTAGTTATATAAACACATCAACTATTACCTTGTCATGCTAATACCAAGCATGTTTCCCTGCAACTTGCTCACACATGTCAATCTCACATTCCAAAGATAAAAACAATCATATATAACAATTTGACATCAACCTTTACCAAGACTAAAAACAATGTCATAATTCATAGTCAGTTCATAGTCCTTAGACACAATGCTACAACTATCACCTACTATACTTAAGTACATATCAACTGTCTCAACATATATGTGTTAGTACAATCATCTTAAAACAAAATCATTTGAACACATACTCATATTATGCAATTCATCAAACATTCATCCAACATGCAACATATCATGTTAAATAAATTAACTAGATGACATAATCAAATAGTCAAGCACCAAACATACGACATAAGAAAACTCTTACCTTACTATATCTCACGGGAGGTTATCTTGTCTGCACAATCAAGCTAGTTAGCACAATATAACTTCTCAACACATCAACTTAAACATAAATAATATCATGTTATCCATAACAATCACTAACTCATAAACAATTATTATTTATGCATAGCAATCACATATGTACGATCGTTCTACATTAGTACGACACCAAATCACAAATATGTCGGCTCATACCTGAATATCATAACCATAACCATTTGCATAGTCCAATCCAGCTTATTATGATACATACAACATCAAGGTATAAATGTTATAACTCTAATCATCAAGCTAACTATCATTTAACAACCACAAGTTAACCTATAAGATATTTCATCAACAACATATAACATAATCCTTAAATTATCTAACCTAAAGCAACAATAACAATGCATACAACCATAGGTTACTACCATTCTTGACTATCCGACACATGTGCATATAACTACACTAATCAACTAACATCTATCATGAATGTAATCATAACATCAAAAGACATGTACATAAACCTAATGCGTATCATAATATTTAACTTACATACCTGCATGCCCAACATACAATACATGTATGACGACATGCTCTTGCCTCGAGGTCCAATGTTGCAACTTCACTTTGATGATCTGCATCTCCTTCTATATCTCAACCATCACATTAGCATCATAACATACCAATATCACCCCGATGACCTAAATTGCATACCGCGACTTCACAAGGCATGTTTGACCTACTATTCAAATGTAACTATACGCAAGACCATACATGCATAACATCTTGTTATAAACATATAACACGTGAGTGCCAAACCATATACACATCATTCTAGCCAGAGTCCAGTCATCTATGCATGACCATATCAACTACACAAACCATGACCCCATGCATGACAAAACCATTACTCCATTGTACACATTTCCATATGCAACCATCAACATGCATAAGTAATTCCTAATCAACTATACATACGCATGAACACATATAGTCGAGCATAAGCAATCAATTCTTGTAACCAGCCTACAAGACTGATACATGTAATCAAACAACCAATAATGCAACCTAACATAAAAGGATATACTCAAGCATCATATAATCATGTAACCAGTCATATACTCCTGACAATGCATTCCAAAAAATCAACATCAAGTTCCTCATGACAACCTTACTACAACCATGATCAAACATTATGAAATGCAACAAGCACATAGAATGAAAGTGTAAGAGACACTCATGCAATTGACATGCATGCATGACCAACACATTCACCCAAGGAGAGCACAACCACAGCTGATACCACTCTATGGTATCAGATATGAACCAAAGAGAGTGTAACCTGCTCTGATACTACTCTATAACACCTTCTTCCCATATCTACCCAAGTAACCATGCCAACCAGGGTAAACATGAGACGAGAGGATACTATGATCATATTCGACCTCCTATGTGACCTTAAGGAAGTGGAATTAACAAAACATCACACACAGTCATCCAACATCATCAACAGAACCCTCAGGAGACATGTCATCCACTCAGACAGTCTGTCCCTGGGTCCCACTGCTTTTCTGGATCTCTTATGCCATAGTTGCTCTCATGCTATGGTCAAGAGAGTGACCAGTAACCTAAAGTCGCTCTCACAGTCTTGCCTGCCAGCGACCAAAGACCAAAATTGCTAGTTTTGTGCCAGCGACCCTGGGATTTGAGCCACTTTTTCAAGCCCAGAGCCTAGGCCACTACCCAGAATGGAGTGATAGCTTAGAATCAGTAAAAATACAAGGAAACAATGATGCAAAAGCAATAAGCTGAAAAAAAAAATTAACCAGACCCCTATTAACCATGCCAGGCATTTTGTCAAATATATCATCAACATGTAACCTACAGGTGTAAACAACAGAATTAAGTGTAGGGATCTCATACTTATCTGAGAATCGCTATGAACCATTGTTCCCTCAAGTCATTTTCTGCATTATCATCTATTAGGACATAGATACACTATCCATTCATTTACATATAAAAACATGTTGAGAGACATACATGGCTATTGTCATAAAATATAGATATAACTAAAATAATATGAACAAAATTACCATAAACATATCATCCATCAAAATCCACATATTCATTAATACATTTACACATGGAAATCAAGGGAATGAATTTTTCATTAATGAATGCAATAAACCAACCAGAGATGGGACTACCATGTTCCACCCAACCATAGATTGACTGAACCAAGTCTCTCTTCAGCCAATCACCCCTATGCCATATTCCAAGCATGAATGTGGGACTCAAACCAAAAGAACCAACTAGGGAATACTGAGGCTAAACCACCTCACCCTCATCAATAGAAACCAAGATTTACCGTAATCCATCTCGTATCACTAGGTAAATATAATGAACACGTCATAATAGGCTTTACCTTGATATCCACCCAATCACTAAGCCTAACAAGCATGGATGCCATCGAATTTCTCCACCTACACTGTGAGGAATTTTCTTGTCTCCTAGTCTCTCGAGCTTTACCGCAATCCAAACCTGGATCACTAGTCCCTAAATCGAGACCCACTCTCCAAGCTTTTCTAGATATCCCAAGCTTAGGATTACTAGGCCCAACGGAGAGAAAGCCACCTCTTGGATTTACCGTATATCCTGCCATTCACCAGCAAGGATTCCTATGCCCACCGAGGAAACATAATCATGGCTTTACCATAACCCACAGTCTGGCTCAGGGACAACTAGGCCAGTGGCTTTACCATGATCCATAGTCCATTTCAAGGACCACTAGGCCATGTGCTCTATCATTTGGAGATCTACCCCACTCACTCTTCGAATCCATCCAAAAATCCATCTCAACCAAAACATGAGAACCCCGTCAACATGAGAACCCCATCACACCATGGCTATCCGGAAATGAAAAGGCTAGGTTGAAAACGTTGTTACACCTGGCAAAACCCATGCCAGAACAACAAAAGAACCACATGCAATATCATTCATGCCAAATATAGCAAGGAAAATACACATGCAAGTTGATACTTGCAATGAAGCCTATTGTAGTTGCTTGATCCTACCTTTCCCTGCTTGATCTTTTCTTTCTCTTGCCTTCTTTGCCTTTTTTGCTCCAATGCCAAAATTGCTCCAAGAACTCTAAGTGTCCAAGAGTATGAGAGAGAGAGAGAATAATGAGAGAGCTCCAAAACTCAAGTGACAAAAGGTTTTGCTAACCAAGCTTACCAATTGATCCTCGAAAGCCTTTTTATCAATGAGATCTCTATTTTCTTCATTTTCCGTCTCACATGCAACCTTTGACCTTTTATCTTCCTTTTCTCCTAATTTTCTTTATTTCCATAAATAATTGTGCCAAAAATGTCATTTTGCCTTTCCAAATCCTTAGCCATTGCCTTTGCCAATTTCCTTAGCCATAAACAACCAAATGAACACCCACACTAAGATTTCTTACCCAGCATTCAACTTCGAATAAGTGTCCCATCGACCATGGTATTATATATTTTTACATGGAATTTTTACCAGGGCTATTACATGGTGGAAGATTATGAATCCATCGTGAAGAACAATGTATGGGAGGTGGTGTCAAGACCAGAAGGGAAATCATTCATATGGATCTACAAAGTGAAGCGTGTAGCTGATGGGAGCATCGAGAAGTACAAGTCTAGATTTGTGGCCAAAAGATTCTCTCAGGTAGAGGGAGTGGACTATGAGGAAACTTTTTCACTAGTTGCAAGATATTTCTCAATTAGATCCATTCTAGCATTGGTTGCGCAATGGGGTGGAAAATCCACCAAATGGATGTGAATACTGACTTTCTCAACAATGTTGTTGAGGAGGAAATTTACATAGAGCAACTAGAAGGATTTGAGACATATGATCAAGAGTCACATGTGTGCAGACATCGAAAAGCATTGTATGGTCTCAAATAGGCGCCTCAACATAGTACACTCATATTGACAATTATCTCAATGGATTGGGCTTTACCAAAAGTGAAGCAGATGAAAACTTATATCACATTGTGGTAGATGGTAAGTTGCTTATTATTTTTTTGTATGTTGATGATTTAATATTGGTAGGTGATGAGCAGTTGATCCACTCTTACGAAGAGGATCTTCCAAGGGAATTTTAGATTAAAGCCATGGGATTAATGCATTACTACCTGGGGTTGGAAGTATGGCAACATGATGGTGAACTGTTTGTGTCTCAGGGTAAGTATGCCTCTAAAATACTTTATATATTTCACATGGATAATTGTAAGCCTATGGACACACCTATAGATACAAACTGGAGGAAGGAGAATGCCACTTCAGGTGAAGAGGTTGATGGTACCATTTACAGGCAGCTTGTGGGGTCTTTGATGTATCTTGTGAACGCAATACCTGACATGTGTTATGCAGTAAAATAACTTAGTCAAGCTATGGTGTAGCCTACCAAGTTGTATTGGAAGGTAGCAAAGCATGTGTTACAATACCTCAGAGGCACTACTAAGTATGGATTATGGTACAAGAGGATAGAGGGAGTGAAGCTCCAAGGCTTCGCCGATACAAATTGGGCAGGAAGTCCATCAAACAGGAAACATACTTCAAGTGCTATCTTCAATATTGGGTCTTGTTGATGCCTCGAAAATTGTTGCATCAACATTGGGGAAAACCACCCGGTCCGGACCTTAAAGGCAGCTCATTTTCCGTTTGGTGTGGTGGCTCCGACTAGATATAATGGGACTAGTTTCCAAATGATTTGTAAATATGATGGATAAGTCATTGATTTTCTATTATCTAATGGTAATGATGGATGATTTATTCTAAAATGCAAAAATACAAACAACTAATCTATCCCGGGAAATTTCCACTTTAGTGCAACTTTTGATAATTCTTATTTACAAGTAGGCATATAGATGACTCCACTTATAAACAAAAACATTTATTCATATGATAATTACTTTGTTCAAGTAGTTGAACAAAGTAATAATTAAAACATTATTACACTATTCTTCATATACCATTGACATAAATATGATTGAAGAAGTAACATCCCTTAAACATTCAATAGTGATAAGTAAAAGGATTGTTGTTAAAACACATACATATATCAAATGATAGCAAAAATGAATAAACATTGATTCATATAAAAGAATGAAGCAAAGATATAGATAATAGTACCATATGTAATTTGAATCCCTTTCGATATCAATCACATTCAAATCTCGTCTTTCAACTCAGAAATACTCTCACAAAAAGCAATAGTGCATATCTCATCAAAGTATTCTTCATTAAATTCATAATATAGGTCCAGTCTTCATACATACATATATATATATATATATATATATATATATATATATATATATATATATATATATATATATATTGGAAGCACAATAGTACAACTTCCGATCCAAGTTTTGATACAAAAATTGAGGACCCTTTCCAAAACAATGAAAGGGTCTATAAATACTTTCTAAACTAACTAACTATGAAATAAAATTGTTGTGAGCCGGTATAACCAAATCATGAAAATCTTCTTGAAATAGACATGCTTGGAGTCAGTAAGAACAATTCGTTGTTTCGGCTAATTATCCTTTGGCTTAAGCTGGCATATGGCGAGCATTGGTTGCAATTCTAGAGGGTGACTCATACGTGAACGTAGTTGGGCTGAATACGTAGCATCATTGATTTCAGGAATCATGTAACTGATTGCATCGGTTAAACATTTTATCGCTCCTTTTTTACTATGAGGTTTAACCAGGAAGAACCAAAAGGTGTCCCAAGTTAAACTTTGGATGCCCGCGATTAATCTCTCCTTCTTTTCCAATTCATGTTTACATGTTTGCTCCAATGCTTTGGCTGATGGCAGTTTCCCTGGATTGCATTCTGAAATTAAGTTATACAAATAAAGAGTATCATTAATTAATTCAATCAAATTACCAGTTGGCGATCTACATCTTGGAGTTGCCCTCTTTGCCTTCATCAGTTGAGACTGCCATTCTAGGAACAGAATTTCCTTATGTGATTCCAGAATTTGAGGCAGATTCGCAGCTTGCCTTTCCTTGGTTTCTTGCTAAGAAAGAAACTATGTTAATGTTTCATCGGTCTGCTCCAAATTCTTCCTTGCATCGACTGATTTATCGATCATTGATGAAGAAATTTCACATAGGGGCTAAGCAAGAGAAATATTATGACATAACAAATTCAATTGATTAATTAATGCCTTAGTGATCTGGAGAGCTTCTGATTTGAACTCTGCTACTTGAGGAAAACCTTTGAATCTTTCTATTTGTTGTGACAGTTGGGCGATTTGTTCATCTTTTGTTTTGCTCATTTGTTCATTCATTGTTTTTAGCTTGGCCAATGCTAGTGATAGTTCCTTTTGTTTTTGAACTTCACTTTGATCTATCCTCTGCTTCTCCTTGAGCAATTGCTCGTTTAGCTGGTTGTTTGATTGCTACTGTGATGCTAATTGATGTTCTAACTGTTCTATCCTCTATTGTCTTTCGGATACCTGTGCCTCCAGCGAAACAATTGTCTAATCTTTTTCTTTGAGTAAATCACTGACTTCCGATGCTTTATCCATAGTAGTTGTCGAATATGCCCCGGCATATTAAGAGAGTTTTGTGAAGTCTTCGGAAGGATCGACTTCCTCTCTCCACACCACATTAGTTATTTCCATTTGTGCAGGTAAAAGAGAAGATTGATCAAGTTTTCTATTTTTCCTTTGTCTTTTTACTACAGCCCTGTGCTTAGGGCTGTAGAGCACATCCAAAGGTGGTATTTCTTCTACATGTAGAATGATTTCATCAGATGGGTTTTCTGGAATTATCTCTGTTATCACTCTAGGAAACTCTCTGAGGTTGTAAATAGGAGATGCCTGGTAACATATAATCTTCAATATTGTTCTCTGAACTATTGGAATGACAGATGGCTTGGATCAAGTCGGATAACCATTCCAGCTCTATTCACACTCAAGACATGCATGAACACCCCCAACAACATAAGGCTTTAGACTGCTAATGCTCAATAGTTTGTAGATTAATGGATAGATGGAGAACACTGACTATGCCGGCAGATAGCATACATGGACCTATATGAATGGCTAGCTACAGGCAGTAAAATAACTCACTGACTATACTGGCAGATGTACATATAGTCACACATATAAATTGCTAGCCATAGGTAGCAAAGAAGCTTTCAAATCTAGTATATCAAAGCAGAGATAAGATGACAGTTATCTGGCCTTAAACACACAGAAAACCTGAACAAACTGTTCAAGTGCAAGCATAGAACAGAAGAGAAATGGACATTAAACATGTAGCAGCAAAAGAAGCTTGTATTACTAAAGACTGCAGATGAGAAGCTTGAGAAAACAGGGGAGGAATAATCTCCAAAAGTTGAACCCTTGTTACATTTAGTTTTCTGCCCTTTATAGGCCCTTTACAATGCTCCTGAGCTCTCTAGAAGGCTCGGAGTCTTAGACTTGTCTGATCTGTCCCATAACCGTTTGATTCCCTCAATAGGCAGGCATGGCTCGGAGGTTTTCCTCTTCTGACAGAGGAATAACCATATTCAGATGTTTAGGGCGGCCTGTTGTGATGCATGGGAGCTCCCTCGTGCCAAAGATGCCCCATCATGTTTGTTAGGATGACTGTTGTGATGGCCGGACTGTTAATGCTTCGTGATTTGATTTGATTTGGGTTGAGGCGTGTAGTGGCCCTTCTCCTTCCCTTTCCGGGCTCTGTTTGCCGGCCGCTGTCTCTCCGCCGAATCCTTTTTCTGGTATGTAACATAACTGCATGATTCCTTTAAGGATGGCTTGCCGCCTGAACCTGCAATGGAGTGGCGATCGTTCCTATGAAATCCCTGCACTGGCCCCTTTCAGACAATAGCTGCGAATGTTTCTTTTCTGTTATTGTGTCTGTTTTGGGTCACAATCGCACATGATAGCCGGCCGATCCCCTGTTTCCTTCTATTTGCAAATACATGCAAAACACTGAACATCACGAAGAATTGCCTCTGCCGGATCTGAATATATATATATTTCACTTCCCGGGCCCTTTCGGGTCCGGGCTTCATCGCTATCGGCGCTCGCCAAGGTTTCCTTTGTAATTCCTTTATACATTGAAAACACACAAAAATATATTGAAAGTGGCCTAAGCGCGGACCTGAGATTTTATAAAAAATCACTTATAGCACCATCGGGTCCGACTCATCGGGTCGCAAGCATATCTTAAGCGAAGGCCCTGCCCCTTTGGTTTTGCCGATAGCGAAATGCCGACTCGCGACCCGCCGATGCGATATCCACCGATGCCTACTTGAAAAACATTGCAAATACGGGAAAAATGGCCGCTGGCGGAACTGAAAAATATACAATGGAGAATATATAACCGTCGGGTCCAGTTATCGCATCGGCAACATGTATGTGCAAAAAGGCCCCGACCTCCTTGTAAGTCCTCCATTGCGACCCGCCAATCCGATCATCGACGATCGCTGATCGGCGGTGTCCTGCATCGTTGCCGCTGCCTGCCATCACCGATTGCGACCCACCGATGTGATCTGGACCGTTGATCGGCCAGATCCAACGGCTGTCGCGAATTTGAGTGTTAAGCTTGCGATTTTGACTTTTTGACTATTTTGGAGTGTTCTTTGCCTCCCAATAGTGTATTTCCGCCATCCCAAGGGCTTTCCTCTTGTGATGGTTTTGATCGGTGGAAGGCCTTTAACCCAAACTTGGAAATTTCAACAGCATGCACGGATTCTTTTTTATCCCCTTATATAGCAACGCTAACACTAGCTCCTTCTGGGGATGAGATCCTCCCTATGAGATCTCAAGAACTTTCAGAGCAATGCCTTTCCTGTAGAAAACAAATTAGCCAAAATTTCCTAGTGTTCCATTGGGCATGGAGTCTACTTTGCTTATACTAAAACTGATGAAATAAAATATTTACAGTTTTAAGGCCTAAAGACCTTAAATCACATAGATTTTCAGAAAACGCCCATTGACTAGGCCATCAAAAACTGCTTCCTCTTCCATGCTCTTCAGCATGAAGGTATTGTTCCCTTAGACCTGAGAAATGATAAAAGGCCCTGTCCAGAAAGCATCAAACTTCCCATGGTTGCCTTTCTTTTCTTTTAGTGCATCCCATTTAAGGACCATGTCTCCAACTTGAAAATTATATGTTTTTGTCCCTTTATCAAAGGCTTCCTTGATCTTTTTCTGATGTGTTGCAGCTTTTTCAACCAACTGTTCTCTAATCTGATACAACTCTGTTAAATCAGTGATTCTACTTGCCATATCATCTTCTTCATCCTGCTCTGTTTGGAGAAACTTTGCCACAGGGAGGGTAAGTTGGATAGGAAAAACAGCCTCAGTACCATACACCAGCTTGAATGGAGAACTTCCTGTAGATCTCTTGATGGTCACTCTGTCTGCCCAAAGTGCATACTTGAGCTTGGCATCCCAATTCTTTTTATTATCCTCTAACAGCTTCTTAATTATCCTGACCAGACTTTTATTAGAGGATTCTGCTAGACCATTCCCTTGAGGGTAATAAGAGGTGGAATGAACAAGTTTAATGCCCATTGAATCACACATTTCCACCAATTCTTTAGCCCTGAATGCTGCTGCATTATCTGTTATTAGCTTATGTGGGCAACCAAATCTGCTAAAAACGTTTTCTGTTAAAAACTTCATGACCACATTATGATCAGCTTTCCTTGTAGGGATTGCTTCAATCCATTTTGTAAAATAATCAGTGGCAACTAATATCCACCTGTGCTGGCCACTGGAATGCGAATTTATTTCTCCAACGAAATCCAAGCCCCACTGCTGAAAAGGTCCTTTTGCATGCACTAGGTTTAAGGGAAGGGATTTCAATTGTTGTTTCCCTTCGAATCTTTGGCACCTGTCACAAGATTTAACAAATGAGAAGACATTAGAAAATAAGGTGGGCCAATAGTACCCAGCTCTGAGGATCTTGTGGGCTGTAGTTTTCCAGTAATGATGTCCTCCACACATGCTGGAGTGAAGCTGCTGCATAACTTCCGTTGACTGTTCTTTGTTCAAACACCTCAAAAGCATTCCAGATGGGTCTCTCCAATAGAGAAAATTTTCATGGATGCAATATTTTGCTGCCCTGAGTTTAACAGTTCTGGCCTGACTTTGAGTGAGGCCTGGAGGGATTTCTAACTTCAGCAAGAAATTAGCTATTGCGGAATACCAATCACAAGAAGCTAGGTTCTCTGTCAATGACTGCTTTTCTCCTGGCTCGGCTGCTTCCTCCTCTTCTGTTTGACCATTCTCTGAATTCGAACACATGAGGTCCACGTCCAATGTTCTGCAATTTTCTTCAGCTAATAGTCTGGCAAGACCCTGACCTCTGACAAGCTTAGTGGGCTTCAGCTCTATATTAAATTCAATTAACTTCACGATCCATTTAGCCCTTCTTCCATCGGCATCAGGTTGTGTTAAGACATCTTTTATTATAGCAAAGGGTACATATGCAACTACTTTAGAGTGCAGAATATAAACTCTGAAAGCCTTCAAAGACTTGATAAGAGCGTATGCTTGTTTCTCAATAATATCATACCTCAGCTCAGCATCCCTTAAGGTTTTACTGAAAAATGCCACCGGATGCTCTGAGCCTTCTTCATCTGCTTGCAATAAAACTATTGCAAGGGTGTCGTCAGAGGCAAAAGAAAATATGTGGAACTCCTTGCTATAATCTGGACTTATTAAAGTGGGGGCCTCCATAATTGCCTTTTTAATGGACTCAAATGACTTTCTCACTACACCATTCCACTTGATCTCTGATCCCTTCTTCAACATAGAGGTAATATGCTTCACAAGTTCTGCAAAATTTGGGATAAACCTCCTTACAAAATTAATCTTGCCTAGAAAAGACTGGATGTCCTTCTTCGATCTCGGGACAGACAAGGTCTGTATCACTTTTACTCTTTCTGGGTCAATTCGCACACCTGCAACAGAGACAATATGTCCCAACAACTTGCCTTCTTCTAACGCAAACTGCGACTTCTTAGGATTTACTGAAATCCCAAACCTTCTGCACTTCAAAAACACTTTCTTCAAATGTTGCACATGGTCTTTGTTAGTGTCAGTCTTTCCAGCCTTCCTCCAGTGATCAAATATGCTCTTACAAAGTGATTTTGAAGTGTCAAGGTCAAATTTTGTCATTTCAAAGAGTTTTCAAGCAAAATTTGGTCACTAGGCATTAGGTCTAGGGTTTGCTTTAACTCCTTCTAAAGTTGTCAAAATGTCGGTCCATGTCACTATTCAGCTGATTCTATCATCATTCATAGGGTTGTCATTATCATGTCAGTGTCTAATGGGTCATGTTACACCTTATTCATGCTTCAGTTGCGCCTAGGCAAGGTCATTTCCCTCTCCTAGGGTTTTGAAGGCAATTTCTCTTGGACGGTCAAATCATCGGCAAAACTTGTATCCTGATGTTCATACACCTTCCCCTATCCTTAAAGTACCTTATCAAACACTTCCCATCCCTTAGATCCGCCAAATTCCTCATTTTTGCACAAACCCTAGTTTCTAGCTACAACTTGGCAATTTTCTAGGTTTGGCCTGTGTTTTTCCCTTTTGGACCCCTTCCCCTCACTCAATCTCTGAGATTCCACTTTCCCCTGCTTCCTAACATCCCTCCCCACTCCCAAAAATTTCCCCAAGAATTTAGAAGCCCCCTATCCCCTTCATTTCGCTTCATTTCGACAAAATTCCTTGTTTCACACATCGGGGCAAGTCGCACTCAAATGATGTTCCAGAGCAATAAAAGATGAATTTTGGAAAACTGAGAGAGGTTTTTGTCCAAAACATGCCAAATAACAAAAACCTCCTTCAATTTTTGCACAAGTGTCATGGTTTTAGAGAAATGTCAAAATTACAATCGCCGGATCCAAGGCGGTTGGCCAAGGCACAAAAAAGGAGAAAGAGGCCCGATCCCCTCCATATCTTGGCTGAGGCTTCCCTCAAAGATCAAGGCACTAATTAGCTCAGCCACAGCACAAAACCCAAAAAAATTTGAGAATTTTGGGTGAATTTTGACATTTTCAGGCAATTTGCAGGTTTTTCCCATTAACGGGTCTCACCCCGCGCGCGACCCTTCATCATGGCAACTCCTTTTGGCGAAAACTCAGCATTTCTAGATTTTTCATGCAAAGTTACATATGCCCATGGATGGACTTGAGATTTTGTGCAGTTTTGGTCCCCCAAAAGGTCAAAAAACTACCAAAAAATGACTTTCTTGCCCTTTTTTGAGTTGCAGAAACCAGGCTTGGGAGAATTAAGTTTTGACAGGGAAAATGACCTCCAAATTCAAAAATTCCAGTTGGGTTGGAAAGTAGACTCACAGACCTTTCCAACAAGCCTACTCTTGACCAATTTGAACACCTGCAAGTGCCTCCAACATCGCTCCAAAGGCGCGCGACCCGTGAGGCAGGGGCACGCGACCCGTCAGGCAGTTTTTGCCAGATTGCATTGTACAGCCCAGAAAACGCAGTTTTGACCCAGTTTGACTTTTTGGGGTGGAAGATGATTATATTTGATGTAATTATTGTAACTCTAAGACACTTTTACTCTTGTTTAACACTTCTAGAAGATTCATTCATGTAAAGGGTAAATATTTAATGAATGGATTGGTTTCCTAGCTTATAGAGGCAAGTTGTTTTGACTGCCTAGATTGTAGTGCTTAGTTTAGAAGTGGTTGAAACAGCTCCTAGGATAGTGAGCTCGACCCATGGAGGCAGGGAAAGAGGTTAGATCATCTATATTATGTACTTTCTTGCTCATTTTCATGGTTGGACTCTTGAGGGAGAAGCTATCATTGTATTATTCACTGTATCTCTGCAATTTTTGGCTAAGGAAGACCAGGGTTTTGCAGTCCTCTTTGGGATTCTTGTGGACCCATGTGTTGATGGTGTGTTTCTCAATGTACTTGTAAGCTTGTTATGTGACTCATTTCCTTTCTTTTACTTCTGCACATTAAACAAATGAAGTGTTAAAGTAAGAATTCATGCTTGCCATGCTCTGCTTTTAAGTTTGTTTAATTTCAATGTTTTCTTCTGTCTAAAGAGAATTCAAAGTTATTGTTTGCTCTCTTTAGCTCTTCATCTTTCATTCCTGACCATCCACCTCAGTTAAAGGCATCAACACTGTCTCCTACCTCGCCCCAAGGAACCCCCTGCAGAAACTGTGTCCAATCCCCGCACCCAAAATTGCAATTCCTCAATTTGCCACCAAAAACCCAAAAAACCCCAAATCAACCTTTTTAATCAGTTTACTAGCCTAATATCAGTGTTACCTTGTTGGTCATCTCATCCCATTGAAGATCTGCCGAGATTGACCGGAGAGAGCCTTCTCCTGCCCCGTAGGGCTAGCTACGAGGCTAAATGGTTTGATGTAGCCTTGAGGTTTACCTTTCTCAGCCTGAGGTGAAATTTCAAGCGCTAACATACTGGCGACTTCGCTGGGGAGAACAAACTTGTTTTCTTGTTGATGTCATTTGTTTTATAAGCTACAGACGGAGCCTGAAGTTATGCCAGGTAGCCTTCGAAACGCTTTTGCTTTGCATTAGCGGAAGTAGATAAACGCTGCTTCAGTCAATCTCCGGTCTAGCTTGTAACCTTGACATTTAACTTGTTAATTACCCCAGTACATGTATCAAGTTCAGATCTGATTGTTGATAGTGGACAACGATCAGACACTTGAAAGGCTGAAATCATTCACTTAGCGACTCTAAATCATTTTCGAGATCAGATCCAAAGACTCCACTGGAGGATGATCCCGACCAGCAGAAACATGAAAGGAGAATATGGCAAGATCAGGTATTCAAGTTGGAATTTCATCCAAGACATTTTGTTCTTTGTCATAAATTATTTCTTCTCTTTTCCCAAGAATGTTAAGAAGGGTTTGCAAAGTATACTGTGTTTGAGAAGAGATCCCAGGCCTGCAGTTGATTCTTTCCCTTTGAAGATTGTGAATACCAAAGATTTGCATGCCTTTGAGCTTGATCAAGATCCTTTTTCCGAATTTTGTGATGAATCTATACCTGCTGTACATACCCCTACACCTTGTAAAATTCCAGATCGGTATAAACCTCTTCTTTTACCTTCTGTTCTCCATGCTTTCCCCAAAAACTATGATCTATACTTGCCGAGGTTTGATGGTGAAAGTAAGAATGTCAATGATGAGCAACATGTGCAGAATGTTGAGAATTTTCTAGATCTTTTTGAAGTTGATGAAGATGATGTTAGCATTAGGCTTTTTGCTCTTTCTTTGCAAGCCAAAGTGAAGAGTTGGTTCAAAGCCCTGCCTGATGCGAGCATCTCAGATTTCCAGCAGTTTATCAAAAATTTTCTCGACAGGTGGATGATCGGGCAGAACCTTTTCTTGATTGTAGAAGAGTATAACCAGCTGAAAAGATTGCCAGGGGAGACAGTACAACAGTTTTCAGCCAGATTTAACCAAGTTTATTATTCGATGCCAGTTGATATAAGGCCAACTCCTAGATCTGCTCTCTTGCACTATCCGGGTGCCTTTGATCCGGAAATGGAGTTTCAGCTGAGAGAAAGGGATATTGCAACGCTTCACGAGATGCAAAACAGTGCAGTAAATGTAGAGGCTCATCTACTGATCCGAAGGGCAAGGTTGAAGGAAGAAGAGATGAAAAACATAGATCCGGAAAAATCAACATCTCTAGAGGTAAAGCTTGACATTTTGGTAAGTGTCGTGGAAAAGATGATGGACAAGATCAACACAAGGAATGCTTATGATGTTCAAGCTCATGGCGTGCTGATTGAAGAAGAACAAGTTGCTGATCCAAAACATTTTGTTTCTGATCCCAGTTGTCATAGTAATTGTTTTATAGATCATTGTGAAGAAGAGAGAGTTGTTGATATGATGTGTATGTTTGACGATGATTTGCCTCGGTTTGATCAGTATGATGATTATTATGTTCTCCAAACAAAAGCTAATCTTGCAGACAAATCAGCAGCTAGTTTGTGGGAGGAGGAAGTTCATTTTCAGCAGTTTGAAAACAATGTTCAGCTATCACATATCAGCTATGACAGTGACGAGGAAAGTGCAGCAAATTTTGAAGTAAGTGAAGGATCTTTGCCTTTTTGTTTTGATTCATGTCAGTTCATTAGAGACAACTTCCATGAAATTAGAAATCAGCTGTCAACAAGTCTTGATCTAGACCATCTTGAAGGCAATAAAAACCTTGTTCCAGACTTCTCATATTCAGATTTGCAGCCCCCAAATGCCATTGGTTGTCAAGTTGCAGATGAAAGCATGGAAGCTGACATATTTGATCAAATGATACAAGAAGGTTCCCTACCTTTCTGTTTTGAATCATTTCAGTTTTTGAAGGGTAGATTGCATAGTAAATCTTCAAATGAACAGCCTATAACAAATCAGCAATCTCTCAGTCTTAATGATGAGGATGAGACAGATAACAAAATTCTTGAGCAGCCTGTAGCATCAGACTTACAGCCACCAAATGAAATTGAAGGGCAGATTACAGATGAAGGCATGGCAGCCGAAATACATGATTTGATGATATAGGAAGATTCTATACCCTTTTGTTTCGAAGCGTTTCAGGTTATAAGGCAGAATCTTCGTCAAATCTCTCAAGAAAAAGATGAACAGCTAGAAGGATGTCATACATTTTCAATGGATACATTGCAGCAGTCTTTTCAATTTTTTCATGATCCAATAGCTGATGTTTTGGATGAGGTTTGCAGTCAAAGTCTTTCTCCATTAACTACATGTGAGCTTGAAACATGTGCTGATATGAATTTGATCCGGTAGTCAGTTTCTTTGTCATTTTCAGCAGAGGTCTCGTCACAAGGTTCAGATCAAAGTTTGCATTCATGGTATGAGGAAACGAGAAGTAATCCATTGCATGAGCTAAGTTCCAGTGTGCTTGAATTTCAAGATCCTTATGCAGTGTTTTTGGAGGTGGATAGAGAATTCATATCATTCAACGGATCTGTTTCTAAGTTGTCATGGGAGTTGCCTTTCAGTAGTTCTCTCTTGTTGTTCATAAGTGAGCATTTGCGGAGAATTCAAACAGCAGATGGTATACTTACTTGGTTGCATTGGTTGTTTCATTTCACTTGATCAGGTGATGAATGAAACTGTTAGAGTAGGTTTTGATGAATAAGCTCCCCTTTGAGCATCATTTTCAGTTTGTCGGTTGTGTTCAAGTATCGAGTCAGTTTTTAGTTGAGTCATGAGTCCTTTGTGAGTCAATTTTCAGTCTTGTTGTTAAGTTAGTTTGTGTCGGTTTTCACTCATGCATTGTAGTTTGAGTTTTTGACTCCATTGCCCAATAGATAAGGCACTGGTCAGCTCTCCCAGAGGTCTGCGGTTCTTGGCACCTCCAAGGAGCTACCATCCCCATTGGAGCCAATGTTAATGTCAGTCTTTCCAGCCTTCCTCCAGTGATCAAATATGCTCTTACAAAGTGATTTTGAAGTGTCAAGGTCAAATTTTGTCATTTCAAAGAGTTTTCAAGCAAAATTTGGTCACTAGGCATTAGGTCTAGGGTTTGTTTTAACTCCTTCTAAAGTTGTCAAAATGTCGGTCCATGTCACTATTCAGCTGAGTCTATCATCATTCATAGGGTTGTCGTTATCATGTCAGTGTCTAATGGGTCATTTTACACCTTATTCATGCTTCAGTTGCGCCTAGGCAAGGTCATTTCCCTCTCCTAGGGTTTTGAAGGCAATTTCTCTTGGACGGTCAAATCATCGGCAAAACTTGTATCCTGATGTTCATACACCTTCCCCTATCCTTAAAGTACCTTATCAAACACTTCCCATCCCTTAGATCCGCCAAATTCCTCATTTTTGCACAAACCCTAGTTTCTAGCTACAACCTGGCAATTTTCTAGGTTTGGCCTGTGTTTTTCCCTTTTGGACCCCTTCCCCTCACTCAATCTCTGAGATTCCACTTTCCCCTGCTTCCTAACATCCCTCCCCACTCCCAAAAATTTCCCCAAGAATTTAGAAGCCCCCTATCCCCTTCATTTCGCTTCATTTCGACAAAATTCCTTGTTTCACACATCGGGGCAAGTCGCACTCAAATGATGTTCCAGAGCAATAAAAGATGAATTTTGGAAAATCGAGAGAGGTTTTTGTCCACAACATGCCAAAGAAGAAAAACCTCCTTCACTTTTTGCACATGTGTCATGGTTTTATAGAAATGTCAAAATTACAATCACCGGATCCGTTGGCCAAGGCACAAAAAAGGAGAAAGAAGCCTGATCCCCTCCATATCTTGGCTGAGGCTTCCCTCAAATATCAAGGCACTAATTAGCCCAGCCACAGCACAAAACCCAAAAAATTTTGAGAATTTTGGGTGAATTTTGACATTTTCAGGCAATTTGCAGGTTTTTCCCATTAACGGGTCTCACCCCGCGCGCGACCCTTCATCATGGCAACTCCTTGTAGAGCCTCTATTCTACACCTACTTGTCTACCATTTTCCTCAGTTCTTCCTTATCTTTCCTTCACTTTTGCCTCATTTTCACCATGAAACCTCTCAGATCATTACATTAGGTGTCAATAAGCATGATCAAGCAAGTTTTGCTAATGGATGACTATTTGTTTAGATTTTGACTTACTTGCAGGAATCCCGCAGCTATCTGATGATCCCGCAGCTATCTGAAGATCCTGCAGCCTTTTTGTTAAACACAATGATCCACGTGTCGGTTTGCTAGATGAGCCACATGGGCACTCAGGTATCAACGTGCTCGAGGTTCCTGTCCCATTGTTCCAGCCATCCACGTCATCTCCACCCATGGTCAAAGCTGGTTAAGTTACGGTCAACTCAAGGCTGTTTAAACGGTGATTGAGAGCTGCTTGGTCACGTCATCTTAAATGGTGATTTGTCCATGTTCTACAGGTGGCAGGGGACGCAATCCAACATGGGATTTATTATCCATGACGACAGAACCACTAAACTCGTCCACGCAGCCGTGATGTGTCAAGGGACCATAAATACGCATGACTGTTTATTGTTTTTCTGTTAATTAGCTGTACGAGTAGGCTATCTTAGAAACTCCTATAAATTGCTGCGTCTGCGTACGCTCAAAGAACTTTTATTAGTTGTAATTTTCTGAACTTGTGTTGAATTTAAGAGCTTTGTGAACTCTGTTTTCTAGTGCTATTCCAGCACTCTGTTTTGTATACTTTTTGCAAATGGAGGAATAGACATAGCACCGTTTTGAAGTTTCCAGATCTCTGAGTTTTCTTGTGGCTGAATGAACAGAGGGCCCCTGCTCATCTCAGCCTTTGTAAAGTATTTTATGTGCAGTATTTTGTTATTTTCTCATTTATTTCCTTAAGCATGTATAGTTTCATTTACTTGTTTTCCTTTCTTTCAAGCTGATCAGTGTTATTTCTTTGCAGGTTTCTTTTAGCCCGGATTTATTTTTATATGTGTGTGTTTGCTTTACAGCTAATGGTATTTGAAGTTGACAATTCAAGTGCTGCTTTTGTCTTTATAGTTGATTTTTAATCTTATTTCTCAAAGAGCTGTTAACATACATGAATGATCTTCATCATAAACTATTATCTTTTAAGATCAAAATATCACTAATTTGCAGCTAGTTTGGGTGCTTTTTGGACTGTTCTTTCACTACTTTCTATCCGTGCTTTACACAGTACATGTGCTTTGAAGCATCGAGTTAGAAAGAGTAAATCATTACCACTAGTCTTTAAAGTAGAAGTTTTGATTTTAAAGTGCTTCCTAGACTATTTCCTCACTACTTTCTAATCATGCTTACCATAGTACATATGGCTGAAGTAGAGAATTAGAAATAGCAAATCATTATCATTAGTCTTTCAAGCATATTTTTCTCACTTTTCTAATTCCACTTAAGCTACTTTCTTTCCGTGCTTTACACAGTACATGTGCTTTGAAGCATCGAGTTAGAGAGAGATAATCTTTATTCTTGGGTTCTAAAAGTGACTCTCTTTTCTTTTATTAGCAGCAACTTGAACGGTGTCTAGTGCCATTGGTAGTGGTCATTTGCTTTCAAGTTTATTTCAAGTCATTTCAGTTCACTTATTCTTTTCAAGCATTTCCTTTCAAGCAAATAGTTAGAGATCACTCAACACACACTTTCACTCATTTAGGATTCACTCTACACACACACCATCACTCACTTGTTTATAAATTCTCACTCCATCTTAGGCACATAATTAACCACAACAACACCCCCAACGATAAGAAAAACTCTAAGAGGTTACTTAAGTACATATAGTACACCCTCACTTCATCAGCTTACGAGCCCCGGGTTGACAATAAATACTAGCAATTTAGATAACACTAAATTGACTAAACATTTTGACGCCGTTGCCGGGGAAGTGAAATTAAGTAGCCATATTCTTAGAAGAAAAAAAAAATATAAAAAAAATTTCAAGGAAAGAAGTTAATAGCCTATCTAAGTATGCTCTCCTCTTGCACTTTAGAGTGATCTGGAGGATCAGAAAGGAGAAAGTTATTAATTTAGTAGTCTCTTGAGTATGCTCTCTTCTTGCACCTAGAGTGAACTGGAAGATCAGAAAAAGAACTATTAACTTGACTTGAAGATAAAATAAAAAAATGACATGCATAGAGCTAGAGATTCTAGGGGAAGGTTTTTAGCTAGAGCTCGAAGTTCAATTTTTACAAGTCCATCTGCTTCAAGAGATAGACAAGAGACACCTCCCTTATCTCCAACTGAAACTCCTAGTCCTGAAATTCAAGAGCCAAGAGTTGACTCTCCTATACCTTCTATTGAGTTTGAACTAGGAAGAGACTCTTCTCTTTCTCCTACCAGAAAACCAATTGTAATTGAGGAAATAGACTCACCTGAAGAGGAAGGAGAAATCTCTTCTCATTCACCCTTTGTAGAAGAACCAGAAGATTTTGAAATCCCTAGGAGAATCATCATGGCAGAGGAAGAAGGAGGTGGTAGAGGTAGAGGTAGAGGAGGAGGAGGAAATAACAATAATAATGGAGGAGGTAGAGGTCCCATAGGAGGAAATAGAGACGGGGATAATTCATTTGGGTTTCCCATTGTTAATGAGGATTCCCGAGCCACCATGAAAAACATATCACCATCCGTCCTCCCAAATTTTCATGGATTAAGAACTGAGGACCCTGAAACATTCTTGTTTGAATTTGAAGTTGTGTGTCGAACCTATGCCTATCTGGATGATACTCAGAAACTCAAACTGTTCCCATCAACATTAAAAGATCAAGCTTTGAAATGGTTCATGGGGTTACTTACTCAATCCATTAGGACCTGGGATGAAATGAAACAGACCTTTTTGGATAGGTATTTGGACTATTGTATGCCTACTAATCATAAGGATGAGGTTTTTAAAATGATGCAAAAAGAAGATGAGAGCTTAGAAGATTTGCTTGAAAGGTTTCAATATAACTTAAAAAGAGCAAAGATGAGCAGCCTGGATGAAGAGACCTTAAAATCCCTCTTATTAAAAGCCATTAGGGATGAATGGATAGATATCTTAAACATGATGGGGAAAGGGGATATTTCTCAACTTTCTCTCAATGATATAGCAGAACTTTGTATCCATCTCTCAAGGGCAAATCAAAAACTCAAAAAGGGCCTAGAGATCCTTCTCTCCTTAGGGCGAATAAATCTGCAACAGGATCAGTGAGTAGGGCTGAAATCGGTAATATGCTAGATGAATTTAAAACTGACATCTTAGGGAGTCTTAGTGAACAAATTGATACCCTTAAGATTCAGAATAAACAAAAAGCAGAAGCCGAGGCTATGACCATCTTTTGCCCGAAGTGTAGAAAGAAGCATGCTTTAAGGGAATGTCCCTTGGAAGCACAAGTTGTGGAAACCTGTGTAATTTGCTCAGAAACCCATGAGACCAAGGAATGTCCTTCAATCCCTGGCCTCAAAGCAGTCTTTCAAGAAGATCCAAGTACGCTTGAATCCCTTTGTTTTGTTGCAAGAAGACCTTGGCAGGGGCAGCAAAATCAAGGGTTTAATAACTCTATGAATTTTCAGCCCCCACCAAATTGGAATCCTTGGCAACAACCTTGGTCACAACCACAAAATCCTTTCCAAGCATGGTTGCAAAGCATGCAAATGCAAAATCCTTATGGGAGATTTGCCCAATTCTATCAATATCCTCAATCCTTTCAGAATCAGCAAGCTCCCCAACTTCCAAATCAAGGTCAACAATTGTCATTACCATTCCCTCAACAACAACAACCTCTTCCACAAAATCAAAATTCTCAACTCTTGTTACAATCTCAGCAGAGGCCAAATCAACTTCCCTCTCAACCTCAACCAAACCCCAATAATAGGAACCCTCAAAGTGCTTATGTGATGGAAGGTCAACCACTTATGGAAGGTCAACCATTCCCTACCTATATGGTTGTCCCTCTCAATGAGGTCCAACTCAGATCAGGTAGAATCTTAGACCAACCTTCTACAAGTGCTCAACAACCAAGCATTTCTGAGGAAGAATCTCTCAAGGCCAATAAGGGTTCTGAAGTATCCCTTCAAAACCCAAGCATTAAAGAAAAAGAAAAAGAATCAACTCCCTTAGTAGAGCAACCCACATCTTCAGCTATTCCTCCTTTTCCTGAAAGATTGCAAATTGATAAAGGAGTGGAGAAGCAGATTTGGTTGACTGACTATAGCTTTCTAGATGAATTGAAAAATGTCTGTATCAAGATTCCCTTGTTAACAGCCATTAAGGAGATTCCCATTCTAGCAAAGACAATAAAGGAGATGAGTTTGAAAAAAACAATAAAAAGAACCAGAGACACCAAAAGGATACATCTAGTTGGAAAAATTGCAGACATTATGATGGGTAAAATTACCATGCAAAAATATGTAGATCCCGGTAGCCCTATTGTTAAAACTCATATTAATGGGGTTGAAATCCCAAATACCTTGATTGACTTAGGAGCCGCTATCAACATTATGAGTAGACAGACCATGGATCAGTTAAAACTTCCTAACCTTCTCTTTACACCTACTTTGTTGCAACTTGCAGATAGATCAATCATTAAACCTGATGGTGTATTGGAAGACATTCCAGTCTCACTAGACTCTTGGGAATATCCAGTTGATTTTATGATTTTAACTCCCAAGAACAATCTAGGAGGACATCCTCTTATTTTAGGAAGACCTTGGCTGGCCACAGCTGATGCTTTCATAAGTTGTAGGTCGGGAGACATGTATATATCAGATGGTAATTCTACCAAGAAATTCAACTTGTATCCTCCCGCAAAGGCAATAACAGAAATAGGAGAAGATGAGTGGATTAATGATGAGGATACTCTTCAACCTGTTCTAACCATCTCTGAAATCAGTGAGGACAGTCAAATTCTAAATACATTAGAAAATTTTGAGGTATCCTCAGAATATGACTCTTCACAGTTCCAGTTAGATGCAGATATTGAATATCTCTCCTCTAGACAGATGTCTCTCTTCTCAATGGAAGAGTTTGGTAGTTCTACAGTTGAAATCTTTCCAGGAAAAACATTAAACATTAACAAAAACTTGGAAAGACTACAACAAGAAGAATTAACTAAACTGTTGCAAAAACATTCCACTGCCTTTGCATGGGAATATACTGACATGAAAGGAATCAACCCTAAGACTTGTATTCATCATATTTATATTGAAGAAAACAGCAGACCTATTAGGCAGCCACAAAGACGGATGAATCCAAATCTTAGGGAAATTGTGAAAGAAGAACTTCAGAAATTGCTCAAGGTAAACTTCATTTACCCCATTTCAGATAGCCAATGGGTTTCTCCCTTGGTTATAGTGCCCAAAAAGAATGGTAAATGGAGAGTTTGCATTGATTATCGAGAATTGAACAAGGCAACCTTAAAGGATCATTTTCCTCTACCTTTTATTGATCAGGTATTAGACACTTTAGCAGGTAAAAAGTATTTCTCATTCTTGGATGGTTTTAGTGGTTACAATCAGATTCAGGTAGCACCTGAAGATCAAGACAAAACCACCTTTACTTGTCCTTGGGGACTTTTGCCTATCGAGTACTCCCTTTTGGTTTGTGCAATGCACCAGCTACATTTCAAAGGGCTGTACTAGGAATCTTCTCAGATCTGATTCATGATTGTGTAGAGGTATACATGGACGATTTCACAGTCTATGGTAATACATTTGAAGAAGCTTTGGCAAATTTGGAAAAAGTACTGGTAAGATGTAAGGAAACAAATCTTTCTTTAAGTCATGAAAAGTGTTTTATGATGTTTACTGAAGGGATTGTTTTAGGACATCATATTTCAGGAGATGGAATCAAAGTTGATAGATCTAAAGTAGAAGTCATCTCTAAGTTACCTGTTCCAAATTGCCAAAGAGATGTTAGAAGTTTTCTTGGGTTTACTGGTTATTACAGAAGATTTATTGAAAACTTCACTAAGATAGCATCCCCTCTTTTCAAACTACTTACTAAAGATTGTGAATTTAAGTGGGATCCTGAATGTCAATCTGCCTTTGAAGCTTTAAAGACTAGAATATCTGAAGCACCCATTTTAAGGGGTCCAAATTGGAAACTCCCTTTCCACATTTCTACTGATGCTTCAGATACAGCTTTAGGAGCTGTTTTGGGACAAAAGGATTTGATCCCTTATGCCATTTATTACACGAGTAAGAATTTGACTCCTACTGAGTTAAATTATACTGTTACTGAAAAGGAGTTTCTAGCCGTTGTTCATGCTATAAACAAGTTTAGACACTATATAACCGGCTATGAAACCTTTGTCCACACTGATCACTCTGCCATTAGATACCTCATGAACAAACCAGTCACTAATGGTAGAGTTACAAGATGGCTTTTGCTTTTACAAGAATTCAACATAACTGTGTTAGATCGACCAGGTAAACAGAACACAGTAGCTGACTTCTTGTCTAGAATCCAAAACACTAATGAGGACTCTCCTGTAGAGGATAAATTTCCAGATGAGTATTTGTTTGCAGTAACTACCAAAACTCCTTGGTATGCTGATATTGCTAATTATTTAGTTACTGGAAAATTACCTTTACATTTATTTTCTAATGAGAAAAGGAAAATCATTCAGGATAGTTCACTTTATTCTTGGATTTCTAATGAATTGTTCAGAACAGGGCCAGATTTGATGATCAGAAGATGTGTACGGGAGGATGAGATGCCTGACATCCTTAAGGCATGTCATGACGAACCTTGTGGCGGACATTTTTCTGATAAGAGGACTGCCTATAAAATACTTTCATCAGGATATTATTGGCCTTCTCTCTTTAAGGATGCAAAGCAATATGTTAAAAGGTGTGACAGTTGTCAAAGAACTGGGAGACCAACTCTTTCGAATGAAATGCCACTACAGCCACAAGTATGCATCGAACCTTTCGAGAAATGGGCTCTAGATTTTGTTGGACCAATTAATCCGCCATCCAAGCAAAATAGATATATACTGGTTTGTACTGATTATGTTACCAATTGGGTAGAAGCTATAGCATTAACTTCTGCTACTGAAAATTCAGTTGTTCAATTTCTTTTCAAGGATATTTTCACTCGTTTTGGTGTCCCAAGAGAAATTGTAACAGATCAGGGAAGCCAATTTACATCAAGGATGGTGGAAAAGCTGATGGAGGAATATAAGATTAAGCATAGAACATCTACTCCATACCATCCGCAAGCGAATGGTCAAGTAGAATCTACAAATAAAGTTCTTGAAAGCATCATCACAAAGACTGTTCATCTTCATAGAAGAGATTGGGCAGAAAGGCTTCCTGAAGCCTTATGGGCCTATAGAACTACATGGAGGAACACCACAGGACATTCTCCCTATGAACTTGTTTATGGGAAGGAAGTCCTGTTCCCCATTGAGTTCCAAATCAAGACCTTCAAGACAGCAGTTCAATTGGGGATGAGCTTATCAGAAGCCCAGAAGCACAGAATGGACCAGTTAAATGAACTAGACGAAATGAGACAAGATGCAATTCTAAGAACCGATCTAGTTCAGCACCAAAGAAGCAAATGGCATGATCGACATATCAAAGAAAAGAAGTTTCAAAAGGGTGATTGGACACTCTTGTTTGATTCAAAATTTAAGGACTTCAAAGGAAAATTTCAAACTCATTGGCTTGGGCCATATGAGATTGATGAAGCCTTTAATAATGGAGCAGTTAGAGTGAAGACTATTGATGAACTTCAAACTCCCTTTATTGTGAATGGCCACCGGTTAAAAGTCTACCACAAGCCACTCTCAAAAGAGGAGTTTGTTAAGTTATTCCAAGGCGATTCTGAAATGAGGCTGGTGGAGAAGAATTCTTCTCCTCCATCAGCCTAATCTCTGTTTCTTTCAATTTCAATAAAAAAAAAAAGAAAAAAAGAAAAAAAAAAGGAAAAAATGAATAAATGTATGAGCCTGAAAACCAATCTCTGATTGGCAGTCTCATGCAGAAAACATGAGGTGAAAATCAGGGTCACCTGACACCTCATGTTTTCCAAAAAAAAAAAAAAATCTCTCTCTTTCATTTTCATTTCATTTATTTCATCTCACCATTTCCTTCCATCTTACCATCCTCACTTCACCTCACTGCTTTCCACTCACTCATTCATTCATTCCTTCATTCCATTTCACTTCATTAATAAAGTTTTTTTTAGGCAACTAAAGTATTTTATGCAGCTGGAAGACTTCATTACAGTTCCTGCAGCTATTTAACAATTCTGCAGCTGTTTAGCCTTCCTGCAGCCTTCTGCACCTGCACAAGAAACACAGTTTGTCTGAAGAAAATATTTACAGTTCAAAATCATCAAAGACAAGGAGGAAAGATCATGTGCTAGCAATAAAGTTAACAAAAGGTTAGTAGCAAATCATCAGAAGCCAAATCAAATGCGGATCCGAGGTATGTTTAAAACTCTAAACCTATGGTTATTTCATTATGCGGAATTTTCTGGGTTATGTTTTGTTGGCCACTAATCGTAATGATTACCCATTTTCTTTTCCCATGCGACCACAAATCTACGAATCCTCCACGTCTACCAGCTCATAATAACCACGATTTTTGAAATCACATATGGCTGTTTCTGTCATTAAGGTCTTGTACCCTAATGACGTAACCTACCGTATTACGTCTCTCAGTTCTCGTCCCGCAGCCATGTGTCAATTCACAGCCGAAATCGGAGAATATAGCCGTTCCATTTATCATTTCGAAACCCTCTATGCTCATAATACTCCATTCCTCACTATCATCTCCCTTATTCCGTTTCACTCACTACGATTACCTCCATAAACCATCCTCTGTTTTCCCTCTGCCGTATAGCCAGTAAACCTGTGATACAGTCGTATTACGACTGTTAGTCACCGTTTCACTGTGTCCACGTTGTTATCCTCCGCTTAACTCTAATTCAAGCCGTGAATTCTCGGTGTCTGAGGCTGTTGATGCACCGTATACCCTCTGTTCCACAAAGTCTGAACAGGAACCAAGGAGTTACTGTGTAAAGTGACGGGGTTACTGTGTAAGGTCACCATCAAATTCGTGTTTTAAACAGAGCTGAGGAGTTGATGGGAAAGCTTTTAAGGGCTGAACCAGAAGGTTCGAAATTCTTGGAGGCATACCCTCAGGTTGAGGAAGCATTACAAAAAGCTAATTGGCTACAGTGCATCAGGAAGTTTAAGGGCTACCACAAAGAAGTAACAAAAGCCTTTGCAAGATCATTTAAGGACAAAGACAGTCAAGCAGAAGTGGGTGATTTAACATTTACAGTCAGCGAAGGAAGCATAGCAAGGGCTACCTCTCTTCCACAAACCGGTGAACGTTGGTTCAAAAACCGGGCAGTCCAGGATCAACAATGGAAGCGGATTTTTAAAAACCCAGGTATGGACACAAGTGTTTTCACCAAAGGAATTCCAATCTCCCATGTTAAAGAAGAATGGAAAATTCTATTGTTGTTAGTGCAAAAAAATTTTACGTGTGAAGGGAGATTTGGAGTGTTGTACGTTTATCATGGTAAAATTATGCTGCAATTTCAAGGAGAACATGATATAAATCTTCCTTACTTTCTATTCCAAAGCCTTAGGAAAATGTGTTCCATGGCTCAACGAAATCCACGAAATGTAGAAGCTTACCTCTGTCACCATGGTCTTGTAAAATTATTGATAGAAGAACAGTTAAAAGAAAAACAAGACACATGGGAGAAATTCCTTGTAAGGAATCATTTTGCAGAACCTGGAGAATCTTCTATACCTAGAAAAAGCAGAAGGAAGAGAAAAGAAAGTATCTCTGAGACTGACATCTTAGAGGAAACTGTTCAAGGACAAACTGTAGAGGAAATAGAAGTCCATCATCCTGAACCTGAGATTGAACCCACTGAAGACAGTGCTCAAGAGGTCATCTCAGAAACCCTCGCTGAACTTGCCAAGGAAGCTACCAAAAATAAAAGAGAAGACAAAAAGAAACAAAAACAAGACAAGGGAAAATCTATAATCCAAGAAACTGATCAGACCCCAGAGCATTCTAGTGATGAAGAAAGGGATAACCAGCCCTTAGCACAAAGGGTAGCTAAACTCCATGAGAAAACTGCCCTCTCTGAGAAAGTAAAAGTTCAAAAACCAAGGGAAAAGGCACAAAAAGAAACACAGAGTGTTGCCACTGTAAGAAGGAGTAGTAGATTGCAGAATAAAAGGAAAGCCACAAGGACACTCTTCGTTGATCTTAGCACACCTGAGAAGGGTGCTACAAAAGCAGACCTTGAGGATAGTCCATCACATGAGGCAGCTACTCCTCCAAGAGAAGACAGTCCATTTCAGCCGGAGTTTGAAACTGAAATTGAGCATGAATATAGTCCAAGGAAGTCACCAATTGTTGACCCAATTCAACAAGAGGTGTACAACTATTTTGAAACATTGGAGCAAAACACTGCTGGCCCAAGTAATGTCATACCTCATGAGCAGCAAATAGATTTACTTAAACAAGAAATCTATGAACTTGAAGTGCTAAACCGTCACATTAAACAAAGAAATGAAGAAATGAAGCAGCAAGCTGAAATTGCCAAAGCAATCCAAGATAACACCTTTCTTCACATGAGCATGTGGCAGAAGAAACACAGCAGACTCAAGAAGAGATGTAGAAGGCTGAACAGAGCCTTAATCAATTTGAAATTCAGATGCATGTTCAAGAGGCCAAAGGTTAATGTTTCTACACAAAGGAAGAGAAGGAGATTGGATGTCCTAGCTGAGGCATCCCAGCAGATGGACTGAATTGTGTTTTCATTGCATGAGGACATGCAATACCCTCGGAGTGGGGGTATGTAGAGCCTCTATTCTACACCTACTTGTCTACCATTTTCCTCAGTTCTTCCTTATCTTTCCTTCACTTTTGCCTCATTTTCACCATGAAACCTCTCAGATCATTACATTAGGTGTCAATAAGCATGATCAAGCAAGTTTTGCTAATGGATGACTATTTGTTTAGATTTTGACTTACTTGCAGGAATCCCGCAGCTATCTGATGATCCCGCAGCTATCTGAAGATCCTGCAGCCTTTTTGTTAAACACAATGATCCACGTGTCGGTTTGCTAGATGAGCCACATGGGCACTCAGGTATCAACGTGCTCGAGGTTCCTGTCCCATTGTTCCAGCCATCCACGTCATCTCCACCCATGGTCAAAGCTGGTTAAGTTACGGTCAACTCAAGGCTGTTTAAACGGTGATTGAGAGCTTCTTGGTCACGTCATCTTAAATGGTGATTTGTCCATGTTCTACAGGTGGCAGGGGACGCAATCCAACATGGGATTTATTATCCATGACGACAGAACCACTAAACTTGTCCACGCAGCCGTGATGTGTCAAGGGACCATAAATACGCATGACAGTTTATTGTTTTTCTGTTAATTAGCTGTACGAGTAGGCTATCTTAGAAACTCCTATAAATTGCTGCGTCTGCGTACGCTCAAAGAACTTTTATTAGTTGTAATTTTCTGAACTTGTGTTGAATTTAAGAGCTTTGTGAACTCTGTTTTCTAGTGCTATTCCAGCACTCTGTTTTGTATACTTTTTGCAAATGGAGGAATAGACATAGCACCGTTTTGAAGTTTCCAGATCTCTGAGTTTTCTTGTGGCTGAATGAACAGAGGGCCCCTGCTCATCTCAGCCTTTGTAAAGTATTTTATGTGCAGTATTTCGTTATTTTCTCATTTATTTCCTTAAGCATGTATAGTTTCATTTACTTGTTTTCCTTTCTTTCAAGCTGATCAGTGTTATTTCTTTGCAGGTTTCTTTTAGCCCGGGATTTATTTTTATATGTGTGTGTTTGTTTTACAGCTAATGGTATTTGAAGTTGACAATTCAAGTGCTGCTTTTGTCTTTATAGTTGATTTTTAATCTTATTTCTCAAAGAGCTGTTAACATACATGAATGATCTTCATCATAAACTATTATCTTTTAAGATCAAAATATCACTAATTTGCAGCTAGTTTGGGTGCTTTTTGGACTGTTCTTTCACTACTTTCTATCCGTGCTTTACACAGTACATGTGCTTTGAAGCATCGAGTTAGAAAGAGTAAATCATTACCACTAGTCTTTAAAGTAGAAGTTTTGATTTTAAAGTGCTTCCTAGACTATTTCCTCACTACTTTCTAATCATGCTTTCCATAGTACATATGGCTGAAGTAGAGAATTAGAAATAGCAAATCATTATCATTAGTCTTTCAAGCATATTTTTCTCACTTTTCTAATTCCACTTAAGCTACTTTCTTTCCGTGCTTTACACAGTACATGTGCTTTGAAGCATCGAGTTAGAGAGAGATAATCTTTATTCTTGGGTTCTAAAAGTGACTCTCTTTTCTTTTATTAGCAGCAACTTGAACGGTGTCTAGTGCCATTGGTAGTGGTCATTTGCTTTCAAGTTTATTTCAAGTCATTTCAGTTCACTTATTCTTTTCAAGCATTTCCTTTCAAGCAAATAGTTAGAGATCACTCAACACACACTTTCACTCATTTAGGATTCACTCTACACACACACCATCACTCACTTGTTTATAAATTCTCACTCCATCTTAGGCACATAATTAACCACAACAACACCCCCAACGATAAGAAAAACTCTAAGAGGTTACTTAAGTACATATAGTACACCCTCACTTCATCAGCTTACGAGCCCCGGGTTGACAATAAATACTAGCAATTTAGATAACACTAAATTGACTAAACACTCCTTTTGGAGAAAACTCAGCATTTCTAGATTTTTCATGCAAATTTACATATGCCCATGGATGGACTTGAGATTTTGTGCAGTTTTGGTCCCCCAAAAGGTCAAAAAACTACCAAAAAATGACTTTCTGGCCCTTTTTTGAGTTGCAGAAACCAGTCTTGGGAGAATTAAGGTTTGACAAGGCAAATGACCTCAAAATTCAAAAATTCTAGTTGGGTTGGAAAGTAGACTCATAGACCTTTCCAACAAGCCTACTCTTGCCCAATTTGGACACCTGCAAGTGCCTCAAACATCGCTCCAAAGGCGCGCGACCCGTCAGGTAGTTTTTGCCAGATTGCATTGTACAGCCCAGAAAACGCAGTTTTGACCCAGTTTGACTTTTTGGGGTGGAAGATGATTATCTTTGATGTAATTATTGTAACTCTAAGACACTTTTACTCTTTGTTTAACACTTCTAGAAGATTCATTCATGTAAAGGGTAAATATTTAATGAATGGATTGGTTTCCTAGCTTATAGAGGCAAGTTGTTTTGACTGCCTAGATTGTAGTGCTTAGTTTAGAAGTGGTTGAAACAGCTCCTAGGATAGTGAGCTCGACCCATGGAGGCAGGGAAAGAGGTTAGATCATCTATATTATGTACTTTCTTGCTCATTTTCATGGTTGGATTCTTGAGGAAGAAGCTATCATTGTATTATTCACTGTATCTCTGCAATTTTTGGCTAAGGAAGACCAGGGTTTTGCAGTCCTCTTTGGGATTCTTGTGGACCCATGTGTTGATGGTGTGTTTCTCAATGTACTTGTAAGCTTGTTATGTGACTCATTTCCTTTCTTTTACTTCTGCACATTAAACAAATGAAGTGTTAAAGTAAGAATTCATGCTTGCCATGCTCTGCTTTTAAGTTTGTTTAATTTCAATGTTTTCTTCTGTCTAAAGAGAATTCAAAGTTATTGTTTGCTCTCTTTAGCTCTTCATCTTTCATTCTTGACCATCCACCTTAGTTAAATGCATCAACACTGTCTCCTACCTCGCCCCAAGGAACCCCCTGCAGAAACTTGTCCAATCCCCGCACCCAAAATTGCAATTCCTCAATTTGCCACCAAAAACCCAAAAAACCCCAAATCAACCTTTTTAATCAGTTTACTAGCCTAATATCAGTGTTACCTTGTTGGTCATCTCATCCCATTGAAGATCTGTCGAGATTGACCGGAGAGAGCCTTCTCCTGCCCCGTAGGGCTAGCTACGAGGCTAAATGGTTTGATGTAGCCTTGAGGTTTACCTTTCTCAGCCTGAGGTGAAATTTCAAGCGCTAACAGTCTTGATGTCTGCTGGAGTATACTGTTATATCATCCAGGTAGATAAGGACAAATTTATCCTTTTCTCCCACAAATGCGATATCTATAGCTCTCTGAAAGGTGGCTCCAGCATTCATCAACCCAAAAGGCATCTTGGAATACATAAAGGTGCCCCAAGGAGTGGTGAATGCAGTCTTCTCCTAATCATCCGGATGCACAGCAACCTGATTATACCCTGAAAACCCATCCAGGAAAGACATCACTTTGGTTTCTGAGACCTTCTGTAGCAAGTGCTCCATCTTGGGTAGAGGATAATTGTCTTTCTTGGAGCATTTATTTAAGTTTCTGAAATCAACACAGAGTCTAATTTCTCCACTTTTCTTTCTCACCACTACTAGGTTGGCTACCCACTTGGAATATCTGAGAGGAACTATGATTTTGGCAGCCAGCAACTTTTTTATTTCTTTTTCGATCAGAGGGATAAGCATAGGATTTATTGGCCTTAGCTTCTGTTTGAAAGGTATGGTGCCCTTCTCTAAAGGGATTTTATGCTGGATGATATTCTTATCATAGGTTTTCAGGTCACTATATTACCAGGCGAAGACATCAACAAATTGCTTCATTAATGTGCAGTATTCAGAACTTTGGTCAGCAGATAGACGAGAAGACAGCTTTATATATCTAGGCTGGCTTGGACTCTCTATATCATGTTGACAGACTGCAGATGAATCTTCTTTTTGGGCAGCCTTGTAGGGTACATCGTTTTGGTCAAACAGTCTTTCTAGAGGAATTAGACCCTTAGGAATATGATTGCTGGGAAGCTGAACAATGCTATCTTTGCCAAAAAAAATTTCTAAGCTGGGATTGGGGGTTCTCTTGCAAGGCTTCGTTTTCTTGGTCGATTTGCATTTCGGAAAATTCATCAATGACTTGCAGAAACATATTTATCTCATCGTCATCATCAAAAACTTTCCAATGCTAGACATTATCAGGCAAGGATGGCCTAAATTTCATTTGGACTTTGTAAACCAGCCTGGCCGGCATGGGAGGGATAAATAGACTAGCAGACACAGCAAGGGAATCAGCAAGCTGATTCTGGGCTCTAGAATATATGAAATACAGAAATAATCAAAAGAGTCTCTGATCCTCCATACCTCATCTCTGTATGCTTTCAACCTTCGGTGCTTCGCTTGAAACGCTTTATTTACTTGCTGAATGATCAAATTAGCATCACCAAATACTTTCAGATTCTGGATTCCTCTATTTTTTGCTGCATTAAGGCCCAGTATCAGAGCCTCATACTCTGCTATATTATTGGTGACTTGGAAGGCCAGCTTAAAAGATAGTTGTGTGCTTTGTTGTTTTGGGGATATCAGAACCATCCCTACTCCTGTAGTCTCCTTGGAACATGCTCCATCGAAGAACATCTCCCAAACCTGATTTGCTTGCTTCCCCTCAACCTAAACAATTGGTTTCTTGAGATGCAACGAGGCCTTCTGAGATTCTTCAATTTGGAGGATACATGCTCCAAAATCAGTGTCCACCGCATAAATAGGATGATTAGAAGGATTCTTTTCATCACTGATGATGTACGCCAACTGTGCTTCTCTATACAATCTCCTGCTTTCTCCTCCAAAAACTAGGACAGTGGCATAAGATAGGTCATTCTGCAATGTCCCACCTAGTCTCTTAATCCACCCTCTGGACAACAACATGCCAAACTTAGGAGGGACATCTGCCACCACAATATCCATCATTATGCTCTTCATGGGCAGCTGGGTTAGGGAAATGGCTAAATCTTTAATCAATCCCAGACATTTCACCTTCCTCGAATCAAATGAGAATAGGTCATGATATGGTCTGGTGATGTCAAGGCCTAACTCTTCCATGACAGTTTTAGGCATCAGATTGTGACTGGCGCCTATATCTAGGAGGCAGTTGTGGAGAATTTTGTCATGGATGGTCAAGGAGACATAAAATGATGGGGAACTATCATTGGTAGGTTCAGTCATTGGGCTTAGCACAATTGTAGGCCTATCGTCTTGCAAATTGACAAAGTCAGTGGAGGTTCGTGTGATCTTCAGCTCGAGAGCCTCAAGGATAGGCTTTCTAAACATTTCACTCTTCACCAGTTCTGTCAAAGACATAGTTATTTTTAACTTCTGAACTTCTGATTCGAAGCTGAAAGAGAGAGGTAGCTTGTCAGGGACTTTTACCTCTTGAACTGCTGCTTTGAGGGTGACTGGATCAGCTACTGGTCTTCGCTGTCTGCCATTCTGGGTCTCTGTTTGGACGGCAGCTTTTTGGGCAGGATTCTCCTTGATATTATTTGTGTTTGACCTTAGATTATACCTTTGCTGCTCCCTAGTTTGTAGAACAGCCTCTCTGTCCCACCTTTGACTGTCTTGCTCCTGTAGCAAAGACTCTTCGTATGCAGCTAATGTCAAAAAGGCATCACTGCCTTTATCTTCCATACAGAGAATTTCATCCTCATCTTCAATCTGTTCATCCTCCATGACCATATTTTGGAAAGGAGCCTTAACTTTTTGATCTTCGTTAGTTTCTTTACCCCTCTGAATGATTTGCAATTGTTCGCTAGTTCTTCTAAATGGATTCGGATTTCTTGGTGCAAAGGTGCCTGGGAGCCTTGTCTTCCCAGAATTCTGCTCAATCTCCAGCTTAGAAATTTTAGCAGACAGTGACTCGATCATTCTAGTCATTTTATCAAGTTTGGTATCTGAGGATGGAGCAGAGGAAGAAGAAGCCTCGCCTCTCTGCCTCCTCCTATCAGTGTGGCTTTTGAGCTTTTCTGCAGCCATAATGTTAGATTCGACCTCTAGTGCCGCATCCTGCATTTCAGCTAGGGTAGCACATCTTCTTTCTCTTAACAGCAAACAGAAATCAGAGTCAAAGGCACTGGCGTAGGCAAGTTTGGCAGAGGTGGGGGTAGGCTTTACCTCGGCTGGTATTTTACTATACATACGGTTGAATCTTTTATTAAAATCAGACAAGGATTCCCCATTTTCCCTCTTCAGGTTTCCAAACTCCGTATGATAGTATAGCAGGTCCTTTTTATCTCCCCAATGTTTTAGGAACGTATCATCTAAAGCTTCGATATCTGCTATAGATCTTGGGGCTTGTTCTCTAAACCATTTCCTGGCCTCCCCATCTAGACTTTGGACAAAGACTCTCATCCACACATCATCTTCACTAATATCCATATTATCAGCATAGCTATAAAATGACTCAAGGTGTTCTTCAGCAGTGACACCTTCAGTCCCAGTGAACTTAGGCATATACTTTTGATATTCTCCAGTGGGCATAGCATTCAAAGGAGCGGGCAGTATTAGAGGTCCATACCTAGCGACTATGATTCTTTCCATTTTGGTGGGTGCTTGCGGACCTGCCATAATTGTGGTGGCTAAAAGGGTACCAGGAGTCTAAAAGATGGAAGGCGAAGGAGTGATTGGTAAGACCAAAGGAGTATGGTGAATAGGAGGTGGGGTTCCCTTTGGGCTAACAACAAAAGGAGGAATTATAGAACAAGGAACTTTATGAATTTCTGAGAGCTTTTCTTCACTGCTAGTATTTGAATCTGTACTCTCAACCTGTATTTGTTCTATTGCAAGATCTTACTAAAGAGATATAGAGTATTTTTTAGGTTTACCTGAACCCGATGCTCCTTTCTTTAATACTTTCTTCTCCTTGATGGTCTTTCCCGGGTCAGGTGCTGGGTCAGCTTGCGATTTCTGAGGATTTCTCCGAGTATGCCTCACAAACTGAGCCAGAATTATGAAGTGGAGTCGCCAAGAGGTTCGGCCTCCAGTAGAGTCGCCAGATAGATGATTACAACCAAAAACGTGCCCAGAATTTCTCTATCATCAAAGTTGGGTATGTGTCATTTCCCAAGGAAGCTGAGCTTCAGTTTCCAGTTCCCCGGCAACGGCGCCAATTATGTTATCACTCCAGGAAACTCTCTGAGGTTGTAAATCAGAGATGCCTGGTAACATATAATCTTCAATATTGTTCTCTGAACTATTGGAATGAAAGATGGTTTGGATCAAGTCGGATAACCATTCTAGCTCTATTCACACTCAATACATGCATGAACACCGCCAACAACCCAAGGCTTTAGACTGCTAATGCTCAATAGTTTGTAGATTAATGGATAGATGGAGAACACTGAGTATGCCAGCAGATAGCATACAAGGACCTATATGAATGGCTAGCTACAGGCAGTAAAAGAACTCAGTGATGATACTGGCAGATGCACATATAATCACACATATAAATGGCTAGCCATAGGCAGCAAAGAAGCTTGCAAATCTAGTATATCAAAGCAGAGATAAGATGACAGTTATCTGGCCTTAAACGCACAGAAAACCTGAACAAACTATTCAAGTGCAAGCATAGAACAGAAGAGAAATGGACATTAAACATGTAGCAGCAAAAGAAGCTTGTATTACTAAAGATTGCAGATGAGAAGCTTGAGAAAAGAGGGGAGGAATAATCTTCAAAAGTTGAAACCTTGTTACATTTAGTTTTCTGCCCTTTATAGGCCCTTTACAATGCTCCTGAGCTCTCTAGAAGGCTCGGAGTCTTAGACTTGTCTGATCTATCCCATAACCATTTGATTCCCTCAATAGGCAGGCATGGCTCGAAGGTTTTCCTCTTCTGATAGAGGAATAACCATATTCAGATGTTTAGGGCGGCCTGTTGCGATGCATGGGAGCTCCCTCGTGCCAAAGATGCTCCATCATGTTTGTTAGGATGACTGCTGTGATGGTCGGACTGTTAATGCTTCGTGATTTGATTTGATTTGGGTTGAGGCGTGTAGTGGCCCTTCTCCTTCCCTTTCCGGGCTCTGTTTGCCAGCCGCTGTCTCTCCGCCGAATCCTTTTTCTGGTATGTAACATAACTGCATGATTCCTTTAAGGATGGCTTGCCGCCTGAACCTGCAATGGAGTGGCGATCGTTCCTATGAAATCCCTGCACCGGCCCCTTTCAGACAATAGCTGCGAATGTTTCTTTTCTGTTATTGTGTCTGTTTTGGGTCACAATCGCACATGATAGTCGGCCAATCCCCTGTTTCCTTATATTTGCAAATACATGCAAAACATTGGACATCACGAAGAATTGCCTCTGTCAGATCTGAATATATATATATTTCACTTCCCAGGCCCTTTCGGGTTCGGGCTTCATCGCTATCGGTGCTCGCCAAGGTTTCCTTTGTAATTCCTTTATACATTGAAAACACACAAAATATATTGAAAGTGGCCTAAGCGCAGACCTGAGATTTTATAAAAAATCACTTATAGCACCATCGGGTCGCAAGCATATCTTAAGCGAAGGCCCTGCCCCTTTGGTTTTGCCGATAGCGAAATGCCGACTCGCGACCCACCGATGCGATATCCACTGATGCGATACACTTTGACTTATACTCGAAAAACATTGCAAATACGGGAAAAATGGTCGCTGGCAGAACTGAAAAAATATACAATGGAGAATATATAACTGTCGGGTCTGGTTATCGCATCGGCAACATGTATGTGCAAAAAGGCCCCGACCTCCTTGTAAGTCCTCCATTGCGACCCGCCGATCCGATCATCGGCGATCGCTGATCGGCGGTGTCCCGCGTCGCTGCCGCTGCCTGCCTTCGCCGATTGCGACCCGCCGATGTGATCTGGACCGTTGATCGGCCAGATCCAACGGCTGTCGCGAATTTGAATGTTAAGCCTGCGATTTTGATTTTTTGACTGTTTTGGAGTGTTCTTTGCCTCCCGATAGTGTATTTCTGCTTTCCAAGGGCTTTCCTCTTGTGATGGTTTTGATCGGTGGAAGGCCTTTAACCCAAACTTGGAGATTTCAACAGCATGCACGGATCCTTTTTTATCCCCTTGTATAGCAGCGCTAACAATCTCTATATCTTTTTGAGTGATGGGTGGGCTGCTGGTTCCCTCAGTCGAAACCGTATTAGTTGTTGTCTTGTGACCAGTTGTCACTTCAGGCATGCTAAATCCTTGTAAGCTCTCAATATTGCTTATGATTGAATCAAATTGTTGCCATTCTTTAAGTAGCTTGGGATCAATATGAGTATCTGTATCTAGGAGTTGACTATCTTTTCCCTGTTCTGGCACCTTTTCTTTTTCGGAGACCTTTTCCACATCAGAGGTCTTACCAGTAACTATTTGTTCAGCCTGACTAGATGACTGGACAGTAGAGGCCGTGGTTAAGAGGTCTAAAGGAAAAGTTTGCAACCTCTGTTCTCTAAGCCTATTAAACATTTCTAGCCCTTCATCTTGATATTTGATTCTAGCTAATGCTTTAAATTGGAATAATGATTCAGTTGAGGCAAATAGATCATCGAAGTCATCATCTTCGTGATCAAATTTGGCAAGTTTGGCTTCGTCAAGAACATTATAGGCAACCTTTCTGGGATCATACTGCCTATTAGGAATTGTGGCAAGCTTCAGTATTTGCATTTTCTGTCTCCTTCTCTGTGTGCTTATAATCATGAAGAGTGAAAATGCCGCACCGTAAAGGGAATATAGGTCATTCCTGTTTCTTGGAATTTCTAAGGGTTTTAGATGTCCCATCTATTGTTATTTGATAAGCTAATTCCCGAGCTAACAATTTATCGGCCACATACAGAGGAAGGACATGGGGTTTAGTAAGGCTTTCAAAAAGCCTTATATAAGTAAATTTTTCCTCCCCAAACCAACTGCCTACTGCTGTCAAATCTGTCTCTGCTTCTGGGGATATCCTGGGAGTAGGCTTATAAAAAATAGCGTAATAAATAGGAAAAAATTAAACCGTTGCAGATTTTATACAGATGATTTTTGTAATGAGCCTTCCATAACTGCTCATGATAGATATGGATTGGTTTAGGGTCTATGGGGGTCCATCTCCATCTGAGCAACGGAAATTCGGAATTGAAACAAATAGTATCCATAATTAATGCACTGTAATAGAAAGGGGGAATGGTCCTAGTAGTTTGATATACATTTTCTCTGTACTCTAGAATCATTGTGGCTAGTTTATCAAACAAAATATTCGGCCAATCCATCACATAACCATTGATTGCAACCTCCATTAGAGGGACCATTTCTATAGTGAATTTAGCAAAATCATGTATTCCCCACATTCTACACATTATAGCTCCGGCATAACAGTAAGGAAAAGCCAATGAGTCGACAGAGTACTTACCCAATAACTCGTGCTCGTGTTTTTCAGGGAAATGTCTCCATTGCTTTATTGGGGCTGACTCTGATTCGTTTTGCTTTGCAAATGCTTCTATAAATTCTTTGTTGTACCACTTCTCAGGCTCATGTAAGTGATACATTTTCCTTAGATCTTCAGGCTGAAATGAGTCGAATATCCTCCCGTCAGCTATGCAAAAGTTTCTGTTTGTAACTGGAATTTTCTCTACCACCCATCTCACCACGTCAGTATATGGCAGGATTTTAGCTCACGCTACTATCCTGTGAAGAAAGGAGCAAGCCAATTCTTTAAGAGTTCCTTCAGACTTATTAGTTGAATCAGCTGCGGACTCTTCTGATAGCTCTTTGGGTTCTTCTGCTTCAATTAGATTATAGATACTCTCCCAGCTAGTGTTTCCCAAACCAAGACACGTCGTATCTGATATTAATCCTTTTTTGCATCGTCCTAGATCTTTCACTGGAGGAGCTGCTGTTGCAGACTTCTTTGATTTCTTCCCCATTTTCTTTAGATTTCTGGTTTCAGAGGAGTTCTGCACAAGCAGTTGCAAACCATGATACAGAGAAATGTTGCTACAAGCCAATATGATAATAAAAAGAGTTACGTCGATTGGCAAGTGATAATGAAATATAGTTAAATATTACTGCGGATAAAATCTAAATAAAATATCTACCCTTAACTGCTTCATTGAATAGCCATTTAACCTGTCAATCGTGGTAAATAACATCTTAAATGCCCATCATGTTGCTCATATGCTGAATGATTAATTCAAGCGTACCTTAGATTTCTTTGATGGATAATCGGTGATAAATCATAAATCGGTGTTTGGGAATGTCAAGGGAAAGGCTTTAACACTTACTTTAAATATCTCCGATTACCGAAAGGTGATACAATGCATGCCAACTAATTAATATATCATAGTTTGGACTTGGCTCGGGCTTTATTGTTTTGTTAATGTGATTCTGCCGATTGCCGATTGTGATATGCTTTATCGCATTGGGGTTTTTGAGCATGCCTTTATTCATGTGTTGGCTTATTGTTGACATTGCCGATTTGCCGATTGCGATATGCTTTATCGCATCAGAGGAATTAAGGGGCTCCATTTTATTATGCTTGGCATTTGGCTTCTCCGATTTCCTGATTGCGATTTCCTTTTCAGATCGGAAAGATTGGATGAGGTTTTTTATGTTTTTACGTATGTTTCCATTGTTATTGTGATATGTGATCTCTGATCGCTTTATCGCAATAAAGAAAAGTTTTATAATATTTTTAAAGGAAAATTTTATTTTTATTTAAAAGGCTTGATAAAATGATTCATCTACATTAGGCCTTTTAATTAGGATTTTTTTTATGATGGGTTTATACCAATTTTATTTTTGGACACACAAATCTAATCTAAGTTGATTTATAAAGGACCCATTTCTTATTAAATTTTATGTAAAGATTTTTTTTGGAAATGGGGGGTTGTTGTACAGCACAACAATTGGCGATTCACTGGGAGAAACAATTATCTCTGAGAAAGTAATATAATACTTTAACTTTCTTAATCTGAAAAACCTTATTTGATAGAGAAAGTCTAATATAATTATATAATCATAAATTCTGAACATAATGATAACTATTTTTGTTATTTCTTTCTCATCTTAAAATTAAATACATTCTAAGCTTTAAATAAATCTTAATTGGTTAAAAATGATAAAACAAAATACTTTTCCAACTTAGCTTTTATAATGACTCCTTTGTCATAGGTAGAGCCGCTGCTGCTAGCAAATGTTTATAGTCTCGGCAGGGTTACCTTCTAACCGTTTGATCATTCATTGTTCCATCCATTTCAGAGTATAAATAAAAAAAAAATGAATCCAAAAGATATGTTTCCACATTTTTTGTATTGCATTTTCTTTTTTTCTTATTTCTTTGTTTTTTAAGATAAAAATCCATTGTCTTGGTTTGGTGGCCAGTTATAGACAATGTCATTCGCTGGTTGTAATTTAACTGAACAAACTGGCTTTTGATGAGACCCCTTATCTTATAATTATAAACCATTACCCTGTTTTGGTATGCAGTGTTGGTAATGTCAGTTGAACTATTCCCCTATGATCATAGTAAGCAGGCTTGTAATAAGACCTCTTATCTTTTATATCAAATATATTTTAGAATTACACTCTGAGTAATTATAAACTTTGATGAATGGGATGAACAATTTTATCCTTAAAGAATATGGATGACGAGATGAGAGTTGAAGATGCTAAGATTGAATCAGCGTCTGTTTTGTATTGATAATCATTTTTAGGCTTCTAAAACTTTGGAATGATTTACAGTATTTCTAAGTTTTGAGAAGATTTCACAAAAATAAAATGGGGTTTTCAGAATCTAATTACACCTAATTTCTTAGAATTTTATTTTTTCTTCAAGGCTTCCATTTCTTGAAAGTAAATATTAAAACTATTTTCTTTTGAGTAACTTTTTCAATATAGTAAAGACCAATTGAAGGCTTTCTACAACTTTATTTCCTAGGATTTTAAACAAACTAATTTATTCACACAAATCCTGCTGAAAATTGAATATTTACAAAGGGAGAAGAGGTTACCTCCTCAATTGAAGAATTTTTTCAAAATAAGGCCATTGACAGGGAGAGAATCTCTCTTTCCTGATAGATCTTGCAATATGAATGTAGAAGGGCCTATCTTCTCGCTGATTTAGAATGGTCCAAGCCACATTTTCTGAAACTTAGTGTGTTTTCCTTTACCCTCATGGGCTTTGTCTCACTTCAATACTATATCACCAACTTTTAAATGTTTTGAGCCAGTTGAAGTTGTATCCAAAGATGACTTAATAATCTACTGATGTTTTTCATGTGTAATTTGGGCTTTCTCCCTTTCTTCTTCTAGTTTCAGAATCTGATCATGTCTCACTTGGATAGAAGATGAGGGAGTTTTTTCAATAAACTACACTAAGGCTACTAATGGAAGTACTAAATTTGCTGGTATGACAGCTTCCTTTCCATATATTGAGGCCTTCTGTGTTATTCGGTCAGCCCATAGTGCAAATATCAAAGACTTTTGCCAGTTTTTATGATTCTGCTCGATAGTTTTCTTAATGATTTTGATAAGATTTTTACTGGTAGACTCTACTAAACCATTACCCTGAGGGTAGTAGTTTGCAGAATATTTCAATTTAAATTCCCTTTTGATAGCAAACTCAAGTATAGAATTACTAGAGAAGTAAGATGCATTATCAAAAATAAGAGCGTTTGGGACACCAAACCTGGTAATGATGAACTGATCTATGAATTCAATGATTGCCTTAGAGTTTGTTGTCTTTAAAGGAATTGCTTCAACCCACTTAGTAAAGTAATCAGTGGTTGTGAGGATATACCTACGTTGTTTGAATGAATGTGGCATGATTTCTCCAATGATATCCAATCTCCATTGTTCAAAGGGTTGTTCAATGTTGACTGGCTGCAAAGGGAAAGTTGGCTTCCTTTGTCTTCTACTGGTAGTTTGACAACTTTGGCATTTCCTTACATATTCATGAGTATCTTTGAACAAGGTGGGCCAATAATACCCAACATGAATGATTTTGTGGGTTGTTGTATCAGCTCCAAAATGTCCTCCTACCGGACCATCATGTAGCTCCTGCAAGACCTTTTGCACTTCAGGTTTTTCTAAGCATTTTAGCAAAATTGAATCATAATTCTGTCTAAACAATACATTGTCTACAATTATGAAGTTTTTTGCTTTCAGTCTTATGGCACATTTGTTTTTATAGGAAAGATTAGAACGAGCATATCCATTTTTTAAATAGAAAATCAGATCTGCGTATTGGGATTCAAGATTAGTGGTACTTATCTAATTGATTTCTTCAGTATATTTTGTACCTTCAGGTTCCTGAATATTAGAAGCTCCTACTAACAACCTGAAAAAACCTTGGCCTTTAACAATCTTTGTTGGTTTAATTTCCAAGTCATATTCTTGTAATGCTGTGACCCAATTTGCTCTCTTTTCTCCTAATTCCCTTTGAACTAGTAATTGTCTTACTGTTGAAAAAGGGACTATAACTTTTGTGTGAGCTTTTAAGAGAAAGGGTCTATAGTGTTTAATGGCTTTGTATACAGCAAAGGCTTGTTTTTCAACTTCCGAGTAATTAAGTTCAGCACCTTGAAGGTTTGAACTATAAAATGAGATTGGTGCTTCCAAGTTTTGATCGTTAATTTGTGTCAGCACTATTGCATAAGATGAATCAGATACGAGAGTATATTATATGAAATGATTTGAAAAATTAGGAGTGCTTAAAGCAGGGGCATTTATGATTGATTGTTTGATGGAATCAAATGCCTCTTTTTCTACAGGCCCCCATTTAAACACTGAATTTTTCTTAATCATGGTTTGTAATGGTAAAACAATCTGTGAAAAATCTGGTACAAATCTTTTTACAAAGTTAATCTGACCTAAAAATGATTTTTATTGTGAGGAAATGAAATATCAGAAATCTCTTTGATTCTATGTGGATAAATATAAATGCCATCCTTTGAAACAATGAAGCCCAAGAGTTTACCTTGGTCAAGAGCGAAAAAAGATTTCTTAGGATTGAGTGAAATGCCATACCTTTTGCAGCGTTCAAAGATTTGTTTTAAATCATGCAAATGACTTGATCTTCTCTTAGAGAACATAGTAATGTCATCTAAATAAACAACCGCTGATTTATTGATCAGTCCTTTAAATGCTATGTCCATCGCTCTTTGGAATGTAGCTCTAGCATTTATTAACCCGAAAGGCATTTTTTGGTAGGCATAAGTTCCCCACTTAGTTCTGAAAGTAGTCTTAAGTTTGTCATCGGAGTGTACCAAAATTTGGTTATACCCTGAAAAACTAGAACCAGCTACTGAATGGAGAGTTTGCTCCATTGTTAGTAGAGGGAAGTTATCATTTTGACTTGCATTGTTAAGATTTCTAAAATCAATACAAATTCTAATGTCACCATTTTTCTTCCTTACTGGCACCATATTGGACACCCAATTTGAATGTATAACAGGAAAAATTATCTTAGCTTTCAAGAGTTTGTTTAATTCAACTTTCATTTGACTCTATAAATTAGAATGGATCTTCCTTAATTTTTGTTGTACTGGTTTTTGTTTAGAAAGCATTGGAATCGTATGTTGTATGATAGATGTATCATATGTTTTCAAATCATCATATTTCCAAGCGAAGACATTTTTATATTTATGCAATAATCTAATGAATGCAATTCTTTCTTCTGAAGAAAGTCCTAATCCCAAATTGATGTTTTGTGGATTCTCCTCAGTACCAAGGTTTATCAATTCAAATCTCAAAGTAGAACTTTGGAGCTTTGAATTAGTAACCTATTTAAACCTGTCTTTGATGTCATAAAGATCTTCAAGCTTGACCACTGGTTTAGGTATTGAGTTTTCTTCAAGCTTTTCCTTCATTTGAAGGTCATGCTCACTTTCATCAATAATTTGATCATCATAGGACTTGTCAGAAGTTAAGAAATTTAAAATGTCATCATCGTGATTGAACACTCGCCAGTTAGTGATATTATCAGGAATTGATGGTCTTAAAATTAACTCTACTGAAAATCTATCGAGACTATAATCTTCAGATAGAAGGAGCTTAGAAGCAATGCTAACTAGTAAATTTGTTGCTGCATTTTGGGATCTAGGGATGGGAGAAATATTGAATGTTAAAAATTGAGATATTAGGTCTTGTACCAAAGACTAATAGTATTTAAGGTGATTAGAAAGGCAATGAATAGTATTTCTAACTTGTCTTATAACAATTTCTGAATCACCGAAAACTTTCAAATATTGAACTTTAAGACCAATTGCTTTATAAAGTCCTTGAATCAAGGCTTCATATTCAGCCATATTATTTATGCATTCAAATTCTAATCTGCATGATAACATGGTCTTTTCTCCCTCGGGACTAACTAAAATACATCATGCTCCTGTACCTTCACTAGATTTAGACCCATCAAAATATAATGACCAAAACAAAGATTTATCTTCAGTTTTATTTACAGTTTTCTCAGCAATTTTAACACACCTTGATGTATCAGTTCAAGAAATTTTTTTGATTTGAGATGTGAAATTATTAACTGAGAAGGGTGATGGTTGAGTAGTAAAATTGCCAAAGAATGATTCAGATGAGTAATTTCCCAAAATGTTGTTATTGAATGCTATTGGTTGATTTTCTTGTTCGAACTCAGTAATAGTATGAGTCATATGTTTCTCTCGATCAATCTTTATTTAATTTGGATTTCTTTTATAAGGTAGCCACATATGAGACCAATCAGTAGAAATATAACCATGAAGTTTCTCAAACCAGTCTCTACTCAAAATCAAACCATAGAATTCAGGTATATCAGCGATTAAAATATCAATTCTCTGAACCACTCTTGGATCAGCTGATAACCTAATAGTAACTGAGTTGATTTCTCCTAAAACCTGGACCTTAGTTCTATCCAACTGGACAATATGAATTGCAGACTTTTGGGATTCAATGTTCAGTTTAGAACAAACTGAAGCTGGCATTATATTCGAGGAAGCCCCTGAGTCAATCAAACAGTTGTGTAGATTTGTATTATAGATCTCGTAGGTTAAGAGAAAAGGAAGAATATGGGAATTCGATCTATCTCCGATTAAGACAGCATCGGTAGCTTCTACTCTACCAAGAGGTGGTTTACCTATTTCATTGGCAGCTTTGGAAAATACAGCATTAGGAAGAGGAGAAGATGGTACTACATATAACTCTTTACGAAGCAACTTTTATTGATGTTTGAGTTTACTAAGTTCAAACATAGTAATATTTGCCTTTGTTTTCTTCATGTCTTCAATAATGTTGTAGTCCATAGAGTCTGTAACCACTAATGTTTTAGCTGTTGTAGGTGGATTTGAAGCTGATGGCTAATTTTGAGAAGGTGGGGCTGGAGACTTCTTTGTGGGAGTTTTATTTTTTGTAGTAGTACCCGTGTTCATTTTATTTTGATTTACTTGAACAAGTTTAGGAGTACCTTTACTCCTAGTAGTTACAAGGAAAACTCCCTGTTTATTTTCTGTATCGGAATTAGGCAAAATGAAGTCCCACATCCCATGACATTCTACAGTTACCTCTTCTTCAGTTTCTTCAGATGATAAGACTGTCTCTTCTTCTTCATCTTCTTCAGGGTCTGAGTCTGCATTGGATATAGCATTTGGTGGCTTTGATTCAGGTTTCTTAAAGTTTCTAAATGGCCTTTTTGTTGAAGTTTCAGCTACCTACTTTTTTATTTCTACCATTTCATTTGACATGGTTTTGAGAACTTTTTGAAGACCCTCCATATCATATGGATCTTTAGCCATTTTCTTCTTTGAATCATCTTTGAAAGAGACCTTTTTAGATTTTCTATCTTCAAGAGCAGCTTTCTTTTCCAAAGCGGTGATACGTTTTTCCACAGCAATTGCCTCTTTCATGTTTTCTGCTAGAGTAGGTTTTCTAGCTCTATCTACAAAGATAGCTATGTTTGAAGGTAAAGCTGTTATATACCATTCACTTCTAACTTGTTCACTGGGCTTAGAAGCAGTTGGGATCTTATTCAAGAGTTTATTAAACCTAGAATTAGATTCTTTTATAGGTTCTTTAGACTCTGTCCTAAGATTTGAAAGATCATTGATTAATGTTGCTATAGATATGTCATCACTGTATTTAGTCAAGAACTGTTCTTGGAAAATATTCCAACTGGTAATGGATCCTGATGGTAAATAAAAGTACCAAGACCCAGCTAATCCTTGTAGGGTATACGGGAAAAGCCTAACGACCACATCTTCCTCTGTAACTCCCTTTAGATTAACTGACAACATAAAGTTGTTAATGTGTTCATCTGTTGGTATGCCTGCATCTAGATTAAATTTTGACAACCATTTTCCAGGGTGTGCTGGCAATGGATGCAAAGGTGCAGGCATAGTGACTGCTCCATGGTTTTGTGCCATTGTCAAGATAGTAGTAGATGATAATGCCGATGAAGTTCCAAATGGTTGGGAAGGGGCAGATATTGAGGTTCCAGAAAGTTGCGAAGCTGATGTTGAAGTTCCAATTCCTTGTTGAACGACAATTTGTAATGGAGGAGTGGATGGTTGACTTTGCAATGGAGAAGATGAAATGGAGGATGATGATGAGATAGTTTCACTATCAGATCCTTCAGTTGTTTTCCTTGCCCTTTTCCTTTTAGGTAAAGGTAACTCAGTAGGTTCAATACCAAGCTTTTCACTTTGAAGTCTGGTGAGGGGGTGAGAAGGAATGAATTGCGAAGTCACACTGCCTTGAGATACCTTAGATTTCTGTGGTGATATTGAGAAGCCTTGAAGTTTATGGATGAGAGACTGTACTTCAAGAGATTCAGGACTTAATTTATCTGGGATATTTTGGGATTGAGCAGTGGTAGTTGTCTCCTCTTCTTCTCGCTTGAAAACTGGAGTTCCAGCATGCAAAGGAGAAGTCGGAGGTGAGGTGGAGGGAGATTTACTCTTAGAATGGGTTGTAGGTTTGGATTTTCTCACCATTCATAGTTCATGCCCTCCTTCTAGCACCAAAAATGTTGATGCCTCGAAAATCGCTACATCAACATTGGGGAAAACCACCCGGTCCAGACCTTAAAGGCAGCTCCTTTTCCGTTTGGTGTGGTGGCTCCGACTAGATATAATGGGACTAGTTTCCCAATCATTTGTAAATAGGATGGATAAGTCATTGATTTTCTATCATCTAATGGTAATGATGGATGATTTATTCTAAAATGAAAAAATACAAACAACTAATCTATCTCGGGAAATTTCCACTTTAGTGCAACTTTTGATAATTCTTATTTACAAGTAGGCATATAGATGACTCCACTTATAAACAAAAACATTTATTCATATGATAATTACTTTGTTCAAGTATTTGAACAAAGTAATAATTAAAACATTATTACACTATTCTTCATATACCATTGACATAAATATGATTAAAGAAGTAACATCCCTTAAACATTCAATAGTGATAAGTAAAAGGATTGTTGTTAAAACACATACATATATCAAATGATAGCAAAAATGAATAAACGTTGATTCATATAAAAGAATGGAGCAAAGACATAGATAATAGTACCATATGTAATTTGAATCCCTTCCAATATCAATCGCATTCAGATCTTGTCTTTCAACTTAGAAATACTCTCACAAAAAGCAATAGTGCATATCTCATCAAAGTATTCTTCATTAAAATTCAAAATATAGGTCTAGTCTTCATGAAAATATATATATATATATATATATATCAGAAGCACAATAGTGCAACTTCTGATCCAAGTTTTGATACAAAAATTGAGGACTCTTTCCAAAACAATGAAAGGGTCTATAAATACTTTCTAAACTAACTAACTATGAAATAAAAATGTTGTGAGCTGCTATAACCAAATCATGAAAATTTTCTTGAAATAGACATGCTTGCAGTTGGTAAGAACGATTCACTATTTCAGCTGACTGTCCTTTGGCTTAAGCTGGCATATGGCGAGCATTGGTTGCAATTCTGGAAGGTGACTCATACATGAATGTAGTTGGGCTAAATACGTAGCATCATTGATTTCAGGAATCATGTAACCAATTGCATCGGTTAAACATTTTATCGTTGCTTTTTGACTATGAGGTTTAACCAGGAAGAACCAAAAGGTGTCCCAAGTTAAACTTTGGATGCCCGCAATTAATCTCTCCTTCTTTTCCAATTCTTGTTTACATGTTTGCTCCAATGCTTTGGTTGATGGCAGTTTCCCTGGAGTGCATTCTGAAATTAAGTTAGACAAATAAAGAGTATCATTAATTAATTCAATCAAATTACTAGTCAACGATCTGCATCTTGAAGTTTCCCTCTCCGCCTTCATCAGTTGAGACTGCCATTCTAGGAACAAAATTTCCTTATGTGATTCCAGAATTTGAGGCAGATTCGCAGCTTGTCCTTCCTTGGTTTCTTGCCAAGAAAGAAACTCTGTTAATGTTTCATCGGCCTACTCCAAATTCTGCCTTGCATCGACTGATTTATTGATCATTGATGAAGAAATTTCACATAGGGGCTAAGAAAGAGAAATATTATGACATAACAAATTCAATTGATTAATTAATGCCTTATTGATCTGGAGAGCTTCTGATTTGAACTCTACTACTTGAGGAAAACCTTTGAATATTTCTATTTGTTGTGACAGTTCGGCGATTTGTTCATCTTTTGTTTTGCTCATCTGTTCATTTATTGTTTTTAGCTTGGCCAATGCTAGTGATAGTTGCTTTTGTTTTTGAACTGCACTTTAATCTATCCTCTACTTCTCCTTGAGAAATTGCTCGTTTAGTTAGTTGTTTGATTGCTGCTAAATGATGTTCTAACTGTTCTATCCTCTGTTGTCTTTTAGATACCTGTGCCTCCAGTAAAACAATTGTCTAATCTTTTTCTTTGAGTAAATTGCTGACTTCCGATGCTTTATTCATAGTAGCTGTCGAATATGCCCTAGAATATTGAGAGAGTTTTGTAAGGTCTTCGGAAGGATCGACTTCCTCTCTCCACACCACATTAGTTACTTCCATTTCTGTAGGTAAAAGAGAAGATTGATCAAGTTTTCTATTTTTCCTTTGTCTTTTTACTACAGCCCTATGCTTAGGGCAGTAGAAGACATCCAAAGTTGGTATTTCTTCTACATGTAGAATGATTTCATCGGATGGGTTTTCTGGAATTATCTCTATATCTTTTTGAGTGATATAGAGTTGACTATCTTTTCCCTTTTCTGGCACCTTTTCTTTTTCGGAGACCTTTTCCACATCGGAGGTCTTACCAGTAACTATTTGTTCAGCCTGACTAGATGACTGGACTGTAGGGGTTGTGGCTAAGAGGTCTAAAGGCAGAGTTTGCAACCTCTATTCTCTAAGCCTATTAAACATTTCTAGCCCTTCATCTTGATATTTGATTCTAGCCAATGCTTTAACTTGGAATAATGATTCAGTTGAGGCAAATAGATCATCGAAGTCATCATCTTCGTGATCAAATTTAGCAAGTTTGGCTTGGTCAAGAACATTATAGGCAACCTTTCTGGGATCATACTACCTATTAGGAATTGTGGCAAGCTTCAGCGTTTGCATTTTTGTTGTCTCCTTCTCTGCGTGCTTGTAATCATGAAGAGTGAAAATATCGCACCATAAAGGGAATATAGGCCATACCTGTTTCTTGGAATTTCTAAGGGTTTTAGATGTCACATCTATTGTTATTTGATAAGCTAATTCTCGAGCTAACTGTTTATCGGGCACATACAGGGGAAGGAAATGGGGTTTAGTAAGGCTACCAAAAAGCCTTATATAAGTAAATTTTTCCTCCCCAAACCAACTGCCTACTGTTGTCAAATATGTCTCTACTTCCGAGGATATCCTAGGAGCAAGCTTATTAAAAATAGAGTAATAAACAGGAAAAATAAAACTGTTGCAGATTTTATACAGGTGATTTTTGTAATGAGCCTTCCATAACTTCTCATGATAGATATGGATTGGTTTAGGGTCTGTGGGGGTCCATCTCCATCCGAGTAACGGAAATTCAAAATTGAAACAAACAGTATCCATAATGAATGCACTGTAATAGAATGGGGGAATGGTCCTAGTAGTTTGATATACATTTGCTCTATACTCTAGAATCGTTGTGGCTAGTTTATCAGACAAAATATTTGCCCAATCCATCACATAACCATTGATTGCAGCCTCCATTAGAGGGACCATTTCTATAGTGAATTTAGCAGAATCATGTATTCCCCACATTCTACACATCATAGCTCCAGCATAACAATAAGGAGAAGCCAATGAGTCGACAAAGTACTTACCGATGACTCGTGCTTGTGCTTTTCAGGGAAATGTCTCCATTGCTTTATCGAGGCTGACTCTGATTCATTTTCCTTTGCAAATGTTTCTAGGAATGCTTTGTTGTACCACTTCTCAAGCTCAGGTAAGTGATACATTTTCCTTAGATCTTCAGGCTGAAATGAACCGAATATCCTCCCATCAACTATGCAAAAGGTTCTATTTGTAACTATAATTTTCTCTACCACCCATCTCACCACATCAATAGATGGCAAGATTTTAGCTCGCGCTGCTATCCTGTGAAGAAAGGAGTAGGCCAATTCTTTAAGAGTTCCTTCAGACTTATTAGTTGAATCATCTGTGGCCTCTTCTGATAGCTCTTCGGGTTCTTCTGCTTCAATTAGATTATAGATACTCTCTCAGCTAGTGTTTCCCAGACCAAGACACGTCGTATCTAATATTAATCCTTTTTTGCTTGGTCCTGGATCTTTCACTGGAGGAGCTGTTGTTGCAGAATTCTTTGATTTCTTCCCCATTTTCTTCAGATTTCTGGTTTCGGAGGAGTTCTGCACAAGCAGTTGCAAACCGTGATACAGAGAAACTCTGCTATAGGCCAATATGATAATAAAAAGAGTTACGTCGATTGGCAAGTGATAATGAAATATAGTTAAAGATTACCGCAGATAAAATCTAAATAAAAGATCTACCCTTAATTGCTTCATTGAGTAGTCGTTTAACCTATCAATCATGGTAAATAACATCTTAAATGCCCATCATGTCACTGATATGACGAATGATTAATTCAAGCATGCCTTAGATTTCTTTGATGGATAATCAGTGATAAATCATAAGTCGGTGATTGGGAATGTCAAGGGAAAGGCTTTAACTCTTACTTTAAATATCTTCGATTACCGAAAGGTGATACAATACATGCAAACCATTTTAAATGTATTTTCGAGATACGCGCCTAATTAATATATCGCAGTTAGGACTTGGCTCAGGCTTTATTGTTTTGTTAATGTGATTCCGCCGATTGCCGATTGCGATATGCTTTATTGCATCGGAGGTTTTGAGCATGCCTTTATTCATGTGTTGGCTTATTGTTGACATTACCAATTGCGATATGCTTTATCGCATCAGAGGAATTAAGGGGCTCCATTTTATTATGCTTGGCATTTGGCTTCTCCGATTTCCCGATTGCGATTGCCTTTTCGGATCGGAGAGATTGGATGAGGTTTTTTGTGTTTTTGCGTATGTTTCCTTTGTTATTGCAATATGTGATCTCTGATCGCTTTATTGCAATAAAGAAAAGTTTTATAATATTTTTAAATGAAAACTTTATTTTTATTTACAAGGCTTTATAAAATGATTCATCTACATTAGGCCTTTTAATTAGGATTTTTCTTATGATGGGTTTATACCAATTTTATTTGTGGACACACAAATCTAATCTAAGTTGATTTATAAGGGACCCATTTCTTATTAAATTTTATGTAAAGATTTTTTTGGAAGGGGGGGGTTGTTGTACAGCACAACAGGTCCGCAACTATTTCTTGGTACAACAAGAAGCAAAGGTTTGTGGCACTCAGCTTAGCAGAGGTTAAATACATGGATACAATTCAGACAACATGTGAGTCCATATGGATGAGGAAACTACTTGTGGGTATTTTCGTTCAGGAGATGGATCTCACAATGATATATTGTGATAATTATAGTTGCATTAAGCTCTCTGAGAATTTGGTATTTCATGACAGGTCCAAGCACATTGATATCTAGTATCATCATTTGTGGGATTATGTGCAAAGGAGAATTATGATGCTACCATACATTCCAATTGAGGAGCAAGATATTGACATATTGACAAAGGCATTGTCAAGAGGTAAGCTCAAATTCCACAGGGGTAGGATAGGGGTGGAAAAAAATCCCTTTATTTCTAAGAGGGAGTGTTAAAAAACATAACATGAAAGGCTCAGTTTGAGTTTAGTCTTAGTCAAATTGAGTAAATCAAATTTCCATATCAGCGAGACAACTTGGAAGCAGTTAACTAGTGTGACATGGCTTGTGTCTACTAGTTTACTCAGTAAATTTGAGTTAGTGGGCTTGGAGTTCAATCATGCACGTGTGATTGTTAAATTTTAGCAATCTAATTTAGTTATTTTTAGTTGTACTCTAACTATTGATAGATTCATTTGAAGTTCAGTTCAACAGTGGGACAACAAACTAACTCAGATATTTGTCAATTAACTTATAAATCAACCCAAAATAGTTAATGCATGCATGGAATTCGAATTTCTCAGTTGAAGTGGAAGAGACAAGGCCGGTGTAACATGATTTTTATACTAGTTTGTGTGTACAATTGTTGCATGCAATTAGGAGATCAATCCTTGGGATTTGCACAAGAAAATAGGAGGAAATTCCTATCTTTCAGGAGTTAATTTCATCAAGGAATGCACAAGGAAATATGAGGTTGGAGGAGCTAGATAATCGGCTAAATGTTTGCCAAAGTTTCTCATTTAGCAGAGAGAACAATTATTCTTTTGCAGATTGTGCTCAGAGCTAGAGTTAGCAATTGTAATAGTTTCTCTATTCAATTGATTAATTCAAAGGGGCTTAAGGGGTTTTTCCCATTTGGGTTCCCCTAGAAATCACTATGTACTTGTGGTTTTCTTGTTGCATGTCTATGCATGTTGTTCTAAATTGTGTTTTCCATTCAGCAGATCAGTAGAGTAGAATTGTGTCTTTTGTTTTTCAGTTTGAAATCTTGAGCAGTTGGAATTTTAATCAAATTTACATACACATGGGAAATCCAAACAAGGAGTTATGCCATCGAAGGAGACACAAATTCCTCAAATCACTAAAACAAAGGATGTTTTCTCTAGATGAGGCAACACTTGAACTAATGATCCTTCTGCTTAATGCCCTTTGCACATTCAAAATGCAAACTCCCTACATTATATAAGCACTGATAACCCAACTTCCAAACTTGTCGTTTCTTCCTCTGTTATTGATTCCTCCTACAAAAATTGGAGGCAAAGGAATGCAATCTGAACCAGGAATGTCTCGAAAATCTTACCAGTATTGCAAGTTGATACGAAGATGAGATGAAGGGAGAGCCTACCCAAGGAAAATTAAATGGGAGACTCTCCCCATGGATTTTTTCAAACCATAGAGCCACTTACCTATGTTTATCACCATATGATGGATACACCTGTGCACATGGGAGGCAGAAGGATTATGTCAGGTATTAATGAAGAGGTACCATTGTGATTGTGCCCAGATCAGGCACATAAATGCGAAAAAGATGTGTATCAATAAGTTCTTTAATGGGCTTGATTCTAGTTGCACCCCAATCCAGCCTTATATTGACAGCAAATCCAATTATTCATAGGAGGGCTATTACCCAATATTATGAAAATGCTTATTATGGAAATGGACATAATGATATACAACTATTATTTATTTCCAGAACTCCATGTGAGACCCCTTATTTGCCAGTGTGTCTGCATTTGAATTAATAGTTCTATATGTTTAAAATGATTTAGTTGAATTAAAATTATTTGCGAGGTCGGGGGATTACTTTTGTTATACCTTTCAATTTCCAGGACTCGTTGAATTACAAGCAAGGAGTCTCCAAAGACCATCATTTTGGTGATATTCCTAGCAATTGTTATATCAAGACCTTTCCAAAGTGCAAGGTATTTTGCGTGATTGTTGATGGAAACCCCAATCCCGAAGCATACTGTAGTTCAATTTTTCCATCGGAACAGATAATAACCCCTCCCACTCTTGCCAGCCCTTTATATATTCTCTTTTTAAAATAATTAAATTTTAAACTAATTTCTTATCTACCAAGTACTTCAAAGTGAACAAACTATAAAAAAATAAATGTTTGCGTATTAAATTTTGTCTGGTTGAATAAAAACAAAATAATACACATGATAATATACATGTTTTGTAGTTGAATACTTGTTACTCATCATATTTAAAAGGGAAATAAGCAATATAAATCTCGTAAAAATTGACATATATATATATATATATATATATATATATATATATATATATATATATATATATATATATATATATATATATATTGAATCTAAATAATTACGTCGTAAGTCGTTCCCTCTAGAAAGAACCTCCCTCTTGTCTTACCTGTCTTCCTTTTGGCTATCTGATATGATGTTAGATGATTCCATTGTTTTCCACCCTTAGATACACCCTGTCAGTTACCCAACTCCTTAACTAACTAACGAACTCTCCCAGGTTTTAATGTTCTTTGAGACTGTAAATGTTGCACAGAAGTAACTCATAGCTTCACGGTAGTGATGAACAGTGTAAATGTTGTGCCAAGCCGATATCGAGGTTGGAAATGCTTGTTAGGAACTTTACTACCTTGAGCACAAAGTTCACCCTGATGGCCAGATGCCCACCGAGAAGACCGTCGATGCCGGAGATGATGTCTCCAACACTTTCTTCAGCAAAAATAGAGTCGAAAGCATGTCCCCTGCGTTGTATTTGTAGATCTAGAGCTGACTGTCATTAAGGACTAGCCTGGAATCTAGCCAACAAATGTTCAGCTTGTTGGAACTAGTTGAACATCATAATAGAAATGAGGAACAATCGTAGATGACTTGACTAGTGGAATATTTGTCGCATCATCATCAAGGGGTCCTAAATTCCAAAGAACCTGTTGCTGGAAATTCCGAAGCAAAATTATGTCAAATGCAAAATTTGTTGAGACCATTCAGCGCATCTATTTATGACGGAAGTATGTGACTCGAACAAGAGACGTCATATCTCTAATATTATAATCATTTCCATACCATGAACTCAAACTCATTGAAATGCAGTAACATAATAGTGAATTGTAAAAGTTAAAGATTCAATGCAGGTAGTCACTAATCTAATTTAATGAAATAAATTATTACAGGATTGGATTAACTGATGAACGGGTGGAGTTCTTGGGATTAGCTTAGCCCTAAAAGCATGCCACCAGTTTCAGGAACTGTTGTTTTTGTTTAATTCTATTCAAGCCATGAGAAGGCTGCATTGTTTAATAGGGTTCTTGAGCGTGGTCATGATCATTTGAGGGAAATTCCTCTTTAACCCGCCTCTACATTACATTTCAACATTTTTTGTGGAGTGAAACCTTGTAATAGTAGTATGATCCTCGACAATGAAGCTCCAGGTCTTTTAGTTCTTGTCCATGGATAAGCAAACACAACTTTTCCTCATGAATACTATGTTATTCAGTAATTTGTTCATAGCTTATCTTCCATTGTCAGAAATATCCACCACTAATTACTAAAATGTAGAAGAGTTGTGTCGCAAACAAAATAATAAGAAATGACTCCAACGTTATCTGCAAGAATACAAATTAAAGTTACCAAATGTTCATATAAAATGCCATAGAGTATTTGAATGAAGTTAAGATGAAATAATATGCTAATACATACCAACTTTGCATTTCGGCCGCCGATATGGATCTCCTTACATGCCAACCTGCATTTTGTCATGAAAAATTAATTAGACCATCTCCAATCTTCATTTCATACCATAATCATAATTAACTAGCCACTATATGGAGGGTTGCAATTGAGGATAGAGAGAGTTCATTGGCTCTGAAGCAGCAAGGAACCACAATCCTAACCATGAGAATGGCCTATATTAAAGAATTAATCTCACTCTTGTTTGTCAAATTTTAGAATACCTTGGGAATTGCAGTCAAGATAAGGATGGCTTTGTTTGAAGCTCATACAAACTATATCTATCCATATATACTATGGTTGCAGTATACTAATCTCGCCCCTATTCATGAAATTTTGAAATAACTTAGAAATTTCCATCGAGATAAGGATACCTTTGTTTCAACCTCATGTAAACTATATCTATTCATATATACTATGGTTGCAATATACTAATCTTACCCCATTACTCGAAATCTACAATGGAGATAAAGATTACTCTGTTTCAAGTTCATATAAACTATATCTATCCATATAGATTATGGTTGCAGTATATATACCCCATGGCCAATAGAGTGAGGCTCCAAGCTGTCATGGCTGATGAAGCACTGGAAGCCAAACTCTCTGCAGTCCAAAATAGAAGGTGATGGAGTCCTGAGAGGCATCAACCAACTCCCACCACAGTTGCTATCAAAGAAAAGATAACCATGAACCCTGTAGCTTCATCCCTGATGGGAAAATACACTGGAGAAAACCCCATAGGTAGAGTACTTACTCCAGGACCTGAAGTTTTCATCAAACAATAAATCAAACATACACCAAACCACAAGAAGATGATATGCATAGAAGCCCAAGAAAACACCCACATATGTATATTTAGGTTAGAGATTAATAATACCAATGAAATAATGGTGAAATAATGGTGATTAGTGGCCTTGTTAACAACCCATCCAGCAATAGCAGCCACAATTACATACATGCAGAAATTTAGCAGCAGGAGAAACCCTGTTGAAGATTTCACTGCTCCAAGCACCAGTATGGACTGCTAAACAAATTAGAAATACCAATCAAACTGACCTAACTTTGGAGATGGAAAAATACCAATTACCAATCTGTGTTATACACTCAAGGCTTAATTTGCAGACCAAGCTAACAACAATGGCAGCTAGAGACACACAGGGATTAGTTAAATACTAGAGCACACGAGTACTAAGGAAAATTCTTGAACATGGACTCCTTCAAATTCCATGAAGTTCATGGACTCCTAGGATCAGCAATCCACTTCAACACTCTCCATAGACTTCTACAGATATCTTCTCGGGGTAGTGCTACGTATTTAAGGATGTTGAAAGAGTGAGCCAGCAAGGACAGACTATGGGTTGTGCCCCACAAATTGGAAAGTAACAGAATTGGTGTTTATCCAATGATCAATGCCTTGCTTGACAAGAAGCCCAGGGCAGAGTAGCTGGAAATATAGGTGGGTGTTGCCTTCAAAAAAAATTCAGTGCCACCATTTTTCCATCCATGGCAGGCTTGGAGCAAGTAGTTAGAAATGCAGGTGTTCTCCCTTCATTAAAGGCAAATTGGGTTGTGAATTTCGATTGGAATAGAATCATTTTCCTGCGTATTCTAATCATAGAGGAGATTTGGCCATGGAAGCATGCAAGTCTTTAAATTATTTTTTCTAACATTTTCAAACTGATTTGAATCATGTCTTTGTACTTAAATATTAATTGATGTTTTCAATAGTTCTTGAATGATGATTCCCAGAGTAATGAGTTGTTTGTGGGTTTCAATTCCTTTTATAGAATAGAATATAAGGGACTAACTCACTAATCAGGGATCAGTATTTTAACTAAAAAAAAATGAAATTGCTCAGAATTGCTTCAGAACTAAACGACAGGATAGAGTTCGTCGCCAAGATTCCAACGCCATGAACAGTTTAAAAAACCAACATCATATGCAAAAGCTAGAGCTTTTGAAAGTTTGGTCAATAAAAAAGTCAAAGTCAAAGATTGACTAGATGCCCAGTCAGCATGTAAAGAATATTCTCCTGTTTCAGCCAGTGACACTGTGACAAGTGTCAGCTTCAGATTCACCAAATGGTTTGTGAAGAGGTGATTTTGCCAATGACCTCCAAGAAATGAACAATTGTGGAATTTGATTTTTTTAATTTCATTAAATATTATTATATATATAATTTTTATGTTATATTATATAATTTTAAATTATATATTATAATATAATTAATATATATATATATCTATATATATATATATAATAGTTCCGAATTATGGTGCATTAAATACAAGGTGCGTGTAATAATTGAAAGGCTCAAAGTTTAATGTCATAATCTTTTTGAGGCGGTAAAAGAATATGGGTGGGTAGAGGTAGGTCTTGAACCCATAACCTCCCAACCACAAACCACACTCAATAGCAACATGCCATAGGCAACTCATTTGAAAGGATAGTTGCGCGCATTTATTTAAATCCACAACATTGACCGATGGGGAGAGGAGGGAGCCAGCCCCCTCTCCATGCAACCTCAACGATATGACCAAGCGCCAACCATTAAGCACAATTAGCGCATTAACCTCATTTAGCATCAATTAACCCGAGTATAATATGGTGGCAGTTTTGGAGGCCTGCAAAATTAGGCAGAAACTGCCAGTTTTGGTGGACTTAACTAGAGTCTCTCCAGATTTAGTGGAGGTTTTCTAAGAAAAACTGTTTGAGCCATAACTTACTCAATTCTCAGCCAAATTTCGAAAATGAATAGTCATTTTTCACTAATTGGCATGCTAGGAACTCATTGGAATAGGTTGCATAGGTAGAAGAGGTCATATAAAAGTTTTTTTGGTCACTTGAAGATTTTTGAAGCCGAGGGCCACCAGGTGTTGGAGGCCATTCCCAGAGCAGCTGGTAACCAAATTGAGTAAACAAATAGTCATTTCTGATATATTTGAATGTTTTAAACTCATTGGAACATGTTCCAAGAGAATTGGATGCATGTAACAACAATTTGAGCACTATTGAAGCTAATACAAAGGCCCACACTATGAAGTTGGACCAAGGAGATGTAGCCCAGGAGGGGTGAACTCCTTCAACAAAAAAATGTGTATTGAGATTTGTTATTTATGCTTGTTGTGTTTTTATATGTTGTTGTTCGGCCATTTAAATTCATGCTTTTAAGTTCATGAAAAACACTATATTTCACCAAGTTAGATGAATTGACAATCACATGCTCATGGATAAACTCTTTATGGATAAGAAAACCAAAGCAAATAAAATTTTATATCTGGAAATGATACTAGCACAACATTAACTAGTAATCAATTTCAGATCACTCACAACTAGGTAAGGTTAATCATGATTAATGAAAGGTTTTTAGCTATATCAAGTTGGGTAATTACAACCAAATATTATGTGAACATAGTTCAATTTCTTTTCTTCAACTTGTTTTAATAATTATCATTATATAATTAGGTAATAAAAAGCCATTAGCTCTGGAAATATCCATGCACACAACTTGAACTACATTAGTACCATAATTTCAAACTCACTAGGTAAAACATTTTCCTCGGCAGTTCTATTGCTAGAGTAGAAATCTATGGGCACAACTTGGATTCAAAATCCTATCTTGTTATATTTACGTAATTTTAGAAATTTAATTAAAATTAATACATTATTTTTGGATTAATAATGTTATAGTAGTTTAAGTTGTATATAATATATCTTAATAATATTGTTAATGATGATTTCTATTTCATAAAATTCATTTTGGGATATATCATTTAATATTTATAATTTATTTAATGAATTAATACGTTATAAAAATATTTAGTATTTATATACAGTTTGAAATTACAATTTAATGAGTATATTAAGAGGAGGTGATAAACTTTAATTTCGAGAATAAAAAATGTCTTTTGATTTTGACTAGTATTATTGTCAAAATAAAGATTAATTCTTATGAGCTTTATAGTGAGATTGGGCATTTGTCAATTCCCAAAATGTCTTGTGATGAGAGTCTATCACCTATACAATCCTAGGAGGGCTGAAAATGAAAAACGCTACCTCCTAGATTGTCCATCTTATCCTCGCATTCTATTTAGTTTTCAAAATACTTATCACATTACAAATTTGTTTAATTTTTTTAGTTAGCAAAACTATGGTGATCTGGTATGTCACTTCTTTTTAAGTATAAAAATAAAATGTTAAAGAATTCCAATTATTCTCCTATCTTCTTAATGGCCAATAAATTATAGAGATGTTAGAGTACATTAATCATCATCATCATATAAAAAATAAAGTTCATGAACAAACCCAAGAAATCTTGAATATATGTTTCAATGATGGTTCCATAGTCTCCTTATTAGAGTTCTATGATGAGATAGTTGGGAAAGTTAAGTCTTTTTTCCTTTGATCAAAGAAAATATCAATCATTGGATGGTCATATATTTTTATACATTAAGTAAGACTTATTTTATCTTTGTAATTGTTATGTCTATACTAGAAAATTGATCGGTTTGTTGAGATAACTGCAACTCAAAATCTATTTTTGAGTTCTCAACAACTAATTGCAATAGACAGGGACCTAACAACAAGGTTGAACTTAGTCCTGCTGATAATGGGTGTTGATCTGCTAGCCTTTTGGCTATTTTTGTGATGGCTTGGAAAAGTAGGAAGAATGGTCTTATTGTGGGGCTATGCAGAAAGAGGATCCAAGCCAAAAGAATAGGGAGTGCACCCTCCAAGGCTATCCATAGAAAAAAATGGCCCCTTTTCCAACTGCTCTGATTGTCAATTGGACCACACTAACCAAGCATTCCACACACTAACCACTACAGAAGACAAAAGGAGATGAATTACCCGAGAAAAATAGCAAGTCCTCGCTTCGTCACTCTCTGCTCCACAAAACCCTACTCCAAAGTTGAGCCCCTCATTGAAGTTCTCTGCGCTATGAAACAGGAAAACACTTCACTTAGGTGAGTGCTAAAGGAGAAATTATTGACTTCTTGGAAGACAAATTGTTGTTATTTTGCAAGTACTAGAAGACAAGATATTGTTATATTAGTTTGTTGGCTAGAATAAAGTTCATGAACGAACCCAAGAAATCTATTGTTATATTAGTTTGCTAGCCAGAATAAAGTTCATGAACGAACCCAAGCAATCTAGAATATCCATTTGAAGGATGGTACCATAGTCTCCTTATAGAGTTCTATGATGAGATAGTTGGGCAAGTTAAGTCTTTTTTTCCTTTAATCAAAGAAAATCTCAATCAATGGATGGTCATATCTTTTTATACATTAACTAAGACTTATTTTATCTTTGTAATTGTTATTTGTATATAGTATAGATAGTTGTAGCTCAAAATATGTTTTCAAGTGCTCAACACTTAACTGCAATAGACAGATACCTAACAGCAAGGTTGAACTCAGTCCTGCTTATAATGGGTGTTGATCTGCTAGCCTTTTGACTATTTTTGTGATGGCTTGGAAAAGTAAGAAGAATGGTCTTATTGTGGGGCTATGCAGAAAGAGGATCCAAGCCAGAGAGCTAAGAAAACCCATTACTATAAAGGATTCATGCCTAATGTGATTCACAATAAGAGAGGTAACTTCAATGATATTCCTTCATTTCTTTGGATTGCACTAAAAATCCGATTTGTTTGATTGAAATCAGTGTCATTTGTTTTAACTTAATTGAAATGGGTTTCCATTTATTTGGATAACATTCAAATGGTTTTCCCTCCACTTAGATGGGTTTCATTTGTTCTTTCAAATTGTTGCAACAGATTGCAGCTCAACACACATTATATGGGATGATCGCCACACTTCATCTCAAGATTGAAACAAAAAGTCACAGTGTTAGAACTATCAAGTTATATTAGGACTAATTTGTTGGTTGGTTGGTTGGTTGGTTGAGAATGAAAAGTTGGAGTGGACTACTTTATAATTTAAATATTCAATTAAATTGCATTACATATCACATCTATTGCCTTACGGCGTTTCCTTTGCAACATGTGTTACAATTGCTAGTTTTATGCACCATGCAACAATGCAATAAATACGATATAGGTTAGAATATACATTGAATATAAATCATGTAATTGTAAACTTATATATATATATATATATATATAGTTATTTAAATCTAACAATATATATCCTAATTCTTATGTTAATTAAATCAAAGTAGATCCATCTTAACTCCACATCTATCAAGCACTAAAAGGGATCAAATATCTCGAGGCTCTTTTTTTAGTGTAAAACTTGGGGAAAAGTTTGCACCAATCTCTCCCTCCCGAAGCTTCATAGATCTGGAATTAAAATGGATTTAGGGTGGTTTAATTATTAGTAATTAATAATTATAATTAATAATTTAATTTTTATTTTTATGTAAGTGCACTAAGTCAAGATGTTTTAAATAATAATTATGATTAATTTTTTCATTTTTTATTTTTTATTTTTTATTTTTTTTATTTATGTAATTTCACTAAGTCAAAATGTTTAGATAACATAACATAATAAGATATTACAACATCTCTTCCATATTGGACTGGAGCTCATAGTATTGTAGCAAAGCTTATTTACAAGTGCATAATATCCATGGTAAAGTTGGGGTGAATATCCATGGTTAAAAATCTTGTCATATTCTAAGTATTTAAGTTTTTATGTGCTTATTGATGAAATTTAAATATGGTTACAAAATTATTATTTTAATCTATATGGTAAAATGGATCTTAATGTTTATCTACTATTTATATCTTATATATTTGAATGCGATAAAGAGTTTAGATAAATCTCAAAAGTAATTATAATCTTTTTACTTTTAGATTTAATGTAAATTCTTTTATAAAATTAAATTCAAATAAAATGCTTATAAAATATTTTGATTGTGAAATGAGAGATGGTTCTTGGGCATTTGGTATTGAAGAGTCATGGTATTAGCCCATGGTATTGTAACAAAGTCTATTTACAAGTTAATAATATTTATGGTAAAGTGGAGGTGAATATCATGGTTAAAATATATATATATATATATATAAACAAAATTACAATATAACAAATTATATTTTATTATTTTTAATTTTTTCAGATTATAATATCTCCTCTATATTGAACTTTATATTACTTTTAACTTTTTATTATTATTTAATTTAATCAACATATAATTGAACCTATTAACAAAAAAATCTTTTTGTTAATGATTTGTTTTCAAAAAAAATCTTTTTATTAATGATTTATTTTCATAAATAAAATTATAATTTTTTTATTTTTCTAATAAAAAATAATTTAATTATGATTTTTTTTTATTTTTCTAATAAAAAATAATTTAATATAAATTCAAGCTTATAAGTAAAAAATGTCAATAAACTTTTTTACATTACACATACATATTGTAACGCCCTGCGTTCTTGGGCACGGGCGCGCGCTCCCTCCGTCATGGAAAATCAACTAAGTATGCATGCGAAGGTCCGTCGTCATGTGTGTGCGCACGAGTATTGGAGAGTTTGCGAAGTATATATATGATGGGCGGGCAGCACATATGAACGCACCCACACTTGGGCGAGCCGACGTTGGAGGCAAGCATACGTGGGCGTTCATGTTAACAATTGGAAGGTCGGCTTGGAGTTAGATGGTGACCTTGGCAGCGTATATATTACAATGGACTGCGGTGCATTTCAACCATCGAACTCTCATACACTCATACGCATAAGAGGAAAGGAAATCTGCGCAAGGAAGATAAGGAGATGCGCACATCTCATGCGCATTGTTATCTAAGGTGCAGTTTGGATTTCTAATGCCGATTTGGGTGGAGGCTAGTGTGCCGGGGTTCGTTTTGTGTACAGTTTCGTGCAGGATTTGGTAGGAAGGTTGGGTGGCTCGGGTGAGCACCTCTTCTTGTGCAAAGGTGCACGATACATTGTAAAAGGCAGGTGGCCTGCCTGTTGTAAAATTCGGTTAAGTGTGAGACTTGGTTCGGCCAAGACACACTGTTGTATTGTAAACTGATATTCTTAATATATTGTCGGGCAGACTTTCTGGGAGTTGCCCCTCCCTTTGTACTTGCTTATTGTTGATGTTCTCGGTTTATTGTTCATGGTTAATAATTGAGAATGGTCTTCACTAAAGTATAAAGGATAATGCTTTATTCAGTTGCAAAAACATAAGTTAAGTATGTTCATGTTGAAGTAGGCGTAGTCCACGGGTGTTAGTATTGTTAAAAAGAAAGCGCTCGGTGGTGCCGCACCTCGCTACAAGCGGTTGGAAGATCACCGCAGGTGTAGGGGCGTGACAGTTGGTATCAGAGCTCGGTCAGAGCTGGAGAGCAAAGGTTGCTCGTGGCAGTGATAAGGGTACTTGCAGGTGAAGGAAGCCGTTTCACACGAAGTGGAACAAGGGTTGGTTCAGGTTGCAGGATACTCGGTGGAATTGTTGAATGGTCGAGACTAGATCACAAAGGAAGAAGAAGCTGGTCGAAATGGCAGCTGGGTCTCAAGCCGGGTCTAGTCATGATGAGAAGGATACTACTATTGGGTTCATTGAAAAGGTGGTGGAAAAGATAGAGAATATGGAGATTTCTTGGAAAGAAGAACTCGATGAACTCCGAACACAGAATGATGAGCTTAAGACACAAAATGAGTACACTGATCTTAGGTGTGCACAACTTGAACAAAGAATCAAAGAGGTCGAGGAATCAAGAAATCAAGGTCTTGCAGAGATCGTGAACTTGAAGAAGACTCTTGAAGATACAAAGAATGAGCTTATGATTGTGAAGAGGGCCATGGGGCATAATTCATTTGGGGGAATGCCTCATATGAAGGTCAAGGAACCGGAATCTTATGATGGAACAAGGAAGGCAGCAATTCTTGGCAACTTCTTGTGGGACGTGGAGCAGTACTTGGAGCGGTTGAACCTGGTTGATGGTGAGACACAAGTCAAGGTAGCTACTCAGTTCTTGACAAAGGATGCTAAGATGTGGTGGCGAAGGAGGGTGGACCAGATTGCCAATGGCAGTGCTGATGACATCACTTCGTGGAAAGACTTGAAGAAGGCTTTGCAGACCCACTTCAGTCCTCAAGATGACACATGGGAAGCAAGGACCAAACTCAAGTACATAAAGCAAACAGGAAGCCTACAAGCATACCAGCAAGAGTATTCAAGTGCAGCTTTGGAACTTCATGACATGGCAGAAAAAGACAAGGTGTTCAACTTCATTATGGGATTGAAACCTTGGGCACGCAACGAGGTGAGGAGACAGAAGATTAGAACACTTGAAGAAGCTTTTGTTGCAGTTGATAGGTTGGTGGATCACTTTGAGGAAACTTCTGATGACAAGAAGAAGAAGACCGAAAAGCCAAAAGAGAAGAAGGATGATGGTGCTTCAAAATCGGAGGATGGCCCGAAAATGAAGAACCCTTTGAAGTGTTGGTTATGTGCAGGACCACACACGGTAAAGAATTGTCCCTCGAAACCAAAGGTGGCTACGATTGCACAGTCTGATGATGAGAGTAATGATGCTTCTGTGGGGATGATGCAGATACTTGGTGCTTCTGCTACTACAGAAGTAGTCTCTAAGAGATACCCAGAAAGAAACAAGTTAGAGTATGTTTGAATGAAGGTTGGAGGTACTAATGTGCTCACTATGGTGGATAGTGGAGCTTCTCACAACTTCATGAATGAGGAAACTGCAAGAAGAATTGGGTTGAAGTTTGTACCGGCAAAGGCACAAATGAAGACAGTGAATTCTCCTCCTATGGACATTCTTGGTATAGCTGAGAAAGTGGGCACTACACTTGGTGAATGGACCGGAAAGGTGGACTTCACTATAGTGCGGATTGATGACTACGAAGCTGTATTGGGGATAAAGTTTATGAAACAATTCGATGCTATGATTGTACCACATTTGAAGAAGCTCTACATTTATGATGGAACGGAAGATGTGCCCATCGGTGTGCCTACCGTTGGTGCAACAAGACCTTATTGTAAAGTGGGAGCAATGCAAATGGAGGATAAGGAAAAAGTGAACAAGCGGCTGCCCACTGTTGAGGCAAAGCTTGTGGAGCAGTCAGTGGTCATCAAGACACTTTCAGATAGCATCTTGGACTTAACAAGAAGGCTAGAGCTGGTGGAAGATGATGATGACGATGACGAGGTATATGTGAGGCCGGATGTCCAGAAGGAAGACCGGGTTGCTTATCTACAAAGGATGGAGATTGAGGATCCTGATAGATGGATTGAGTTGATTAGTGAGGGAGAGCCTTCAGGCTCTACTCCCTCTACATCTTCTTAGATGAGTAAGAAGATGGGCTCATTGTTAGCTGCTCATGGCAGTGAGTCCTCAAGCATATGGAGCAGGTATGATTGATGATGGCATGTTGCAGATGAGATGGATGGAGTTTCCATGGACCTGAGCATGGATTATGGAGATACATACCTTGGTATGGTGAGCTTGGTGGCAGTTGGTCACTAGGCCGGGACATAGTGGAGAAAGAGTCTCTACATATGTTGCAAGGATGTTTGCCTTGTGTAGAAAGGTCGACATCCTGAATGATGATGATCTTGGTGGAGAGCTACCGGGATGATATGTTGTCGAGGACGACAACGATTTCCAGTGGGGGAGAATGTAACGCCCTGCGTTCTTGGGCACGGGCGCGCGCTCCCTCCGTCATGGAAAATCAACTAAGTATGCATGCGAAGGTCCGTCGTCATGTGTGTGTGCACGAGTATTGGAGAGTTTGCGAAGTATATATATGATGGGCGGGCAGCACATATGAACGCACCCACACTTGGGCGAGCCGACGTTGGAGGCAAGCATACGTGGGCGTTCATGTTAACAATTGGAAGGTCGGCTTGGAGTTAGATGGCGACCTTGGCAACGTATATATTACAATGGACTGCGGTGCATTTCAACCATCGAACTCTCATACACTCATACGCATAAGAGGAAAGGAAATCAGCACAAGGAAGAAAAGGAGATGCGCACATCTCATGCGCATTGTTATCTCAGGTGCAATTTGGATTTCTAATGCCGATTTGGGTGGAGGCTAGTGTGCCGGGGTTCGTTTTGTGTACAATTTCGTGCAGGATTTGGTAGGAAGGTTGGGTGGCTCGGGTGAGCACCTCTTCTTGTGCAAAGGTGCACGATACATTGTAAAAGGCAGGTGGCTTGCCTGTTGTAAAATTCGGTTAAGTGTGAGACTTGGTTCGGCCAAGACACACTGTTGTATTGTAAACTGATATTCTTAATATATTGTCGGGCAGACTTCCCGGGAGTTGCCCCTCCCTTTGCACTTGCTTATTGTTGATGTTCTCGGTTTATTGTTCATGGTTAATAATTGAGAATGGTATTCACTAAAATATAAAGGATAATGCTTTATTTAGTTGCAAAAACATAAGTTAAGTATGTTCATGTTGAAGTAGGCGTAGTCCACGGGTGTTAGTATTGTTAAAAAGAAAGTGCTCGGTGGTGCCGCACCTTGCTACAAGCGGTTGGAAGACCACCGCAGGTGTAGGGGCGTGACACATATCTTCCTATTACACATACATATCTTCCTTATACCAAATTGTAAAATACAACACAAAAATGTTAACACTACATAAATGTCACTCGTTTTACTAATATCACAAAACAAAACCTACGCAATTGTCATTGCCATAACCAATCATCTCTTATTAAGTATCCAAGTTGCTCAATTATTGCTGAGCTCGTGCTTTCAAACTTTATTGATTTAGTAGCTCGTGGTTCACATTTCTAAGTTTAATTAATCCTTAATGTGTCAATTCACAGATATTTGAAATAAATATATAACCGACCATGTAACGTGTGGTAATTGGAGGTACTGATGAAAAAAAAACGTGTGGTAATTGGAGATCCCCCCATTTTATTTTTTTCGCTTGCCCTACATAGTATGTCGCCATAGCACGACAAAGCGGTGATCACCATAAATTTGTAGTATTCGGGTGCTCTCACTTTCAAATATTTATAAAATAACACAACTAAATTGTTTCAATTAAAAAAATTCTTTCTTCCGTAATGTATATGTAAACGAATACTAAATATTTCCAATTAAAAAACTTAACGAAAACATGACATGTCTCTATCGAAAGGAAATTTATATCTATTTTGACTATCATGGTGGGTTGATGAACAGTACAACCACTAATTGGAAAATACTTGACGAAGACATGTTTCTATTGAAAGGAAATTTATATCTATTTTGACTATCATGGTGGGTTGATGGAGAGTACAACAACTTAAGTTTTAAGGAGAGGAGAGGAATGATTATATATATATATAACCATGATGATAATAGGTATTAGAAATTATAAATATCTTATAAATAATATTATAAGATTTATTTAATTAATATAATTTTTTTAAGGTTTTTTTAATGGGTATATTAATAATGATATATGGATTTTAAGAGTGTTTGTAAACTCACTAACTCTCACAAACTCTCACAATGATTAACGTGGGGTGATGTGGTATTGTGTGGCACGCTTCCCTATGCATAAGTATATGTGGAATTATGTTTTTTAAATGAGGTTTTTTGTTATGTTTTTCACTCTGGTTCTCAACAGAGATAATGTGGTGGAGGGAAGCTCGGAGTTATCGTTGATGGTTGAGAGTTTGGTCCTGTGTTTTTGTAATTCACTATGGCTTTTTCCTTTTTCATCCATGGTTGGTTTTATGAGAGTTCATGACAATTTCGGGTCATGGAGGGCCTCGTGGGTGGCGAAACCTTGAGAAAGGGTTTATTTGGCTTCTATTGCTACGTAGTTTGGGCTAGAGGGGGAAGCATGCCTGCACTCATAGAGTAGTTTCAAAAGAAGTCTGGGATTCTAAATACTTTGTCCCAAGAAGTTATGGGATCTTCAACAATGCAAACTCGACCATAGTCGCAAGGCAGAGTCACCCCTTTTTGGAGGTAATATTATTCACTTGGTTATGCTGGTATTTATATTATGTTGAAGGGTATCCTTCTCGTTGTTTAGTTTTTCTGGTTTACAGTGGTGTTCAAGCTCAGGATTGTTCATTTTGTAGAAACTCGCACTGTAGATCACCTGATAATGCAATGTAACTAAAGCAAAATACTTGATCTACTTCTACAAACAAACTTGCGGAAGCTTAATCGATTTTGAGAAAGATCAAATAGAACACATATAACAGATGAAGAAGAAATCAATCACACATGAACACAGAAGAATACTCTGGGGAAAGCCTCAGCTAAAAACCCCGCTATCTGTATTGTCATACAAGTGGAAATATCTTAGGATTACACAAAACTTTAGCTCACAAGCTATCCAGCTCTCAGTACAATCCCTCTTTGCTGCTCATAGACAGAATATACAACACATATGCCTTCCTTCAGTCCTCCAAGCCTCCTATTTCCTTGCGCAGTTTCTCCTGGGTCCTCAAGCTGCCACCTGTGTGTAATAATCCCTCACACACTGCTCTGACCTCTGAAATAACTACGCAATCCTGAAGGAGTGAATTCCTTCTGCATGGATGACTTTCCTTTATACGAAAATTCCTCCAACTGATAGTACACTACCCCTTCCTTTAATCTCAACTGGGTCTTTCTCTGAACTGACGTGCATGAGTTATTTATGAGAGAATATTCAGTTATCTGAAGAACACTAGTTGCATGCATGCATGCATTAACTCACTGAACTCACAATTAGTTCCTCCAACTGTTTGGAACTAATTTAACTAGACTTAATTCAGTTAACTGACTAATTACAACTCATCCTTATCTCCTTAATTAAGGGATAACTTCATCAATCAAAGGGATAACTGTTGCATGTCTTCACAAAGACTTCATGTTTGATTTTCTCCAACTAATTAACTCAAGATGAATTAATTAATTATTTTTCAAACAGCTGCTGAGACCAAATTCAAATTTTAATTTAGGGACTAATTAAAATTGGAATATATCCTAAAATGCTATATATAGCAATGTTATTTTTAGCATTCCTTGTTGCTATTTTCAACACTAGTACCTGAAATGTTATCTATAGCAATGTTATTTATAGCATTTCTATTTTTAGCATTTCTTGTTGCTATTTTCAACACTCCCTCTCAACAAGAAAGGCATTCAACTCGAACCCGATCCTGAACCTTTGGAATGTTCTGCATGCAACACTTCTCTCAAGTGTTTCTACTCCAGCAAATCCAGAAACAAAAATATCCAACCTGAATCAGAATGATGCCTCTATCATCAAATTCTCTGACTGTTATTGCCTCTGTCGACTAAAAACTCTGTGCTTCTGCTGACTCTGCCTAGTCAGTCCTTCTCTGTGCTCTTCAGTATCTAACTGCTCTAGCCTCTGTGACTTTGATCTCTGACTACATCGATCCCACTGAGTCTTCCCGCTGCATCCGTGCTGTTGCTGGTCCTTTCTCCCAGCGCTTCACCTCCTCTCATCATGTTGCATCGTGCTGCCCACTGCTGCACTGCAACTCAGTTACTGAGAAGTAAGTAATTGATCTCCCAATTGACCTCCCTGTTGGGCTAGAAACACCCTCTGATGTTGAAGCTTCCTTCTGCCACTCCATCCGCATTTGTCTCTACCCACTCAGCCAGTCCTGCTACTCCTCGTCGAGGCTTCCATAGCAAGGTATAATCAAAGAGGTTGGGTACCTCAAGGATCCTGCCCCTATTTCAGCTTCCTTGGGACTATCACTTCACATCGCCCCACCTCACACCTGGAGGTATGGCTGAATGTGATCCCTCTACCCACTTGGTTTGAAATTTCCCCATATTGGAGGTCTCTACATGAGTGGATGCCTTGACTCGGTCTCCTCTCAGCATCTCCAATTGTGGCTCCTCCACAATTGTCTGAGACTTCTTCTGGGGCTGCATGTTGAGAGGTAATTTACTCTCCCTCTCAACCACCAAGTCTCTAACCTTTGCCTTGCTCCTCAAGGCTTTGCATGCATCTTGAACCTCAAGAGCATACAGGTTCTTGGCTAGCACACCAATCTATTTCATTTGTCTCGCCGTCACGAAATTTTCGGGAAAAAGAGTTGATTTTAAATCAGCGATATCTCCCTCATATGAACTCCAATTCAGCCGATTTTTTTTTTGAATTTGGGTCTTTTTCCGCAAGGAATCCAGATCTGCTCTGAAAATTCATGGACCAAAACTCAAAACTTCAAAATATCCTCTAGTATATTGTTCACTGCTCCGATAAACTCAGCTTCGATACCATGTAGAAATTCTCACTGTAGATCACCTGATAATGCAATGTAGCTAAAGCAAAATACTTGATCTACTTCTACAAACAAACTTGTGGAAGCTTAATTGATTTTGAGCAAGATCAAATAGAACACATATAACAGATGAAGAAGAAATCAATCACACATGAACACAGAAGAATACTCTGGGGAAAGCCTTAGCTAAAAACCCCGCTATCTGTATTATCATACAAGTGGAAATATCTTAGGATTACACAAAGCTTTAGCTCACAAGCTATCTAGCTCTCAGTACAATCCCTCTCTGCTGCTCATAGACAACACATATGCCTTCCTTTAGTCCTCCAAGCCTCCTATTTCCTTGCGCAATTTCTCCTGGGTCCTCAAGCTGCCACCTGTGTGTAATAATCCCTCACACACTGCTCTGACCTCTAAAATAACTGCACAATCCTGAAGGAGTGAATTCCTTCTGCATGGATGAGTTTCCTTTATAGGAAAATTCCTCCAACTGATAGTACATTGTCCCTTCCTTTAATCTCAACTGGGTCTTTCTCTGAACTGACATGCATGAGTTATTTATGAGAGAATATTCAGTTATCTGGAGAACACTAGTTTCATGCATGCATGCATTAATTGACTGAACTCACAATTAGTTCCTCCAATTGTTTGGAACTAATTTAACTGGACTTAACTCAGTTAACTGAGCTAACTAATTACAACTCAAATATAACTCATCCTTATCTCCTTAATTAAGGGATAACTTCCTCAATCAAAGGGATAACTGTTGCATGTCTTCACAAAGACTTCATGTTTGATTTTCTCCAACTAATTAACTCAAGATGAATTAATTAATTATTTTTCAAACAGTCGCTGAGACCAAATTCGAATTTTAATTCTCAATTTTAATTCAGGGATTAATTAAAATTGGAATATATCCTGAAATGCTATCTATAGCAATGTTATTTTTAGCATTTCTATTTTTAGCATTTTTTGTTGCTATTTTCAACACTGGTACCTGAAATGTTATCTATAGCAATGTTATTTATAGCATTTCTATTTTTAGCATTTCTATTTTTAGCATTTCTTGTTGCTATTTTCAACACGTTTGGAGTATTTCTTTTCTTTCTATACCTCTGGGCACATGACATGTTTCAGTCAGGGGCTTCAAATGATATTTTTCTCTTAACTTTGTCAAGTTGGGTTAGTCTACCTAGGGATTGGCTTCAATTTCCTCCTTCCTACCGGGTCGCTGACCTCCAAGAGGGGCTCATTATTCCTTGGGTTGGGTGGTGGGTCATGATTTTGAGCGCTCTTGGAATTTTTAGTGGCAAGGACGTTGTGATAGGGATTCCTATGGAGAAACTCCCCTTATGAATGCATCTTGACTCTAGCCAAACTACACCAGGGGGCTTGACTAGTGGGCTACCCATAATGACTTGCAACCGCGGTAGATGTAGATGGGGAAGGAGGGAATGTGGGAAATCTAGTTGCACCCAACCAAGCTTGTCTCAAGCTGAGGTTCAAACTTAGGAGGCGGCTACTACTTTTCAAAATTAAACCTCCCCTAGCACTGAAGCTGATATTCGAATATTATATTGAATAATGAACAGGGAAAGAAAACCTCTCTCTGATTTAGAGCTTATCGGTGAAGTCTCCCACTAGTTACCAGACCCTAGTCACACTAGGGGGAGGAAAACTCAATACATTTATTCGGCTACTTTACACTGACAACTCAAGACTTTGTTGGGACAAGTCCTCAAGGAAAAACATGAGGAATGTAATGAAATAATTTCCTTCCTCAATGACCTTCAGAGAAATCAGTGGCAAATCATAGGATCATCTGGCGCGCTTGAAGGCTCACATTAACTGTCTAGATGCTCACCTAGAGAAAATGGAGTGGCATGTCCAATGCAAATTCCCTCAGTCTCCACCCCTAAGTTCTAGCCCGATGAATCTAGGGTCGACAACTTCTTCTGACACTTAAGGACTACATGATGTGTGAAAATCTTGATAGTTAACTAGTTTATGGGTTCTCTTTTGTTTTGGATATCTTAGTCTTTTTTGGATAATGTAAAAATTATCGTAAACCAATTGTCAGCCAATAACGCTAGTAGGAGTGCGGCTGGAAGAATTTTGAAAACTGCAAACTATTATGTAACATTTTGGTTTATAAAAATGACTCCAAATTTATATATATATATATATATATATATATATATATATAGATATAATTCTTTTAAAAATATGTGGGTGTAATTTTTTATGTTTATAATAAACAATAATTTAAAGTTTAACATTTTGGTTTATAAAAATGACTCCAACTTTATATATATATATATCTATATATATATATATATATATATATATATATATAATTCTTTTAAAAATAGGTGGGTATGTAATTTTTTATTTTTATAATAAAACAATATTTAAAGTTGTATTAATAAAAAAAAATGTGTAGTTTCAAAAAAAAAAAACTTAATTTGGTTTCTACATCTTCTAAATTAGTATTTATAGTTTGGGTGCTATGCAAAAATTAGTCGTCAACCACATTATCATAGAGTATCTTAGGGTGGAGAGATCTACAAAGTTCAATAGATAAGCAAGAAGGTCTTAGGGTAGAGAGATCTACAAAGTTCAATAAATAAGCAAGACCTATTATTACTTTATTAGTTTTGCTTATAAGAACAATGAGAGTGTTTATTAACTTCCTTCTCCACACTCTCATTAACTTCCTTCTCCTAATCTATAATAGTCATAATATGTTTAGTAGTTTTTATTTAGAGATATTTTTTACTCTTATCAGCTTATGCTTACTTAGAATCAACTTGCTCTTTCCATGCTTATATATAATCAATTACTTTTGCTAATATTACATGGCACTAATTGTTATTGAACAATGTACCACACTCCTATTAACCTCACAAACCTCCCAATATCCATGGATAAGAGGTGCACCTTTCCATAGTTTCCCAAAGCATAGAGAAATATGAGACTAGTTCCTTACATGAAGCTTGCAAAGGGCAAGCTCGTTTCCTCTCAAAGAAAATTCAAAATGAGAAATGAAGTAGGGAAATAAAAAACTAATTCATTTAATTTCAAAGTTAAGAAAAGGATGTGTCACTATATGTAAATCCCTTGATGAGATTTTATGACAAGTATGGTGAACATGAAGAATTAACTCCTTCCAACCCATTGTATGGATAAGAATTTCACATACACTACCGTTAATGACTTGGACTTGGCTGTAGTGAGAAGCCATTATAGTTGATTAACCATCCAATCGGCTTGGTGTATATTCTTCTCACATGAAAAGTGAGTTTTTTCAAATGTTCTCGGTAATACAATGTTTTATGATAGATGTGTGATGATGCCAAGGAGAGAGAGCTCATCATTGGTTAACAATCTTATGATTATAATAAAGCCCGAGAATAACTCATCCCTTCGTGTCATGTCTTTAAGAACCTTGATTCCTTGGCACATTATTAGTTCTTCTACATTGTTATTAATGGTTCACCCCGAAGCCATGGAAATTTCAGTTTTTAATCTTCTTTGGCATCTAAAATAATCCACATACCCACCACTCCAAAAACATCATAGATTGCTTGAAAGTAACTTTGGAGCGAATATATATTTATGGGAGTTAGACTAGTGTGGGAAAGAAATGTACCAAAAGATTCCAAAACAAAAACATAAAGGGAATTAAATAATGTATTTATTTATAATAATTCAAAGAAAAGAAAAGATATGGGAAATGAAGATAATTTTTCGAAACGATGTAGGTTACTTATAACATAAAATTAATTAACCAATGAAATATAATAACTCCTTAATTGTCACAAGGGAATAATTATGAGATTAGGTATCATTTACTTATATATATATATATAGGTAAATTTGTTTATAAATATAATTATGAGATTAGGTATCATTTACTTATTTATATATATATTTTTAAATTTGTTTAAATATTTATATTGATAACTGAAAATATTATATAAGATATTAGAGTGAGAGTTTTTTCATTCTATTAGTAGTTTTTGAGTAAGGTGAGTTCACTATATCATATTCATAGAAAAGAGTATTGTTGACAAAATTTAACAAAAAGTGATTAAAGGTGACTCCACCATACCAGCTACATAGAGTAAGACACTATTGACAAACTTTGTAAAAAATGACTACCTAACAGCATATCGAAAAGACTATTGTTTATAGACATAAAACTAGACAAGCATGAACTGTAAACATACTAAAAACCATAGAGAATAGTAAGATTAAGTAAAAACACTCGAACATGTCGATTCCTTCGATCTTCAAAACTGGCGTTGCTTGCTTGACGAACATTTTAGTCAAGAATGATAACTGGTGAGCACATGGAAATGTTTGCATAAGTATTGTTCTTAGGCAAAGCAAAGTTTGCATGAATAGTGTTGAGAGGTGTAACATTGATAATTGTTGCCTCTTCTTAATGGTCATTTGAATCAGTGTCTAAGTCTGAAACTACAAAACGTTCCACACAACTCAACCTTACCACTATATCATCAAGATTATATCTAATGTCCCGCAATATTCTCTTAATCTCCTCCTCGCCAAAAAAGAGTTTGTAGTTATCAAGTTGCTTATCACAGATAACCATGCTAAGCAACGTCTCCTTTTGACAATGGTGGGTGATGGAGTGAAGAAAATGAATTCTTCTTCTCTGAAACTTTCCTGGATTCGACACCCATTTTAAACTGCTTCCACCTATCTCTGAGTCAGAGAAATATTTGCGATCTCCAAATTCCTTGGCTTCCAGGTTTAGAATTTCCTTTTTGACCTAAAGAGGGGCAGCCTCAAAGAAATTCGTCACGGATTCCCACCTAAAAAGGTGCCTTTGCCTTGAGGAGGATGCCTTTGGAACACCACCCCGGGGAACGAGTAATCATTGGCATGGAGCCATGTAATACCTGTAGACAAAACACTTGACTACCAACACAGAAAAACAGAAAATGACCCCAAGTAATGTCTCGCCAAGAGTGTAGTTTCACTGGGATGCAAAAGGAAACTTAATTGTAGAACAAAAGAAGAAAGTGGGGTAGTAGAGGAGGAGTAATTGATTCCTTTTGTACACTCACTTTGATGACTATACCAAAGTTGTGACTACTTGCAAAGACAAATATTGGGAAAAACCATAACCAATTTCAGAACTAAATGGAAAATGTCCTGGAATACCAAACCCCATAGCCAAGAATTGGGCAGTTAAAAGAAAACCCAGTTGGGTCATAGGCTTGTATGGCCATTGTTATGAATAAATATATAGGAAATAATGTAAACTAATGTAAATGATAATAACCATAAATAATTATTAGTTAATTAGTAATTAGGTTGAAGAGTCATGTCTAAATGAGACATGACTCTCCATGAAGATACACCTGCTTGGTATATAAGAAAGCCTCTCGTTTTCATTGTAACATAATTCATATTCACACATTTAATATATAATTTTTGTATCATCATGGGTATCTTTATATTCCAAGTCTTCTGGAGTAATTAATCTGAAGAAGGAACTTTGTTCGCTTCATTTGGTATCAGAGTCACATCTGATCCCGAATTTTAGCCATCAAAACCCATCAACATTGTTGTCGTCAAGACTCAAGTATTTCGCTACGAAGTGGGAGGTTCTCCATTCAACCAATTTCGCTACTAGGCCTTTGGCCATTAAAAAAAAAATATATATATATATATATATATATATATATATATGAGAAAAGCTATTTAAAAATAAAAATAAAAATAAAAAAAAGAATAAAGAAGAAAAGTATATAAAAAAAAAGAGGAAAGGAAATAATATATTCTAAACACAAAAAAAGTGTGTATATATATATATATATCAAGAAGTTATATAAAATAATTACAAAACAAATTAAACAACAACACAGGCACCCGACTTCGACTTTGATAGTCGGCCTGAACAACAACCACTATCCGATCGATACACAGCTAGGGTGATTTGCAACCAGACATCCAACTACACTCAGTGCCTGCTTTGGTCACCAGCCACCACCACCAGTGATGCCCGATCATCGCATCTCCCTGCACTAACCTCTACACAGTGACTTCCCCGTTGTTGCCCAAATCACATCTATGTATCTGCACCAACAGCCATCCTGTCATCGCCCCCAACCAACCGCCATCCTGTTGCCGCCCCCACCAGCTTCGTGCAACAGTGGTTGTTCCTGCGACCAAATCCGACCACTACCCGCGTCGACTATCTCCCCGTGACATTCTCATTCCACCACCAACAAATGATTGCCTCTGCAATCAACCACTAAGTCGTATGCCCTTCGCTGCTCAATTTGCCTGTGTATATGCAACTTATCCGTCCCCGCTACAACAAATTCTCGGCGTTGTTGTGACCTCTCCACACAGACACTGTTAAAAATCTAACTCGAAGGGTTTCGATATATTAAGCATTGTTTGGGATCTGAATTGATAACTGTTGGCTGCCATCAAACATTGCGATTTCAAGATTGTGTCGATTGGAGAATAAACTAAGAAGAAAAAAATTATACTTATATAATTGAATTCAGGAAAATATTTTACCTTCACATGCATGGTTATTTAAAAAAATGAATTATTTAATAAAAGTAAAGTAAGAAAATATATGTATTCCTTGATATTTAAAATAAAATAAAAACAGTGGTTGAAAAGTTTGAAAGCATTAAGTTGCTTTTTAAATTTAAAAGGGAAAAGTGTCACATTTTCTTATAAGAAAAAGTGCCACATATTCTTATAAAGATAAAGGGGGTTACATAGGGAAAATAATAAAGTATACCAATTATATCATGTGATCATTTAATTAATTAATTGATTTATTAAAATTAATTAATTAATTAATTTGATATATATATATATATATATATCTCAAGAAGGATATTTTTATAAGAGATAGAAAAGGTCATACAAGGAAAATAATAATATTTTATTATAGAGATTAAAAAGGGGTTATCTTCAAAAGCTTTAATTTCATTTTGAAAAAGGCAAATTGAGTATAACTCAAAAGGAAAAGAAGGAAAATTCTCCTATAAAAGTATTCCAATTGTAAATTTTAAATTATTTACATTAAAAGGGTGTATCCAAAGGAAAGAGATTAACATCGCCATTAATCCAAACATTGAAGATAATTATGTTAATATTAATTTAGCAAATCAACTATTAATTCTAGAATAAATATAGATGAACGAGAAGGTTGTTTTGGTTGAAAAGAATATGAAATTAATTATTTACAAGTGACAATTGATCATTATGAGTACATATCTAAATTTTGTGTTGTAACTATGCTTGACAAAGAGGTTGACATAATTTTTGGTCGACCTTGGTTCAAGGAATTAGGTACATTCATTCTAAACATAGAAAACAAATTCTTGATGTTCCCTTACAAGAAGAAGATGGTCATGTTCCAAGACATGACAACAAAATCAAAACTGATAATGCCTTCAGCAAAGGATCTTAAGGATATTTTGAAACTAATGTTTCAAGAGAATCCATAAACAGTATCAGAGAAGCAGAAAGAGCTTGAAGAAGTCATATCAAAAAAAAATAAGGAAAATTCATGTTTGAAGAAGCATAATCAGAAGTTACTTACACAAGTAAGAAAATGTAAAGCTAAAAAACACCAATTAGAACAAGAAAATGAAATTTCTGAAAAGAAATTCAACGAAAGTTTATCAGGAAAAGAAGAGGAAAGTTTATGCTTAATGAACCTTAACCAAAGGTTATTAGAACAAATCAAGTGTTTAAAAGATGAAAAGCTTGAATACCAAAATCAAATTGACTCACAAAATGAAGAACTTTTTCGTCTCAAAAACCATAATCAAAGTCTACTCACTCAAATTAAGAAACTTAAGGATGGTAAGAAATCATTGAAAAACAAATTACAAGAACTTATCATAGAAACTGTTGAAATCTTTAGTCCAACTGGAAGAAAGAGGAATTAATACTGAACTAATCAATAGAAGAACTCAAGAAGAGGATCAATCAGTGGAAGGAAAAACACATTCACATGTTACAATCCAGATGATGAAAATTCCAAACAAAGATTATTTACCTAACTCAAAAACCGTAGTACCAGAAGGAAATCAGAAAATTTCCACATACCTAATAAGGGAAAGTCAAACCAAAAATCTTCCCTATCAACATCTGAATCATGAGAGCATAAAACTCAACCAAGCTACGTATCAGGACCATTCAGAACAGAAACAACAAACTGATGTTTCAAAGAATAGTGATGTAACCTCAATCCAGTCCTATGATGACAAGTCGTTACAAAATTCCAGTGATCAGAATATTACACAGAAAATTAATCTAGGATGGTCTAATCCCTTCTCAGTGCGACGGTTTTGTTTGTCACTTAGAGGATCATATCCTCTTGCTTCGATGAAGATGAAAATTCCGATACAAGAAGACATTCGAAGAAAAAAAAATCAAGCCTTTCATCAGTAAGCTTTGAGGACAAATCTTTTTGAGGAGGAAGCCAATGTTATGAATAAATATATAGGAAATAATGTAAAATAATGTAAATGATAATAGCCATAAATAATTATTAGTTAATTAGTAATTATGTTGAAGGGTCATGTCTAAATGAGACATGACTCTCCATGAAGAGATACTTGCTTGATATAAGCAAGCCTCTCATTCTCATTGTAAAAGCATTCTTATTCAGACATTTTAATATAAATATTTGTATCTTCATGGATATCTTTATATTCCAAGTCTTTTGGAGTAATTAATATGTAGAAGGAACTTTGTTCACTTCAGACATTGGGGATAAAACCGCAGCCAATTAAAAGGACAGACCAGTCCCCATATTATGCAAAAATAAAACGAAGAACATTGAGAAAGAGGACGACCCTGGTTAGTCCTGAGGTTAAGACTACTTAAGGAAACAAAACATTGAGAAACCTGACAATGAGAACGACCACGAAAGAAACTTAGTGCAACGAATTGAGGATAAAGAAGTGATAACTAACCTTCAAACACTCTTATGATCATATGCTTTAGCCACCATTTGTAAAGAGTCATAGAGGCTTGGAGTTGACGAGCTACCACTACCATAACAGTAAGACATCCACCTTTCCACCACCTTGCGAGCAACTTAAGGCCAATATAACGCATTACAAATGTTAGGAGATTGGTATGATGAATGAGATGAAAACCACAGAACCTGCTAGATAAGGGCCAAGTGTCTAGGTTGAGCCAGAGCTCAACCATACCAAGGCAATGTCACATGATGAGCTCATAAATGAGCATAACCCGCATGTCAGAGTGTTCCCATCCTGTAACCAATCTGCGATGGAAGGAGCTCACCATATTAGAGCAGATAGAAGGAATAATCTTGTTGATGATCCCAGAGCATATGAAAATCCTAAGCCACAGTTACAAACATTTAATTTGAGGGGACCTAGGCAGGTGATCCCAAGTACATGGAGCGTCAAACGCCAAACGCATTCCATGTGAGGCCAAGTGTAAGGCCTGATTCTCACATTGAGGGTTGTCAATCCATTGGCCATACGAAAAACACGCATGTAGCTTATTACTATGATCGGAAAAATGCATTGATGGGAGAAGTTGAACACCATATTTAGCATCATCGTAAGTTATAACACCTGCCAAAAGTCAATTGTCGAAAAAGATATGCTCTTGACAGAAAAAGGTATTAACATTTACATATTGTCAACTTACCTAAGGAATCAAGTGAGCACCATAACAAGGGTTGATAAATATACTTACATATAATAACTCCTTAATTGTCACAAGGGAATCAATTATGAGATTAGGTACCATTTACTTGTTCATATTCTTCCCAATAGAAAAAGGTATTAACCTTTACATACTGTCAACTTACCCAAGGAATCAAGTGAGAACCATTAACAAGGGTTGATAAATCTACTTACTTTACACATGTTTGGTTGAAAAGAGTTATAGCCAAATTCATAATTGGCCCAACATGTCTTCATTGAATTCTTGTAAGCAAGATTATAAAAACACTAAAAAGTAATTATGTGGGAAAGATTGTGAAAACATTAAACAATTGGATTCATTGTTATAAGTATATACTCTTAATTATATTTTTCAAGTCAAGAAGGAACAACATGAGCCATGGAGGGAAATATTGGGAAAACACTTAACAAATGGATTCATTGTTTGTGGGTATATATTTTTAACAATATTTTCCAAGTGAAGAAGGGACATCATGGCCATGGAGGGATCATAATCTAGGTTTATTTTAAGTTATTATTAAAATACTTGATTGTAGTTTACAAAGAATTGTCTAACCAAGTTGTTGGTTATTAATTTTAGGTTTTTTTCTTTTTCTTTTTCTTTTTGTATCCCATAGGAACCTAGTAGCACGCCAAACATGTAACTACTAGTAAACCTCTGGGGGTATATGACCTGTCCTCCTCTCTGTAAACCGGGTCACAACAAGGGGGATTTGAAACTTGGATATCTCAATTTTATCAAGACTCACATTACCTCGATCACCAATTGAGCTACCCCCTGGGATGTTATTAATTTTAGTTTAGGTGGGACTCAAATTTCTAGTTTTTTAATTATTATTAATATATTTGATTGTTAATCACAAAAAATTATTTAACTAAACTATTGGATTTTTCTGTTAATTTAAATATTATAAATAATAAATCCTCATATTCGAGTGTTTGACAAGATGCAGACATGCACTCTCAGACCAATCGGTGATGCTCTCCACTTGGTTGCATCCTCAATCTAAGTGGCTTTAATATGTATTAAATTTCTCACAAGGTGAAATTTGTCCTTGCACGCATGTCCATCTACCTTGCCTGTCAAACCTGTGAGTATAATTCTTTGCGCATGATCTCCCTGCATTTCATTCCTTTAGTCATCTTACTTAGGGCCTGGTCTCTCACGCTAGATATTCCTCTTCCCATGTCCTTCGCTTCTCTTGAGTCTCACTCTATGTCCCTCGACCTTTGTAATTTCGCCATGAATCAAGAAGGGAGTCGCAAGCGCTACCCTAACAAAGGGAGGGGTTGATGGCGTCCCCCAACCACCTTCGATGACTCCACAACAACCGATTTGTTTGAATATGGCATACCCACCCATATAAGGCATCAGGTGTTGGATTCTAAAGTGATGGACATGAGTCATGTTCGGGCCACGTTCTGGTCTCTTCACAACCTCTTAGATTGCCAGCTTAAGGAAAGGGAGCATGAGAAATCAAGATCTACAGGGTTGATTGTTGATCTCTCAACCTATCATAGCCACGCCTCCTCCTCCCTTAAACGGCTAGCCAGTAACTTAAAAATTGACTTTCCGTCAAATGTGCCTTCCCCCTTCGAGTTATCCTTCTGTGGGATCGTCTTCTCCCCCTACCATACAAGCCCTTGCAGCTCGTCCCTCTCCCTCTCGTGCTTTGCCTCCCCTTACAGTAGATTCCCCCCCCCCCCTTCCCCCCCTCAACCAAGCCCCTATGGTTGCTACATTCTTGAAGAATTTCTAGATGACTCGAGCAATGCCCAGGCTGAAGGCAACGCTCAGGTGCAAGGTTTCTCCAGCATTGCTTCAATGTAGCTCTACTGCGTCCGGGGCTCCACAGGACGACATTAGCTCCCAAGACTACATGAAGTACTTCAGGTCAATCAATTTTGGCACTTTTGTTCAGTTAGCAGGTAATTGGCACAAAGATGTTAGGCTCTCGGTTTTAAATTTTGATTTTTGTCAATGCCTCATAAGTTGTAAGCATCACCAGCAAAACTTTTGTCTCTAGTTTCCCCTTCTAGGGGCAGAGAATTTTTGGGACTTTTCTCTGGTTTCCCTGCACAGAGGCAGAGGTTTCCAATGGGTGAGAGCTTTAGTTTCACCATGCTCTCAAGACTGTATACTATGTATTTGTTTTGTTTTAATATAATGTAAATATATTTACTTACAAAAAAAATATTATAAATAATAAAATTAATTACAAATATAAAATTGATTTATTTATATTTCAAATTATTAAACAACATAGATTATAATTTTATAAACAGTTTCAAATAAATAAAATTAAAATTATTTGTTTTTGTCGACCAAAATATTTTCATTAATTCATAAAAAAAAGTACAACAAATAAACATGAATCCCAATGCTCTCCTAGTTTCACTTCGACTGGATTTGTTAACCAGGAGAGAGGTACAAAAACTGAGAAGGAAGTGTCATTTTTTACATGATCCCCAAACACAAAAAAAGTCAGATTTCCCAAAACACATGAAGAACCAAAAAACAACTAGTAGACAACATAAGTCAAGGGCGAAGATCTAATGCATGAACAACATTCAAGGCCGCAGTAAGGCCAGGATTCTTGTGAGCATGAAATTCGATGAGGGCGAGGCACGTCTCCATCTCTTCCAAACGTTCACTAGCTCGTCATTGGCTCTGGCACAAAGACACTAGACGGTCCAAAATGTCCCAATAATTATAGTTGATGTCATTGAGGAATGCAATCACCTCATTCTTGTCTTCATATTGTTATTATTGAATGTCTTCTAAAGTGGTTGAGATGTTGTTCAACTGCTCAGCTATAGAATCCATTGTGGGTGGTTGCTCTACTTAGCCCAGCGACTGGGCCACTTCCCCCACAACATCCGCGCCACCAACCACATTTTCATTCACTACCCCCACCCTACAAACCCACTCCCCTAGTTGTCCTTGAGGTCCTGCTCCCTATCAGACTCGACTGCGTTGATGCATGATGGCCATTGGGCCTCCAAGACACTAGGAAGGAGTCTTTGAATTACAGGGAGAAAACAACTCACTCCCACAGGTCCATCTGCTCCAATCCTCAAGATAAAACGAAGTCACTCTATAATTCCAATATCTCATGTCATGTTTGACGCACTAGAAATGACACTGGCCCTTATGGTAAGTAAAATTGACACTAGCACCAATATAGGGATTCCCTACGAAGTCTTTGAGGAAAAAAATGTTGCCCAAATGCTTGCCTCTTAAAGCCCAGTTCAAAACTTCGCCATAGAACAGCATGCTCCAAGGGAAGGAACTAAACTGAGCATAACTATTGGACACCTAATCCTCTATGGGTTAGTGTAGAATTTGAACAGCCATGAGAGTCCAAGAGACCTTGGAATGTGGAACCCAATGGTCACACGAATGTACTATACATGTATATCATTGTCAAATAATAGATACAATCTCATGTTTATCTTTCCTATTTTGTCCCCGCCATGTGTGTGTCTAACATGGTATAAGAGCAGGTGATCTCCTGCCCTGCTCATATTTGAGCCACTGGTTTTGTGGCCTCTTTGTGCATGTTGGTCGTATTACTTGCAGCATATATATTAACCAGTGTTACCACCAGTGTCAAACTCCTTCGCCATATCGGTTATAATGTATCCCTCTGATTCGTTATTAACCTCCGAACTCGTTTCCTCTCTCCACTGCGCAACAAAAGTGGTTGAACTTGATCACCACTTCCTGTAGAAAAGGCATATAAGTTTCTAAGCTTTTGTGGCGAATGGTTAGTTTGTCCCCCGCTTTCTGATTCAGATCTGTCTACTGGTGTAATGATATCCATCTCACTTCTCTCGTTGAAGGAACCCTCTACATTAATGTACTTTGGCCCATTTTCAGGCAACAGAGAATTGTCAAGTATTGCCTGGGCATCAGCAATAACTGAATCATTATCATCTACAGCATACAAAATTTTTTGAATGGCCACTACCACTGGAAACTGCTCCAACTCTTCATTTTGAATTAGGATTTCTATATCTCGAAGTTTAGCAAAGTAGAAGTCCCTTTCATTCTCCAAATTGCTCACAGAAAGCTTTAATTCTACAACCTGTTCAGTCAAAGCTTGAACGTGTTCTACATAAACATAGCCAGGAGGAACTAAAACATGCTTCCCTTGCTTACTTCCACTTGGGCCAGCCCCAAATCCATCTGTACGTCGAATTGCTAAAGATGAGCTAGATTGAACTGATTTTAAAACTCCTCCAATGCCCTTGTTCTATGATGAGCATTGCATTGAAGACATTCCCTTTCTGTGGACTTCCTTTCCTCCTTTACATCTTCTCTCCATGGGATTATAATTGCTATTCATTATTCCACCTGTTGCAGAATCACAATACTGCTTCAACCATTGGAGAAGCTCCAGATTGTCCAACGGCCAACCTTTAACAAGTTTATTAACCTCTATATGCTTCTCTATCTTTAATTTTGAAAATACTTCTTGCAGCAATTTGTAATTCTGGATCATATCGTATTTTGTCTTTGCCTCGAAATTCACCTTGTGCATAGGGACAACTCCTGGGTGCGATCATACCTCGACTGTTCAACTTCCACATAGTCCATATGTTGAATATCACTGTGTGAATCTACTCCCACATTGGTGGTATCCTTCCACATTAGTATCCACTCCCATTTTTGGACTATAATACTATTACACAGTGTATTCACCATTACATACTCCAAATGTTGCCTACCCATATGCACTAATTCCGGCATATGCTCTCTCTTTTCCTGCAACCATATGCGTTATTACCTTTGCTTTCTCAACGATGGATTTGAGAACGTCAGGATTTGTGAGAATGTGATGGCCATGACTCTTGTGAGCTCAGCTTCTGGCTCCAACTCCTCCCATACACAAAAGGTCGGTAGAAGCTCCCGCTTGGGACAATGGCGCTCCAAATTCTCGCCTTTTTCAATCGAAGGAAGCTGCCAAACATTGTCCACATTATCGCGACACGGGACATAGTCTCTCATGAATGGTGAACAAAAGTCGATTTAACCGATCAGCCCACCACCTCGTGGCACCTCGCTGGAAGTCCCAAAGACATCGATGTACCAGCTCTCGTTGCCGTCATTTATCGATGTGAATGAAGATCGAGACAAATTAAAAGAGCCCCGTGCTGTGAATAGCTCTCAGAGACTACAGTGAGTTTGAATGAAGATATGCTGAAAGGATTGTAGAGGTTGGCTTTCCAGTTAATTCCTAAGTAGAAGCAGTGGACTGCGACCAAAATGAGGGTGAAGGAGTTGCTCAGTCGAGGCTTTGTGACCCAAAATTCAGACGCCATTTTGGAGTTTGAGAGTAGGATTTGTGCATCGATATTAAATTCCCATGGAGAATTTTAATATTTCATTGAAGTTATTATATGCATTGGCATGTCCCTCAATTATTTAAAATTCCGGCATATGCATTGGTTAGTTGATGTGTTGAATTTAGTGGCATACTCATTGCACAGTTTGTGTAGCAGTATTTAAAGTGTTGTTAGTTGCAATGATAATCCAACAAATTTTGTGCAATTTCTAGCCTAAGGTATTAAGATTGAAGAAAATGGCTAGGATTGATAGAGTTGTTGTTGGTGTAAAACAATTCTTTTTGGATTATTGACCGCTTTAAAGGGCTATTTCACACTGGTTATTTGTTGCACATTTACAAAATATTTTGCAGTGACATTGTATTGCGAGTGAGTGTTAGTTCTTCTCTACAGGTTCATAATTGTGATAAGTTTTAAGTGTAATTTCGACGATGGATAAAATAACCAAAACTGGTGAGGTATTAGAGTTCTTAAAAACTTTGATACATTCCTTTGATCATGACACAGTAAGAATCAACAAAGCTTCTCTTGTTGACATTAGAACCTGTTTGCAAAATGCACAAGAGAAGATAGAATTTTTGGAGCTTGAATCTCAGCTTCAACAAAAGGAATTAAAACAGAGTCATCATTCTGAACCTGTTTCTATTTAGAACATTGAAACAAACTCCCATAAGCAGCAAGTTGATTAAGATCCAGTGCCCAATGAAGTAGCAGAATTGCATGCAGACGCAGAAATTCAGCCAACACTTCCCAAGCCAATCATCAGACCTTGGGAAGAGCTTGTCCATAACAAGCACAGAACAGGTCTTGGATATGAGAAGGACGTGTCCTTTCATATTCCAGATTACTCAAAGCCCATCCAGTTTCAGAGTGTCGGATTCCTTCATGATAATTCACATTCAGTTGTTCCAAATTCATCTCCGGATGTTCCAAATTCTGATCCTCTTCCACAGCAGCCATAACAAGTTGTTAAATTCCAACACTATGACCGAGTTGGCCATATGAAAGATCATTGTTTTGATCTTCATCCATGTAAGCATTGTCATAAAACCAGTCATTCTTCAAACAAATGCTTCAGAAACAAACCTCCTGCAAGAACAAAAATTAATCTTGGATGGATCACTTCTTGGCAATGGGCATCAACAGCCAAGAAGATATTTCAGTCATATGTCTGAACTTGTTCTAGAGTATTGAACAGTCTTGCAGTTGAGTTTTCTCCATCATGTCACCTTATATCTGACAGCGATGGAAATGATGGTCATCTACAAGCTTCAAAGCCACATCAAGCGAGCCTGAGCCACAACCTACCACACCAGATTCAGATTTGTAGCCAGAGACAAAGATCCCTCTGATCATGCCTTCAGTTGGTGATGCCTCTTCAAAGAATCGGGGACACTTCCTCTAGCGGAAGGCTTCATCTTCTTGCCAGTTTTGGAAGAGTTCTAGGAATTGCATTAAGCATTCCAGAGTTGGTGGTAATCCTTAAACCGTCACAGGTTGAGACCTCCCTTTTTAGGTTGAGGTTCTCCCTTTTATGCGGGGTGAGACCTCCCTTTATTGGTTGAAGGTTTCCATCTTCAAAACATTAGGAGTGCTTACTCTAGCAGAAAAACCTCAGCTTCATGCCAGAATTGGAAGAGTTCCGGGAACTACACTAAGCATTCCAATGTTGGTGGTCATCCTTAAACCACCGCCCTTTATACCAACATTTCAAAGAACACATTCAGCCTAGTGTTGCCATGCATTTTTGCACATTTTGTATTACATCTCTCTTCTTGGACTCATACATAACCCTTCGAATTAAGGGGGGGAATGTTGGACACCTAATCCTCTATGGGTTGGTGTAGAATGTGAATAGCCATGAGAGTCCAAGAGACCTTGGGATGTGGAAGCCAACGGTCATACGAATGTACCATAAATGTATATCATTGTCAAATAATAGATACAATCTTTCCTATTTTGTCTCCGCCATGTGTGTGTCTAACAATACCAACCATGTTCCAAACACAAAACCAAAATGAGAATTAAACCAAACAGGAGGTACCAAGCTTACCATGTCACCACCGAGTGTCTGAAGGATTCTCCTAAATCTAAGTTACGCATAATGAAACCATGCAACAGGAGCTCCAATCCAAGTTTTAGGAGGGCAGCTCATGCATCCACAGACCCTCTACCTTAGATCCCACACCACCCTGAAAGCCACTCGAGCAAGCACAGAACAAGGAGAATTAAACCATCCACCAACACCATTCAGAGTAGGCGGCTTTTGAAACCAACGGGCATGCACAGGTGGAAATTATGTGCATACACAACATTCGTAAAGTCGCTCTCCTTATCTCCCATACCAAGAGACCAAAAATGGATGCAACTGCAGATCATCCAAGATATTAAACGAGGGTTCATCTTCTCGATGCTTCGACCATTTTAGTGCCACTTGAGTAAACCTATAAGGAGATAAGCCAAAAATACAATTAAAAAAAATAGTTTTCTTCTTTTCCCTCCAAAATTCATAACTCGTATTTTATTATTTTAACTATTATTTTATTATTTTGACTTAGGAGACCAGTTTTAGGCTGAAATTTCCTCTAATGCAAGGGAAAATAGAAAGAAAATAAAGGAAAATGAAATAAAAAAGAAAAAAGAAAGGAAGAGACACTAGACATCAATGATAAAAAGGCACTTGAGAAAGAGTTGGCAACTTTTGATTAGTTTTCAGTTGTAACAACTTTAGTTTTGCTAAGGAAGGAATCAAACTCCAAGAGAGAGAACAAGCGAGGGAGCAAGCAAGAAAGGAAAGTAAGGGAGCACAAGAGGAAGTTTGGACAACAACAAGTAAGGGCTGAAAATAGTTCTGGATTTTCACGTAACAATGTGCATGTGTGATTTAGCATGTTGGGATTTGAATGCATGGTACATGCATTTGTTTATTTGGTTAATTTGTTTTCATTGGCATGGGATTTTCCTAGATTGACAATGGTTTCAGTCTTTCCTTGCCATTTCCTGGATAACCATGATGTAGTGGGTTCCTTGTTTTGGTTAAGCTTTGGATGGCAGGTAGATTTCGGATCTTGGTTGGGGTGGTCTTAGGAAAATTCCCAAGGGTCGAGGGCGAAGATGGGCTTTCTCCTGTAACTCTTGGCGGGTGGGTGGAGACAAGAAAATTCTTCTAGGTATGGTGAAGAAAGTCTAAGGAATCCAAGCTTGTTTAGTTTTGGTGATTTCTGTACTAGTTTAAGTGAAATCACTGTGGTTGAGGGTTGAGGCATTTTAGCCTTTGGAAGCCCTGGTTGGTTTTGTTTTGGTTTATAACATGTGATCCCACATTCATGCTTGGAATAGGGCACAGGGGTGATTCGGTTGAAGAAAGATTTGGTTCAGTCCCAATCTATGGTCGGGTGGTACGTGGAAGTCCCTGACTTGGTTGGCATGTGTATATGGTAATATGTGTTAATCTTTAATGAGATCAATGAGCCCAAGCTTTGGTTTAATATACAAGTATATGACTGGTTTGTCATGGTTTCTTTTTAGTTCAAGGTTGGTTATAAGCATGGTATATTTATCATTATGTGATGTGCTCTTATTATCATCCTACTCCATGGTTTGATAGGTTCTTGGTTATTTATTTGAATGCATGAGCTAACATATGCATGTACAACTATTAAGAGAGGGCAGTGAGCCTTCTTGATAATCATCGGATGACTTAATGAATTAATGAACAAATATGCATTCATGAGCTACGAGTACTTTGTCTACAAAGTGTTTGTATGAATGATTATCATGTATATGACAAGCTTGAGCAGGAACAGAGCCAAGAATAACGCATGAAGACTTGTATAGGTTAATGATAGAACTCTAGAAGGATTTGGGCAGTTGGAAGATTGTTGGCTTAAATTTCTGGAAGCCAAACTTTGAAACTAGGAATCCTCTGCCCCAATCACATTGAAGTTGGGTCATCCATGTGGTTGCAGCCGCTGGGAGAATGGGCCATCAATGCGGCTAGAAGCCTATAGCCACACTGACTGCCTTTTATGTGTGTGGTTAGGATGTGAGCTAGATCAAGGAGTGGCCTAGACTCAAGAAAGAGTTCATTAGTAAATTCAAGAAGTAAAAGATGTGACGTGGTGCTCCTGAGTGTTGCAGTAAGATTTGGCTAAGTTGGCAAGTTAGGCCCATCTCCATAATGACATCTTGGAATTTGGATCATCCATGGTAACTCTCAACACATGTTTACCCTGGTGAGCTTGCAAAAGTGGATAAATGTGGAGTGGGGTGTTACAACATGCATCATGCCTCATTGACCCACCCATTGCAAGTCGTATGTCGTACCATCTGTACACCCACCCCATCGGGGTAATAAAACTTATCATTGTTATAATATTTTATAAATAATAATTACAAAATAAAGAATATTATAATAAAAATATGTTATAACTTCAACTTGGAAAATAGAGTGATAAAATCTTCTCTTACATTAATAAATTTTTTACTGTAATCCATATTTTTAAAAGTTTTTCTAGATTTCTAAACGTTTTTACATCATAATAATATTTTTTTACATTATAATCACAACTATTATGTGTGATTTTTCACAATGTACAATTAATTTTATTTTTTTTAATATTAAAGTATAATTGTTTTCGTCCACATGGGGTAGCTCAAGCGGCAAGGGCCGTGGAAATGAAGTCTCACCGAACCGGAAGTCTTGGGTTCAAATCTTGGGCTATCCCTCCCCCGTAGAGGGGTACATAATGGACATGTAAATCAGAGAGTCCCACCCCAGCTTACAAAAAAAAAAAGTATAATTGTTTTCATATTTCTAATACAAATAATTAGTTAAATATTTTGTAAATGTTAAAATATAATTGCCTTCGTATTTCAAATACAAATAGTTCGTTTGGGTAGCTCAATTGGCAATGGCCATGGAAATGAAGTCTCACCGGAAGTCTTGGGTTCAAATACTGGGCTATCCCCATGATTAGGGTGAAAAGTTAGGCGTGATGAAAATATAGTCCTACCAAACTTACAAACAATATATATAAAATACAAATAACTAGTTAATAAATTCAATTTCTTTTAAATAAAACATAATTAAAGAAATTCCCACACCATACATTATAATGAAAAAATATTACAATTAATTCACATACCATATATTATAATGGAAAAATGTTGCAATCAACTCTATATTATAAAACCAAACTTTTATAATGGAAAAATGTTGCAATCAGCTCTATATTATAAAACCAAACTTTTGGAGTAGTAAAATTTTTAATCTCATTAATACCCTATAAACTTTACCTATGCATATGATTAGTGACATTAATATCTATATCATAAATATTATATTTCAGTATATGATGTCTTTTCTTAAAAAGCTAATTATGAAATTTATATTATAATTAATGTCATTAATATCTTATAAAAGAAATATATAGCATTATAACATGTTCCAAAAAAATACCATATAAACTTTACTTATGCATATGATTAGTGACATTAATATCTATAAATCTTATCTATATCATAAATATTACTTTACTTATGCATATGATTAGTGACATTAATATCTATAAATCTTATCTATATCATAAATATTATATTTCAGTATATGATGTCTTTTCTTAAAAAGCTAATTGTGAGATTTATATTATAATTAATGTCATTAATATCTTATAAAAGAAATATATAGCATTATAACATGTTCCAAAAAAAATGAAATTGAATAAACTTTTTCAAATCTCATCTCTATCATAAATATTATATTCAGTATATGATGTCTTTTCTTAAAAAGCTAATTATGAAATTTATATTATAATTAATAAAAGAAATATATAGCATTATAACATGTTCCAAAAAAATGAAAATGAATAAACTTTTTCAAAATGACGTAGGTTTTTCCGTAACGTAAAATTCGTTAATCAATGAAAAATAATAAATCTCTTTCTGAGTAAATAACACTTAAATCTAACTAAGATTTCTTTCCTATTAAGTTAAAGGACATTTCTTATATGTAATCACAAAACAATATATTAGTAATTATTACCATGTTAGCTAATTATATCTTATACTTGCGCGGTTGATATATTTATCTGGTTGATAAGCAGTTTTTCATTGATTTATTATTAGTTTTTTTTTATTAAAATTTTTTAAAATCTATCCAAAATTTAACATTATGAAATTAAATTTATTATTTTTAAATATGTTTTTTTCTTTTAAATGTCTTCCTTCTTATTGTGTAATGATGACCAAATTGACTTTTGTGTATTCTATTATTAATTACTATATACAATAAATATAAATAATTTGAAAAATAATATTATATATTAATTACTATGTACTCTAAAGACATATAGTATAATTAAATTCAAAAAATCCATTTTTTATTGGTGTAAAGTATTGAAAGACAATTTTTATGGGTTTTATTTTTTAATTTGCTAAAAAATATTTTTAAAAATGTAAATTTAAAAAAAAAATGTAAAAATAACATGTATACAATTTGTACAACTCTCATTATATTAATTTATTCTAATAATAGGAAACTCCTATTTCCACCCCTATAGCATTATAAATGCCCTCTGACATGTGAGGGAAATAGTGCTCGCTCTCTGAGTGACAGCACGTGAACAAATGAATGAAGTATGGAGAGAGATCTTCCTATATCAGAAGGCATTTATAATGCTATAGAGGTGGAAATAAGAGTTTCCCAAATAATAAAACCGATGTACTATACTATCAATATTAAAAAAATATAAAAAATAATAATAATAATAATAATAATTAAAAAAACATAATTTACCGATCTACCCAGGGAATGAGCGCTGAAACGATATAAGAACCGGCTTTCGGGCTGTGGTTTGTCTTCTTTAGGATAGCTGATGGGAGTCGAACCTGGGTTTTTTTCCTAATTTTGATAGTTGCACAGGCTACATTGTTTTCATTTTCTGAACATTAACTGACTATAGATTAGCACTGTGTGTTTTTTTGGCTTGCTTGAATATGTGAAATGCAAATTGGTCTTTCTGAACAATATAATGGTGTTTGTTTTAATAGAAAATTCCCATATTTTTGAAAAAAAAAATAGAGGGAAATTTCGATGAAAAATACCATAAAAAAGAGGAATGATAATATACATATATAACAAATATTATATTGATGTAACAATAATAAGAATCAATCAGGGTTGAAAATTATTGTACTAGCTGCTCTACAGTGTAGGATGTAATTTTAATTATACTTTTCAAATCAAGAAAAAACATGGGCTATTGGGGCTAAATTGGAAAACATTTAGCAATTAGATTCAATTTTCCAAGATATATATTTTTAGCAATATTTTTCAAGTGAAGAAGGGACAACTAGACCATGGAGGAACCTGTAGACTTGCTTTAAATTATTATTAATTACAATTGTCTAACCAAGTTCTTGGCTATTTAATAATTATTATTAACTACAATTGTTTAACCAAGTTGTTGGCTATTAATATCTAAATTTAGGTGGGATTCTAATTTTTAGATTTTTGAAAGTTATTACTAAAATACTTAATTGTCGGTCATAAAAGTATTTAATTAATTTTTTGGTTTTTTTTTTAAATTTAAATATTATAAATAATAAAAATAATTAAATTTATAAATTTAATTTAATTATATTTTAAATTATTAAATAGATTATATTATAATTCTATAAAAAAATATCATTAAATAAAATTTATAATTATTATAAATAATTTTTTTTAATAGTGAAATGTCTCTTTCCAAAATATATGCTTAGCAATTTAGTGAAATTTGAACATATATGCTTAATAATTTAGTGAAATTTGAACATATCACTTTATTAATGAAACTTTTTCTCGAGAAATTGTTTTTCTAAAACTCAAGTAAATATTAATTACAAAGAAAGAAAGAAAGAAATTATTTTAACATTAAAGTAAAAAAAATATCATAATAAAAATATGTTATAACTTCAACTCCAAAACATATAACCTATATGATAATGTCTTCTCTTACAATAATAAAACTTTTAGGCTCCTCCATACTTTCTAAAGCTTTTCTAGATTTCTAAACCCTTTTTACATCACAATCACAATTATTATGTGTGATTTTTCACAATGTACAGTTAAATAAAATAAAAATATTTTATAAATGTTAAAGAATAATTGTTTTCCTATTTCAAATACAAATAATTATTTAATAAATTTAATTTTCATAAAATGTAAAGTTAAATAGAATTAAAATAAAAATATTTTCATATTTTATAAATGTTAAAAGAATAGTTGTTTTAGCATAGAGAGATGTTCTACAACCTAGTACAGAAGAGGCGCTCTACAACCTAGTATCAACCCACTATAAAGTAGATGTGTAGGCGTAGATGTAAATATTTTTTAAATTCAAATTTTTTTGTATTGTAATTTTGAATTTAATTTATTAATAATTTTTAATTAATTTATTTTTTTTACCTATGTATCCATGGGGGATTTGAATCGGTGACCTATGGCAAGGAGTGCCTTAACAGCGCACCCATTCATCGTCAATCCAACGCACCCATTTATCGTCAATCCAAAGCCCCATGGGCAATTTTATTAATAAAATTACAAACCATTTTTTAAATAAATAAAAACCGTAACATACATATCACATTAAATTATATAACTAATTATAAATTAACATCCACTTTACCATATAAGTTAAAAGAACAATTTGTAACTATATTTAAAAGGAGTTGTCTATAGTGCTATTTTTTGGAGTTTACGGTGTTGGAATCACGAAAATTTTGATGTGAAATATTGATTTGTGTTATTTAAACTAGTTTTTTAATTGTATATATGGATTTAGTACCATGAAAAACCCCTAGGGCACTTCTATTGTGCAGGGCTTACCCATCAATCTTGTGATTTCAATGAATTCCTGGTGGATTTTAGAGAAATTGGACTGGAAAAATCCACTAGAAAAGTTTCCAAAAAGTCACACTAAAGACAACTCCTATTTAAAATTAATTAATAAGTACATAAAAATTTCATATTTACAATATAACAAGATTTTTAACCATGAGTATTCTTTGTCATTTGACCAGGGATATTATTAACTTCTAAATAAGATTTCTTACAATACCATGACTTATTTTAATTTAATTTTATAGCAATTTTGAAATTAAAATGTAACATTTACAATAAACACACAATATAACAAGATTCTTAACCATTTATATTCACCCCCATTTTACCATGGATATTATTAACTTTTAAATAGTCTTTGTTACAATACCATGGATTATCAATACCACTTGCCCAAAAATCATAACTCATTTCAAAATCAAAATATTTTATTTTATTTTATAACATTTTTAAAATTAAATCTTAAAGCCAAAAGCTATGGGGAGATGTTGTAATGGTGTAAATGTTTGTAAACATTTACATGTGGTCTCGATTAAAATATAATAAAAGGTTAAAAGTAATTACCTAGAGAGACGCTCTCCAACCCAATTTGTAGAAATGTTGTAATGTCTTGTAAGCATTTTCACTTGGTCAAAATAAAAATAAAATAAAAATAAAACAAAATAAAAACATTAATAAGGATAACTATTGATAAAAAAAATTGACTCGGTGAAACTACGTAATATTAAAAATAATAATAAAATAAAATATTAAATTAATAATCAATAATTATAATTCCCCTATGGGGGTGATTAACCAAGTGGAAATATTAAAAATAATAATAAAATAAAATATTAAATTAATAATTAATAATTATAATTATAACTATAATTCCCCGATGGGGGTGATTAACCAAGTGGATATTGTTCCCCAAAGAACGTGTGGGCATTCATGAGGGGTGCGTGGTTGCAGGTCCAAGGATTGGCCTACCCATCCTCTTCATGCACCTTGAGTATGGGAGAGTATATTGAACCTTGTGTGAGATTTCATCCCGTCTTGGATTTTGCATGAGGTGGCGTCCATTGGAAATTTATGGAATTGGTAATGCGAGTTCTGCGCAGGGAAGTGGTTGTTTCCGCAGGCACCCTGTCTGGGAGAGGTGGTGTCTGAGTCGTCGACGTCCTCTCCTTCGCTTACAGGTGTGCATTCTTATCAATGGCCAATTTGGTTCTCAATTTAAGGTTTTTGCGCACAGGAAAATACCTGGTTATTTGATTCTGGTGGTGCCTTGTTGGTCCTGCTGGGGTTTGGTGTTGTCTCCTTTGTTCTAGAGTGGAATTGGATACGCAACCTCTAACGGTCCTTTCTCGGGATCTTGTCGGGCTTAGCAGTGTTTGTGGAGCAGATACACTGGTTTCTGGGTGGTCTGTTTTGTATGTGTTCTTTCCAGGGAGGGGGGCGATGAATTGCACATCGCTGTGGTAAAATTGTGGTCCTCTTCATTCATTCTGGACCAGCTGGCGGTGGTTACGCCAGTGGGGGTGGTGTGTTTTTCCTCAATGATAGTTATGGTTTGGAAATCTCGTCATTAGTCATCCTCTGTTAATCCATGTGGTTTTGGGATGATCATCATGCATGTGGTTCCATGTTTGGCCCGCTCCTCGTCCCAAATTAAGCCCATTTTGAGCAGCCCTGTGGGTGGTGAGAGTCTCTCACTGTTTGAATTGGCATCCCATCCCAATAGCTCTAGGCGAGGAGGTAATAAAGGTGGTCGCTCGGGTAACGCAGTGCCTAGTGGTCGAGGTGGTCACAAGACGGGTTGCTCTGGTTAGGTGGATTCTAAAGATTGTGGTGGTAGTAGTCGGGGTGGCTCGATAACTGGATGCGGGGGTTACACACTACGGGGCCAACAGTGTGGTGGGTCGGCTCGTCGCGACGGTTCGGGGAGACAGGGGATGGCTTGTCTTGTGGGATGTAGGCAGTGACAGACCTGCTGTATTGAGCATTGTTGGGATTTGATTCAATCAGTTATTGAACATCAGGAAACCTCGGAGCAGGTGAGGTAGGAGGAACACGTTGAGCTAATGGCTACTTTGAACAAAATGCACTATTTTCAGTGCCATGTCCGAGAACGCGTAGTGGTGACCTGGCGGGGCCAGAACATGTTATCCGAGAAAGTAGAAAAGTTGGTGGCCTGGATGGCCCATTTCGAAGAGCACGTTCAACACTCCTTTCGTCGTCCTCCTCCTCCTCTAGGAACAACTTCGGGCAACCCAGCCTCCTACACCTCTAATGATTAGCATGGTTACAAATGTTTTACTTGTTTCCATTTTTTAAATAAATGAAAATCATAACATACATATCACATTAAAATATATAACTAATTATAAATTAACATCCACTTTACCATATAAGTTAAAAGAACAATAACTATATTTAAAATTAATTGATAAGTACATAAAAAATTCATATTTACAATATAACAAGATTTTTAACTATGAGTATTCGTTGCCATTTGACCATGGATATTATTAACTTCTAAATAGGCTTAATACCATAACTTATTTAAATTTATTTTTATAACAATTTTAAAATTAAAATGTAACATTTACAATAAACACACAATATAACAAGATTCTTAACCATTTATATTCACCCCCATTTTACCATGGATATTATTAACTTTTAAATAGTCTTTGTTAAAATACCATGGCTTATCAATACCACTTGCCCAAAAATCATAACTCATTTCAGAATCAAAATATTTTATAAATATTTTATTTTATTTTATAACATTTTTAAAATTAAATCTTAAAGCCAAAAGCTATGGGGAGATGTTGTAATGGTGTAAACGTTTGTAAACATTTACATGTGGTCTCGATTAAAATATAATAAAAGGTTAAAAGTAATTACCTAGAGAGACGCTCTCCAACCCAATTTGTAGAGATGTTGTAATGTCTTGTAAGCATTTTCACTTGGTCAAAATAAAAATAAAACAAAATAAAAACATTAATAAGGATAACTATTGATAAAACATTTTGACTCGGTCAAATTACATAATATTAAAAATAATAATAAAATAAAATATTAAATTAATAATTAATAATTATAATTATAATTCCCCAATGGGGGTGATTACCCAAGTGGATATTGTTCCCGAAGGAACGCATGGGCATTCATGAGGGATGCGTGGTTGCAGGTGCAAGGACCGGCCTCCCCATCCTCTCCATGCACCTTGAGTATGGGAGCGTATATTGAACCTTGTGTGAGATTTCATTTCGTCTTGGATTTCGCATGAGGTGACATCCATTGGAAATATATGGAGGGTGGCGTGGTCTACTATCAGACATTCGGAGTTTAGATGTGGTATGGAATTGGTAATGCGAGTTCTGAGCAGGGAAGTGGTTGTTTCCGCAGGTACCTTGTCTGGGAGAGGTGGCGTCTGAGTCGTTGACGTTCCCTCCTTCGCTTATAGGTGTGCATTCTTGTCAATGGCCAATTTGGTTCTCAATTTAAGGCTTTTGTGCACAGGAAAATACTTGGTTGTTTGATTCTGGTGGTGCTTTGTTGGTCTTGCTGACGTCTGGTGTTGTCTCCTTCGTGCTAGAGTGGAATTGGATACGCAGCCTCAAACGGTCCTTTCTCAGGATCTTGTCGGGCTTAGAAGTGTTTTTGGAGCAGATACACTGGTTTTTGGGTGGTCTGGTCTGTGTGGGTTCTTTCCAGGGAGGGGGACGGTGAATTGCACATGGCTGTGGTAAAATTGTGGTTCTCTTTGTTCATTCTGGACCGGCTGGCGGTGGTCACGTCGATGGGGGTGGTGTGTTTTTACTCAATGATAGTTATGGTTTGGAAATCGTCAGTCATCATCTGTTCATCCATGTGGTGTTCGGATGATCATCATGCATGTGGCTCCATGTTTTGCCCATTCCTCATCCCAAATTAAGCCCAACTTGAGCATCTTTATGGGTGTTTAGAGTCTCTCACCGTTGGAATTGGCGTCCCATCCCAATAGCTCCAAGTGAGGAGGTAACAGAGGTGGTCGCTCGGGTAAGGCAGTCCCTGGTGGTCGAGGTGGTGGCAAGGTGGGTCACTCTGTTCGGGTGGGTTCTAAAGATTGTGGTGGTAGCAGTCAGGGTGGCTCAACAACTTGGTGGGTCGGGTCAGTGCGACGGTTCGGGGAGACATGGGATGGCTCGTCATGTGGGATGTAGGCAATGACAAACCTATTGTGTTGAGCATTGTTGGGATTTGATTCAATCAGTTATTGAACGTCGGGAAACCTTGGAACGGGTGAGGCAGGAGGAACACGTTGAGCTAATGGCTACTTTGAACAAAATGCACCATTTTCAGTGCCATGTCCGAGAGCACGTAGTGGTGACCTGGCGGGGCCAGAACATGTTATTCGAGAAAGTAGAAAAGTTGGAGGCCTGGATGGCCCATTTCGAATAGCATGTTCAATGCTCCTTTTGTCGTCGTCCTCCTCCTCTAGGAACAACTCCGGGTAACCCAGCCTCCAACACCTCTGTGATTAGCATGGTGACAAGTGTTTTACTTGTTTTGTTTGTTTATTGGTGCTTCTAGCCTCTCAAAGTTGTGGACTATGTCTCTTGATGTTTTTGTGTTTCTTTGTCATAAGCCGATAGTAGTAGTCAACATACCTGGCTGGGGTGAGACTACCTATGCTCTACTAATGATATGCTCGTTTTTGGAAGAATGAATAGAGCCTTGATATATATATATATATATATATATATATATATATATATATATATATATATATATATATATATATATACCCCCTGGACACTTGGTAGAGCGACAATTAGGATGGATCTAGGCTGGCTAGTTTTATTATTAATTATATATATATATAATTAATAATAAAACTAGCCAGCCTAGATCCATCCTAATTGTGGATCTACCAAATGTCCAGGGGGGTCAAATCTCTTGAGATCAAAATCTCTTTCAGAGCTAAAGGAGATTTAATCCCTCTCAGGGTTTGGTAGATCCTGAGTTAAGATGGATCTAGGCTGGTTATATTTCAAATACAAATAACTAATTAACAAATTTAATTTTTTTGAGTGAGACATAGTTAGAGAAATTCTCATAACATATAGTACAATGGGAAAATGTTACAATCTTAATTTTAGGCTTTGCATTGTAAAACCAAGTAAATTAGTAAAAGTTTTGGTTGCATTGATACCTTATAAACCTTATTTATATATGATTAGTGCTATTAATGTTTTATAATTTATTTTATTTTATTTTATTTTGTAAATCAAGATTATATTCATTCATAAAAAAGGAGGTACATTAGTAGCAAAATGCAGGTAGTCTCACCCCAACCGGGTTTGTTGACTACCATGATCAACATATGGCAAAGAAACAGAAATACAACTAGAGACATAGTCCACAACTTAGGAGGCCAAAAGCACCAGTAGACACATAAAACAAGTAAAACACCTGTAACCATGCTAGTCATTTGAAGTAATGGAAGCTGGGTTGTCCGGAGTTGTCCCTAGAGGAGGAGGAGGATGGAAGGAACACTGGATGTGCTCTTCGAAGTGGGCCATCCATGACTCCAACTTCTCCACCTTCTCGGATAACAAATTTTGGCCTCGCCATACCACCACGATGCACTCTCGAACATGGCACTGAAAGTAATGCATTTTGTTCAATGTGGCAATAAGCTCTGCATGCTCTTCCTTTCGCACCCACTTTGAGGTTTCCAGGAGTTCAAATACCGACTAAATCAAATCCTGACATTTTTCCAAACTGGAAACAGGGAGATGGACCCGCAATTCGCCGTCCCCAACCCTTTGTAAGATGACCACTGATCATACCACCCAAACTCCAACACACTCGTGCCACAGAAGTCGCTTAACCTTGCAGAACCCAAAGAAAGAAATAATGAGGACGACAAGCCAAATAATGCCCCAATGCAGAGTAGAGCCCACCCACCCACAACAAAACCTTCGAATGAGTTTTAGAACCAGAGGCCCAAATCCTCTCCCGCTCAAAAAAACCAAAAACCACACACCAACAAGGAAATTACCCAAGTTACTAACTCAAAAGCTGGGGAGGCGACGTCAGCGACAAAGTCGCCACCTTCCCCAAACAATGCGTCCTTTATATTGTTTATTCCTGTGCCCAGAACTCGAGTTGCTCTCTCCAAAATGATACCATGCCCAGAATTCCTGGCAGAAGACCACACCACCCTCCATAAACCTTTGACGGTCGCCTCCTCCCACTCACTTCGAGGTTGATGGAGGTTTCACACAAACAACAATAATGCCTCCTGTACACAAGATGTCGTGAGAGGACAGGGAGGTTGGTCCTCGCACCAACGGCCAGGTGGTAGTCATGAATACCCACGCATAACTTTGTTAGCCCTGTTCATCACCCCATCAGGGAATATTTTATAAACTTTAACTATATCATAAATATTATATTTAATTATATGTCTTTTCTTAGAAAACTAATTATGAAATTTATAGTATAGTTATTTTCATTAACACCTTATAAACTTCATTTATAATATAATTAATATATATTATATCATAATTATTATATATTTAATTATTTATTTTTTTTCTTGGAAAATTGATTACTATAAGTGTTGGGAGACTTCCACAATTATTCATATTGTTTGTTGGAAATTCCAGGAAGTGAATTGATGACTGTTTTTATCCATCCAACAAATGGTTACTCCATCCATCCTTAGAACCAAAGAGCTTTTGTGAGTAAATGAGTGTTGAATAGTCTTTTTATAGGATAAAAGGAACAAAGTATTCGTTGGCTTAAAGTGTAGAGAATCAATTTGGTCAAGGTCAATTATAAAAATTATTAAATTTATTGATAGATAAGTATTTAACAAAATTGATGTTTAAGGAATTTAAGTCAAATAAAAAATAATTATTATAATTTGTATTTGAAAAAAATTACAATTGAATATTAATAATTTTAAAAAATAGAATAAGAATTAATTAAAAATAAAATAAGAATTAATCAAAATTTAAAAATTATTAATAATTAACTAATTTATAATAAATCAGAATTAATAATAAAATAACATCTATTAATTGAAAATAAGAATTAAGCCGAATTAATTGAAAAAAAAAATTAAGAAATAATTAAAATTAAAAATTAAATAAAATTAGTTGAAATTTTATTTATTTTTAATAATTTAATTAATAAAATCAGAATTAGTTGAATAAAGAAAGAGAGTTAATGGTTTAAAATAAGAATTAATTAAAAATTAAATAATCTAAAAATATAAATCAGAATAAAGAAAATGAAATAAGAATTAATAATAAATAATAATTATTAATTGAAAATAATAATTAAATTAAATAGGGAATAAAATCTAAGGAAGAACACAGAGTGAGGGTCCAATTGGGTTCAATTTGGAAATGATGAACAATTTTATTTTTTATTTTTTTGGAAGTAATAATAAGATTCATGAAGAGGGGGAGGGGAAAGGGAGAGGGGGTTCGATGAAGGCCGCCAAGGGTGGGAGAGAGGTAACGAAGGGAGGGATGGGAATTAATGGGTGAAATGGTAGATGACAGGTTTCTAGGATTGGATCAACTTGTATCCATCTTCTCTATTAAAGTTATTGGGGTTCTTATTGATTTCGAGAGCTTTTCGAATAGTTCAAGAGTTATAGAAAGGAACGGAGGCAAGGATCTTTTATTGATCGAAACCAATTAAGTGCTTGGACTTAAATGAGTGTTCAACGATGGTAAATTTTGAAAGACGGTTATGGTTGGTATCGACTGTGTTCTTTGAGGCGGGCTTTGAAAGGATGACCAATTTGGCCAATATATGATTTATCGCAAGAACAATGAATTTGATAGACCCCTGACCCTAGCATGGGGTTTGACTTATCTTTGGCATACCAAAAATAATTGCTTGAGGGTTTTATGAGGTCGTATTTAAGCCCCATAAAACTCCCAAGCAATTATTTCGATCAACCAAAGACAAGTCATACCCCATGCTAGGATCAGAGGTCTATCAGATTCCTTGTTCTTGCGGTAAATCATATATTGGCCAAACTAGTCGTCCTTTCAAAGCTCGCTTCAAAGAACACATAGTTGATACCAACCATAACCGTCTTTCAAAGTTTGTCATCACTAAGCACTCATTTAAGTCCAATCACTTAATTTGTTTCAATCAATCAAAAATCCTTGTCTTCGTTCCTTTCTATAACTCTCGAATTATTCGAGAAGCCCTCGAAATTGAGGAGAATCCTAATAACTTTAATAGGGAGGATGGATACAGGTTGAGCCAATCCTAAAGCCCCACATCTACTTCTCACCTATTGATTCCCGCCCCTCCCTTCATTGCCTCTCTCCCGCCCATAGTGGCCTTCATCGAACCCCCTCCTGCCCTTCATGAATATTATTATCATTTCCAAAAAAAAATTGTTCACCATTTCCAAATTGGACCCAATTTGACTATCAATATGTCTTCTTCCTTATAATGCAATCGGTATTGCGTTGAATATAAATTAGTTAAGCCAAATTTATGTTATTTGTTTCAATTTAATAAAGTTTAATTATATATATATATATATATATATATATTTAACAAAAAAAATAAAAATATTAGTGTTTATTTCAATTTTTATTCAGAACTTGAACATTTTATTGCAAATTACATCTTAAACTATGTTTTTTACAACCATTGCTTTTTATTAATGCAATATACTCATTCTTATCATATCAATACCTTTTATAAGCTAATAATTATATTAAAAAAAATTACTTGAATATTTTTATTCAAATTTTAATAAATAATTAATTAATTAAATATATATATATATATATATATATATATATATATATATATATTCAAATTTTAATAAAATAAAACATATGCATTTCTATAAACTAAATAATAAATCAGTATTATTATTATAATTAATATAAATTCAAATTTTAAAAATAAAATATAAAAATATTTATAGATTAATAATTATATTAAAATAACTTTTTATTAAATATTTTAGTTTAAATTTTAAGAAATAAAATTTATAATTATTGATTTGGGCAGACAATTTTGATTTATACTACTAATGTAGTTCAAATGTAAATGCAATTATAATATATTATAGTTTTTTAAAGTTATATTTGCATAGGCATTGAAATCAAGGCTTTGCTATTTATTTCAACAGATTAGGACTTTAGTTAATTATTAATAATTTTTAAATATTGTAAGATAATCTTCGGCAAAATCACATAGCGAATCTTTTGTCCACGCGTTTCAAACCAACCAGTGTGGTTCATCGTCAGGACAAGTTGAAGAACCAATCTAGCTTAGCGTGATTAAATAGAGCGTGCAGAGATCCCAACAGCTAAATTCCTAACGGCTAATTTGACCTAGAGACCCTGGTCAAACTACTAAAAAATTCAATTAATATTTCTCAAAAAAGCTAAATTTAGGTAAATAAAGGAATCCATTTGGTAAATTTAAAATTAGGTGTATTATTCTTATTATCCCAAATATCAAGAAACGTACATATTTTAATTAAGATGGTTATTATATCCCATAATATATAATAATTAATCCATATTTAATTATTATTCCAACGTAAAGGTAATTAAACCCTATTATTCTAAGAATTTAGTCATACTAGATAGTTGTGTGATAATTATTTAATGGTCTTGGTAAGTTAGATCTATATCATATTTAATATTTTTTAATTAGATTGGTCCATTAAATCAATAAGTTATATAAATTAATAAAAGTCTAATAAATAATCTAAATCTTCTTGATAATTAATAGATCTAAACAAATTGTTAAACTATTATTATTCTTAGAGTTTAGTTATATTAGGTGAAAATTATAACTAATATTATGGTAAATCATAATTACCTAATAATCCATATTATTTATTCCAAGGTAAATCTATTATTACTTATAATTTAAGGTCGATATGTTTATTACTAAAACTAATGTTATTGGTACCTAAAGGTTAAAACAATATTTATTAAAAAGATTTTTATTCCAAATTTATTAAGGTTAACAAAGTCATTATTATTTATTATTATTATTTATAAGATAGGTCTATATCATATTCATTATTTAAATAGATTGGTCCATTAAATTAATTAGTAAACGCGTCGACAAAAGATTCGCTATGTGATTTTGCCGAAGATTATCTTACAATATTATGGATCACAGAAGTCTAAATTCCTCAATTTTTAAATATCGATTAATTCTTATTTCATTGTTAATTAATTCTTATTCTATTTTTTTTAAATTATTATTATTCAATTTTCAATTGTGAGTTTGGTCAAATACAAATTATTGTTATTATTTATAATTTGACTTAAATTCCTTAAATATCAATTTGGTCAAATACCTCTTTCACTTATCAATATATTTAATAATTTTTATATTTGACCTTCCAAATTCATTCTCTACAGGTTATCGAATGGATACTTTGTTACTTTTATCCTATAAAAAAGCTCTTCATTCTCTTCAGCACTCATTTACTCATTAAAGCTCTTTGGTCCCTCATGATGGATGGAGTATCCATTCTAAACATTGAACGAGATCAAAAACATTACACAACTCACTTCTCGAAATCTCCTACAACAAATTGATTACTAACTCAATTACATAAATTAAATGTATAGTAAAAACCAATAAACATCAAATATTTCACATTCTCAAAATTACATCCAAAAATCAGTAAATTATAATTTTATTTCAAATTATTTTTATTATTGTTATTAATTGCCCTGACATCCCATTATGGTAGAGATGTTGCAATGTAATGTTTAACATTTTGAGTAACACGAATTACATTAAAACATATAAAAGAAAATAAAAGTAATGAAAAGTAATGTAAACCTTTTAACTCAATCAAAATAAAATGAAAATAACCCTATTAAAATAAAATAAAAAATGACCCATGGTATATAGCCTATTTAAAGGGGGAAATTAAACTAGTCTAGATCCATCTTAACTCGGGATCTACCAAGCATTGAGAATCAAATCTCTTGAGATGCAAACCTCTTTTAGAGTGAAAAGAGATTTGACCTCTCTTGGTGCTTGGTAGATCTAGAGTTAAGATGGATCTAAGGTGGTAAAAAAAAAAAAAAAAACAATATATAGGTTGAAGATATACATTTAAAAAAATATTTAACAATATTCTTAACTATGGAGATTCACTCCTAGTATACCATGTAGATTCTTCTTAACTATGGAGATTCACTCCTAGTATACCATGTAGATTCTTCTTAACTATGGAGATTCACTCCTAGTATACCATGTAGATTCTTCTTAACTATGGAGATTCACTCCTAGTATACCATGTAGATTCTTAATTTGTAAATAATCTTTGTTACAATACTATGGGCCAATACTATGGCTTATCCATACCACATGCTCAAAAAATTGTAACTCATCTCATATGACACTTGTTCATATGATTTTTTTAATTAATCAATTTAATTAAAATGACATAACTACTTAAACCCCAACCTTTGATCTATGAATAATACTAAGAATATACTATAATATTTTATGGAGGTTAAATCTTTATCATTTGCCTAATAATTAGCCTAGATCCATCTTAAATCCAGATCTATCAAGAGTTGAGAGGGATCAAATCTCTTTGATCTCTATTTGGGCTTGGTAGATACGAGGTTAAGATGTATCTAGGTTGCTTTAATTATAATTATAAGTATTAATTTTTTGTTTTTTACTTATTTTATTTTTAGTTTTATGTTACTTCATAAGTCAAAAGGTTTTATTGATTATTATAATTGTTAATTTATTTTATTTTATTTTTATTTTTATGTAATTTGACTTAATCAAAATGTTAAACAAAACATTACAATATAACATCTCTAGTATAATGGATTGAAGATCTCGAAGCCTAGTTAATTATAATTTTTTTTACTAAGAATATAAATATGTATCATTTTTTTAATCATTTAGTAGAAAAAAGATTAATATATAATTATATAATTATATAATAAAAGTTTGCATTTTAAAATATTATTTTCTTTTTTTGTAATGTCTTGTCCTGTATAAATTTTGACTTGAACAAATTACATAAAATTAAAATTAAATAATTAAAATAAAAATGAGGTAAAATGAACAAGTGTCATATGAAGTGAGTTATAATTTTTTTGGCATGTGGTATTGATAATCCATGACATTTGTCCATGATATTGTAACAAAGTCTATTTATAGATTAAAGTGGGGGTGAATCTTCATAGTTAAGAATCTTGTTACATTTTATTTTTAAAATGTAATATATGTTTAACTTATATGTTAACCAACCCAGATCCATCTTAACTCCAAATCTACCAAGTGCCAAGGGGGATCACATCTATTTTCACTCTAAAAGAGGTTTGCACATCAAGGGACTTGATCCCTCTCGGAGTTGGTAGATCTGGATTAAAGATGGATTTAGGTTGGTTTAATTATTATGTATATATATTATTATTATTATTTTGAGGTAAAAATCATAATTTTATTCAACCTAAAATGGAGGAACAAAATTACATTTTGCAGATGTTGTTAAGCATTCAAACATGTCATACTTTTGCCTTTCGTTTTTTGAACCTGTTGCCAAACACCTTGGATGGGTTCAATTGTTACCATGTCTAATTCATTTCCAGTTGTTTGCATAGGGACTTCTTTGTATGAGTTAGAGCTCTCAAATACAAGAGTTCTCTTTATACCCCCCATGCCCTTCTTGTTAAGTATTTCTTGTCTGATGCTTAGTTTCTTTGATTCCTACATGTTCAATATCTTTCTAGATGTGGGTCTCGATTCCTAACTAGTTTATGCCCCCTCTGTCTGCTTGATTACCATGTTGTTTGTGTGGATCATTTGTGGGTTTTTTTCTTGACGTTCTCTTATTCTTCGTTGTCAGAAAAGAAAGGGTAAGATACTTTCCAACCCTGTGGCTTATGGGCATGCCTCTTTCTCTTTTTTGGGCTCTTTTTTCCTAAGGGAAAGTGTTCTGCGGGTGTCGTGTTTGAAAACACATTCGACATCTAAATGTTGTGTTTGCATAATTCAATACTTTGGTCCATTGAAAGTTTCTGTGTTTCAGATGGATGTGGTTAGGTAGACCTTTACTGAAGTCTATCTTTGCACAAATTATTGCAAAAGTGAAGATTCCTTTTATTGTTCTATCAAGATCCATCTTTTTAAATTTTCCTAGAGTATTTCCAATCTCTCCTAGCACCTGATGATGCCATAAAGGAAGAGGGAGGTTTGGCAATCTCACCCAAACCAGTGTTATTTTGACCAACATGCTTGTGGCATCGAACTCTCGAAACCATGGGGTAATAAAGAGCCATGCTCTACCCCGGAACCATGGCCCATCATTTAGGACTCTCTCTAGATCTTTCTATGTTTCAAAATTAACTATGAAAAATCCTTTTGAACATAAGTATATCTTACAGTTGTGTGTCCAGGAAGAAAAAACCCACTGGTGTAAATCTTTAGATCTCAGCCAAAAACCATTAAACCTGCATATTATAGACAAAGATTAAAGATTAGAGAAAAGTGTGTTTAGCTCTCTATTTTTAACTTCTATAACTGGAGTTTGCTCCACTTGTTGAACAATGTAGGGTCCTAGCACATTTTGAATCCAGTCTGTAGAAATGGAATCCTTCCCTTTTGTCACATCCTTGAATGAGACTGATCCATTAGGGTTTATGAATCATGAGGCTCCACCCATGGGGTTTTTGGATTCATTAGCTTCCTTATGAGATCCTGAGGCCTTTGGATTTTTATTACCTATAGCTCCACCATAATATCCTTGCAACCATGACATTCGTGGAGTTCATTGAGATATTATAGCTTTGCAATAGAGAAAAATCCTTTAATTGCTTCCCTTCATATAATAGGCATTGCAACGACACATGAATACCAGTCTTAAGTTCTATATGTTCTTTTAAAGCCATAACATGATCAGTCCCAAAAACCCAAAAAAGAATCGTGTTCCGCTTGTGTAAGTTGTAACTAGGTTTAGTCTTAATAATGTATATTTATCATTAATGTATTTATTATAATATTTCAAGCATGTTGTTCATTCTAGAGTAAAAAAAATGATTTTGAGTCAAAAGAAAATTTATTTATGTCATGTCCCATTTGGACATTTAAAAGAAAGAGAATTTGAATATTTAGTATGAGTCATAAGATCACGAGATGACCAAGTCAGCCTAGTCTTCCAAGTGGCACCTATTTGACCCTCCTGGAAAGCTACATATAAGAGACAAGTTCAACCTATTTGGATCACACTCATTCATCACACAAGAAGCATTTCTGAATCTAGAGAAGAAGAAGAAGAAGTTGAGTTAAAGGAGAGAGAAGAAAAGTCAAAAATAAGAAGAATATTCCCTCATTGAGCAAATATTTGACCACTACAATTCACACATGTGAGAGGTATGCTTTCTATGAAAGATGCCGATATTTTCTAAGGTAATTGCAGGCCGAAATTTGGTCCTAATTGCAAATCTGAAATTTTGAAGTTTGACAAGAGTTGACTTCGACCTTTGAAGGTGATTTAGAGGAGGTTTTGAATTGGTATCTTTGTGGCAATTTCATATTGGTTTTGGATTGCATATCTCTCATTTTGATATGATTCTATAAGGAAAGGATTGTTGGGTTTTCCCTTTGTGGGTTCTGCCCTGGCCACTGCCCTAATTTATGGTGTCTCTTGTCTCGTTATGATCTATAATTTCTTGAATGATTGAACAAATGTATAATTGCTTGATGAAGAAGACATAAGAAATAATAACAAGACAACTATTTTTCACAAGTAATTATCAAGAAAAGGAATTAAGTGTCAGATTACATGCGACACTTGAATTCTTAACATGGTATAAGAGCAAAGGTGAAATTAGGAAGCTTGAAGATCAAAATTTGTTGGCACCCTTGATTGAAGACATCCTTGCAGCATCTCTCTCTCACTTTCAAGTAAGTACTCTTCTATTCTCTATGTCCAATACTTCTAATCAAATGGAATCTATCTACAAAGAGGGCAACAAGCTTGAAGGTGCATCGGATTTTAGAAGAAGAGTGTTGATCTAGTCCTTATTAAAAATGAATTCATGCAATTTGTTGAAGGAAAAGTTCTACCACCAGATAAAAGCAATGCTCAAGAAGTGGCCAAGTATAATAAGTGAGAAATCAGAGCTCAAAGGATCCTCTTTGAATCCATCAAAGATCAACTCATTATCTTTTTTTTAGAATCATCTACATCCAAGGATGATCCGGATTTAAACATGAACGCAGCAAATTATAGAGATAACCATAAACACAGATATGCAGTGGAAATAATACTTCATTTCATTACTGTAAAATATTGAAATATGCTTACAAACAAAAATGGAAATAAACCAGCTAGGGTGATGGTAGCTTAACTCTGAGAAGAGATGTGGCGTCTACATGCCTCTGAACTATGTCACAATGAGTCTCGAAGGCCTATTTATTGTTGAGAAACAATGGAAAACCCTAAACATCCAAAAACCTAACCCTAGAAGATGAAACACCAAATTTTGGTTCCCGTCTGGGTAAATTGGTACATCAACTTCCTGGGGTTGTAACTTTGGCATACGATATCCATTTGACGCATACAATAGCTTGTTAGAAATATCTATCCGAGCACTACAACTTTGGGAAGAGCATCATTAGTCCATGGACCCATGTTGCTCCCATATTTCCCAAAAAACGTCGTTTAAGGCCTCAAATCGGCTCTGGAAGTTCAGGACCCAAAAATTTGCTAAAAATAGTAAATTGTGCTACAATTAAGGAAACTGGAAAACTGAAAGAGACAGTTGTGGGGGTCCAAGTGGGATAGGTGGGTGGCCACCAACATCCACCTGGACCATTCCTCCCCCCTTAGGAAGCAATGGTCCCCATTGTGTTGAGTTCCTCCATCTGCTGAACTTGGTCCCTGGTGAGCTTGTCTGCAATCTCTGAAGTGTCCTGTAATGGTGGGAAGCATGGTCGAGGGCATTCCACATTGAAAACTAGGTGCAAGCGAAGGAATGGAGGAATGTTGTGCTCCAAAGCATTGTTTCCCACAACCTTGGTAATGCTGTAAGGACCATGTCAAAGTGGTTTGAGCTTTTGATGGGCTCTTGTAAGGCGTTCTTTCTGCAGATGTAACTAAACTTTGTCGCCCAATTGAAACTTGTGTGGTACCCCTGTGGGTGAGGAGAAGTTGTTCATGTGTTCTGTCATGACTGTATCCCTTTGTTGTTGCTACTGCGTGGAGGAACCCTTCACGAAGGTCATGGATGTGGCGATGATCTTCCCCTTACTTTGTGAGCGGACCAGACAGAAAATAAATTTCCTAGTCTGTGAGATGATCTTACTGCATTTATTAGCAGAGATCAAAGAGGTGGCCATAGGTGGGGCTAACTCTGACATCCTGTATAATGAATTACCTAAAGAAATAATGATAGTGCGAGGCCTTGACTCATACGCAACATGTCGCCTCCACAAGTATGGTTGGCCTAATAATACATCACAAACATCTAGAGGTGCAACATCACATAATACCTCGTCTATGAAGGGTTTGATGATGTAGGGAAAGCGGCATTACTGGCGAACTCGGAGGTCTCATCCTTGGTGAAGCCACACGATACTGTACGGCTGAGGGTGTATGTAGTCGGTAGGCCCAACCGCTTCACTACCTCTGCTGAAATGAGGTTCTTTTAGCTGCCACTGTCGACAATGAATTGTAGTGGCGAATCCTTCACCTACAATTGTGAGTGGAAAAGACGTTCCCCCTCCTTTGGATCTTTGGGCTCATTCTTCTAGATCTTGGTGGTGGCAACAATGGCGCTGGGCTCTGCGTCCCTTTGCCATTCCCCTTGTCGGGTTCTGACTCAGGGTCAGAACATGCATCTAATTCTGAAGCCTTCAACTCAACCACCAGCGACTGCTTGGTCCGACACTCACTTGTGTTGTGAGTGGGGCCCTTATGGAACTCGCACCACTTTCCTATGTCCTTCTTTGACTTCGTGGTGTTGTTCTTTTCTTGCAGCTTCGACAGGTTGTCTTGGGTCGCCCCGTCTTGGCTTTGTCCTTGGTTATGCGGTTTGGGGAAGCCTTTCCCTTGCTTCGGATTCGTGGATCCAAAGTCTCGTTTCTTCTGTTTAAACTTATGCTCGATTTTGATAGTGTATCAGTACGTTGTGCCGAGCGAGGAGATGTTTAGGAACTCCATCTCGTCTTGGATGTATCTATGTAGGCAGCCACGGTATTTGAGTACCAAATGTAGCTCAGAGTCCTTGATACCCAACTGTGTGCGAAGGGTATGAAAAATGTTTGTGAGTTCTGGAACATCTTGGTCCCTTCCCTGTCGCAGCGTGGTCCACTTTATGTATTTGTCCTCATAGCTTTTCACAGGGTAGTATTGCTCCTTGATGGCATCTCAGAATGAATTCCAAGTGGGTGCAGCTGAAAATAGTGAGCCCGTACTTTCATCCTTCTACTCGCAGTAGGTTTCCCACCAGTCCTTGACGTGGGGAGCTGCTTTGAGAAGAGCAAAAATAATCTTTTCCTGACTAGAAAAATCATGAATAGAAAAATACCCATCTAGTAGATTTAACCATTTATCTACGCCATCTACGTCTATTTGACCCTCGAAGATGGGGATTTCAAAATTAACTTGTACCTTAAAGGGTGTGGTGTTCCAGAGTAGCTGTTGGAAGCCGATGCATTGCCTCTGGGTAGCCTTTGAAGGATTTGGGCAAAGTTATTCATCATCGCATTCCTTTGTCGCTCGAGGGCTTCTTCGAGCAATATTTTGATAGGATCTCATGCCCCCTTTTCTTTCTTTTCATCCGCCATGTGAGGCTGTTGGGATTTGCGAGGTTGGTCTTGCAAAGGTTTGACCAGTTCAAGCCCTAACTCCTTATATCCTGACCTCATTAGGGACATGCAAAGTAAAACAGAGAAAAAACAGACCGCTTTGATACCATTGATCCGGATTTAAACAAGAGCACAACAAATTACATCGATAACCATAAACATAGATATGCAACGGAAATAATACTTCATTTCATTACTGTAAAATATTGAAATATGCTGACAAACAGAAATGGAAATAAACCAACTAGGGCGGTGGTAGCTTATCTCTGAGAAGAGATGTGGCGGCTACATGCCTCTGAACTATGTTACAATGAGGCTCAAAGGCCTATTTATTTTTGAGAAACAATGGAAAACCCTAAACATCCAAAAACCTATCCCTAGAAGATGAAACGCCAAACTGTGGGCCCTGTTTGGGTAAATTGGTACATCAACTTCCCGGAGTCATAACTTTGGCATACAATCTTTGTTTGACATGTACAATAGCTTGTTAGAAAGATCTATCCAAGCAATACAACTTTGGGAAGAGAAACATCGGTCCACGAACTTGTGTTGCTCCGATATTTCCCAAAAAATGTTGTTTAGGGCCTCAAAACGGCTCTGGAAGTTCACGACCCAAAAAACTGCTAAAAATAGTAAAGTGTGCTACAATTAAGGAAACTGAAAAACTGAAAGAGACAGTTGTGGGGACCCAAGTGGAATAGGTGGGTGGCCACCAACATCCACCTGGATCAAAGGAAGCACTTTGGTGAGCTTTTACTCTATCAACATAATAGGTCATAAGATATCTTTGAGGAATAAAATCTATGGAACAAGAATGACAAAGGAGGACATCGTGGCTTCATATTTTATGAAGATATAAAATATTATAGATCAACTTCAAGGGGTGGTGAAACTATATTTGATTCAGAATTGATTACCACTGTAATCAATGCTTTACCTAAAATTTGGGACGATTTTTTTAGAGGCATTTATGCTAGAAAGGAGACTCATACTTTTGAAGAATTATGGGATGCTTTCACTTTAGAGGAATCAAGACTGAAGGCTAAAAACAATACTCAACCTCATAATGAAGATTCTCAAGCTTTTGCAGCTAGATCAAGGAGGAAGTTTGGAAAGAAGAAATTTGGATCTCAAAACAAAAATGTTGGTAACAAATCTCAAGGAAATAAAGATATGTCCAAAGTCCAATGCTATGGATGTCATGAATATGGGCACTACAAGAGAGATTGTCCTAAGAACCCTAAGAACAATAAGAGGAAGGAAAGACATGAAGCATCAACAGCTGAAGATGAAGAAGCTCTGAAGAAACCCAAGGACGAAAATCACAAGGATCTCTACTATTAAAGTTAATGAAGAACACAACATGCGTACATAGCAATAATCCTACATCCACTCTTGTACCAAGTTTGAAGTAAAAGTTTGCTTTTCGTTTTTTTTTTAGAATATGATAGTCATAATAGAACTTATAAGTTACATGACCTATGAGATCTAGTATATTTGGGATTCACAAATAGAAGTTTGTCTAGATTAGTTCAAGGGGATTGAAATTAAGACAGAGACCTTGGTCATCTATACAAAGAGTCGATCCTTTGAAGGATGTATATAATCTGATGAGAAGAAAACTCATTGAATGTTACTTACGTAAAAGACTAAAAGAAATATCTATTGATTGAAGAAAGCAGTTACATGATAGAAACTCTTGTGTCTTTAAGAAAAGAAGACAATCTCATCATAAAAGATTCAGAAGAAGCTATTATCTCTTTCAAAGAAGTAAGGATTACAAGATGGCAGTCAAGGCTTTGGTAGATAGAAGAAGATAAAAACAAAGAGAATGTTATGAAGTCTATCTCTAAATCAATGGTGTATTTATTTTGAAAAGTCAATATCTAGCTTGCAACATGATAGAGATTCAAACCAAAATTTTATGAAGATTCTTCCAGCTAGAGAGAGTTAAATTTTGATAAGACATTCACTCCATATTGTAGTGAAGCTAGTTCGAACTTATACATCAAAGAATGATCCAGTGATACTACTATAATATATAAATGTTGACTAGTGCAGAGCATAAAAGTTTAATAGGCAACAGACTTTTGCAAGTCAATGGTGAAGGGTTGCCTACACTTTGAGAACGAATGAAAGAACAGGAAGGACATAACAAAACAAGAGGACGCTCCTGAATATAGGAGGAGTAGGCAGTTTGAAATATGCATTCATTAAATAAATCAAGATATAGCATGCACTATATGGCAACATGGAAGCAAGATTTGGGAAGGTTCTCTTGTTAAAAATAAGCAGTTCATGATAAGACATTTACCCTAGTTGGAAGAGGATATGGACAAAGGAGTCTCATGATTGAAGAAGATCTCATACTTTGGGATTAATTAAATGATTTAAAAGGACTCATGAACTAAAGGGAAAAGCTATTGCTTTCAAAGTGAGTCGGAATAAGAATTTGAAGGATCTTGGATTGATACACCAATACTTGGTAACTGAGGTATGACAGAAAATTTGTAAAATCTTCGTTAGTCAAAGGAAGCATGTGATCAAGATTCTCCATAAGTTTGGGATGATATGGATTATAGACCTATGACAACATCTGTTAGCAAAAGTTGGGAAGTTATGATATTATTGATCCATCATTGTACTAGTAGTTGTTTGGTTCTCTGATGTATTGATTTTTTATTAAGTTGGCTGTGTTGGAACTAATAATGGTTGTCTCTGTTTGAGATTGGCTATGGTTTCTTGGGTAAGCAGGAAACAAAATTATGTTGCATTGGACATTTCAAAAGATGAACATATGATAATTGTGCAGTGAGTTTGGCTCCATAAAACATTTGATGGACTGCTTGATGGCATGTTGGATTCGATTGTGATATTTTATAATGATATAAGTTATATAAAGATTGTCAGAGAACCTAGTTTTTCATGGAAGGTCGAAGCACATTATGATTCAAGATATGTTGCAGATAGGAGCTGAGAAGCTACAACGGATCTCCATGATGAACATGTAGTTGATGTAAGGGAAGCTTGAGTGCCTCCAAGACAAGCTTGGAATTGTGGATAAATCCTAGATTGAGAGGGAGTGAGGATGGACACTTATTTTCTCCTGGTGTCATGTATTGTGATTGATTAAGATTAATACCCTAAGTCAAGTACATGGACTCGAATAGGGAGAATTGTAGCATCAAGGACTAGAAATCTTGTGCTATGTACTGTGACCGATTAGGATTAACACCCTAAGTCAAGTGCACTGACCCACTTTAAGAATGGTCTGGTGGACTGACATTTCCTTGTGTCAAGTATTGTGATAATGAATTAGGAAATAGTCCTATGGAGGACATACTATGAGGAACCTAGGTGGAGTATGGCCTTAGAGAGGTAGTTGTGTGGTGTCTTCTTGAATGCCTCCCAAAATTATGCTCTGATCTAGTGGAGATATAGAGCTTACTTGTTAAGGCCTTGGTAATTTGAAAATGTTGGTTACGATGATGTTATCATTGATGATGCTTACCGAAACAGGCTTCTCCTGTGGAATATAATCGCAAATAAATTACCTACAGGGGATGCCCTCAAGAAGCGGGCCATAGCAGGACCATCTTGGTGCGTACTTTGCCAAAGTAATGAAGAATCTTCGAACCACCTTTTCCTCCACTGTGAGACAACAAAAGGAATCTGGCAACAGGTCACACAGGTACTGAATATCAGAACGAATTGGCAGGGCGAGGACATACCGACTGCCTGGACAAATTGGTGGGGTGCGGTTGCCACAGAAAAGGCCTTAAATCTCCCAGCAGTGATTTCGAGTTTCATATGGCAGAGCAGGAACGCTTTTATTTTTGAGAACTGTAGAGTCAACAATCAGCTACTCTCGGCATCCATTTGTGCTGCCTACAATGAAATTCCTTTTGAGAGCATACCTACCCGTCCTAGAATTATTCAGCCTGAACACATTAATAAGGATATGCCTTGGGCATATTTCGACGGGGCAGCTCCGCCACAAGGATGTGGTGGGGGGATTGCTTTTTTCCTATCTGATACTCATTATTTTCACCTGAGACTGGGTCTGGGGTCGGGCTCAAATAACTTTGCGGAACTTATCACTTTGAGACACCTTCTTTATTTTGCCCTTACTAAACATTGCAGACAAATTCAAATATTTGGGGACTCAAAGATTGTGATCGATTGGACAAACAATAAATCTATCTGTCATGCATATTCTTTGAAACATATCTTGGAAGAAATTGTTTTTCTAAAAACACATTTTGACCAGATCACTGTTTCTCATATCTACAGGGAAAGAAATGCGCTTGCTGACCAGCTTTCGAAAGAGGCGGCGGATCGGCCTCTAGGAGACTGGCTGATCGAAGAACACACACCAGCTGGGATACACAGGTTCTATCATCGTCCCTACATCGACGGCCTGCTGATGGGGGGCCCTCCCCCTCACTAGTTTTTGCAGCTGCTACTTGGGAGCTTCTTTTTGTATAGCAGGAATCTTCTTTATTCGGGTATATAATTGTATGGACATATGGATGTACATATTCCTGTATGGCCTTGGGCTTTATTTTTGAGATTTTTGGGGACTCTGTATCTACTGGTGATATACAGCTCATGTATTCACCTAGACTCACTCTGGATATTTATATCTAGTTTCTACTTTGTAACGTGGCTCTGGCCACTCTACAGCATATGCCTCGGCATCTACAACATGTAATATCTATTAACAACTTTTTAATAGAAATTACGAACTCTATTTTCCACGGAAAAAAAAAAAAAAAAAAAAAAAAAAAAAAAAAAAATCATTGATGATGCTTATCAATATGGATAATTTCTTATAATAATATTTCAACTTGAGAATATCCCAATGAGTCATTATGAATACCTCCCTAGTTAAGAGGGAGTGTTGAAATTGTAACTAGGTTCAGTCTTCATAATGTATATTTATCATTAATGTATTTATTATAATTTGTCAAGCATGTTCTTCATGCTAGAGTCAAAAAGAATTTATTTTGAGTCAAAAGAAAAATTATTTATGTCATGTCCCATTTGGACATTTAAAAGAAAGAGAATTTGAATTTTTAGTATGAGTCATAAGACCACAAGATGACCAAGTCGACCCTCCTTGGACAAGTCGGCCTAGCCCTCCAAGTGGCACCTATTCAACCCTCCTAGGCAAATATATATAAGAGACAAGTTCGACCCATTTGGAGCACACTCATTCATCACACAAGAAGCATTTCTAAACCTAGCGAAGAAGAAGAAGAAGTCAAGTCAAAGGAGAGAGAAGACAAGTCAAAAACAAGAATAATATCCCCTCATTGACCGAATCTTTGACTACTACAGTTTGCACATGTGAGAGGTTTGTTTTCTGTGGAAGAGGCCAAAATTTTCTCAGATAATCAGAGGCTAAAATTTGGCCCTAATTGCAGGTCCAAAATTCTAAAGTTTGAGCATAGTTGACTTCGACCTTTGAAGGTGACTTGGAGGAGGGTTTGACTTGGTATCTTGGTGGTAGTTTGGTATTGGTATTGGCTCAGATATCTCTCATTTTAATCTGATTCTGCAAGGAAAGGATTGTTGGGTTTTCCCCTTGTGGGTTTTTCCCTATCCATCGGCCTAAATTCTATTGTCTCTTGTCTCATTATGATCTTTATTTTCTTGAATGATTGAAGCAATGTATAACTGCTTGATGAATAAGACATAAGAAGTAATAAGAATACATCTACTTTTCATGGGTAATTATCAAGAAGAGGAATTAAGTTTTAGACTACATTGCACTTGATTTCTCAACACCCTTTTAGGGTTTTAACAAACATCTGAAAGCCCTCCTTCGGATCTGATTTTTCCTTCTGAGATATTTTAATTTAAGGGAATATCTTGGATTTACCTTCAACATTAATGTCAAGAAAACTCATTTTGACTGATCCCCCATCACTGAAGTGATCTTTAAACATGCGATCTTGTTTCCAAGTCCATCTGCAAACATTGTCACTAAGGAAAAGGCGAGGATCATCTTCAAATTGACACCCATATTCTCTGTATGACACATCCTCGTAACATACAATGACAATATCCAATAAAAACATCAACATGTACTCACGCTAATTGAAAAGAAAAGTTTGCGCAAAGAGATAAAAAAAACTTGATCTCGCCCTTGTTTTCACAAACCTGTAGTCAACCATCACTATGAGGGAGTCCGTTATCCACTTTTAATAGTTGAAGCAACCTTCTCCTACCCTATGTAGACTCGCGATTTCCATAAGCAAGAAACCAAGGCATGCCTTCTTCTTTTTTCATTTTGACGTAGAAGAATTATACATCTCATACATAGCAAGTTGTAGAGTGCACCTTTCTTATCTTGATGAAATTATCACTAGAGAAGCAATATTCATGTTTAAATACATACATCAAGCAAAGATTGATTACACAGCCTATTTTCAGGCATGCTAACATAAAACTAAGTGACATCCTATCCCATAAAAATACAATATTACTACCATTTTACAATGAGGGCCTCTACTCCATGAAGAAAGAATACTACTAGAAACAACATAAGCACCCCAATCACATAGTGCAATGGGGCTTGTCAGACATCCTCTCTTTGATGACCATGCAAGAACAAATATATCTAGATAATTTTTGGATGAATATATAGTTGTGGATGACATACAAGATAGCCCAATACCATTCTTAGCTCTCATATTTGCAAAGACCTACATCTATTTCACATCTTTAAGCATCACCTTATCTCTTTAATGATTTATCTAGTTCCACATTTCTAGAGTGTCATCTTTTATGTCTAGGCTTATAACAGGTAAAGTCTCTATCCACACCCTTCACAATTCGTAATCTTAAGTGTCACTTTCCCGTCTTATAGATCGACTAGTTTTGGCCATCCATGCCAATAATGGTGGACAAAACTCTTTTCTCTTGACAACATCTATCCCACATCTTAAGGAATTAATTGTCTCATTTAGTTAAGCTAAAACCTGCATTTAAAAGTGACCTTGTTTAATCTTTCCACCATTGGCATGGAGATGTTTAATGAGGTCCTTTAGAATCTTGAAAAACATGACCACCCATTTTTGATGTGTGAAATGCAAATCCTCTTCCCCTACTACGTGGTTTTTCCCAAGAATTGGATGATGGTTCTTGTGTTCCAATCACCACAATTAGGAAAAAACACACCATTGAGTAGCACTCATTCCAAATAGGCCAAACTGAAATTGTTTTCCCTCCATGCACACCAATCTCCAGCTTGGATTTCACAAGTACGTAGCTTGGTGCATGTAATGATAATTCTTATTCAAATAAGATGATTGAGGAGTCTATTCCTCTCATGTTATTCATTACAATAAATTATCTATGTTTAGGAGGAACTATTTTCAACTTTTCATAATTTAGTTACAAGATGGATATAGAAATTGTATAAAATGAATTGTTGAAATGTATATAATCCTAGCGGGATAATCAAATCCACCAAACAAAAATAGGTATTTCTAACTGACAAGTGTCAAGTTTCCCTAAGGAATCCTTATATGAAATCACTATTGCTACATGATCTTATTGTCCATTTGAGTTAGATGTACAAACAAAGATCAAACAACATGGTAGCATGTCAACAATGAAACTATACCAATTTTAATAAAGAGAAGACCAATTGAGATTCCTCTGTGGACTAATTTTGAAACACATATTACATGTCTTCTCTATCCTCCACATTCTGAGTCAACCCTTTATTATCTTTAAACTATGACACAGGTTATTTGATCAATACATCCAATGTATTCTCCTTTTCTTTGCCCCAAAATTAGATTCTAGTATTAGATTTAAGAAGTATGCTCTATTCTCTAATGGCAAACTCAATGGTACACAACATTGTACTCAAAGCATATAATATCACTAATATAACAACCAACTTGTTGTACAAGTTGAATTATGTTGCCTGGGAAATAAAGGGTATCATTGATGGGAACCATGTTTGTTGACCAAGCTAAGGCTCAAAGATGGAACATGTTGTTGGCATTATGATACATATGTTGTACTTGATGGCAACCCACTTATAGTAGAACAACTCACTTGTATATGGTAACTAGATGAATCTACAGGAGAGATATCAGATGTGACAGAATGCATGGCAGTTCAAAGGAATCATTTCAAAAGTAATATGGAAGATTACAGTGTAACAGGTTTATTTAGAAGTAACAGGACATTGGTACAGAAGAACAGGAAGATGGAACTTAGGTCTATTGATCAAAATAAAGAATGTAAAGGAAAAGGTTGATGTAAATTAGTTTAAGAAGTATACGCATGTCCACTTAGTCAAAATAGCGTATACACACTGGTCCATAGATTAAAAATAGCATATACGTATACATGCACTCCCATAGGAGGAAAAGCGCGTACATGTTAGAAAACCAAGGTTTTGGTCCGAGGTATTTGGTCCGAGGTATTGACCCTAGGTATTTGGTCCAAGGTATTGGTCCTAAGTGGTTTTGATCCAAGGTATTGACAAAGGATATAAGTATATAAGGAGGAAAAGATCAAAGGGCTAGGAGCACCAGTAATAAATATATTATAAAGTGTCATATCAAAAGAAAATATACATGTTATGGGTTTCTGATGCTTTGCTTGATCTAGACTAAATATGCACATGAGCAATTGATGATGGATCAAGATCATAATGACTTATTATTATTGAATGTTTTATTCTTTAAATATCGTGATCTGGGTTTGTCTGAAGTGCAAAGGTGCAGTGAAGTTTTAAAGTAAGAATTTGCAGATTTATACGCTAGTTCGCTTTAATGAAGGTGCGTATACACGCCGATTCAGCCCTTCCAAGTAGTGTATGCAAAAGAAAAAGCTTGATGTTCAAGGATGGCTGATCTATCAGATCAGTGCTGTTGTTTTACTGTTGTCTATCAATGAATTCTTCTTAGATCTGAATGTAAAACTGAATGCATAAGGAGGTTGGTATTTGATTGATTGATTGTATAAGTGAGAAGAAGTAATCTCTGTCACTGCCTATGTAAAGCTCTGTAGGTTGACAGTAGATATTTAATATATTGTTGGTTGGTACATACTTGATTCAAAACTTTATGTTTGCAGTAGTTTTGAAGATATAAGAAGGTTTGATTAACGGTAGCATATACACATAGTTTGTGTTCAGCCAAGTAACGTATACACTCTAAAGCATGATTTTTTGAAGTTACAGCTGGTTCTGAATGATGATGCAGGGTTCTGAGTTCAGCACAGTGTTTTGGTGTCAGTGATCTGCTTGTTCATATTAACTGAATGTTGGTTGATGCAATTTTAAGTTTAAAAAGTTTTTGATTGGTCCAGTATGAAAATTGGATGAAACGTGGCCTTTAGATTGTGGTGTTGTGATCCAGGAGTATCTAGTCTGAAAATTCATGAAATGTGGTCCCTAGAGGAAGAAAGAAGGTTGTAGCCTTCTGTAGGTCGACGCCTACATACTAGTAATCATAAGGCTAGTACAAGAGCTAGGGGTTTGCAACTCCCTTCTAGTAGAAGCTGGAAAACGAGAGAAGGTTGTAGCCTTCTGCAGGTGGGTGCCTGCGTACTGGTATGAGTCTGCACTAGTACAAGATTGTAAACAGATTTTCTTATTATTAAAAGAAGACAGAGACGACAACAGCAGGTGGTTTTCACCCACATTTGGTTTCCACCTTAAATATTGGTGTTCATGTGTGTTGCTTATGTGTGATGTTTTATTCTTCTTTCTCTGCACTGTCTAATAAGTTACTGATGTACTGGTTTAATATCAACACATGATAAATTGTCTAAATTAGAAGTTCTTTTGATATACACTCATTTCTTTAATCACAATTGCGTGTACACGCTAGTTTACTTCACTGAAGTAGCGTATATAAATCTGTTTGGGAAATAAAATTATTGATCTGATAATACTGATTCACCCCCCTCTCAGTATTATTTCCAACAATTGGTATCAGAGCAGGTCCTTCAGAAGAAGCTTGATCGCTTGAAGGGAGATCCATCAAGATGAATAATCACAAAAGCATGGGATCCATCAGACCACCAATCTTTGATGGGAGCAACTTTGTTTATTGGAAAATAAGAACCACGACCTATCTACAATCTCTTGGAACAGATGTCTGGGAATTGTGGAAGGAGGATATACATTTCCAACAAAAATTCCTACAGACGCGGCAGGTAAAAAGCAATATGAAACCAATGCCAAAGTTGTCAATACTTTATTGGGAAGTTTGTCACAATCAGAGTTTGTCAAAGTCATGCAACTCAAATCAGCCAAAGAGATATGGGACAAAATCGTTCAGAGCTACAAAGGAGACTCTCAGGTAAAACGTGCTAAGCTTCAAACTCTCAGAAATTAGTATGAAACTCTTAAGATGCATAGTAATGAAAGTATAGCTAGTTACTTCTTACGTATAGATGAGGTTGTTAATTGTATGAAGAATCTGGGTGAAGAAATAAAGGAAGTTACCTTAGTTGAGAAAATTTTGAGATCCTTGTCTGCTAAATTTGAATCAAAAGTGTCTGCCATAGAAGAAAAACAGGATCTGCAGAATATCACTATGACACAGCTTCACGGAATCCTAACTGCTTTTGAGATGAGAAAAGGAGCTCCATCAGAAATGAGAGACTCTGCATTTAAAGCTTCAGCAAAAGGAAAAGAAAAGGAAGAACACAATGAATCGGGACACATTTCAGAAGAAGAGGATGAGGTAAATTTTGTCAAGAAGCTTCAACAGGGTTCTGGAAGGTTTAGAGGTAAGCTCCCTTTCAAATGCTTTGCTTGTGGCAGAGTCAGTCATTATGCTGCCAGATGTCCTCATAAAGATAAATATGAAAAAGGAAAGGAATATGCAAAAGGGAATAGGAAACAAGTTGTGAATAAAAGGAGTTACTATACTCATGAAGATAGTGATGGCTTATCTAATAGTGATGAAGATGAAACTGGACAAGATTATTACAGACTTCTCATGGCTTATGATAGCGATGATTTTTGGGATAGTTTAGAAGAGGACAATGATGGTTTATCTAATAGTGATGATTATAAACTTCTCATGGCTTATGACGATGATAATTTTTGGGATGCTTTAGAAGAGGAAAAATTTCATGAAGAAATCTCTAAACTCAAAATATGTTTAGAAGAAAAGAATATGATCATAGATACCTTGACATACCAACTTGCTGAAAAAGAAAAACACAATGAAAAACTAGAATGTGAAATTGTGGGTCTAAGAAAAGATCTTGAGAAAACAAAATCTCTCAATTTTAGATTTGCTAAAGGATCAGAAACTTTAAATGAAATTATCAAAGTTTAACGTTCTCCTCTGATAAAGGCAGTTCTTGGATATAGTGAAGAAGCATCTCAATCACAGAAGTCGTCAACCTCCACCAAAAGCTATCTTGATGCAGCAAAGACTAGTGAACAGTATGACAATCATCAGCGAAGGCATAAAGATGATCACCAGGTAAATCATACTCAATTTGCTCCAAGGATGAATATCAATAGAAGCCACAACTAACCTCAAGCAAATCATGCTCAATTTTCTCCAAAGATGAATATCAATAGAAACTGCAATCAACAGGTAAATAGATTCAATAGTCGCGGAAACTTTTTTAATGGGCAATGTTTTTCATGTCATAATTTTGGGCACAAAGCTGCTCAATGCGTTGCTTACAAAACCATCATGACTAGAGAAGCACGAAATCAAAGGAATGTAACAGGGATTAAGAGAAGTTCCTATAATAACTTTTCTCCTCTTGAAAATGAAATAGAATGCTCAATCTGTAACAACTTTGGTCATGAAGAATTTGAATGCAAGAGAAAATTTCAGCAAACACCTCAAAATGAGCAAATGTCGTTAAATCCCAAGATATGGAGAAGGATAGAATCTCAAACAGAAAGATGTGGTATAGCCTTGTATGCAGAAGGATAAGAAAATCAGTGGTACATCGACAGTGGATGCTTCAAACCCATGACAGGTGACAAAGAGAAACTTCACTCATATAATGCCTTAGAAAAGGAAAATAATGTCTCATTTGGAAATGACACTCCAGCTATCATAAAAGGTAAAGGTTCTGTTTTTTTGAAAGAAAAGGTTAAAGCTAGAAATGTTATGTATGTAGATGGTTTAAAGTATAACCTGTTGAGTGTCAGTCAAATGTGTGATCAAGGAAATGAAGTGTTGTTTCAAGCAAATGGATGTGTTGTTCGTGAGCTTGATACAGGAGAGACTGTGATCAAAGGTACAAGAACTCCAAACAACTTATACATACTCAAAGGAGGACAACAACAGTGCTATCTAAGCAAAAATGATGAAAACTGGTTGTGGCATAGAAGATTGGGACATCTAAGCTTTTCTCAAATAAGAAAAGCATGCAAACTCAAAGTTGTTCGTGATCTTCCAGATATCAGCATCCTAGAAAATACAATATTCAAACCATGTCAAATCAGTAAGCAAACCAGAGTTCACTTCATGGAAAAAGAAGGGTCAACTAGTAAGCCTCTTGAACTTGTCCATACTGATTTATGTGGACCAACAAGGAAAAAGTCACCTCGTGGAGAAGAATATTTTATTTTGTTCATTGATGATTTTTCCAGAATGTGTTGGATAGGTCTTCTAAAGCATAAAGATGAAGCATTTGAAAAGTTCCAAGCCTTCAAAGCTTTGGTTGAAAATGAATCAGATCAAAAAATCAAATGCCTCAGATCTGATAAAGGAGGGGAATTTATATCGGATGAATTCTTTGACTTTGGTGAACAACATGGAATAAAAAGGAAATTCTCCACCGCAAGAACTCCTCAGCAAACTTGTGTGGTAGAAAGAATGAACAAAACAATTCAACAAATGGCTCGAGCTATGCTATATGAATCTGGAACTCCTGCAACCTTCTGGGGTGAAGCTACATTCGCTTCCGTGACTATTCTCAACAAAGCAAATGTTCGAGTAAATAGCACTCAAACTCCACATGAACTTTGGTATGGTAAGACTCCTATTGTAAAATACTTTAAAGTTTTTGGAAGCAAATGTTTTATCAAAAGAACTGATGAAAAACTTGGTAAGTTTGAACCCAGAGCAGATGAAGGTATTCTTCTTGGTTATTCTTCCAGAAGTAAAGGATATAGATGTTATAATAAAAGACTCGGAAAAATTGTTGAAAGCATTGATGTTGTAGTTGATGAAGCATGCAAAAATCCAAAACAGATAAAATCAACAGAAGATTATGACAATGAGGAAGAAGGGGATTACTTTTCCACATCAAATCAAAATTATATTGAAGAAGAAACCAATGAAGCACCAGAAGAAGATATAATGGTAGAAGAAAATACTCCATCCAAGTGTGTTTAGAAAAATCATCCAGAAACTCAAATTTTAGGGGAAAAGGAGGCAGGTGTATAGACAAGAAGAAATACTACAGGGACCTCAAGCTATTTAGCATTACTATTCTCCACCGAACCTCAAAATGTAAATGAGGCATACAAAGATGAATGTTGGGTCAAGGCCATGGATGAAGAACTTGAGCAAATTGAAAAGAATGATACTTGGGAATTAGTTCCTAGACCTCATGATAAAAATATTATAGGAACTAAATTGATATTCAAGAACAAGTTGAATGAAAATGGATAATTCATTAGAAAGAAGGCCAGACTTGTTTGTAAAGGGTATGCTCAACAAGAAGGTATATATTTTGAAGAAACTTTTGCACCTGTTGCCAGACTTGAAGCCATACGGATGTTTCTTGCTCTTTCCATCTTTCAAAAATTCAAAGTATACCAAATGGATGTAAAATCAACCTTCCTTAATGGAGATTTAGAAGAAGAATATATTGAACATCCAGAAGGATTCATTCTTGGAAATGATGCAAAACTTGTATGCAGACTCAAAAAGGCTCTATATGGTCTGAAACAGGCTCCAAGGGCCTGGTATTACTGCCTTAACAAATATCTACACCAACAAGGTTTTACAAAAGGTTCTGCAGATAGCAATATATATACAAAGATTGAAACTGATAAATTGCTAATTATTATTGTTTATGTTGATGATATCATTTTTGGTAGCAATGAAGAATCCATGAGTCAGAATTTTCTTCAGTAATGCAGCAAGAATTTGAAATGTCTTTGCTTGGTGAACTTACCTATTTTCTTGGTCTACAAGTTCAACAAACTAAATATGGAATTTTTCTTTCACAAACCAAATATCTCAAACAGATATTGAAAAGGTACGGAATGGAAGATTCTAAACTTGTACGTACCCCAATGGTAACAGGATGCAGTCTTAGCTCAAATGATGAATCAACAGCAATACATCAACCAACTTACAGATCCATGAATGGAAATCTGCTTTATCTAATAGGTACCTGAATTGACATCATGCATGCAGTAGGAATAGTTGGAAGATTCCAAGCAAATCCAAAGGAATCACACCTTCAGGCAGTCAAAAGAATTTTTAAATATCTTCAAAGAACTCAGGACTTTGGACTATGGTATCTTATAGATGCAAATCTTACTCTTCATGCATATACAAATGCAGATTGGGTAGGAAGTGTTGATGATAGAAAAAGCACTAGTGGTGGTGCATTCTATATGGGTTCTAGGTTAGTGTCTTGGTTCAGCAAGAAACAAAGTTCAATTGCTTTATCTACAGCTGAAGCAGAATATGTGGCTGTTGCATCTTGCTACACACAACTACTTTGGATGATGCAAACTTTGCAGGACATTCAGATCACATGTACTCCACTCCACCCATCTCTATGATATGTGATAATACAAGTGCCATCAGTATTTCAAAGAATCCAGTCATGCACTCCAAGACCAAGCACATACCTATCAAGTACCATTTTCTACAAGAACAAGTGCTTAAACAAAAGGTCAAATTAGAGTGTGTTCCCTCCAAAGAACAGGTTGCTGATATATTCACTAAACCACTACCCAGAGAAACATTTGAATATCTCAGACAAAATATGGGAGTAGTTGTTGCATCATCCTACTGTTAAAATCTAGTTTTTTCAAAAGAAGGTTATTATACGTGTGTTTCATGAAGTATAGTCACGTAGACACGCAGGTTTCGGTGGCTAAAGGAGAGTATATGTTTTTTTCTGACAAGAAAAATAGTTGGTCAGACTCTGATATGGGTGCTCTGTCTGATGTTGATGATTACATTCTAACGATATGCTTTGTTCATTAATTTTTAACTGACTGATAAAGATGCCTTGATTAAATGACTTGTTAACAATGCATAGGTAGCACAAGTTTAGGGGGAGCATTAGCCTTCACTCACATTCTGCATTGTTGGCATTATGGTTGTTGAGTCCAACTATGGCTTCAGATATTTATACCATTTGTTGCTTAAGTCGTGTAAAAGTCTAGGGTTTGATATGATTTCTCATACATTTGAATGAGTCCTATTAGACAAATGATGTAATTTGTATCCCCACTTTTCATGGATGGATGATGTAATATTTATTGTATTTCTGTCATGTATAAACAATTGGTATATCCCCACTTGGTTGGGTGGATGAGTTAATATTGGTGTATCCCCACTTGGTTGGGAGATTGTATGAGTCATTGGTAATAGGAAGGTCAAACTCACATAGTTGAGTTATATAGTCATGTTATTCTTTTGGAAAATATTTTTGCAGACTCTGCATGTGCTCAGGGGGAGCATGGATGGTTAGTGCATCATAGCATGTAAAATGATATTAGAACATGCACAAAGAGGGAGTCTAATCAAAGAATTCAGCATGTGCCTAGGGGGAGCATGATCAATGTTTATATTCAGCTATTCAGATATGACATTCTTCATATCAAAGGGGGAGAATAGCTTGGTCCACCCTTTGTCCTTGATGTAAAAGGGGGAGAGTATTTTGGTGTTGCTTGTTATCTCTAACAGTTTCTACAGCGTGCAGTGATCAACACCAACATGGTTGCCATCAAGTCCAAAGGGGGAGATTGTTGGCATTATGATATATATGTTGTACATGATGGCAACCCACTTATAGCAAAACAACTCACTTGTATATGGTAACTAGATGAATCTACATAACTAGATGAATCTACAGGAGAGATATCAGATGTGACAGAATGCATGGCAGTTCAAAGGAATCATTTCAGAAGTAATATGGAAAATTACAGTGTAACAGGTCTATTCAGAAGTAACAGGACATTGGTACAAAAGAACAGGAAGATGGAACTTAGGTCTACTGATCAGAATAAAGAATGTAAAGGAAAAGGTTGATGTAAAGCAGTTTAAGAAGTATATGCAGGTCCACTTAGTCAAAACAGCATATACATGCTAGTCCACAGAACAAAAAGAGCGTATACGTATACACGCACTCCCATAGGAGGAAAAGCGCATACATGTTGGAAAACCAAGGTTTTGGTTCGAGATATTTGGTCCAAGGTATTTGGTCTGAGGTATTGACCCTAGGTATTTGGTCCAAAGTATTGGTATTGACCCTAGGTATTTGGTCCAAGGTATTGGTCCTAAGTGGTTTTGGTCCAAGGTATTGACAAAGGATCTAAGTATATAAGGAGGAGAAGATCAAAGGGCTAAGAGCACAAGTAATGAATATCTTATAAAGTGTCATATCAAAAGAAAATATACATGTTATGGGTTTCTGATGCTTTGCTTGATCTAGACTAAATATGCACCTGAGCATTTGATGATGGATGAGATCTAATGATGGATCAAGATCATAATGACTTATTATTATTGAATGATCTGATATTGGGCTAGATCTGATTATGTACACCTGTTTTATTCTTTAAATATCGTGATCTGGGTTTGTCTGAAGTCCGGAGGTGCAACGAAGTTTTGAAGTAAGTATTTGTAGATCTGTACGCTGGTTCGCTTTGATGAAGGTGCGTATACACGCCGGTTCGGCTCTTCCAAGTAGCATATGCAAAAGAAAAAGCTTGATGTTCAAGGATGACTGATCTATCATATCAATGCTGCTATTTTACTGTTGTCTGTCAATGAAGTCTTCTTAGATCTGAATGTAAAATTGAATGCATAAGGAGGCTGGTATTTGATTGATTGATTGTATAAGTGAGAAGAAGTGATCTTTGTCGTTGCCTGTGTAAAGCTCTGTAAGTTGACTGTAGATATTCAATATATTGTTGGTTGGTACAGAATTGATTCAAAAGTTTATGTTTGTAGTAGTTTTGAAGATATACGCAGGTTTGATTAATGGAAGTAGCGTATACACGCAGTTTGGGTTCAGCCAAGTAGCGTATACACTCTAATGCATGATTTTTTGAGGTTACAGTTGGTTTTGAATGATGATGCAGGGTTCTGGGTTCAACACAGTGTTCTAGTGTCAGTGATCTGCTTGTTCATATTAACTGAATGTTGGTTGATGCAGTTTTAAGTTTAAAAAGTTTTTGATGGGTCCAGTATGAAAATTGGATGAAACATGGCCTTTAGATTGTGGTGTTGTGATCCAAGAGTATCCAGTCTGAAAATTCATGAAACGTGGTCCCAAGAGGAAGATAGAAGGTTGTATCATTCTGTAGGTCGGCGCCTACGTACTAGTAATCATATTGGACAATACAAGAGCTAGGGGGTTACAGCTCCCTTCCAGTAGAAGCTGGAAAACGAAAGAAGTTTGTAGCCTTTTGCAGGTAGGTGCCTGCATACTGGTATGAGTCTGCACCAGTACAAGATTGTAAAGAGATTTTCTTATTATTAAAAGAAGACGGAGACGACAGCAGTAGGTAGTTTTCACCCACATTGGGTTTCCACCTTAAATCTTGGTGTTCATGTGTGTTGCTTATGTGTGATGCTTTATTCTGCTTTTACTGCATTGTCTAATAAGTTACTAATGTACTGGTTTAAGATCAAAACATGATAAATTTTATAAATCACAATTTCTCTGGATATATGCTGGTTTCTTTAATCACAGTTGCGTGTACACGCTAGTTCACTTCATTGAAGTAGCGTATATAAATCTGTTTGGGAAATAAAATTATTGATCTGATAATACTGATTCACCCCCCTCTCAGTATTATTTCCAACACATGAATTATATAATATAACTAATTTACATGTAGACCATAGCCTAAAGGACGTGTCAAATGCATGCACAAAAATATTGCACTTAGAATTCCAATTTAAATTCCATGGTGAACAAGATGGCCAACAAAATTTAGTTCAAAGTAAGATTTAAAATTAACAACTCACTAAGGATTATCTTAACAACAACAATAAGAAGGATTTAGTAGCATCAAAATTCATACATTTCTTCTATCATCATGTGTTTCTCGTCCACTATCTATAAAATTGGTTTCACAACAAAAATCTCTCTTTGATTCTCTACTTATTTTCATACAATAAATGAACGAATAAGGGTGTAGCCCTCTTGCATGCTTTCTTAGTTCTTTGGTTGTTGGCACACAAACATGCAAGACATCTCTTCTTTCATAAACATAAGACCCATGGAGAATCCTCGACACCATCTCAAACAACCTCAAACTGCAAAAAACTCAAAATCAAGGAATTCCATTAAAAGTTTCCAGGAAGCCCTCAAGCAATAGGAAAATTAGATGTTGGATTAATCCACCCAAGTTCTTGTAGATAGATACAAAGGTTGCAGAAAAGGGTAATTCATTTTAATAGTTTTTTATATAAAGAGAAGATTACCTTTTCCCTGTTGAAAGAGGCTTTCCATATTAAGGATAGGTGGTGGTCAGGGCAACTATTGTCAACAAGCTACAGTAGAGGACAACCAATAGTTGTCAATAAGCTACAATAGAGAACAACCAAGTAGTCCCATATTTGAAACTATCTACCCTACCTAAGGGGGGAAACATAACTTCCTCATGGTTAAGGCCAATCTATACAGGACATTTGGATGCATTCCATGACTTATATGCAAACCTTGGAATCTAAGACTTAAAAATACATTTGGACTTGAAATGCCACAACAATCCAACTAGAGATGGAGCTTTTGAATATCCACTCTTTGGGAGAAGCTTACAAATATACAATCAAATGGAGAAGAGTTCAAGTAGAAGAGGGAGTGAGAGTCTAGTTGTGCAAACAAGCCACTGGCAAGTGATCAACCCTATTATTGAACCAAGATTAACAATGTAATTATTATATGCTTAAGCTATCATGTGTCTACTTCAACTGTAGCATAACATTAATAATCATTTGAACAAGACCTTGGTTAAGTGTCTGACAGAACAAAATATCAAAGTATTAACCATAACATGAAATTCACGACACACCTTAAATGGAATAGATACTTATCTTAAAGTATAAACTGAACAACTAAGTCTGGGACTACGAATCTCCTCCCAACTATAACCGGGTTGCAACCAAGTATCACGTGCAACCATCACCCCTGAGCCAGATTCCAAGGCTTGAGAAGGCTTCTCAAGGGACAAAAACAAATATGCCATTTGAACCAGGATTTCTAGAGGTTCAACTACCTCCACCCTACTAGACAGAGCATTATAAGAAACACCCTAGCTTTTGCAAGGGGAAATAGTGTTGGAAGAAACACTAAAATCTTTGCACCTTCCTTCAAAATGATTCAAATCAGCCATAGGATTGTTTATGATGGAGAATGTTGTCATAAGAATCACACTCACCATTAGTTACTAAGTTGGTCACAATACTTGTTCATAACCGTGTGAGAAACATAGTTAGTAATTTATGTAACAATCATAGGCTCAATCTACAGACATGCCTCGTAGGATTGAACCACACTTAGCAAGTCAATCGGTTAATCCAATCCACACTATTGTAGAATTTTCTCATAAGACATCAGGTATCATGTTTGACAACCCTCATACCCATATTGCTTTAGTATTTGACAATGAGTTAATACATCTTAAGTGGGAACAAGGTATGGTCACATCCTATTCTGGTATTTGTATTCTTTGAGTTCCCAAATCTCTTATGCATGGCCTCAAACTCAAAGTCACCTTCACAATCCATTAAGAACCACTTTAGCCACAACCAACCAACAAACTCACTTTATCAACACGTTGTGCAAACAAGAGGGATTATGTATACACGGTAATTCCAATACATTCATTTTTTTTTTTTACAATCTTGTACCAACATCAAATCTCTTAGCCAACTCTATGCTCAAGTCCTTATTCATGGTCTCAACTATGATTGGCTTCTAATCCCCAAATTTGTTTGCATGTATACTACTTGCGGTGGCTTACCAAACGCACGCTAGGTTTTCCATACACTATACAAACCAAATGTTTTGTTATGGAATGAGATGACTAGAGAGTATGTCTGTAATGGGTTATACAAAGAGGTCATTATTGATTTTTGTAGCTTGGGAGGTACTCCAAGCCTTGAGGATCGAGGGTTTGGAGGAAGGAGCTCCACAAATGGCCTTGTGGGCTTGAAACCCAAGCTTGGGGTTTTGCACCCATTGATGTTGGGGAAAAAACTATGGAGAGATTTCAAAATGTGATGGATGAGGATGATAGTACTCGTCAAGACGAATCTGACGCATCAAAAATCATTTGATTCCAAGTTGTGGTTGAAGAGAAATGAACTTTTGAAGTTAAGATGGGTAAATTTGTTTAGTTGGGCAGGTCGGCTTGAGGTTAAAGTAGTGCCCAAATACAAATTCGTTGGAGCCACTTGATGCCTATAAATATAGGTCAAGTGTGAGACATTTAGACTCATCCAAGAAACATCTTTCATAGTTTGCACATCAGAAAAGGCAGCTCAAGTGTGGGCAGCGCGAGTGTAGGAACGTGTGAATGCAGGAACGTGCAAGTGCATGAACTTGAGTGTAGGAATGCACAAGTCCAGGAATGCGCGAGTGAAGGGGCACACGAGTGCAGAAATGCACGCGTGCGGGAATGCGAGTGTAGGCAGTGCAAGTGAGGGCTAAACATGTAGCAGATTGCACCAGGGTGACACAGAAGCTGAGCAGGACTAGGCATGTATTGTATTGATGTGTTAAGGTTGAATTGATGCTAGTGGATGGTGTCCTAGGAGAGGATAGTTTGGAAGTTTGTTAACAGCTAAGAGGAAGGGTTTCCTAGGTGGTTGGATGCCTATAATATTCCTAATTAGCCATGGCTAATTGGAATATTCCATTTTGTCCAATTTTTTCCTTCTATAGTTATTTGTAAATAAAAGTGAGGATGGGGGACATAACTCACTTTAAGAATAAAAATTCACTTCCTAGGTAGCACAATGTTGTGACTTAAAGAGGAGCCAAGGGGGCCAAAGGGGGACGCAGAAATGGGGCCCACGCAGACACATGGAGGGACTGCGCATGAGGGAAGAAACACGTGGCAAGAGGGGAATCACGCAGGAGGAGGTGAGCCTAGGGATTATGAGAGGCAGAGGCTATAAAATAGAGAGGAGCCCCCTCATTTTGGATCATTCAGTTATATGCATTTTGAGCTAGTAGTTTCAACTTCTAAGCACACTAGTTGTTTAGCTAGTCTGCAGCACTATTTAGTGCATTGAGTGTCTCCGTTCGGAGATCTCGCCCTTAGCCCCGGGGGACTTCGAGTGCCTGCTCGGGCAAGGTATTTCCTTTGGAATTTCAACAATAGTTTTAGTAGCTGTACAGGAGCAGTTTCATCAGCGTTTTGGAGGACTGCGTAGCACTAGGAGAGGGACGCAATTCTTTCTGGTAGCAGTGTTGGATTAGGGTTTGCAGGAGGCTTTATGCTAGGTGATTGAGCAGGGGACCAGCCCTTGTCTATGGGAGGATTTTTGGCAGGGTTTCAGGCAGAGTTTCATGCAGAGTTTAGAGGGGTTTCCTTCAGTGGCAGCGTAGAGCTTTGAGGAATTGCGCAGAACCCCATGGGGGTGATTTTCGAGGGTTGGCTATTCTAGGAGAGCTTTCTGGGTTTTTCTGGGTTTCTTGAGTAGAGCCCGAATGTAGAGTTTCAACTTATTCCGAGGAGGGGAGCAGCCCCAAATCATCAGTCGTTTCCTAGCAGCAACAGGAGCACAACAACAACATCCACGCAGAGAGGCCATTCTTTGTTATTCTGAGAGTATCTCTTCACTTTCCTTGTGCAAGTCGAGTTGCCATCTGTCTGATCACCTCTTGTACTCATTTTATTGCTCAGTATAATAAAATGGCTTAGCATTTCTCGCTGTATTTCTTTGTATCTGCTTATATTTCCGGTTTACATTATTATATGTTGTTCCACTGTTATTTTATCATTTCTAGGTTATTATATTGTTTGCACGTATTTGGTTGGAGTTTTTGCTGGGGTTTAAGGAATATTCCGGGTTAGGAATATTACAGTGGTATGAGAGCATAGATCTAGCTCAGCCTGTGGAGCTAGCAATCTATGACACCGAGGGAAAAACCCCACATTTGTTACAGAGGTAGGAGATACAGAGACACTGGACGTAGGTTGGAGAATACCTACAGAGAGGGAGACTGTGTTCCTCTGGTGGACGCAGAATAGGAGGAACCTGTGGTAGACACAGAACAGAGAGAGCCAGTAGTGGACGCAGAGCATATGGCAGACGAGGACAGGAAGAGATTTGCGGATATGCTCCTCAAATCAGTGCAGGATCTGTCGAGGCAGATTGAGGTGATGGGGCAAAGATTCATGGCAGTAGAGGCCAGACAACGTGAGAGCCCACGAGTTTTTCAGATTGGTGAGGGATTAGGTGCATCCCATCACTTGCCAGAGCAGCGTGATACTGCACAGCAGGTGGCCTCGCATGCCCCTACACGCTCTACCATGCCCACATTCTTAGGAGCAGATACGGGGGTTGGAGCCCTGCAGGAGGCAGAGCCCGGCCATATGGGCGATTATTTTGCAGAGTACCAGGCATATGGGCAGGAGTTCAGGGATGCCCTTTCATTCAGAGACTTTGTTCAGCTCCAGCGGGATAGTAGGCCCCGCGATCATCACAGAGGGAACTGACATTACCATGATGGTGACACTCACCGTGCAGCGAGTAGATTCCACTTGCCTACGTTTGATGGTTCATCAAACAGTTCGGCGAAGTCTTGGGTGGAGAAGCTGGACATTTATTTCCAGCTCAACCAGATGTCGGAGGCAGAGGCCATCAAGGTGGCAACATTGCATTTGGATGGCGAGGCCCAGGATTGGTGGTTTCACGGGATGGTTACACTCGGGCACTCTACAGTGACGACATATGCGGAGTTTACCAGGAGATTGATGGAGCGATTTGATCAGAGGGATCCAGAGCAGCATTTTGTTGAGCTGACGAGGCTCAAACAGACAGGGAGCCCAGAGACCTACATTGCAGATTTCTTGAGGGTCTCCGTGATGGTGCCAAACCTCTCCATGGCACGGAGGGTCTATATGTATGTTGAGGGGTTAGCAGAGCCACTTTGGGGTCTAGTCCGATCCACTAGACCAGCTACGCTCCAAGACGCTATCAGCAGGACCCGGGACTTAAAGGATGTCTTACCCAGGACCCGGACACCTTAGCCCCAAAGACAACCTTTTTAGTCTAAGGGAAAGGACGTGAGGATTCCACCTCCGAAGGGGAATCCAAGACGAGTACAGATTGAGGACGATGTCAAGAGGGAGCTGAAGAAGAAGCGGTTGTGCTTCACATGCCAGGAGCCGTGGGCACCAGGACATAGATGTGCTGCTGGCAAAGCACATTTTATTGAGGTCTTCTCCGAGAGCAGTGGGGAAGAGGATGACGAGGAGGATGTGGAGGTAGGAGATAGCCATGCCATATAGGGACCTTTGCCACCTCCACTGCCAGCAATAGGTGGTGCATCTTTTGCACCCACCGAAGGGGCCCTTGCGGCATTGTGAGGAGTTCCCAAGTATCTGACGCTACGCGTACGGGGGACAGTATGTGGCCAGCGCGTATTGGTTTTGGTTGACAGTGGGGCAACCCACAACTTCATCGATGCAGAGATGGTTGAGCGGAGAGGTATTCAGACCGAGAGCTTCGATGGGTTTTCAGTCTTGGTCCCAGGAGATCAGACCATGACGTGTGCTTGTTATGTTCCAGAGCTTTCAGTGACGATGGGCACCTACACATTGACTGACCACTTTCTCGTGGTCGATATCCCAAACACCAACATGATACTGGGTGTTTAGTGGCTTATTACTCTAGGGAAGGTCACAACAGATTGGAAGACCCTAGAGATGGAGTGGGATGATGAGAAGACAGGGAGGTATGAGAAGATACAGGGACAACACACATATCCGCCTCAGACTGTGTCGGCTCATTGGATGGAGGCAGTCTTCCGGAAGGGAGACATAGAGTGGGCAGTAGAGCTGCGTGCATTAGAGGTAGGGACTACAGGGCAAACGATACATCCAGAGATACAGTACATCCTTGATCATTATGCCATAGTGTTTAGGGAGATTCCACCAGGACAGCCACCGGATCGGGGGTTTGAGCACACCATCGAGCTTGAGCAGGGCATACAGGCAGTGATCACTACCCCCTATAGGCACCCCAAGGCCTATCGGGATGAGATTGAGCGGGCTATCCAGGAGTTGCTGGCTCTTGGGCACATTCGACCGAGCACGAGTCCTTTTGCTTCTTCTGTGGTGTTGGTGAAGAAGAAGGACGACACATTGAGGATGTGCATTGACTACAGGGCCCTGAACAAGAAGACCCTGAAGAACAGGTACCCCATACCCAGGATCGATGAGTTGATGGACGAGTTGAGGGGAGCACGATTCTTCTCAAAGATTGATTTGAGATCTGGGTACCATCAGATTCGCGTGAGGGAGCAAGACATTCCCAAGACCGCCTTCAGGTGTCACTATGGGCACTTTGAGTTCTTGGTGATGCCTTTTGGGCTAACCAACACCCCTGCTACATTTCAGTCCTGAATGAATCACATCTTCCGTAGTCACTTGAGGAAGTTTGTGTTGGTATTCTTTGATGACATTCTCATTTACAGCAGGACTTGGGAGGAGCATCTCCAGCACATTGAGACGGTATTGCGTATCTTACAGGAGCAGCAGTTCTATGCCAAACTCTCCAAGTGCGAGTTTGGGTTGATGGAGATGTTGTATCAGGGCCATCAGGGAATGGCCGGAGTCGAGAAATGTGACGGAACTTCGAGGATTCATTGGCATTTGTACTTACTACCGGAAGTTCATCAAAGGTTTCTCGTAGCTTGCTGCACCCTTGACAGATTTGATGAGGAAGGGGGCATTCAGTTGGTCAGATACAGCGCAACGAGCCTTTGACAGGCTCAAGGAGGTTATGAGCAGCTGCCCAGTGCTTGCATTGCCAGATTTCACGCAGCCATTTGTTTTGGAGTGTGATGCGTCGGGAGAGGGGATCGACGCAATGTTGATGTAGGGGGGTCACCCTATAGCCTTTGAGAGCCGGAAGCTCCTTCCGCACGAGAGGTTGTATTCTATATACGACAAGGAGATGCTAGCCATCATGCATGCATTGGCTAAGTACCGGCAGTATTTGGTGGGTAACAAGTTCAGGGTGAGGACTGATCACAACAGCCTCAAGTTCTTTTTGGAGCAGAAGCAGCTACAGGAGAGGCAGCAGATGTGGATCAGCAAGATCCAAGCATATGACTTTGACATTGAGTATGTCAAGGGTAAGAACAAGGTGGTAGCAGATGCCCTTTCACGTAGACCAGCCACGTTGTCTCTTATGAGCTTGGATACAGACTGAAGGGCTCGACTCTTAGTAGAGTACTCCAAGGACAGGTTTGCATGTGAGGTTCTGGATGGGCAGGTGACAAATGACAGGTACAGGGTGGTCGATGAGATCATCTATTACAGGGACTGGATCTTCTTGACTGAGAGGTCTCAGCACAAGAAGAAGATACTCCAGGCATCACATGATTCACCATTGGCAGGACATCAGGGGTTTACCAAAACCTACAGGGCCATTAGGGAGAGGTTCTCATGGAAGGGCCTCAAGGAGGACGTACTCCAGCACATCCGGGAGTGCGATGTTTGCTAGAGGAACAAGGGAGAGATGAGCCATCCCACGGGATTATTGCAGCCTCTTCCCATTCCGGAGGGGAAATGGGAGAGTATTTCGATGGACTTCATCACAGGGTTGCCCATGGTACAGGGCAAGGATTGCATCTTTGTCGTCGTTGACCGACTGACGAAGTACGCACATTTTTTTGCCATATCCGCACACTATATAGCAGCACAGGTGGCTGAGCTGTTCTTTAGAGAGATCTTCAGGCTACATGGTCTTCCTAAGACCATCGTCAGTGATAGGGACAACCGCTTCATGGGCGGATTTTGGCAGGAGCTTTTCCAGTTGGTGGGGACGGAGTTGACACCGAGTACCAGTTATCACCCACAGACGGATGGGCAAATAGAGATAGTTAACAAGTGGCTAGAGGGCTACTTGCATAACTATGTCAGTGGGCAGCAGCGAGCATGGTTGAGATGGTTGCATCTAGGGGAGTACTGCTACAATACTTCACATCACATGTCCATTGGTATGTCACCATTCTATGCCTTATATGGGTATCATCCTTTATCTTTTGCTGACGTGATGTTTGGTGATGGCAAGGCTCCCAAAGCCAAGATTTGGATCCAAGAGAGTCAGGATATTCTCCGAGCTCTCAAGGATAACATGGCTACAGCACAGAACCAGCAGAAGCTGTATGCTGACAGGGGTCGGGTGGAGAGACAGTTCGAGGCAGGGGACATGGTCTACCTACGATTACAGCCATAGCGACAGTCGTCACTAAAGCAAAAGGGGGTTGAGAAGCTCAAGCCCCGCTTTTATGGGCCGTACAGGGTGATACGAAGGGTTGGACAGGTTGCATATGAGTTGGAGCTGCCCCAAGGCAACAAGATTCATAACGTTTTTCATGTATCATGCCTAGAAAAGGCAGTGGGGAAGTAGGTGACAGTGACAGATGAGCTACCACCCATGGACGACGAGGGGCATTTGGTATTGTAGCTAGAGGCTATCATTGATACCAGGGAGAGGCAGCTACGAAGCAGGACGGTTCGAGAATTCTTGGTGAGATGGAAGAATTTGTTGAATGAGGATGCCACTTGGGAGAGTGAGAAAATTTTGCAGCATCCATCACTTCAGTTGCTTGAGGACAAGCAACATTTTGCCGGGGGAGACTGTAATATTCCTAATTAGCCATGGCTAATTGGAATATTCCATTTTGTCCAATTTTTTCCTTCTATAGTTATTTGTAAATAAAAGTGAGGGCGGGGGACATAACTCACTTTAAGAATAAAAAGTCACTTCCTAGGTAGCACAACATTGTGACTTAAAGAGGAGCCAAGGGGGCCAAAGGGGGACGCAGAAATGGGGCCCACGCAGACACATGGAGGGACTGCGCAGGAGGGAAGAAACACGTGGCAAGAGGGGAATCATGCAGGAGGAGGTGAGCCTAGGGATTATGAGAGGCAGAGGCTATAAAATAGAGAGGAGCCCCCTCATTTTGGATCATTCAGTTATGTGCATTTTGAGCTAGTCGTTTCGACTTCTGAGCACATTGGCTGTTTAGCTAGTCTGCAGCACTGTTTAGTGCATTGAGTGTCTCCGTTCGGAGATCTCACCCTTAGCCCCGGGGGACTTCGAGTGCCTGCTCGGGCAAGGTATTTCCTTTGGCATTTCAATAGTAGTTTTATCAGCTGTCCAGCAACAGTTTCATTAGCGTTTTGGAGGACTGTGCAGCGCTAGGAGAGGGACGCAGTTCTTTCTGGTAGCAATGTTGGATTGGGGTTTGCAGGAGGATTTATGCTGGGTGATTGAGAAGGGGACTAGCCCTTGTCTATGGGAGGATTTTTGGCAGGGTTTTAGGCAGAGTTTTAGGCGGAGTTTAGAGAGGTTTCCTTCAGTGGCGGCGCAGAGCTTTGAGGAACTGCGTAGAACCCCAAGGGGGTGATTTTCTAGGGTCGGCTATTCTAGGAGAGCTTTCTGGGTTTCTCTGGGTTTCTTGAGTAGAGCCCAAATGTAGAGTTTCAGCTTATTCTGAGGAGGGGAGCAGCCCCAAATCATTAGTCGTTTCCTAGCAGCAGTAGTAGCACAACAACAACATCCACGCAGAGAGGCCATTCTTTGTTATTCTGAGAGTATCTCTTCACTTGCCTTGTGAAAGTCGAGGTGCCATCTGTCTGATCACCTCTTGTACTCATTTTATTGCTCAGTATAATAAAATGGCTTAACATTTCTCGCTGTATTTCTTTGTATCTGCTTATATTTCCGGTTTACATTATTATATGTTGTTCCACTATTATTTTATCATTTATGGGTTATTATATTGTTTGCACGTATTTGGTTGGAATTTTTGCTAGGGTTTGAGGAATATTCCGGGTTAGGAATATTACAATGCCATAACCAGGAGTAGATGCTACAACAAGGATTGGTCACTCATGGTCTGTTGGAGGGCAGCGTGAGATTGAACCAAGTGTGGATAGTGGATTGGTAATTTATGGTCTATTGAAGGACGGCATGATAATGCCCAAATTTAGCCTGGTGTGCACCATCTTCAAGGACTTAGGTGATTGCTAGAGTGGCAGTTGTTGAGCTCATGGGTATGATCAACCAGGAGCAGTTTGTGCAGCCCTAGACTTGTGTGTCGAGAATGACATCTACAACAAATGATGGGCAGTCCTCCTGGCTTGTGTTCATTGTGGGAGATGGACATCTTGCAGTGATAGGTGGTAGCGCTTCGTGCCCTATGTTGGTCTTCATTAGAGCAGTGAAAGAAGACCATAGTGGGTTGAAGTCCCTGAGTAGATGAGGAACAACATTGATCATATTGAGAGTTGTTCACAAGTGGAGTTATGAACAACTCAATAGGAGTCTAGAGGTGTTGATGCGTTAATGGATGGACGATTAACTACTGAGAAGATTGATAGTAGAGGTTCAGTGGTCAGATGGACTTGGAGCATTGATAAAGGCATGAGTTGTAGATCGGGAGCTGAAGTACTGGGTAGGTATAAGATATGACCGAGGGCAGTCGAGATAGTTGACTTCATTAGCCAAATGGTCAGCGTATCTTGTTGAGGGTAGATTGGTTGTCGATGGATTGACACCAAGCCCTAGTTTTGTATTCTTTTACTAGTGGATGTATGAGGGCCATTATCCCTGGTACGAGAGCCCTAGACTATTGTATTATATGTTAATTAATATAACAAAGTTGGGTTATTGTACAAAATTGTAAAAAGTTGTCCATATTTTGTGCATTAGTATATTTACTGTTGTTTATATTTCGTTGTGAAAAGTAGTATTTTTGTGTTTCTTGGTTTGGTAGTGTCAATGATTTAAGCTTATATCCAAGAAACCAAGATTGCAGAAAAACAACATGGTATTAGAGCACATCTCAGCTACTTTGAGAGACAATGAATCAAAGTGTGCACAACGAAGCCACTCAGAGAGAGTTGTGGGTGTCTAGGTCATGGAGCAAAGGGTTCAGTTGAAGATATGGAGATGTGGTATTGATAGGTTACATGGCGAGATGGGCTGGGAGTTCTGGTGGATCAGTGGTGAACTTGGCACACTGCAATGTGTTGTGTGGCAGTTTGTAGATCGTGGGCTTCCTTTGTCTTGTCATGGATGGTTGGGAAAATTCAAGGGTTTATTTGGGATGGGCTAGATCAAGTTAATCAAGATGGATTCATGTGATGTGATACAGATTGGCAGGCTAGAGTCTTGATTAGATCATGATGTTGCATATCTGAGATTGGAGGGATTTGCATGAGTGGTATTTCATCCAGGAGGATGAGTGCTTACATGATTGAGCCAATGGAGATCATGTAGGCTCATAGGGAGTCTAGCCTTAGAGGGAGAAACCCTGTGGAGGTTTGGGATCTTCAAGTTTAGATGTGATGAGGCAGAGGCATTATCGAGGTTGTCAGGTTCATTCTACAGGGTATGTTGCAGTGATGGAAACCAGATGGGCTAGATGATGATGGTTACTTCCTAGTCTTGGAAGTACCTCCCTCATTAGGAGGGAGTGTTGAATTTCGTAGCTTGGGCAGTACTCCAAGCCTTGAGGATCGAGGGTTTGGAGGAAGGATCTCCACAAATGGCCTTGTGGGCTTGAAACCCAAGCTTGGGGTTTTGCACCCATCGATGTTGGGGGAAAAGATATGGAGAAATTTCAACATGTGATGGATGAGGATTATAGTAATCATCGAGATGAATCTGATGCATCTAAAATCATATGATTCTGAATTGTTATTACAGATAAGTGAATATTTGAAGTTAAGATGGGTAAATTTGTCTAGTTGGGCAGGTCAACTTAAGGTTAAAGTAGTGCCCAAAGACAAATTCATTGGAGCCACTTGATGTCTATAAATATAAGTCAAGTGTGATGCATTTAGACACATCCAAGAAGCATCTTTCATAGTTTACACATCAAAAAAAGCAGCTAGAGTGTGGGCAGCGCGAGTGCAGGAACGTTAGTGCAGGAATGTGTGAGTCCAGGAATGCACGAGTGCAAGAACGCGAGTACAGGAACGCGCAAGTGCAAGCAGCGTGAGTGAGGGCTAAGCATGTAGCAAATTGTACCAGGGTGACTCAAAAACTTAGCAGGGCTAGGTATGTATTATGATGAGCACCAGTGTTGCAGCAAGAATGTTGTAACTCCTGGGGCTACCAACTTTACTTCATCAACCTGGGGTTCGTAAAAACTTGGAGGTGACAGTGTTGTATGCACAAATAGATGTAATGGGTCCACTCTTTGTCAGTACTGAGCTGGGTGATAGATCACTAGGGTTTCTCAAACCATCCTTCTATTGATTTAGAAGAAGTTTGATTACCAATTGAGAAAGGATAATTTTACCCTAATTGAGAGAATTGAAATGTTACCTACTGCGGTAATGAAAGACTGAAATAGATGCCTAAAACACACAACTCATTTAGCTATTTGTTAAGATACCTTGCTTCAGAAGAATTCTAATTTAACACATGTGAAATCCTAACTAACCTAAGCATGAAATCTGATCTAATCAAACACTTAACTGTTGTGCACATGAATAAGCATAACAACTTTTTTTTTGCCTTTTTGTGAAAACATGAATGCTAATCCTTCTTGATTGCATGGAAGGTGGGATAGGTGTAGAGAGAGATGGTTGTGATGGGTCAAATGGCTTGGGAGGAAAGTAGGGGCTTCTCCTAGCTTTCGTGATGCATTTCTCACAAATCGAGCTCAAAACAGGCCACTATAGGTCATCCTACAGGATGTCCTAATTCACCTACAGGATCCCCTGTTTTCCTACAGGAACAGGCCGAAAGCATAAGGAGTGATTTGGACAGTGGTATGGAGCTTAGGGAAGGTGAGTGATGGAAGGAATAAGGCAAGGGAGTGGTTGGAACTCACTCAGAACTCAAACCGAAGCTCTATGATGTTTGGATTTGCTCAACAAGCAGGGCAAGTTGTCCTTGTGAAATGATAACTTGGATTGTGAAGTTAGTGGCCTTTGGCAATCATGGGTGGGTATGGTTTGGTTGAGGCTAATGATATGAGGTCTTCTTGCAATATTGAAACTCTTGCAATATACACATCATTGTTGGCATTTATCCATAAATCATTTCAAAACAAGAAAGGTTTACAACAACATAGGAAAACATAATTTCATCATTTATTTGCCTAGTTCATGCATGGAAATGCTTGAAGCCTATTATGAAAGCACCATGAAATCTAATACAAATCTTAATATATCAAAAATGACAACTGCAACCTATCTTTTAAAACTGAAAGATGCTGACCTAATTAGTAGAAAAACCCTAAATTTCATAAGAAACCAGAATTATGTCTTTTTGGGCTGAATGGGAGTTTTTCCTCAAACCATGGTCCCTGAAGGGAGGAATGAGGTAAGATCCACCTATTATCAGCCTTTTTGATATTTCCTTATCTCTCTAATGCTATTGTTAAAGCTATGCACAAATGGAAGCAAACTAATCAAATTCACCAATACTTGCAATGTAACAATGCCAAAATCAATTCAACAAGTAATCTATGAAATAACCTAAGCATACAAGTACAGTAAGAGGAACCTCTGCTACTAGGGTTGGGCCCTAACCCAAGAGCTTCAGCCCTCTGAGTCAACTCAGTGCTGGATCAAGGGAATGCTCATTTTCATTAACATATCAAAAAATACATAACAATGTTTTGTCACAATCCTTCAACTCGAAAGTGCTTAGCTATTTTGCATAAAAAATATGAATCCTAATGAGGCTTTAGGCCTCCTTATTTATAAAACTGAAGTTTCCAACAACTTCCTTAAATCTAGGGAGGCTTGGCTTCCAATATTAAGATTAACTAGTTCTTAACTATCACTAGCTTGGCTTCCAATGATCCTCATGACTCGACTGCCTGCAACTCTGAGCTGGTGTGATTTGATTGAGGGATCTTCGAATGAGTGAGGATTTAATGAGGGAGATCCATCTCCTATAATCTCTCCTTCTTGTCTCATTTGATTTCCTGCACCTTAATTAGCGATAATTTGCTCCCAAAAACCTGCAATCAATGCACATTAGACCACTAGACATAACATCTTACTTTTAGTCATCTCATTAAGCAAAATATAATTAAAACATGTAAAGAATTATGAGAAAAGTTTATTTTAGTAAGCTTGGAGGTGTATTAAGGTTCATATTTGTTACCCAATGATGAGCCTCATCATCACTCCCTACTAAAAGTGTTGCTTGCTCATCCTCTGAGCAACTCAATCTATGTCCATGTCCTTCATTGCTTTGGTGGCTTTCCTTGCATCCCATGCTTCTGCTGTAGTCTCTTCCTCCTGTGAATAAAACCATGCCTTCTTCTCTATCTCTTCCCACTACTTTCTTTCTTCTTCTTCTTTTCTTCCTTCCAACATTCCCAAAAGCAATGGTGGACTGAGCCTCAAGCCAATCCAATTGACTTTGAGTCTTTGTAGTGCCTGCTTATACATTGGGGTTCTATTTAGTGCCTCTCTCATTCTGTCAGGAGAATGATATTCTCTGATTTTTAGGCTGTAAGGCAAGGTGTTCCATCTCCTTTGGCAAGCTTGCTGGCTGTCATCTCCTAGCAATCTGAGCATGTCTTCAAAGTGTGTGACTGCCTGTTCTTGTACAACAAGGTACCTTGGTGCAAGCTTGGGATCATTTGCAATGAGGTTGTGGGTGCTGATGACAACCATTGGGTTAGATTGTTCTGCTCTAATCATAAGGGGTTTTGCCTCTTCTTTTTCCATTACCTTTTTCATCTCTGTAGCTCTTGCCTCCTCATGATTCATCCAAGATGCTAAGGCCATCAATTGCAAGTCCCCTAGATTTGGATTTGGGTCCCACACATTTAAATTTGTCAAGGCCAAATTGTGTAGGTAAAACACAAATAACTTTTCTCTATATTCCAAGGTGCTTTGATCACAGAGATCAATGAATTGTCTATAGTCCTGGAAGGGCATAGTTCCTCTTTGTGCTAAGGTCTTTATCGGGAATTGTAGCCATTGTTCCTTGAGGTACAAGGCATAAGACTTTGCTCAATGGACAAACTGGCCATAGTTGCTAATTGGATTTCACTTTCTTGTAGTTGTTTCCTTAGCCATGTGTTCTCAGCCTCTAACTAAGATTTCATCATTGCTTCTCTATCTATTATGCTACTCAGTTCTTTGCCCATTTTCTGCAATTTCTCCCCCATGTGGCCTACATCCTCTACCCCTTTTGATTTAGTAATTTGCATCCACATATGTGTCCTTGCCCTCTCTTTTTCAAGTTCAAATAATAGGGGAATGGCAAACTTCTGTGGTATCGCCTTACCTCCTTCAATGAACCTGTAGTAGGAGCTGAGGTTTGGCTGTGGGCTAGGTTCTTTCAGTTCTTGGCCTTCTTCATTTGTTTCTTATTGAGTAATTCCTTCTTGGTCTTTTTTCTGTGTTTCCTATAGGTTTGATAGAGTTTCCTGTAGGATGGCCTCTGCTTCTTGTAGGTCTGATTGTGTCTCCTGCAGGAGACCTTTTCCCTTTGATGAGGTCGACCTTATGACAGGCCTCCTAACATAGGTGATTGGAGACTTGGGAGAAGCTTGTTTTAATGTTCCTTTTCTTTATTTTTCTTTAGAGGGGTTGTCTTCTCTTTTTGCTTTGGTGAATTCTCAATGACAATTGGATTTTTGGTGGGGGTTTGAGGTCACCCTTGTCTAATCCTAGTGCTCTTTCTTGTCCTGAAGTACAGTGAGCTTTGTCTTTGCCTCTTCCCCTTTGATTTGATAGGTGTACTTAGGGCAGTAAGGGCAGCTGCTGATGAGCTTTGGAGGAAATTCTTCATCCTTGTAGTCCCTGTCCTGAAGATGGCTGCAACCTTTGTGGTTTCCTTTGTGGGATAGGCTGCTACAGGATGTCCTGTAGCTGCCTCTCCCTTAAACTTTCATATTTTTTCTCAGCTCTGAAGTATAAGGGGTGTTTAAATGAGTGGAGAAGGGTGGTATGGAATGGTAGGTGAGGAATGTTTCCTTTGGGTATGGTTCCTCTTTCCTTCTTTTCTTTCTCTTCTCTTCCTTTTTTTTGTTTTTTGTTTTTGTAATCTATATTTTTTGAACTGATTTCTTTGATGGATGTAGGGGCGACATGGTGATGAAAGGAATGGATGTGGTGTGGTGAGGTAAATGGTTTTTCACCCAGACACAGGCTTGTGTCATCAGTTTTCTCTCTGACTGCCCTTCTTGTGGTTTTCAAGGTCAATTGTCATTCCCATAGGAAACTCCTGTAGAAAACATAGAGTTTGTGTGAAATGAGCTGGAGGGGTTTATAAATGGAAGACTAGGTGAATAATGGAGGATATGAGATGGGTGGATTAAAACATGGCTCTTGTAGGTCCTATTGTCCTTCTCATGTTGTGCTTATCCTCCTCTTGCAGACCTGCAAAACAGAATTGCCATATTTGTATCTTATATATATATATATATATCTATATCTATATATATATATATATATATATATATATATATATATATATATATATATATATATATATATATATATATATATATATATATATATAGATATATATATTGTAAAACAACTAGTCTGCCTCCAAGGAGGTTTTCATCCTAGTTGCCTACCCTAGGTGCCTCAAAAGAGGTTTTCACCCAGAGATCTTTTTATTTTTCTCTCCCTTTTTTTTAACACCCTTGGGCTGCCTCAAGATGTTTTCAACCCAACAGTGGGACTCAGGTGCCTCATGGAGGTTTTCACCTGAGTCTCTTTATTTTTTCTCTTTTTTCTTTTCTTTTTTTTTTTCTTCAGGGACTTGGTGGGGTGGAAGCTGAGACTTGCTCTACCACCATCACTGTCTTGCTAATGCTATTAATGAATTCTCACCTTGACAAGGGCTTCTTGTAGATCTTTAATCTATACCCATTAACAAACAAAGGGATAGCCTCTACATCAATGGTGCTTATCTGCACAACACCATTATCATGATACTTTTCTATTACATAAGGCCCTAACCATCTAGTCCTTAACTTGCCTTTTAAATCATTGTAACGAGAATCATACAACAAAGCCAAATCACCTCCTTGAAACTGTTTGTCTTTTATATTCTTGTCATGCCAAATTTTCCTTTAACTTAAGTCACCTCTGTGTGCAGGAGGGCCTGCATCCTAAATTCTTCTAACCCATTCAGCTGGAGAAATCTTTCTTGTCGTGCCCTAGTGATATCCATATCCAATTGTGTTGCCATCCTTAAGGTGTTGTATTCAAATTCAATGGACAATAGGGCTTTCTTCCCATATACCAGCTCATAAGGAGTGAAGCCAGTGGTGGTCTTCCAGGTGGTATTGTAGGCCCAGGTGGCCTCAACTAATCTGTCTACCCAATCCTTTTTGTTGCTGCTAATCACCTTGGTCAGAATGCCTTCCAATGCTCTGTTGGTTACCTCCACTTGCCCATTAGCCTGTGGGTGGTAAGGAGTGGATGTTCTGTGCTTGATCTTGTGCTGGCTTAACATATTTTCAATCATGTGAGATGTAAATTGACTGCCTTGATCAGTGACCAATTCTCTAGGGTACCCAAACTTATAAAACACATTTTCCCTTAAGAATTCAACCACTTTTTCTTCTGTTGCTACTTTGATGGCTTTGGCTTTAGCCCATTTGGTTAAGTAGTCAGTGCACACAATGATGTATTGCTTCTGTTTGGATGGAGGGTCAATGGGCCCGATGAAATCCATGCCCCACTTGTCAAATGGCTCGAAAGTCACTTGAGGTTGCAGAGGCATATCATCCCTTGGGGTAGGTTTCCCCATCCTTTGGCACCGATCACACTGACTAGTATACCTCCTCACATCTTGGTGAAGAGTGGGCAAGTAATAACTAGCTTATAGTACCTTTAATGTTGTTCTTTTGGATGCAAAGTGACCTCCACAAGGCCCATCATGACAGGCCAGAAGGATGTCGAAGACTTCCTCCTCCATGACACATCTTCTTAGAATTTGATTCGGGCCTAGCTTGAAGATATTGCTCCTAATCCAAGTGAATGGGGCACTCTTTCTTATGATCCTGCTCTTTTCCTTGGAGGACAAGTTTTGTGGAGACTGTGCAAACACCAAGTAGTTTTCTATGTCATCAAACCATGGAGAGAGAACTAAAATGCTGAATAAATGTTCATCTGGTAACTGATCATCAACCATTCCTTCCTCCCCTGCAGGCAAAGTCAATCTAGATTAAAAAACCGCAACAACAGTCTCCTTGCCAGGCTTATCAATAATAGTTAAATCAAATTGTTGCAATAAAAGTAACCATCTAATAATCCAGGCATTTACATGAGGTTTATTCATAAATTATTTAATTGCAGCATGGTCGGTATGTACAAATGTTTGGTAACCGGAAATGTAATGTCTAAATTTATTCAATGAATGCACACCAGCTAGGAGATCTTTTTCAGTTACTGTGTAGTTCAGCTCGGCTTTCGACAGATTCTTATAGATGAAGTAAATGACATAAGGTAGCTTGTCATCTATCTGGCCTAAAGCTTCTCCTATGGCTATGTGAGAGGCATCAACATGTATATGAAAAGGAAGAGCCCAATTTGGACCTTGGAGAATAGGTGCAATAGTCAACTTGTCCTTTAGGGTGTCCAAAGCTTCCTGACAGCTTTCTGACCATAAAAATTTGGAGTCTTTGACCAATAACACAAATAAAGGAGAAGCTAACTTGCTGAAATCTTTTATAAATATCCTATAATATCCGACTAAACCTAAAAAACTTCTGACATCCCTCTGTTTTTGCAGAGTTGAGACCCTTTTGATGATGGCTATCTTATTTGGGTCTACCTGCAGTCCTTCCTGGGATATTGAGTGACCTAGAACAGTCCATGCAGTCATCAAGAACTCACATTTTTCGAGACTAAGGGATAAGTTCATTTCAATGCATTTATTCAGCACCTTACCCAGGTTAGAGAGAGCCTCCTAGAAATCACACCCATAGGGTGTAAAGTCATCCATATAAATTTCTACTACATCATGGACTAGCTCTGCAAAGATACTCAGGACTACCCTCTAGAAAGTGGCAAGGGCATTGCATAGACCAAAAGGAAGGACCCTATAAGCGAAAGTACCCCAAGGACAGGTGAAGGTGGTTTTATCCTGGTCCTCTAGGCTAATCTGGATTTGATTGTACCCGCTGAACCCATCTAAGAAAGAGAAAAACTTTTTCCCTGCCAGGCCATCTAACACTTGGTCAATGAAAGGTAGAGGAAAATGGTCCTTCTTTGTTGCTTTGTTTAACTCTTTGTAATCAACACAAATCCTCCACTTTCCATTTTTCTTTGGAACCAACACCAAAGGAGACACCCACTCACTGTCCGAGATAGGGTAAATGAATCCTGCATCCAAAAGCTTTTGCAATTCTTCTTTGACTATATCCTTGAGAGCTGGATTCATTCTCCTTTGGGGTTGTTGGATTGGTTTGCAACCTTCTTTGATGTAAATGTGGTGAGTACACACCGAGGGGTGCACTCCCTTCATTTCTTTGTAATTCCAAGCAAAGGCATCCAAATGCTCTCTTAGCATATTACATAACTCTTCTTCTTGGTGTACAGAGAGAGGGGTTGATTTTCAATGTTCTTTTAGGGCCAAATTCTATTGTCTTAACATGAGTAGGGTTTGAGTCAGCTAAGCATAGATCAATCCGATGGTTGTTCTTGGTTTCCTTCACTAATTCCTCCAGAGACATGGTGTTGGGAGTTGGATTTTGGAGGATGTGTTCAATCAAATCATCTTCATCAGGCTGTCCTCCTCCCATGGCAATTTCTAGGGTATAGAGTTGGGCGGAGTAGGATTCATCTTCTTCCTCCTCTTCTAGCCATAAAGGTAAGTCATGTTCTAAAGATAGCTGAGAAGGACGGTATAGAACCAACTACTTGGATAGATGCCCATTTTTGATAGTCATGTTTCTAGCCCTGCAGCTGATGTAGGCATGGACAATGGCTAACCAAGGCCTCCCAAGTATGAGAGGATAACCATTAAATTTGGTCTTAGGATGGAGAACTAAGAAGTTTGCAGGGTACTCTCAGGAGTCAATGGAGACCATCACATTCTCAACAATCCCCTCAGGGGTTACTGTGGATCGGTCTACAAGCTGCAAGACTGTTGTGGTCTTTCTTATTGAACCCTAGAGATTTAGCTTGTGCATGGTGTCCTTAGTCATTACATTAATGGCAACTCCAAGATCAATCAAGATATGTGGGACAATGGTTCCATTGATGTGTACATCTACTATAGGGATTCGAGGGTCTAAATACTTTGGGCAAATTACCTACCCCAATATTAAGTTGGATAGCTGTCCAATGACATTAATGGTAGGGGTGTCTCTTTTTCGCCTCCCTAGATGTTTGAAACACTTCTCTTTAATTAGTTTGTTTTAAATAGGTACATCCTTAATATCTTGGAGAAGTGGGATTTTGACACAGATTTTTCAATTCACCCAGAAGTTCATTCTCTTCTGGGGTATGCTGGACTGGATGCATTAATCTTTCAAAAAAAGGTGGTGGATTCACTCTAGGAATACTTTCCTCTCTTTCCTCGTGAATCTCCCTATGTGGAGATGGAGGTTGGTTATCTAGGAGCACTCTCCCAGACCTAAGGTTGATTTCCTGAATTCCACAGCATAAGCAGGGTAGGATGTCTCTCCACTGTAGACCTGTTGTGCCTGTCTGTTGTTCGGGTTTAGGTTTGGTTGAGCAGACATATGAGGTTGCTTAGGTGGAGTAGGGTGTAAAAGTTGTGGTTGAGTAGGAGGTGAAGGCAAGAAAGCTAGAGCATTGTTGTATGGGGGCCTCCACCCCTAGGGTGGTGCATTCCATTGAGGTTGTGGAGGAGTATATGGCTGAAATGACTGGTTGGTCAGCTAGGAACGGTACTGAGGTGCAAAAGACCAAGGAGAAGGCGTAGACCAGGAGGGATGAGCAGGAGGGGCCCCAAAAGGGAATTGATGTGTTTTGGTTAGGGTTGTAATATGCATAGGACGACCCTTGCATGCCATGCTGCTATGGTCGAGGCCCATGAGGCCTCCTTTGATTTATGTAGCAGAGCTGTTCAATTACCCCTTCAGTTCCCTAGTACAGATCTTTTAGTCCAGGTAGAGAAGGGTAGTTGTTTGTGGAGTGCTTTTCTTCATTCCTAGGGTGCCTCCTTGTGCATTTAGGGTAGAATATGGCTAATGCTCTCTCTGCTTCCTCTTGATTTGCATAGTGTCCATCTGTAGGGCAAGGGTTTGCAACATTTCACTCTTAAAATCTTCCAACATGTTTCCAATTTCACTTTTTATAGATGTGTTGGAAGAGGATGAGTTGGCCACTGTTTGACTAACCCTACCCTTTTTTCTAGCTGCCCTAGAATGGTTCTTAAAAATGGTCTTGATATCCTCATAGGGTAGTTGGTAGATGTCCCCTCCTGATAGCAGGTTTAGGGTATCTAGGAGATCTTCCCTGATCCCCCTGAGTAGGACTAGCTTAAGTGACTCAGGATCAAGTGTGCACCTGGCCCTTTTATAGCTGAGCTGGAATCTTTCCTCATAATCCTCTAAGGACTCATCATGCCCCAAGGTCATTCTAAAAATTTCCTCTTTGGTGTCTTTGGACCTGCAGTAGTCCCTATACTTGTTGTTGAAAGCTTGTTGCATCTGAGCCCAGGTGGTGATACTATCCCTAGGTAAACCCATGAACCAGCGTAGAGCTACATCCTTGAGAGTGGATGGGAATAATTTCAACTTCTGATCATCAATGGTGTAATCATAAGTTCTGCATATGATAACAAATTCAAACAAGAAAGTATCTGGATCTTCTGAGGTCAGGCCATGGAAGTGAGGAAGAGCAGAGGGGCTTATGTTTTTCATCTTGGCATCCCCATTGGTTTCTCTGATGGGAAAAGCACCCTCAATTCTTTCTCTATCTCCCCTTTCATTTCTATTTTCAGCCATTATGTCAGTTGGAATGGGTTCTTCTTCTTCCCCTATAGGCTCTTCAAAAATCTTTGGTTGTTCACCTAAGGGGTCCTCTAATTCACAGCCACCGAAGAAGAGGGAAGGTTGGTTGTTTGAAGTGGTGGGGGTATTTGGTAGAAATTTTCCTAAGTTATCCCTATTCCTACGAGGCATGAAAGAAGTGTTTTGTTTTGTTTTTCAAGCTTTAAGACTAATTGTAGAATGGAAAAGACAAACTGAATTGAAACTAACTGTTGAATGAAATCACTTGCAGAATGGAAAGGAAAGCAAACCAACTTACAACTATCTTGCAAAAATGAAACTAATAGCAGAATGAAAGAGATAAGAAATGGAAGAAAGAAAGCAGAAATCACATATACTCAAACACCTCCCTGGCAATGGTGCCAAAAAGTGATGAGCACTAGTATTGCAGCAAGAATGCTGCAACTCCTGGGGCTACAACTTTAGTTCATCAACCTGGGGTTCGTACAAACCTGGAGGTGACAGTGTTGTATACACAAATAGATGCAATGGGTCCACTCTTTGTCACTGCTGAGCTGGGTGATAGACCACTAGGGTTTCTCAAACCAGCCTTCTATTGATTTAGAAGAAGTTTGATTACCAATTGAGAAAGGATAATTTTACCCTAATTGAGAGGATTGAAATGCTACCTACTGCAGTAATGAAAGACTGAAATAGATGCCTAAAACACACAACTCATCTAGCTATTTGTTAAGATACCTTGCTTCAGAAGAATTCTAATTTAACACATGTGAAATCCTAACTAACCTAAGCATGAAATCTGATCTAATCAAACACTTAACTGTTGTGCACATGAATAAGCATAACAACCTTTTTCTTTTTGTCTTTTTGTGAAAACATGAATGTTAATCCTTCTTAATTACATGGCAGGTGGAATAGGTGTAGAGAGAGATGGTTGTGATGGGTAAAATGGCTTGGGAGGCAAGCAGGGGTCTTCTCCTAACTTTCATGATGCATTTCTCACAAATTGGGCTCAAAACAGGCCACTACAGGTCGTCCTACAGGATGTCTACATGATGTCCTAATTCACCTACAGGATCCCCTATTTTCCTACAGGAACAGGCCGAAAGCATAAGGAGTGATTTGGACGGTGGTATGGAGCTTAGGGAAGGTGAGTGATGGAAGGAATAAGGTAGGGGAGTGGTTGGAACTCACTCAGAACTCAAACCAAAGCTCTATGATGGTTGGATTTGCTCAACAAGCATGGCAAGTTGTCCTTGTGAAATGATAACTCGGATTGTGAACTTAGTGGACTTTGGTGATCATGGGTGGATAAGGTTTGGATGAGGCTGATGATATGAGGTCTTCCTGCAATATTGAAACTCTTGCAATATACACATCATTGTTGGAATTTATCCATAAATCATTTCAAAACAAGAAAGGTTTACAACAACATAGGAAAACAAAATTTCATCATTTATTTGCCTAGTTCATGCATGGAAATGCTTGAAGCCTATTATGAAAGCACCATGAAATCTAATACAAAGCTTAAGATATCAGAAATGACAACTGTAACCTATCTTCTAAAACTGAAAGATGCTGACCTAATTAGTAGAAAAACCCTAAATTTCATAAGAAACCAGAATTTTGTCTTTTTGGGCTGAATGGGAGTTTTTCCTCAAACCATGGTCCCTGAAGGGAGGAATGAGGTAAGATCCACCTGTTATTAGCCTTTTTTGATATTTCCTTATCTCTCTAATGCTATTGTTAAAGCTATGCACAAATGGAAGCAAACTAATCAAATTCACTAATACTTGCAATGTAACAATGCCAAAATCAATTCAACAAGTAATCTATTGATCCGGATTTAAACAGGAACGCAACAAATTACAGAGATAACCATTACACAAAGATGCAGCGGAAATAATACTTCATTTCATTAATGGAAAATACTGAAATATGCTTACAACCAGAAATGGAAATAAACCAGCTAGGGCGATGGTAGCTTATCTCTGAGAAGAGATGTGATGGCTACATGCCTCTGAACTGTGTTACAATGAGGCTCAAAGGCCTATTTATTGTTGAGAAACAATGGAAAACCCTTAACATTCCAAAACCTAACCCTAGGAGATGAAACGCCAAACTGTGGGCCCCGTTTGGGGTAAATTGGTACATCAACTTCCCGGGGTCGTAACTTTGGCATATGATCTCCGTTTGACGCGTACAATAGCTCATTAGAAAGATCTATCCGAGCACTATCATTGTTGGAACGAGCAACATGGTCCATTCCATGGACCCATGTTGCCCCCGGATTCCCCAAAAAACGTCGTTTAGGGCCTCAAAACGGCTCCGGAAGTTCAGGACCCGAAAAACTGCTAAAAATAGTAAGTTGTGCTACAATTAAGGAAACTGAAAATGCTGAGAAAGACAATGGTGGGGGTCCAGGTGGACTTGGAAGGTGGCCACCAATATCCACCTGGATCATTCCTCCCCCCTTAGGAAGCAATGGTCCCCATTGCGTTGAGCTCCTCCATGAGATGAGGAAACTTCTGCTGAACTTGTTCCCTGGTGAGCCACTTGCCCTGCTGAAGGAGTTGGCCTGCTTTGACAACTCGATACAGTTGGATATTCTGTTGGCGAGTGTTCTTGATCTGTGTGTCCATGATCCGATCAGTTGCAGCTTGTTCCATGCAATCTGGATTTAATTCTGTGGGTTTGAGCTGTTCTGCAATGTCGGATGTGTCTAGCAATGGTGGAAAGTATGGCCGAAGGCGGTCCACATTGAACACTGGGTGCAGGCCAAGGAATGGGGGAATGCTGAGCTCAAATGCATTGTCTCCCATAGCCTTAGTAATGGTGTAAGGACCATATCGGAGTGGTCTCAATTTCCGATAGGCTCCAGTAAGGCGTTCCTTTTGCAAATGCAACCAGACTTTGTCGCCCACCTGAAACTTGTGTGGCACCCGATGTTGATCATGTCGCTGCTTGTACTTGGCATTTGATTTCTCAAGAATGTCATGGACCTGCTGGCGAATATGTTGGATGCGCTCAATGAAGCTGGTGGCCTTATCTGTTTCGGACTGGACATGAGCTGAATTCATGTGAGTAGCTGCAAGTGGCATGGCCACATCAATGGGGCATAGTGGCTGGAATCCCAAACCCACCTGAAAAGGGCTATGGCCAGTGGAGCTGTGAAGAGCTCGGTTGTAGCTGTGCTGAACATAGGGGAGGCTCTCGTCCCATGTGCGTGGATGCTTTGAGTTATACATGCGCAGAATGTGCACAATCATCCTGTTGACAACCTCTGTCTGGCCATCAGTTTGAGGATGGAAGGCTGTGGACTTCGTGAGTTTGGTGTCCAGCATTGACCAGAGACTGGACCAAAATGTGCTGAGAAACCGACTGTCCCGATCTGAGATGATAGACTGTGGGATCCCAAAGTGCACCCACACTCGTTCAAAGAAGAGTTTAGCAGTGGCTTCTGCTGTGATATTCTTCTTGCAGGCCACCATAATGGCCATCTTCGAGAACCTGTCGACGACCACAAAAACACAGTCATTTCCATGCTTAGTGGAAGGAAGGCCTGACATGTAATCCATGGAGATGGATTCCCAAGGTCGACTAGGGGTAGGCAACAGGGTATAGAGGCCGTGCTTCTTAATGGTCGGTTTGGCAATGGCACAGGCAGTACATGATCGGATGTACTTCCCAACATCCTGTCGAAGATTCGGCCAATAGAAATAATTTTGCAGTACTGCCACTGTTTTCTCGACCCCGAAATGCCCAGCAGCCCGACTGTAGTGTGCTTCCCAAATCATCTTGGCACGCTCGCTTGAAGGAACACAAAGGTGACCGAGGTGGCATAATAGGGCATCCTGGAGGTGAAAATCTGCAACATGCCGACCCTCCAAGAGTGTCTGGTATGTGTGGCCGAATTCTGGGTCGCTTTTGTAGAGAAGTGGCCAATCAGAAGTCTCGTGCCCACAAGAGTTGAGCACGGTGGTTAGCGCCATGATCGGTGGTCGACTGAGGCAATCTGCAACATTATGGTGCTGCCCTTTTTATACTTGATATTCAAGTGAAACTGTTGCAGGTATGTAGACCACTTCTGATGGCGATCATTCTGCAATTTCCCTTGGGTCTGTATGAACTGCAGAGGTCGGTGGTCTGTGTGGATGACCGTTTCCTTCCCCAAAATGTAATGCTTCCATTGTCGGCAGGCCTGTACAATGGAATACATCTCTTTATCATAAGTGGGGTACTTCCGGACTGTGTCTGAAAGTGTTTCACTGTGATATGCCACTGGATGTCCATGTTGAGTAAGGACTGCCCCAATAGCATAGTCAGAGGCATCTGTCTCGACCTCAAATGGTTGTTGTAAATCTGGTAACGCGAGCACTGGTGCCGTGCAGAGGCGATCCTTCAACTCCCTGAATGCCTTCTGTTGAGATTCAGACCAAAAGAATTTTGCTTTCGCCCCGCCCTTGGTGACTTGACTCAAGGGCCAAGAAATATGAGAAAACCCCAACACAAACCTGCGGTAGAAGTTGGCAAGACCTAGAAAGCTGCGGAGCTCTGTTAGAGTGGTTGGAGAGGGCCAATCCCGAATGACTTGGATCTTGGCTGGATCGACATGCACCCCCTGTTCATCAATGATGTATCCCAGATACTGAACCTGGGTCATGCCAAAAGTGCATTTCTCCAAATTGGCACATAGCTTGTGTTGCCGCAGTGTTTGGAGAACCTGTCGGATGTGGTGGAGGTGCTCTTCCCAACTCTGGCTGAAGATCAGAATGTCATCCAAGTATACTACTACAAAGGAGTTGGTGAATGGCCGCAAGATGTCATCCATTAGCCTCATAAAGGTTGCAGGAGCATTCGTCAATCCGAAAGGCATGACCAACCATTCGAAGAGGCCCTCCTTGGATTTGAAGGCAGTCTTCCACACATCGGAGGGTTCGATTGGTACCTGGTGATATCCTGACTTCAGATCGATCTTGCTGAAATATTTCGCCCCCTTTAGTTGGTCTAGGAGGTCATCAATCCGCGGGATCGGGTACCTATTACGGACAGTGATCTTGTTCAGCGCCCGATAGTCAATACAGAGTCTCCACGTCCCATCCTTCTTCTGTACCAACACGATCGGGCTCCCACAGGGCGATGAACTCGGACGGATGTGACCTTTCTGCAGGAGCTCCTGAATCTGCCTCTTGATTTCATCGTTCTCCAGAACGGAGCGCCGATAAATTGGTCCATTGGGTAGCGGCGCACCTGGGGTCAGATCGATGGAGTGCTTGACTTGACAGTGCAGAGGACCCCTGCTGGGGAGGTGAAGATGTCCTCGTACTCCTCCACAACCTTGTCCATCTGTAGTTGTCGTGCAGAGGGACCCCGTTTGGAGGCCGCGACCACTGTCTTCTTCTTTCCTTGAGGGCGTATCATCAGGAAAACAAATTTCCTGGTTTTGGAAATGATCTTACTGCATTGTTTTGCAGTAATCAAAGAGATGGCGGCAGGTGGTGCTACCTCTGGTATCCTGAACAACTTATTTCCCAATGTAATAATAACAGCACGGGGCCTTGATTCATACACAGCATGTCGCTTCCACAAGTATGGTTGTCCTAGTAATACATCACAAACTTCAAGGGGAGCAATGTCACACAATACCTCATCCGTGAAGGGCTTGATGTTGTATGGAAGGCGACACTGCTGGCTCACGCGAAGATCTCGTCCTTGGTGAAGCCACCCAATGGTGTATGGTTGTGGATGTGCTGTGGTCGGTAAGCCCAACCGCTTCACGACCTCTGCCGAAATGAGGTTCTTTTGACTCCCGCTATCAACAATGAACTGTATCGGGGAGCCCTTTACCCACATCTGGGAGTGGAAGAGACGCTCCTCCTCCTCTGGATCTTCGGGTTCATTTTTCTGGATCTTTGCGGTAGCAACAGTGGCGCTGGGATCCGCATCAATGATCTGCTTCCCTTTTTCATACCCCTTATCGGGTTCTGACTCAGAGTCGGAACATGCATCTGATTCTGAAACCTTTAGCTCAGCCACCAGTGACTGCTTGGCCCGACACTCACTTGTGTTGTGAGTGGAGCTCTTATGGAACTCACACCATTTTCCAGTGTCCTTTCTCGGCTTCGCGGCGCTGTTCTTTGCTTGCAGCTTCGGCTGGTTGTCTTGGGCTGTCCCGCCTTGGCTTTGTCCTTTGTTCTGTGGTTTAGGGGCACCTTTCCCCTGCTTTGGATTCGCAGATCCAAAGTCTCGCTTCTTTTGTTTAAACTTCTGCTCGACCTTGACGGCATATCGGTATGCTGCGCCGAGCGAGGGGATGTTTAGGAATTGTATTTCTTCCTGGATGTACTTGTGCAGGCAGCCACGGTATTTGAGTATCAAATGTTGCTCCGAATCCTTGATACCCAACTTTGTGCGAAGGGTATGGAAAAGATTGGTGAACTCCGGCACGTCTTGGTCCCTTCCCTGCCGCAGCGTGGTCCACTTTATGTATTCATCCTCATAGCTTCCGACAGGGTAGTACTGCTCCTTGATGGCATCCTGGAACGAATCCCAGGTGGGTGCGGCTGAAAATAGTGAGCCAGTACTTTCATCCTTCTGCTCGCAGTAGGTTTCTCACCAGTCCTTGACGTGGGGGGCTGCTTTGAGAAGAGCAAAAACAATCTTTTCCCGACTCGAAAATTCATGAACAGAAAAATAACCCTCTAGCAGATTTAACCATTTATCTACGGCATCTGCGTCTATCTGACCCTCGAATATGGGGATTTCAAAATTAACTTGTACCTTAAAGGGTGTGGCATTTCCAGAGTAGCTGCTGGAAGCCGATGCGTTGCTTCTGGGTAGCCGCTGAAGGATCTGGGCAAAGCTGTCCATCATCGCGTTCCGTTGTCGCTCGAGGGCTTCTTCGAGCAAGATTTTGATGGGATCTCCTGCCCCCTCGTCTTTCTTCTCGTCCGCCATGGGAGGTCGTCGGGATTTGCGAGGCTGGTCTTGCAAAGGTTCAACCAGTTCAAGCCCTAACTCCTTATATCCCGACCTTGTTGGGGACATGCAAAGAAAAACAGAGAAAAAGCAGACCGCTCTGATACCACTGATCCGGATTTAAACAGGAACGCAACAAATTACAGAGACAACCATATACACAAAGATGCAGCGAAAATAATACTTCATTTCATTAATGGAAAATACTGAAATATGCTTACAACCAGAAATGGAAATAAACCAGCTAGGGCGATGGTAGCTTATCTCTGAGAAGAGATGTGATGGCTACATGCCTCTGAACTGTGTTACAATGAGGCTCGAAGGCCTATTTATTGTTGAGAAACAATGGAAAACCCTTAACATTCCAAAACCTAACCCTAGGAGATGAAACGCCAAACTGTGGGCCCCGTTTGGGGTAAATTGGTACATCAACTTCCCGGGGTAGTAACTTTGGCATATGATCTCTGTTTGACGCGTACAATAGCTCATTAGAAAGATCTATCCGAGCACTATCATTGTTGGAATAGGCAACATCGGTCCATTCCATGGACCCATGTTGCCCCCGGATTCCCCAAAAAACGTCGTTTAGGGCCTCAAAACGGCTCCGGAAGTTCAGGACCCGAAAAACTGCTAAAAATAGTAAGTTGTGCTACAATTAAGGAAACTGAAAATGCTGAGAAAGACAATGGTGGGGGTCCAGGTGGACTTGGCAGGTGGCCACCAATATCCACCTGGATCATCTATGAAATAACCTAAGCATACAAGTACAGTAAGAGGAACCTCTTCTGCTAGGGTTGGGCCCTAACCCAAGAGCTTCAGCCCTCTGAGTCAACTCAGTGCTGGATCAAGGGAATGCTCATTTTCATTAACATCTCAAAAAATACATAACAATGTTTTGTCACAATTTTTCAACTCGAAAGTGCTTAGCTATTTTGCATAAAAAATCCAAATCCTAATGAGGCTCTAGGCCTCCTTATTTATACAACTGAAGTTTCCAACAACTTCCTTAAATCTAGGGAGGCTTGGCTCCCAATCTTAAGATTAACTGGTTCTTAACTAGTACTGGCTCGGTTGCCAATGATCCTCATGACTCGGCTGCTTGCAACTCCGAGCTGTTGTGATTTGATTGAGCGATATTTGAATGAGTGAGGATTTAATGAGGTAGATCCATCTCCTATAATCTCTCCTTCTTGTCTCATTCGAGTTTTTGCACCTTAATTAGCCATAATTTGCTCCAAAAACCTACAATCAATGCACATTAGACCACTAGGCATAACATCTTACTTTCGCTCATCTCATTAAGCAAAATATAATTAAACCATGTAAAGAATTATGAGAAGAGTTGATTTTAGTAAGCTTGGAGGTGTATTAAGGTTCATATATTTTACCTAATGATGAGCCTCATCATATTGTATTGATGTGTTAAGGTTGAATTGATGCTATTGGATGGTGCCCTAGGAGAGGACAGTTTGGAAATCTGTTAGCAGCCAAGAGGAGGGGTTTCCTAGGTGGTTGGATTCCCTAACTAGGAGCATATTCTACAACAAGTATTGGTCACTCATGGTCTATTGGAGGGCAGCGTGAGAGTGATCTAAGTGTGGATAGTGGATTGGGCATTTATGGTATGTTGGAGGACATCGTGATAGTGCCCAAGTTGGAGCCTGATGTGCACCATATTCATGGACTTAAGTGGTTGCTAGAGTGGCAAGTGTTGAGCTCATGGGTTTGATCAACCAGGAGCAGTTTGTGCAACCATAGACTTGTGTGTGGAGAAGGACATCTACAACAGATGATGAAAAATCCTCCTAGCCCGTGTTCATCGTGTGAGATGGACATCTTGCAATGATAGGTGGCAACCCTCTGTGCCCTATGTTGGTATTCATTGGAGCAGTGTAGGAAGACCATAGCAGGATGAATTCCCAGAGTAGCTGAGGAGAAACAATGGGAAGATTGAGAGTTGTTCATAAGTGGAGCTATGAACATCTTGACAGGAGTCTTGATGTGTTGATGGCCGAACGATCAACTAGTGAGCATATTGAAAACGAAGGTTTAGTGGTCAGATGGACTTGAAGCATTGATAGAGGCAAGAGATGCAGATCAGGAGCAGAATGACTGGGCATGTACAGGGTACTACAGAGGGGAGCTGAGAGAGTCTACTTCATTAGCCATATGGTCAGAGTATCTTGTTGGAGGTAGATTGTTTGTCGATGGACTGACACCAAGACCCAATTTTGTATTTTTATACTAGTGGATATATGAGGGCCATTATCCCTAGTATAGGAGCCCTAAACTATTGTATTATATGTTGATTAATATAACGAAGTTGGGTTATTGTACAAAATTGTAAAAAGTTGTCCATATTTTGTGCACAAGTAGATTTATTATTGTTTATATTCCACTGTGCAAAGTCATATTGTTGTGATTATTGGTTTGGTAGCATCAATGATTTAAGATTCTATCCCAGACACCAAGATCGTGGAAAAACAACAATCATTCCTCCTCTTATCCTGACATAGGATGTTAGTATATTTCTAGATAATTTCACTTGCATATAAACGAACAAAATTGTAACAATCATAACCAAAATAGTGTGATTATAAAATTTTGATGTACAGTGCTAACAGAGCATAGGTTCACTGATTGGATAATAGTGTGCTTATTTTCCCACTAGGGTCCCACTATGACTATGGTCTACCTCATTCAAGTAGCGTCAATATTTTACGATGAGTACCCCCCCCCTCCCATGCGATTTTTAATAGGATATGTATATTATACAAAGATAAGAGTTACAACTGAAGATCCCCTCGCCCCTTGTTCACCAAAACTCCCCATTCAAATCTTCCAAAATAAATATAAAACATGATATCCCCTCCTTGTTCCTGTAATTGTTGAATTTCCACTTCCACGTTGTTGTTTCCCAGCCTGGCCCAAATCATGTGTGCAAATCAACGTTGCCCTTCTGTCTTTTTGCTTCCATATTTTTTTTCCTGTTGGTTAACTTTATCAACCTTTTTTTTCATGTATGTCTACCCATTCTTGTAAACCAATCACCTCAATACCACCCGCCTCCTTGATTTCCATTTATCAGTCTTTATGTTTGTAATAATGAATAAAAAACCAAGGTATGTCCCGAGGAGAAATTCCTTCTCAGCCCTAGAATCAGTGCCTCATTTACTCAACCCATGTTTAATTTATTTAATTTATAATAAGTGGAAAATGGTAATTTGGGGTTGTCACAAAACTGGTTGTCTAGCTCAGCATACTCTGCAAAATACCACATTCTTTTGCCATCGCTAGTTGATCCGCGACAGAAGTAGACGTCTCCGTAAAACTTAGTTGTGTGCTCCATCTTCTTCGAATCCCTCCTTAAGAAACATATAATTATAATTATGATTATTAATTTGTCAGTTTAATTATAATTATAATTATAATTATTCATTTGTTGGTTTATTTTGCCCCTTTAAATAGGCTATATTCAACATGAATACCATGGGTTCTCACAAACATTTAGCTCAAAAACCATCAATGACTAAAATTAATTAGTTGGAAGTGACTTTTATTTTAACTTAAGGTTATTTGTATTTGTATTTTTTTATTATTTTTGTTTACAGGATAGGAAAAGAAAGGATAGGACAAGACTGGACATTACAACACATTTATTCCATATTGGGTTAGAAAGCGCCTCTCGGCACAATTATTTTTATCATTATTAATAATAATAATTTTAAATAAATTTACTGCGTTGACGTTGTCCAACCTAGTACAGAAGAAACGTGTAATGTCCCATCCAGTCCTCTCCCATTATGTAAACATTTTTCTTTGGTCAAATTATATTAACATAAAAATAAAAATTAAATTGAATTAAAATTAATAATTAAAATAAACTTGAAGTAAAATAATTTCACTTGCATATAAACGAACAAAATTGTAACAATCATAACCAAAATAGTGTGATACTAAAATTTTGATGTACAATGCTAACAAAGCATAGGTTCACTGATTGGATAATAGTGTGCTTATTTTCCCACCAGGGTCCCACTATAACTATGGTCTGCCTCATTCGAGTAGCATCAATCTTTTACGATGAGTACCCCCCCATGTGATTTTTAACAGGATATGTATATTATACAAAGATAAGAGTTACAATTGAAGATCCCCTTGCCCCTTGTTCACTGAAACTCCCCATTCAAATCTTCCAAAATAAATATCAAACATGATATCCCCTCCTTGTTCTTGTAATTGTTGAATTTCCACTTCCACGTTGTTGTTTCCCAGCCTGGCCCAAATCATGTGTGCAAATCAATGTTGCCCTTCTGTCTTTTTACTTCCATATTTTTTTTCTAGTTGGTTAACTTTATCATCCTTTTTTTTTCATGTATGTTTGCCCATTCTTGTAAACCAATCACCTCAATACCACCCGCCCCCTTGATTTCCATTTATCAATCTTTATGTTTGTAATAATGATTAAAAAAACCAAGGTATGTCCTGAGGAGAAATTCCTTCTCAGCCCTAGAATTAGTGCCTCATTTACTCAACCCATGTTTAATTTATTTAATTTATAATAAGTGGAAAATGGTAATTTGGGGTTGTCACAAAACTGGTCGTCTAGCTCAACATACTCTGCAAAATACCACATTCTTTGGCCATCACTAGTTGATCCATGGCAGAAGTAGACGTCTCCGTAAAACTTAGTTGTGTGCTCCATCTTCTTCGAATCCCCCCTTAAGAAACATATAATTATAATTATGATTATTAATTTGTCAGTTTAATTATAATTATTAATTTGTTGGTTTATTTTGCCCCTTTAAATAGGCTATATTCAACATGAATACCATGGGTTCTCACAAACATTTAGCTCAAAAACCATCAATGACTCAAATTAATTAGTTGGAAGTGACTTTTATTTTAACTTAAGGTTATTTGTATTTTTATTATTTTATTATTTTTGTTTGCAGGGTAGGAAAAGAAAGGATAGGACAAGACTGGACATTACAACACATTTATTCCATATTGGGTTAGAGAGCGCCTTTCGGCACAATTATTTTTATCATTATTAATAATAATAATTTTAAATAAATTTATTGTGTTGACGTTGTCCAACCTAGTATGGAAGAAATGTTGTAATGTCCCATCCAGTCCTGTTCCATTATGTAAACATTTTTCTTTGTTCAAATTATATTAACATAAAAATTAAAATTGAATTGAATTAAAATTAATTAAAATTAATAATTAAAATAAAATTGAAGTAAAATAATCAATTTATCGGCAATTTTTGGGCTCCACGTTTTGACACCCCATGGTTTTTCCAATGGTTCTGCACAACAAGGCACCGGGAGTACCTGCATAAACTTATGTAAGCCCAACGATGGAATGGGTTGTTGACCTAAGGTGCAACCACCCATACAATTGGTTGATATGCGTATAAATAAAATAGAGGATGCGGCCAAGGAGGCATACACGACTCACAAAATCACAAAACACATAAGTCTATGGTGCGATCGAAAGGATCTAAGGCAGGAAACAAGGCAAGAGGTGGGAGAAACAAAAAGGAAGCACATAAGAGATGTGCTTGCCTTGGGTGAGCTAGACAAATTCGTGCGATGGTTTTTATGTGGGTCTATCTGCTTGTAAAAGAGTGAAGCCTTGGCTGCCCTATGTTTGGCTATAAAGACTGATTTTTTGTACTTATATTTTATGAAGTAAAAAGAGAGAGTTGCGGCCAACTTAGTCCAACCTCCCATTGATGTAAAAACACTTCTGTAATATAATACAGAAGATTTTGCATGATATATGTTGGCACTCTCTTGTTGGTTATTGCTATTGGTTTTTTGTTATATCACACTACTGCATGAAGCTCAAGTTTATGGTGCTTTTAACTTGTTGCACATAACACTTAAGATAATAGGAAGTTGTATACTTTTGTAAGTAGATGAAACACTTTATTTCGCAAGGCTAATTAGCCACTGCACGTTATGAAATTTACAGGCTTGTAGCCATAGTTCGGGAGTAAGTAGTTGTAAGTAGGTCTCACCTTTACAATGAACCTCATTGGTCCGCATGTCTTGATGACTTGACTAGATTAGACTCGTGTGTCATCCATGGTGGCATGATAGATGGTATCAAAGGTTTTGGTGATATAGCTTGTTATATAAAAAATAATATTTGTTCTCACATTCGGCTTCAGAAGATCGACTCCCTCAATTAGTGCATGTTGATCAAAATTTCTAATACTAATACCAATCAATTTTTTCTTGCAATTTGTTATTTCACTCCTATTAACTCTACCTCCAATAAGAAAAACAACCAGGGTAAGAACTGCCCCTTCAATACCTTAGAACATGGTATCCACACTTTAAGGAACAAAGGTAATATCATTTTGCTTGGGGATTCCAATGCTAGAACCACTACTCACCAAGCTACTCTCTTAAGTAATAAATTTAACCCTAACCCCATATGGCTAGATGAGGACTATGACTTAGATAATAGATTCAAGAGAAATTTTGAAGACCACTGAAAACCAATTTGGTACCGAGCTTATCAAGTTTTGTAGTTCCCAAGACCTTATAATTTGTAATGGAATTTATAAGTGGCCAACCTCTAGTCAAATTAATTGTATTCAGGGGCTGGGCAGTAGTGTTGTGGATTATGAAATATTTGACACCCATGTTCTCAAACATATTGTAAGTTTTGACCTCCTAAATGACCATGAGCCTGATTATGACCACAAACCTTTATCCTTAACCCTAAATATTGACATGCACACTAACCACATGCAAAAGAATTATGAGCGTCAAAGGAACATTCATTTTGACAAAAGTAAAATGGATATCTTCTTACAATATTTAAAGATGGATTTAGGTTTCTTAACGTATAATGATAACATTGATCACATCTACTACAATTTTACTACAACCCTTTCCACTACCATTAACAAATTCTCTACCAAGGTGTCATATAAAAAGAATAATAGAACTTCCAACCCTTGGTATATGATAATGTTTGTAAAACTGCCAGGAAATCAATTAAAGATGCTCCTAACAAAATTGTAAATCTTGAAAAAATAAGTGTGTATAAAACTCTTATCAAAAGGAAGAAAAGGTCCTATATTGAGACAAGAGCATCTTATTCACCTTTCTAAAGTTAAGCCTACAAAGTTTTGGAGGAATATACCTGTTCGTAAAAAAAGGATAATAATTCAATCCCCTCAAAGAAATGGGATATTTATCTTAAGAATATTTATGACTCCACGGACACCATGGGAAACATCTTAAACACTCTTATAAAGGAAGATATCTTTTCTTTAGAAGAACTCGAGTTTGGGATTAAGAAACTCACTAATGGAAAAGCTAGGGGTATTAAAGGCTACCAAACTGAAATATTCAAAATGGGAAGGCATATCCTCATCCCTCATATTCACAAAGTTCTCAATTTGGCGGTAAAACATGGCTTCCCTAAGCCTTGGACACAAAGCCTTATTGTGTATATCTTTAAAAGTGGGGATAAAAAAATTCCCTCCAAATATAGGACCATTATGACTAGCCACATTTTAGCCAAACTATATGGGCTCATTTTAGAAAAGAAGAATAGAATATGGCTTGAAAGCCATGGTAAGATAGCTAAAGGGCACGCTGGATTTCAGAGACACCACTCAACTATTGACCATCTTGTCACTCTTAAGATCATTGTCGAGGAATGTCACAATATTAAAATTGATCTCTTTTGTTGTTTGGTTGAAATTAGAAAAGTTTTCAACACAGTTCCTCAGGATGAGCTATGGAAAATACTTGAAGAGATGATGGTTCCTCTCAAGGTTAGGGTTGCTATAATTTGGCTATACAAGAATGTTGACACCAAGCTTAAGACCACTGAGGGTTGGTTCAAAGAAATTAAATGCAATATTGACATTAAGCAAGGGTGTCCCCTTTCCCTTACCCTTTTCGACATTTACATTGATAAGCTAGAAGAGTGTTTGGAAGTTGTGGGATGCAATGACCCCAAGCTCGTTAGTATGGTCATTACTCCTTTCCTTTATGTTGATGATATCGTTCTTCTAGCCAAAAGCCATGATGATCTCGACAAACAACTTAAAATCCTCCATGATTACTACTCCAAGATGGGTATGACTATTAATATCGACAAGACTAAAGTCATGATAATTAAATCCAAAAAGATCAACCATGATAATTTTATCTATGATAACAATCACTTGGAGAAGGTTCCTTCATACAAATATTTAGGTATTTATATTCATCATTAGCTCAACTAAAATTATAGCATTAAGAAAAGGATTACTGGAGTCTGGAAAGCTTATTATGAGCTTGAAAACAGGTGTAAGTCGATTGATCTTTGGGTTTGGAGTAAAAAAGTTCCTCTTTGAGACTCTCGTCACCACTATTATTTTATATGGCTATGGGGTATGGGGTTGCAATATATTTAGAGAACGCGGAGGAGATTGTGCTGATCCAAAAGTAATTTATAACCTACAACTTCAAGATTAAAGGAAGTACTCCTTATCCTATCCTCTTGATTGAAGCTAGCCTTTCCCCCATCGAAAGAATGACAATGTTTAGGTATCTAAAGTATAAGAAGAAACTTTATAACATGGAAGCTAAGAGGTTCCCTAAAAATGCTTCCAACTCTAGCCAAAACCCCCACCTCAGGCTCAAGCGGGGATGACACAAGGATGCCCAGACTTGGCTCAACTATTGGGGGATAAAGGAGGAGATTACCTTAGAAAAGAAGGATAATATTAAAAATACTATTACTACCAAATTTAAGGACAAGTTGTGGGATGATAAGGAGTTAGAAGAGAAAATGAAGCTAAGGTATTATAAGGAGGTGATAAACCCCACTCTTGCTAACCAAAATTAAATTATCTTTTTGTCTTGATCATTGCTAAGAAGAAAATGAAGTTTGCGAAGATAAGAACTAATTCTCATGAGCTTCAAGTGAAATCAGACACTAGTTTATTCCTAAAACACCTTGGGATGATAGAATATGTCACCTTTTGATACTAAGGGGGTTAAAGATGAAAAACACTTCCTCTTGGATTGCCCGACTCTTATTCACATCCATTCCCATTTCTAAAACATTTGCTACACTACCAATTTTCTTGATTTTTGAAGTCATCAAGACTATAGTGATATAGGCACACTTCTTTCCCTTCTTTTTGATCAAAGAAATAGAATATTAAAGAGTCAATTAATCTCTTATCTTAAGGTCTAATAGATCACACTGGTCTTAGTGGACATTATATATATATTCTACCAACCTAGATCTATCTTAACTCTAGGTCTATCAAGGACCAAGAGGGATCAAATCTCTTGAGGTGCAGACCTCTTTTACAATGAAAACATATTTGATCCCTTTCCGCACTTGGTAGATTCAAAGCTAAGATGGATCTAGTTTGTAATTTAGTTAATTATTATGAATTTTTTTTTTTTAGCAACTTGAGATGTATGTTGAAGTAAGTGTTTTGATGCTCATTATGATTCATGACTATAGAAATTTTTGGGCTCTATAGTTTTACCAATATATATATATTTTACCAACTTAGATCCATCTTAACTTCGGATTTACCAAGGGCCAAGAGGGATCAAATTTGTTAAGGTGTAAACCTATTTTACAATGAAAAGAGATTTGATCCCTCTCAACGCTTGGTAGATCCCAAGTTAAGATGGATCTAGGTTGGTAAATGCCACTAATGGGCGTGATAACAAGATACAACATGTCTCCAAAGACTTGAACCCATGCAAGTGGAAACAAATTGTTCATCATATCATTCAAGCTAAGCTCTTTTGACTTACATATTAGTGTAGCCATATAGATTAAATGGCTCGTAAATGACATATGCATCAATTCATAAAAAACATCCAAGCAATTACTTCATAATACATCTCACCTAGTTAGAGAATTCTGGAGGAGAACTATGTACAGATTTTTGGAAATCTCTAACAATATGAGCAACTATGAAAGCTTGCGATCACTACATCTCACCTTGTTAAAGTTAAAGAAACTATAAACTAACTGAATTACAACTTTATTTTGAATTATTATTATTATTAATTATAAAAATAATTAATATATAAGTTAAACACATATACATTTAAAGAAACACGGAACAAGATTTTTATCCATGGAGATTAACCTCCACTTTACCATGGAGATTTTTAATTTGTAAATAGACTTTGTTACAATACAATGGGCCAATACCATGGCTTATCAATACCACATGCCCAAAAAACCATAACTCATTTCATATGACACTTGTTTGTATTGAACTTTTTAGGCAATAGGCACTCTCCAACTCAATATGGAATAGATGTTGTAATGTCATGTTATGTAAACATTTTCACTGGATCAAATAAAAATAAAATAAATAAATAAAAATGTTATATATATATATATAACTTAAATCCATCTTATCTCCGGATTTATTAAGCCCCCAAAGGATCACATTTTTAAATGTACAAACTTTTCTTCAAGATTTGCTCTTAAAAAAGGTTTGCACCATGAGATATCTGATCCCTCTCAAGGATCACATTTTTAAATGTACAAACTTTTCTTCAGGATTTGCTCTTAAAAAAGGTTTGCACCATGAGATATCTGATCCCTCTCAATGCTTGATAGATTTGGAGTTAAAATGGATTTAAGTTGGTTTTAATTAATCAAATTAATTAAAGGAACAAAAAATGACATAATTACTTTGAAGATAAATCTCAACTTTTGATTTGTGTATACTACTATGAATATTTTAGAATATTCCATGAAAGTTCAATCCCTACCATCTACTTACTAATTATTGACAATTAAAGTAAAATTTTAGAATCAATATTCCAAAATATACATGCCTATCAACATAATTATAATATTTTAAAAAAATAATTAGGTGTGTCTATTTTGAAATTAGGCTTTCAAAATTTAATTTATTTATCAATAATTATTAAGTGGATGGTGGAGATATAACTTGGACAAAATATTCTAGAATATCCATAGTAATACACAAATCAAAGTTTAAGATTTATCTTTAAAAGTAATTATGTTTTTCTAATTTTTTAATTAAATTGATTAATTTAAAAAAATGACATACAAACAAGTGTCATATGAGATGAGTTATGATTTTTGAGCTTGTGGTATTAATAAGTCATAATATTATAATAAAGTCTATTTACATATTAAAAATTTTCATCGTAAATATATATATTTAATTTACATATTAATTCTTTTAACAGTAATAATAATAATAAAATTTATTTTTATAATTTATTTTATTTTAATAATATAAAACCTATAATAAAATATATTTGATAGTTATTATGAATTGATTGTTTATAAACATTTACCACCATAAAATAAATAATATTTTTTTCCACTTTTTCAAATCTCAAAAAAAAAATACGAAATTTGATATAATATAATAACTTTTAACTTTGTTATTGAAATTATTTATAAAAATTGGAGCATGTATATTCTTCATTCTCACAAGTAAAGTTTGATGTAATGACTTTTGTGTTTTTGTTGAAATTTGATATAATAGCTGGAGCATGTATATTCTTCCTCTAAAATATAAAAGTGTTCAATTCCTCTAAAATATGAAAGTGATCAATTCAACAGTAAAGTTTGATGTAATGACTTTTGTGTTTTTGTTATATATTATTGTTCATCTAAAATATAAAATGTAGAAGTGTTCAATTCTCACAAGTAAAGTAATAAAGTTTGATGTAATGACTTTTGTGTTTTTGTGGTATATTCTTCATTTAAAATATAAAAATATAGAATTATTAAATTATCACAAATAATATAACAAAGCCCGATGTAATGACTTTTGTCTTTGTTAAAATTAAATAATTTATGTGTTTTTTGTCGTTGTAAAATTTAAAATTATTTTTTAAATATAAAAAAATCTTAAAAAATTTGGGTTAGATTTTGGTTAGTCCAAATGGTGTGAATCCATTTCTACTGAGCTATGGAAAGGATCCATTGGAAAATAGGTTCTGTTTGTTTACGACAAAGATAGCTTATTCGTTAAAAGATTCTCAAGAATTCTATGTTTTGGAACAGCAGAATCTAGCTAGCACTATTTTCCAATATGTTGTGCAGTGACGATGGCAAGCTTGAGCAACATCCACGGATGGAAATACGTTGAACCCTGAGAACAACTCTCCAATCGAATCGCAGCTCGGACGGCTGATTTCGCAGCAGCTTCAATGGAATCCACTCGGCCATTAAAGAAAGAAGAAGAGACAAGGGGCTGTGGGTCCTTTTGATTAAGAATTTAATATATAATTTTGAAACGCTCCGGAATGGCGGAGATAAAGAAGGGTTGACAAGAGTTTTAAGGTTTTATGGCAGCAGAAGAAGATACCAAAAATGGAGGACTGGGAGGCATGGATGGAGGAGACTGGCTTGTCCTCGCTAAGCCCGCTGCAGTCAGCTGTCGACTCTCCGCCTCCCCCTGCACCGTTCAACGTGTCGGATGGGGACGGAGATCTCTCGTTGAGGAAGAGAATGATGCAGGCGTTGAAGTACATAAAGGATTCTGAGTCCACCGAGCAGAATGTGCTGGCGCAGGTGTGGGTGCCCGTTAGACAGGGGACTAAACACATGCTCACTACCTGTGGGCAGCCCTTCGTTGTGGCCTCTTCCAACGGCGTTCTCTTCCAGTACCGTAATGTATCCTCGACTTATCTCTTCTCGGCAGGGGAGGAAGGGGAGGATGAGGAGGAAGGTGACGGTGACGGGTGCGGGCACTCCCACGCGCTTGTTGGCCTGCCTGGGAGGGTTTTCCGGCAGAAATTGCCCGAATGGACGCCCAATGTGCAGTACTACTCCGTGAACGAATACCCTCGTGTCGCTCATGCTCAGCACTATAATGTTCAGGGGAGTTTGGCTCTTCCGGTGTTTGAGCCCCGGGGTCAGTCTTGTGTCGGCGTGGTGGAGCTCGTCATGACTGCGCAGAAGATTAATTATGGCCCCGATGTGGACAAGGTTTGCAGAGCCCTCCAGGTATGTTATATGGTCTAATTTTTATTTTATTTCTTCGGATCAGGTGCCAGATCTCAAGGGTTAGCTATTCTGCCAAAATTGGTGGGGGAGACCAAACCAATTCGAAAGCGAACATGGAAATCTTAGAAACACAGTAGCACTTCACAGCTGTGTATGGATGAGATGCATTACATTCTTTAATGCAAAGAATCAAAATGAAAAAAAGTTTGAGCTTCATAAAAACATATGGAATAATCTAAATTAGTAAAGATTCATTTTAAGCTCAGATCTGTTAAGAATCCAGAGTTCTTTGATTTAAAAAATAAAATTAGCAAAGATTTATATTAAATTCAAGCTTTTATGAATATAAAGATTTATACTTTAATTTTTTAATATTCTTTAAGTAGATCTTGACTCAAGATGAATCTTTACACGATGCAACAACTATGAAACATTTAAAAATAATTATCTAATATAAACTACTACATCGACCCAAAAATTTAAAGCCAAAAGCTAACTTTTAGGCAAATCCTTGAGTTGATGTAATAGCATCCAAGTCACTCGAGTCTACTCACGTTGCATCGAGGTGCCTGTGTGCTTTATGTATCCCTTAGCTTGTGATTGTCAAAGTCCACTCTCCTCTCAACAGCATGTTTATCCCACTTACCTCACTGAAATTAGAAATTTGTCAAGTTAAAAGATAACTTTTGGGCAAATCCTTGAGTTGATGTAATAGCATCCAAGTCACTCAAGTTTACTCACGTTGCATCGAGGTTCCTGTGTGCTTTGTGTATCCTTTAGCTTGTGAGTGTCAAGTCCACTCTCCTCTCAACTGAATGTTTATCCCGATTCCCACTTACCTCACTGAAATTATCCAGCTGACAGAAACACAAATAAGAACAAGGTTGTTTCTGTTCTCTCCCCTTTTTCTAAAGAGATGCTTGAAAATTACATAGAAAGAGTCACTAATTGTCTTGACCTTCCAGAAACACAGCTGCACCACTGAGAGTGGTGAGACTCCATGTTTGTTGGAACCCTGGTGGATGTAACAAGCCATCATGCTCACCTTTTAACCGACACTATACTAGCAAAAATGCTGCCTTTTGAAACTTGACTTCAGAAAATTCTCTAATTTCTGTTATGTTTGGACTAAATATTTGAAAAAAAACACCATGCAGGCTGTTAATTTGAGAAGCTCGGATTACTTGGACCACCCACAGTTGCAGGTAAATGATTCATTCCTTTCATGCGTTTGTTTTGCCGTGATTTATTTATTTATATTTTGTGCTGCATTGAATACATCTTCTTGAAATGGATTTAGCCTGATGAATATTTCGGGAGGATATATGTTTGACCAGATATGTAATGAGGGTCGCCAAGCTGCACTAGCTGAGATTTTAGCTGTATTAACTGCAGTTTGTGAGGCACATAAATTGCCGTTGGCTCAGACTTGGGTTCCATGCAGGCATCAAAATATCATCAATACTGGGGGTGGCAAGAAGAAAAATTGTGCGAGTTTTGACGGAAGTTGCATGGGACAAGTCTGTATGTCTACAATTGATTCAGCATTCTATGTAGTTGATGCTCACATGTGGGGATTTCGGGATGCATGTACTGAACACCATTTGCAGAAAGGGCAGGGTCTCCCCGGAAAGGCATTTGCATCCAATCAACCATGCTTTTCCAATGATATCAGTAGCTTCAGCAAGATGCAATATCCTCTAGTGCACTATACACGCTTGTTTAACTTAGCAGCTGCGGTTGCTATTCGCCTTCGAAGCACCCACTCTGGCAATGATGACTATATATTGGAGTTTTTTTTGCCCCCAGACTGCAAAGACAGTCAGAAGATACAAATGTTGTTGAATTCGTTATCTGTCACTATGCGTCATGTATGCCGAAGTTTACGGATGCTGACTGACAAGGAGCTGGAAGATGAAATGCCACTAGAAGTTTCAAAAGAGTTTGAAAACATTGACTGTCAGAATGAGTTGCCAGAGGATATGCAATGGACGAGTTATAATAATATTTCAAGATTATATCCAGATTTGCAAATTTCTCCAGGGGCCGAGTTTGTTCAATGCCAAGAGAGGAAACAAACAGTCAGGCAAGATTCTTTCCAACAAGCTTTGCAGGTGGGGAGTGAGGGTGATCAGAATGAAATCCAGATGGGGCAACATCCCATTGCCTCATTACCTTCTGTCAGTTGTCAACAACAACAGCCAGAACTTGAGGAATCAAATCTATCAGATTTGAAATGTCACGGGCATGAATCAACTCATGCCGATATGGAAATTTCTGCTGTTTTTGCTAATGATATTTCTTGTTCTGGTTCATTCCCAGAGCATACGAACATCGGGAAGGGACTTGAGAAGAAGCGAGGTAAACTTGAGAAAACGATCAGCTTAGAAGTTCTTCAGCAGTACTTCGCTGGAAGCCTGAAAGATGCTGCAAAGAATATTGGTGGTAAATACTTTATCCAAATCTATAGCAAATTTGTTGAGTCATGGGTTGGGTTTTGCATATTTTAGAAAATCGTAACTTAGAAAAAGAGATTATTTCAAAAATTCATAAAAGGGAAAAGGAGATAAGCGAGCAAAACTCAATTGAAAACATTGCTTATTGAAGATGGATGGCTTATTGAAGATGTTTTATCCCACTGCTTCTTTTTAGAGTGTTGCAATTGGCAAGTATGGTATGAGGTGATTTCCTTTCACAATGTTCTGTTCCTGCCATTTCTTCTGGTGAAGTTGTCCATTTCCATGTGCCATCAGAACAAACAGCCATGGCTTTCTATATTGCCCATAACCTGGGTTCTCAATGGTGGAATGCCAAGTTGGTAAAAGTGGGGTGCTTTTAGAGCCCCACCAAGGTTCAAGTCTCACCTAGGACATCCTTGTGCTTGTGTTTATTGTGCACCAGTACTTGCGACAATGCTTGGGCTCATGTGCAAGTTCTGGGTGAAATTTGCTGTTTTAGCTACTCCTTAGTTGCTGCAGCATAGCACACCAGTACTTGTGACAACACATGGACTCAGGTGCAAGTTCTGGGGTGAAATTTGTTGTCGCAGCTACTCCTTAGTTGCTGCAGCTTAGCCCAAAGATTGCTTTCTCAAGTCCGTGTACTCATGTTCATGTTGATTGGAAGCATCCGTTAAGAAAATGTCATGTTTTGGGAGATAGGTACATGTGGAGTTCGCTGCTGATTCATTTTACTTGTAAATTCTCAATGACTGTAAGTGCCATACTTGAGAGAAACCTGTTCTACTCTTTTCTGATTTCAACTTCACTCTTTCTGTAACTTACCATCCCAATCAGGGACATATAGAGAAAAGAATCATATAATGAATCTCTCCAGGTAATCTATTTTCCTTTAGGGCATTTTATCTTCCAAGATCACCGATTGAAAAGTTTTAAGTAGAAATAAAAGTAGCTTGTTGGAGTTAATGCCTGTTGGTGCTACCATAGCTTTTTGCTTTTAATGATGTCTATTTTCACATAACAAAGAAGGTAGAGCATGTTTGTACCTCTTTCAGGTAAGTGGTTACATTCCTACATTAACCTTGGTTCTTAACTAATTAATTATAATCACTTTTACCGTTTCAATGAATAGATATGACCTTCCTAGGTACCCCATTCTATCTTAACTATCAATTAATCGCAATCATTTATGCTTAAAGGGTAGGCCATTTAAATGAATGCTTGTAGAAACAGGCATATATAATGTATCGCTCATTAAATTATTCTAATTGGATGTTGCCTTATCTATGAATGCTAGAATAAACGGGTTTTGGATATCATGACATGTATGGTTTGTATAATAGTTAATGACAACAAAAGGCTACCACAAGCATAAAATGTGTGATGCAGCAGGTGATGTATAGAGATAAATAAGAAATGGTTTGAGAAATGAAGCTATTAATAGGTCATCAAGCTTATCATGGGCATGTTTTAGATTGAGCTTTCCTTGAGGTAGGTTATGTGCTGTTTTAGGGTTATTTGAGATCAATGACAGGGAGAGCATGTTTGTATCTCTTTCAGGTATATGATTACATTACTATATAAATTCTAATCACTTGCACAATTTCATTGCGCTGATAACTACTTTGTATTATACCCTTTGAGCATAAATAATTGGGATATGGGAACAGATACGGATATGGGGTTTGATCATATTACCATTCATCTTTTAGAATCTAGATTCTATATCTAAAAATACATAATCAATTATCGTCTATCATCATCATCATCAATTCAACATAAACATTGTTATCATCAATAATGATTATTATAACATTCATGATTCAACATATCATCAAGTTTCTGTTTCAAATTTCAAAATTCAATCATTAACATGACAAGTTACAACATCACCAAAATTAATAATGCACACTACATAGTACAAAGTATAAAATGAACTATCACTGACAATCCACTGTCATTATTCATAATTCATATGGCATATTATGGTATTCAATATTCATTGTTTAAAAGTTTAAAACACCATCATAAATTACATTTACATATCATCAAATATGTTTTCATTGACATTCATGTCACTAAAAACGACATCCTCTCCAAAAGTGGGAGCATCATTGCCATGTCCACTTGAAGGTCCAACTATTGGTGCCTCCTCGTCAAACAAAGTCATATGAGACTTAGCATTCAACATCAAATCCAACTCAGACAACTTTGGTTCCACATCCCATAGTTTGGCAGACCCAAATTTGTATTCATCTCTCTTGTGTGACAGAAGGTGAAGATTTGAATGAACATACACTAGTTCTTTAGCCTTCTTAGAGCCCAATCTATTTCACTTATCTGAATTAATGAAGCCATATGTACTCCAGTTCCTTTCTGCTAAAGAGGAATTAGCAACCTGTGACAAGATCTTGATGGCCAATTTTTGGATATGTGGAAGTTCCCCACCATAGTAGTTCCACCAATCAATTGGACTTAAATCTGGTCTTGTCCCGCATATAGTCAATATCAGCACCCCAACCCTCTAATCCCACAAAATTAGCAAACTCTGAATGAATCCGAATCCCAATCTCAGGGTCTACAAAAAGCTTTTTTAAATCCTTGTGAGACTTTTGAGTTTTTGTTTGGTGCAGTTCTTTCTAGATCATTTAGCAACTCTGCAGCATAATATTTTGGATTCACTGCATAGGCCAAAAGGTGCAATGGGGTTGTCATCTTGTTCCACTTTTTGGTCAATATATCTTTACTTCTCTGTAAAAGAATTCATCTGGGTCATTCTCCTTGGCATTTATAACCACCCTTATCTTCTCTATCATGGAATCAATGCTCTCATAAACCTCTCCCAAATCAGGCATATCTGTGTCAAACAGGTGGAACAAATCCACAATTAGCTTAGTAAATGCCAAGAGGTACTCCATCCTATCCAACCATTCATCATCAACAACCAACCTTTTCACTACTTGTGCTCTATCAGATTGGGATTGCTTCCATTGATTCCAAAGAGAACTGCATACCGTTGATTCAAATGCTTCTTTCACCTGCATAAGCCTTGTTAAGACTATGATGTTGTAAAATTCCCACTAATTTTTTTTCCCAAAATGACCCATGAATTTATGAATTCTTGTTATTTTCATTCAATGTAGTCCCTTAACAACTTGATATAATTTCGCTGCAGTAAATAAGTGTATTTATTGGAGCTAACTGCAATGCACAGTGACACACGTGTATGGAAATAACTACTGTAATCAGCAACTGTTGTTTAATTCTAAACATCAGAAATTTGGAAAAATCACTGAGAGACTTGTGTAATAATGATGTTCTGAAAAACATACATCATTCATTTCTTATACATGAAATAATTCACAACAGGAAGAATAACATAGAGCCTGGGTACAAATTTCGCTACCAGTAGAGATAAGTGATGCTCTGATTTGGAAATTCTGGAATGTAATGCCCAAGTAAAACGTAGACAGTTAAGCCTCCAGTTTTAAGCACATGTCCAGTCAGCTTCTGGTGATAAATGGGACCACCCAGGATGGCCCTCCATTGAAATATGACCAACACGTTACTTAGAGAAAGAGATGTATGCATGGGCAAAAGTCTTCAGCTCCCACGCAGTCTATGATGATTCCAAGATGCACCCAAATGTAATTAATTTGATACATACGCACACGTAGTGTCTCTGGCCTTCCAACAGAGATATATCCGTCCCTTTAATGCAGAGATTTGACCTAGGAAATTGGTAGCACGTTCAACAACAAATGCAAGGAAATTTTGAACCCGTCTCTTCCAGAAAACTTGTGCTTGCTATGGCCGCTGCCCAATAATAAAATTGAAATAACTCAACTCACTAAAAGGGTAAAAATCGTGCCACTGGTGTATAGAAACTCGTTCCCATAACTTCCTTGACAATCTAGTCACGTGAGGCTCTCCGCTTTTACTCTGTGGGACATATGTAGGCTGGTCCCCACAATAAAATATGTAGGCTCCTTCAGATAATTCGTGGGCCCCAGGAAGCTGGAGAAATTACTGCTCTTGTACACAATCTCTCTTTCTTTTGGCTCAGATTTGTTTTTGGTGCTCTGTTCTCCATGAAAATCTCCCGCATGTCATAAGAAATAGGAAATGCAATATAAGGATATAAATCAAGTGAGTAAGCTCGGATACCTCAATATTTCTTATAAAACTTATTCTCCATTGAAGCTCAGCTATGAATCTAGGTGATTTCACTCTCAAGTCCAAACTAAGTCCCTTGTTGCAACACCGAAGTCTGCTATGGTAGCTATGGCTCCAAAACCCTCATCTTTCTCTTCCAACTCTCTCCAAGAGCTCTCTCTTCAAACTCACACAAAGCACGAATGCAGAGAGTCTCCTCAATTCCCTTCTTTAATGAGTTTGGGATTATCTTTTCATTTTCACCTTCCCTTTTGTCTTTTCATCTTTCCCTTCCCTTTTCTCTCTTTATTTTTTAGTTTTATTAAATTCACTTTTATAAAGTCACTTTATGATACTTCATTTTATAAAGTTAAAGTGACATCCAACTTGCCTCCTTTCCCCTTCTTTAATAAAGTCTTCTTAGGCAAATTTAAGTCCCATTATTAATTATTTTCCCACTTTAGCCTACGGAAACCACTTTAGGCTAGCGGACTTTGTCATAAACTTCCTATGGGGACGGGGACATTACAGATGTGAGAAGCAAACAAGTCTCGACAACGTGGAAGTGCCAAATTTCCAATGTTTCAATAAATTAAAAATCATAGTTTGTTTGAATAACTATTATGATTCACGAATCATGACATTTGAGAATCCAATTTACATATTTGAATTTAGAGTCATAGAAATTAGAATTTATGAAATAAAATTTAAAGTTTAGGTATCTTAAGGAGCTCCAACTTTGCAAATTCCTTGTAGATGCCTTAGAACATGTGGTGGTTTGTGATGAAGGCTTGAATTTTTTTTGCTTCTTCAAAAATAACTCGAATCCACTCAAATTTCTTCCTCATCTTGCTCAACATGAGGTTCAATGAATGTACAACACAAGAGCTCCAAAAAATGTGTTGATATTTGCCTTCAAGATATTACGCTTGTTGCTCTACACACAGTTGCATTGTCAGTTATTACTTGGCCAACATTTTCTGGCTTCACCAATTCAATTACTTCAATCAAGATGTTAGCAATGAATTGAAAATCTTTCATCTGCCCCTCACAATCCACTGCATTAAAAAACATTGCCCCCTTTGGGCTCTGAGCAATCACATTGATCAAAGGCCTATTCCTTTGATCTTTCCATCCATTAGAAATGATGGACACCCCTGAAATGCGCCATGAATTACGAATGGGGCTTAATTTAACCTCCAAATCTAACTTCTTCGCATTGAACATTGTAATGCAGACCTTTTCATATCTAGGGCTCTTGTACCCTTTTGGGGCTTCATTCATTGCTTTTATCATCTTTGCCTAGTAAGGAAATTGTACAAGGTTAAAGGGAAGGCCATTTGCTAAATGCATTGACCTCTAGCTGCATCTGCTGTCTCTCAAGCATCATTATTAAAACTCCTTTCAAGCAGTCCCAAATTAGATCGCTTTGAACTGACAATTCCATGAGAGGGAAGTGGAGGTTTTAATGAAGATGCTCCAACCTTGTTGGTTGTTTGAATTGAGAGGCTGGATTTGCCTCATTTTCTTTAGCATCTGCCTCGTCTTGTTCTTTATGATATTTTGCAAGTCTAGCTTTTGCTTAAACCATTTCCATCTATCCTATCCCATTTTCTTTAGGTGGGCCACTACATATTCAAACCCCAATGCATTTCAAATCAAGTAAATGTGCTTTAACTTGGGTGTATGATCCCTTATACTTTTTTTTACATTCACTGCAAACCCATGCCAATGATCCCCCTCCTTGGATCTTCCCAACCATTGTTACATATTTCCAAAGTGGTAACTTGGGATCAACTTTAGGGGCAGATTCAGTTTCATGTTCAACTTCATTTGCCTCATGAATGGCTAAACTTGAAGTTGCCATGATGATGATGTAAATGAAATTGCAAAATAAAACTGACAAATTTAGCTCCCATGCTAATTAAAACACCTTGCAACAATTGACAAAACACTGTAGTCTACTAAGCTTGAGATGTGGTTACGATTGAATTTAAATTTTAATCTAGAGACATACAAATAAGCTCTAATTGCTCTTCACAAAAGATTATTTGCTTCAACAGGTGGTGAAAATTTGGAAGTTTTCTTTCAATTTTTAATAGCGAGTTTAGCTCTTTGGGTGGTTCCCACTGTTCATTTCCCTAGCTGAAGCTTCTTCAGACTATGAGATCCGATAGACTTATCAAGACCATAAGATGCAAGGGCAGAGTGTCTGAATTACCATGCATAATTTGGAGGGTTTAATGATTCATTATCAATATAATTTTATGCCATTGTTGATCAAACATGGCATAGTTTGTAAAATTGAAGTTTAATCTATTTGATACATAATAATTGGACGCTGGAGCATTTAAAGTTAGTTAATTTATTTATTTTGAAATTTGGAAGTTTTTATAAAAAACACACTTCGAGGTCAGGGGGGTTGCATTGCATATCTATACTTCCTCTGGGTTTGAACTTTGCTTAGTACATACTCGAGTGAAGGATTAGTGCAGTTTCAGAGTTCAAACGATCACCTCCAAATCGTGTATATACTATATATATAGCGGCTAGCCTTGATCTATAACAAGCACTCTGTCTCTTTTTCAAATCAAATTACTATCATGATTGAAGGCAATGGGCAGACAAACTCTTCCTTTTTTGTTTAAATCCAGAATGGGGTAGAGTTATTTAATAATTTATACTCTTCTATTCACTGCCAACTTGCCAAGTTTACAATGTACATACCTTGCGCCGCTCAAGCAGTCGTAGGCTAAGTAGCAGCGACTTCAAGTTGCAGTTCGACTGACTCCAAGCTACACAATTCCATCGGCTCCAAGCAGCAACTCTGTCACTGCAACCAGCGATGACTCCAAGCTCACTGCTCAAGAATCCGACTGGACAGTGGACAGTGGTATCGAGTCCTAAGTTGCTCCAAGTTGCACCTGAGACTCTCGACTCCTCCAACACAATGATTGTCGACTGCTTTCGACTACTTTGTCTCCAAGTTGCGGGCATGCAAATGAAATGTCAACAATGAAATGAACAGTCAAATGAGGATAAGGGCGAGTTGAATGTTAAAACGTCAAAGGTTAAAAACTTAAAGGTAAAACCCTAAAAGTTTAAACCGCGATTTTTTAACCTAGCCGCATAAAAATTATATCCGTTCCCGGCCAATGATCCAAACCCAACGATCTTTTTGCGTGATCCGTTTATGGAAATCCACATACGGATCACGATCCTTTTGCGTTTGCGTGATCTGTTTTAGAAATGGATCCAAAACGGCCAAACAAAATTGAAACGCCGGAGAAAACGGATTCTCCGTTTCCGTCAAACTCGAAACAGCTAAAATACGTTTTCATGCCGTTTCTGTACCATTTCGTACCTAGATCCGTATATGATTCGGCGAATGACATTTCCAGCCATTTTGCTAGGCATTTCCGGTAACTTAGCTCCCAAATTTTAGGGAAATTCAGGGGGGACAGGGTGACGTCAGGGTACCTAGCATAGGGGTTTGTCTCTATAATTATAAATTAAAAATTAAATGATAAAATCCCAACAAGGACAATTCATCCCATGCAAATTCATCATTTGTGCAATCCAGTGGAAATGCTATCTTTGCCAATGCTGAAATCCTGAAAACTGTTGAGTCTGCTGAATTCTAAATGGGATATGGAATTCTACTTTCTCCATACTTCTCCTTTATCTTACCTTTTGTATCCTTTTACATTAAAAATTTAATATGTGTTGGAAATAATACTGAGAGGGGGGGTGAATCAGTATTATCAGATTAATCAAACTTTTCAAATGCCCAAAACATATACGCTACTTCAGTTAAGTGAACCAGCGTGTACACGCTACTGTGACGAAGTAAAACAGCGTATAAGCAGAAAACTCACAATTTAGTTGGCTTATTCTTCAATTAAGTGCATCAGGACATTATTCATCATATTAACAGTAAACATGTGCAGTATAACAGAACAGATAAAAAGCCACACACATGAACACCAAGATATAAGGTGGAAACCCAATGTGGGTGAAAACCACCTGCTGCAAGTTGTCTCTATCTTTCTTAATATGAAACTTCAGTTTACAATCTTTTGTACTGGTGCAGCCTTATACCAGTACGCAGGCTACAACCTGCAGAAGGCTTCAACCTTCTCTCGTTCTCCAAACTTCCTTGGAAGGGAGCTCCAACCCCCTTTTGCTTTTGTACTAGCCAAGATACTAGTACGTAGGTGCTGACCTACAATCTTCCTTCTTCCAGGTATCACTTTTCATACATTTTCAGACTTGGATATTCCTGAAGCACAACATTACAATCTGAAGACCACAATTCATTCAATTTTCACAACAGATCATTGAAGCATAAAACAACCAACTTTGAATCACTGAACCACTGAACCCTGTCAATCACCAGTTACCAGAACACAGAGCAGACTACAGAACTCTGTAATAACAGTCAGATCCCACTGTAAACCCAAATCAAGCTTCAAAAGATATACGCTACTTTAATGAGCAGAAACCGCGTATACACGCGCTTTTACCGAAGCCAACCTGCGTACAGATCTAAAAATAAACTTTCTCAACTTGCAGCTGTACCAGATATTAGTTAGACTCAGAACGTAACATTGCGACAATATGCAGATCTAGAAATACGCATAATCAACCATAACATGATAGTGCATTTCAAACCATTTGATCCCGATCTCTCCTTAGATCTAGTTCTCCATCAACCGATGAGATCTCTCCTTAGCTCAGATCAACCAACTCAGAACCTGCATATTAGATCTCTTTCTCTCTTAGATATTCATGCCTTGTCGAAAGATGATCTTTGCCTAATGATCTTCTTCTCCTTATATAGCCTTAGGCCTTTCTCAATACCAAGAGCCAAAACCATAGTAACACAATACCATCAACTTTAAAACTAGGGATCGACACGCCCGTCGAGACATAATGGTCCGAAATCATAGGCACAACTTCCAAGGTCTAACCACCATGAACCAAAGGAACCTTTCCACATACACGCGCTTTTTCTGAATCTAACTTGCGTGTACACGCGACTTGGGCTTAACGAAAGAGCGTGTATGAGCTTTCTTGCCATGCTGTACTGAGATCTGTCTTCTGATTGAGTTGCCATCACCTGTACTAACCTTTGAGCACCTGTACCATCCACTGAGTGAGTTGCCATCAAGGACAACACTTGAACCATAATGCCAACAATCTCCCCCTTTGGACTTGATGGCAACCACCACACCAAGTCACTCTCCCCCTTTGACATCAAGGGCAAAGGGAGGACCAAGATATTCTCTTCCTTGGTAATCCTTCTGCTGTCCATACTGCTGTCCATACTCCCCCTGAGTACATGCTGAAAACTCCAAGTGTGCTCCCCCTTTGTGAATGCCAAAGAGTACCAATCTATCCATCCTGCTCACCAAGTGCTGTTCATGCTCCCCTTGACTGTAGGCAAGATCTGCAAAAGATGTTCTTCAAGAAGAACATGACTCTATACATCATAAAAGACCTTCCTATAACCAAAGACTCATACATACATCCATTTCTCAACTAAGTGAGGATATACAAAAAAAATGACTCATCCACCCAACCAAGTGGGGATACATCAATATTGACTCATCCACCTAACCATGATAATACATGAACATTTCATCATTCATCCCAGGCATAGTGGGGAAATCAACAAAGGCCGTTACATGACCTTGACACCATAAAAGAGACAAGAGAGATACATGACATAGAGACAACAGATCTAGACCAAGACTTAGGAAAGACACCAGCAGCATCTGATAAACATCTTGTTAGATCAGCAACGAGAATTTCTTTCTGAGCTCCTTCTTAAACCAATCAACCAAAACATCTGAATGCCAACAATGCTTTATGAGACTTTTGAGCTGCTCCCCCTGAACCTGTGCCTGTTGCACTCCCTGAAACTGTGCCTGAATACTTCTGACATTCCTATTGCTGTTCAGAACTTCAGAGTTTTCCTTTGCTGTTCAGAACTTCATATACGCGTTTTATCCTGTATAAAACAGCGTATGTACGCGGATATTCTTTCTGCAACAAGCGTCCAGCATACACGCGACTTTCCCACCATGAATCCGCGTGTATACGCTAATATTACTTCCGTAACCTGCGTATACCAACTTTTTAGTAGAACAAACAAATTTCAACAACAGGATGAAGCATTAACTACTCCCAGCTTTTGTCTGAGATATTCAAAAGTTTCCCTGGGCAGTGGTTTTGTGAGAATATCAGCAACTTGCTCCTTAGAAGGAACATACTCCAACTTGACCTTCTGTTCAAGCACTTGTTCCCGAAGAAAATGGTACTTGATTGGTATGTGCTTGGTCTTTGAGTGCATGACTGGATTCTTTGAAATGCTGATTGCACTTGTATTATCACATAAGATAGAGACAGGTGGAGTGCAAGTGATTTGAAAGTCCTGCAAGGTCTGCATCATCCAAAGAAGTTGTGTACAACAAGATGCTGCAGCTACATATTCTGCTTCAGCTGTAGATAAGGCAATCGAACTTTGTTTCTTGCTGAACCAAGATACTAATCTGGAACCCATGAAGAAAGCACCTCCACTTGTGCTTTTCCTATCATCCACACTTCCAGCCCAATCTGCATCTGTGTAAGCATGAAGAGTGAGATCAGTATTTCTAGGATACCATAAGCCATAGTTTTGGGTCCCTTGAAGATATTTGAAGATTCTTTTGACTGCCTGAAGATGAGTTTCCTTTGGGTTGGCTTGAAATCTTCCAACCATTCCTACTGCATGTGTAATATCTGGTCGAGTACCTGTCAAATAAAGCAAACTCCCAATCATGGATCTATAAGTGGGTTGGTGGACTGCTGCTGATTCATCATTTGCACTGAGGCTGCATCCTGTAACCATGGGTGTACATACTGGTTTTGACTCTTCCATGCCATACTTCTTCAAGATCTGCTTGAGGTATTTGGTTTGAGACAAGAAGATACCTCCTTCATTTTGTTGGATTTGCAATCCAAGAAAATATGTCAATTCTCCAAGAAGTGACATTTCGAATTCTTTCTGCATAACCAAGGCAAAGTTTTGACTCATAGTCTCTTCATTGCTGCCAAAAATAATATCATCTACATAAACAACAAGAATTAGCAATTTGTTATTTTCAACTTTTATATAGAGATTGCTATCTGCTGATCCTTTTGAAAAGCCTTGTTGGTGAAGATATTTGTCCAACCGATAGTACCAAGCCCTTGGAGCTTGTTTGAGCCCATAGAGAGCCTTTTTCAATCTGCATACAAGGTTTGGATCATTCCCAAGAATGAACCCATCTGGCTGCTCAATATATACTTCTTCTTCTAAGTCTCCATTCAGGAAGGCTGATTTCACGTCCATTTGAAATACCTTGAAGTTTTGAAAGCTTGAGAGAGCAAGGAACATTCGGATGGCCTCTAGTCTTGCCACAGGAGCAAAGGTCTCTTCAAAATCTATTCCTTCTTGCTGTGCATACCCTTTACAAACAAGTCTGGCCTTGTTTCTAATTACTTCTCCATTTTCATTTAACTTATTCTTGAAGACCCATTTTGTTCCTATTACATTCTTATCTTTAGGTCTAGGAACCAATTCCCAAGTGTTGTTCCTTTCGATTTGCTCAAGTTCTTCATCCATTGCTTTGACCCAACATTCATCTTTGCATGCTTCTTTCACATTTTGTGGTTCAATGGAGGAGAGTAGAGCCAAGTAGCTTGAAGCTTCTGCAAGTGTCCTTCTTGTTTGTACTCCTGCTTCTTTCTGCCCCACAATCTGAGTTTCTGGATGATTCTTTTGGACATATCTGGATGGAGTCTTTTCTTCTATTCTTGTCTGCTCCTCTGGTTCTTCTTGAGATTCTTCTTCTTCTTGAGGTTCTTCTTCTTCATCATTTCGCCTTTGAGAGTAACCTTCATCTTCTTCATGATGAACTTGCCTAGGAATATATCCCTTCTCATCAACCACTATATCAATACTGTCAACAATTCTGCCAAGTCTTTTATTGTAGCACTTGTATGCTTTGCTATGTGGAGAATAACCAAGAAGAATGCCCTCATCTGCTCTAGGTTCAAGTTTGCCAAGTTGCTCATCAGTGTTCTTAATATAACATTTGCTCCCAAAGATTTTGAAATGCTTTACGGAAGGAGTTTTACCACTCCAAAGCTCATGAGGTGTTTGAGTGCTGTTTACTCGGACATTTGTTTTGTTAAGAATGATAACAGCAGCATGTGCGGCTTCTCCCCAGAAGGTTGCAGGAGTACCTGATTCATCGAGCATAGCACGAGCCATTTGTTGGATAGTTCTGTTCATTCTTTCCACAACCCCATTTTGCTGAGGAGTTCTAGCTGTAGAGAATTCTCTTCTTATCCCATGTTCATCGCAGAAATCAAAAAATTCATTTGATGTGAACTCCCCACCTCTGTCAGATCTGAGGCACTTGATTTTGTGTCCTGATTCATTTTCGGCCAATGCTTTGAAGGATTTGAATTTTTCGAATGCTTCATCTTTGTGCTTCATAAGCCCTAACCAAACAAACCTTGAGAAATCATCAATGAATAATATCAGATATTCTTCTCCTCGAGGTGACCTTTTCTAAATGGACCACATACATCTGTATGGACTAGCTCAAGAGGCAAGCTAGCTGACCCTTCATTCTCTGGAAAGTTAGTTCTGGTCTGCTTTCCAAACTGACAAGATTTGCATATGGTGTTGTCTGGAATTTTGATATCTGGAAGATCGCGAACTGCCTGATATTTGCATGCTTTCCTTATTTGTGAGAAGCTTAGATGTCCCAACCTTCGATGCCATAACCAGTGCTCTTCATCCTTGCTAAGATAGCATTGTTGTTGTTCTTCTTCAAATATGTACAGATTATTTGGAGTTCTTTTGCCTTTGAGAACTGTTTTACCTGTATCAAGATCACGAACAAGACATCCATTCGATCTGAAAATAACCTCTGTTTTTTGATCACACATCTGGCTGACACTTAGAAGATTATGTTTCAATCCATCAACATACAAAACATTTCCAGCCTTGACCTTTTCTTTTAAAGGAGCAATACCTTTTCCTTTTATAGTAGCAGGAGTATCATTTCCAAAAGAGACTTTCTTTCCCTTTTCTAAAGTAGAATAAGATTCAAGTTTTTCTTTATCACCTGTCATATGTTTCGAACATCCACTGTCAATGTACCATAGATTTTCCTGTCCTTCTGCATAAAATGCTATCCCACATCTTTCTGTTTGAGGTTCCTTTATTCTCCATGTTTTGGTGCTTGTGGCTTGTTCCTTTTTCTCCTGAAACCTGCTCCTGCATTCAGAGTCTTTATGACCAAAATTATTGCAAATAGAACATTCAACTTCATTTTCAAGCACCGAAAAGTTGTTATAGGTCCTTTTTGTAATCCCTGTCATACTTCTTTGTTTTTGAGCTTCCCTAGTCATGATTGTTTTATATGCAACACATTGAGCTGCTCTGTGACCAAAGTTGTGGCAAGAAAAGCATTGTCCATTGAAGAAGCTTCTGCGGTTATTGAATCTACCAGCCAACTGATTGTAATTTCTATTTTCATCTATTCTTGAGCCAAACTGAGAAGATTTTACCTGTGGTTGGTTGTAGCTTTTGTTCATCCTTAAGGAGGATTGTCCCTGATAGTTTCTGTTTGTAACTCGTCCTTGCTTTACCTGATTATCTTCATTGTTCTTCCGCTCATTTCCTCTTGCTGCATCAAGATAACTTTTTGAGGTGGATGCTTGAGAGGTTTCTCCATTATAGCCCAAACCTGTTTTGTTTAGAGGAGACCGCTGCACACTAATAATCTCATCCAAGGTTTCAGATCCTTTGACAAATTTAAGATTAATAGTTTTTGTTTTCTCAATTTCTTTTCTGAGACCAACAATTTCACCTTCTAGTTTTTCAAGATGTTTTTCCTTTTCATCAATTTGAAATTGCAAAGTATCAATAATCACATTCCTTTCTTCTATGCTTCTCTTGAGTCTAGTGATTTCATTATAGAGATTATCCACATCTATAGCATCCTCATAATCATCATCTTCAAATGCCATTAACAGCTTATATTTATTACCTTGTTCATCTTCATCACTGTTTGATAAGCCATCACTATCTTCATGGGTGTAGTAGCTTTTCCTATTTGCACTTTGTTTCTTGTTCCATCTAGCAGGTTCTTTTCCTTTATCCTTATAAGGACATTTTGCAGCATAATGACCTACTTTCCCACAAGCAAAACATTTGAAAGGTAGCTTACCTCTGAACCTTCCAGAACCCCTTTGAAGATTTCTGACAAAGTTTGATTCTTCTTCCTCTTCTTCTGGAACATGGCTTGCTTCATAGTAATCTTCTTTTCCTGATGCCTTAAAAGCAGCTTCCCTTCTGTCAGATGGACCTCCCTTTCTCATTTCATAAGCGGTTAGAATTCCATGTAGCTGAGACATAGTGAGAACACGGAGATTTTCTTTTTCTTCTATTGCAGATACTTTAGATTCAAACTTGGGGGATAAAGATCTTAGAACCTTTTGAACTACTATAGTTTCTCTTATTTCTTCACCCAAGTTTTTCATACAATTAACAATCTCATCTACCCGGAGAAAATAATTAGCCACACTTTCATCATTATACATCCTGAGAGTCTCATATTGAATCCTGAGTGTTTGAAGTTTAGCTTCCTTTACCTGTTCATCTCCTTCATAGCTAGTGATCATTTTGTCCCATATTTCTTTTGCTGATTTGAAGTGCATGACCTTCATGAATTCTGTTTGAGATATACTTCCTAATAGGGTAGCGACTGCTTTTGCATTTGTTTCATATGCCTTTTTTTCATCTGGATCTGTAGGAGTAGCTGAAGGAAAAGCATAGCCTTTTTCTACAATGTCCCAAACTTCTGTACCAAGAGATTGAAGATATGCAGTAACTCTTACCTTCCAATAATTGAAATTTGTTCCATCAAAAACCGGTGGCCTGATTGATGCTTCTTTCTCGTAGTTGCTCATGATGAATGATCTTCCTTCAAGCGATCAAGCTTCTCTGAAGGACCTGCTCTGATACCAATTGTTGGAAATAATACTGAGAGGGGGGGTGAATCAGTATTATCAGATTAATCAAACTTTTCAAATGCCCAAAACATATACGCTACTTCAGTTAAGTGAACCAGCGTGTACACGCTACTGTGACGAAGTAAAACAGCGTATAAGCAGAAAACTCACAATTTAGTTGGCTTATTCTTCAATTAAGTGCATCAGGACATTATTCATCATATTAACAGTAAACATGTGCAGTATAACAGAACAGATAAAAAGCCACACACATGAACACCAAGATATAAGGTGGAAACCCAATGTGGGTGAAAACCACCTGCTGCAAGTTGTCTCTATCTTTCTTAATATGAAACTTCAGTTTACAATCTTTTGTACTGGTGCAGCCTTATACCAGTACGCAGGCTACAACCTGCAGAAGGCTTCAACCTTCTCTCGTTCTCCAAACTTCCTTGGAAGGGAGCTCCAACCCCCTTTTGCTTTTGTACTAGCCAAGATACTAGTACGTAGGTGCTGACCTACAATCTTCCTTCTTCCAGGTATCACTTTTCATACATTTTCAGACTTGGATATTCCTGAAGCACAACATTACAATCTGAAGACCACAATTCATTCAATTTTCACAACAGATCATTGAAGCATAAAACAACCAACTTTGAATCACTGAACCACTGAACCCTGTCAATCACCAGTTACCAGAACACAGAGCAGACTACAGAACTCTGTAATAACAGTCAGATCCCACTGTAAACCCAAATCAAGCTTCAAAAGATATACGCTACTTTAATGAGCAGAAACCGCGTATACACGCGCTTTTACCGAAGCCAACCTGCGTACAGATCTAAAAATAAACTTTCTCAACTTGCAGCTGTACCAGATATTAGTTAGACTCAGAACGTAACATTGCGACAATATGCAGATCTAGAAATACGCATAATCAACCATAACATGATAGTGCATTTCAAACCATTTGATCCCGATCTCTCCTTAGATCTAGTTCTCCATCAACCGATGAGATCTCTCCTTAGCTCAGATCAACCAACTCAGAACCTGCATATTAGATCTCTTTCTCTCTTAGATATTCATGCCTTGTCGAAAGATGATCTTTGCCTAATGATCTTCTTCTCCTTATATAGCCTTAGGCCTTTCTCAATACCAAGAGCCAAAACCATAGTAACACAATACCATCAACTTTAAAACTAGGGATCGACACGCCCGTCGAGACATAATGGTCCGAAATCATAGGCACAACTTCCAAGGTCTAACCACCATGAACCAAAGGAACCTTTCCACATACACGCGCTTTTTCTGAATCTAACTTGCGTGTACACGCGACTTGGGCTTAACGAAAGAGCGTGTATGAGCTTTCTTGCCATGCTGTACTGAGATCTGTCTTCTGATTGAGTTGCCATCACCTGTACTAACCTTTGAGCACCTGTACCATCCACTGAGTGAGTTGCCATCAAGGACAACACTTGAACCATAATGCCAACAATATGACCATTAATTACCAAGGTCACAGACTCGTCAAAGCTCTGTCCTCTATCTTGTTTTCTCTTCAGGTGTTGTTGGACAAAAAATCTGGAGGGGTTGCCCAGGCATTCCCTTTTGGGGGAGGAGGGTGTCCATATGTCCCCCTTTTTGAGGAGGAGGGCGTCCATAATGTCCTCCTTTTGGGGAAACACATCCTCCACACTGGGGAAATGTTCCCCGGGTGTCTCCTTGCCCATGGAGTGTGCTCCCCACCCTGGTCCCCTGACCGGGTCTAGCCCGCATGCAGTCCATTTGACCACTAGTCAACAGAGACCCAACTAGGTTCTGTTGAACAATCATATAGTAATGTAGTTCGGTTGAGTGGTTGAACAATTTTAGTCTCAATGAGATGGATTCAACCCCAGTTGAGATTGGAAATTTTGCAGAAAACTCTTGGCCTTTCTCTTATCAGTATCGATCATCAAAGACTCGTGGATCGCTGTCCAAGGCAATGAAAAGGAAGCATCAACCAGGAAGATATTGGGGATTATTATTCGATATCTCTTGGACAACATGACAAATTCTTTCATTTGCAGAGACATCCTGAAAAAACCTTCAGTAAGTGAATGAAATTAGGACAAATATACGACCACACGTATTAGCCTGTAATATAGGACGTTTTTGGTGCTTTATTGTTGCTTGCACTCGGGAAGATGCTCTTCAGCAGGTCCACTTCTTTATACAATGCTGCCTTTCTCAGATGCAGGTTGATTTGACTTTCTTGGCTTTACATCTTCTTCTCCATCCTCGTTGTCATCTTCAACCCTCTCTTCCTTGTCCTCAATGTCTTCTTTATCAATGTTCTCTAACTCATCTAGCTGGGAAGCTTCTCTAGTAAATCATGACACAGCAAGTGGAATTAATTTAAATTCCTAACATAAACTAATGGCAGATGTTCTCCTTGGCTTTGCCCTTGTGTGCACCCCATTTCCCCTGGGGAATTGTTCTGCTTTTCTCTGAGTAACTTTGCTCAGCTCGGAGTCTATCAAAAAGTAGACCTAAACACAAGAAAAGATAATTCGTTTCATCGTGGCACCATTCTCCCACCATCAATTATTAGCATAACAGTAAGTTACCAATTGTCTACCTCTTTTTTGACTGTGCATCAATGATGAAATCTGTTCTGGCAATATCTTGATTTCTCCTCCTTTCTTTTGAAGACATTTCAATCCTATTGTGTACATATGATGGGAGCGGCGAACCCATAGTCTTCTCTTACCTACCACATGGACTCTGTGTTTGTTCCTATTTCAACCATCCATTGGATTTTGCATCACCAATTCTTCAGAATTAAGTTAATGAGATTGGTTTTCAACACTCAAAAAAGTTCAGCATTCATGTGGAGAATTTGACAATCACATGACATGAACTGACGACATTTGGAGAAAGCAAAAACCAAGAGACACGGCTAATCCATGAGCTTGTACTTGAAGAGGCATCATAATTTCTTCATCCCATAATTTGCTGGTTTTTGTGCAGCAAGCAGCATCCATGAGCACGCTGATCTCATCATCTCTTTCATTTTTTGTGCAGATTTGTTGAGCAGCATTCATGAGCATTTTTTTTTCGAACTTGAAAGTCTTTTTAAGAGCATCTTCTCGAATAATTTGCGGTTCTTCAATCTCATCATTGCTGAAATCCCGGTTCTTGTACCATTGACAATGGAGCCAAAGCTTGAAAGCAGGGCTTCAACACACATTCAAGAAGAGCCTACATTTTGCCAAGAACATCAAGAACACACATGTATTCAACGAAGAAGAGATATAATTGGGAAGCATATCCAAATGAGTTCTTATTCATTTTCATAAGTATTTATACATAGGAGAAATGGTTGGAGCATAAGTATTTATATATAGGAGAAATGGTGGGAGCAGTTGTATCGGCTTCGAATCAATCTTTTGTTAGGCGTACTTTATCCTTTATTACATTTACATTGATATATTTACTAAATATTTAATATCTAATGTGTGATGACCCATCAGCCTAAGAGGCCTCTCAACAGAAATGGATTCCAATGGTTTATAGGGCACTAGTAAGGGCCAGTGTAGGACAAGTTTCTTGTTAAAGTTGTGGTTTGGCTACAAAGGCATCATTGATATAGTCATCCACTTGTTTTCTCACGGAATGCCAGAAGAAGTGTTGTTGTAAATGCAACAATATTTGCTATATGCCAAGGTGCCCTCCATAGGATGAAGAGTGATCCTCTTGAGACAAAGATATGCTGGCCGTATTGGAACACAGTGGATTCAGCATATAAAACAAGCCATCTCTGAGTGTATAGTCTAAGGAATGGGTCAGATTAATTACTGTGGAATGTTGGATGGATTCCACAATAGGAACAAAACACGGTTCAGTGACATAAATGTCTTTCCGTTCTTCATATGCTGCATACCTTACATAGAGTATGTGAAGAGACTTGGAGGGGGTCTGCTAAGCAAACCAACAACTGTATTTGAGCTGCCCTTTTTGTTCTTAATAACTAAATGAAATTGTTGTACATAGGACATTCATTTCAAATGGTGTTGTGCCTAAATTTTAGATTAAGAATTTGAAAATTGAAGGCATTGATGATTAGTGTGGATGATGGTTTCCTTAGTAGTAGTGTTGCCATTGCTTGAGTACTTGAAACAAGTAGGCCTCCTTGTCATAATGCGGGAATTGAGCTTGGTTTGAGTCAAGGTTTTGAATGGGATGCAGTTGGGTGTCCTCCTTGCTTAAGAATGGTGCCAATTGCATATTGAGTGGCAACAATCTCTATTTCAAATGGTTATTGCAGATTTGGGAGTGCAATCATAGGTGCCTAACAAGGGGCATCCTTCAGCTTCCAGAATGCTCTATCTGCTTCTGGAGTCCATTGAGAGTCTTGATTGTCAATTTGGTTGAAGGGGCGAGCTATATGGGAGTAATGGTAGATGAATTTTCTATAGAAATTTATTCTCCTGGAAAAATTGAGATTCAAAATGGTATTAGGAGTTGGCCACTCTAGAACCCTAGATTTGTATGAACTGCTGCATCAATAACAAAACCCATGTATTAGTCACAAGTCTTACCAAACAAAGGTTTCTTGTGTTTTGTGAAGAAGATCCAAGACTATGTGAATGTGCTCCAAATGTTCTGCCCAGTTTTTATTATATATCAGGATATTATTAAAGTGGAACACAAACAAAGCCTCCAAGGTGAGGGCAAAAATTGTCATTGATGATCTCCATAAAAGTGGTAAGGGCGATGGTGAGGTCAAAAGACATGACCAACCACTTGTAGAAACCCAAGTTAAGTCTTGAAAACTCTTTGCCATACATCTCTAGGCATGGGATTGGTGATAGTCAAAAGGTAGATCAATGTTGGTCAAGTACCTCACTCGCTTGAGGTGGTAAAGAATTTCATCAATCCTTGAAAGTGGGTAACAGTTTTGAAGGGTTATCTCACGGCCCTGTAATCTGTGCAATGTCTTCACTCTTGTTGTTCCTTCTCAGGGATGGTGAATGATGGAGATCTACAGGGTGAGATGCTAGGTCTGATTTGGTTGTCTTACGAAATTAGAACAACTACTTAATCTGTCACTCAATCTGTGTGGTTTCCACAAGTGCGGTTTGGTAAGCAAGGTAACGAGGCAGGGAAGAACTTGAGGGCAAGTGAATAAAATGCCAGTGACTATAAAGGAAGGGAGTCCTTTTGACTCCTTAAAAAATATTGGTATATGAATTTATGAGTGCCTGAAGATCAGAGGGAGGGATCTTTCTGTGGTTGTCCTCTTTGATTTGGAGGGTTATGTATTCGCTGAGGTTTACCTGTTTAACAACTCTCCAACTAGTCGATAGAGAATTAAAAAAAGAAGAGACTGAGTTTGTATGTCTTACAACCTTTGTGAAGTGTGTAGGTATTGTATAATTCATCATAAATTGCCCCTAATCAAACTGGTAGGGTTTGCCAAGAATCATGTAGTGGCAGTCTTGTTGAGTAACATCACGGTCCACTCTGTTTCTAAAAGGTCCAATAGCTAAGGTAACAGAACATCTTGGTCTGATCAGGGTGGGTTGGTTGACGTCCTTGGACCTTGACCCATCCAAGCTGGTATGGCTTGGGGTGAGTTGACGTTGGCAGTTTGAGCTCCTCTGGCAATGTATAGGATACAAGGTTCTTTTGACTGAGACAACATTATGCAGGCCAACATATTTTTGATTTGTCAGTTCTACATGGATAGAGCTTCTTTCTTGTTGTTGGAATAGTCCGTGGCTATCAATATGAGTTGAGAATCAGTAGATGTGGGTTTGCTGACATCAACCACTGAATCCCAGTTTCCAGTTGCTGTTTAGCAGATACCTCTTTGGCTTTCTTGGCTTTTTTTGTGTGCAAGGCATGACATTTGTCATCAGAATGATCAGGTTTCTTGTGATAATTGTAGTATTTCTTCTTATTGTGGCCAAAAAAGGAGGTGGAACTGTTGGCGCTCCTGTGTTTTGTCCACTGCAGTTAGTCTGAGCCTTAGGGCATGGGAGGGAAGAAGTGGCTTTCTTCCAAGTGAACCGACCAAATATTTATTTTATTTTCATGTTAATAAATAGATTAAGGTGCTTACTAAAGATCTGATGCAGTATATTTCCTTTTTATTGACAAAGGCATAGATTAAATTTCTGGTATAGGTTTTAGATGTTAGTATCTATATTGGTGTTTGACTGGAAAAACTGTTTTATATGAAACATTGTGAAATATATTTAAGTGTGATTATGGCATGAACCACCATCATCCACAGGTGATTGTGGATAGTATGGGATACCTAGTCCTCTACTTTTCCTGTTGATGCTACACTGCAGTGGGCGTTGCAATCCAAAGAAGAGGTGATATGAAGCTAATTTATTTGGTATTCTTCTGCTGCAGTCTAGTAGGTATGATCTGGAAATTATTAATTTCAATCATGAAATCTACAGATGCATCTACATCCTATATATGGATTTGAGTTGAACTGAAGAACAGGGAATTATCCTCTAATCAGAACTAAATTTCTTCATTTGTAAGTGTTCAGCATAAAAATGAGGCTGCAGGTTTTTCAACAGAGCCAACAAAACCCCAAGAGGGAATGGCTCAACCTTAACAGCATATCAGCATATCTGCAACCTGGTAAAAACTAGGTGCAGATGAGGTCAGGTGCAAGTCCCTGGGTGATGGCATAGAAACACCCCTCATAGCATGACAGCTTAGCCAAAGAGAGCTATAAGCAGTATCCTCCCAATCTGTAAAAAATGAAAGAACCACACTTACACAACCATAATGGTAAGCTATATAAACTTAATAAGAACATGATGCAGCAATATGTGCTTAGAATGGAAACACAGCTATCGAGTCATGAACAGAACATAAACATAACAATGATAACATTAACAGAATGATTGTGAAATAATCACTGAATGAGAACAGAACAGAATTCAGCTTGCCTCCATATGTGGATGTGCCATGAAAGACGAGTTAAGTTGTACCTAAAAATGCCCATGACCACATCATTTTAGCTTTGTGTTTGTATTTTCAAGGACTACCGGAAGACATAGCTTCTTGAGGCTCTTAAGAGCCTTCCATCCCAACAGTTCATATACTTAATGTTCATCCAATTGTTGCACAGTCAGCTGCACAGCCTTCTATATGTGCTCGTTTTCTGACCCGTTTTCAGAAAACTATATTAAAATATTACACGTTCGAGTTTAAGTTCACCCAGCAGTAAGTTGAGCCAAACTGATATAATCACCTAATAGTAGTTATTTAAACTATTCTTGTTGACATCGTATAAAAAGGTTATGTTGTTTATCCTCGCAATTATCTGTTAAAAGTTTTGAACAGTGAAAAGGGGCATAACTTTGAAAGATGCCGAGGAAAGACTTGTTTGTACTTCCAAGTATTTTCAACAAAGAGACTTCGCATAATAGATAATTTGAAATCTAGAATAATGAACTTTGTATCTGTGTTTATAATTATATCAAGCAGCTTTTCTGTATGCTGTTGTCATTATTCATGACGGAAAGTTTACAAACCACATTTCAAAAGATATCGAAATATGATTCTGTAGAAAATGGTACATGCTAGATGCAATTTTTTTGTTTTTGTTTGGACAGATCACTTATTTGTTTCTTGGCAACATGCTATGGAAATTCCATGCTAACTGGGATGGCTTCCTGCATTGCTTCAAGTCCGTTATGAAGAACAATGTGATAAACAGACTGTCAATTACAAAAACTAGATTTACCTTCTTTCAGTATTACTGCTCCCTATCGCCTGCTTACAGTTATGATTGACATCTTATTCAGATTTAACACTTGGTTTAATATTTATAACTATTTACATTGACTTGCACTCACTGACATACCCCACATTTGTCGTATGGATCTAAATATTTATTTGCTTTTACAATTTTATGAAAAAAACATATACCTTTTGTAGTTATCTGTGATTTTAGGGCATAGGCCTCGCACACTTTATTGCCATATTGATATTCAGGGAGAAAGCATGTACACTTTGCATGGCTGCGTATAATTCTCTGGTTAAAAGGTTTTTCAATTTGGTATTGCAGTTTGCCCAACTACACTGAAAAGGATTTGTAGACAGCATGGAATTTCTAGGTGGCCATCTCGCAAGATCAGCAAGGTGAACCGTTCGCTGAAGAAATTGCAGGGAGTTATTGAATCTGTAAAAAGCGCGGGAGCATTTAAAATTGGAAATCTCTCAACTGGTTTGGTCTCTGTGGCAATGGCACCAAGTATAGTAGCAAGCAATACTACATCAGATCATGGTAAATCGTTGCCTGCTGCTGTTCAGGGTGCTGCTGATCATGATCCTGACATGATTCCTCCAGCTACTAATGAAGAAGTTATAGGCACTAAAACTAGTCTTCCTGGAAAAGATTGCATCACGCCCGAGGATTTTTCATCTTCACAGTGCCAGGTGATGAGTACTTTAGGTTTGAGTGTGTCATCGGGATTACAGTCCAGAAAGCCAGGGAGCACTCTTATTTTTGAAAAAACATGTTCTGTCGACCATGCTGTACATGTGAAAGATGTTGTGATAGATGGAAATACCAATGGTAATCTTCATCAGGTGAAAAATATAGACGACTCATATGTGCATGGAGCAACTAAGGGCATTGCCGAATCAAGGAATAGCGAGTCACCTGAAGAAAGTATCGGGGAGCCATCGTCTCAAACTTCTCGGCGTGATCTCATTCCGAGCTATCTCAATTCAATTGAAGATCTTGCGGACCCACCTACCATCACTGCCTTTTCTAGGCCACCAGCATCTCAATGCCATGGAGGTGGAGAAAACTTAACACCCCAATTGGAATCCATTAACAATGGAGAAACTAGCTTGCACAAAAGACAAGCTACTTCAAGTATTCCAAAAAATACACACAGCGAAACAGCTGTCAATCACAAGCGCAAAAAGTTACCTGTTAAATTCTCAAGCATCCAAAAGCCTATAGACTTCAGTGGGCAGGGTGAATGTTTAGCTGAAGCTATTCAGTCAAACTCCCGAAGCCTGTCTCCACAACATAGATGTGATTCTAGAATCTTAAATCTATCAGGTATGCAAAGAGACAGGATTATCCAAGAGGGGAACAAATCAACGATATTCAAAGTAACATATAAACAAGACACTGTACGTTTTCGTTTGCCTTTGAATGCAGGAATTTCAGAACTGCGTGATGAAGTCACAAAAAGGTTCAAATTAGAGGCAGGTACATTTGATCTGAAGTATTTAGATGATGATTGTGAGTGGGTTTTACTAGTGTGTGATGCGGATTTACATGAGTGCATTGACATCTTAAATTTCTCCGGTGGAAAGGCAATTAAACTTGTAGTTGGTAATACATCTTTAAATGTTGGAAGCTCATGTGAAAGTTCTGGAGAACTGTGACTCAAAAGATCCTCCAATCCTCTCGGCAAATGTTTTCCTAAACCTGAGTCAATGTTTTCAGGTGGCCTTTCTAAGTATAAAGTTTTGCAGGCAAGCTTTTGTTAATTGCTTTTGCCTTGGGAAACTCCCGCTGTAATCTAGATGTTTTTTTCCATGTACATAATGAACTATATATACATGCCATCTCTAGGCAGGGAAAAACTGTACGTTTAGTTATTATGATCACACATCCCAAGATTTTTGCTTTGAAAGTGCTTTCTTATTAGGTTTAGATAGTCTTTTTATCTGTAGGTCTGATGATGATGTCATATGTTTCTGCCTTCTATGTGGTTATATTACCAGGAATAGGAAAGTTGGCATGGGTTTGATAAATATTATGGTTACAGGGAATGATTATAAAATCTCAATAATTGGAAAAGGAAGATTTTGTGATAAAATCCAAGGAGTGCTTTTTGGCATCCTTGATAAACCAGTTGAAGTAAACTAGTGTGCCTACGCTAGAAGGATTTGAATTGATAAACCAGTTGAAGTAAACTAGCGTGTCTACCCTAGAAGGATTTGGATTTGAATTGATAAACCAGTTGAAATAAACTAGTGTGCCTAACCTAGAAGGATTTGAATTGAACGCCTGCTGGCATGGAACTAACCAATTGCCTGGCCGCATCGACAACAACTAGTTGAGTAACCCCTTGGGCTTTGATGGGACTCACGATGCTTAATTAAAATAATAAAATATACTATTTACTCATAACTCACCTATGCCAAATTAAAGAAACAAAATATGCTATTTTTACAAACAGGAAAGGACATTTTCATATTGGAATCTGCTCGGAGAGTATGGAAAATATTTCCATAGAGAAACTTTGGAAAATGTTTCCAAAAAGTTTCTGTACCAGAACATTGGATCTTTGTATTGGTGGATTGGATCTTTAACCATATTTTTAGGGACTGTTTGCTTGACTGGTATTTTAAGCAAGTTTAAAAATTAATTTATGCTTCAGGTAATTTTGATCAATGATTTTCACAAGGTGTATTGAGAATTTCAAAATGGCCAACTTCAATTATATTTTATGAAATTTACTTTGGCTTATGTTTATTAAACTGGATTACTAAAATTGGTAAAGGCAAAAATAAAGACCAGTAAATAAATTGAAAATGCTAATCCATCTTTTATTGCAAAGACGCCCCAAACATGACAATGGAATGCTTTAATTCACTTTCCAACCTCCAATTCTCAGAAATTGTTCCAAAAAAATATATTTATGAACTTTAAAAATACTTTTTATTTAAATTAAATATTGATTTATTTACTTCTACGATATTTTTTTCATACGATTACACTAATGAGTATTAAACATTTTTGTATTTAATGTTTCTTACTAAAATATTCTCCAACGTAAGTGTAAGATTTGAATATGCCCTCTTTGGACTTGATTGGAAAAATGAAGGCCTCAAACATGCCAGTGGAATGCTTTAGATTCACTTTCCAACATCGCAAACTCTAAAAAAATTGTTCAAAAAATACTATTTATGAACTTTAGAAATAATTTTTTATTTAAATTAAATTTATTTTTTCATACGCTTATACTAATCAGTAGAAAACATTTTGTATTTAATATTTTTTACTAAAATATTCTCCAACACAAACGTAAGATTTAAATATGCCCTTTTTGGACTTATTGAAAAAACGAAACTATTTTTAATATTTTTTACTAAAATATTCTCCAACACAAATGTCAGATTTAAATATGCCCTCTTTGGACTTGATTGAAAAAACGAATCTATTTTATGAGAAACCACATCACTACACCTACTTACAAAGTAACCATTCTGTACTATCCTCATCAATAAAAAAGTTTACAAAAAGTTTGTCACATGATGTCCTTGTATGCATCTTATACTGTACTTCACGTAGTGATACTTGAATCTTACTTTTTTTTTTAATCTATGCCTAAGATGTGATTTTTTTGGGTTAAAGTCTGTAATTGTCTTGATTAAAGATTATTTATGTTTATATTTCTCACAAATTGTTGAGATTTTATTATAAAAATGATTTTTTTAATAATGAAAACCATTGCATTTTACAATGAGAAATAAGACATGATGATATATGTGGAGTGTTTTGATTAACACATTTTACAACGAAACATATCATGTATGTCTTGAGCAAACATTGTATTAGGTTGTGTTGAAGAAATTGTAACTAGGTTCGGTCTTCATAAATGTACTTTTGATATTTGTATTTATTCAAGAAAAGAAATATTATTTTTGTTATATTTATCAATGAGTTTCTTGCTCATTGAAATAGGTCTAGCACATGTTAAAGTGCTATAGGTAAGTCAAAGAGTCAAAAGAAAGTTTGAAGACCCTTAAGGGCATGTTACACCATGTACATATTTGTATAAGAGTCAAAGAATATCCCTCCAAGCAAAGACAAGTCCTCTCCATGCAACGACATCATCAAAAGAGCAAAAATGATGAAGGAAACTCAAGTCGGCCTAAAGGAGGGACAATCCTCTATATATAGAGGTTGTCCACTCCCTCAAACGACAAGCAATCCACCTCTGAAATCAGCGAGCAAGGAAGACCGAGAAAAGGGTGAAAAAGGACGAGTATAAGGAGCCTCTAGTGCAACGAAGAAGGAGAAGTCATCACCGAAGGTTGGAGGATTGTTTCTAGGGTAAAACACAGTCACACGTGTGAGAAAAGGAGGCATCTCTGTGGTCATAATAGAAGCAACATAACAATCTCATACTTCTCATTGTTTGGACTTGAAACTTATGCCTATAAGGCCTCCCACTAGAGCGAAGAAGAGACTCTCAATTGAAGAAGAAAGGAACCAAATACTCAATGAAACCCCCCACATGTGTGAGAATTTAGCGCTACATGACATTCATATCAAGTCTGTAACTACACCTTGAAGAAGTAGCTCGGGTGGTCAAGAGGAAGGAAGGGATCATCACAAGTAAAGGGTCTCACTAAAGATCAAGGATAAATGTCTCTTCTAGAGCAAGTGCAACAAGGACTTTCAATAGTTGTAAGAAGAATGAAGTGCCGAAAGGAGGAGGACGAAGTGCCAGGGAACGAAGTACAGCAAGGAGGAAGGACTTGACTTGTGCTTGGAGGATATTCTTGTCAAGGGTCTAGGGTTTGGCATTGATCAATAAAAGCTTCAATAAGAGAAATTTACAAAAGGGTTTCCTCTCTAAGAGAGGGGTTTTGCCTTGGCAAAGAGACAATATCTTGTGTTCTTGTTTCTTGTGTTTTGATAGCAGTGTGATGAAGTAAGCACACATACACTAATAAGAAGAGAAGAAGATTAAGCTAACAATATAAATTGTAAAAGTGCTTCACAAATTGTTATAAAGTCTAGAAGAATCCTACTATACATAATTGCCCTTGATTTTTCAATATGGTATCAAAGCTAAGGTTACACATCAAGGAAAGGGAATCTCAAGAACACTCATAAGGTGACTCATCTAAGAAGGACATCTCAAGAACATCTCCAAGGTTGAAGCATCAAGCCAAGAAGTCTCAATCACATCGAGGACAAGAAAGGTCTACCATCTATCATTCATAAAGGAAAAACACTACAAAGTCAAGTCATCAATCAAATCTCATCATCAAGCAAGTCCATTTGGAGAAAGCAACTTGAAGAACATCAAGATCGAAGGAAGGCAAGCCATCAAGTCTTCAAGAAGAAAGCAAGTCCACTACATCTCAAACTTTATCAAGTAAGTATATGCCCCCTTTTGAATATACATCAATGTCTTTTTGCAAGGAAAGCAACAAATTGATTGGGACCAATAACTTCCCTGCATGGAAAAAGAGGACGAATTTACTTCTCAAAGAGAATGAACTTCTATATCACATCAAAGGGATATCATTATCCCTGCTAAGGAACAAACTCAAGCCTTAGTCAAGTACAATAAGGATGAGACAAGAGCTCAAAGGATTCTAATATAATCTATCAAGGACTCTCTCATCCCTTATGTCTCCAAATTTGAAACATCAAAAGAAATCTATGACAAGCTAATAGAGCTATTCTCGGTAAGCACAACTGGAGAAGTGATATATCTACGAAATGATTTGTACAGGATGAAGATATCAAAGGAAGGAATAGCTCCCTACTTCATGAAGATCTCTGAGATGAGGGATCAATTTCAAGAGCTAGGAGAAGTCATGTCTGACAGAGAAATGACAACTGTAGTACTCAATGCTCTCCCTAAGGATTGAGGCAACTTCACATCAAGCATATATGCCAAGAAGGAAGCTACCCCACTAAGTGAGCTATGGTCTCTATGCGAGATAGAGGAAACTAGACTCAAAGCAAAAGATGATGTGGGATCAAAGGAGCAAGCATTTGCTACCATGGCCAAGAGAAAGGGAAAATTTGGAAAATTTGGTCCACGAAGATCAAGCAATAGAGATATGTCCAAAGTCCAATGCTTTGGATGCTAAGAATATGGACACTACAAAAGGGATTGTCCTAAACTTAAGAAGGACAACAACAACAAGAGAAAAAGGGAAGAAACTCATGTAACTCAAGAAGTGAAAGAAGAAGACAAGAAGCAGAAAAAGGAAGATCCTCCGGATCTCTACTATGACTAAGTCAACCTCTTTGCTTAAAGTCTTCTTTCAAATTTTTGAGTAGTATAGGAGCATATAGAAATAGAATAGATTGCATGCTTAAATATATCTTCTATAATATAGGAGCATGGTGTAGATATAGCTCAAGATATTCATATAGAAAGAGCACACCTATTATAGGTCCTCATCCACAATGAATAATTGACCATGATTAAAATTCTTAGAAGGCCTCCATCATCAAAGGAATAAACATTTGCAAGATAAGGGTCTTCAAGATCCTTTGATAGAATCTTCAAAAGAAGGTTCATACATAAGAGCAGATGTTTCATTGGGAGTCCCATTTATGGGATTCTAGAAAGGATTATATGCAGGCAAGAGAAGATGACACAAGAAAGGCTACACCAATCAAGAAGAACCATCAAATGAAGCCAAGATGATCGAAATAGAATCACGATGAAGTATGTATGCATCAAAGTTTAAGTCATGTCATCATATATATTATTGGGTCATGGGAATAGTTCCATGGCATGATCAAGTATAAAAGGATCTCTTTCACCAATGACATGCTCGAAGGCATGTACTACAATCTAATGAAGGTCAACATGAAGAAATGCTCTCATAAGGAGTATGAGGTTGTTGACTAATCCAAGAAGCAGGTAAAGAAGAAGTGCTCCCATAAGGAGTATGAGGTTGTTGACTAAACTATCCAAGAAGAAGCAAATGAAGAAAGAGATCAAGCATGTAAGAACACCATGGACACGAAGAATCATTATCTGAAAAAGATCCAGTATAAGACATCTCCTAAAAGAAGGCATGGCAACTCTGACAAAGGAAGGTAAAAGATCAAAGGACCCTTGACACCTATGAAGGCCTTGGAGATATTAAGGTACATATAACTGATTCAACGCTACAAAGATGTCATTATGAAGAAGCCGTCCAACAAAAGCACTATTTGATGTTGAAGCAATATCATAATGAAGTCATGAAGGGCTACTAAATCAAAGTATGGGAACAAGCAAGTACGACTAAGCATCTATGTGAAAAGTATTCCGAAGCATGGACAAGATGAAAAATGAGTAGCCAGATGAAAAGAGGACATGATATATATCAAGAAGTCCACTTTCCATGAAATGAGACATGACATGTCAAAACAGGAAGGAAAGTGATCGATGACCGATGCCCTACCAAGAAGAAGTTCAAACAAAGACTTCATGACAGTGAAGGAAAGGAGATCAAGCCGCTAAAGGACCCACAAAGAAGTTGCTGATGAATGGAAAAGTCCTTAGCTAAGAGGGAGTTTTAACAAGTTCCCAACTACAAAGGAGCTTGGGCAAGTTCCTTGTCAGAGGAAACTTGGGCATGTCTTTTTCAATTAAGAGGAAGAGATAGACACAACATTCTTGTCTTCACTTGGGAAGAAAGAATGAGAGGATTGGGTAATCATCTAGCATCTGATGCTCTTTGAGGATGTGTAGGGCATCCAAGACAAGAGTAGGCAAGAGGACCAATATTTTTTGATCTGTTTTTGTATGATTAGTTTTTGCTGTGCTAATAACAATTATAGATTTCTAAACATGTGCTTACTTATTGTTTCTTGTATTGGGGTTTCCTTAGTTGTTTGTGCATATAAACATGTAAATTTCCTTAAGTTTAAAATGGCATTCATGAGAAAAATAGCTTCAAAAACAAATACTGAACATCTGACATTCAAAGTACAACAAACCATCAAAGAGACTCTTTAACACAGTGTTTTGATGAAGGAGTTCACCCCTCTTGGGTTATATCTCTTTGGTCCAGCTTCCATGACTTGGGTTTATGTATTAGTTCAATGTGGAAAAAATGTTATTTTACAAATCTCTATGGCTCCTGATACCTGCACCAATGTGTTCACAATGTCCAAATTAGCCAAGAAAACCTCTTCCTGAGCTCCATTTGGTCGAAAATTACCTTCTCCATGACTCAGTCAGTCTTTTCCTAGATAAGTTTCGCTAAATCTGGAATGATTCCAGTTAGTGCGCTAAATTTGGAGGCAGGTCTGAAATTGGGGGCACCGCCAAATCCTCCACCAGACTAAATTGAGAGTTAACTAATAGTTAAACTACACTTAATTAAATTAATCCGGATTAGCACAAACCTTATCCTTAACATCTAACGGTTTTTGGTGGGTTGTTCACATGTGATGGTTAGCATCGCATTAACCGCCGGGTTAATGGTCCATCGGAAGTGCTGACTGTTTGATGTTGCGGTAATCGCGTTCACATGGCGTATATTAAACTGTCACAGAGTTGGTAGGTTGGAGCCGCTGAGATTAACGCTGACTGTATGCGGTTAACATATTTGCGTTCACATGGGGGAGGGCTAGCCTGCGCGCTGGCCCTCCCCTAACCGCCTAAACCCATAATGCTTAACTTTAAATATAAATGGAAAACATATGGTGTAAGAAACACCGTGTAGTGGAGGTGGTTAGGACTTGTGGATGGTATGCCGGAGGTCGCAAGTTCAACCCTGACCTCCACCATAAAATTTTGTTCCACTATGTCGAGACTGTTAAGGCCTTTGGGAGGTGCCACGTGGCGGCCTCCGGGCTTGCCACGTGGCATTCTTCCATTGGTCCAAAAATAAACCAATCACATTGCGCCAACACACCACCTGTATAACCCAATCAACCGATGCCACTTGTCCATCTATGATTCATCGTTGACCAAAATTGACCCTGCCTAGTCACTTGCCACGTCACAATACAAATTGCTGACTGTGCAATCACTGAGCATTTTTTTGTTGCAAATTTCCCCTGTTTAGCAAAGCGATCAGAACATAATAACTTTCTCATACGAACTCGGTTTTCGACAAAACGAGTTGCATTAGGATCGTTTTTCTGAGACGAACACAGTCGTTCAGGGTTCGAGCCATTCTGAGAACTTTGATTTTTGAGCTAAACACTAAGCACCTGATCATTCTTTGAGGGCTGGGAACCCAAGACAAGAATAATCTTAGAAGGTCATACTCAGTGAACACCCGGGTGGGTATGTACCTTGAGAGACAATGACTAAGGTGTCTATAAGTCATTGGTCTCGCCAAGATTGTGCTCTAATCTTATGAGAGATAGAGCCGTTAGTCAAGGCCTTGCTAAGAACAATGTTTGTTACTATAATACTATAATAGATGGATTTCCAATCCGGTTTCTCTTATGTGAATTCTTCAAGATTGAAAAATAGTTAAACACCTTGTAATGATTTATGAATACCTCCCTAGTTAAGAGGGAGTGTTGAAGAAAGTGTAACTAGGTTCGGTCTTCATAAATGTACTTTTGATATTTGTATTTATTCAAGAAAATAAATATTATTTTTGTTATATTTATCAATGAGTTTCTTGCTCATTGAAATAGGTCTAGCACATGTTAAAGTGCTATAGGTAAGTCAAAGAGTTAAAATAAAGTTTGAAGACCCTTAAGGGCATGTTACACCATGTACATATTTGTATAAGAATCAAAGAATGTCCCTCCAAGCAAAGACAAGTCCTCTCCATGCAACGACATCATCAAAGGAGCAAAAATGATGAAGGAAACTCAAGTCGGCCTACAGTCATCATGTCGGCCTCAAGTCGGCCTAAAGGAGGGACAATCCTCTATATATAGAGGTTGTCCACTCCCTCAAATGACAAACAATCCACCTCTGAAATCAGCGAGCAAGGAAGACCGAGAAAAGGGTGAAAAAGGACGAGTATAAGTAGCCTCTAGTGTAGCGAAGAAGGATAAGTCATCACTGAAGGTTGGAGGATGGTTTCTAGGGTAAAACACAGTGACACGTGCAAGAAAAGGAGGCATCTCTGTGGTCATAACAACAACGTAATAGTCTCATAATTCTCATTGTTTGGGCTTGAAACTTAGGCCTATAAGGCCCCCCACTAGAGCGAAGAAGAGACTCTCTCAATTGAAGAAGAAAGGAACCAAATACTCAAGGAAACCTCCCACATATGCGAGAATTTAGGGCTGCGAGACTGTCATATCAAGTTTGCAACTACACCTTGAAGAAGGAGCTCGGTTGGTTAAGAGGAAGGAAGGGATCATCACAAGTAAAGGGTCTCACTAAAGATCAAGGATAAGTGTCTCTTCTAGAGCAAGTGCAACAAGGACTACCAACAATTGTAAGAAGAACAAAGTGCCGAAATAAGGAGGACGAAGTGCCGGGGAACGCAGTGCATGAAGGAGGAAGGAATTGACTTGTGCTTGGAGGATGTTCTTGTCAAGGGTCTAGGGTTTGTTATTGATCAATAGAAGCTTCAATAAGAGAAATTTACGAAAGACTTTTCCTCTCTAAGAGAGAGAAGTTTTTCCCTAGTAGAGAGCCAATATCTTGTGTTCTTGTTTCTTGTGTTTTGTTAGCAGTTTGATGAAGTAAACACACATACACTAATAAGAAGAGAAGAAGATTAAGCTAACAAGATGAATTGTAAAAGTGCTTCACAAATTGTTATCAAGTCTAGAAGAATCTTACTATTCATAATTTCCCTTGATTCTTCAACAGGTTGGAGGGTCATTTCCATTGAAATTGTGCATGTGTGATGGTGTTGATATTACCTTGATGTCTTTCATATGATGCTCATGACCGTATTAATGGAAGATAATGTGACAATGTTATTATTGCTCTATGTTTGAAGAAATTTTGCGTTTTAATATAATATAGAAAATAACATGGGTAATACACTGTGAGACGTAGTTTGAGTGAAGTAACATTGTGCTACACTAAGCAGTTGTGAAACATGTCAGTGCTGTATGCTCAAGGGATTGTAATGCACCCAAAATGTCCCTTGTGACCGTAGGAGGCCCTAGTATTAGGGGATTTTTGAAGTAAAAGAGTGGGTCTCAAAACAAAAAATGCACCAACATAATTAACTTTAAAAAAACCAATAGGATTCAAGATGATGACATCATCCCTAAGGGAAAATATTTTGGAGGGAAAAGAAGAAATCTACCTTTTTTAATCATATTTTCGGTTGATCTCTTTTTAGGTTTTACTTGAATGTCAAGTGTAGACACCTAGTTGTTAAATTCTACATTAAACGAGTACCCACTACACATACTTTTGAGTAGACCCACATCGAAAAATATTGAAAATTCATGAAAAAAGTGTGTTGTGTTTCTAAGTAGACTCACACTAAAAAAAAAATGAAAAATACATGAAAAAAACGTGTTCAACACGTTTCTTAATGTATTTTCAATTTTTTTTCAATGTGGGTATACTCAAAATTATGCAAAGTGGGTGCTCGTTGGATGTGGAATTTAATTCCGTCCAACGGACGTCTACACTTGACATTTGAGTAGACCTATAAGGAGATAAACCAAAGATACAATACAAAAATATAGGTTTTTTTCCTTTATAAATTCATAACTATTATTTGATTATTTTCCTGGGAAGACCCATTTTAAACCTCAAAATTCCCCTAATGGGTCATGAAAATTGGTATCAGAGCAACCACCCAATGAAAGTGAAACAGTTCAGTGATGCAACCAAAGGTGGAGATGTGCAAGTTAAGAGGTATGTCATATTTTTTTGGTTCATGTTCATTTGAAGATTTTGTTAAGAGGATAGGTGTCATGGGGAGGGAACAAGACAACTAGAGGCACACATTGTCCTTTATGAACATGGAAATCGACAAGAAAATAGTACTTGCACTTGCTGACACAAGGGCCTCACACAATTTCTTAAGGGCATGCTTGGCAGAACAACTTGGGTTGAAAGTAACCGTGAGCAAGACAACAATGAAGGCAACCAACTCTAAGGTTAAAACAATGACGAGATTGGTAGCATACGTGCTAGTTCATATTGATGGTTGGAAGAGACTTTTGGATTTCACAGTGATTCTAATGGATGATTTCAAGGTGATATTGGGACATGATTTCTTGAAAGGAAGATGGGTGGTTTTGATACCAAATATGGATCGTCTCATTATCTTGGATGACAACAAGATGTGGGTTGTGCATACAATTGCATGAGAACAACAGAAGGAGAAGGTGCAACTTGTGTCTTCTTTGAGTATGAAGAGAGCAACACAAAATCCAGATGCCTAGATATATCTAACAATGATCAAGGAGGTAGGAGATGTGGAGTGGGGACACCTATTCCACTAGAAATTTTTGAGTTGCTAGAGACATATGTGGACATGATACTGGATGAGTTGCTGAAAGTGCTTCTACTAAGAACAACAATGAATCATGGCATTGAGCTTGATCTTGGCGCTCCACCACTGACATGAGCACCTTACAGGTTGTTAGAACCAGAGTTGGATGAGTTGAGGAGGCAATTGACAAAGTTGGTTGATGCAAGATTCATTTGTCCTTCTCAATCCCTTTATGGTACTCCTATACTCTTCGAGAAGAAGAAGGATACAAATGAGTTTAGGATGTGTATTAACTACTGAGCTTTAAACAAGAATGTGAAGAACCGATACCCCCTTCCACTTGCATTAGATTGCTTCAACAATATGGCCAAGGCCAAAGTGTTCATGAAGCTGGATTTGAGACAAAGTTATTATCAGGTTTGAATTACGGAGGGTGATGAAGCTAAGAAAACCATGGTAACAAAGTTTGAAGTTATGAATTCCTAGTTATGCCTTTTGGTTTGTGAAATGCCCCTACTATATTTTCGACTTTGATGAATGAAGTTTTACATCTGTTCTCAGATAAGTTTGTCGTGGTATACTTCAATGATATTATAGTTTTCAGTGATGATTTGGAAGAGAATATAAGAAATTTAGCACAAGTATCTAAGGCATTGAGGCAACATCATTTGTACTTGAAGAAGACCAAATTCATGTTTTCCTAAGGGGAGATACCATTTTTGGGCCATTAGGTAGGCCAAGAATGTATTTGCATGGACCATGAGAAGATAAAAGTGACAACAGATTGAGACAAGCCTCGCAGTGCACATGATGTGAGGGTCTTCACTAGGATGACCAATTACTATTGAAAGTTTGTGGAGGGCTATTCAAAGATAGCCTCCCCATTGACATAATTACTAAAGAAGGACATGCCATGGAAGTGGAACAAGAAGAGTAGACTTTCATTTGAAGAGCTTAAACGTAAGATAGTAACACCTACCTTATTGAAACTGCCATATTATGAGAGATTGTTTGAGGTGTAGACATATGCATTTGATTTTTCTATAGGAGGAGTTTGATGCAATATGGTCACCCTGTAGCTTTCAAGAGTAGGAAGTTCCAAGATCAGGAGAGGAGATATCTTGTTCATGAGAAAGAGATGATGAAAATAGTACACTGTCTTTAGGCATGGAGACACTATTTATTAGGAAATCCATTCATAATGAAGTCATACAACATCACAACGAGCCACTTTGCAACCCAACCCAAGTTGTTTCAGAAGCAGGCTCGATGGCAAGACCTTTTGGTCGAGTTTGACATGACGATTGAGTCTAGGATGGGGAAACTCAATGCAGTTATGGATGCCTTGAGCAAAAAGGCATAGTTGTAAACAATTGAGGAAGAAGAAGAGAACCTTCCTACTCTAGGAGATAACTGGATTCAGTTTGTTGAAGAGCTGTAAAGAAGAATTCATGATGGATTCAAAAGCGACAAGACAATAAAGAACATAATGGAGTAGGTGAAAGGAGGGAAAGACGATAAATTTTGTATTGCAGGATGGTCTCTTGTTCTGTGGATCCTGCATATACGTTCCGAGAGTAGGTGGAATTAGGAGGGAAATCTTGAAGGAGTGTCATGACTTGCCTTGGGTTGATCACCCAAGATTATGGAGGATGGTGACATTATTGGAAAGAGGATACATTTGGGGAAGCATGAGGCGTGATGTGGAGGAGTATGTGAAGTATTGCATCATATGTCAATAGGATAATCCTAACAATAGAGGAAAAGTAATATTTTTTCACCCTTCACTGATTCTAGAGAGGCCTTGGGCAAGTGTCTCGATGGACTTCATCTCGTAGTTGCCTGTGGTGCAAGGATATAATGGAGTGTTGGTAATTACGTATTAGTTCTCTAAGTATGCCATATTTGTACCTACGAAGGTACTATGTAGTGCAGAAGAGACAGAGTTCTTCTGGAACAAGGTAAATTAGTGGGGTTTGCGGTTGAAAATTGTGCTAGATCGAGATACGAGATTCATAGGGAAGTTTTGGAACTCATTATTCAAACTTGTGGGGAAGAGTTGTTGCATAGTTTCAATTTTCATCTATAAACATATGGACAAATAGAACATATCAAATCCATACTAGAGGATTACCTCAAGAATTATGTGAGGGTTGATCAGGAGAATTGTGCGAGCATGTTGGATGCAATTTAGTTTAGTTACAACCTGTAGAAGAGTGCTTCTATGAGATACAATCCATTTGATTTGGTTAATGGGAGGATTCCCATTGCCCCACACATGGTCATGCATGTATATTATGGGAGGAGTAATTTATCTCTAAATTTTATAAAAAGTTGGTAGGAAATGTTGGAGATAGCTCAAATGCACTTGATAGATGCAACATAGAGGATGAAGAAGTGGGAAGTATTCAGGTAAACATGGCATTCCATATAGGAAGAACACCTTCAATAATCACTCACACAATGAGATAAAAATCACAACACCAATTTTTTTATGTGGTTAAAACCCTATGTGAAGGAAACAATCCACGACCCTAGCCAACGTGACCACTTGAGGAAATTTTATTAATGCAAAATAAAATGTTTTACATAAGAGAGTTCTCATAATAGATCATTGGCCACAACACTCCATGCCATTTAAATAGAGATCATGGACCAATCAGGTGTTAAGCCACAAATCAATTACCATTAGTATTGAGGAGAATATGAACCATCATATCACTATATGTCTAAAACATATCGTGACCATTAGAATGCAAGTTATGCATACTAAAGAAACACACTTTTACCTAATAGACACATTAAACCAAGTTGAACTTAACTAACTCCTAAGTGTCTAAATATATTAACATCCCCCCTTAATAATAACTTGGGATATGATTGAAGGATTTAAAAAGGTGACACAATAGGTGAAGGAAGAAGGTATTGGAGCTTATCCCCCTTAATGACAACTTTATGAACTTCTAACATACATTGAAGTTTAGTAAACTTCACTTTTGTAAGATATTTTATGAAAATGTCTGCAACTTGATTATCTATAGGGAAAAACACTTCAATAACTCAACCATGAATCCTTTTTTTGATGAAGTGAATTTGTAGCTCGACTTATGTGTTTGTTGTACTGACGTTCAACTAGATCTTTTGCGAGATTGATGACAATCTGATTGTCGCCCCAGAGGATGGTAAAATGTTGCTGTTAGAATCCAAACTTTGAAAGGATCTGTTGAATGCATAAGACTTCTTAACTTGCATTAACCACTACTTAGTATTCTACTTCTGCTGAAGAAAGAGCAATAACCTGCTGCTTTTTACAAGCCCAAGTAGCAGGTTCAAAACCAATATTGAAAACATAACCTACAGTAGACTTATGATCATTAGGGTCACCATCCCAAATTGAGTTGTACCCCGAATATGTTAAAGTATATTTTTTACTGCTTTCCAATGACTTTCATGTGGGGATTGCATATACTGAGAAACAAGACCAAGTTCAACAAAGAAAATATCAGGATGATTATGATTCAAATATAAGAGACTACCAACTAATTAACGGTACAAAGTGGCATCAACTTCAGGTGTAGTGCAGGTAGCAATAATTTTGACTCTAGATTGAAAGGGAGAATGTGTTGTTTTACAATCTTCCATGTGAAAACAATGAAAAAGGTCACATGCACACTTATATTGGTAAAGATAAATTCCTTCCTTGGTTTGCAAGACTTGAAGGCGAAGAAAATAATCCAAATATATTAAGTCTTTCATTTCAAACTTCTTTTGAAGGCTTGAATTCACATGGGATAAAGGTTTAAGGTCACTACTAGTGAGGATAAGGTCATCAACACAAAGAACAAGGGTTATGAGATGGATTCATACTTTTTTGGTGTAGACAGTGGGGTCAAAATGACATATAGAGAATCTTGTGTCAAGAAGAAAGCTATCCATTTTTGCATATCAAGCTCGAGGAGTTTGTTTAAGAACATAGAGAGATTTCTTAAGGAGAAAAATAAGGTGGGAATCACTTTGAACATAGTCGGGAGGTTGTTCCTGTTGATTTTTTCAAGATCTTCTAGTTGATAACTACTTCCAATGATTTCTACTTTAGATCCCCTTATATTCACATTTCATCATTAACCAATTACATAGAATATATTCGACAATAGAACAAAAATTGACAGTAGGATCATAAAGAGACAACCAAACACAAGAGATAAAATATTTTACCCTGGGAAAACCCACTTGGGGGAAAAACCCAACAACCTTTTTCTTAGAGAAATCATTCAACTCAACAAGAGATACAATCTGAAATTCCAGTAAAAAACAAAGTCAAAATGACCACAAATATGCCAAGGTCAAACCTGGCCAACCAAAGACAAATTTGACACTCTTGAAATTTCGGCCTCTTGCCTCAGGAATCAATTTGTTGTTGCCTTTGGGAATTTTGGTATGCTAAAATATATTTTGCCTAGATTTGTTTTGTCCAAAAACACAAATTTCTCTTTCAATTTGATCTACCCTTATCTCTCTTCTCCTTCACTTGCACAAAAGTGATATGAATTGCCTTTGAATTGATGAATTCTAATGAGTATATATAGTGAATGGATGAACCCAAATAGGTGTGTCTATAAGGGCAAACCGACTTGATCTTTAGGAGGGACGACATGGTTTTTTTGGAGCCAAAAGTTCAAGTTTATAAATTCAAAATTCCCTCTCTTTTGAAGTCGACATGAAGAACATGTATTATATTTTTTTGAAGGGCTAAAACATTTATTATGAAGACTGACCATAGCTACAAAATTCAACACTACCTCTTATCTAGGAAGGTATTCATCATGACTATCTAGATGTTCTCTTGTTGAAAATTTTCTCTAAGAAAAGGTTAAAACAACTCATCAACATCAACGTCATCAGATTACCATAATCTTGGTCAATAACTTTGACCCATTTTAAAAATATACAACATCAACTAGGTACCATAATTCTAGTCAACATCTCTGACCCATGGTACATCATTAGCATCAACTAGTCACCATAATTCTGGTTGGTACCTATGACCCATGGTATACAGACTAGTCCTAGTTTACCATCAGCCTGGTCAATATCTTTGGCCCATGGTGAAATCCTAGGGACACACTCAATCAATTTGAGTAATCCTTGTCCCAAATCCAAAGGCCTCACTCTACATGAGTACTTCTAGGCCATGGTGCTAAATGGGCTCACTCAACCTATCTGGAGAGTAATCCCGAGCCTGATGTTGAAAGGCACCCACTCAAGCCCGTGGTTGAGTAATTTTGGGCCCCTATGATCATTCTTTCTAATCCTGGTCAACATACTTGACCTAGGAAGAATGACTGTCCTCTATTAGACCATTCTTCCTAAGCCTGGTCAATATACTTGATTCAGGGAGAATGACTGCCCCTGATGCTATCAGATCAACACTCCCTCTTGCTGAGAGAGGCACTCTCAACTACTCCAAGCTTGTCCTCAAAGTATACAATATTCATCCCTGGATAGAGGCTTTGTCAGAAACATTTTTTTCATAGAAAAGTGTTGGAGCCACACTGCTCCCTACTGTACCATGTCTCTATACTGAATCTCAATGTGCTTCAACTTGTCATCATGGTGGGCACCTGCACTTGATCAAACAATCTTGGAAGTGAAGCCATATTTCTTAACAACTTACCAACTAGGTTGCAATATACTTAGCTTCTGCAGTACTGAGTGCGATAAATGTCTGCTTCTTGCTCATATAAGAAATCATAGTGGAGCTTGAATTGAAGTAACATCCTAATGTACTCATTCTATCTTCTGCACTCATTTCTCAATCTGTGTATCCCTGCAACTGTACTTCAATATTTGAGACATATCTCAAACCATAACTGATTGTACCATAACCAACTATCCCGTAACTAACTATACCATGTTGATGCTTCAATGTATGTTGGCTCAATTATTCCTTTACTGGAGCCAACATCACAACTACTTTCTGGTCACCCTGAATGGGTGCTTTCTTTGACCAAGGAGGTAGTGCATTAAGTCTAGGTCCTTCATCTTGAACTCAGAGGTCAACTCCTTCTAAAGTTGAAGCAAAGCTTAACTGCTCACTCTATCACATGGGTCCTTATGTTCTTGTTAGTAACATGTCATATGATAATAAAATCAACCTTGATCTATTAATCCAATAATACCAAGTCTAAGGAGCATGTACAAAGCCTTCTTATGTTTGCAAGAAGGAGACTCCTTCATGCACTTCAAAAACTTTGCCATAGCTCTATGTACACTTATTCTTTAATTACTTCATCAAGAAAAAACAATCTTTACATCCATCTGGTGTAACCTTCAACATAAATCATAGAGATAATAATTCTAACAGAAGTGTACTTGATAATTTGGAGAAAATGTCTCAACATAGTCTTCTCCCTCTTACTAGGACACTTTTCATGAATCTTGATTTGTACTTCTCTATGCTTCCATCTACTTGTAGATCCCCATGGAAGTGACAACTAAATTCCCTTCAAGTCTCAATATAATTTCCATATACATATTTCTTTCAGACTTGCTGGCTTGGCAAACTACTCCCTCTAAATTGGAATCTCTTCTAGCCATATGGAATGGTACTATTTCTCCCTTTTGAATGTAAATCACTCTTGCTGAGATAGTCCTCTTGTCATAAACTTTGCTTCGTTCTTCCTGATGCTTCCACCTGCTACCAAAGTCTTGGCAACCTTCATAATGTACCTGTAAGCATCATCAGGAAGTCATGGAAGAACGATTATAACCAAGTAAAAGATACAATGACAAAAGGTTGATCAGAAATAAAATAATAACAATCAAGGAGGAAATACATCAAGTAATTATCTTTGAGGATTGTAAGGAATTGACAACTTTCTCTTTACCCTTGCTTTTTTGCACAAATGAAATCCATTTGCAAACTCATCATTCTCATCCTCATCATCATCATGCTGCTTCCCTTTCATGAGCTAGGGTTTCTTCTTTTAGTGAAAACATTTATCGAGGACTAGATCTATGGTTTTGTCCAAAAATCATAGGGTTTTCTTAATCATATCCTTCAAGATTTATCTAGGGTTTACAAAACCTAGGACTATCAGGTCTCTCAAGAATGGTTCTTAAAACAAGTTCTCTTTTCAACTCCCTCTGTTTCTGGAGCACTTTCCTTGATCATATCTCAACAATAGCAAGGGTAAAACAATGACACCCTAGCATCATTAACAAATGTATTTACATTGTAATGCATACTTTAAAATAACCTTTAGTCAATTATACAAAAATATTTCCAGAGTAGTACAATTTTCTGCAACTTCAAAACAACACATTGCTTCCTACAATGCAACTAAAATAAATATTTCTACACAAGTTTGTAAAAAAAAATTCAATCCATCATATCATACTTTAGGATCCCAAAATATCTCAACACAAGTGTGTAGAACACACTTGGTCCAAGCCTTATTTATGGCAACAAGGAGTTTTGAGCCATAGTCTGAGAACTTTTCTCCTCTCATTGCAACACAATTTTGTGCTCAATACATTGATTACCAAACAAGATACACCAAAATATTCTTTTACTCATAAATAAATCTCCACTCAACATGATTGTGGCAACATATAAAGATCTCTGCATACTCACAATATGGTCATACAAGATTTCTCAATACCCTGTAAATTCAACTCCAATCCTTTTCACAACATTCATAAATCAAAAACCTACCTTCAATTACAACATAGCTAATATAAGCTATAACCTTCTACAATCAATGCATTAAACCCAACTACAAGCTTTATGCCTCTGTAGAACATAATATATTGTGACCTCAACCACTGAACTTTTATCCTTTGCAAACATCTCTACGTCAAATCTCATGGACATATCAACAAATAAATTGTCTCTATCAACGCATAAGTTCTCAAATTTAATCTTTGGAGTAGTATGCAAACAATCTTTTCCAATACTATTAATAAACTTATTAGTGACATTGGTGCGGTTACCCAAGATACATTTTGAGAGACAAATTCCTTCACACCTTATTTCATTGAACTATGGATTCACCACAACTCCAAAAACTTCAAATAATCATATTGGTTTGTGAGGCAGTGACCTTGCAACATCTTTGGATAACAATATGCAACATCCTTATTTAGGACATAAGATTATCAAATCTGTCATGTGCAAATTTTTCTTTGCGTAGATGGGACAATTTTTCAAATCCATATATAACATAACCAAGTACCTAAAACCATGTTTGGAAGAACATGTGCCATCAAATTTTCAAGTATTTGCATATGTGACAACTTTATCAATAAGGTAATTGCCTCTTCAAATTTTATGTCAGAGTACTTGAACTTTCTTTATCAACAAAAGAATAATGACCTCATTCTTCATTTCATTGATGTGCAAAAGAGTATATTACAACATGAGCATCCAAACATCCTTGTATTGTAGTGCACTTGGATTGTGATTGCATATTTAATTTCTTGACTTCTAATCAAAGTTTCATATTTTTCTAACAAGAATACTTCTTAGAATGAATCAATCTTTCTTTAGCCTAATTATGTGACTTGGTTTGAGGATTTTCCTGAACCTTCGAATTTAGTAATACAATCTTGACTTCAAGGGAATTAGTCAATATTCTCTTTCTGAGACATTTTTGCAAACAAACTACAATAGATGACAACTTTTCTATCTTTTCTATTTACTAAGGCACTAAGGTACTTCATACTGGACTGCTTGAGGCACTTTGAGATTTTAACAAATGGAATGAGACCCTTAGAACTTAGGGCTTCAACCCTCTTCCTTCTAGCCTTTTCTTTCATTAATATTATGGTTGGTCTTCATAAGATTATGATTCCTTTTGATCATATAATAGAGACCGTGGGCCTCTTCTAGGCCCGTGGATTCCTTCATCAAAATTTTCCATAAGATAAGGCTTAAGCATTTCTCAGTTCTTCTTCTGATCCGAGGCCTTTCAGCCCTCTTGTACTTAGGGCTAAATCTATTCAGTCTGTGACTAGGGATAAGGCTATTTGGGCCTAATCTAGGGCATTCATTCTCAAACATGATTCCATGAAAAGGGATAATGAGAGAACAAACCCTATAGGAATGGATTGAAACAATTATTCTAGCTGTTAATTACTTCTAATGATTTTCACTTTCAATCCTCTTGTATTCAGATTTCATCATTAAACAATTACATGAAATATCCTCAACAATAAAACAAAAATTGATATACAACCAAAAATAAGAGACAACATATTTTACCCTGGGAAAATCCACTTGGAGGAAAAACCCAACAACCTTTTTCTTATAGAAATCATTTAATTCGACAAGAGATACAATCTAAAGTTCCAGTCAAAAAAAAATTCAAATTGACCACAAATATACCAAGGTCAAACCTGGTCAACCAAAGACACATTCGGCCTCCTAAAATCTTAACCTCTTGAAATCTTGGCCTCTCGCCTTAGGAATCGGTCTGTTGTCGCCTCAGGGAATTTCGATATGTTCAAAGATGGTCTGCCTAGATTTGTTTTGCCTAGAATCTCCACATGCTCTTTCACTTTGATATGCCCTTATCTCTCTACTCTTTCACTTGAACATAAGTGATCCAAATTTCCTCTCAATTGATGAAGTATAATGAGTATATATAGTGATTGGATGAACTCGAATAGGCATGTATATAAGGGCAGACCAACTTGATCTTTAGGAGGGATGACATGACAAATTTGGAGACAAAAATCCATGTTTAGAAATTCAAAATTCCCTCTCTTTTGACGAAAACATCAAGAACATGTATTACATATATTTGAGGGCTAAAACATTTAATTATGAAGACCGACCATAGCTACAAAATTCAACAGCTCCATGTGGATTTCTTCTTGTAGATCCCCATGCAAGAAGATAGATTTAACATCCATTTGATGGAACTCCCATCCATGTGAGGCCACATGGGCTAGAACAACACAGATGGAATTCATTTTGGCAACATGGGAACATTTTTAATTGCAATAATTTCCTTCAACTTGAGAGAATCCTTTAGCAACTAACTATGATTTATGTCTTTCAATACTTCCATCTGATGCATAATTATTCTTGTATATCCAGTTGTATCTAAAAAGTTTCTTCCTTTTGGAAGAGGTACAAGTTCCCTAGTATCGTTTTCCAGGAAGGAACAATAATCTTCACTCATTGTTGCTTCCCAATTTGGATGTCCTGAAGCTTCTGCAAATGTTTCTAGATCATGACTATTTGAAACTTGAGCCAAAAGAAAGGAGGCTCACTAGAATTGTGTGCAAGTACGACCTTGATCTATAGAATCACTGACAAGGTCACCAACTACTTCAAGTGTTGAATGAATCCATTTGGGAAGCTATGGTGTTGGTGCGGGTTCATATTCAATGGGATCGTCTAGAGGAATTTGAGCAGGAAAAGGTGGATTTCATCTGCACTTTCATAATTTGAAGAAGAAACCAGAATAGGAAGAGAAGGTGGCACAAATGTCAAAGATGGCTCACAGACTGATGAGGGAACAACCATCGAAGTAGGCTTGCAATCCAGGAGATATTCATCAAATTTAACATCTCTTATAATGATCATCTAATTGGATTGAGGTTAAAGAAGTCTATAACCTTTTAAATCTTCAAAATGTCCAACAAAAATACACTTTTTACTTTTAGGATTTAATTCTTTCCTTTTTTCCATTAGGAACGCGAGCCCATGCTACACTAATAAAGATATGAAAGTGGCTTACATTTTCCTTAATTTTAGTCCATGCTTATTTTGGTGATATATTTCTTAAATCCTTTATAGGAGTGCAATTTACTATGTAATTTACACATTTGATGGTTTCCACCCAATAATGAAGACTTAATCCCTTAGATTGAATCATAAAATTAGCCATTTATTTTAATGTCTGATTATTTCTTTCAACAACACCATTTTTTGTGGTATATATGCAACATTATGTTGTATTTGAATGCTTAGTTAAGTGCAATAAATTGTGAATTTATTATTGACATATTCACCTCCATTATCTATTATTAACCTTTGTAGTTGATGTCTAGATTGTTTTTTTCAAGAGTCTTATAGGAGAAAAAAAGTCAAAAAGCTCACTCTTAAGTTTTAAGAAATAAAACCAAGTGTGTCTAGAGAAGTCATCAATAAAAGTTAAGAAGTAATTGAATCTAGAGATAAGGAGAAGAAAGTGGACCGCATAAATCCCTGTGAACAAGCTGCAAAGGGGTCGAGGCATGACAAGAGGCATTCTTGTCAAAACTGTCCCGATGATGTTTGCCGAGAACACAACTAACATAAACACCATCATTGCAAGAAACTAGAGAAATAATAGTCACCATATTTTGTTTACATAGTTGTTGTAGTGAGTGATAGTTTACATGACGAAATCACTCATGCCAAAATTTTGCTCAAGTTATCACTATGAGCAATACAAATTAAGGGAAAATATGAAGATCCAAAGTTGTCAAACTTCTACAACTGGGTAACATCAACCACTATTCATGTGGTAAGCACATGATTAGGATCTCTACATACTTGATTACAACTTGGTGAGGTGAAAATTCTATTATTTTAACTTCGCTTGAATGAGTAATTTTGTATGTGGATGTAAAGTTGCAAAAATGACTTGGAACACAATGCATCATTGAAATGACCATTATCTACTTGAATTGTTCCATACCCTACAACACTAAGAGATCTAACATCACCAAAAAATATTTTATTGGTTTTATAATAATTAAGATCAGAGAAAATGGCTTTATCCTTAGCTATATGATATGATGCTCCACAATCAATAAGCCATTCATTAGAAGAAGAAGTAGATGTTGCATCGAAGGAGGAATCAGAGGTAGAAAGTGCATACTCATGAGAGGATGTGTTAGAAGAAGAAACATAATCGATGTTGTGCTTATTAATTGTTACTTCCAAGGTCTCCATATTTTTAAAGCATTTGCATTCTATATGATTGTATTTCCCACAATATTTGCAATGTTTTCCAATCTTCTTACCCTTTGATTTTTGTTCTTTGTCACCATTGAGAGTAGATGCTAGTTGAGAGGTTTTGGAACCCTTATTTTCCTTCTTGTTGTGATAATGTTGCTTCTTTGGATGTTTGGTTTTATATTTCTTTTGGAATATATATAAGAAATAACCAGCAACAACCATAAACACATAAACACAAATGTTTATCCGGGAAAACCCCAAATCCGGGGAAAAACCCAATCTAATAAGATCTCATTAGCATTGGCCAAAACCCTGGCCAATCCGACCAAGTGAACCTTCACTGCTCACCTCCAGGTCTTGCATTACAATGAAGTCCTTCCAGCCTTTTATAAGCTCCATTACATATAATACCATGGGCATAATACCGTGGGTGCACAATACCATGTGCCCCAAAACCATCACTGTTTAACCTGGTCAACTTTGACTCTATCCTGAGTCAAGTTTACCTAACAAGATGTACCTACAATTCTAATCACTTCAATATGCAAGAGCTTATCTTGTTCTCTAATCAAAGATTCTATTGTAGCAACTACAACTACCCTCCAAATTTTTTCCTAAGCTTTGTTTTGGAGCCTCCCTACCAAATTTTTGCAACACCTTGTCTTTCTTTGTCAAATACACAATCTTTAATGTTTTTCTTGCACAAAGGCAGATCACAACTTGATGCATTCCCCTCACAAGGTGATTAGCTGGAATTGGTCTAGCTGCAGGCTAAGAAGCTCCCCTAAGAAATTTCACATTTTAGGAGGGCAATCGGCCTTCCCTCCAGAAATTGCACAATCTTGTCTGGTAGCCTGTTGGGCTCTAGGATTGCACAATTCTGCTAGTCAACGCTCACAGTGAAAATTGTGCAATTTTCCCCAGCAAGGTTGCTCAGCCTAGAATTTGCGTAAATCTGGGTAGCAGTCATCTGCTCTGCCCATAAATTACACAAATATCCTAGGCATCCAGCCCAACCCCAACCACAAATGCACATTTCCTTTAAGCAGTTGAGTAGCTGCATGCATGATCAGTTTGAATAGAGAAAGACAAACATACAAAAGGCAGCCCATGATTCATGGAGCTTTTTTTAGCAGCTGGAGGTTACATGCAAAGTTGTTTTAGAACCTTTCCTCCAAGTGTCGCTTTTTACTAGATTTGTGGCATGCATGTCATGAGCTCAAAAATGATTTATTTGACGCATCAGAGCTCATTATTTCACATCAATCTTGGAGCTCTGATATCCCACAACACATCTAGGACTCTTCGACACATCCGGCTCCACTATTCATGGGTAAGTGGCCTCAACTTGTCTTTTTCAACATTTTTGTCACTTTTTGTGTATTCACTTGTATGAGTTTTGTTTGCTTGATTTATTTGAACGCTTGCTGTTGTTTGCATGTATACTAGCTTTTCCTAGCTCTGTTTCAGTTTTCGTTGCTGTCTCATTGCTGTCGCATGCATGAAACTGTTTTGCACGAACGGTCGCCGATTCGGCGACCCGCTTCACCCACATGCATGTTGATCTGTTCACTGAATATTTCATTCATGTCTGCATGCACTGTTAATAAATTCTGCTTTCACTTAGTGTCGCCATGCATTCACTGTCATATTTTCTTTCAGTTGCCCGTCGGCAAGTCAGGCCAACCTTGGCCCAGATTCTGCCTTCACTGAAACAACATTGCGCAATCTAGTGAAGGAAGGCTCTGCCTTCCTCTCCATAAATGCGCATTTATTCCCAGCACTGTCCTTTAGGACAATTTTGTGCATTTATGAGGGACAGTGCCTGCTGGCCCAGAAAATTGTGCAATGCAGTCCTTAAGCCTGCGGTCACTCCCAACTGGAATTGCCCATTACACAATCCCAACAACCAACAACCAGTCTGGATTGCGCATTGTGCAAATCCAGTAGCCAGTCTTTCCTCCCATACATCCTAGACTAATTTTTGCATATTTCTTGCAGCCAGACACCTAGCCTCCCAACAGAAATTGTGCAATTTTCCCTATAAGTTACCGAGGTATGCGCGGTGTCATTCCTTGAATTTGATTTGTTTTTCGCTGAAAGATTTATTTCCATGCATGTTGCTTGTCTCCAGATATTTTAGGTGTCCATCTGTCTCTTAGAAGTACCAGATTAATGGCCTCCAAGAGAACATGATCACAGGACACTGATGGAAATGCAGATGGAACAACAGTTGAGTGAGTCTCCCGTAGTCTACCAATCTACGAAGATACAAAGCTATATCTAGATAGAGACATCAAATTGAAGTGGAAAGAGGTCAATGAAACATTTTCAGGCACTTTTGAGGAAGGCCTCGAAGACCATCAGGGGTACATGAACATTCACAAGTTTGGCTTGTACCAGATTACATGTAGATACCCCACATTCCCATGTGCAAACATGATACACTGGATCATCTCTCACACTGATCCCGAGACAATGACTGTTAGCCCCGTAATTTTCTCTCTTTTTGCCATTTTCCCCTTCCTAAATCATAACCATTTACCACTGTTTTACCTCTCTTATACATCCTCATCTTAAACCAGTCCAAGCACAGTGACATATTTCGTATAAACTTTATTTTTCATACTTTTAATTTAACTTAGCCTTAACTAATAATTTATTACATGATTTCTTACTTTTAATCACTCTTTGTAACTTATCGATGTCTCCAATGTTTATTTGGTAGTTAGAGTACTTACCGTGACCGTTGATCCTAGTGCAGGATTGGATCTTGCACCGTTGCCAGCACAAAAAATCCTTGTAGCAGATCTGAACCTCCTTGATCACCGCCTTGTTTTGAGCAGCTTCAACCACGACAGCAAGGTCGATCCAAAGGCAGCCGAGATCGAATCACCTCGTTTTGAGTAGCTTCAACCACGACAGCAAGATCGATCCAAAGACAACCGAGATCGAATTTGTGAAGAACGAAAGTTGGAGATTGGTTATGACCAATTTGCTAATTGTCTAAGTTTAAAGGCCGAAAAGCTAAATTCTGCTTTGGTTATGTAATCGGTTGAATGATGTATTTTGGCCTTTGGCCAAAGATCTATATAAGGTAGAATGTAAATAGGACTAAGATAGTTTTTTTTGATAGAACAGAGACATAGCCAGAGAGGCGGTAACAGGTTATTGTATTTTGTTATCACCCAAATCTGGGTTGGATGATGTATTAACGTATGTACTTGCCTCAGTGAATTAATAAAAGGGAGCTCCACCTCATGTTTCACAAATCACATTTCTGTATTTGAGCTGATGAATTGATTAAAGTACTGAGCAACGTTTTTATTTAAAGGGGAAACACACTGGTTGGCTAGGGCCCAACCAACCCAACACGTTTACCCCATTTCCTATTTCCTATAATTTGTGTTTATATTGTCAAGTGTGATTTAATTTTAAGCACATGCATCTCTGTCTGAGTGAAAGCAGATCCATTGCATGAAGTAGATAAATTTCCTTTCCTACACTTGATTTCAGATTGGTTTTCCTCCGCCTGGTCCAAGCAGGAGAAATAACCCTGCACTAGTTCACATTGGTGTGATATCTCCTTTTCTACAAATTCTATTTGATTGGTTTTCCTCTGCCTGGTCCAAACAAGAGAAATAACCCTGCACCAGTGCACTTTGGTGTGATATCTCCTTTTTTGAAAATTCTGTTTGATTGGTTTTCCCTGCCTGGTCCAAGCAGGAGAAATGAACCTGCACCAGTGCACGTTGGTGTGATGCAGCAAGCCTTCTTAGTCTACTTACCACAATCTTCTTTCTTTCATTAAATGCTTATGACAAGATAAATGTATATTGATTGTTTCTTTATTCCTGCACTCTGTCAAGATCAGAAACATTCACTTATTATGTGTGCAGTTTGATTTAACAGTATAATAGCATTTACAATAATTAAGCACTCATTTTAAGAATTAAATGCTAAGTGCAGGAAGCTCTGATCTGGTGCAAGAACTAGTTTCTTGCCACAGGATCTGAGTGCTTTAAACTTGGAAAAGTTCAAGCCCTTCCAGGAAGTAAAAAGCCTTTAGTAAAGACACCATTTATACCTTCTACGTAAATCTCTGTTCCTGCACTAGTGTAGGCAGACTGCGATAGTACATGACAGATTAGTGCAAGAAGGAAATCTCTAAAGGAGCAGGTTTAAGGGCCCATCTGATGAGACTGCTAAAGAAAAGCACACACTCAGTAGTTAAACAATAATTAGCTAGAGTGATTACCCTTTATCTTTAATTCCCTCTTGCAAATGCATTCTTGCTTGTTCTAGTCTCAGATTATTTTGATAGTTCATGTTGCCTTTTTATCTTTTTAGTTTGATTCTACAATATTTCCTTTAAAGAAAGTAGGGATTTATATTAGAAAGATTCATACCATCTCTGGCATTGCCTGTGCTTCGTCTCTAAGTTATGGATCCCCCGAGTTGACAAATTAAGTGTTGAGGAGTTTGCTTAAGTGTAATTCCTGCACCCAATATTTTGGCACTGTTGCCAGGGAGGCGATTTGATTTGGAAAGAATTTTTTGATTATACAATAGAGGTAGTTTTTTCTTTATTTTTGCAGTATTGTTTGGAAAAGCTTCTTTGAAGGAATTTTACTGGCGTTAATTGATTTCTAACAACATTTTTTATTAGAAGTTGTTTGTTATTTTTCTTTTTTTTCTTTTCGAAATGAATGCCTAGAAAAGGTAAGGGTTTGAAGCCCACTAAGGGCCGAAAGAATTCTGAAAACAATTCTCATATTTGGTCTCCTTCTGTGAGCAGGAAGCCCAATCCAATTCAAACCCATCACGCAGGAACAATCCACCTAGATTTTGGTGACAACAGCTCAGGTGTGGTTCAGCCTATTGAGAGAAAAAGGGAAACAATGGCGGACCATGAAGATCATGTGGAAGGCACTGGTTAAAACCAGGTAAGTGGAGAACAATCCACTTTTGTGTTTCCAATTGTGGACCCTGATACTGTGGTGCAAATGAAGAATATTTCACCATTAGCTCTCCCTCATTTCCATGGTAAAGTTCACGAAGGTCCAGACTCTTTTCTATTTGAGTTTGATATTCTGTGCAGAAGTTATGATTATTCAACTGACGCTCAGAAGTTAAGATTATTTCTTGTTACTCTCAAGGACTCAGCTCTACGCTAGTTTATGGGGTTAGGAGGAAACACTATAACCTATTGGGATCAGATGAAGAGAGTTTTTTTGTCTAAATATCAAGAATATTGCAAAACTCGGGACATGCAGGATGAGATTTTTACAATCATACAGGATGATGATGAAACTCTTGAAGATTACCTAGAAAGCTTTCTGTATATTTTACAAAGGTCGAAACTTAAGATTGATCCCAGTACTATTAGAACGTTGTTTTTAAGAGGACTTACTGATAATGCTAGAAATAATTTAAATATGTTAGGACAAGGTGATATTTCTCAGCAAACTTTTGAACAAATTTGTGAATTATGCAGGAAATTTTCAAGAAATCAGTATAGATCCGGTAGAGGAACTCGAAATAGAAATAGAAAAACTGAATCTACTGATGCTATGATTATTGGACTAGAAAATAAAATGGAAAATATGAAAACTGATATAATTAATACTGTTACCAAACAGTTGGACTCTTTAAAATTTCAACAAAAACTCATGAAGGAACAAGAGTCATTATGTATTTTCTGTCCTAAATGTAGAGACAAGCATCCTCCTAAAGAGTGTCCTCTTAATTTGAAAGAAACTAATAAGTGTGCTATTTGTGCAGAAGACCATGTCACAGAAAAATGTCCCTCTATACCAGGACTTAAAGCTGTATTTACAGGGGGACAACCTGAAGCTAAATACTTGTATGCTATGGGAGCAAGAAGGAATTGGCCTCAGGTAGGTGCAGGTATGGCTCCTGAATTTTATCCACACTATTTTGGTTATGATTCACATTCATATTCTTATCCTAACACTAATCAACAGTGGCAGTATGGGAATCAATATCAGCATGGGCAACCTTCTCAACCATGGCAACAAGGTTGGAGAGGGCCAACTCATTCTCCATATTCCTACTAGCCACCCATGCAGTCATATCCATCTACGCATACACCTTATTCAATGCCTCAACTTCCGAGTCAGTCTACTCCACCGTTTCCTTTACCTCCACCTTTTCGACCTCCTCAGTTTCCTGCTCAACCTATGCCCAATCCCAACAATAATAAAGAAGTGAAAATGATCTATGTAACAAACCCACCTTTACCATTCGAGTACCAGTCTATTCCACTTGGGGTTCATGATATTCAATTAAGATTGGGAAGGATTGTAACATCAGAAAATCAGAAGCAACCTACAATGATTTTTGAAGAGAAAGGGGAAGAGGAAACTCTTAACCATTCTCTGAAAGCTATCACTAAGCAGTCCTTACCCTCTGAATCCTTGCCATCTTCCTCCAACCAGCCTCCCTTTCCAGGGAGGCTAGTAATGGAAAGAAGTGAGCCTATTTCTAAGACTAGCTTGACATCAGAGCTTCAAAATCTTTTCATGAAGATACCTTTACTTCAAGCCATCAAAGAGATCCCCATTTGTACCAATATTATTAAGGAAATCTGTCTCAAGAAACTTGGGAGGAAGAGTTTGGAACCCAAAACCATTCAATTTGTTGGTAGGCAGCAGAGTTGATGACAAGATGTGTGTCTATGGAAAAATATACTGATCCCGGAAACCCTGTTGTCTCAGTTTAGATTGGTAATGTCCTTGTCTCTAATGTTCTTATAGACCTGGGGGCAGCCATTAATGTCATGACTAAGCAAACCATGGATCAACTTCGGTTATCTCATCTTCACCCTACTCCCACTGTGCTTGAATTAGCAGATAGATCTAAAATTAAGCCAGAAGGAGTATTGGATGATGTGATCATCTCATTAGATTCTTGGGAATATCCTGTTGATTTCATTGTGCTTTAGCCAAAGAACCCAGTAGGAGGACATCCCTTGATCTTGGGTCGACCATGGCTTGCTACGGCCGATGCATATATTGGATGTCGTTTTGGTGATATGTATATTTCGTATGGAGATTCTAGGAAGAAAGTTACCTTATACCCCCTACCAGATCCATTCAGGACCTTCGAGATACTTTATGGTTGGATCAAAGTAGTGACGAGGACACTCAGCCCATTTCCCTTATCCATCATTATACCGGGTCTTCACAAGAAGATGAGATTCAAGATTTCCTGAATAATCTAGACACTGCCTAATTTTGAGCTATTGAGCCAGATTTTCAGCCTAGATTTTCAAGATAATCATGATTCTCATTCTTCTGTACCGCTGCATTTGACCATTCCCTTGAGTACCCCTGAGCCCGATACTACTCTTGTTGAGATTAGCCCTGGTAAATCCTTGCATATCAGTTCAGATTTGGACTCATCTCAGCAGGAGTAGCTTGTGAATTTGTTACAAAACCATCTTAGTGCCTTTGCTTGGGGCTATGAAGATATGAAGGGTATTCCTCATAAAACTTTTACACATCATATCTATATTCAGGAAGGAACCCGACTTGTTCGACAACCCCAAAGGCGAATGAATCCAGCTCTAAGAGATATTGTGAAGGAAGAAGTACAGAAACTCTTGGATGTCGGTTTTATCTATACTATTTCCGAAAATCAGTGGGTCTATCCATTAGTTCTAGTACCTAAGAAAGATGGAAGATGGTGTATTTGTATTGATTATCGAGAATTAAACAAAGCCACTCTCAAATATTATTTCCCTCTCCCTTTCATTGACCAGCTGCTTGATAGCCTTACAGGAAAGAAATATTTTTCCTTTTTGGATGGCTTCAATGGTTATAACCAGATACAGATTACACCCGAAGATCAAGATAAAACTACTTTTACATGTCCATGGGGTACATTTGCTTATAGAGTGCTTCCCTTTGGTTTATGTAATGCCCCAGCTACCTTTCAAAGGGAAGTCTTGGCCATTTTTGCTGATCTAGAATTTGTATAAATTTATATGGATGACTTTTCTGTGTTTGGTGATTCTTTTCAGGAAGCTCTCAAAAATATGGAGTCTTCATTTTCAGGAATCCCATCTCGCCTTGAGTGACAAGAAATGTAGATTAATGTGCAAAGCGGGAGTGGTACTTGGCCATTTGATTTCTGGTAAAGGTATCCAGGTTGATCCAACAAAGATTGAAATCATTTTGCATCTTCCTGCACCAAAATCTCAAAGGGAAGTAAGAGGCTTTTTAGGACATGCTGGTTACTATAGAAGATTCATTGAAATTTTTTCTAAGATAGCTGCCCCTATTTTTTTACTTCTAGCTAAGGATAGTGAATTTTCTTGGACCACAGCTTGCCAACAGTCTTTTGAAACATTGAAGGAAAAGTTAGTACATGCACCAGTTTTGAGAGGTCCTAACTGGTCCCTGCCTTTTCACATTTCCTCTGATGCTTCAGATTTTGCTATTGGTGCAGCTTTAGGACAAGACAAAAATAAACAATCCTATGCTATTTATTATATTAGTAAGAATTTTTCTTCCGCTGAATTAAATTAAACAGTTACAAAGAAAGATTTTTTAGCTGTAATTTTTGCAATTAATAAGTTCAGGCACTATATTACAGGATATGAAGTATTTGTACATACTGATCATTCCGCGATTAAATATTTGATGAACAATCCATTGACTAGCAGTAGAGTGACTAGGTGGTTACTATTGTTTTAGGAATTTAATATTACTATTGTTGATAGATCAAGAAAATCTAATGTTGTAGCAGATTTTATTTCTAGATTAGATAATCCTGGTGAGGCAACTCCTGTTAATGATTATTTTCCGGATGAACATATTTTTGCTATGTCAATAGATTCTTCGTGCTTTGCTGACATTGCTAATTACTTGGTTACTGGGAAAACACCACCCCATTTGTCTGCTCGTGAAAAGCGGAATATTATTCAGAAAAGTGCTGCATACTCTTGGATTCAAGGAGATCTCTTTTACACTGGTCCAGATCTGATTATCTGTAGGTGTGTAAGAGAGGAGGAAGTGTTTGACATATTGAAATCTGCTCATGATGAACCTTGTGGAGGCCACTTCGCTGATAAGCGGACTACATATAAAGTATTGCGTGTTGGTTACTTTTGGCCTTCCTTGTTTAAGGATGCCAAACAGTATGTCAGGCAATGTGATAGCTGTCAGCGAATGGGCCAGCCTAATCAAACCAATGAAATGCCTTTATGCCCCCAAGTTATGATTGAGCCGTTTTAAAAATTGGCTATTGATTTTATAGGGCCAATAAATCCAACGTCATTAAGTAAAAATCATATCTTGGTTTGTATAGATTTTGTTACAAAATGGGTAGAAGCTAAAGCTGTTTCCTTTGCTACAAAAAAAGTTGTTGTTGATTTTCTTTTTACTGAAATCTTTACTAGATTTGGTGTGCCTAGAGAAATTGTTTCTGACAATGGTCTGTAGTTTATTTCTAATCTGGTACAGGGTGTGATGGAGCAATACAAGATCCGGCACAGGAAATCCACGTCGTATCACCTGCAAGCAAATGGCCAGGTGGAATCCACAAACAAAGTGATCGAGTCCATTCTTACAAAGACAATAAATATGCATTGGAAAGACTGGGATGAAAGATTACCAAAAGCTTTGTGGGCATACAGAACCACTTGGAGAAATAGCATGGGACATACACCATATGAGCTGGTATATGGCAAACAGGTTCTGTTACCAATTGAATTCCATATCAAAACTTTCAGAACTGCAGTTCAGTTAGGACTAGATCTCTCTGAGGCACAACAACAATGTCTTCTCCAATTAAATGAGTTAGATGAATTTCGTAGGGATGTTGTTCAACAGAACATACTAATTCAGCAGCAACGCAAAAGGTGGCATGACAAGTCTATTCAGAAAAATCAATTCCAACCAGGTGATTGGGTGCTCCTTTATGATTCTAGATTTAAAAATTTTAAAGGGAAATTCCATACACGTTGGATGGGACCTTATGAAGTGTTCTGAGTATTCGAGAATGGAGCAGTGGAACTTAAAACTATTGATGGACAAAATTCAGTATTCCTGGTAAATGGACACAGATTAAAGAAGTATCTTCAACGACTTGCTAGGAAAGATTTTACACAGCAAGTCCAACAGCAATTCAGGATGGTAGTGGTGAATGGTAATACCAACCTTTTGAAAACATGAATTCTTCTTCTTCTTAAAAAAATAATACAATTTTTTTTAAAAGTAAAGAAAAAAACATTTTCCTATAATTATGAAAATTAGTTCGTTGACATGATTGCAGAAGGATCAACCTGAAAACCAACTTGCTGGCAGGAAGATAAAAAATTTCTAATAAAAAGAAAATGTTGCTTGATATTTAGATATGCTAGCGACCACCAAGTAAAAGAAAGTTCAGCAGAACCAACCTTTGTACAATTGGGGTAATTAGCATGGATATTTTTATTCAAGTAACACTTAATTTTCGCTGCAGTTATTTTTCTTGCACCAGTGCAGGCACACCTTCCAGAAAATTTTCCACCTTTCTTCATATTCCACTTTCGTAATATTCCCTCAGTTTTCTTCTTCAATCCCAGAATGATTAACCTTCCCATATTCTTCTGAATTTACCCTGTTTGTTTCATAAAAACCCCACTTTACCTTTGAATTTTTTTCCCTATCCCACTTTTGTTTATTCCCTCTTGTGGTACTATTCCTGGAATCCTTGTAAGAGAATTCCTTCCCATTATAAAATTTCCCTTTTCCCACTTCTTTGTTCCCTCATGAATTCATTGCAAGATCTCGCGCACAAAGAGAAAAAGGATATGCTCTGAAGCATCAAGAAAGGGCGAAGCAAATTTCCAGTATAAATTAAGGAAGCCATGTTGAAAGTCCAGCCCATATTTTATTTAACTTCCCTCTTTCTTTTTTTTTTTTTTTTTTTTTTTTTTTTTTTTTTCAGATATTATGCTTGCAATAGTGTAAGCATGTCATCCTATATAATAATGCAAGCAGAATGGTACGAGCAGAATATCATAGTTTAAGCGGTTCAAGCATGCATCTTGTCAGAAACATAGTACAATTTGTTCTTTTCATCATAGGAAAGTGGTCATCATGAAAGTTTATAAGAAGTCCCTTCACTTAGTCGATGAGTACTTGTGCTATCATATTAACTAGGAGAAAATTATTTAAAGTACAAGGTGTTTTTAAGTTAAGAATCATGATCATTTTGCAATGAATACTAAGTTATTTTTTTGAATTATGAAGGAATGCGGAAGTGTTTAACCATTTCTTGGATATAATTACCCCTTTTCGCCATAATCCTAGATGTCCTTCACTCGTAATGATTACCTCACCTAGCCGTTAAAACGCCGTCGCAAGTACCAATCCGGCCTGATCTCAAAGATGTCGTGCATCCACGACTATTTCAGTGGAATGAATGGGTGATAAGATGGAAGGGATGGTGGATGGTTGGATCCCTATCTATAAGAACCAATTTTCCTGGTGTTGCATGTAAATTCTCGACTGTTCATAGCCATTAAGCAGCATGCCGCCTGTTCGAAGCGAACCCTCGTCTCTTAGTAGGGTAGAACAGACTGTTGAGTATCGCAATAGTCTTGCACTATTGTGAGACTTGGGCTTTCTTCAGTTCTGTCAAAAGTTTGACGGGCACGACAGAGAAGTGGCCTTACAGTTTGCCAGAAGTTTAAAAAATGGCCGAGTAAAAACTGGGCCTCTGAAATTTGAAGTTACGGAAGAGTTTGTGAGCAGTGGTTTAAAAATCAGAAACTAGAAAGCAAGTGATGGCAACGTTTTGTCTTCGACAGGAAGATGAAGTTAGATTGGAAGGAAGGAGTTCTGCACAGTGCCCTGCTGGGATAATGGTAGGACCTCCTTTTCATCCTACAGAAATTCGTAACCTGTGAGGGAAGGTACTCTCGCACTTTTGTGTACCATTTTAGGATGTTGCAGCATTTCGAAGCTGCTCGGCACATCCGGTGGAGGATGAATTTCCCCTATTTTTTGCTTAAGAGCTTGGAAAAATGGCCAAAGTTGTGCGGGACGGACGGGCAGACCTGGCCGACAAGAAGTTATATTAACACGACCTGATAAAGATTTTGGTCCAGAAACAATTAGAAGTTAAAAGCATGACCTGGGAGGTGCTGTTAAAATGGCTACCTAAAAATACAACTGCTGGAAAGGAGATAGAGGACCCCACCAGCACAAGCAAGGGTCCGTGTAAGAATGTAAAGAGGAGTCTTTCTTGCACCAGTGAAAAAAGGAAATGACCTGAAAAATAAAAATAAGAAAGGGCCCAATCTCCAAATAAGAAGACAGCTAGTGCACCTATTGAAGAGACTCCTTCTACGCCACCAGTACAAGCACAGACCCCCGAAGAAGACAACTTATCAGTCCTTTCGGACGCAGCAAAATTTACAGAGGTCAAAGATGAAAATCCGTTGGCAGATTTCATTAAAAAGCCCCAAAAAAAGAATAAATAATCTGGTGCAGGCAAAGAACCACATTCCCCACACGTTGAATTCCCTTCTGCACCAGTGCAAGAAAAAGAACCAGAAGAAGAAGAACCAGTGCAAGAAGAAGAACCAGAAGAAGAAGAACCATAAGAAGAAGAACCAAAAGAAGAAGAATTTCCTAATGTAACCATGAGGGATATTGAGGTCCCTGAGGAAGACATAGCCCCTATCGAGACAGAAAAAGAAGAAGATTTGGTAACTCCTGCTGCTCGGGTAGTTGAACTAGAGCTTCAAGTGCAGAACTTAGAACAGCTCATAGCTAAAGCGTAGGAGGATAAAGAACAAAGTAAAGAAGAATTAACTGCGGAGATCCAGAAAAAGAAAAGAGAAGTTAAAGTTTGGAAGTACCGAGCTGCATAATGTTTCAAGCAACTTAAAAAGGTGACAAAGAAACTAAAGAACATCAGAAAGAAGAAGTCTGAAACATTGCACACTGATGTCAGTATGCCAGAGCAGGATTGAGTTGGAATGCCCAAAGATTTGAAGTTTTTTTACAAAGGTAAAGAGTTGTGTGACGACACACAACAGCTTAGGGATGGGAGGATGTTAACCCCCTAATTTGCTCTCTTTTTTCCACTTCCCCTTCCTAAATCATAACCATTTACCACTGTTTTACCTCTTTTATACACCCTCATCTTGCACCAGTCCAAGCACGGTGACATATTTCGTATAAACTTTATTTTTCATACTTTTAATTTAACTTAGCATTAATTAATCATTTATTACATGATTTCTTACTTTTAATCACTCTTTGTAACTTATCTATATCTCCAATGTTTATTTGGTAGTTAGAGTACTTACCGTGACCGCTGATCCTAGTGCAGGATTGGATCTTGCACCATTGCCAGCACAACAAATCCTTGCAGCAGATCCAAACCTCCTTGATCATCGCCTTGTTTTGAGCAGCTTCAACCACGACAGCAAGATCGATCCAAAGGCAGTCGAGATAGAATCGCCTCGTTTTGAGCAGCTTCAACCACGAAAGCAAGAACAATCCAAAGGTAACTGAGATCGAATATGTGAAGAACGAAAGCTAGAGATTGGATATAGCTAGTTTTTCTAACTGTCTAAGTTTAAAGGCCGAAAAGCTAAATTTTGCATTGGTTATGTAATCGATTGAATGATCTATTTTGGCCTTTGGCCAAAGATCTATATAATGTAGAATGTAAATAGGACTAAGAGAGTTTTTTTTGATAGAACAGAGACACAGCCAGAGAGGCAGTAACAGGTTGCTATATTTTGTTATCGCCTAAATATGGGCTGGACAATGTATTAACGTATGTACTTGCCTCAATGAATTAATAAAAGGGAGCTCCGCCTCATGTTTCACAAATCACATTTCTGTATCTGAGCTGATGAATTAATTAAAGTACTGAGAAATGTTTTTATTTAAAGGGGAAACGTGCTGGTTGGCTAGGGCCCAACCAACCCAACACGTTTACCCCATTTCCTGTTTCCTGTGATTTGTGTTTATATTGTCAAGTGTGATTTAATTTTAAGCACATGCATTCCTGTCTGAGTGAAAGCGGATCTGTTGTGTGAGGTAGATATATTTCCTTTCTTGCACTTGATTTCAGATTGATTTTCCTTCGCCTGGTCCAAGCAGGAGAAATAACCCTGCACCAGTGCACGTTGGTGTGATATCTCCTTTTTTTGCAAATTCTGTTTGATTGGTTTTCCTCCGCCTGGTCCAAGCAGGAGAAATAAACCTGCACCAGTGCACGTTGGTGTGATATCTCCTTTTCTGCAAATTTTGTTTGATTGGTTTTCCCCGCCTGGTCCGAGCAGGAGAAATGAACCTACACCAGTGCACGTTGGTGTGATGGAGCAAGCCTTCTTAGTCTACTTCCCACAATCTTCTTTCTTTCATTAAATGCTTATGACAGGATAAATGTATATTGATTGTTTCTTTATTCCTGCACTCTTTCAAGATCAGAAACATTCACTTTTTATGTGTGCAGTTTGATTTAATAGTATAATAGCACTTGCAATAATTAAGCACTCATTTTAAGAATTAAATGCTAAGTGCAGGAAGCTCTGATCCGGTGTAAGAACTAGTTTCTTACCACGGGATCTCAGTGCTTTAAACCTGGAAAAGTTCAAGCCCTTTCAGGAACTAAAAATCCTTTAGTAAAGACACCATTTATACCTCCTGCATAAATCTCTGTTCCTGCACTAGTGCAAGCAAACTGTGATAATACATGACAGATTAGTGCAAGAAGGAAATCTCTAAAGGAGCAGGTTTAAGGGCCCATCTGATGGGACTACTAAGTGTCTCTGCTAAAGAAAACCACACACTCAATAGTTAAACAATAATTAGCTATAGTGATTGCCCTTTATCTTTAATTCCCTCTTGCAAATGCATTCTTCCTTGTTCTAGTCTTAGATTATTTTGATGGTTCAAGTTTCCTTTTTCTCTTTTTAGTTTGATTCTGCAATCTTTCCTTTAAGGAAAGTATGGATTTATATTAGAAAGATTCATACCATCTCTGGCATTTCCTGTGCTTCATCTCTAAGTTTACGGATCCCCCAGGTTGACAAATTAAGTGTTGAGGAGTTTGCTTAAGTGTAATTCCTGCACCCAACAATGACCTTGAGAAGTGCCAGTGGGATGATGTTTGCAATCTTCTGGGAATGAGATTACGATGAGATGTATTAGATGTTCGAGCCCGTGATTGTCATGAAGACTCCATTTAGCTTACCCAACGATAGTGCTAACTCCAAAGACATTCTGAAGAACTGGTTAAAGGAGCCGACTCGATTTAGGTTGACACCCAACCAGATCTACAAGACAAAGATATTGAGGAAGGCGTAACAATACTTGGTCATATTTTCATGTTGACTGTATGGCCAAGCAAGCATGGAAACCTTCCCATAGAGTTGGGTGATCACACTCGACCAAGTGGCTAGAGAAGGAAAGCCATGTAACTAGTCTGACATATTGGCTCATCAGCTAAAGGAACAAGTAATGAAGGCTTGACAGTCACCTGAAGGTATGCATGTAGAAATTTACATTTCCTCCTACATCCTAGATGCAGTAAGTGCTCGACAGGAGTTCCCGGGTTTGGAGTGGGCATGGTCACCGACAGAGACTAATGTGAACACATATTTCAATTTGTTTTCCGAATGCAACTTCAGAGGAGTAATCACACGACTGTCTGATCATTTTGTCACCCCTATGTACAAGATGATATTCGAACAAGATCGACCTTGCATGTCAAAGGAAGCGATGTAGGCATTGATAGGCATTGCAGATTGGTATGCCTCACCGTCTGACACCTTCATCTGAATGTTCAGCGTGGAGAAGTCTCCACATGTTCTACCAAAGTTTTCCTTGGATGTACTTCTCATGCACGCAGTAATAGCATATCAAATCTCAATACGATTGAAAACTAGACTGCACTGGAAGAAGAAGGCACCTTTGGCCCACTCTTCCATTGTGGATTGGGTTATATGAGATTCAGAGTATCAAACAAGCGGATGTCGAATCAAAACTGATGAAGAAGTACCCATTTGACCTCCGAAGCTACAATCCATATGACTCACATTGTATTGTGAAGGATCACTGCACGAGAGTTCAGTTCAACTGGATCCACGGGGCATGTCATTGGGCCGAGGAGGACCCATGGAGATATTGCTACAGTTTCTCTAGACCCAATGAACTGGTCGGCTTTGTTGTGGAGTGGTTATCGAAGCAACATGAAGCAAAATCACAGAGAGCACCAACAACAGTGGTAGCAGCAGAGGCAGTAGAGGCAAGCGTACCAGTGCGCGATAAAGGTAAGAGGAGTATTTTCGATCGCATGGAGGAGAAGAAAAGCTGCAAGTTTCGAGCAGATCCACTTGTAGAGAAAGAAGTTATGGCTATAGAGGCAAAGAGACACTAGTGCGACAAACGAATCACGTGAAGGCAGAGGGAGAAGAAGAGAATGGAAGAAGCAGAGAAGGAGTTACATGAGCTGAGGGAGCAACTCCGAAAGGAACAATAGTTGCACAAACAAGAGAGGGAAGCACAGTAGCAGCAGATACAACAGGGGGCGCAACATGTGAAAACATATGAAGCAGCGCCCGTACAAGTAGTTGATTCATCAAAAAAACTGGCATCAGGTGAACATGGCAAACCATCGTAGGGGAAAGACTTCGCTCATGAGATAGAACCCGCACTTCAATAGTTGGATGCAAACATGGAGCAACAGGAGTTGGAACAAGACACTGACCTCATGCCTCACCACAAAGAGGTCGACTCACTCGCTTAAATGGATCTAGATGATGAGTAAGTCTCGAATGACCAAGGAGGCACTAAGATCCTTGGTGATCAGCCGGAAGAAGAGATGCAAAACATCTCGTTCAATGAATCCCAACATAGAGTTGTGCAGTCTCACAGAGTGTCAATACTAGATGAAGTATTGTCTCTTGACACAGTTATGCAAGCATTGTACTCCAAGTTTGATAGCATGCACAAGGCAGTCGTCCATATCAACAAATGGCAACAACGATGTGTTAGAAGAGGACCTATCTTGATGAAATTTCATGCTACTGTTGATGACATGCAAACATAGATGATGAAGTACAAGGGAGCCACACTTCACTTGCCTAAGATGATGAGGGCCAATGTAGTCAAGCTGAAGGCACGTATCCAGATATAGATCCAAAATTATGAAGAGCTCCCATAGTTCATCACTAGCATACAGGCTTTCCATGCACGAGTATTCAAGAGTATGGAAGTTGTGATGTGTGACGAGCCTCATCATTGGGTAATTATATGGGCCTTAATTCACCTCCTAGCTTAGTCAAACCAACTATTCTCACAACTTATTGCATACTTTTGATTATATTTTGTTTATGAGATGAGTTAGAGTTGGATATTTTGCTTTGTGGTCTAATGTGCATTTAATGCAAGATTTAAGGATAAAAGCAAGGAACTTTGGAAAAGACCTTGGTAAAAACTCAAATGGGACAAGGGAGAGGAATTATAGGAGGTAAATCCTCCTCATTTACGACCTGTCAATTCGAATATTCCTCCATCAGCTCGGAGTGCAAACATCCAAATCACGAGGACTAGAAGGCAACCGAGCAAGTGAAAGTCAAAGCACCAGTTTATCTCGAGTTTGGGAGCCTAGCCTCCCTAATTTGAAGGAAGTCGTTGGAGACCTCAGATGTATAAGTAGAGAGGCCCACGACCTCAGTAGGATTCATATTTTTGATTGTAAAATTTTACTCTATTTTCGAGCTGCAAGACTTGTGACAGTTTTTGATGTAATCCATTGTTTTGATAATAAGAATGAGGTTTGTTTTGAGCCAGCACCGAGTTAACTTAGAGGAATGAAGCTCTTGGGTTAGGGCCCAACCCTAGCAGCCAAGGCTCCTCTTTATTGTAAATGTATGCTAGAATAGGTTCATGGTTTAATTGTTCATTTGCTTAAGTAGTAGCATTTCCATTACAACAGTATAGAGTAGATTGGTTGTGTTTTAGTTTGCTTCCATTTGTGCCTTCTTTCAATTAGCAAGTTAGCAAGGGGAAAAATATCGCCATAAGGTTGTCAGCAGGTGTGTCGGCCTCACCTCCTTCCTCTCGGATCATGACTTGAGTAAGAGACCCTTCAACAACCCCAAAAACACAGATTTCTAGTTCTTGCATGAGCTTTTGAGTTTTTTGTCTTGATTCAATACTTGGTTCATTTCATCATCATCTTTTCCCATCACTCTATTTCTGTAATAAGATCTCACTCATATTCTCATTTCCTTCAGCACTTCCTTCATGCATAATATATGTGGAAGCCAATAAATCACATCTTAATCAGATTATACACATAGATTTCCTTACCATCCGATCTGCAACAAACCTGACCAATCTCCGTCGACCGCGTGCCGTATATTCATTTCAACGTTTGACTTTAGGTGCTCCAAATCTCCACCATCAATCTGTTTTGCTTGATCCAACAGCTATCACATCACCTGCTCGCCAACTAGCTTGGCCGATGTCCACCATTGATCAATCCCGCATGATCCAATAGCTATCACGCAATATCGCGTGGATTCTTGCACGACCGATATCAGATCGAGAGCGTGTGAGAAAAGTGGTTTTCTTGTGCTACGTGTCACCCACTTAGGCTAATCGTGTAAAATTTAGGAATTCCACTTACAGCTTTGAGGGCACATGAGAAATTGCTTACCACCTATGAAGACCACTCCATCATTCCGCATGTTTTCCACCCTTTTCTACCGACACGTGACTTGATGTGATCCATCCATCTATTCACTTAATCTCCATGATAAGATCTCTGCCGCTCATCTTTCGTTAATCCTATTCATTGATTGATCCATCCATCTATCCACTTAATATCCTATGATAAGATCTCCGCCTCTCATCTTCCATTAGTCCTGTTTGTTGATTCGCTCGATCCAATGGTTCCTATGCACTGCTGCTTCATTACGTCTCCCTTTCACTGATTTCGATCTTTGATTTCTCTTCCACTTGACTCCTTCTTGAACTTTGTTCTGCATATTATTTAAATGCTTCCACTCCTGAGTTTTGATTTGGTTATTCAATCAGACTCCAACATTGTCCGATCATCGCAAACACTAAAAAAAAACCCAAAAAAAGTGAAAACAGATTTAGTTTAGATTCCTTGCTTACACATTAGTATGGTTTGATGCTCTTTACTTATGTAACTTAGATAGCAGCATTAGGTTAACATTGATTTAGCAATTTTGCTTAGCATAGCTGTTTAAATGGTTAATTAGGATATGGTGTGATTTAGCATTACATGTTGTTTTCTTTATTATTGTAGTAGAGTAGCTCTCTTAGAGTAGATTTTCTCTTCTTCCATCAAAGAATTAAGCTTTTTCTGACTCTATAGAAGTCTGGCTTAGAACCCTTGGGGTCTCTTGCCAGATGAACAGTGACAACAGGCAGGACCCTCACTTTTACTTTTTCATATAGCACTGTCACGTCCAAGTTTGTATGAACCCTGGGTTGATAAGTAAAGCTGGTAGCCTAGGAGTTGCAATATCCTTGCTGCAATATTGGTGCTCATCACTTTTTGGTGCTATTGCCGGGGAGGTGTTTGAGTAGAATGTGATTATTTCTTTCTTTTCTTCTATTTCTAGTCTCCAATTTTATACCATTAGTTTATTTCTGCAAAAGTAATCTAGTAGCTTCCTTTCTTTCATTTGTCATTATCTTCTGTCCTTTCCATTCTGCAAGTTGAATTTCAATTCAGCAAGTAGCTTTTCTTTTTGTCAGTAGTTTTCATTCAATCAACAATTTCATTTCTGCAAAGTACTTTCCAACTTAAAAAAATCTTATAAAATCCAACCCAAAAACATTTCCTTTCATGCCTCGTAGGAATAGGGACAATTTAGGGAAATTCTTTCCAAATACCGCACTGCATCCAACAGCCAACCTTCTCTAATCTTCGGTGGCTGTGAACTAGAGGAACCTTTAGGTGAGAAACCTGACATATTTGAAGAACCTACAGAGGAAGAAGAAGAAGAGGAACCCATTCCTACTGAACCAATGGTTGAAAACTAAAATGACAGAGGGAATAGAGAGAGACTTGAGGGTGCCTTCCCCATCAGGGAAACCAATTGGAACACCAAGATGAAGAATATAAGCCCCTCTGCCCTACCTCATTTCCATGGCCTGACCACAGAGGACTCAGACACTTTCCTATTTGATTTTGCTATTATATGCCGAAACTATGACTATACAGATGATGAGAAAAAGTTAAAACTGTTGCCATCTACCCTCAAGGATGCAACATTGTGCTGGTTCATGGGTTTACCTGGAGATAGCATCACAACTTGGGCTCAGATGCCACAAGCTTTTAACAACAAATATCAGGACTACTGTAGGTCAAAGGATACTAAAGAAGAGATTTTCAGCATGACCATGGGCTAGGATGAATCCTTAGAAGACTATGAAGAAGATTCCAGCTCAGTTACAAAAGGGCTAGGTGCAAATTTGACCCCAAGTCACTAAAGTTGGTCCTGCTCAGAGGAGTAAGGGAAGATATTCTGGATACCTTACATTTGTTAGAAGGAGGAGATATCTACCAATTACACTATGAGGATATCAATACTGTCTTTAGAAACTATTCTAGGGTAGCCAGGAAAAAGGGTAGGAGTTGTCAACCTATGGCCAGTACGTCATCTTCCAACTCATCCCTCAAGGGTGAAATTGGAAATATGTTGGAAGATTTCAAAAGTGAGATGCTGCAAACCGTTGCCTTGAAATTGGATACCATGAACATCAAAAGGAAGCAAGAGGAAGCAGAGAGAGCCTTGGCCATCTTTTTCCCTAGATGCACCAGGAGGCATCCTAGGAACGAATATCCATTGAACTGCATTGAGATTTGCTCGGTCTGTGAAGAAAACCACTCCACAGACAAGTGCCCTTCTTTACCTAGACTCAAAGTTGTATATCAAGGAGTTGAAGGGGTCACTAAGTAACTTTGCTACATCAACCAAAGGAGACCTCCTGGGCTTAGACCATACCAGCGGGGTATGCAAGGTTCATCCCATGCATATTACAACCCCAACCAAACCACAACTATACCTTCTTAGGGACCCCATGCTCATCCTTCCTGGTCTACACCCCCTCCTTGGTCCTATGCATCTCAGTATCATTCCCAGCCAGCCAACCAACCGTTTCAACCTTATGTTCTGCCACAACCTCAGTGGAATACCCCACTCTAGGGGTGGAGGCCCCAATACAATAATGCTCCCACTCTATTGCCTCCACCACCTACCCAACCACAACTCCTACACTCTGCTCCACCCAAGCAACCCCAGATGCCTGCCCAACCAAATATGAACCCGAACAATAGGCAGGCTCAAAAAGTATACAATGGAGAGACATCATATCCAGCTTATGCTGTAAAAATCTAGGAGATCAACCTAAGATCTGGGAGAATTCTCCCGAATAACCAACCTCCCTCTCCACATAGGGAGGTTGAGGAAGAAAGAGAGGAAAGAAACTTTAAAGTAAATCCACCCTTTCTTGAGAGATTAACCCAACCACTCTAGCCTACCCCAGAAGAAACTGAACTTCTGGGAGAATTGAAAAATCTATGTGTAAAGATCCCCCTTCTCTAGGCAATAAAAGATGTTCCCATTTACAATAAGTTGATTAAGGAGAAATGCTTCAAGCATCTAGGAAGAAGAAAAAGGGATGCCCCTACCATTAATGTCATTAGGCAACTGTCCGACTTAATGCTGGGGCAGGTAATATGTCTGAAATATTTGGACCCTGGAAGCCCTGTAGTAGATGTGCACATCAATGGCACCATCGTCCCACACACTCTGATCGATCTTGGGGCTGCCATTAATGTGATGACCAAGGACACCATGCTCAAGCTCAACCTCCAAGGGTCATTGAGGAAGACCACAACAGTTCTGCAACTTGCAGACCATTCCACAGTCACCCCTGAGGGAATTGTGGAGGATGTGATGGTCTCCATTGACTCCTGGGAGTACCCTGCAGATTTTCTAGTTCTCCAGCCTAAGGCTAAGCTTACTGGTTACCCTCTCATCCTTGGGAGGCCATGGTTGGCCACAACCGATGCTTACATTAGCTGCAGAGCTGGGAATATGACCATTAAGAATGGGCATATGTCCAAACAGTTAATCCTATACCCTCCTGATCAACCTTCTCTAGAGCATGATTTACTTGTATGGTTGGAGGAGGAGGAAGAAGATGAGGATTATTCATCCCAACTCTATGCTTTGGAAGAAACCATAAGAGGAGGACAACGAGATGAGGTTGACTTAATTGAACACCTGCTCCAAAGTCCAACTCCTAGTTCGTTACCATTAGAAGAAGAAGTAAGGGAAACATAGAACAATCATCCAATTGACTTATGCTTGGCCGATTCCAACCCACTCCGTGTCAAAACTATAGAATTTTGCCCAGAGAAAAATTTGAAAATTAATCCATCCCTTTCTGATCTTGAAGAGGAAAAGCTATGCAACATGTTGAGAGAAAACCTAGAAACCTTCGCTTGGAGTTACAAGGAAATGAAGGGAGTACACCCCTTAGTGTGCACTCACCACATATACATCAAAGAAGGTTGCAAGCTGGTTCGACAACCACAAAGGAGGATGAATCTAGCTCTTAAAGATATAGTCAAAGAAGAACTGATAAAACTGCTAGATGTAAGATTCATTTACCGTATCTCCGATAGTGAGTGGGTCTCTCCTTTAGTGTTAATTCCCAAGAAAAATGGTAAGTGGAGGATTTGTGTCGATTATAGGGAGTTGAACAAAGCCACAAAGAAGGATCATTTTCCCCTACCCTTCATTGAACAAGTGCTAGATGGCCTGGCATGGAAGAAGTTGTTTTCTTTCCTAGATGGATTCAGTGGGTATAACCAAATCCAAATTTGCCTAGAAGACCAGGATAAGACCACATTCACCTGTCCTTGGGGTAATTTTGCCTATAGGGTCCTTCCTTTTGGCCTATGCAATGCTCCTGCCAATTTCGAGAGAGCAATCTTGAGTATTTTTGTTGAATTAGTGCATGATGTGGTGGAAATTTATATGGATGATTTTACACCTTATGGCTGTGATTTTCAAGAATCCCTAACTAACCTAGCAAAGTATTGTACAAATGCATTGAAATGAACCTATCTCTAAGTCTGGAAAAATGTGAATTATTAATGACTAAAGGTACTGTGCTAGGTCATTCAATATCTCAACAAAGACTGCAAGTGGACCTGAACAAAATAAAAATCATCCAAAGGGTCCCACCTCCACAAAAGCAGAGGGATTTCAGGAGTTTCTTGGGGTTAGCTGGATACTACTAAAGGTTCATAAAGGACTTTATCAAGTTGGCCTCTCCTTTATTTGGGTTTTTGACCAAAGATTCAGAGTTTATATAGTCAAAAAGATGTCAAGAGGCCTTAGACATTTTAAAGGGTAAGTTAACCATGCCACCAATTATTCGAGGCCCAAAATGGGCCCTCCCTTTTCATATTCATGCTGATGCCTCACACAAATCCATAGGAGCAACCTTAGGTCAGGTAGAAGAGAAATTGCCCTATGCCATCTATTTTATCAGTAAGAACCTGTCAAAGGCTGAGCTAAATTATACTATGACCAAAAAGGAAATCCTGGCTATTATGCATTCATTAAAAAAATTTAGGCATTACATTACAAGCTACCAAACATTTGTGCATACAGACCAGGCTGCAATCAAATATTTATTGAACAAACTAGATGTGAATGCTAGAATTATACGATGGTTGCTTTTATTACAACAGTTTGATCTAACTATTGTTGATATGCTTGGTAAGGAAAATGTTGTTGCAGACTTTCTATCTAGGATGAATCTGCCTGCAGGTGAAGAAGGAATGGTGGATGACCAATTACCAGATGAGCATTTGTTTTCTATTTCAGTTCTCTCCCCATGGTTTGCTGATATAGCAAACTATTTGGTATTAGCACAGTTCCCACCAAACTTTCCCTCCAAAGAAAAGAGAAAGATAGTAAGGAAAAACACCCCCTTCACCTGGATTGGGGGCAATCTTTTCAAACTTGGCCCAGATCAAATCTTGAGAAGGTGTGTAAGAGAAGAGGAAGTTTTTGACATCCTTCTGACCTGTCATGATGGGCCTTGTGGAGGTCACTTTGCAGCAAAGAGGACAACATTCAAAGTGTTACAAGCGGGTTATTATTGGCCCACTCTTCATCAGGATGTGAAAAAGTACATTAGTCAGTGTGATCGGTGCCAGAGGATGGGAAAACCTACTCCAAGAGATGAAATGCCCCTACAACCTCTAGTGACTTTCGAGCCATTTGACAAGTGGGGCATGGACTTCATTGGGCCTATCAACCCTCCTTCAAAGAAAAAACAATACATTATTGTGTGCACTGATTATTTGACTAAGTGGGCTGAAACCAAAGTGATTAAGGCAACAACAGAAGAGAAGGTGGCTGAGTTCCTAAGGGAGAATGTATTCTAAAAATTTGGGTACCCTAGAGAGCTAGTCATAGACCAAGGCAGCCAGTTTACCTCCAACATGATGGAATAACTACTCAACCATCACAAAATCAATCATAGGACCTCCACTCCTTATCATCCACAAGCTAATGGGAAAGTGGAGGTGACCAACATGGCACTGGAGAGCATCTTAACCAAGGTAGTAAGTAGTAGCAGGAAGGATTGGGCAGAGAGACTAGTTGAGGCCACCTGGGCCTATAATACAACATGGAAGACCACCACTAGATTTACACCCTATGAGTTGGTCTATGGGAAAAAGGCTTTGCTTTCCATTGAGTTTGAATATAACACATTGAGGATGGCAGCCCAACTATATTTGGATCTCAGTCATGCACAGGAAGAAAGATTGTTCCAATTGAATGGCTTGGATGAATTTAGAATGCAGGACCTCCTACATACAAAGATAGTTCAGCTTCAGAGGAAGATCTAGCATGATAAACATATTAAGGAGAAGCAATTTCAAGAGGGCGATTGGGCATTGTTATATGATTCTAGGTATAAAAAATTCAAGGGCAAGCTAAGGACAAGATGGCTCAAACCTTATGTGGTGTAAAGATGCCATGATAATGGTTCAGCGCAAATCAAAACTATAGATGAAGAAGCCATTCCATTTCTTTTTAATCAACACCGACTGAAAATGTACAATAAGCATTTATCAAAACAAGAGTTCATTGACAATATCAATAAGACAGTGATGATGGTGGAGCAAGTTCCAGCTCCTCCCTCATCAGGTCACTGAAAAAGAGAAAAAAGAATAAGGATTCAAGTGAAAACCTCCATGAGGCACCTGAGTCCCATCTTTGGGTTGAAAACCTCGTAAGGTGGCGCAATGATGAAAAAAAAAGAAAAAAAAAAAGAAAACAGACATAATTGTATTTGCAGGTGGGCAAAAAAGACAATCAAGGAGCAAAGAGAAGATCCAAAGGGGACCCTGCCTCACATATATTCATCTCCTCCACTCCTTACCATGCATCCCTCCATCAATTCCATTATTTTTTTTAGGATCCTCGGTATTCCTACAGGATCCCTTGAAAACCTACGGAATGATCCTGTAGGAATTACAATGGATTGGAAAACCTACAAGAAGCAATCCGAGGGTGAATGGTAGGTTGGTTAGGTCCAAAAAATTCATTCTAAACATGATATAACCACTCACATCATCCATTACCATCATCCCTGCACTGACCATTCAAAACAAAAAGAGATTAGTTTCTGCCAGTTATGAAAAAAAAAGAAAAAGGGAAAACAAAGGAGAGTAAGAGCATTACCTGAATGTTGCTTACTCCACACACACTCCTACTCCCTCTGTCCATTCATTGTGGCATCCTCACAGCCCCATCCAACAACATGATTAAGAAATTATAAGGGAGAAGCAGCTACAGGACATCCTATAGCATCTTATCCCACAAAATATCAATCATCAGCTACAGGTCTTCACTAAGAAGATCCAGGAGCTCCACAGTAGTAGCAATATCAGATCCTCAGTCACAGACACCTGCAAAAGCTGAGAAACCATCAACAGAAAATAGAGGAGGAAGAAGAATGACCATGCAACAAATAAGCAATGCAACACCTCTAATCTTCGACAACTGCATCACGGCATCAAGTCCATAAGTAAGTATCCCACTCACTCCCTCATATGCATCATTTGATCAAAAGTTGTAAGGGTTACGAGGTAGTTGGTTTATAAGTGAAAAGGTGGCCAGTTAACTTGGCCAACTTCGTTTAGCCATCACATAAATGCAGTCAACTCAAAGACAGAGGAGGAGTAGGACAAGAAGTGGTTAACTACGAATCTACGGTGTGGGAGATGATTACGAGGATTGGGAATGATGAGGTGGTAGTGGGGACCAACGGTCCAAAAATGGAAACGTACCTCTGTTGCCAGCACACCACCTCACCTCGAAAAGATATAAAGGCAAAAAAAACATCATTTGTATGAATTCATGCACTCCATCTCCTTGAAACTCCCTCACTCAAGTCATTTTCATAATTCTGGCCACCCACCGGAAGTAAGGATCCATCGTTTTGCAAGAGAATTTCTACAGGAGCATGCACGAGAATTCTTATAGGAACAATCTACAGGATACACGAAGGTAGTCTACAGGATAGGCATAGAGGGGTTTAAGAGGGAATATCATGAGAATTTTCCACTGCCACCATTCTAAAGAGGTAGGATCTAAAAATCCATCCCCATTTACAAACAAATGAACTAGGAATGCTCTAAAAGCTAGTAGATATAACAACTGTGGGAGGTGAATTACATACACATGAAACTCTATTTTCTCTTGAATTTAAAATTATTGTGTCAAACCTCTCATTTCCTCCTCAAGCCTCACAAGCAAGATCAAAGGAGGGTTTAATAGGAGGGAACCCACAAACACTGTGAGGATACAACAACACCCCCAATTTCTTGAAATATTTATAAGACACCAATGGATGGGGTTTTCCGAAAAATTCATAGGGTATGATGATGAGGTGGCTCAAGAATTTTCTCATTCCCTCACTCCACACAACAGAATCCATGCCACTGTTATAGTTAGAGGGCTCACTATAGATCTCACCCCAGAGCTCATCAATAGGGTCACCACACTTCCCCTAGGAATTCCATGGAGAAAATAAGAAAAAGCAGATAGTCAGGTGGCAAAAAGGAAATTCTTTTTAGAAGGTGAAGAACCCACAGAGGATAAAAATGGAGTAAGGAGGGACAGTCTACCATACCCATGGAGTGAGGTAGGTTACCAACTCATCAAATATATCTCATGTGAGGGTAGATATAGTGTTGTTTATGGCTACCATTTAGGATGTTTGAAGAATTAAGATTTGGGGTAGAAACACCATTTAACCAAAGACTCAGCATACCCTATTTCTTGATGCAATCACTCATAGACTCCAACAACAAAGTAAAGGAAGGGAGTTCCCAACAATTGGCTCACCATGGGTTGATCATGATCCTCATTGAGGATGCCCTCCAAAACCTCAGGATCCCTATAACATGGTTAGTCTTCAGAGACTTACCAACAAAGGATAACATCAAAACCCTCACCTATGATGTTAGTCCATCTGTCAGTGAGGAGGAGGCAAAACAAGAAGAATAAGATACAAAGATAGATGGGGATGAGATGGATGAAGAAGAAACTAATACAGAGGAACATGATGAAACAAAACAAGAAGGGGGAGAAGAGAAGGAGGATGATCCTAAAACAGAGGAGGAAATGAAGGAAGAAACTAATGGAGATGCGAAAGAACAACAAGAGGAAGAAGATAAGAAAAAAATAGAGGAAGAAGGCATTGAAACAGAAGGGGAAGAACACAAGGAGGAGTCACCGAGGGTGTCTCTAGAGGCCCCTAAGAGGGAGGAAACAACTTCCCTCACTACTCTTAGAACCCCAGTCAAGTAAAAAGGGAAAAGAAGGAGGCAAACCCCCCTATATTTCATAACAAGAAAGTGCACAAGAATCAAACAAGGGAAGCCACAAATATCAACAAAAATCCCTATTGAGATTGAAGATTCCCCTACACCAAGGGAAAAAGAAGCAATAATTAGAGATCAACTTGAGAGGGAAAATGCATGGCTGAGACAACAACTGCAGGAAAGGAAAAACCAACTAGCATGTATGGCCAACCTCTCCTTAGAGGCCATCAAGTGTAGGATGCCAGCTGATTCCTATGCTCTTTACCTCAGAGAACAATGGCTGTAATTTCAGATTAAAACACTAGCACAAAGGGGCACCATGCCATTTCAGGACTATAGGTACTTTATTGATCTTTGTGATCAAAGTACACTAGAGGACAGGGCCAAAATGGCAAAGTTTTACTTGCACAACATGACCCTCATAGACATGAATGTTTGGGATCTTAATGCCAAGCTAGGAGATCTACAATTAATGTCTTTGGCATCATGGATGAACCATGGAGAGTAAAGGGCTGCAGAGATGAAAAGAATATTGGCTAGAGAGAAAAACAAACCTCTTTTCATCAGAGCTCAACAATCAAATCCCATGGCCCTAATCAGCAACCATAATCTAAATGCAAATGATCCTCAGCTGGCACGTAAATATCTTGCTTCCCAAGAGCAAGCAATTTCACATTTTGAGGATATGTTTAGGTTGATAGGAGATGATAGTATACATGCCTACTTCAGGAGATGGAACACACTGCCACATAGCTTGAAGATCAAAGAATATCACTCCCCTCAAAGGTTGAGAGAGGCACTTAACATGACACCTATGTATAAGCAATCAATACAAAGAGTGAAGGTCAATTGGATAGGCCTAAAACTCAGCCCACCACTACTCCTAGGCTAGAAGGGAGAAATGAAGAAGATGAAAAGAGGCAGTGGGAAGAAGTAGAAAGGAAAGTAGGCTTCTATGCATAAGAAGAAGAGACCACAACAGATGCATGGGATGTCAGAGAGGCTACCAGAGCCATGAAGAACATGGACATTGACTAAGTTGCTCAGAGGATAAGCAACACTTTCAATAAGGGGGTGATGATGAGCCTCATCATTGGGTAATTATATGGGCCTTAATTCACCTCCTAGCTTAGTCAAACCAACTATTCCCACAACTTATTGCATACTTTTGATTATATTTTGTTTATGAGATGAGTTAGAGTTGGATATTTTGCTTTGTGGTCTAATGTGCATTTAATGCAGGATTTAAGGATAAAAGCAAGGAACTTTGGTAAAGACCTTGGCCAAAAATTGAATGGGACAAGGGAGAGGAATTATAGGAGGTAAATCCTCCTCATTTACCACCACTCCATTTGAATATTCCTCCATCAGCTTGGAGTGAAAACAACCAAACCATGAGGACTAGAAGGCAACCGAGCAAGTGAAAGTCAAAGAACTAGTTTATCTCGAGTTTGGGAGTTGAGCCTCCCTAATTTTAAGGAAGTCATTGGAGATTTCATATGTATAAGTAGAGAGGCCTAGGACCTCAGTAGGATTCAAAATTTTTATCGTAAAACTTTACTCTATTTTCGAGCTACAAGACTTGTGACAATTTTTTATGTAATCCATTATTTTGATAATAAGAATGAGGTTTGCTTTGAGCCAGCACTGAGTTAACTCAGAGGGTTGAACCTCTTGGGTTAGGGCAAAACCCTAGCAGCCAAGGCTTCTCTTTATTGTACATGTATGCTAGCATAGGTTCATGGTTTAATTTTTCATTTGCTTAAGTAGTGGCATTTCCATTACATCAGTATATAGTAGATTGGTTGTGTTTTAGTTTGCTTCCATTTGTGCCTTCTTTCAATTAGCAGGTTAGCAAGGGGAAAAATATCACCATAAGGTTGTCAGAAGGTGTCTTGGCCTCACCTCCTCCCTCTGGGACCACGACTTGAGGAAGAGACCCTTCAGCAACCCCAAAAACATAGATTTCTAGTTCTTGCATGAGCTTTGGAGTTTGTCGTCTTGATTCAGTACTTGGTTCATTTCATCGTTGTCTTTTCCCATCACTCTCTTTCTGTAATAAGATATCACTCATATTCTCACTTCCTTAAGCACTTCCTTCATGCATAATTTATGCGGAAGCCAATAAATCACGTCTTAATCAAATTATACTCGTAGATTTCCTTACTGTCCGATCTGCAACAAACCTGACCAATCGCCATCGACCGTGTGCCACATATTCATTTCAATGTTTGACTTTGGTCACTCCGAATCTCCACCATTGATTTGTTTTGCTTGATCCAACGATTATCATATCACCCGCTCGCCAACTAGCTTGGCTGATCTCCACCGTTGATTAATCCCGCATGATCGAACATCTATCAAGCAATCTCGTGTGGATTCTTGCATGACTGATATCAGATCAAGAACACACAAGAAAATTGGTTTTCCTGTGCTACATGTCACCCACTTAGGCTAATCGCGTAAAATTTAGGAATTCCACTTACAGCTTTGAGGGCATGTGAGAAACTGCTTACCACCTATGAAGATCGCTCCATCATTTCACACGTTTTCCACCCTTCTACCGGCATGTGACTTGATGTGATCCATCCATCTATTCACTTAATCTCTGTGATAATATCTTTGCCACTCATCTTCTGTTAATCTTATTCGTTGATCAATCCATCCATCTATCCACTTAATCCCCTGCATAAGATCTTTGCTGCTCATCTTTCGTTAGTCTTGTTCATTGATCCGCTCGATCCAACGGTTTCTATGCACTGCTGCTTCATTACGTCTCCCTTTCACTGATTTCAATCTTTGATTTCTCTTCTGCTTGACTCCTTCCTAAAATTTGTTCTACGTATTATTTAAACACTACCACTCCTGAGCTTTGATTTGGTTGTTCAATCAACTCCAACATTGTCCAATCATCGCAAACACAAAAAAAACCAAAAAAAGTGAAAACAGATTTAGTTTAGTTTCCTTGCTTACACATTAGTATGGTTTAATGCTCTTTACTTCTGTAACTTATATAGCAACATTAGGTTAGCATTGATTTAGAAATTTTGCTTAGCATAGCTGTTTAAATGGTTAATTAGGATATGGTGTGATTTAGCATTACATGTTGTTTTCTTTATTACTGCAGTAGAGTAGCTCTCTTAGAATAGATTTGCTCTTCTTCCATCAAAGAATTAAGCTTCTTATGACTCTATAGAAGTATTTCTTGGAACCCCTGGGGTCTTTCGCTAGATGAATAGTGACAATAGGTAGGACCTTCACTTTTACTTGTGCATATAGAACTGTCACCTCCAAGTTTGTACAAATCCCGGGTTGATAAATAAAGTTGGTAGCCCAGGAGTTGCAGCATCCTTGTTGCAATATTGGTGCTCATCAGTGCACACACATGTGATCCCATCATTTGGGACTCTCACCCAGGTGAAGAAAAAGAAACAGGTCCAACTAGAGCTTGACTCATACTTCGACGAGTTGATGCGCATTGCCACCAGCCCATACTTGCCCATCAGTGCAAACATCATGCACACGTATGTTGCTGGTCCGACCACATTGAAGACAATGATGCGAATGATTTTAGACGAGTTGGAAAAAGGAGCCTGAGCAGTGTACCTTGATGCTATGGAGGCAAGAGTTAGGTTTCAGATGGATGTCACTGCGAAGCACACAGACACCATCAAGGACTATCAATCTTAGCATTAGTATGTTACTGTCGATCAGCATGAAGATGTTGAGGAGTTGGAATTCCACAGTTGTCTAAGCCAAAGTGATGTCTATCATGGCTTGCTCAAGCCATTTTGTTTCACATGGGTACATGTGCATTGTAATGTAAAGTCATTTCAAGTGTAAGTCATTTGTCAATAGTTGGATGTAACAGTCATAAAGTAGGCGAAGAGTCATTAAGGTAGTTGAACTATCACAAAGGGGAATGTCAAGGGTCACCCCACCCTTTGCTATAATAGTCCCTCATAAATCATTATATTGGCTTTTGGTGAGCCAAGCTTCTGATAAGACTATCTTGTAGAGAGCTTGGACAATATTGTAATGCGCCTTGGCTTCTCCACTGCATGGAGCTAGTACATCTCTTTGGAGGAGTAGGCAGGTGTGGCTGTAACGTTCCACTATTGGAGCTAGTGGTTGGACATGGATGTCTCCTATGAGTGGAACTTACACTTATTTATATAATAAGAGCCAACACATTTCATGCATCTGTTGTATTGTATTCCATCTATCTTGTTTACTCTAAATGGCATATGTATTTGCTTTCTTACGCATACATGTATGGACTATTTTATATGAGTATGTATGAATATTTTTGAAATGTGTTGTTGGTTTAACCATCACTTTGGATTGCCAGCTAACTTGCTTTCCAGCTTGTGATGTATCTTCACTCGTGTGTTCCCTTCCCATCTGAGTACTATTACAGGTTGCCAAGGGGCGCACTCATCTCAACCCACATGTGTTAGAACCTCTCATGCACCTTCCTTGACTCATTGTAGCTGTCACACCCTTGCTACCAACAGAGTTATCTTACTTGCCTCTGTGCGAAATCGCGGTTAAGGCATTACCATACGACCCACTTCTAGGACTCCTACACCAAACAGTCTGAGGTATAATTGGGAATTCTTACCGGGGAGATCCCCTTGACATGTTGGTGGGTCTAGCAGTGTCAAAAGATTCATTTGTTTTCACATGTTGCGCCCCCTTCTGTATTTGTTGTTGTTGCGCTTCCCTCTCCTGTTTGCACAGCTCTTGTTCCTTTTGGAGTTGCTCCCTCAGCTCATGCAACTCCTCTGCTTCTTCCATTCACTTATTCTCCCTCTGCCTTCGTGTGATTCGCTTGTCGTGTTGGTGCCTCTTTGCCCTATAGCCATAATTTCTTTCTCTACAAGTGGATCTACTCAAAACTTGCATCTTTTCTCCTCCTCCATGCGATCGACAATCTTCCTCTTACCTTTTCCGCTCACTAGTATGCTTGCCTCTGCTGCCATTGCTGCTACTGTTGCTACTAGTGCTACTAGTGCTCTCCATGATGCTGCTTCATGTTGCTTCACTAACCACTCCACAACGAAGCCGACAGGTTCATTGCGTCTAGAGAAATTGTAGCAATATCTCCATGGGTCCTCATCGGCGCAATGAGATGCCCCATGGATCTAATTGAACTGAAATCTCGTGCAGTGATCCTTCACAATAAAATGTGGGTCATAAGGATTGTAGCTTCAAATGTCGAATGGGTACTTCTTCATCAGTTCTGATTCGACATCCGCTTGTTTAATACTTTGAATATCATATAACCCAATCCACAATAGAACAACAGGCCAAAGGTGCCTTCTTCTTCCAATGCAGTTTAGCTGTCAATCCTACCTAGATTTGATATGCTACTTCTTGCATGGAAAGTACGTCCAAGGAAAACTTCGGTAGAACATGCAGAGGCTTCTCTACGTTGAACATTTAGATGAGGGTGCCAGACGGTGAGGCATACCAATTTGCAATGCCTATCAATTCCTCCTTCGCTTCCTTTGACATGCAGGGTGGAGCCTGTTCGAATATCATCTTGTACACAGGGGTGACAAAATGATTGGAAAACCATGTGATTACTCCTCTGAAGCTGCATTCAGACAACAACTTGAAATATGTGTTCACAACAATCTCCGCCGGTGACTATGCCCACTCCATACCTGGGAACTCTTGTCAGGCACAGACTGCATATAGGATGTAGGTGGACAAGTAAATCTTTGCATGCATACCTCTGGGTAATTGTCGAGCCTTCATTACTTGTTCCTTCAGCTGATGATCCAATATGTTAGACCAGTTACATGGTTTTCCTTCTCTATCCACTTGGTCCAGTGCGATCACCCAACTCTGTGGGAAGGTTTTCGTGCTTGCTTGGCCATACAATCAACATGAAAATATGACCAAGTATTGGTACGCCTTCCTCAGTATATTTGTCTTGTAGATTTGGTTGGGTGTCAACATGAATCAAGCTGGCTCCTTTACCTAGTTCTTCAGAATGTTTATAGAGTTAGCACTGCTGTTGGGTAAGCTGAATGGAGTCTTCATGACAGTCACGGGCTCGGACATCTAATACATCTCATCACAATCTTGTGCCTAGAAGGTTGCAAGCTTTTTCCCACTAACACTGCTCCAGGTCATCGTCCCGAGATTAGTGTGAGAGATTATCGAGTGTATCATGTCCGTGCATGGGAACGCGGGGTATTTGCATGAAATCTAGTACAAGCTGGACTTGTGAATGTTCATGCACACCTGGCAGTATTTGAGGCCTTCCTCAAAAGTTCCTGCAAATGTTTCGTTAATCTCCTGCCACTTGAGTTTGATGTCCTTGTCTAGATATAGATTTGTATCTTCATAGATTGGTAGATTAGAGGACACTCGCACAACTGTTGTTCCAACAGCATTTCCATCAGTGTCCTGTGATCTTGTTCCCTTGGAGGCCATTGATCTAGTACTTCTAAGAGACGGATGGACACCTGAAATATCTGGAGACAAGAAACATGCATGGCAAGAAATCTGTCAGCGAAAACCAACGCGAATTTGGGGAATGACACCATGCATACTTGGGGAACTGATAGGAAAGATTGCGCAATTTCTGCTGGGAGGCTGGGTGATTGGTTGCCAGAACTATGCAAAACAAAGTCTGGGCTATCTGGGAGGCAAGAATGGTTGCTGGATTTTCACAATGCATAATCCAAATTGGCTGCTGGCTGCTAGGATTGCACAATGCACAATTCTAGTTGGGAGTGACTACAGGCTCAGCGACTGCATTACGCAATTTTCTGGGCCAACAATCACTGTCCCTTAGAAATGTGCAAAATAGTCCTAGAGGATAGTGCTGGGTAGAAATGCAAATTTATGGAGAGGAAGGCAGAGCCTTCCTTCCCCAGATTACACAATGTTTTTTAGTGAAGGCAGAGTTCGGGCCAAGGTTGGCCCGACTCGCCAATAGGAAACTGAAAGAAAATATGATAATGAATGCATGGAAACACTAAGTGAAAGTAGAAGTGATTGACAGTGCATGCAAACATGAATGAAATATTCAGTAAACAGATCAACATGCATGTGGGTGAAGCGGGTCACCGAATCAGAACAGTTTCATGCATGCGACAATAGTGAGATAACAACAAAAACTGAAATAGAGCTAGGAAAAGCTAGTATACATGTAAACAACAACAAGCGTTCAAATAAATCAATCAAACAACACTCATACAATTGAATACACAAAAAGAGACAGAAATGTTGAAAAAGACAAATTGAGGCCACTTATCCATGAAAAGTTGAGATGGATGTGTCGAAGCATACTGGATGTGTTGTGGAATATTAGAGCTCTAAGATTGATGTGAAAGAATGAGTTGTGATGTGTCGAATAAATAAGTTTTGAGCTCATAACGTGCTTGCCACAAATCTAGGAAAAAGTGACACTTGGAGGAAAGTTTCTAAAACAACTTTGCCTGTAACCTGTAGCTGCTAAAAATAACTCCCTGAATCTGTGTCGAATAAATAAGTTTTGAGCTCATAACGTGCTTGCCACAAATCTAGGAAAAAGTGACACTTGGAGGAAAGTTTCTAAAACAACTTTGCATGTAACCTGTAGCTGCTAAAAATAACTCCCTGAATCATGGGATGCCTTTTGCAAGTTTGCCTTTTGCTATTCCAGAAAAAGTCAAGCCATGCATGCAAGTCAAGTTTCCTCAGTCCCGGGTGGAACTAGTCAACTAAACTGCTCATGCATGCAGTTGCTCAACTGCTTGAAGGAAATGCACATTTCTAGCTGGGGGCACGACTGGATGCCCAAGAGATCTGCATACTTTCTAGGCAGAGCAGCTGATTGCTGCCCAGATTTTCACATATTCTGGGCTGAGCAGCCTTGCTGGGGAAAATTGTGCAATTTTCACTGTGAGTGTTGACTAGAAGAATTGTACAATCCTGGAGCCCAGAAAGCTGTAAACAAGATTGCACAATTTCTAGAGGGAAGGTTGATTTCCCTTCAGAAATGTGCAATTTCTTGGGGGATTTGCTTAGCCTGCAGCTGGACCAAGTCCGAGTGATCAGCCTGTGAGGGGAATGCATCAAGATGTGATCGACAGGTTGCCTTTGTGCAAGAAAATCACTGAAGCTTGTGTACTTGACAAAGCAAGACAAGGTAATGTGAAAAGTTAGTAGGGATGCTCCAAAACGAATATTAGGTAAAATTTTGGAGGGTGGTTGTAGCCACTACAACACTTGGTGACACACTGGTAGAAATCCAGCTCTCTGAATGGACCTTGTTCGTGAGAAGCAAGTCTAACACCTTCAGAAGTATTGTTCAGTTCTCAGCTCATCTTGGTTTCACACTAGCTTGATTGTAAGATGTAGCATCTGCCAAGCTCTTAGTCGATTGACACACATTCCAAGCCAAGGCAACACAATTGTTTTGATTGGGGTTGAGGGGTATATTGATGCACAAGCATTATAGTTGTTAGAGTCTTAGTTTGATCTCTGGTGTTGATCCACTACCAACAGGCCTCGACAGTACCCCAACGGAGTCACGTAGGAATGCAAGCATGGCTTCGCTACCTGCAAGCCCGTTCAGTACCTCGGCGGAGTTACTTGCATCATCTCCCTGTGTAGGAAGCCTTTCGCTTCTTTTGCCTTATTCATTTTCATTTTGATTTTTGAATTTTTTCACTTTTAATTTAAATTTTTTTTCATAACTGTGCATAGAACTTATTCATTTCAGAGGAGGAAGAGGGATCTCGATTTATTGAGAGAAGAAGAGGTTGTTCTAGTAGAGAAGTAGGTTTTGTATCTCTAATGTGCTTGTTAAGGTTTTCCCCCTCACCTTACTTTACTTGACTGAGCTAAAAAGGGTTAACCCAAAAACAACCAATTAGAGAAGGTATGTTTTCACCAAGGTTCACTTTGAACAAGACATATTTTCCTTCTACGTATCATGGAATAAAAGTAACAAGATCTTCATACAGAGGCAAGATGACAGATAACCAAGTAGTGATAGCTATACAAGCCCTCTTGTAATTCACCCAACTCGTTTCAAAAGTCATACATGGTTTCATGCGAAACTAACCTCTCGCAGTTCATCACTAGCATATAGGCTTCCCATGCACGAGTATTCAAGAGTATGGATGTTGTGGTGTGCACACATGTGATCCCATCACTTGGGACTCTCACCCAGGCGACAAAAAAGAGACAGGTCCGACTAGAGCTTGACTCGTACTTTGACGAGTTGATGTGCATTGCCACCAGCCCAGACTTGCGTATTAGTGCAGACATCATGCACAAGTATGTTGCTGGTCCGGCCACATTTAAGACAATGATGCACATGCTTTCAAATGAGTTGGAAAGAGGAGCGTGGTTAGTTTACCTGAATTCTATGGAGGCAAGAGTCAGGTTTCAGATGGATGTCATCGTGGAGCACACGGATACCATCAAGGACTACTGATCTTGGCATCAATATGTTACTATAGATCAACATGAAGATGTTGAGGAGTTGGACTTCCATGGTTATCTAAGTCAGAGTGATGTCTAGCATGGCTTACTCAAGCCATTTTGTTTCACATGGGTACATGTTCATTGTAATGTAAAGTCATGTCAAGTGTAAGTCAAGTGTCAATAGTTGGATGTAACAGTGATAGAGTAGGTGAAGAGTCATGAGGGTAGTTGAACTGTCACAAAGGGGAATTTCAAGGGTCACCCCACCCTTTGCTATAAATATTCCCTCATAACTCATTGTATTGGCTTTTGGTCAGCTAAGCTTCTGATAAGACTATCTTGGAGAGAACGTGGACAGTATTGTAACGCGCCTTGGCTTCTCCACTGCATGGAGCTAGTACATATCTTTGGAGGAGCAGGTGGATGTGGCTGTAACGTTCCACTATTGGAGCTAGTGGTTGGACATGGATGTATTGTATGACTGGAACTTACACTTCTTTATATAATAAGAGCCAACACGTTTCATGCATATGTTGTATTGTATTCCAACTATCTTGTTTACTCTAAATGGCATATGTATTTTCTTTCTTACGCATGCATGTATGGACTATTTTATATGAGTATGTATGAATCTTTCTGAAATGTGTTGTTGGTTTAACCATCACTTTGGATTGCCAGCTAACTTGCTTTCCAACTTTTGATGTATCTTTGCTCGTGTGTTCCCTTCCCATCTGAGTACTATTACAGGTTGCCAAGGGGCACACTCATCTCAACCCACATGTGTTAGAACCTCTCATGCACCTTCCTTTACTCACTGCAACTGTCACACCCTTGCTACCAACATAGTTATCTTACTTGCTTTTGTAGGAAATTGCGTTCAAGGCATTACCATATGACCCACTGTTGGGACTCCTACACCAAATGGCCTAAGGTCTAATTGGGACTTCTTATCGGGGAGATCCCCTTGACATGTTGATGGGTCTAACACCGTCAAAAGATTCACAAAAAAATTCAAGAGAAGGTTTTTGGTAGGTAGTTCCTAAAGCTTCTCTAGTGGCATAAAATGTAGATATAAAAAGTGAGTATTGAGAACAAATATTTGAAAGAATAATATATATGCAACACTCATCATCTAGATCAACATTACAATCTTTAAACAAATGTCTAAGTGTTCTAAACTTAGATAAGTAATCTTAAATGCAAGATAAACCATTAGGACTTAAAGTAATGATCTGATTATGAAGTAGATGAGATGTAATAATGTTGGCTTCACCAAATATTTTTTGTAACTTTTCCCAAGCTTCATCTAGAGCATTAGTTTCTTGAATATGAAATTACAAATTAGGAGAAATGGACATTTCGGTTAATCCACAAGCTTCGTCATTCCTGTTATCCCATTTGGATTTCTTATTGGGATTAATGGGGGCATTTTCTTGTCCCAAGGTAATGCAGTACAATCCTTTACTTCTTAGTACATCCTCCATGTGGGATTTCCATGAGAAGTAGTTGGTATTGGTAAGAAAAAGTTCACTTGGAGTGGCCATATTAAAGTATGATGATAATGTAGTTTTAAAATATGAAACTGATTATTTGGATATAAATATTTAGAAAAATAGGATGTTTAGAAAAACTGACACTGAAAACAAACTTCAGATGTAAAGGTTATGCCATTTATTAAAAATACATTAATGGTAGAAAAGATCCATATGGTGATAGAAATTGGCCCACATGGTGATGGATGATGATTAAAAAACTAAAAAATATTTTCTCTCACTAGCTTTGCTTATAATTATACTTTTACAAATAGATTACTCTATGAAGTGACCCACTTTTATAAAACATCTGAGAATCACTTTTACTATAAAGTTACTTTATAAATGAAAGTTGCATGCAAAAATAACTTAAAAAGGAATATTAAAGTTATTTTATAGTGATTCAATTTTATATGACAAGTGAAATACACTTTACAATAAAGTTATGAAATAACTTAAGTTTGCATGAACTTTTTCAAAAAACAACTTAAAAGGAGATTTGAACTCAAGACCTATTACTAAATAAAGTAATTTTAATTAAAGGAGCTAGTGAAAAAGACATTTTTTGTTGTTTGCGCTCTACATTGAACTCTGAATTTGATGAAAAATGTTGTATATTGGGCAAACAAACACCTTTTTTGATGAAACAAAAGATGTTAATAGTTGAAAACAATATTTTGGATGAAATGTATTGGTCTATTTAGGGAAAAACAATATAGAAATAACAAATTTCAGAAATGCTGTGATTTAAAAGTGGAATAGGTAATTTTTTCCTCTCTTTCCATAATTAGACAAAACAAAAACTAGGATCGTCTTGATGCTCTGCAAGCATGAAAATGGGTCTTCATAAGTAACATGTTTGTTTAGTGTCCCTTCAAGCATGAATTAAATCTCATGTACAAGTTAATCATAATGAAAAACACATATAATTCATGTAGACATAAAAGAGAGCAACACAAGGTTTGATGACAGTCTCCGGTCTGTCAACATGACTAGACCACTCATATTTCATTGTAAAAATGAAGTACATAAAGTATGTTGATGACTATGTGGCTATTTCCATTTCAAGGAAACGTTCTCCTGCAGAGAACTCTCACATAAAAACAAAATAATAACCTGCAATCACCATGTAAACTACAACAAGACAATGAGTCTTATACAAAGACCCTAGATCTCATTTAAAAATGGCATACATGCAAAATGAAGGACATATCCAAGCTTCCCTCAACTTGACATAAAGAGAAAAATGTCCAAGAGCTAAATCCTGCAAGTATCAACTGCTGCGAATGAATTATGAAGGTGAAGAAACCCCTACAAGGTCTTCTTCATGCTCAATACCCTCAGGAAATGCTACCAAACTCTACTTGATCTATACACCTTTTAGCCTCCAAACTAAAAAAATTCCATCTATATGTGCTCAAAATAGAAAATAGAGGTCACCAATGGATTCAGAGCATCCAAAAACCTCTAGGCAACCTCTTTTTGAGCTCAAATTGGTGAAAAACTCAAAAATTTATGAGCTACGTGCTCCTCCACGAACTTGATTGTTAAACATCCCACAATTTCAACTTTCTGGCTAACTGTCCTACAAATCCGCCACAAAAATTGCTAACTGAGCAACAAATTCGCCCATCACAGGTTGCAATTTGTTAGATCATTAATTTTCCCTCTAACTCCTTAGGGCTGAAAATTGTGGACATATGGGTCACGGGGCCAAGGGTTGGGTTAACCGCCCGCCTTTCCTGCTGGGCCCCTTTTCCTTTGGTGCTGGGTCACATTGTGCGCCTATACCGTAGGGCTGGCCCCCAATCCTTGGTGCTTTTCCGTGCGCTGGTGGTCACATTGTGGATCATACAACCTTGGGCTGGCCCCCTCCTCCTTTGCATATGGGCACGTGGTTTTGCTATGGATTGCAGGGCTGGGCTAGGCCCTAGCCCTCGACGCCCCACCCTGTGGCACAGGGGTGGCCAAGGGCTAGGGCTTAGCCCTACCCCTCCCCATATGCCCCTCTACCACAACCTTATATTTAATTCACATACAATCTAGAGCAAGTGGTAAACGATGGTCTAGTGTTAAGTCTTGTGGTTGTTTGGTGAGAGATCACGAGTTCGACTCCCTAGGGTTCCGTTTGGCTTCCAAACTAATTTTTTCTGCCATGAGGATGCCACGTGGAAGCCACTGGTTGGCCCACGTGGCACTCCCTCATTGGGCCACCTCAACACAATCATCAACCAATGAAATCAAGCCAAATCCACAGCTAATCATGTTGTGCCAAGTGTCAAACATTAGTTGGCGAATTGAGATCCTAGTCACCTGCCAAGTCATGCGTACGGACTGCACAATCAACATACCTACAACCAATCTGCAATTTTTTTACCGGTTTCCCAAAATGATCAGAACACGATTATGGGAGCATCTGATGTCGGATTTGAGTGGAACGAGTTGTGTTGGATAACATCGGTTAGCTCTTCGTTTTGGTGCTAGTTTCAAGAAGTTCTAGGCACTTTCATTTTTGAGCCTAAAATTGGTCACCTGATCACACCTCCTCACTAGGAACTTTTGGACACCAAAAGTTTACTTCCCTAGTTCATATGAAGAGGTTGGAACTCAAAAATACACAAAAACTTAATATGAATTACAAAATTTTCAATTGGTTCCCTTCAAGCCCCAATCAAGGCACTTCACTTATCATCCTCATGAAGACTTGCTGCGAAAATTTTCAATGACAACATTGGCCTTGTCTACAAACACAATCATCTTATACAATCTTGAAAAAAATGATTTGATTCACACAAGTTTCACCTTGAATACTTGTATCAATGAATCATGTGACAATTTGTAGACAAACTTTGTACGTTCACTAAAAAGTCCTTGAACATGTGGACTTATAAAAGGCCAATACATACATCAATGAAAACATTTATTTATTGAACATAGTGACCATGATGTTCACTTTACAAAGTACCTAAGTAGGTAATGACAACAAGTATTTACAAACAATTTACAAAATGTCTTTACAACAAGTCTACCCAAATCTTCCCTCTCCTAGGCTTTTAGGTTCTCTTTTTGCAAAAGAAAGTCATTATGTTTGATGCCTAGAATTTCATTCATTATTTTAACCATTACTAGGCATTACTTGCACACAACTACACAATGGTCAGAAGCATCACAAAATGTACAAGGGTACTGATTCCACAGGTATTCAAAATTTCCATGCATTGGAATGTTATACCTGTCTCTGGAGTTGCAACTTCGACAATTGTCACAAGGTGGTGACATCTCATGCTTAGATTTTGATGTACCTCAAGCCTTGGAGCATTCTCCAACAACCTTCTCAACTCTATATTCTCCATCTGAAGAGCCAAATTTCTCTCTTCAAGCTCTTGAATACTCTTTTTGCTGCCCATATTGCAACTTGGTCAACTTGTGCTCTGATACCAAACTGAAAGTTGAATAAGTGATTTATGCCTCTCTTTCCAAAATTAGAGGAAACAAAAACTAGGATCGTGTTGACACTTTGCAAGCATGAAAATGGGTCTTCATAAGCAACATATTTGTTTAGTGTCCCTTCAAGCATGAATTAGTTCTCACGTGCAAGTTAATCATAATAAACAACACATATAATTCATGTAGACATAAAGGATAATGACACAAGGTTTGATGATAGAGTTCACCCCTCCTGGGCTACATCTCCGGGTCTGTCAACATGACTAGACCACTCATATTTCAGTGTGAAAATGAAGTACATAAAGTATGCTGATGACTATGTAATTATTTCCCCTTCAAGGAAATGTTCTCCTATAGAGAAACATCACATAAAAACAAAATGATAACCTGCAATCACCATGTAAACTACAACAATACACTGAGTCTTATACAAAGACCCTAGAACTCATCTGAAAATGAGAATACATGCAAAACGAAGGACATATCCAAGCTTCCCTAAACCTGACATAGAGACAAAAATGTCCAACAACTGAACCCTGCAAGTATCAGCAGCTGCAAATGAATTCTAAAGGTGAAGAAACCCCTACAAGTTCTTCTCAGCGGCTGCAAATGAATTTTGAAGGTGAAGAAACCCCTACAAGGTCTTCTTCATGCTCAATATCCTCACGAAATTCTACCAAACTCTGCTTGATCCATACACCTCTTAGCCTCCAACCTGCAAAAAAACCCATCTAGATGTGCTCAAAACAGAAAACATAGGTCACCAATGGATTCAGAGCATCCAAAAACCTCTAGGTAGACTCTTTCTGAGCTCAAATTGGTAAAAAAATAAGAAAGGTATGAGCTACCAGCTCCTCCATGAACTTGATTGTTAAAAATCCCACAATTTCAACTTTCTAGATAATTGTCTTACAAATCCGCCCCGAAAATCACTAACTTAGCGACAAATTTTCGCTCCACAGGTGCAATTTGTTGGATCATTAATTCACTTTCTAATTCCTTAGGGCTGAAAATTATGGACATATGGGCCACGGGTTCAAGGGTTGGGCTAACCGCGCGCCCTTCCCGCCAGCCCCCTTTCCTTTGGCGTTGGGTCACATTGGGCGCATATTCTCTGGGGATGGCCCCCAATCCTCGGCACTTTTCCGCTTGCTCCTTTTCCACGCGCTAGTGGTCACATCATGGGTTGTATGACCCTGGGTTGGCCCCTCGCGCTGGTCCCCTCCTTGTTTGCACTCGATCCTTTGCATATGGGCACGTGGTTTTGCTGCGAACCACAGGGCTGGGCTAGGCCCTAGCCCTCGGCTCCTCGCCTGTGGTCTTGTGGTGCAGGGGTGGCCAGGGGCTAGGGCTTAGCCCGACCCCTCCCCATATGCACCATTACCACAACCTTATATTTAATTCACATGCAACATATGTCAAGTGGAAAATGGTGGTCTAGTGGTAAGTGTTATGGTTGTTTGGTGGGAGGTCACGAGTTCGATTCCTCGGGGTGCTGTTCGGCCCTCCATCCAATTTTGGCTGCCATGAGGATGCCATGTGGCAGCCACTGGTTGGCCCACGTGGCACTTCCTCATTGAGCCACCTCAACACAATCATCAACTAATGACATCAAGCCAAATCCACAACCAATCACGCTGTTCCAAGTGTTAACCATTCATTGGCCGATGGAGATCCTAGTTACCTACCAAGTCATGCATATAGACTACACAGTCAACTTACCTGCAACCAATCTGCAATTTTTTCCCTGTTTCCCAAAACAATTAGAACGTGATTCTAGGAGCATCCGATGTCGGATTTGAGTGAAACAAGTTGCATTCGATTCAAATCGGAAAGCTATTCAATTTGTAGTTGGTTTCAAGAAGTTCTGGGAACTTTCATTTTTGAGCCGAAAATTGATCACCTGATCATGCTGCAACACAAGCTTCAATATTTCGGTGACCAATGGGAAAATTATACAAACAGGCTCTGATACCAAGTTTGGGTAAATAGGGTATTCCATTTAGGACAAAAAACTTCAATAACCACTCACACAATCATATGAAAATCACAATGCTAGTATTTTTATGTGGTTAAAACCCTCTAAAAGGGAAATAGTCCATGACACATCCAATGCGGCCACTTGAGTAAATTTTAGTAATGCAAATGATTTATTTTTTACATAAGAGAGTTCTCATAATTGATAATCTTCCATGGCCCTCCATGCAATTTAAATATAGGTCATGGACCAATTGTATGTTAAGATAAGGATCAATAGCCATTAGTATCGAGGAGAATATGAGCCATTAGATCACTCTATGTCTAAAACATATAATGACTATCAGATCACAATGAAATTAATGCTTACTAAAGAAACACACTTTTACCTAATAGGCACATTACGCCAAGTTGAACTTAACTAACTCCTAAGTGTCTAAATATCCTAATAGGAAAACATGAATAAGAGAGATGCAAAGTTTAGTGTGGATGATATGGTCTTCGCTGAGATTACCAAGGAGTAGTTCCACCACCTACCAATATGTATAGATCATTGGTAATGAGGTTTGAGGGGCCATTCTGAGTTTTGGAGTGGAATGGTGATGTATCCTGTAAGTTAGAATTGCCTTTCCATTGTGAGCCCGTTATCTAGTGTTGCATATCAGCTAGTTGAAGAAGGGTAGGGTGGATACAGAGGATCCAAACTGAGTGGAGCCATCACGTGCCTCCACATTAATTGTTGATCATCTGGAGTTAGATCTTGAGGAGATCACATGCTATTGGAATTCATGCATTAACAACAACAAAAAGAGAGAGTACTTCGTCAAGTGGAAGGATGCTCCAGAGGAGAATGGATGGGAGATCCATGTGTCCTTGTGGAGATGGGAGAAGAATTTGAGGGCTTATAAGAAGAAGCATCAGTTGGAAGTACCAAGGTTTCCAAGGACGATAATGTCTCAGAGTGGGGGAGGATGTGAGGCCCGAGAAACCAAGGCACACCCTTAAAAACCTTGATGAGACAAGTTGATTTGGGGCGACATCATTTTCGCAGGAAATCCATGTAGGCTTGGTGGCATGGTGGTTGAGTGACTGGTGAGATGAGATGAGAGAGGGCGCATCAACTAGGTGAGACGAAATGATTGGAACATGTGTAGTGGGATGAATTTGAAGGTGTTTAGGTGGAATGATGGATCGAACCGACCCAAAGCACCCAACAAATGGGTGAGCCGACCCATTCATGAAGTGAGATGATGGGACAAGCCGATTGTGTGTCAATATATAACAAGTGAGTGGACCTAAGTACAAATTAGAGGAACCACACGAGATTAGGGATAGAATGATATAAATAAAGGAGTACTTGGTTGAGTAGAGACACAACCAAACACAGCGCACAAAATCATTTGGAGCTGAGACACTTAGAACAAGTGTAAGGAATTATGGGGAGTTGAGGGAAGTAGTTCGAGCCTATAGTTGTGTAGGACTCAAGGGCGTATTTGCAACTAGACCAAATTGCCCTGTGCTGGGGTGGAGATGACCCACACTAAGGAGGAAACAACTTGCAATAGGGTGTTCAGGTAGCTTGGTGGGATCTGTGGATTTGGAAATAGGGTTTTGTGTATTGCTTGGATTAATTTGGCTATGTGGAATGGTGGACTGAGACATTGCCTCGGGGAAACATTATATTTTTGTATTTTAGTAAAAGTAGAAGGCCAGAGGGCCGTTTCCATTGAAATTGTGCATCTCTATGATGATGTTGATATTACGTTATGTCTTGCATATGATGCTGATGATCCTATTAATGAAAGGTAATGTGATAATGCTAACATTGCTCTATGTTTGATGAAAATTCACACTTTAATATTATATAGAGAATAACACATGTAATACATTGTAAGGCATAGTTTGGGTGAAGTAACACTGTGTTACATTAGGCAGTTTTAAAACACATCAATGCCACACGCTCAAAGAATCAGTGTGCTCAAAAGGCACATTGTGACCGTAGGAGGCCCTAGGATCATGACACTACCATAGCAAGAAGTATAAAAATAGATTCTATCCATCATTTTCAATAACGATAGTTGGCCTTTACTATTATTATTTTTAAATTTTTTTATTTTTTATTTTATTTTTATTTTTATTTTTAAGTTTATTATAATGGTTTAGAAAATTAAATAATTATGAGAATATTGTAAATAAATTATTATTATTATTATTATTATTATTTGTATATTTAACTTAAAAAAACACAAATTTTTCGAATAACCTTTAAAAACTAAATGATATTAATACCTCTAACAAATACCCTTTATTTTTGGGTGAAAATTAAACCCACACCCACCACTGCATGAATCGTTGTGGCAGGTTTGAGCTGATCTTAGGAGCTCCCATATTAATCCCATAAATTGTCTCCAAAGCTATGCCAAAGATCACAAAGCCATCCACAAGAGGTTGAGTAACCAAAGCCCTCTTTGGTATCAACTCACCAGGGGTTGGGACAATTTCAGGGGAATTGACAAATGCCAAAGAATCCACATTGATCCAATACTCCTGGAACAAACATGGAATTTATCTGCCTTTGAAGGTGAATTCATGGAGCTGAAAGAACTTATTTGTTGTAACAAAAATACCTGCAAATTTGAGATCATTGGTTTTATTAGGGATGGGATAGAGATAAAGGCATACCTAGTGTTTTCCCTTGTGCTTGATTTTGAAGCTTTAGGAGACTCCTTTGGTGAATACTCATGTGTTTTGTAAACAACCAATGGGATCATAACATTAGATGTGGACACTATAATCCCTTGGACATCGTATGAGGTCATTAGAAAGGATGATATGCCTCCTTTTGTCTCAAACCTACAAGCATTGTCTAGATTAAAATTTTTTTGTTGCTTTGCAGTTTATTAAGTAGTTGTTTGCAGGTGTGAAGGTAGTGTTAGGATCACTAAACACTGAGAGAAGTGGCGGTGTCTAAAGACACCATAGCTGGGATCCCATAGGCCACTAGGACCAATTAACATGGAGTATTTCTGCCTTTAGATAAACTACATTATAGATGGATACCATGGGAAAAACCATGCGTTTTCATAAACTTATAGCTCGTAAAACACCACTAACTTAACCAAGTTTAACTGAGCCACCTTAACAATCTCCCACTTAAACTTGACTCGAGGAGATTAACCTAGTTCCAATCATTCATTAACCATCTCACGACTACTCTCAAGCTAGAATACCATTACACCTGCCACCCTGGCACTTATCCAAGTGGAAAATTCTACAACTTGATGACTCCACATGAAACTCCACTACATGTATGCCTAATCAAAGTCTTAAGGACATACAACAATCCGTGCTCTTGCACAACATGTATGCTTGAACAACAAGTCTTACAACTTCCTAGGGGAATACCCCCGCATATGGAAAAATTTCACAACTTTGACCAAAATACCCTTAGTGTGTTATCAAACCACTACGACTCTCATCACATGTTGGCTCCTTCTCTATCCTCAAACACCATTGACTCCATCTCCATTTTCTGATCCATACAACCACTTTCTCGCTAGATATCTGACTTTATTGATCCATACCATGACCTAGCCTTTGACCTCGTCATCACTAAGCATTATATTTCTAACTTTTGTTTCATTGTTTAGTTCCTCCATAGTGTGAATCATTTCCTTGATTATCTCTTATTCCTTACTCTACCATATGCCTTTCTCCTCTGCAAGTTTTTTCAAGGAACGATCTACCTCTTTCCGTAAGGATTCTTGTGCATGTTCTAGCTCATGAACCAAATGATGAACTTGGACGAGCTCTTTTTTCAAAGTTGAGACAATAGACACACTCGTAGTTTGTTCCTCTTATGCAATCTTGAAGCAATTGCATACTTTGAAAACTCTAGAAAAAATATTTCTATCCCCAGGGTTCCATTTTGTTTCTTTTTCCAATCCAACATTCGAGATTGCAACAGGTTGTTGAACTGAATCAATTTCTAGACAAGTGTCATTAGTTGGAGCAGAGGTTGAAAAAATAATTCGTCCATCCTTTTGTCTTTCTAAAGATCGATGAGAGCTTGACCCCTTTGCTACAAATTTAGATGAATAATGACTCTTCATATAAGCATCAACCCGTTGAAATGCTCGTTGGCCTTCCTGCAAATGCCAAATTCTATTGGAAATCAGAATGCCTCTCCTATCGCAAATGCGCTTCAAAGCACTTAGTTGCTGTTGCAGCTTCCATAGAACGACCAACGCCTAGAGAAACATTTAAGAATGGAAATTTATCTCAAAGTTTAGAATCATTGGCAAATCTTACTAGTACCTAATATGCAAACTATACAAAATTTGGTGATATCTTTGTAAAAATATTCAAATTTATAATGATTTTTTATATAGCCTTTATAAAATTTTGGTGTTATTTAAGGTAAAATAAGTTTATACTATAAAATTTGGGTGAATTATTTTTGAAAAAACTAAAATTAGCGAATCTTTTTTTGGAAAAAATATTGAAAATTAGCCCATCCTGAATATTAGCCCTAAATTTTTCCGCTGCCATCCATTTTTTTTTTGTTCATGCTCCAACAACTTTTACCAAAAAATTCTTTGCCACTCTCCACCATCCACTATGTGCACTGATTGATCTCGACTACTTGCTCCAAATATTCTCTCCAGCATCCTGCATGACTTTCTACATACATACTCTACTAAGCCATCCCAGCTCTAAATTCACATAACTCTGATACCAGTTTGCAGGATGACTTTCTGCGTACATACTCTACTAGGTCATCCCAGCTCTAATATTCACCTAACTCTGATACCAGTTTAGAGGACCACAAAATACCTAGATATGTGGTAGTGGTGGTATCTAATGACACAATTGTTGGATCCCACTAGCCATCATGACTAATTAACATGGAGTCTTTCCGCTTTTAAATAAGCTACATTAGAGATGAATACCATGAGAAAAACCATGGGTTCTCATAAAGTTGAAGTTCGAAAACCACTAATAACTTGACTAAGTCAAGTTTACCTAAACAACCCTAACAAGAAACCTAAAAATAAACAATTAAGATGCATAAAATGAAGAAGAAATCAAAATACACTGATATGGCGATTTATTCCAGTTGTTCAATGGGGATTTTTGGGGAATTTAGTGCAGCAGGTAACTAGAAGAGGATCTTGGCTAGTTGCTGGTGAAAAACCCACCTCAAATATGCCATTGTTTTGGTAGTCTCCGACCTGTTTAGCTTCCAAAAACTGACGGAGACTTAATCTGTGATGATAGCCAATAAACCAGACGTTGTGATCTATTGGGGAATTTGGGATCTTTTTCCGATACCGACAACTTCGGTGAGCACCGAGTTTAATTGGAGAAAGCAACCAGAGTGCATTGTTAGCCCCCGGTTTTGCAATAACCATTTGAATTTCAAATTCCATTCAGAAAAAATAAGCAGCAAAATACTTCGCTTTCTCACGGTCTCTAGTTAGGTGGTAAGCTTAACGCATTGCAAAATGTAGACATTTTGCTTTCTTTTACTTACGAGGAAGGTACCATAGATTAAAGATAGTGATCGCGATATTTATTAGTGTAAAATCAACCAAAGCCATATAACATAGTTAAAAATAAATTGATTTAATTCTTTTATTTTCCTTAATGGTTTTAAAAAAAATAATTTTTTTTTTAATGGTTAAGTTTCAAATTCTTAAAGTTGGGAGAAGTGTTCACTTCAACGTTACATATTCTCTTTCAACATTACATTCTCTCTTTTTCACAAATCTATAAACACAATATATAGCTTTTCCAAAATTTTTATTAACAACAATTTAATAATTTATTGATTATAGAAATGTTCATGCTAAAATATTTATGGTTTTTTTGGTGGTATAAATGAACATTTTCAAAATTATTTTTAAATTTATTTTTTTTAATTAAATATAATGTAAATTAAAAATTTGAAATTAATTTATTTAAATTTAAAAAGTGGAATAATTAAATTGTAAATTATATTGCTAGAATAATTAAATTGTGAATTAGATAAAGTTATATTTTAAAATTTTGATTGAGTAGTTATATTTGAGTATAATTATGGAATTTGAATGTTTTTTGTTTTTGTTTTTTGAATTTAAGATATTTTTAAAATTATGATTTTAAGGTAATTATTAAGCACACAGTTGTAAATTAATATTGATTTATTAGTTTTCTATTTTATTTATTGGATAAGAATAATGTAATATTCAATAGAGGGGATGAAAATGTAGTATGTCAATCATGGTGCTTAATATTTATCTTGCTTATAGTTATTTGGTTAAGATGAAGTGGAATCATGGAAAATTAAATGGTGATTCGATTAAAAGCAAATTGATTATATAAAATTAAAGCGATAAATTTAAAAGTTTTGTATTCATGTGAGAAAGAAGATATTTGGTTTCTAAAAATGAAAAATTAAACATACTAATTTTTTTATTTTTTATTTTTAGAAAATTCTCATATTTGAAATGAGTTATTTTATTTTATTAGAATGAAAATTTTGTAATTATATGCAAATCTGCAAATGGATCACGACAAATACATCTGGTAGTACATAGATATATTTTCAAAATAATTTTGTGAACCCTCTCATCCAACAAAATTACAATTTCTTCTACATCACGGAGTACATAGATATATCTTCAAAAAAATTATGTGAGCCTTCTTATCGAGCAAAATTACAAATTTTTCTAGAGGGATCCTAAACTAGACAACAAGAAAGGTTTTATAGGTATATACTGTACAAAACTCACCCACCAAAAAAAAAATTTACATGTCATACGATAAGTGATTGATAATGAAATCCTTCATAATTGTGCAATGTCAATCCATTTAGCTCTAAGGAATAGGAGAGGGCCTGATTCAACCATTGATTTTTAAATTTCCCAATCTTAATTTACACCCTTCATTAGCACATAAGTACACATCTTTATTGAGATCACAGAGAACATGGAAATATGCTAATGAAGAGAACCATTCCTAATTCTTTTCATAAGACTTTGTAATTTTGACCCTCTAATAGAAGCCCTTTACCAAATGTTGAATAAGAAAGAGGGATTATCCCAAAATAGTGAGAGAAACTATACAATGTTCTTTCGTTAATTGAATCCCCTAATAGATGGAATAATCTTCAGCTTAGTTGTTTTTCATGCATGCGAAGCCCGATGAATACTCTACAACTTTAACTTCCTTATGACCATAAACCACCCTTCCCCCTCCTGCCACCTCTATCTTTAAAATGAGTTTTAATCTTTATTAAAACTACAATTTTGAGATGATATTATTGTTATTTTTTATAAAGAAATGGTATCAATGTCCTCAAATATCCTTGATGTGATTATATTATTTCATCTTATAATTTAGTGTTTTTTAATTACATAAATTCAAAATATGATGATAATGATCATTATTAATGTCCATTGAGACCATAATTGGTTTAAGAAACCTTTTAAAAAGTGAAAATTACTTAAATTTCTTTATACTAAAAAAGAAATAAGAGAAGTACTATAAGATTACCTAGTTTTGATGACTTATGGAGTTAGGAAGGTCACTATTGTAATAAAAGTTTTGAAATTGAGTTCTAATTTGAATATACATAAGAGAAAGTGTCTTTTCTTTCAACTTCTTAGTGTCATAAAGATGATAGATTCTTGCATTCAAGGGTGTTTTGGGAATTGCCTCATGCTTCTTTAAACTATGTAACTCATGGGAGATGGTTTGTATTTTAACAACGCTGATTTTACTCTTTCTGCTAGTGAGAATTGAAAGATACTTTTGATCCTCTAAATTCTAGTTGGCCACCTCTTCATAGTACCGTAGTTTCCTTTTATTCTTTAACTCTTTATTGCACTATATATTCTCTTTAAATTTAGGTACAATAATACTTTTAATATTGTCGGTATATTAGTCCTCAAGGGGTAGCTCGATTGGTGATCGTCGTGTTATGGAGTCTTTGTGAATTATGTGATTTGAGGTTCAAATCTCCTTGACTAGCCCGATGGGCCGTGCATTATAATACATATGGCTTCACTTAGATGTATAGTGGTAGTGGTCAGAATTGATCCCATGTCATGCAAGTATGAGCCCGACCCAGTTGTCGATTCCTCCAGATACAAAAAAATACTGTTGGTATCTTGCAAAGATGGCATCTTCCTATGTTCCTCAATGGTTTAATTGAGAATGAATGTCTTCATGCCATTCTCAATTTAGCCACCAATGTTTATGGCTGGAGCTAGAAGAAATTTTGAGGAGTCTCTTCTCATCCATGTTGTCTATCTTGTTCTTGTACAATATGTACTTAACCATGGCTCCATGGATAGAGGCCTACTATGAGGACAATAAGATAAGGTGTATTGTTGTTCCCATAGGTGAATTTTACAACTAAGTATGAGGGATATGTGTTATTCCTTCCATGCTCAACCTAGAGTTGATATGTGTCCCTTAAAAAAAAACAAAATATTCTCTAAATTAAAAAACAATGTGGGCTATAATAAAAAAAATAAAATGAATATAGATGTTTGGTATTTTACTGTTAGTAAGTAAAATATTTGGATGTGCATGTGAAATAATATAATACTGTATCAAATTTAGAGAGATAAAGTTAAAATGAAAAAGAAAAAAAACTCATATTTTCACTTTTGAGTGTGAAGAAGTTGGATAACTTTTATACCTTTTAAGCATATATATATATACACGACTTAAATAAGCTATTTGAATATCCATGTTAACTAATTTATTTTTATATCAACTTGCCTATAATAAAAAACAAAAATGAATATACATATTTGGTTATTTTTAATTAAAAGTATTATAAAACACTAGTGTGAAGGAGTTGTGTTAAAATAATTTTACTTTCACTTTCAGTCAGTAAAATATTTTGATGTCCATGTGAAATAATTTAACTAGCATAGTTTCACCCTTTACAACTTTAATTTAACCAACATAGATTCATCTTAACTCTAGATGTATCAAGGGCCAAGAGGGACCAAATATCTCAAGATGCAAACTTCTTTTTGAGTGAAAAACTTGAGGAAATGTTTGCACATTGAGATATTTGATTCCTCTTTGTAACATCCTACCTATGTATAAAAAAAAATTATTTCTTTTATCTATTATGCATTAATCATTATAATAATAATAACTTGTTTTTTCCCTTGGTTCGTCACATCGTGGGCTCGTATGATTGCCGCGTTAATAAATTTTGATTGCGTTTATGATTTGGGGTTAGAATTTGAGTTGCGGGGTTGGTACAAGATCACCACGTTGGTAGCCTACGTGGTACATTCCACAGCTTCTTGTATCATTTTCGCGCGCCTTCATCGATCTCGGGTAGGCTACCCTCCATTAATGTTGAAGAGTCCCGAGGTGTCCTCCTGTCTGGTTCATGTGTGCTTGTCCTCGCCACCTGTGATGGTGTTAATGACCCTATCTACCTTACCTTGGAGGAGTCCTGATACTGCATTGGTTGCCTGTCTGCCGTTCGATCGGCGATGATTAACAGTCTTGATTGCTTGAGCTTGGCTGGAGGGTTTATTGATTGTTTTGGCGAAAGGAATAGTTCATTTGGTTATTCTCTGTCTCGGTGCTCTACTCTGTTATGGTGACCCTGTGAAAATCTTCGGCCATTTTGCCTCTAAGGCTCTAGGTGCCATATTTGTCCCACTTCCGCTCACATTATGAGAGTTCTGGAGTTTATTTGACGGGTTATTAGCATTTTGGAACAACAATGGAGAGTCCAACTTGGTCCTTAGCGGTCTTGAAGAAAGGAATACTGCCCCGACATTCCAAGGTAACCACTGTTCAACTGATGATAATGTCTTTTGAGTCTTTTTGTGTTTATTTTCCATTCCTTCCTCAGCTGAGGCAGTTCAATTCTATACAGGTCTAGTTGCGGCTTTAATGGTTACCCAGTTCACGCACAGGTAAGCCATACTTACATTTCACGGTTTTTTGTTGCTGTCGAGTTATTATAGAGGTGGCCTCTCTCATAGTTCTTGCTGTGCAAGTAATGTCTCTGGATCTGGTTTGAAACCCTGGTTCATTTGTGCATTGTCTAGGGCAACTCCCTTGCTAATCTTCTCTCCTTCCTATGCTTTCTAGGTGTGTTGGAAACCTTGTTTATGTGCCTTGGTTCAGTGAACCACTTTCTGTGACAGAAGGTTTCATGAGTTGTAATAGTTGATATTGCAGCTATGGCGAGGATGTGATGTTAATTATGAATTGTGGTAATATTTTAGGTTTTGGTCTATTTATTCTTATATGAGCCACCCCAAGGTTGATATAGCCTAGGTATTTTCCTGTGTGTTCTCATTGAACACATGACCGAAATTTTTTATAAATTTTGTATAATGTTTTTCGATCTGGACTGATTCCGACAGAATATAGTTATAACAGACCTGTTAATGAATTTTGGGTTTTTATTTATGTAAATTCCAGTTGATGTATAATCAATTGTTGAGATTTGAAATTTGGTTGATTACCGAAAGTTATTTGTTTTGTATGATTTTCTCAGTCACTTTGCAGATTATGTCATTTGTTTTAGCAAATAATTTATATATATTCGTGATAAGTATGATTAGAAATCATGGGTTTCGGTTTAAGGAACCGGGGTACATGACTTTGGATGGGTTCTTTCCGAACTCGTCTGAGGCTACAAACCCTAGGCGTATAACGAAATGTGATGCAACCATAGAATTAACATAAAGCACAAAGAAGGGTTCACCGTGTTGAATTCTCTCTACAGTTTGAGGGAAGATTTCTTGTGTAAGATTGGGGTTTGATATTTAGACATATATTTCTATATGAATATGTTCACAGTTTCGTATAATTTGTTTATTTATATTCTTGTAGAAAATTCATAGGCATTTTCTTTACTGTTTGTACACTTATATGTTTTGAGGTTAAATCGAAAATTGTCTGTAATGCTATTTTTCTTATTAACTCAGCGTTTATTGATAATTGACGATGTACAGTTCTATATGTATCTCAGTATCCATTAGGAAAGCATAAATCATCTATTTGTTTTACTATTCTACTTAGAATTTAATGGATGACTATTACCAATGCTAAATCATTTCCATACTTCCTGCTTATAGTAGACAGGTCATTCACTATTGCTATTTTATTTCTATTTACAATAAACATTTGAAATACTCTAATGATAATTATTACCATGTTAGTATCACTTATCTGTCTTTCGTTATGCATACATTAAATAATTAGAAGATCTATCCACCCAGCCTTGGAACTGGCAATTACGTCCAGATTCCCCCTCCGAGCCCTTCCACTTCTACCAATCAGGAACAACTTGGTACCTTGGGCGTCAGGACTCTGTCCAGCCTCAAGTCCCATACCTCACAACTTGTTACCTTAACTTTCTTTTCCACTGGTTAAGTTTGCCAGGTCAAGGAAGAATGCAACACAATCCTCTTTCCTTCCACCCCCCCAGGGTTTTGCCCCATTTTCCTCTTAAGGAAAAAGGGTGAAGGAACAATTTTAAATGTTCTTAGGAGTTTGTTCAACTATATCTTTGATTCTTTTAACAATATGGTCCAAAGTCTTTTAATTAATAATTAACAGTATTTGTTCTGGCTATTTAAGCCCAATATTTTTAATAGTTAAATAACATAAATGAAATTAAACTAATTCATGATGTCTCGCTGTATGTTACAACTCCCTCCCCTCGATAGGAACACTGTCCCTGGTGTTCTTCCTCTATGTAAACAGTGCAGGATAAGCTTTTCGCATGGCCTCCTCTTCTTCCCAGGTAGCCTCATGTTAAATTGGCAACTAGGGATAAACTCCATGTGGGTCATCTTATTCATGGCTGATAATATTTTTATTAGATTCCTCTCGTCGAGAGGTGTAGGATTGATCTAAAGATCATTTGATTCCGATAAGTATTTATGGAGATATGAATTTATTTTGATTATGGAATTATTATCAAGCCGACCTACAACTCATGTAGGCTCAGAAGCCCAACAGTCGCATCTATTCAAACATCAGCATTATGTATAAATACAGGAGGAATTTTCCTCATTTGCAGTCAATCATCTCATCACATCTCTCTCTCTCTCTTGCACAAAAAAGAGGCTCTTCTCTACTCCACAGAATAGAGTCTCTCTCTCACACCTAGTTTGAAGGAAGCTGCTGAAACTGAAGTTGCAACTACAGATCCAAACTTTGACCAGCATGGACCATCAAAACTCCTCTTCCAAACTGGGCTATAAGTTCATCTGGACCTCCTCTGAAGGCTGCAACTTTTTGTGGTGGAATCAAGCCGATTCGACGGTCGGTTTGCGAGATATCAACTGCCCTAGTTTGAAGGAAGTTGCTGAAACTCAAGCTGCAACTACAGATCCAAACTTTGACCAGCGTGGACCATCCAACCTCCTCTTCTAAACTACGCTGTAGGTTCATCTGGACCTCCTATGAAGGCCACAACTTTTGGTGGTGGAATCAAGCTGATCCAACGGTTGGTTTGCGAGATATCGACTGCCCTAGTTTTGATGATGAAGCCTTTAATGCTGATGTTGCTGATCTAGGGTTTGCTACTGCTGATATAAATCAGATTTATTGTACTATTTCTCTCTGTTGAATTATTGAAGATAAAAGAAGATTTGATCAAAGGGTTTCCCCACACATTGTGGGGTTTGTCCCTGGCTAGCCACCACATCTTGTGTCTCTTGTCTTGGCTTGTTTTCTGTCGATCGTTTAATGTTCTATCTGCACTTTACTTTATGTACATGTGATTTCTAATCTGTGGAATATAATAAGAAAGAGAAGTAAACTGTTATAAGCATAGAACATACCATAACTTAACATGGTATCAGAGTTGAGGTGAAGACAAAGCCCGAGCAAGAGCAAGAGCAATCACCGAAGAAAAGATTGGCAAGGCTATCCTAAAAAATTATGGGGTCCTCATCACTCTTTCCTGCTAAGGACAAGCTCCGTGAGAAATATGACTATCACGGATGGAAGTTGCCTATCGATCTAAGCCTAGAATATCAAGGAGTGTTGGACCATGTGAGAGGCAATATTGTTGAGCCTCCATCCAATGCATCCGCTGCTGCCCGGAACAAATGGAAAACCGGAGAAGTCAAAGCAAAGAATATCATCCGAGCCTCTATTGACAAACGCTTGGTGGCCTACATCTCCGACCTGGACACCTCCAAGGAAATCTACGATAATACTGGTGAGTTTATTTAAAGTTAATGATGCAAATCAAGTCTTGTTTCTTAGAAATAAGCTGAAGGAAATTAAGAAGGGAAAAGATGAGAGTATGCAAGCATACTTCTTAAGAATCACCGAGATCAGGAATGATCTCCTATCTATTGGGGAGACTATTACTGATAGGGAAATGGCACTCACGACTCTTGGAGGATTACCATCCAAATGGTACATGTTCAGGACTACTCTTCTGAACAATAATGTAATCCCTAGTTTCGAGGAATTAATGGCTAGATGCCTTCAAGAAGGAAAGGGGGATGTTACATTTGCAATAAAGTAGGTCACTATGCAAGGGAGTTCCCTGACAGAAGGGACTCTCACCGGGACGATGATCAAAATCCCTCTCATGGCAAATCTAATAGCAGAGGTAAAAGAAGTGCTGGAAATCAAGGAAGAGGAAAACCATTCAAGAAGGCTAGAAATTCAGATGTATTATATGTACCTGACCTCAAAAAGAACCTGGTGTCCATCTCAGCAATGGAAGACAAGGTAACCTTCAGCGATGGCAAGAGGTTGGCTTTAAGATGGAGACTACAATACTCCTAAACAGAATGGTGTGGCGGAAAGAAAGAACCGTATAATTGTGGAAGTTGTTTGTGCCATGCTCCATGATCAAAGACTTTCGAAGTTTCTATGGACCGTAGCTGCAAACACTGCCGTATATGTACAAAACCGATGCCTTCATCAAGCATTGGGTTCCAAGACTCCTAAAGAAATGTTCACTGGTAAGAAACCTGACGTATCTCATTTTAGAATATTTGGAATCCCTGTATATTTTCATGTGCTGAAAGACAAAAGGATCAATAGGTTCCACATCTCTCTTCTAAGTTAAAAAATGGTGAAGTCGAAGCAGAGCATATTATCAGAATGGCGTAGTGGAAGTTTCTGATGAACCATCTAAACATCACTTCATTGGGAAGTTTGGATCTAAGGGTGGAAGGAAAGGTGGATGCCTTGGTTGCAATAAGTTCGGCCATTATGAGAAGGAGTATCCAAATGGCAGGGACACATCACTTGATGATCTTTCCTGGGACATCTTCAAAAGAATGACAGGTAATGTAGTTCATCAAGGAAAAATGGTCGACTCTTCAAAGAAAGCAAGGAACCCCAGGTATGAAGAATCAAATATTGTTTCTGATAAGATAAAGAAGTGTTATCTTGTATTGGCCCTCTCCTTTAGATTCTTTGGGAATCTGGCATATTGATTGTAGTGCTTCAAGGCACTTCATCGGATAGAAGGGTGCACTCTCTAATTTGGTAGAGATGGAAACAATCGTGGGATTACACTTGGAGCCGATGCCACCTATCCCGAAAAGGGAATGGAAGTCAAAGGTTTTATGGTGGCATTCGTCAATGGAAAGGTACGTGTTTGAAAATTGAATTTTCGAAGATGTTTTTGAGTTCAGGGTTGTAGGAAGTCCACTAGGGACCATGTCCATTAACACATAGCACTGGAGGTCTATGAGTTAGATGGTGACTGGGAAGCCTGAATTCAAAAGAAGCATGAAAGTACATGTCTGAGAGTAACGAAGGAAAATCTTACAAGGGGACCATTTCCCTCAGGTAGCAGGGCCACAATTTTGGAACAACCTGTGGAGTTTGAGATTCATGAACGGCAATCTCATGTATACAGGTGGAAGAAAGCCCCCTATGGCTTGAAGAAAAACACCCTGGGTGTAGTATGAGAGGATTGATAGCTATTTGATGAAGCTGAGATTCACTAGGAGTGAAACTGATCCAAACCACTACTGGAAGGTTGTGGATGATAGACCTCTCATACGACACCTTATGCGAACGGACTATTTCTGACAAGTGCAGACCCTCTCATTTGCAGAAGTAAGAGGGAGTTGGATTCCAGACATATGTTTTACAGTTAGCATGGTGAGCTCATATTTGGTTGAGTCTCACTGTATTGGTGCCAAGAATCTTCTGAGACATCTTCGGGGCACAATCTATCATGTATTGAGATACACTGCCGGAAATATGAAAACTGCATGATTATTTGAATGCTGACTGGGTAGGCAGTGTGAAGGATCACTAGAGCACTTCTCAGTGCTGGTTCTATTTGGATTCTGCTTCAATGTGATGGGTGAGTAGGAATCAGAAATCGATTATTATAAGTACCACCGAGACCAGATACATAACTACGAGTATGACCTCGTATGAAGTTGCCTGGTTGTGGAAACTCTTCAGTAAGCACGCATGATGAATGCCACTGTGATTCTCTATGACAACCAGAGATGGGATTCGAGTATTGAGGAATATCGTATTTAATGTTTTCTCCAGCAGATAGACATCAGATACTGCCTTATTTGGGATATGGTAAGTCGATAAGCAAGGAGGCTCCATCGCACTGAGATGATGTACAGGTCGCTACACTTTGTTAGAGCCCCGGGGAAAGATCATATTTGTGATTTTCCTGAACGACTTGGAGTCGTCAAAAGACTCTTGTAAAAGGGTTCTGCATGTTGCATACATTGAGCTCTGGGAGCTCCAGGGGCTTGCAGTTCCTACTGGAGCAACATACGACCATAGGGTGACTCACCCTCCCTTGGTGGTGCACATTGTGGACAAAATGATTCACTCTCTTGTGGGACAAGATGATTCACTCTCTTGTGAGACAGGATGATTCACTCTCTTGTGGACAGGATGATTTGCTCTCCTGTGAACAAGATGATTCGCTCTCTTGTGGGACAAGATGATTTGCTCTCTTGTGAGACAGGATGATTGCTTTCCTGTGGACAGGATGATTCACTCTCCTGTGAACAAGATGATTCGCTCTCTTGTGGGACAAGATGATTCACTCTCTTGTGAGACAGGATGATTCGCTCTCCTGTGGACAAGATGATTTGCTCTCTTGTGGACAAGATGATTCGCTCCCCTGTGGACAAGATGATTCACTCTATTGTGGGACAAGATGATTCACTCTCTTGTAAGACAAGATGATTCGCTCTCTTGTGGACAGGATGATTCGCTCTCCTGTGGACACGATGATTCGCTCTCTTGTGGGACAAGATGATTCGCTCTCTTGTGGGACAGGATGATTCGCTCTCTTGTGGGACAGGATGATTCACTCTCCTATGTAGCAGGATGATTGGTTCTCCTGTGAGGTTTGGATGATGTGTTCTCCATGACGATTATGTAGTAGGATGATTAGTTCTCTTGTGAGGCCTAGATGATGTGTTCTCCATGGCGCTTGTGTAGCAGGATGATTAGTTCTCCTGTGAGGATGGGATTGATTAAGTTCTCCTGTTGAGGCATCCTACCCATGTAGTCCGGGACTCATGGGAAGTACCTCTCATCTGATCAATGAGCAGGGAAATAAAGTTAGGGACCATAATAGTACAGATGGACGCATCGCTGTATCTACCATACTCCCTACACTAGGATGACCTTCATTGATCTGGGATCAATGATACTAGTCTGGGACTAGTGGTAGGAGTTGTACCCACTATGACGCTGACTTCGGGTTGTTTGAGACTGGTCTGGGACTAGTGGTACATACTCTGAGACTGACCTTGGGTCAGTGCAGTACTGGTCTGGGACCAGTGAGAGTGGTACATACTATGATGCTAACTTTGGGTCAGTTGAGACTGGTCTGGGACCAGCGGCACACTCTCTGAGACTGCGATACTGGTCTGGGACCAGTGGTAGGAGTGGTACATACTATGACGCTGACTTCGGGTCAGTTGAGACTAGTCTGGGACCAGTGGTACGCACTTTGAGACTGACTTTGAGTCAGTGGAGGATGATACTAGTCTGGGACTAGTGGTAGGAGTTGTACTCACTATGACGCTGACTTCAGGTCAATTGAGACTGGTCTAGGACCAGTGGTACATACTCTGAGACTGACTTTTAGTCAGTATGATGCATCCTTGATCATTTCTTCTTCTTCATAATTCGGAAAAAAGCAGAGCAGAACAGAATAAAGCAAAGCAGAGCAAAATAGAGCAGAGCAGTACAGATCGGTACAAGGCAGAACAAGACAAAGCAGAATAGGCAGAATAGAGCAGAGCGGGGCAAGGGTCAAGCTGTATAGGGTAGTGCATTTGATGGATGAATAGTAGCGACCGACAGACAGATTGCAGATGGAGTTCCCTAGTTGAGAGGGAGTGTTAAATTGGAAACTAGGGCCAAACTCCATGTGGGTCATCTTATTCATGGATGATAATATTTTTATTAGATTCCTCTCATCGAGAGGTGTAGGATTGATCTAAACATCATCTCATTCCGATAAGTATTTATGGAGATATGAATTTATTTTGATTATGGAATTATTATCAAGCCGACCTACAACTCATGTAGGCTCAGAAGCCCAACAGTCGCATCTATTCAAACATCAGCGTTGTGTATAAATACAGGAGGAATTTTCCTTGTACTCACTCATCTCATCACATCTCTTTCTCTCTCCTGCGTAGAAAAGAGGCTCTTCTCTACTGCGCAGAAAAGAGTCTCTTTCTCACACCTAGTTTGAAGGAAGCTACTGAAACTGAAGCTGCAATTGCAGATCCAAACTTTGACCAGCATGGACTATCAAACCTCCTCTTCTGAACTATGTTGTAGTTTCATTTGGACCTCCTCTGAAGGCCGCAACTTTTGGTGGTGGAATCAAGCCGATCCGACGGTCGGTTTGCGAGATATCGATTGCCCTAGTTTGAAGGAAGCTACTGAAACTAAAGCTGCAACTGCAGATCCAAAATTTGGCCAGCATGGACCATCAAACCTCCTCTTATAAATTGTGCTATAGGTTCATCTGGACCTCGTCTGAAGGTCGCAACTTTTGGTGGTGGAATCAAGCCGATCCGACGACCAGTTTGCGAGATATCAACTGCCCTAGTTTTGATGATGAAGTCGCTAATGCTAATGCTGCTGATCTAGGGTTTGCTACTGTTGATATAAATCAGATTTATTGTACTATTTCTCTCTGCTAAATTATTGAAGATAAAAGAAGATTTGATCAAAGGGTTTCCCCACACATTGTGGGGTTTGTTCCTGGCTAGCCGCCACATCTTGTGTCTCTTGTCTTGGCTTGTTTTCTATTGATCGTTTAATGTTCTATCTGCACTTTACTTTATGTACATGTGATTTCTAATCTGTGGAATATAATAAGAAAGAGAAGTAAACTGTTATAAGCATAGAACATACCATAACTTAACACCTCATCCGAGCCAAAGTGATTCCACTGCACTTTAACTTGGATGATGGCTCACCTCTACAAGGTGGTTTCTCTCTGATCGAGGATACGAAGAGGCTCTGCCAGAAATTCTCCCTTGGGTTCTACTTACACATTTATAATATGTTGTCAGAACATTCCAAAACAACAATTCTTTAATCATATTGCTTTCTATTTATCATTACCTGAATATTTTCCCAGTTAATAATATGTCGAAGGTCGTAAATATACTTTTTAAACAAGGACACATGAAAGACATTGTGTTCTTGGATGTGGCCTGGTAGTGCTAGTTTATATGCCATGGGCCCAATCCGTTCCAAAATTTGGAAAGGCCCATAGTATCATGGTGTCAATTTTGCACAACCTTTCCATTGCAAGGTTCTCTTCTGAGGTTTCACCTTTAGATACACGTGATCACCCAACTGGAATTCTTTATGAGTTCTCTTCTTGTCTGCATACAATTTTTTCCTATCTTGTGTCGCCTTTAAGTTTTGGCGAACCTTCTTAACGGTAGCCTCCATTTCCGCTAGCATGTCGGGACCCAATGCTAATTTATTATCTGGACTATTCCAGTTTGTGGGTACCCGACACTTTCTTCTATAAAGTACTTCGAAAGGACTCATACCCAAAGATTCGTGATGCCCGTTATTGTAGGCGAATTCTACCAAGTGGAGGTAATCTTCCCACTTCTGTGGTTGTTGCATTACAAACATTCACAACATATCCTCCAGAACTTGATTTACTCGCTCTGTCTGACCATATGTCTATGAATGGTAAGCAGTACTGAAATGGATTTGGGTACCCAGTCCTGCAAAGAGAGTTTTCCAAAAAGCGGATGTAAATTTTACATCCCTATCAGAGATCACCACTCGGGGTATCCCGTGTAGGCGGAAGATTTCTCTCATAAATATGTCTGCAATCTCTACCGTTTTATAGGTGGATTTTATAGGAATGAAATGAGCAGTCTTGCTCAGCTTGTCTATAACCACCATGATTGAGTCGTGTTGCTTTCTGGTACGAGGTAATCCCATAATAAAATCTAGAGTGATGGTCTCCCATTTCCATTCCAGAATGGGTAGTAGTTGCAATAGACCCGCAGGATGCTGATGTTCTACTTTCACCAATTGGCACTCTAAGCACTTGGATAAATATTCAGCCACATCTTTTCGTAAACCAGGCCAGAAATAGCTTTTCTTAGTGGCAGAATATAATTTCTGGTATCTTGGGTGGGCGGCATAAGGTTTCCTATGAAACTCATATAATATCATGTGCTTCATGGAAATCTGATTAGGAATGTAAATTCAATTTCTGAATGTTAACATTTTATCAGAATTGATTGCATACTCACATTGCTTCCCTCTTTCTTGAGATTCTGAAGCTTGCTACCATAAGAATGCTTATTCTGGATCCTTGAGGGAGGCTTCTCAGATAACCCTTGGTAGGTTAGATTGTGCTTGACTAAAATGTAGTTCATAGATGCAATGTAATTTTCTACTTAAAGCATCAGCTACTTGATTTTCTTTTCCTTTGATGTGTTTCAAGTCAAAATCAAATTCACTTAGGAATGTGGTCCATCTGGCCTAGCGTGAATTTAAATTAGATTGATTAAAGAAATTTGTCAAACCTCTATGGTCAATTAACAACAGAAATTTGTTCCCAAAATGGTAGTGTCGCCACATCTTTACTGCACGCACTACCGCGATCAACTCCAGATCATAGGCAAAGTAGCGCTACTCATAATCCTTCAGTTTTCGTGACTCATAAGCAATGAGTCACGAGCAGTTGTAAGTAGTTGTTTTAGCTGCTAAAAACTTTGTTGGCATTTTGTTGTCCAGTGGAAAGCTCGTCCCTTTTTCTGAAGCGAAGTCACTAGGAAGGCAATTGGCAATAATACCCTGCCAAGCCTAAGAAGGATCTTATGGTTGCCACGTTTTTTGGTGCGGTCCATTCCATAATAGTTTTGATTTTCTCTAGATCCACTGTTATCCCTTCTGCTGATATAACATGGCCTAGGTACTAGATTTGATCTTTGTAAAAACCGCACTTGCTAAACTTCGTGTACAACTAGTTTTCTCACAAAATATGTAGTATCATTCTCAAGTGCTGCTCATGTTCCTCTTGGTTTTTAGAGTATATTAGTATATCGACGATAAAAATCAATACAAATTTATCTAGAAATGGTTGGAAAATACCGTGCATTAGGATCATGAATGTGGCTGGTGCATTGGTAAGGCCAAAAGGCAGTACCACGAACTCGTAATGTCCATAGCAAGTTTGGAATGCGGGTTTACAAATGTCTTCATCCTTTATTATGATTTGGTGGTATCCGGACCATAAATCTATTTTTGAGAACACACTAGCTCCCTGCACTTGTTCAAATAAGTCATTGATGCGAGGTAGAGGATATTTGTTCTTAATGGTCAACTTATTCAACTAATGATAGTCAATGCATACTCGTAAGGTTCCATCCTTTTTGTGTACAGATAACACTTAGGCTCCCAAAGGAGACACACTTGAGCATATGTCACCTTTATCTAACAACTCCTGCAGCTACATTTTAAGTTTAGTCAACACTGGAACACTCATACGATAAGGGGCTTTCGAAACAGGCGCTGCTCCGGGCACTAGCTCAATGGTAAAATTGATGTCTCACCTTGGTTGTAATCCTGGAATAGATTCAGGGAATACGTTTAAGAAATCCTGGACTACAGGGATATTCTCCAAAGAGGTCATTTTATTTTTATCATTGTTGTACCCTACCCGGACATCATAAATCTGGCACCGTTTTCTTATACATTTTCTGAGATGATTGGCTGTAATAGGGTGCAACTTCATATTTTTCTTAATTCCCTGAATTTCCTTCCACTGTCCTGACTCAGTAAGATAACTTCTGGGATTTTCTTTGCAATCCACCGGGGACCATCGACCTTCTAACCAGTCCATCCCTATTAATACATCATATGAGCCTAGGGGAAGAATATTCAGATTGACCTGGATAGGCTGTCCATTTTAGCTGACACCTTTCTTTTGGTTCCAGTAACTAGTTGAACTAGCCACGACTGTTTATATTTATTTCTTTGTAGTTGGCGTCTTTCTACCACTTTAGGACTAATGTAACTCAGGCTAGCTCCCAGATCAAATAAAACAGAAACAGATTGATCATCAATCATATCTTCACATTCGATCATGGTGGGCTGATATTGCGCTTGATGATCATCCAAGGAAACATTAATCATGGGCATGCTCCTTGCGATATCCCCTACCATAGAGGCCCCTTGCATGTTAGAAAGTTGCTCAGTTTGAGCTTTGTGTGGGAAATTTTTCTAATAATGCATTTCTCTGCATCCCCAACATTGTAGTGGAAGTTTTGATGGCTGTTTAGTAACAATTCTACTAATTCCTTTAGGTTGTCTATTCTCAGTGAATATCTAAGTTCTGGGTGGGTTTCTCGCAAACTTTCCGAAAGTCCTTTGCTGATTGTTTCTGCCATGTATGGTTTTCTGATGTCTGTTTGGTGGAAAATTCCTCATTTTCTTGGCAAAAACTCCTTTAGATCCCTCATTTCTCTGCTTCATCTACTGATAACAGATGCGAGCCTTCCGGACTGCATTGTCCATGGTTTTGGGATAGTCAAATTCTAGTTTTTCTTTCATGAAGTTGGGCAAACTGCTAATAAACCGCTGGATCTTAGCTTTTTCTTCTTGCATATATGGGATATATCGCAACAGAGAAGTAAAGCGTGCTACATATTCATCCATGGTCAGGGTTCCCAGTCTTAACTCATGGAACTCTTTTTCATTTTTGTCATAATAACGTTTTGTTAAATATTTATCTTTAAAGTGTTTCTGTAATTCTTGCCATGTTACTTGTTCTTCATCAATCTTTCTTACAGTTTTAATTTCTTCCCACTAGAGGGTGGATTTTCTACGTAATTGGTAAACTGCCATCCTTGCTTTAAGTTTTTCATTATATTCATAAATATGGAAGTATTTACCCATCTCTATTAGCCAAGCTTCCGCTGCTTCTTTTGACTCTCCTTCGAATAGTGAGGGTCTAATTTTTTTGAGCTCACCTTGTAATTCTATCTTTGGCCTTTTTGGCTTTCTTTGGTCAAAAATGTTATCTGAACACCCTTCATCTTCTTCTTTGTGACCTTCTGCGGATTTTGCATGATCTTCCTCATTATGAGCAGTTGGGGTCTTTTCTCTATTTTCTGTACTGGGGTCTGGTCCTCTCTGATTTTTCCAATCTGACAAACTTTTAAGAATCTTCTCCTACTCCTATCTTAATCATTCATTTTCCATTCTGAGATTCATCATCTCTGCTCGAAGCTGCTGTACTGTCTCAAGTAAGGCAGCGTTAGCCTGTCTCAATTCTTCTCCCAATTGCACCCATAGTTTTGGGTTGGCCTCTACATAAGGCACCTCCGGCTGGCTCGACGATCTGGGGCTCCTATGCATTTTATCCTTGATGCTAATTCACCTTCTTTGTTCATAATCAACCAAAACTCAGTTTATTTTATTTCATATATATATAGAAATATCACAACTTAATTGACTGTTAGAATAACCCAGAGGTCTCAGTATTCAAGGCTGGGATCTAATACCATTTGTAACATCTTACCTATGTATAATTTATTTATTTATTTATTTTTTTCCTATTATGCATTAATCATTATAATAATAATATCTACCCACTTTCGCTCACATTATGTTGTTAGGTATTTTCTTCTGTTGATGGTAGGTTGTGAGAGTCTGGAGTTTATTTGATGGGTTATTGGCATTTTAGAAAAAAATGGAGAGTCCAACTTGGTCCTTAGCAGTCTTGAAGAAAGGAATACTGCCCCGACATTCTGAGGTAACCACTGTTCAACTAATGATAATGTTTTTTGAGTCCTTTTGTGTTTATTTTCCATTCCTTCCTCGGTTAAGGCAGTCTAGTTCCGTACAGGTCTGGTTGTGGCTTCAATGGTTACATAGCTCACGCACAGGTTAGCCATACTTACATTTCACGGTTTTTCGTTGCTGTCGAGTTATTATAGAGGTGGCCTCTCTCATAGTTCTTGCTGTGTAGGTAATGTCTCTGGATCTGGTTCGAAACCCTCGTTTGATTTGTGCATTGTCGAGGGTGACTCCCTTGCTAATCTCCGCTCCTTCCTACACTTTCCAAGTGTGTTGGAAACCTCGTTTATGTGCCTTGGTTCAGTGAACCACTTTCTGTGACAGAGGGTTTCATGAGTTGTAATAGTTGATATTGCGGCTACGACTAGGATGTGCTATTAATTATGAATTGTGGTAATATTTGAGGTTTTGGTTTATTTATGCTTATATGAGCCACCCCAGGGTTGATATAGCTCAGGTCTTTTCCTGCATGTTCTCATCGAACACATGACATAAATTTTTTATAAATTTTGTATAATGTTTTTCGAACTAGACTGATTTCGATGGAATATAGTTATAACAAACCTGTTAATGAATTTTGGGTTTTTATTTATGTAAATTCCAGTTTCTGTATAATCATTTGTTGAGCTTTGAAATTTGGTTGATTACAGAAGGTTATTTCTTTTGCATGATTTTCTCAGACGCTTTGCAGATTATGCCATTCATTTTAGTAGATAATTTATATATATTCGTGATAAGTATGATTAGAAATCATGGGTTTCGGTTTAAGCAACTGGGATACACGACTTTGGATGGGTTCTTTCCAAACTCGTCTGAGGCTACAAACCCTAGGTGTATAACAAAATGTGATGCAACCATAGAATTAACCGAATGCATAAAGAAGGGTTCACCGTGTTGACTTCTCTCTATATTTTTGGGAATATTTCCTATGTATGATGGAGGTATGATATTTAGATATATATTGCTATATGAATATGTTCATAGTTTCGTATAATTTGTTTATTTATATTCTTGCAGAAAACTAATAGGCATTTGCTTTACTGTTTGTACACTTATATGTTTTCAGGTTAAATCGACAATTGTCTGTAACGCTATTTTGCTTATTAACTCAACATTTATTGTTAATTGACAGTGTACAGTTCTATATATATATATCAATATCCATTAGGAAAGCATACATCATCTATTTGTTTTACTATTCTACTAAGAAATTAATGGATGACTGTTACCAATGCTAAATCATTTCCATACTTTCTGCTTATAGTAGATAGGTCATTCACTATTGCTATTTTATTTCTATTTACAGTAAACATTCGAACTACTCTACTGATAATGATTACCATGTTAGTATCACTTATCTGTATTTCATTATGCATACATTAAATAATTGGAAGATCTCTCCACCCAGCCTTGGAACTGGAAATTACGTCCAGATTCCCCCTCCGAGCCCTTCCACTTCTGCCAATCAGGAACAACTGGGTACCTTGGGCGTCAAGACCTTGTCTAGCCTCAAGTCCTATACCTCACAACTTGTTACCTTAACTTTCTTTCCCACTGGTTAAGTTCGCCAGCTCAAGGAAGAATGCAACACAATCCTCTTTCCTTCCACCCCCCAGGGTTCTGCCCTCTTTTCCTCTTAAGGAAAAAGGGTGAAGGAACAATTGTAACTATTCTCAGAAGTTTGTTCAACTGTTTCTTTGATTCTTTTAACAATCTGGTCCAAAGTCTTTTAATTAATAATTAACAATATTTGTTATGGCTATTTAAGCCCAATAGTTTTAATAGTTAAATAACATAAATGAAATTAAACTTGGTAAAAACAATTCATGATGTCTCACTGTATGTTACACTCTCATGGCTTGGTAGATCCTTAGTTAAGAAGGATATGTGTTGGTTCTTAATAATATTATTTATATTATTTAAATTTCACATCTCCATATATAAAGGAATTCTCATTTTTTATTTTGTTAAAACCTTGATTTAATTTCTATGGAATATGCGCTTAATATATTTAGTAGCAGTGAGGATAGAGGGTTTAGATATACTAAATTTAAATAAAATAATATATTTAGTAGCAGTAAGGATAGAGGGTTTAGATGTACTAAATTTAAATAAAAAATATTTTGATCGTGAAATGACTTGTGATTTTTGAGCATGTAGTATTGATAGGCCATGGTATTGGCCCATGGTATTGTAACAAAGCCTATTCACAAGTTAATAATATCCATGCCAAAGTGGGGCTAAATATCCAAGGTTAAGAGTTTATTGTAAGTATTAAGTTTTTATGTGTTTATTAATTAATTTAAAATTGTTCACGGAATCATTATTTTAATTTGTATGGAAAACTATATCTTAATTTATAGTTACTATTTATATGTTATATATTTTAATGTGATATATAAATTATAATTTTCTTTTATTTAAAACATTGTTCGTAATTTAATTAATAAAAACAATCACATTATAACAAATTGAATCTTATTATTTTTATTACTTTTAATTTTTTATTATTAATTGAGCCAACATTTAAATGTTACATTCATTTACAAAATTTGCTAGAACATCTTCCCCTTGTCTCTATATTACTTTTAACCTTTTATTATTTTTTAATTGAGCTGACATGTAAATTTTTACAAACAAACATCTACACTACTACAACATCGCTTCCATACTAGGTTGTAGAGGCACACTTATCAATAATTATTAGGTGTCCATGATAGTAGTATTCATATATCAAGAGTTAATATTTATGTCCAAGTTAGTTATGCTCTTTTAATTAATTTACCTTTGTCCCGAGGATGAACCACAATAGTTGGTTTTAAATGTCGACCAAATCGTAATGATGTGATTAATCCAAAGGACATTATTATTCATGATATGGATCACAAAAGTCTAAGATCTAACATAATTTACCTCAAATTAATTAATTAAAAAAAAATGTCATATCCCCCCACGATGAATGTCAAATCCTGCACCTTGTCGTAGTCATAATGCAGACAAATGGTATCAATGGCCACCTGACCTGTCAAGTATTCCTTGTTATGTACTGGCACATATCGTAAATTCTCATTGAAGGGGAAATTTATCATGCCTCAGGTGGAATTACACCTTTGCTTGTCTGACTTGTTGGTTATTGATTATAATTAATCATTATTAAGATGGGTTCTTTGCGTTTATGGAAAGAGGTGATGTAATGGGGTGGGCGTTACGCCCTTCCTTAGATGCACCCTTAATCATGGTTCATAGTTCCGTTTTCCTTCTATTGTGTTTAGCTATGCCTATTCTTGGCAGACATGCATTTGGTTCTAATAGTGGTTATGCATCCTTTGGTCTGTCCAACTCTCGGAGCTTATTGGTTTTCGTAGTGATGGAGAATTTGTATTTGATTTCCTTTTACGATGGATTCTCATCTTCTTGCTGTGTTCACATGGTCCCTTTGGGGTTCTAGTTGGCTCGCATGATTAATTGTAATTACTATAAGGAAATGACCCTCTAGTGGAATTTTTGCGGAAGCCCCTATAAAAATAGCCTAAAGTTCCATTTGTAGCGGAGGTGGGCGAGTGGATGTTTTATCAGATGTTTTTTTAACAGTGCATCTATAATATACAAATACACTGATGCTTTACTATTCATATAAGCATCGGTTCTTAATAGAACATGGTGCACCATGGGAGATTATTTAAAAAAAAAATGGTGCACTAAATAAAAAAGCACACCGGTGCGTATACTATTCGATAGCACCAGGAAAGGGTTAAATTTACAAAATGTCAGTCGTAAAATTCATTTTGCCTAGTCTGGTGCTATACTGTGATGATGACCCAGTTCTAAACCAATATTTGAACACCCTGGTGCATACATAGTATAGTGCACTATCGACGCGTTATTAAAATAATGGTGCACCACCTATATTATATAGTGCACTGATGCTTATATTACTCGATAACACCGGAAAAAGGTTAATTTTAAAAAATGTTAGTCCTAAAACTATTTTCACCATATCAGCGATATATCCCCTCGAAGCATTGGTGTTGTACCTATATTGAAACGCCCCAGTGCACACTTAAAAAGAGCACCACTATAGGATTTTTAATTTAAAAAAAATGCAGTGTTATATTCCCACAATGCACATGTTTTTCATGTAATAAAATGCCCCAATGTGTCCTAGGAAGAGCACCACTAGGGGGTTTTTAATTAAAAAAAACATACAGTTCTATATTCCCACCAAGCACCAGTGTGGTGCATGTATTTAAATGCCCTAGTACATCTTAAAAAGAGCACTGCTATAGGGTTTTTAATTAAAAAATGCGATGCTATATTCCCATGAAGCACTAGTGTTGTTCATGACATATTAAAATGCCTCAGTGCATCTTAGAAAGAGCATTTCTAGGGGGTTTTAATTTAAAAAAAATGTGGTGCTATAATCCCACGAAGCACTGATGCGGTTTATGTATTAAAACACCACGGTGCGTCTAACAAGAGCACAACTATAGGGTTTTAACTAAAAGAAAGTGGTGCTCTTGGAAATAATATGCACCAGTGCTGTTATAATAACTCACTAAAACATGGTTAAATTAAAAAAAAAACCCTACCCGTCTTAAATTTCATTTTTACCATTTATAGTGCTGTAGAGCCCTGAAGCACCGGTGGCACTCTTACCTCACACAAGTGCCCTGTTGTCATTACTTCTATTGCTCACCATCCTTCTATACCATGTTTAGTGCGTGGCTTTCCAATTTTTTCAAATGGTGGTATTTTTTTTTCTCATTTACATGTCAACTTTGCCTCCTGGACGACAAAATTTCCAAGTAATGTCTATTTTTTTTCCCGTGGAAAAAGTCGTAATTTTCATTATTAAAGAGAAAATTACATTTTGTAGATGTTGAGCATATGCATAAGGTAAGGCATTGCTTGTCCAAAAAGGTAATAGCAGTGATATAGTACTCCACGCAGGGAGAAAGCTATTTCAAAAAAGCAAAAAGCATTTTGGTCTCTTCGCAGAGAAAGTATTGTGCAACATAGTTCTGTGATAAACAAGTAAAAGTGTATATAAATATTTACATAAGATCAAAATATATATTTCTGACTCAAAATGAGCCTTCAGTTATGCTTCTGGTTCTATGAACGACCTATGATAGTGGTGATAGGTAACACCATCCTTGTCTTCTTATATCATCCAAATACCATCATCCCTGTGCGCTGCTTCTTTGAATAGGTGATCGGCAGCTGTGTTGCGCTCCCTGTAAATATGATGGCAAGAAAATGATTCAAAAGTCGAGATGAGTCTATGAGTATCATCCAATATATGCCTCAATGTGTATGCATTGTAGTGATATATTTTGTTTATCTAGTTGCATACTAATTTTGAGTCACCAAAGAGTTGGAGATTCATGCATTGTTTGTTCAAGGAAAAATGTATGAGGTATTTGGCAGCTAAAAGCTCAGCATAATTATTGGATCCTCTACCCAGACCCATTTGTATTTTGTAGGAATGGGTTTCTGATATGTGTAGTATGGCTCCCCCCCCGGCATCCTATCTCTTGTGCCGATCCATCACAGTAAGCCCATGGCATTGAGGTATTGATGTTTTCCGACTTGATGTTCCTGTGGGGCTGTTGTGTAGATTCTTTTGGAATAGAGTGATAGTCGGCTAAAGTTCTAGGCAGTATGGAGGGCCAGTGTGGATTCTTCTGCTGAAAAGGTAATTCAATTCCTAGCTATCCATATAGCCCAGCAGATGAGTAGTGATATGTTCCTCTCCTTGGTAGTGGCTTCCTTCCACCAGTTGTTCCAAGCATCTTTTATGTTGTCTCCGTACCACTGACATGATATGGGGAGTGATGTGAGAAGTATGTTCCATAGTTATTGTGTGGTAGGACACTCTAGAAAGAGATGGTCGTTGTCTTCACTGCAATTCCTACAAAGGTAGCACCAGAATGGACCTAAGTAAGAATGTTTCATCAAGTTTGCACCAGTTAGGATTTTGTTATGCAGAATAGACCACAATAATAGCCTTCTTCCGGGCGCTGCTTTTAGCTTCCACATAAGGTTCCACCAAGGCCCTGTGACTTGTGGCTTACAGGGCTCCATCAAAACTAGGTATCCTATCTTTGGTGCGTATGAGCCATGTTTGGAAAATGCCTAGATAAGTTCGTCACCCCCTTCAGTGATTCTGATGTGGGCCTCTGTTAAAGCATTTAGGTAGTCTCACCAATCCTGATGCCAAAGCGGAGGGATGTTTAGTGATGTCCCTAATTTCTAGGCCTGTTGGGTCAAAGAGGAATGGGAATTATCAACGATGTGGAAAATGTGAGTGATGCCATGATCAACAAGATGTGTTTTCAACTCCGTAGCTAGCCTATTGCATTACCACAGCCCACCCATGGGTCTTCTCCTATGCGAACCGGATTCCCAGATCGGATTCTCCATGTCAGTCTGTTTTGTATAAGGCTCATGGAATTTATAACAGCCTTCCATATGATGGATATGTTAGCTATAGGCCTTTGTGCTTGCCTAATCCAATCAAGTGGATTGGAGGGGGTTATATATTTAGATACATCCACCTTCGTCCATAGACTGCGATTATTGAGAAATTGCCATCTTAACTTTGTTGCCAATGCTTTGGAGAAGATATCCAATCTCTTAATCCCCCAGCCTCCCCACCACTTGGGCAATGCAAGAGATTCCCATCTGGCCCATGCGAAGACTTTCCTAGGCTATTTCCCTTTCCATAAGAACTGGAAACAAATGTTTTGTAATCTATCCAAAATCCCTCTAGGGATACAGGTCAGCGTCATCCAGTATACGGGTGTTTCTTCTAAGACAACCTTGATTAGGATTAACCTACCTGCTCTGGACAAATATTTGTGGTACCAAATGTTCAGTCATTTTTCCACCTTGGTGATTAGCCATGTCCAATCGACGATTTTGTACCCATCTAGCTTTATTCGATAACCAAGGTACCTCAGCCCTTCCTCCACAGGCAAGATAGTAAAGGCGAATCTCCTGAGCGCATATTGGGTTTCATATGGGGAGCATCCTGTGACTGTGATAGTGGATTTTGCTTCATTTAGTACCATTCCCGTGGATTTTTGGAATGTACCAAGTGAATTATGGAGAGATGTAAGGTCGCCAATGCCTCCATTGAGAAAAATGAGAACGTCATCAACAAATAACAAGTGAGTCAATATACAAGAGTCGGTAATCTTGATTCCCATGATCCTACCTTGCCTGTGGTCCTTTCTAATGATTCTGCTGAGACCCTCCATTATGAGTAGGAATAGCAGAGGGGATAGATGGCATCCCTGCCTGAGCCCTCATTCTGCATGGAAAAAAGGGGATGCCAAGCCATTGATGAATACACTATAAGAGACATTGGTTATACAGCACATGATCCACTTGATGAAGGTGTAGGGGAAGCCTAGATGAGTTAGCAAGATTCAAATGTATAGCCAGCTGACTCTATCGAAGGATTTAGATAGGTCTATCTTCATTATCATACCTTTAGTTTTTTGATCTGTACATAATGAAGAAGTTCCTAAGCAGTGCTTACCACCTCATGTATCTGTCTATTCTGTAGGAAGGAAAACTATTTAGGGGAGATGTGCATGGATAGGACAGGCCTTAGGTGGTTGGCGATTATCTTTGAAATGATTTTGTAGATGCAATTACATAATGATATAGGCCTAAAATCATTGAAAGTGGAGGGTTTGTCAACTTTAGGGATGAGAGCTATGAAAGTGGTATTGAGGCCTTCTGACATCCTCCCTCATCTACTGCAATCTTCTATGATACTTAACAAATCTGCCCCTATAATATCAAATAAGGTAATGTAAAATTCCACTGTCCACCCATTCGGCCCCGGGCTCTTATCCTTCTTTATCCACTTCAAGGTTGCTTCGAGTTCATCTAGGGAGACTTCTCTTGTAAGTTCTTGTTCTGCCTCCTGGTCTACAAATTTGGGGAAAAGCTGGGCAGTACACATCACTTCAGCCAGAGTAGCAATAGGAGGAGCCTTGTATATATCTTTAAAATGTGAGTTTTCCAGAGCTACCAATTCACGAAAGGATTGAATAGATTGTCCTTGCTCATTTTTTAGCTCCCATATTGTATTGATTGCCTTCCTCCCATTGGCATATTTGTGGTAAAATTTGGTATTGTCATCCCCTTCCTTGAGCCAGATAGCCTGAGTCCGTAGCCTCCAACTCTCTTCTCCGTCCTTCAGGATTTGGGTCCTCCTATGCATTAAAGAGGCAATTTTATCCTTTTGTTCCTAGGAGCTAATAATTCCTCCCATGCCCTCCTCGAGAGTGAAGATTTCCTCCTCTGCTGTTCTGAGCAGTTGCTCTTCTAGTTCCCTTTTTCTACGAGCCCATGCCTTGGAAATGGATTTCAATTCCTTCATGTTATGGGCAAAGTATTTCGCTATGTTCCCGTCAATACCTGGTGGGTGAGCCTTCCAAAAATCAGCCACCATCCTCATATATTTAACATCCCTTAACCAAGTGGAGTTAAATTTGAAGGGAGCCTTTGGCTTATCGATGACATCCTGGAATTCTAGATAGATAGGTCTATGATCAGATAGACCCCCCGAACCAACCCATTGTTTGATACAAGTACCTCTATTCACCAGAGGCTCTTTAATGAGGAATCCGTTGAGCCTTCTGGCCAAGCTTGTCTCGCTAGTTCTGTTATTCCTCCAAGTGGGATGGATTTTGGTAGAGGGGATGTCTATTAGATTGTGATCCTCCAGAAGATTCTCAAAGAATACAGACAGAGAATCCACCTGAGATTGTTGGCCCCATGACTTCGCATACCCTATAGAAAAATTAAAATCCCCACCCAGAATTATGTTGTCTTGCTGGAGGATTGTTGAGTTTAGTAAATTCCTCCAGTAATTGGCCCTATCATGATAGGGGCCATATACGTTCATGATTATATATCTAGCTTCAAGAGAGGGTGAAAAAATGTCTGCTCCCAGGTATCTGAGTCCCCCCCAAACACTGATCATCTTAATAAAGCGATTACAAATGCCTAGGGCTACCCCTCCAGATCTACCCGTGGCATCTAGCGAATAAAAGGACCATCTTGTTAGCCATGATTCAAGAAGGGGAGTGATGGTAGAGGCAGAGCCTAGGGTTTCTTGGAGAAAAATGATATCTACAGTTTCCAAAGCAATCAGACATCTTAGGGCTAGTCTTTTCGCAGGGCTAGACAACCCTCGGTAGTTAAAAGAGAGCATCTTCATGGAGGGGGAAGATTTAGGGTTTGCTCTGCTCTAAGAACCCAGTCAATGGTTTTTTTCTTACCCGTGGCAATCTCCTCCCCTACTTGATGCTTTGCTCCGGAGAGTGAGGAGGGGCGGCCCCGGCTTGGTTTAGGTAATGGAGGAGTAGAGTCGATACCAAAACCTATAGCATCAAGGCCCTATGAGCGTAGCCTTGAGCGGAGAGGGTATTGAGATTCAGTGCTAATAGGATGGTCGAATGACGAGATTAGAGAGGCCTCAGGAATGGATGGATGGGAAATAGTGTAAACAGGGGGAGGATGTGCTATAGGGCAGTGTTGGTTGATGGCGGGCTGCAGGGAGGGCCTGTGGGAAGGATGGGATGCCCGAGAGGGAGTGGAACAGAGAGGTACATCTGGGAAATCAAAGGCCCTAAGTTGAAAGTGAGATGTAGAAGTGCAAAGAGATTCAGATGCAGTAAAAACAAAGGAGTGAGGAGGATTAGTCATACCCATGGAAAATGCGTCCCTTATAGCTTCCCGAGCTCTCGTCAGAGGTGGGGAGGGTGGCCGAAGTGGAGCTTTCCCACGCTTCTTCTTTTCATCTTTTTCAAGTGCCTTGCCCGCTTCTGCAGGTACCTGTTGAGGCTGATCTTCAACCTCCATTGCAGTCTGAGACAGGTCTTGAGGGTTTGTAGTGCTCGGTTCTTTTTCAGGTGTCCTTTGGCCCCCATTGTTAATCAGGGGAGAATCCCTGTACACATGGCCAACCTTATGGAATCTTCGACATCTGTAAGGTACTCCTTCATAATCCAACAATCATTTCCGAGAGTATGTCCTCCATTGAATGGTGATGTGTTCCTGCAAACCCCCTCTGGTGTCCATATGCACCAGTATCCTCGCATATGCCATCTTGCCTATGGAGAGGTAGGACTTATCGTACTCCATATAAGTACCAAGGGAATTGTCGATGCGATGAAAGATTTCTTTGGACCAGAAATGTAGCGGGAGCCCTGACAGTCTAATCCAGATTGGGCCGACACTTATCTACTGTGATTCCAGGTCGAAAAGTGGTGTCCATCTCTTTAGAAGGATAGGCACATGCTTGAAATGCCAATATGATGATAAAACCCAATTCGTGTGGTTGGGCCTATCAAACCTTAACGCGAAACAACCTCTCACGAAGGTCTACACCATGGGTAGATCGGCCAAGTGTTGTCCCCAAACCTCAGAGGCCCATATCTTTAAATGGGCCGCAGTGTAATTTCGGCCACAGATTCTTCCAACCAAAACCCTATCCGCAAAATCCATTGTTTTCCCGAGCTGGATGTCTTCCTCGAGTCTAAGAATGATGTCTTCTGCTTTATTTCTGAAGCACCTGGTTTTCTTGTGAGGCCTTGCTTCCACTGTTGAGTCCTCCCAACAAAAAATACTATCCCCTGGTACGGGAGGGTCCTCATGAGGAGGGGAAGGTGTAGAAGGTAGGGCGTCCGATAAGGGAGTGATGTTCGAGAACCTGCCGGATGGGGGAGTAGATGTATGCGGCATGATCAGGGGCTCAGAGACAGCTATAGTGGATGAGCTAGGAAGTGAAAAAATGTAACCAGAAGATGAAGAGAGGGAGGTAAGATCAGCACAGTTTTTCGTATGGTTAGGGTTAAGGCAACCCGTGGCAAACCCTAGTGAGGAAGGTGACGACAAAGGAGTGGAAAGGGATGGCCAGGTTGGGGCGTCGTCCGACAGAATCACCCGGTGGTCCAAAGGCCCTGAGAACGGAGGTAGGCCAACGATAGTTTCGTTCAACTCACAGCTAAATGGGGTCGAGCCTTCCTTGGATGTATGCGGGGTCATCCAGATGGAGCCTTACACCAGTGGATCCTCTGAGTAGTCAACAAGATTGAGGTCCATTGCTGTCGGGGAATGCAGATCGCCAACTGCCTATGGTTAACCGTCGAGGGAGCAACAAAAAGGGTTGGCGAAGGTGATCAGAGCCTAAACACCGGGTGTAGAGCAGGTAGGTTAAACAACACAATAAAATGGTAAAAAGCCTTGATATGGTAGCAGATATGAGGGATATGGTAGAGCGAACCTCCCATGCCAGCAGTCTACGTGTTCCTGCATTACGCTACCAGCTGCAGAGTGGTACTGCATACATGTTACTCTACCCGTAATCACCCTCGTGCTCCATCACAATCCTTCTTGCCCTACATATTTCTTTATCCAAGTAATGTCTATGTTTCTTTGTAATTTAATTTTTTAGCGGATTAGAATTGAAAAATAGGTCCAAAAATCCACTATTTTTTTTTCTCTGTGCAGTGCATTCAATAGGTTTGAATCACACCAATAGCATTGAAACTTGTAAATTTACATGGTGCACGCAATTTGGTGCGTGAACCTAACACACCACAATGTTGTCGGTGCATTTCGTAAATTACCATGCATAGTGAAAAGCTATAAATTGTACGTTGATGCGTACATTTCTAGGTTACTTCTGGTGCATTTATATTTACGAAACACACCACACACATAATATTAAAAAAATATAGCTCGGTGCATTCGATAAATTGAACGTTTCGTACCGGTTTGAAAAGATTATACATGAGCAATGGTGCATAAGTTGTCTTGACACACCGTGTTGAAGATGCATGTATGCGAACCAAAAGCGGTGTGTCATATGTATGTATGCACTGTTGCCGGTGCTGTTATGTTTGATAAAACACCAGAGCTGGTGCATTACTGCTTTTTGGTTGTACTGGGGATGGTTTTTTTTTCTTTTTAATTGAAAGTTTTGTGTCCATATTTATAAATACATTTTCCATTTAGTAAATTTTTTTTGTTTTTTATTGATGTTTTTTTTTTATGTTTTATGTATGAGGCTGATGTATTTTATATGTCAATCATGTAGCAGAGACGTCAACAAAGGGAGAAACAATAGGAGCAAGAGTAAATGGCAGACTAATACAATGAGGTCCGTCCATGGGAGGCATAAGAGAGGGAAAGGGATTTATACCCTTTGCCTATTAGCGTAGAGACCCAAAATCTCTTGAGGAATGTAGGCCTCCTTAAGTACTACAAGGAGGCTACACCCTTGAAGGCGTACTCTAGCTTGTTGGTACATCTGATTCGTCGGTGGAATGTCCACCAACAATAATTTTTGTGTCGGTCCTGATGCATGGTATAGGCCCTTTGAGGAGGAAATATATTTTATCACTGACCTATCCAGGAGAGGGGAGGATTTTCCTGAGTTCCTTGATGCCCCCTTGGGGTTGTAGCAGAGAGTTAGCTTGTCTAATCTCAAAGATATGTTGGGGGTCATGTACTCTGTCTAGTAGATTTTTTAGGTGTGTGGTGGACAACTACAAATTACTTCTTTTGCTGCACATGATGTTAGGTGCATCTCATTATTAGTGACTACCATTATACACTATACTAGTGATGGGAAACACATTAGTTATCATATTTTGTTTTATGTTGATTATTTGATGCAGGCGCTACGATGTATCAGATGGTATGCCATTTTTTTGAGGCATTTTGTAGGGAATTAGATAAATGTTGTGTGATGATACATGGGATGATGAACTGCCCTTTCGATTCAGAGACTTTTGTTTAGTTTTTGAGAAGTTTCCAAAGAAGAGGCCTACATTTGAATGTTTCCCTCCTAGGCCGATGAATGAGGTGCGAATGTGCATATGGAGTGAGATAATGCTCAGGTGGGGCCTGCTGGAGTATTCAGCCAGGATTTCCACCCAGGCACTAGCGCTGCTAGCTAGCGAGGATGATCACATGTTTATCTTAGTGTCGTGTCCGTATGCGAGGATGGATTAGAGACATTGTCCCAACATCCTCTTCACACTGGATGAGCCTATAGGTGATATAGGTAATATTAGTGTTTTATTTAAATTAATCTAGTTTCATTTTATTGTCTTAATTAATTAGAATAAAATTTATTCTAACATGTTCTTTAACTTGTTTTATTAAATTGTTTAAAGAAATTGTCTCAAATAATTGTGTACAATATATTTTGTAGACATCAACACATTTGTTGGGGACATGCCTCCTCCCCCATTGGAGGGATTCGATGTAGAGATGGGCGAGGCCCAAGAGGGTGAGGAACATCCTCAAATGCAGAGGGGTGTGGGAATCCGGGCCCATAGGGATGGTCTCAAATTTAGGATGGACTACTATGATTGATTGTCTAGAGCTTTGTTTGCGAAGAGAGTTATCCCTACTAGGGCTTGAGACATTAGGGAATTTCCTAGGCTCCTAGAGGTCTTGAGGGACTGTATGCATGATATGATGACTCTTATGTGTCATATAGTCGGAGCTACTAGGCTACTGGTAGCGAGGAGGGATGCAAGGCATGCAAAAAATACATCACATGAGTCTTCACGTAGTTCTAGCCCATTGGACCATGATGATGAGGGTGGTGATCATGCTTTTAGTAGTACTACCCCATCAGATCATTGTCAGGGTGTTAGTGAACCTTTTTGTAGTACTACCCCATTGGATCATGGTCAAGGTGTTGGTGATCCTTCTGGTAGTACACCTTGTCATCGTTCACCTGATGATCACGTTGTAGTACTAGCAGAGGTGCCTCATGTTTCTCTTGAGAGAGTAGACTAGTCACCTTCTCCTCCACTTGATAGTTCGAATGTTGAGGTAGTACTTGACCATCCGTTGTCTTCTTTACGTCTGTGGTATCAAATATTTGATAACAGTTATTTCACTTGATGTAGTTATTTGACTTGTTTGCGTATATATATATATGGTGCATTTATTTTGTTCATGTTTATGTACTTAATTTATATGTCGGTGTTGATATGTATATTGTTAGGTCATGTTCGATATGTTCATTTAATGTGCTTGCAGATAGATGTGTATGTGATAGAAATTATTTGACATGAGATGTATATTAATTTGAGGATGTGTGTGGTGATGATGTTAGATTACAATGCTCGTGTTTTGTTAGATGTGATCACAATGATGATACCCTGCTAGATTATTAGATTTGTGTGCTAGATAATGACATTTATATGTGCTAGAGGTGTATATAATTAGATGGTGGTAGTGAATTTGAATGTGTATCTTAGATGATGTTTATGTTTGTTAGAGGTTATTACCATGATGTTTATTTTTATAAATAATATTTATTATGATTATGATTATCATGATTATGTATTGGTGAAATTATATCAAAATTTTATATATGAAATTACATACAAAATGACTTTAAAAAAAGTGCAAAGAATTTTTTATAAATTACAAAGCTTAGAATGGTAGAAACTATAATTTTATAAATTACCATAAATATTTTTCTATTGCTTAGATAGTTCATTCATATTCATTCTAACCTAATTAGTAAAATATTTCAATATCCACAAGGAAAAAATAATTAAAGATAAAATATTTTAGTTAGTTCTTAATACGATGAAAATGTGTAACTCATTCAATTTTTAATATAAAATATTAATAATAATAAATTATTCAAAAATACAATTTAAACAATGAAAAATTACACTATGGTCGATCTATATATAGAGATAGAAAACCACTATAGATCCATCTTAATCACAAATTTATCAATAAGTGAAAGAGATTAAATCTTTTGACATATACATCATTTTGGTGCTATGGTTTAAATTTATCTTTTCTTTAATAATAAATATGAGATAAATAATACAAAAATCATACTATATTAGATTTAACTTTTTGACAAATAATATATTTGATTATTTCTTAATGAACAACTCAAGAAATATTAGTTTTTCCACATACTTATCATGAGATAGTCACGAAAACACATTTTCACATTTCTCCTAGCTAGTATTACATCATGTTCACAATGATAAATATATGCCTACTTTAAATAATTTACTTATAAATACATAAAAATATATATTTACTTTACATAATCTAAATAGGAAAGAAAATGCATCACCAAGTCAATTAGAAAGCCAAACAAATGCCTCTTAATCATTATCACATTATTTAGCATTTAATTCTTATCCATAAAATATTTATTAATTCAATTTTTATTTATAATTACCATTGAATAGAAAATTCAAAACTCTTCCATTATCCATGAAGAAAAATGTAAAACCTCTCATGCATCCATGTAAGCCCATTTGTTTCTCTTATGGTCTATAAAAGGTTGTAATCAACATTTTATACATGCATACGACCTCCTTTTAATTTACATGATGTTGCAAGAATTGTAATTTAAATATAATAAACATGACTTTACCTCTCATGTCAAGAATTTAATCTTACATATTAATACACAATTTTTTCATTGTTAAAGTCCTCATAGATTTATCACTACAAGATTTATATTGATTTTGAAATAAACAAGAAGAAAAAACATGTGCACTGATTAATAAACCAATATGTATCTAAATCTTGAATAAATCTTAAATGTTGCTACCAAATTCCCTATTTTCTCATTTTTGTTATAACCTTCTCATTTTCCTATTTGAGAAGGATTGTGACCTTGAATCCTTATTATCATAGATATTGTACACCATGTTTTAAACTGCATTTATATTTATGGAGATATGTTGCATAATGAAAATAAGAGAGGTTATTTTACTATATTGAAAAACTTTGATGATGGTTGTAGTAGGCCTTTTAGTACACATATATAACACATATATGATTTTCCTTCTCCATTTTCTATCACTTTGTGAGTTATTTTAGATTGATACTCACAATGTCATTTGAGAAAGGAGATAATATGAGTATATTTAGATTGATATCTTAATAAAATATAGTTATAAATTGATAATTCATGCTTGGAATTACAATCTTTTGATCCATCATGATTTCTATCCAAATCCTATAGAAGTATACTATAAATTAGATTTAAACACATTTTTTTTTTCTAATTATAAATTACACAATTGAAAATACTTAGTTTTAAGTTTAAAAATGTTTCCACTGCAAAAAAATGTGTAAAAATGTTTGTGAAGATTACCAACTATATAAATGTCAACAAGATGAATAAAAAAACAATATAACTAGCAAAATAAAGAAAACACAAACATACAAAAATGGTATAAATGATGAAATAACACATGTAAATATCACTCTTCGTTGTCATCACCCTGATTATCTTCCTTTCTTGGCATGATAACATTGTTTTTCTCAAAAATATGTTTTGATCTAGGGTCGTGTCTTAATACGAACGCCGATCCCTACCCAACACATCTGAGTAAAAAAACACCTAGTTGCAGTGTTTAGGGAAAACATAAGGTTCCATAACTTCAAGCCACATCTTTCTAGAGTTAATAGATATCAACCCACTATCACGATATTCCTTAACATTATGCCGATCAAAGGTGTCCCACCACTTGCAACTAAAAATAACACATTGGAATGAAAAGAAGTCCACTTGAATGATCTCTTGTACCTTTCTGACGTAACCTAACGTCCCTTGTATTAGGTTTTGATCGTGGTGGCTATCATGAATAGAATGATAGAACTCGATTTCCATTCCACAGTCTTGTGTCATGCATCCATCATCGACATCCTTTGTGTGAAAATGATGTCCATATGCCCACATAGATGGGAACAAATGCGCTTATAAAAAGTGAACAAACCAAAGTGTCATGCATCTAATAACCAAAGCATAATTAAAAATATAAAATATAGATGTTATAATTCAAAGGTGCATTATGAAGTTGAAAATGTTTAGGAATAGATTATTACCAAGTTGCTGCACCCAATCCCTATGTTTAGCGCATCCTCTTAAACATGCAGGTAACAACCAGCTGTGTTTTGTTTCTCTCTAACTTGATCAACAACCCAAATTTTAGGGCATGTCATTGGAGTATTTTCTTTTAAATAATCAGGATAAGGCACACTTGTTATATGTCATTTTGTCACATTAGGAAAATGACCATCGGTTTGGATCTTTCGCTATCCATCAAAGTGTTCCAATGCATCCCCCCTGTAAGGCTAGAACCCAAAAAATCCCAAAGAGAATGAAATTCCTGGATCTTAAGGCTCAATTTTTTTTGGCTTCCTGCATAGTTCCCTAGTCCATTTCTGCACATACACAGAAGACACCATTATAGTCTGCGCAAAAGTGTGCTCTGTCTTACACTATGGCCTGCGCACATGACTCAATGCAAGTAAAAATAGAGGTAAAGTCTAGAAGATTTGTTAGTAAAATATGACGAACAACTTCGAATGGATGCCTACTCAATCCTGATCCCTCCCATCATGGAGATACTTCCTTCTCTTTGTGGATCCCCTATCCCACCATTTTTGGATCTCATCCCTTAGGAAGAGGATCCTAAACCTCCTGCTCTTGGCCTATAAATCAAACACAAACCAGAGGATTGGAGAAGACCATTGAAGGGAGGCTTATGCTGCAAAAATAAGGTTAGGAGGATTTTCATCCAAGGAGAGGTTTGAGACTGTGAGAAGATGCTTGTACATGTATTAAAAAAAATGTTGAAAGTTTACTTCCAAGTCACTCCAACTCACTCCCAATTACTTCCCAGTCACTCCCAGTATTAAGGTTTACTTCCAAGTCACTCCCAAGTACCTTTCAGCATTGCTTTTAATACCAAATGGTACATTGAGTTACCTCGTGCAATTTCAACTCTTTAGCAACAACATTTTTGACACATTTCCAACTACCAATTTGATATGACACTGTTACCGAAATGTTGACTTCCTTAAAACGATCAAAATCCACTTACATTTCTGATCATATAAATGAATGGAGGCGTAGGCGTCAATTAGTCAAAGTTTTTATTCTAGATCAAATTTTAGCTAAATGGTTTACAAAATCATTGCTTCCCGATATTACCAAGGATGTTTCTAAGGGAGGTGTTGTGAAAAAACAACAAGTAATTTCTCATGACCAGTACTTAGACTTTGTCTATACCCAATCCGACACCTTGTACAAGAAAATCCTGAATTTACCTTGCCTAATAATTTTAGATCAATTAAATTCACCTCCTACAAGATCTAATGCCGCTGATGGTGTAATTGGTTATGTCAGCCATCAGTCTAAGAGAAAAAAGAAGAGTTCTAAAAGCAATCAGACTTTGGCTATACAAGATTCACCCACTGAAAGCCTTTCTCCAGAAACTATTTCTGAAATTAATGCTGTAGAATCATTTACTGGCAAGAATCAACTATTCGGGGGTAAAAAGAAGGGGAAAGGTAAAACAAAACAAAATGCTTCTCCGAAAGAGAAACCCACTAAAAATGAACTTACTGGAAAGAAAATGAAACCTCGTTATCCTTTCCTAATCTGTAATGAAGATCATTATACAAAGGAATTCCCACATTAGGGAGAGGTGACCAAATTCATACAAGGTTCTACAACTCCTGCTATTTTGAAGGATCCTTTTCCTTCTCAAGACAAAAGAATGGTTTCACATAACTCATATTCTTCTTCCACATTGAAAAATATCATGATGATGTCTTTGCAGCAAGTTATGGTATCAACATGATCAAAAAATTATAGATCTAAGGGTCCTCTAGTAAATGGAAACAATGCTAGTCAATCTAGTCAACCTTCCAGTTCAATTCCTCCTCCTCCCTCATAACCATTACAAATTGAGAAACCAAACCCTGACTTGATGATTTGACCAACTCCCAAATATGTTCATCAAAAATCAGCTTTCAACCTACATGCTAGAGCTGCTCAGAATTATAACATTGTTGAAGACTTTTCGATGTCTCCTTCAACAATGTCAACTCTTGAGGTGCTGCAAACATGCCCAACACAAAGGAAGTTACTATTGTCAGCTATTCGAGAAATTGATCCTCAAGATTCAAATACTATTATATTTTATCTTGAAAGTCATATATCTAGACTCCCACATCAACTGACATACCAAATACCAGTGTTTGTCAAAACCAAATGATTGTTTCACATAGTTATTGACGAAGGATCTTCTACGTGTATCATGTCTATTGCTTGTTGGAAATATTTAGGTTCACAAATGATCAATTAGTCACATATAACTCTGAAAGCCTTTGATGGAAGAGGTTTTCTTCCTTATGGAATTCTAAATGACCTACCCATAGAATTAAAAGGTAAGACGACCGCAATCAAAGTTGAAGTTATTGATGCTCTATAGGAATTTACAGGGTAAGTTCCTCAGATAGAACACCAAAGGACACTGCTCACAAACATATCACAGATCAATACGCCAGTATTCTTGATGTGGTTAAAAATCTCAAAGAGGGAAATAGTTTGGGGCCTGAGACAACACAGCCACTTCAGACAATTTATTAATAAAAGAAATAAAATTTACATAAGATTCTCTCATGAATGGTCGCCTTACAAATGACCCTCCATGCTCTTTAAATAGAGATCATGGACCAATCGGGTTTTAAGCCACAGATCAATTGTCGATAATACTGAGGAGAGAATGAACCGTCGAATCACTTCATGTCTAGAACATATCGTGACCATCAGATTGTATGTTACAACAATACATAGTAAAGAAACACAATTTACCTAACTCTACACTAGACCAAGTTATACTTAACTATTTCCTATGTGTTAGAATATCCTAACATCCCCCCTTAAGAACAACTTGGGATAGGATTGAAGGATGTACAAATATGACATAATATGAGAAGGAAGGAGGCATTAGAGCCTATCTCCCCTTAGTGACAACTTCCTAAACTTCATACCATGTAACAATTTACAAGGTAAGTTCCTCAGATAGAACACCAAAGAACACCGCTCACAAATAGATCACATATCAATACGCCAATATCCTGGACATGGTTAAAACCGTCAAAGAGGGAAACATTCCACGGCCTGAGCCAACGCGGCCACTTTAGGCAATTTATTAATAAAAGAGAGAAAATTTACATAAGCTTCTATCATGAATGGTCACCTTACAAATGACCCTCCATGCTCTTTAAATAGAGATCATGGACCAATTGGATGTTAAGCCACAGATCAAGTGTCGTTAATACTAAGGATAGAATGAACCATCAGATCACTTCATGTCTAGAACATATCATGATCGTTGGATTGTAAGTTACAAAAGTACATAGTAAAGAAACACACTTTACCTAACTCTACACTAGACCAAGTTATACTTAACTATTTCCTATGTGTCAGAATATCCTAACATGCTCAACTTGATTATAACATTTTACTTGGTCAAATTTGGACCTATTCTATGTCTGCAATGGCCTCATCACTTTTCTGCATGATACTTTTCCCCATCAAGGGAGAATTGTAAAAGTATGCCAATTGTCTTACTATACTTCCAACCCTAACTCTACCAGTAGCGTACCTTTCGTTAGAAAACTAATTACTCCTTATGAGGATATTGGTGTGGGTTTACTTAAGGATTCATCAATAATGGAAAATTTTCCACTCCCTCCACCAAATTTTCCTTTTAATGTTTCCCAGGTTAACATGATCACATCAAGCACTATGGAATCTTCTGATTCGTGGATAGTGCCTTTAGAATCTGAATTGATCTCCTATAGAAACGAGATTCCTTTGAGCCCTTTTGAATTTGTTTATGAGGAAGTTTAATCATCTTTCGATCCACTACCTTTTGAAATTGATTGAGTGAATGCGATCACTAATGATTATTCTCAATTACCTTTGTTAGAACCAATTTCACTTCTTGATCCTTTCAATAATATGTTTCCAATTGATGAAAGTATTATGGAGATCATGACTTTGGATGAAATTTCATGGGATGCTTAGCATCATCGTTCATCCTTTATTCCTAACCTTGATAAAATAGATAATGATTTTTCATCAATATTTTCTCGTGAGACCATAGATAGTCCTGAATTTCCCATGTTAGTTCTTCAAGTTGAATTTGATAATAATTTGGGAAAAATATATACAATGATTGAAATTGATATCTTATTCAAAACATTAATATTTGAGAACATTCACATAGGTTCTTGATGCTCACTTGAAGAAATTCAAACGTACAAAGCCCTATTTCAAGAATTTCGTGACATTTTTTCCTGGTCCTATGAGGAAATGCTAGGAATTGACCCCAATATTGTTGTTCATGAGATTAAGACTTACCTAGATGAAAAACCTATTAGACAAAAATTACGTCCAGTTTATCCACGAAAGGCTGTTGCTATTAAAGCTGAGGTTGAAAAACTGCTTAAAGCAGGTTTTATCTACCCGAATCCCTTGACTGATTGGATTTCCAATATTGTTCTTGTTAACAAAAAGAAAGGGACCATCAGAATATGTGTAGATTATAAGGATATTAACAAGTATGTCCCAAAGACAACTATCCTACCCCGTATATAGATCAAATCATTGACGATTGTGTCAGTAATGAAATCTTTTCATTCATGGATGAATTTTCCAGATACAACCAAATCAACATAGTCCCATTCGATCAACATAAAACCATATTCATCTGTCCATGGGGGACTTTTTCTTATCGAAAAATCCCATTCAGATTAAAGAATGTCGGCGCAATCTTTCAACGGGCTATGTCTTGTGCATTTCACGATATCAAGTATATTGTACAACCCTATTTGGATGTTTTAGCATCTCATTCGCCGGGAAGATCAGCCAATGCATTTGAGAGCTATATTTATCAGGTTCTGACACTACAATATACGCTTGAACCCTCACAAATGTGTTTTTTGTTTGCAATCCAGGAGATTACTAAGATTTGTCGTATCAAAGGAAGGCATTTGTGTCGATCTTCTCATGGTAGAGGCTATTCTGAATTTGCCTTCTCCTTCCAACTTCCACCAACTCCAAAGTTTGCAAGGTGAAGTAAACTTTTTACGTCGATTCATCTAGAACTACTCTGAGCTAACTAAAGTTTTTACTCGACTGTTGAAAAAGGGCATCTCATTTACATGGGATGAAGTTGCTCAAGAAGCCTTTGATGCACTCAAACACGTGTTGACTCATACACCGTTGTTGCATCCTCCCGATTATCATCAAGATTACTTTTTGTATTTAGCTACATATGATGTCACCATTGGCATGGTTTTAGTTCAAGAAGATGAGTTGAATGATGAAAATGTGATATATTATTTGAGTATAAATCTTATGAAAACTGAAGTAAAATATTCACATGTGGAGAAATTGGCCTTGGTAGAGGTTCAAGCTATGCAAATATTTTGTCACTACATTCTCTTGCTTAAAAAACAATGATTTCCGATTGCAACCCTATGGTTTACATTCTTACGAGACAGTTTCTAGGGGGAAATTATTATAAATGGATAGTTATCCTGCAAGAATTTGATTTAGAATTCATAAAATATAAATCCAAGAAATCATTAGTGTTTGCCGAATTATTATGTGACTTTCCATATACTGAGACAGAAACTGTGGTAGAGGATTCTCTTCCAGATGAATCTCTATTTCTTATCAATACTTTAGACCCTTGGTATGGAAATACCATTGTGTATATTCAAATCCAAACTTTCAACCAAAATTGACTCGAACAAACCATTTTCGTATTCGGTACAAGTCCCAACAATACACTATTGTTAGCCATACACTTTATCGTCGTGGTGCTGATTCCATTTTCAGATGATGTTTGAATCACGAGGAAGATGAAAATACATTGAATGAATGCCATTCTGGAGCTTGTGGCAGTCATATGTGATGGTTTTCCATAGCCCAAAAGATCTTGCACACAGGGTATTTCTGGACTTCAATGTTCAAAGATTGTATAACTGCGGTAAATAAATGCCACAATTTCCAAATATATGATTGCAAAATGCATGCATCTCCATCTCCTCCTCACCCAATCATTTTTGTCGGTCCTTTTTCCAAATGGGACATCAATTTCCTTGCATGTAACCCTCACTCAGCAGGGGGGCATGAATACATTATCCTAGCAGTGGATTATTTTAGGAAATGGTCCAAGATGATGCGTGCACATAAGGATGATGACAAAACAACTACTATTTTCATATTCAATCATGTGATTGCTAAGTTCGGGGTTCCACAAGCCATTTTCATTAACCATGGTAGCCATTTTTGAAACTTTATGATGACCAAACTTACTGCGAAGCTAGGCTTCCATAATGACAATTCCACTCCATATTACTCACAAGCAAATGGGCAAGTAGAATCCGTTAACAAGGTTTTGACCACCATGATTAAATGGATTATCAAAATTCATAAATGAGCCATGATCATGATCAAATATGGAAACAAATGGATCACAATCGCCATGATAAGAAAAATCAATGATTGCATCGACATTCTCATGATCAGATGAATCAAACAGAGGGGTAGATGAAAAGTGAACAAACTCATCCTCTGTGTTTTCGGAAATGACCGATGAAAGATCAAGTGGATTTTCAACGAATAACTTATCCTCTCCATTATCGAAGGACAGACCAACATCTGGCAAGCCCTGCAAGTGATCAACAATGGGTTCATCCGTGAATGAAGACACACATACGAAATCATGGATGACAGGTTCACCAACGATGTTGAGAAAGAATAGAGGGGGCTCAGATGGAAGGGAGTCATGCTTCATCGAGATTTGATGCTCAAGCTCCCACTTATGCTCTTCGTTGATGACAACGCATGTTGGTTGTGCACACCAACTACATCAATGGCTTGTTCCTCATTCGCAACAAGTGAAGAGTCCGGAATGGACGAACACAAGACAATATCATCCAAGGGAACACCCGAGTGCGAAGATAGAGGTCATAGAACATAATTCATATGAGAACTCGAAGGACTCACAACCAAATCTGCACGAAAATTGAGTGAAGTGATGTTGGGAGGATGTGAAAGCTGAACAAGTGTGTGAGCATGATCCTCAACATCACTCGACAGTGGTGGAGCTGTTGAATGAGGGGAAGGCAGACAGTTAGTTGAGACAATGACTGCATCCACATGAGATTGCGCAGCTCCCTCACTGAAGAATGTTGAGCGAGGTTTGATCTCAAGCTTCTTCTTGGGATGGGAAGATTTCTTAAGGCAATACTTGAAGTGGTCCCAAAGATAGGCGAATTTCATTTGGATCCACAGAGCTTGAAGCTACAAGTCACGGAAGCGCTGCCAAAAATCTATAACCAATTCATGTGGAGCCTTCCATTGCTGTAATATTTTTCAGTCAAGATGGTCTGGATCAAAATGATAGAAAGTGTATTCAATGAGATAACAAAAGTGCTCAAGTGAGTGCACACTGTCAGCTGGTAGGCTGAACAACCATCGACGCGAAGACTCGAAAAGTGTGTCTGCAAGCAACAAGTTGGCCTGTTCATCAAAACACCCATCTTCCTCACAAAGCATGGAAAGAAATTCATGTAAGTACTCAGACTAGGCCACTTCTTCACCATCATACGTGTAAGTGGAAAAGAGATTGAAAAACTTCCCCGTGATGGAGACATCTTCACTGTTCGAGAAACATCGCAGAGGGAGAAGAGTGCAATAATCCATGAAAGGTATGAAAAGGTTCAAAACTGGATGAGAGGACACAGCTTGTCATCGGGCCCTCTTTCTAGTGTTAGAAATGTTGATGGTGTTGGACCAACCAACATGTCAAGGGGATCTCCCTGGTAAGAAGTCCCAATTAGACCTCAGACCGTTTGGTGTAGGAGTCCCAACGGTGGGTCGTATAGCAATGCCTTCACTGTGATTTTGAACAAAGGCAAGTAAGATAAATCTATTAGTAGCAAGGGTGTGACCGATGTGGTGAGTCAAGGAAGGTGCATGAGAGGTTCTAACACATGTGGGTTGAGATGAGTGCACCCCTTGGAAACCTGTGGCAGTACTCGGATGGAAATGGAACACATGAGCGAAGATACATCAAAAGCTAGAAAGCAAGTTAGTTGGCAATCCAAAGTGATGGTTAAACCAATCAACACATTTCAGAAAGATTCATACATGCTCATACAAAACAGTCCATATATGCGTGCATAAGAAAGAAAATACATATGTCATTTAGAGTAAACAAGACAGCTGGAATACAATACAACATATGCATGAAACATGATGGCTCTTATTATATAAAGAAGTGTAAGTTCCAGCAATACAATACATCCATGTACACCCACTAGCCCCAACAGTGGAACGTTGCAACCACATCTTCCTTCTCCTCCAAAGAGATGTACTAGCTCCGTGCAGTGGAGAAGCCAAGGCACCTTACAATACTGTCCAAGCTCTCTCCAAGATAGTCTTATCGGAAGCTTGGCTGACCAAAATCCTATACAATGAGTTACAAGGGACTATTTATAGCAAAGGGTGGGGTGGCCCTTAACCGTTCAACTACCCTCATGACTCTTGACCTACTCTATGACTGTTACGTCCAACTGTTGACCCTTGACTTACAATTGACATGACTTAACATTACAATGCACATGTATCCATGTGAACAAAATGGCTTGAGCAAGCCAAGCTAGACATCACTCTAACTTAGGCAACCATGGAAGTCCAACTCCTCAACATCCTCATGCTGATCAACAGTAACATATTGATGCCAAGATTTGTAGTCCTTGATGGTATCCGTGTGTTTCGCAATGACATCCATCTGAAACCTAACTCTTGCCTCCATATCATCTCGGTACACTACTCGATCTCCTTTGTCCAACTCGTCTGAAAGCATGCGCATCATTGTCTTCAATTTGGCAGGACCAGCAACATACTTGTGCATGATGTTTGCACTAATGGGCAAGTCTGGTTTGGTGGCAATGCGCATCAACTCGTCGAAGTATGAGTCAAGATCGAGCCATACCTATTTCTTTGTCTTCGCTTGGGTGAGATTCCCAAGTGATGGGATCGCGTGTGTGTGCACCGCAACATTCATACTCTTGAATACTCATGCATGGGAAGCCTGTATGCTAGTGATGAACTGTGGGAGCTCTTCATAATTCCAAATTTGACTCCGGATACGTGATTTCAATTCGACTGCATTGACCCACATCATCTTAGGCAAGTGAAGTGGGTCTCCCTTGTACTTCATCATCCATGTTTGCATGTCATAAACAACAAAATGCAAGTTCATCAAGATATGTGCTCTTCTAGCACATCGCTACTACCATCCGTTGAGATGAATAACTGCCTTGTGCATGGTACCAAACTTGGAGTACAATTCTCACATAACTATGTCAAGGGACAATACTTCATCTAGTATTGCTTTCTTCAATTCAGCTCAGGCAGACATAGTCACCAAGTCTCCCCCTTGCTTAGCCGTTTGTAGTTCCTTTGCCATTCACACATCTCAACTATTAGAAAGCAAACACTTGAGCTAGTGGCTTCGGCATACACTCTGGTTGCATCGGCCAAGGTAGCTAGATGTTTGCACACATCAGTCATGATCACTCATTCCTCAACTTGCGTAGGAGATGTATGATCCTCCAGAGTTGACACTCTGAGAGACTGCACAACCCTATGTTGGGATTCGTCGAATGAGATGTTGTGCAATTCTTCTTCCGACTGATCACCAGGATCTTAGTGCTTTCTTGGTCATTCGAGACTTGCTCATCATATGGATGCATTGAAGTGGGTGAGTCAACCTCTTTGTGGTGAGGTATGAGGTCAGTGTCCTGTTCCAAATCCTGCTGCTCCATGTCTACATCCAACTGTTGAAGTTCTTGTTCTATCTCATGAGCGAAGTCTTGCTCATGCAATGGTTCACCCTGTTCTCCTAATTCTAGCTGTTCAGGTGAATCAACTACTTGTACGGGCGCTACTTCATCTATTTGCACATGTTGTGCCCCCTGTTATAGCTACTGCTACTATTGCGATTCCTTCTCCTATTTGCGCAACTCTTGTTCCTTTTGGAGTTTCTCCCTCATCTCATGCAACTCCTTCGCTGCTTCTTCCATTCTTTTCTTATCCCTCTGCCTTCACGTGGTTCACTTGTCGCGATGGCACCTCTTTACCTCTATAGCCATAGTTGCTTGCTCTACAAGTGGATCTGCTCGAAACTTGCAGCTTTACTCCTCCTCCATGCGATCGAAAATCTTCCTCTTACCTTTGTTGTGCACTGGTATGCTTACCTCCACTGCCACTACTGCTACTGCTGCTGCTAGTGCTCTCAGTGATGCTACTTCATTTTGCTTCAATAACCATTCCACAGAAAAGTCGACCTGTTCATTAGGTCTGGAGAAACTATAGCAATATCTCCATGGGTCCCCTTGGCTCAATGCCATGCCTCGTGGATCCAGTTGAACTGAACCCTCACACAGTGATCCTTCACAATACAATGTGGGTCATACAGATTGTAGCTTCAGAGGTCGAATGGGTACTTCTTCATTAGTTCTGCTTCGACATCCACTTGCTTGATACTCCAAATCTCATATAACCCAATCTGTGTTAGGTCCCTATAATGCTAGTGATTCCCCCATTACTATTGTCGTTGTATCCCTTATTGTTATTGTTGTGCCCCTATTGTCCCCATATTGTTATTATTGTGCCCCATATAATCCCTCTATTTTTATTTTTGTGCCTTTATATTATTATTGTTAGGTTGGCTTGGTTATATTGTGACCCCTTAGACACCTATATATAGAAAGGAGGTTTTTTCATTTGAATCATCCAAGAATTGTTCATTTGTGTAATGTAAAGGAGGTTTCCACCTCGAAGAGGATGAATTCTAAGGCATTGATCGATCTTTTCTATCTTTTTGTGAGCTGGTTTCATAACATTTGGTATCAGAGCCTTGGATTCTAGTGTTTCGCTACTCCAAACAGGTCATCGTGTAATTTGCGCTATAACTTTTTTCTGCTACGTTTCAGAAGCTAAAAAAAAAAAAACCATTTGAGAATAAATCTCGTCAAACCTCCGATCCGAATATCATATTTTGTCTCGCTATATTTCCGGAGATATTATCTGAGGAAGTCAGGGTTTTTGCAATCTCCAGAATTTCATCTGAAACAAGTTATCATGGAATATTCACTATAACGCTTTCTCTACGAAGTTTCCGAAGCTAAAAAAACCCATTTGAGAAGAAAGTGGTCTGAACCTCAGCTCCGAATTTTGAGATCCTGTCTGATTATATTTGTGGAGATATAATCTAAGGAAGGTAGGGTTTTTGCAGACTCCCAAATTACATTCCAAACAGGTCACCTTGGGAAAATCGTCATAACTTTTGCTCTGAGCATCAAATTGAATTTTCATAAGAAGTTGCAAAAAGAGGACAGACTGTAGTCTGTTTGGGTATCATTTTCAGAACCTACGGTTGAAAGAGTGACCCATGACACGTTGTACAAGTTCGCTCTACTGAAACAGTTTATACTCAGGTCATCGTGGGAGATTTGGCATAACTCTTCATTCGAGAATCCAATCTTGATTAGACTTGCGAGGTTAGAAATATTACTTAGAGGGTAACCGAAGGAAGTAATTTTAAACCTAGGAGATCCAAAATTATAGAGATACATCAGATTCAATATCGAGCTCCTACAAAGTGAAAAAACTGTGTAGTTTTTTTAAATTTTTGCATAAGCTTGGTTTGAAAAATTAGTTTGAAGGCATTCAAAGGGAATAATGAAGCATTATTATCGGTAATTGATGCCCCGAAGAAAGAAAATGTAAACACCTAGTAAGCAACTTGAAAGCTCTAGCATGACTTATGAAGAAGAGGAAGAAATGCAACATGATATATCAAAATTACGAGACCAAGTGCAACAAATTTCACTTGCACAAAAAGTAACAGAAAATAAGATGGATGGTTTAAAGAAAGACATAGAAGCTAAGATGGATGGTTTAAAGAAAGGTGTAGAAGCTAATATGAATGACATGGAAGCTAAGATGGATGACATGGAAGCTAAGATGGATGGCATGGAAGCTAAGATGTGTTAGGTTCCTATACCAATAGGTTTCATTTTTCATGATTGACCATGGAAGTGCCAAATATGTTCATCCTTTCATGCTGCAAAGGCTCCATATTTTGTATACAAAAAAAGAAAATTAAAAAATGAAAAGAGGGTATGCCTTAAAAGAATAATCAAAGGGCAATAAAAATGAATTGGTCAGAAAAAATAATAAAAATGAACCCCAAACCAAAAGACCAGGAAAGTGGCCAGTCAAAATGCCACTGCTATCTTATTTTGCAAGTTCAGAATGTGCAAATACTGTTGTTTATCACATTGATGGATGGCCCAACAGTTCAATCTGGCCACTCCATATTTAAATTTGCTATTGTAGAATAGAGAATGAAGGTCTGTCCAAACAGTTCAAGCTTGGCAGATGAGTAGATAGGTAGAGAAATTAAGGAGCCCAACTGCTTAATCAGGGCCCTTGGAAGATATAAGGGTAGACTTAGATAGGAGGGCAGTCAAAAGAAAAGAGGAAATTAGGGTTTGCTAGTCCAAATGCACCCAATCCAAAGGAAGAAAAAATGCTAGGTGTATTAGGCTGGGTAAGCAGTTTGAGGTTGCAGAAGCAAGGTTATGATCAATTTTTGCCTTATCAGGAAGGACTCATCTCATCAATGACACTAGTACCATGGCAGAGTGACTGCAGAACAGTGGAAGCATGACTAATTTCCCCCATCATTCCCCCAGAGATCTTTTACTAACATCCCCTCAAGGACCTTGGGATCTGCCCAATAGTCCTGTTTCACTTCATTTTATGAGAAATGCTAAGTTAAACTCTGAGTTTAGTTAGTGAAAAGAAGCCACATTTCTTGTGTAAAAATCATTACTCCATACTCCTTTCATCTCCCTATGCCTAAGTTTCCACTCTATAAACTTGGCATTTATCCATGCAGTTTCATTCCATAAAGTCATATTAACTTTTAACTTTATTATTTAGCTCCCTCAATCATTTTTCCCACACCTATTTTTACAAAACTATATAAAAACCCCAAAAAATCTAAATATCCCTACCCATTGGCAAATATAGCCATACAATACAGTCTTTGGGGAATATTAGGTCCATTTGGGACCTTAGTATTAACCCTTCCGCGTATAAATCTCGGGGTTTATTTAAACATCAGGTTAAATAAATAACCGCAGTGCAAACCCCCCACCACATTAACCATATGTTGACTCTCGCGCCCATATATATATCCGATTTCATTAAACCTTTGGTTAAATGAATGAATGTTCCGCCGTAACCAAAGTTCTTTCCCCTGAAACATTATTTAATGTTTATATAATATGCGGGGCCCCTACCATAACCACCTGCCATCTGTATTACCCGACGACCGTCCGATCCTGCACCCTCGATCCAACGGCTGGCGGCAGATATCACATGCCCCGATCTGCCGAAGGTTAGCATCCGGGGGATGGGCGGTATTGTTGCCGTACCCCAGCCACGCGTCAATCTCCCGGTGTGATCGGAGCCCCTCCCTGCAAAACCACCCTGGGCCAAAGGCAGTGCGGGGAAAACCGCTTACCGCCCGCCACCTGCCCCTTGACGTCAGGTCCACGTCACCCTATGATGTCACGTCCACGTCGGCCCCCCCACTCCGCTGCAGTACTGCCACATCATCCGCTGACATTACCGCCCCGCCACTGTGTCATGCACCACGTCACCATACGCGTCAGGTCCACGTCACCCTCCGTACCCACTACGTGCCAAAATTACGTCAGGATGACGTCATCACTTAAAAGCACCAAAAGCGCTAAAATGTCCAAAATTCATTAAAAAGTTGTGAAAACGACCATTTTGCTTATTTTCTATTGTTGCGCTGGCGAAGAACGTGCATGCGGTTTTATGAACAATCTGCCACCAAACGTGCACAGTCCATCACCCTACGAATTTGGCTCCATAGCTCGACCCCGCAGCTCGAGTTGTACCTGCTAATTGCCCTCTGCGCCATCAAAAACAAGTATTTACCCATTGTTGACCCATAAACCCTGTTTTTTCAAAATTTCACCATTAAAATTGACTGAGGAGCTAGAATTCATAGAGAATTGCACTCCTACCTGTGCATCACCACCTGTTAATATACTATGTGAGCCATTGTTCAAAAAACAAACCAGCAAACGTGCCCTCCTCTGCAAACTGGCCATTAAAACGGACTTTGAGCCCATTTCCGCCGGCAGATTCTCCAAACTGCCCATGCATTGAGTCCCTTTGTCAAAATCCTCTGCAAAATTTCGCTCGTTTGGCTAAAAATCAATCCCATTCCCTCTGCAGTTTACTCACAGAGCCTATGAATCCAGCGAATTCATTCAAAAAACCTATCTAAATTCTGCAAATTTGTTGTTTTACCATAAACTTTACACAGTGAGGCCATATCTATATCAAAGTCTAGTCTGCCAGCTCCCTTACAAAGCTCCAGAGGCAATTTTCACTGTTCAGTTGTTACACCAATCCAAATTCCAGATTACAGACACAGAGCATTCAAAATGGCCACTCCAGCAGCCTTGAACATCACTCCTCTCAATGCACCTCACAAGGAACTTGAAGCATTACCTTTGGCTGATAGGGACCACTTAATTCAAGATTTGGTTGGTGAGAGAAACCACTTGCAGACCTTCTGTCAGCTGAGGAACAGTTATTTGAACAACAGTGACATTTATGGCATTTGGGAATCAAACTTTCCCATCTACTTCCTCCCTTCTGTCAATGTTTTCCCTGAAATTATTCGCCTCTGCTGTGAAAACTATGACCCAACTCAAAGAGCAGTCAAGTCTCCATCTGGGAGCATTCTCTTCCAAATAACTCCTGACTCAATCAATCAAATGATAAATTTCAAGCAAACTCACCTTCTGGTCCCTCTCTCTATGAAATTCCTGCTTGATGAAGGTCCTAAACTCTCCAGCTCAGAGATAGCCCGAATTGCCAAAGTATTCATGAGAGCAGATCGCCAACCAACAGGGCCCCCTCCTTTTCTCTATATAGACTTCAATGAAGTGGGAAAATTTCTAGTAGATATGATATCTTATGTCCTGGGTTTCAAAACAAGTGAACATATTGATCATACTATATTGGTCTTGCTGTCTGCATTTACCCCAGGACAGCCCCCTGCTGTCAAATACAACTATGCCAAATTTATTGCCAATAAGATACATGACCAACTGCTGAAGCTGGATAGGGAGGGAGTCTTCAAATATTCATCCTATATCTATCATCTGTTCATATATTACCAGCCAGACTGCTTCCAATGCCCCATCAAAAGATTGGACTCTAAAAGAGAAAAGAGGTCTGTGATTTTTTGGACCTCTGTCTTTCATGAAGTCCACAACTCCCCTTACTCTTACTGTGAGTTTGTTGACCTGTTTGTCTATCCAGTCTCTTGTCTCCTGATGAGAACTCCTCCTGCTAGGCTATCCTATGACATGCAGAAAATATTGCAGCTTTCAAAGAACTACAAAATAGGTGACTGGTACTTTTACCAGAATCACACTGTCATTAGGATGTATGGCTGTGAGCTCTGTCCCTACAGGCTGCCAAGATATGTGCCAATGAGATTGTTTGCCTTGGAATATTACAGGCAACTCATCAATTCAGATTTAACTCATTTTCATAGTGCCAAGAAAAAGGCTCGCTTGAAATTCAAAGACCAACTAGGCCCCTTTGTCATGAACAAAAAAGAAGGGTGGCAAGATGTTGACCAAATATTGGGGGAGAAACTCAAGTTAAAGAGGAGTTTTTGGTGGGTCCCTTATGACCCAGATGGTTTTATCAATGCCAGAAAAATAAAATATAGGCTGTCAGCCTATGAACATTGTAAAATCCCATAGATTGAACAATATGCTAATCAAGATGAGTGGGTGCAAGGCACACTAGTTCAAGAGTTCACTCAGGAAGAAATAATGGAGCAAAATGTCAAAGATTTGGAAAAGACTCTTGACTTGGATTCTTTTGAGCAGGTGACATTCAAATTGCCACAACAAGTCGGAGAAGGCACATCAACTGCTGCAGCTCCACAAGCTGCCCAAGAAAGGTCTACACCAGCAACAGGTACAACAAAAGGCAAGGAGGTAATGGATGCAGAACAAGAAATAGTGACAGAACAGCCTGCTACCTCAAAGGAGCAGAGTCAAGGGCAAGTCCCTCCACTGCAGACCGAGACACTACAGGTGCCAACTTTACAGACTCCTCTTAATGAGGAAAGAGGCAAGAAGCGGGATAGGGAAGAAACTACACCTGCTAGTGGGTCAACACAGCAACCAGAAGCCAAAAGACAGAGAGTTGATCCTCAAGTTGAGGAAGAAATTAGTGAAGAAGTCATAGAAAGTCCGAGGAGGGAAAGAGAAACTAGCCAGCAAACACCTACTAGCTCATTCCAGCAAGAGCAAGAGAGGCAGCATGGTATGGAGGTGTCCTCTTCAATACAGCAAAGCAAGCAACCACCTGGTATTAAAGGAACTTTCATGGAAATCAAGACCCAAAATGAGTTGTTAAGAGTACAGCTGTATGATCAATTCCTCAAGACAACACCCTCCAAACAGCAGAGATTAATGGCAGCTTATGACTTTAAGAAGGAAAAAATCATTCTAAGTCATTTCAAGCCTAAGATACCATAGCCACAAACAACTGCAGATTATATAAAGACAAACTTAGAGGTCCTCTCCAAGGACATACATCCGATGGACCAAATTGAGCTACACAAGCAAACAGGTGAAATGGTCTATGCTACACTAGCAGACAAGGCTATGCTGGCCCATCAACTGAAGGAATCATTGAAAAATACAAACACTCAATTGGATTTGGAGAGAATGTCTTCCTCGGCCAAAGATAACAGAATAAAGACATTGGAGGAAATCATTGTGGAACTAGGGCATGATCCTAAGAAGGATGCCAAAGGCATCCAGGCCCTCATAAAGAAAAAAGAGGAAGATATTGCTGCACTCAGAAAACAATTGAGGTTACCTGCAACCATGCATCCTCAAACTACAGAACTTGTGCAAGAGAAAGAAGGGGAAGATACAATGGATTTTCTCATGAGGATGAATCAAAGGATAATTCAAATGGAGGAAGAGTTGGAGAAAGCATTGCAAGGCAAGCAGGGAGAGTCTACCTCCCAGCCACCTGAAACAGCTCCAACAGTTGCCTATGTTCCTCCTACACAAGCAGTAGCAATTCCTCTTGTCATTCCAGCATCAGCAACAGCTACATCAACTACAGATGCTACAGCAGCAGCAACAACAATAGCACCTGAAACTAGCATGAGTATGGAAGAAATGATGAAAGCAGTCAAAGAGCTAGAAGTTCAGGTGACAGAGGTGAAAGAGGCCAAAGAAAAGTTGGCCAAGCTGGAGGCAAGCTATGACAAGTCCAAGATGACAGTGGCTGAGAAACAAAGGGAAATAAAAGCCTTGGACAACAAAATAAAAGTCTTAGAGAAGGAGCTTACTTTAGACAAAACTCTAGCTGAAATCAAGAAAATTTTGTGGGCCAAAATTGGCCAGTCAATCACTGACCAATGGCAATCAATTCAGACCATACATGAACAAATAGAACTGATAGGCTTGGCTCAATTTGAGACACAAAGGGCCAGAGCATCATTGGGAAATATGCCTGAGCAAGCCAATAGGATGATTCAGTTCCTAAACACTCATACCAAAGAGCAGCTGGCAGCTCTGGATATTAGTAGCAGGACAGATACTATTCTGACAGTGAAAAAGGTGCTGACCCTGAGAAATTTTGTTCAGACTCTAGAAAGAAAGTTCCAGGAAATGCAAGCAGAAATAAATGACTTCAAACTAAAGATTGCAGCATTGCAAAGTAGAGGGTTACCCATTTTATTGACCAGTAGTGGCAGACTGCTAACCCGTGAATAGTATACTACCAGAATGAATAACTATATTTCCAATCAGATTACAACATCCTCAAGTACCTCAGAAGCAATAGGGCCTCCCTCTGGACAGAATCTTTATGACAAGCTAGAAAATCTGTTCTACATTGAACATGAGATAAATCACCTGTTTGAGGTTCAACCCAACTTTTACAGATATACTGAAGCTGATGAAACATTGATTAAAATACAAAGACATCAGCTGCCCCCAAAAGATTGGTGGCAGGAAATGCTGGAAATTCTACCCAGGTAATTTGATTCCTCTTCCTTTTTTGAGTGAGCTACAGGTCAGCAACTCCACATACGCAGGCCACTTGCCAAAGTGTAAAAACAGCAGAAAGAGAAAGTCATATTGAAACTGCAGTTCATTAAAGACAAGACCGAGGACAACAAAACAACAAAACAGCAAACATAGGAATGCAAAGTAAAGACGCAGCTCCAGCCGTCTCACTCAGTCTAAAAAGTCAAAAATCTCTGACAGACTACACCACCAGCACACCAACATTTACTGTGCCATTTATTTCTCTCATTTAGTTCTTTTGAAGAGTTGGTGAAAAAAGTTATTACATGAAGACTTATCAACAAGATATTTTGTATCTCATTTTTGTATAAATACCTCCCCATAGAATGTATTTGGGGTTGGTGATTTTCTCTCTGGGCTGCGCTGTAAATTCTGAGACTGTTTTAATACAAAAGCTGTTGAAGTTCACTGTTGCTGACCATCTGGAAGTGGATTTGATATTATGAGACCTGCTACAGAATTCCTGTGTCATTCTATGGGACAATAAGTTATTCTAAACTGTGTTTTATGTTTTCTGTGTTTGCAAATTTCATATATGTTCCATAATCTTGGTAACAGAGAAGAAGAATAGCCCAGGATTTGTTTAAATGCACCCTGTGTTCAATCTCTGCTATTAATTATGTTTTCTTCAGAATTAGTCATAAATATGAATTCTTAGTTGCTCATGTTTGCACTGATTCTTTCACTTTGAATATTACCTAGGAATTCTTTATTGCTCCTTGATAATATTCATGCACTTTCCCTCTACCAGCATAATGAAAGATTCTTGATTGCCTTTCATTCCCTGACTTCATTCCATCAATTTCAGATTTGAAGATTGTTCCAAAACTGCCTATCTCGCTCTGTAGCATTACCATTTACCTAAAAACACTTTCAACAGTACACCATCATTGACTCCATTGCCCAATAGTATAGACTGTTTTGGACTTGCATCCCAGCTCTGCCTGAAATCACCATCCAACAAACTTAAAACAAAACCCTGTACATCATAACTAGCCTAAAATATTTCAAAACAAAGCTAAATTACAAAGAGAGAGCCCTCTCTGGTTGCAGGTAGGCTAGAACCTGCAGCTAAAAGATTGGTTAGTGGTTACCTCGGCCGTATTCCCTTCAGGAGGCAGGGAACAACCTGAGATATAACAAGATGGATGATTGAAAGAAAGGAATGGAAGATTTGTAGACAAATTTGAAGACAGATTTGACAAAGTTTCTACAAGAAATGCTTACTAATGGAAAAAGGTTAGTAAAGGAAACTCATGATGAGAAAAAAATAAATGTTAATCATGATTTCGTAGACTCTAACGTTGGATCGAAGAACCACCATGTTCCAAAGATCGATATGAGGAAGTTTGATGGCAATGATCCCAGAACATGGATACTACAGATGGAGAAATTTTTCGATCTCCATAATGTGCAAAACACACAAAAGGTACGCATTGCAAGTTTATATTTGGACCCAAATCAGTTTGTATGGTATCGATTTCTTTGTTCTCGTAAACAAATTGTCACTTGGGCTATTTTTACGGATGAAATGATAGCACATTATGAGGATACAAAAAGCAACACTCTTTTTAGCCAATTGATAAATCTCAAACAAAAGGGTTCAATGATGGAACACATTGAGGACTTCCAAAAATTGAATATAAGGGTAAATGATATTCCAGAGGAGCATAGGATTGATGTGTTCATAGGGACTTTAAAATATAACATCCAACATGAGGTTTGTCTTTGGGAACCAGATTCATTGGAGAAGGCATTCAGGTTGGCAAGAAAAATGGAAAGCAAAATTATGGCAACAAGGAATCCTACCACTCACAATCATAAATATGGAAGTGTTACTGTCCCTAACCATCCACAACCTACAAGGTTGACACCACAACATTTGGAAGAAAAAAGAGCAAAAGGGCTTTGTTACAATTGTGATAACAAATACACTAAAGGTCATAAGTGTGCTAAGAAGAAATTATTTTACATAGATTGTGAAGAGGAGGAAGAAAAGGAACAAGAAATGTCAAAAGAAGAGGATATACACCAAGAACAAACCCTAGAAAAAGAAGAAATGAATCCAACCATGTCTTGTAATGCATTGGCTAGAATTACCACTCCTCAAACTATCAAGATAGAAGGGCATATCAAGAAGAAAAAGGTAATAGTGTTGATTGATTCGGGAAGTACCCATAATTTTATTCATTGTAAGATAACCAAGGAATTGAATTGATTCCTATATCCAGCACCAGAGTGTCAAGTGATGGTTGCAAGTGGAGGAACCATAAATTACTCAAGAAAGTGCCATAATATAAAGCTATCCATGGGAGAATATGTATTGAATAGCCCAATGCTTTCCATTCCAATGGGTGGTGCTAATGTTGTACTAGGAGTCCAATGGCTACGAACCTTGGGTACAATAGCTTTTAATTTTCAAGAAATTTTCATGAAATTCTCTTTAGAAGGAAAGGAAGTTGAATTAAGGGGTATCGCAGGGAAATCAGGAAAGATAATAAGCTTTAACAGAATGACAAAGCTTCTAAAGAAAGAACAATGATGCATAATTGCACAATTATGTTCACTAGAGGCTCCCACATCGAAATCATCCATTTCTCCAGATCTCCAAAAAGTCTTGGACAATCATTCCAAGGTATTTGAGACTCCCAAAGGCCTCGCACCTATTCGTGATCATGATCATGCTATTAATTTGATTCCAGGAAGTGTTCCTCCAAACATTAGGCCTTACAGATATCCCTATGTCCAAAAGAGTGAAATTGAACGTATGGTTGTAGAAATGCTAGAGGCTGGTATAATTCAACATAGTCAAAGTTCTTTCTCTTCTCTAGTAGTATTAGTTCACAAGAAGGATGGATCATGGTGCATGTGTCTAGATTATAGGGAGCTCAACAAGCTCACTATTAAAGATAAATTTCCCATTCCTGTTATTGATGAATTATTGGATGAATTGCATGGATCAATTTAATTACTTCACCAAGTTGGATCTTCATTCATGATATCATCAAATCATAATGAAGACTGGAGGCATGCCAAAAACAACATTTAGAACTCATGAGGATCATTATGAATTTTTGGTCATGCCTTTTGGCCTTACTAATGCACCTTCTACATTTCAAGGTTTGATGAATTCCATTTTCAAACCCTTCCTTAGAAAATTTGTGTTAATATTTTTTGATGATATACTAATCTACAACAAGTCTCGGAAGGATCATGTCCAACATGTTGACATAGTGCTCAAAATATTGGAGGAGAAACAATTATATGCAAAAATCTCCAAATGTTTCTTTGGAGTACAAGAGGTGGAATATCTAGGTCATATTGTATCTCATGAAGGTGTTAAAGTAGACCCTAGCAAAATTAAAACCATTAAGGAATGGAAAATCCCTACATACATAAAGCATCTACAAGGATTTCTCGGGTTGACAAGGTATTATCACAAGTTTGTTAAGAATTATGGGAGAATAGTAGCACCTCTAACAACATTATTAAAGAAAGATGCATTTTCATGGACTCCAGAAGCAACGAAGGCCTTTGAACATCTTAAAGAGGCAATGTGCCAAGCACCAGTCTTAGCTACACTGGACTTCACAAAAACATTTATTGTGGAATGTGATGCCTCAGGAAATGGAATTGGTGCTATTTTAATGCAAGAAGAAAGACCCATTACTTTCGAAAGTCGTCCAATCAAAGGAAATTATTTACACAAATCTATTTATGAGAAGGAAATGTTGTCAATACTACATGCACCTAAGAAATGGTGACCCTACCTAATGGGAAGACACTTCAAGGTAAAAATAGATCATGATAGTCTTAAATACTTTTTAGAACAAAGATTATCTTCAGAAGAGAAGCAAAAATGGGTCACAAAGATGTTGGGTTATGAATTTGAAATCATCTACAAAAAAGGGAAGCAAAATGTTGTGGCAGATGCACTCTCAAGAAAGGATGAGGATGTGGAAGCAATTCTTTATGCCATTTCTATTATCCAACCAGATTGGATAAACAAAGCAAGGGATATATGGAAGAATCACTACAACAAAACAGACAATTTGCGCCAGATTTAGCACCAGATTTTAGTGCATTTTTTTCTCAATTGGGATGAGTAGCCTGGCACTAAATTTGGCTCTATTGTACAATTTTTAAAGCGTCATTTTTTGCACCAAATTTTGCATCCTTTTTTACGCCAAATTTTCCATCATTTTTTGCATCATATTTTGCACCAAGATTTTCATTTGGTTTTACAACAGGTTTTGCTTCTAGTTTTGTGCCATTTTTTGCATCTATTTTTGCATCATTTTTTTATTCCTATTTTGTGGCATTCTTTGCTTCTAGTTTTGTGTCATAATTTGCATCGAGTTTTACACCATCTTTGGCATCTGATTTAGTGCCTGTTTTTACATCCAGTTTGTGCCAATCTTTGCATCTGGTCTTATGCCACTTTTGGCTTCTAATTTTGTACTTATTTTTACATCTATTTTTGCGCCAGTTTTTCTACCTTTTTTTACACCATTTTTTCTATCCAATTTTGCACCATATGTTGAATCTAATCTAGCACCAAATTTTGCATGCATTTTTGCACCATTTTTTGCAGCTAATTTTGCATCATTTGTTGCATCCAATTTAGCATCATTTTTAACACCATTTCTTGCATCCAATTTTACATCCTTTTGAGCATCTAAATTTGCATCCTATGTTGAACCATGTGTTGCATCCCATTTTGTGTCTATTGTTACGTTCAATTTTGAGCCATTTTTTTCGTCTACTTTTGCATTTGTTTTTGCACCATGTTTTGAATGATTTGTTACACCTCATTTTACATCCAATGTTGCATCTCAATTTGCATCCAAACTTGAGCCATTTTTATGCCCATTGTTGCACCATTTTTTCTTCTTTTGTGTCCAATTTTACACCGTTTTTTATGTCCAAATTTGCATCATTTTTGGTATCTAATTTTGCATCCTTTTTGGCATCCGAATTTGCATCCTTTTCTTCTGCCGCATTTTGTGTCCACATTTGCATCTCATTTTGCACCTAGATTTTAGTTTGAATTTTCATCTAGTTATGCATCATTTTTGACATCCTTGGTTTCACCCTTTTTTAGTCCCATTTTGCATTTTGTTTTGTGTCTTTTCTTACATCCTTTTTGCACCCAATTTTGCATCCTAATTTTACACCATTCTTTGCATCCTCATTTTGGTGTCCATTTTTGCATCCTTGTTTGCGCCCAATTTGGTATCCTTTCATATGCCCTATTTTGTTCCCTTCTTTGTCTCTAGTGTTGCACCCTTTTTTAATTTTACTTTCAAACCCTTTTTGTGTCATTGCTTGCATCTTGTTTTGATGGCTAGTTCAACATCCAATTCTACTCCCAATTTTGCATCCATGGTTACATCCACTTTTGGCTTCTTATTTAGAGTTTTCCATTTATGACCCCCTCTATGGGTTCATTTTACTAATTTCATTTACATAGTGAAATATATTAAAGTTTCTAAATCTCATTTTGCTGTAGGATTTAATGCATGGTTAGAAGAACATAAAACCCTCTGAGTTTATCCCGGAAACCTAGGACAAACCAATTAAGAGAAAGGTTGTTCTAAGGCTCGGGATTCTGAGCAGATCAAGATGTAGAGTATAGATTAAGAAAAAGAGAAGGAATTCTTGTGAGTCCTGGCATGCAGGTCTTCTTGGAGTTTTTATTATAGCTAGGAAGCGCTCCTAACTATCTCCAAAGCTTGGTCCTACACATAAGAGATAGAATAAATCAACCTGCACAACATAACATATTGATAATTGAAACTATCAGAAACATATAAATATTATTGAATAAATAAATATAAATCAAAATCCCATACATTCATTAGTTAAATAGAATAAGTAAAGAACGAATAGAAACATATGGAAGGAGGAAAAACTGATCTATATTAATAAAGGAGTTGGAGGAAAGTTACAACAATCAGATGTAGTTGCAGCAACACCTCCCCCTACTCCTAGCTCCAAAACTCTCCCTCTCAAGATAGATCTCAGCAGCGTGACAATACAAGAACTCTCATCATTTTCTCAATGGCCAAGCCTCCAATATATAGGAAAGTGAAGGCTATGAAGATTTCCCAAATTCCTCATTAGTTCAATTTGGGCAAAATCTTTTGGGTGAATAATGTTTCCTCATATAAAAATGGCCTTTTCCACTTTTTAGATGCTTTTGTGCCTAGGAAAAAGCTTCCCCATGCTTTATGGCTCTTTCTCGCTTTTGTATGCTTTTATTTTTTAGGAAAAAGCTAAATATGAGGATAAAGAGATCAAATTCCACCATATGAGTTTCCGAAAGTGAACAAGAGTGTCAAATTCAAATTCTAGTTTGCTTATGTTTAGCTTTTTTTTAATATATATTTAGTTTTAGTATTTTTTTATTTTCTAAAAAAAAATATTTAGTTTTTGGTATTTTTTTTAATAAGAAAAATTATAATTATATATATATATATATATATATATATATATATATATATATATGGATTTTAAACATTCCATTCATGCTCAATTTTTTATTTTATGATAGGAGTTTAAATTATATATAAAAAATTAACTTAATGCGATGTGTTGTGTCGTTGAGATGGGTATTATACATCTCTTCCTTGCTAAGTTATAGAATGTGCTTGGGTTTTCTTAATGCAATAAAACTAATTATGTTCTTCATTATATCTTGAAATGTTCATCTTGAACCTAATAAAACAATAAAGTTAAAATAGGTTTGCCTTTGTCCTTTGTAGATCTTTGTCCCCATTAATCTTGGTCTTAATAGATTAATTGTCTTATGGTGGCCTTGAGTGGTCACTTTCATTAGTTGCATGCTTTATAGTTTTTGGTTAGTGACATTTTTTAGGCTTGATAATATATAAAGAATTTTTTCGGAAGAAATCACATTGAAGATTTGGGTCGACTCATTTCGAACCAGCAAGTGTGGTTCATCTTCAGGACATGATGAAGAAACAGATCCAGGAAGAGGGTTAAATAGGAAGACAGGTCAACCTAACAGCTAGAAGAAAACGACTATGTTCGACTATGGGAGGGAGAGGGGATAGATTTGTAATATTTAATAATAACGGTTATGTCTGATAATATTCTATTCATATTTATTTATTTATTTATATTTATATTAACGGTTATATCTGATAATATATATATATATATATATATATATATATATATATATATATATATATATATATATATATATATAATATGAAGGATTCTTAATAAACACCTATTCATATTAATGAATAATATAAATGTGAAATTGTGAATATATATATTAATAATATATAAATTGTTCACTATGAATAAAATTTAATATAAAATTGTATATTAGGGTTATATATATATATATATATATATATATATATATATATATATATATATATAGTAACAATTAAAAATATAGAAAGCACCTATTCATATTAATAAATAAAAATAATGTTAAATTGTTTATAAACAATTTATATAAATCACTATGTATAAATATTAATATTAGAATTATTAATATTTTTATTAATATTACCATACAATTATTTATAAAATTATTACCAAATGCTTGATAATATGTTATTTAATTTATCAAAATGTGTTATTGTCCATATTATTGTTAAATGTTAATATTAAATATATTGGTTTTTGAGCATTGTTTAGCAAAACGTTCCCAAAAGGTTTATAGATTGTATTTTATAATGCAACGATTCATTGCTTGATGAAATTGTTTTGGATATTTTTTGTTAAATGATTCATTGATTGATGAAATTGTTATGGATATTTTTTTTTAGTAAGTAAAAAGTCACCTCTTTTTTAGATTTTCATTGGTCAATTTCCCTTAATGCCATCATGTTCACCATTTGGTCCCAGCTAAAGGAAATATAGGAGTCATGAACTGGAATTGTCCAAACACTTAAATCTTGAGACATGTTTTTTTTTAGTCGCATTATACTTCCTTTCTGTGTAAATTCTCGATGAAATAGTCTCATGGAACATGAGGGGCCTCAATAGTAAAGGAAAACAAATACTCCTAAAAGAAAAATGGTACGCAAAGCACCCATCGATAATGTTGACATAAGAAACAAAAATATTAAGTGAGGTTCTACCTCATATAATTAGCAAATGGGGGAGGAATTTCCAAGTAGTATTATTTGATGCTTAGAGATACTTGGGTGGAATGGTTATTATTTGAAATGATCATGACATCAAGGTTACTAATATGTTTACCTCTTTTCACATTATGACAATGCAATTTTAGTCAATTAACATCGAGGACTACTACCATGTATCAAATGTCTATGACTCCAATATCGCAAATGGAAAACCTATATTTCTCAATTCTATTTCTAGCACAAGTAATTTATACTCCCCATCTCCATGGATTATTGGGAGTGACTTCAATATTATCAAATGTCTCGAGGAAAAGAAAGGATGAATCACAATGTTTAACAAGATATTTTGTAAGCTATACCATTAAAGCCATAAAGTAGTCTCCATTAAAGTTGTCAAGAAATGAGTCTCCAACCCACACATGTGGATCAATGAGATATAATACATGTGTGTGTGGTGACTAACTTAATACATTGTTCTAATAGCTCCACAAACTTATGTATTTCACTCCATCACATAAATTGACAGTAGTGTGACATAAGTAAACCAAGAGTAGACATTAAACCCTTAGGCAACAAACATTCCCTAGATCCTCAATTAGGTGCTTAAATGATGAAGTGAAAATGCAAGGGGAAAAGAGGATTTCATGATTTAACCATCACAAACATGTGATCAAGTGTGGCTAGGAGTGTATAGATTCATATAATTTCCAAAGAGGGAGTGAATACATGAGTTACCATTAATTGGGCATTATTTTTCTTTCTTTTTCTTTTTCTTATATATAGGACTTAGGGAATAAGGTTTTCATAAGTTTGGCACAACTCATAGATATAACATTTACATGAATTTTCACTTCAACCTTAGAGTTTAGACTTAAATAAATCATTATAGTGCATCTTTAATGATTTTCGCTTTCACTTTTTTATTTTATTTCATCACAAATGACAAAAGGGGAAATATTTTTCCACAAATCTATGAATGCTTAATCATAAAGGCGTCATGCGATGAAAACAAATTAATGATGTTATTCTCTATGAAAATGATGGGTATTCTTGAGAAAATCTTATGCTTGTGGATGTCTCCTCTCTCGTTGAGAGGGAGTGAGGGTAGACACCATATTATCCATGTGTCATGTACTATGGCCAGGACTAACAATCGTAAGCCTAGTAAAGGCACCAGTAGGGAGAATGGTGGATTCGATAAACATATGGGACCAATATTCTCTGAGAATTTGTACTTTGACTAGGAATAACCGCCATAAGTCAAGTACATTAATCCAAGATAAGAATAGTCATGAGGATTGACATTTACTGGTGTCAAATATTATGATAGTGGATTAGGAAATGATCATGTGAGGACATACCTGGTGAACATCCTAGTGGGGTAAGTGCCTAAAGACGCAATGGTGTCCAAATTTATGCCTCCCAACATTGTGCTCTGATCTGATGGAGAGATAAAATTGTTAGTCAATGCCTTGCTATTTTGACAGTGTTGGCTATGATGATGTAAATCATCATTGATGCTTATCAATCCAGATCCCTTCTTATATGAATATTTCAACTTGAGAGTACTTTTTTGTCTCATTATGAGTACCTCCCTAGTTTAGAGGGAGGGTCATCATCTTCAATATTTTCATTATCATCACCATCATCGTCATCATTATTGTCATCATTTCATTATCGTCATAATCACCATTCATGTCTTCATCATGATCATTATGGACATTGTTGTCAATTTCTCATAATTATAGGTATCATAAGAAATATCATCAACCCAAAAAATGGTACGAGTGCTCGAAAAGGGTTGTTAGGACACATGATATATGCAAGAGAAATAACAACCTTATTTTTTAGAGATGATTGATGATCATCATCATCACTACCATTATCATCGTCATTGTAATTTTCATCATCCGCATCATCATAACTAATATAATTTTTATCATAATTGTTGTCATCTTCATCATGAACTTCATAATCATCATTCACGTCATTATTGTTGTTGATGATGACCAAGATGAAAATAATGATAATGATGATCAGATGATGATGACTTGGAAGACGTAACCAAAGATAATTATTATGATTATGACCATGACAACATTAAAAGATTGGGAAGAATGGTCAAGGTCATTAGCATCGTCATCATCATTGTCATTGTAACCCCCATCGAATTTATCGTCATTTTCATTATCATAACAATCGCAATTCATGTCATCGTCATCATCGTCGTTATCATCATCATCATCATTATTGATATTGTCATCAGTTGTTCATAATTTTCAATGTCATAAGAAATATCATCAATGCAAAAAATATGATGTGTGTTGGAAAAGGGATGCAAAAGTGAACAAAAAAAATGGGGGTAAAAATAGACGTAAAATTGGATGAAGAGTGGACACAACATAAGTAGATGCAAAAAAAAATAGAAAAATTGACACAAGTGGATGAAAAAGTAGATGCAACATTTGATGCAAACCTGAACACAAAATAGGATTCAAACATGGATGAAAAAGTGGAAGAAAACATGGGAACAATAGTAGGCATAAAACATAGCATGAATTGTGGTGAAATAAATGTGGATACAACAATGAATGTAAAAAAAGGACACAAGCTACAATGCTAAAAGGAGGAAAACTTGGATGCAAAAATGGATGTAAACATGGGCCAAACATGGGTGCAATAGTGGACAGAAAATTAGTTGCAAAATTGGACGAATCAAAAGTGGATGTAAAAGTAGATTCAAAATGGGATGCAAAAAACATAAACAATATTTGATGCAAGCTTGGACACAAAAGAGGATGCAAATGTGGATGAAACAGTGGAATAAAATGTGGGTTTCAATGATAGGCATAAGATATGGCACAAATCATAGCTCAACAAAAGTCTATGAGAAAGTGGATGTAATATTAGACACAAAAAAAGATGCATGCTATAAGGGATGTAAAAGTGGATGCGAACACGAGTGCAATAGGAGAAACAAAATTGGATGCAAAATATGGATGCAATGGAAGTACATGCAAAAGAAGATACAAAATGAGATGCAAAAGCCAACACAAAAGTGGATGCAAAAATAGATGTAATATTTTATGCAAAAGAGGATGCGAAGATGGATGCAAAATTGGAAGAAAACGTGGGTACAATAGTAAGTACAAAACATGCCACAATTTGTGTCACAACAAAAGTGGATGTAATGATAGATGCAAAAAAAGAAGCAAATGAAGATGCAAAATAAGATGCAAAAATGGATGTTAAAGTGGGCGTAAACATGGGTGCAACAATGGATGTAAAATAGGATGCAAAATTTGATGCAACAAAATTCGAGGCAAAAGTAGATGCAATATGAGACACAAAACCCGATGCAAATATTGACGCAAAAGTGGATATAAAAAGGGATGCAAAAGTAGATGTAAAATTCGATGAAAACCTAGATGTATATGAGGACGCAATCATGGATGAAAATTTAGAAACAAAAAAGGGTGCAAAGGGAGGTGTCAAACTAGGTGCAAATTATGGCACAAGAAAAATGGATGCAATAGTGAACACAATAGTAGATGAAAAAGAGGATGTAAATATGGATGCAAAACAAGATGTAAAAGTCAATGCGAAAAAAGTAGATGCAAAATTAGATGCAAAACTAGACACAAACCTTGATGCAAAACTTGGCACAAAGGGGATGAAAAAAATATGCCAAAATAGATGCACAAAATGATTTAAAAAATGATGCGAAAGAGAATGCAAGAGATGATGCAAAAGTTGATGCAAGTGTAGGCGCAATAAGTGGATGCAATAGAGGATGCAAAAGTTGGTGAAACAAAATTAGGTGCCAAACTTGATGCAAAAAATGGTGCAAAGGATGGCACAAAACTTGGCATAAAACTTGGCGTAAAACTTGGTGTAAAATCTGGTGCAAAACCTATTAAAATACCTGGTGCTAAACTTGATCTAAGACTTGGTGAAAAACTCGATGTAGAATTTGCATCAAGTTTTGCACCATATTTGATAAATGGACACAAATAGCACCAAAAATGGGCTCTAGACGCAAAAAAGGAAGCAAAAAGGGATGCTAATCACAGGGTTTTGTTGTAGTGAATGACGAGGAAGTGTGGGCAGTTAATCAAAAGATACAACAAGATCTCAGTACATCTGATGCATTTAGTTGGAAAAATGATTCATTATGGTACAAGGATCGGTTATACCTATGTAAGAATTCCCAACTCAAACAAAATATTCTTAGGGAATTGCACACCTCTCCCTTATGAGGGCACTCAAGATTCTAAAAACCTACCATAGGGTTAAGAAGGACTTTTTTTGGGATGGCCTTAAATCGGATATTCAAAAGTTTGTGGCGATATGTTTGGTTTGCCAACAAAATAAAGTTGAAATAATTAAGACCCCAAGACTATTACAACCTTTATCCATTCCAAGCCAACATTGGGAGGAGGTTTCAATGGATTTTATCACAGGTTTACCCAAGTCTGAAGGAAAGAGTGTTATCATGGTGGTAGTTGACAGACTTACCAAGTATGCACACTTTTGTGCATTATCTCATCCATTTAAAGTGAGTATAATTTCTACTGCATTTATGGAAATAATTCAAAAGCTACATGGAAACCCAAAGATTATTGTAAGTGACAGAGATCCCATTTTCACTGGAAATTTTTGGACATAATTATTTTCTTGTCTTGGTACTTAGTTAGTTCATAGCTCATCTTATCATCCTCAATCTAATGGGAAAACTGAGAAAGTAAACAAATGTTTGGAAGGATATCTTCGTTGCTTTGTATCTGATAAATAGACATAATGGGTCAAATGGTTGCCTCTAGCTGAATGGTGGTATAACACTTCCTTCCATACTGCAACAAAAATGACACCATTTATGGCACTTTATGGATATCATCCACCATCCATAACATCATATTTAAGAGAAAATTCTAAGGTTCAAGCAGTGGAATATCAAATCAAGCATCAGCAACAAGTTCTCCAACTCTTAAAGGATAACCTCACCTTGGCACAAAATAGAATGAAACAGTAGGCAGATCAACATCGCAGTGAAAGATGTTTTGATGTAGGTGAATGGATATTCCTACGGCTAAAACCATATAAACAAATGTCCCTCAAGTAAGCTAAGAAGGATAATAAATTATCACCAAAGTATTATGGTTCGTACAAGGTGTTGCAAAAGATAGGTACTATGGCATACAAATTGGAGCGTCCTGCAGCGTCCTGAGTGCACCCAGTTTTCCATGTTTCATGCTTAAAGAAGGTTATAGGTGACAAGCTTCCAGTTCAAACAATATTGCCAAAACTTGATGAGGAAGGAAAAATCATATTGGAACCTGAAGCAGTCAAAGAAACAAGAACTCGACAGCTACGAAATCAATCAATTTCAAAGTATCTCATCAAGTGGAAGAACTTGCCCATTGAAGATGCCACATGGGAGGATGAGAATTTTATACAGAAGCATCCAAAACTACTCAAGTGTTGAGGACAACACTTTTTTGAAGGAGAGGGGCATGTTAGGTCCCTATAATACTAGTGATTTCCCCATTACTATTGTCATTGTATCCCTTATATTTATTGTTGTGCCCCTATTGTCCCCATATTGTTATTATTGTGCCCAATAGAATCCCTCTATTGTTATTTTTGTGCCTTTATATTATTATTGTTAGGTTGGCTTAGTTATATTGTGACCCCTTAGACACCTATAGATAGAAAGGAGGTTTTGTCATTTGAATCATCCAAGAATTATTCATTTGTGTAATGTAAAGGAGGTTGCCCCCTCGAAGAGGCTGAATTCTAAGGCATTGATTTATCTTTTCTATCTTTTTGTGGGCTGGTTTCATAACAATCTGCAACGAAAGAGCGGGCCAAGGTGCCTTCTTCTTCCGATGCAGTCTAGCTGTCAATCCTGCCGAGATGTGATATGCTACTTCCTGCATGACAAGTACGTCCAAGGAAAACTTCGGTAGAACATGCGAAGGCTTCTCTGCGCTGAACATTCGGATGAAGGTGATGGACAGTGAGACATACCAATCAGCAATGCCTACCAATACCTCCATTGCTTCCTTTGAAATGCAGGGTGGATCTTGTTCGAATATCATCTTGTACACTGGGGTGACAAAATGATCGGACAACCATGTGATTACTCCTTTGAAGCTGCATTCAGACAACAACTTGAAATACGTGTTCACAACAGTCTCTGCCGGTGATCATACCCACTCCAAACCTGGGAACTCCTGTCGGGCACAAACTACATCTAAGATGTAGGCGGACATGTAAATCTCTACATGCATACCTCTGGGTGACTTTCGAGCCTTCGTTACTTGTTCCTTTAGTTGATGAGCCAGTATGCTGGATTAGTTACATGATTTTCCTTTTCTAGCCACTTGGTCCAGTGCAATCAACCAACTTCGTGGGAAGGTTTTCGTGCTTGCTTGGCCATACAGTTGACAAGAAAATATAACAAAGTATTGGTATGGCTTCCTCAATATCTTTGCCTTGTAGATCTGGTTGGGTGTCAACCTGAATCGAGCTGGCTCCTTTACCCAGTTCTTCAGAATGTCTTTGGAGTTAGCACTACTATTGGGTAAGCTGAATGGTGTCTTCATGATATTCATGGGCTCTAACATCTGATACATCTCATAATAATCTTGTGCCCAAAAGGTCGTAAGCTTTGTCCCATTGACACTACTCAAGGTCATCATCTTTGACAAGATCAGTGCGAGAGATGATCTAGTGTATCATGTCCGCACATGGGAACACGGGGTATCTACATGCAATACGATACAAGCCAGACTTGTGAATGTTCACATACACTTGACGGTCTTCTAGGCCTTCCTCGAAAGTGCCTGCAAATGTTTCATTGAACTCTTGCCACTTCATTTTGATGTCCTCGTCTAGATACAACTTTGTATCTTCATAGATCGGCAAACTAGAGGACACTCGCTCAACTGCTGCTCCAGCTGCATTTCCATCAGTGTCCTGTGATCCTGTTCTCTTGGAAGCCATTGAGATGGATGAACACATGAAATATCTAGAGACAAGCAACATGCATGGCAAGACATCTGTTGGCGAAAATCAAAGCAAATTCGGGGAATGACACAACACATACCTGGGAAACTGATGGGCAATATTGCGCAATTTATTCTGGAAGGCTGGGTGATTCACTGCCAGAACTGTGCAAAAGGCAGTCTGGGATGTCAGGGAGGCAAGATTGGCTACTGGACTTGCGCAATGCGTAATCCATACTGGCTACTGGGAGTGTGCAATGCACAATTCCAGCTAGGAGTAACTGCAAGCTTAGGGACTACATTATGCAATTTTCTGGGCTAGCAATCACTGTCCCTCATAAATGTGCAAAACAGTCTTGGAGAACAGTTTTGGGTAGAAATGCACATTTATGGAGAGGAAGACAGAGCCTTCCTTACCCAGATTGCGCAATGCTGTCTCAGTGAAGGCAGATTCTGGGCCAAGGTTGGCTCGACTCGCCAACGGGCAACTGAAAGAAAATATGACAATGAATGCATGGTAAAACTAAGTTATAGTAGAAGTGATTGACAATGCATGCGAACATGAATGAAAGATTCAGCAAACAGATCAACATGCATGTGGGTGAAGCAATTCGCCGAATCGGCCACTGTTCATGCAAAACAATTTCATGTATGCGAGAACAATGAGATAGCAACGAAAATTGAAACAAAGCTAGTACAAGCTAGTATGCATGTAAATGACAACACGTGTTCAAATAAATTAAGAAAACAACACTCACATAAGCGAATACACAAAAAGCGACATAAATGCTGAAAAAGACATGTTGAGGCCACTTACCCATGAATAGCTAAGGTAGATGTGTCAAAGAGTCTTGGATGTGCCGTGGGATGTCAGAGTTCCAAGATCAATGTGAAATAATGAGATATGATGCGTCAAATAAATAAGTTTTGGCTCATGATGCGCATGCCACAAATCTAGGAAAAAGTGACACTTATAGGAAGTTTCTAAAACAATTTTGCATGTAACCTCTAGCTGCTAAAAATAACTCCATGAATCATGGGATGCCTTTTGCATGTTGCCCTTTTCTATTCTGGGAAAAATCAAGCCATGCATGCAAGTCAAGTTTGCTTGGTCCTGGGTGGAACTGGTCAATTAGACTACTCATGCATGAAGCTGCTCAACTACTCGAGAAGAATGTGCATTTATGGTTGGGAGTTGGGTTGGCTGCCCAAGAGATTTGCGCAATTTTTGGGTAGAGCAACTGATTGCTGCCCAAATTTGCGCAAATTATGGGATGAGAAGCCCTGTTGGGGAAAATTGCTTAATTTTCATTGGGAGTGTTGACTGGAAGAATTATGCAATTTTGGAGCCCAGTGGGCTGCCATACAAGATTGCACAATTTCTAGAGGGAAGGTTGGTTTCCCTCCAGAAATGTGCAATTTCTTGTGGGAGCTTCTCAACCTGCAGCTGGACCAAGTTTGGGTGATAAACCAGTGAGGGGAATGCATCAAGTTGTGATTGAAAAGCTATTTTTGTGCAAGCAAAACACTGAAGCTTGTGTACTTGACAAACCAAGACAAGGTGCTGTGAAAGGTTGGTAGGGAGGCTCCAAAACGAAGCTAAGAAAAATATTGGAGGGTGGTTGTAGTTGCTACAACACTAACCTTTTGTAATAAATTCCTAATAAAAGGGAAAGACGTGACTCTATAATTCTAGGTATTTAAGCATTTCTGATTACTTGTATAAGTGACCTTATCAATTTATAATAAATCAACAGATCTAGATTTTTTTTGGATAAATTTATACCATAAACTTTGACAATTAGTGTGTCTTTAAAGACAATTATCTAATACTACTTTACCAAATGAGTATCTATTTTTTAATCCTCAATGTCTTGTAATCTTTGACTCTTCAATATTATTTTTGAACTTTAATTCTTAGAGCTCAACTTTATGAATTAATACTTAAAATTATAATATATAATCTTAAGACAGGGACTAACTACTTTGGAATTATTACTCTTATTAATTTAATGTTCAACACATTTTTTTCCCCGAGGAAAAATCGTAATTTTCTATTAATTTGGAAAATTACATGTTGTAGATGCCTAAAGGCATATGCTATATGTTAGGCCTTAGCCTTCAAAAAATAAGTTTGTACAAAAATTACCCATAGAGGGTATACAGTGACTGTTCAGTAAAAAGATTTATACAAAAATATATAAGGCATAGATAGCTGATGTGTACTGCAGTATAATAGTTGTAATTAGGGCCTATCGGCCCTCTAATGTAGCTGATCGATGTATGGCCTATGGTAGTACTAAAAATGATCTACCTCCCGCTGCTCTTGAATTAACCATATATCTCTGGGCTGGTTCATGACCTCCTTGGATAATTGATCTATAGCCTGATTGCATTCCCTGTAAATGTGTAGACAAGAAATATGATCAAATTGTGTTTTTAAATGCATGGCATCATCCAATATGTTCCTGAGTGAGTGCACATGACATGTAGATGTGTTATTGAACCAATTAATAATGATTTTGGAGTCCTCGAAAATCTGTAGGTGTCTGCATTCATGTGCCAATGCAAAGTGTAGCAAGTGTCTGAGTGTGATGAGTTCAATAAATTTATTAGTACCAACACCCAATCCCATCCAGATACAGTAAGAATGATTGTCCGATAAGTGAAATAAAATGCGCCCCCCCCCCCCCTACATCCTTCTTCTTGAGCGGATTCATCAAAATAGGCCCAAGTTTGATTACGGTTAATAGCTTCAGGTATCACTGTTCAGACATGAGGAGTATGTTCATCATCAGGAACCTCATGAAATGCATTGATAATCTGAGCAATTGCTATGGGCCACCGAATTTATTTGTTGCTGAAGATGATACCATTCCTGTTCAACCAAATAGTCCAACATATAATCAATGGGAGATTACGATTTTTCATATTTGAGGACCCAACCCACCAATGGTTCCAAGCATCCAAGATATTTTGACCAAACCATCATTGTGTGATAGCCAGGGAGGAGAGGAATTGTTCCCATATGTGACTAACAGTGGGACAAAGAAGGAAGAGATGCTCATTCGATTCCTCTGCCTATTGGCATATGACACACCAGGTCGGACCATAGTGGGATCGTTTCATCAGATTTACCCCAGCAGGGGTCTTGTTCATTAAGACATTCCACATAAATAGTCAGGTGCGAGGGGGAACCTTCAGTTTCCAAAGAGATCGCCACCACCCGTCTAAAGCAGGTGGCTTGTGAGTAACATGAATGATGGGGTATCCTTCCTTGGGGAGTATGATCCATGTGGTACATGTGCCCAAATGAGCACGCCATCTTCATTTGTTACACAAACATGTGATTCAATCAATGCTAAGATATATCCCTCCCAGTCTTGGATCCACTGGTCGGGTATTCCAAAATAGGTGGCATATTTCCATGCTTGCATAAATATTGTGGAGTTCTTTGAGTCTGCAATATGAGAAATCGTAGCAATGCCCCTATCTTTGAGAAAATTTATGAGATCAGGAGGAAGGCGATACATATTACCACAACTAGTCCATGGGTCCAAACCAATGCGAACTGATGTGCTTGCTTTAATGCGCCAAATAAGGCTGTTTCTGATGGTGGGAAGAGTGTGAAGAATAACCCTCCAGATTATCGAAATTCCTTGTCTGTGCCATGAAGGGAGTCTTATCCATTCCATAATGTGTAATGACCATATGTATTTATATATTACCACCTCTGTCCAAAGACTGTGGAAATTAAATATGAGCCATCCCATCTTGGCTGCTAGTGCATGTGCAAATGATGGAAGATATTTTAGTCCCCATCCTCCCCATTTCTTGGGCAATGCAATACGACTCCATCCCACATAAGGAAACGACTTCCCTTCCTTATGACCATTGTAGGTTTTAACCCTGTATAGAAATTACCAGCATACGAATTCTAAAACACAGAAAATAAACAATGCGAGATCATAACACATAAAACACATATACACAGAGATTTTCCCCTGGATCCCAAAACTAGGACTACCAGCTTGATTTTTCATTATGTTCCTTTCAATGTTACAATACATATTTATACATGCCGAAGCATCCAATACCATGGACCGAAAACCATCACGTCAAATAACATGGATCGAAAACCATCGCGTCCAATACCATGGACCGAAAACCATCGCTTCCAAAAAACATGTGCGAAAATCATGCACAAAACCATAAGTGGGTCCGCCCAACCTAACATAGGGTCCAAAACCAAAATTTTCTGAGGCGCTGCCGCGAACCCCATAAAGTGGGGTTACGGGTGCCCTTCAAACCCCCTATTAACTACGTGGAAAGAATATAACACAACCCAACATTCTCCCACTTGTTGTTTTCTTTCCATAGGGGGCCACAAGAGAGCTTATTCATTTTTCCAGCCCTGAAATGCCCATTGTCTCTCTACACCAAGAGAACTTCTCAGAGCTCACAGATTTTGTCAATGCATCTGCAATATTCTTCAAAGTGTCCACCTTTACCAGCAACACCTTTTTGTCTTCTATCATATCCCTCACAAAGTGATACTGAACATCAATGTTCTTTGTCTTTGAATGATATGCGGGGTTCTTTGCCAAGAAAATTGCACTTTGGCTGTCACAATCTATCCTTATAGCTCCCTGTACTAACCCCATACTTGAACACAATCTCTGCAACCAAATTGCTTCCTTGCTTGCATGAGTGGCTGCCATGTATTCTGCCTCTGTAGTTGATAGTGCCACTACAGATTGTTTCTTACTCATCCAACTGACTGTACCTCCAAATAGGTTAAACACATACCCACTTGTAGATCTTCTCTGATCCAGATCTCCAGCCCAATCTGCATCCACAAAGCCACGAATATCCAACACTCTGTCCAATCTTGGTCTTCCTTGGTAGCACAAACCATAAACACTAGTGCCACGTAAATACCTGAAAGCCCACTTCACTGCTGTCTAATGCTCCTTTCCTGGTTTTGACATAAACCTGCTCAATACTCCCACTGCATGTGCAATGTCTGGTCTAGTACAGACCATTGCATACATCAAGCTACCGACTGCACTTGCATGTGGAACACGAGACATGTCCTCTTCCTCTTCTTGTGTCTTGGGACACTGTTCAACAGATAACCTCACACCTACAGGAATAGGAACCTTCACCGGTTTACTATCCTGCATATTAAACCTCTGCAGTATTGTCTCGACATACTTCCTCTAGTTTAACCAGAGCTTCCTCTTTGCTCAATCTCTTTTAATTTCCATGCCCAAAATATAGTTTGCAGCACCAAGATCTTTCATGTCGAATTTGGAGGACAATTGGGTCTTCAAATCCTAGATAATTTCTTTGTCATTTCCAACCAGCAACATATCATCCACATACAAGACCAGATAAATAACACGATCACCAATTAATTTAAAATACACACAGTGATCTGTTTTGCTTCTACTGAAGCCAAGTCCCCGTATAAACGTATCAAATTTCTGATACCACATCCTTGGTGACTGTTTTAACCCATACAGAGACTTCTTTAACTTGCATACCAGTTCTTTCTTACTCGTTGTTGCAAAGCCTTCAGGTTGCTTCATGTAGATTTCCTCTTCCAGATCCCCAAGAAGAAATATTGTCTTCACATCCATTTGTTCTACCTCAAAATCAAAAGCAGTGGAAATAGATAAAAGTAATCTAATAGAAGTTACCTTGGCAACAGGAGAAAAAATATCACCAAAATCAATTCCCGGCACCTGGGAATAACCTTTTGCTACCAACCAAGCTTTGTATTTCTCCACTTTTCCTTTTGCATTTGTCTTCTTTTTGAACACCCATTTGTTGCCAATGGGTTTCCTTCCAGCCGGCAACTCCACCAGATCCCAAGCCTCATTTTTGTGCAAAGATGCCATTTCATCAACCACGGCCTCTTTCTAGAGTTTTCCATCCTCTGAATCTACTGCTTCCTTCATAGTTATGGGATCATCGTCAATAATAGATAAAGCAAAATTTGAACAGAAAGTAGATGAACTATAGCTTTCAGGCTATCTTCTTTCTTGAACTGATCTTCTCACAGCCAGAGTTTGTGGCTCTTCATCTTCTAATTCCTCCTCTGCTGTAGAGTCCGATTCTTCCTCCTTTAGCTCAAACTCTATCTTCTCAGGTTCCTTTCATTGGACTTCATGTTTAATAAAATCTTTCACCTCTCTGAACACCACATCTCGGCTATACACAACCTTCCGTGTGACTGGGTTCCAAAGCTTATAACCCTTTAAACCATCCTTATACCCAATAAAGATGCACTTTTCAGATTTACTACCCAACTTGGTTCGTTTCTCCTTTGGAACATGTACATATGCATCACATCCAAATACCCTCAGATGTGAAAGAGAGGGTTTCTTACCAGTCCATACCTCTTGTGGAGTCTTATCCTCCAACACTGATGAAGGTGACCTGTTGACCAAGTAACATGCAGTATCCACCGCCTCTGCCCAGAATTCTTGTCCTAACCCAGCACCACTGAGCATGCTTCTTGCCCTTTCCATCAATGTCTTGTTCATTCTTTCTGCAACTCCATTTTGCTGAGGTGTATATGGAGTAGTTTTCTGCTATGATGTACCACACTTCTTACATAATTCTTCAAATTCCTTGCTACAAAACTCTCCACCATTATTTGTCCTCAACACCTTTATCTTCTTCTCTGTTTGATTTTCCACGAGAGCCTTAAATTCTTTAAACCTGTCAAAGACTTCAAATTTCTTCTTAAGGAAATATATCCATGTATTCCTTGAGAAATCATCTATAAATGATACATAGTACATAGACTTACCCAGTTATGGAACCTTCACAGGTCCAAACACATCACTGTGCACAAGCTCTAATATCTGTTTCGCCCTCTTACCCAAAGGGGAAACTCACCCGATTCTGCTTCCCATATACACAATTTTCACAAAAATCAAAATCCAGAGAGCTATTACTCATACCTTCTACCATACCTTTACCATGAAGTATTTGAAGGCCCTTCTCTCCAATATGTCCAAGCCTTTGATGCCACAGCATGGTCTTTTCTCCAGAGACCACTAGATTTTTTACTCCACTTTCAGGAACTAGAGAACTATTGCACCCATCAATAATAGTGTTACCTTGTAGCTTGTACAGAGTTCCAATTCGAACTCCCCGCATCATCCATCTTGCAGGTATCCTTCTCGAACACTATTTTTACACCTGCATCATCCAGCTTGCTAACAGAAATCAGATTTCTGGCTAATGTAGGAATATGTAGAACACCTAGAAGCGTTCTAACCCTTCCACCTTGCAATTTCAACTTTACTTTTCCGCGACCAATGATTCTAGCCTTCCTGTCATCCCCCAAGAAGACATCACCACCATCATATTTCTCATACTCACAAAACCTCTCTCTATGGGGAGTGAAGTGAAGGGATGCACCTGAGTCAATCAACCATGCCTCGTGATCTACATGTGTACTTGAAGAAGCCAAGTACACATCCCCACCTTCATCTAAGGTGGTTTTCACCTCTACAGAAGGAGCCTCATCAGATCCCTTTCCTTTGTCAAGAGATTTATATTTACAGTCCCTTTTGTAGTGCCCTTCCTTTCCACATTTCCAGCACACCACCTTTACAGGTTTTCCTGGAGATTTAGATCTCCCTTTATATTTAGATCTCCCATTCGATGACTTATTTTTGTTTCTGTTCTGGGTCCCCCCTCATATAGACAGGGCGTCACCGTTTTGGCTCTCCATATTTTTCCGTCTCATCTCCTCTATCAGCAAGGATCAGACTATTTCATCAGCATTGCTACCTATTGCAATAACTAGACTATCCCACGAATCTGGTAGAGAACACAACAAACTAATGCACTTATCTTCATCTGAAATTTTAATATCAATAGATGCTAACTGACTTACCACAGTATTAAATGCATTCAGATGCTCTGTCACCGAGTCTCCATCTTTCATCCTCAGGTTATACAGCTTTTTTTGCAGGAACAGTTTATTCACCAGAGACTTAGATTGGTACAAAGTCCCTAACTTGTCCCACAAAGCCTTCGCTATAGCTTCCCCTGATACATTAAGCAATACTGAATTCGAGACACACAATCGTATTGTGCTCTTTGCCTTCCGATCCAACTTCTTCCATTCTTCATCGGACACTCCTATTGGTTTAGTATCCGGATCTACCGCGATCCACTGATCTTTATCCACCAACAGATCCTCCATCTTGAGTTTCCACAACTCAAAACTCTGACCATTAAATTTCTCGATCTCTATCTTTCCATTGCTCGCCATCTTCTTTCACCACTAGAATCGATCTCGCAGATCTCCCACTGAACAGGGTCTACCATAGGCATGAGCAAAACCCCTCAGCAACAAAGGCATCCCCTTGAAGCCAAAACAGCTCTGATACCAAATGTAGGTTTTAACCCTGTACAGAAATTACCTGCATATGAATTCTAAAACACAGAAAATAAACAATGCAAGATCATAACACATAAAACACATATACACAGAGATTTTCCCTGGATCCGAAAACCAGGACTACCAGTTTGAGTTTTCATTATGTTCCTTTCAATGTTACAATACATATTTATACATGCCGAAGCATCCAATACCATGGACCAAAAACCATTACGGCCAATACCATGGATCGAAAACCATCGCATCCAATACCATGGTCCGAAAACCATCGCGTCCAAAAAACATGTGCAAAAATCATGCACAAAACCATAAGTGGGTCCACCCAACCTAACGTAGGGTCCAAAACCAAAATTTTCCAGGGTGCTACCCCGGACCCCATAAAGTGGGGTTACGGGTGCCCTTCAAACCCCCTGTTAAATACATGGAAGAATATAACACAACCCAACAACCATTCCAAAGGAATTTACAACAAATTCTTTGGATTCGAGATAGTATACCTTGAGGTATCCATGCCAAGGACATCCAATATACCGAGGTAGCTTCCAAAACGGATTTAATAAGAACCAATCTCCCTGCTCTGGATAAGAATATGTGATTCCAGTTGATAAGTATTTTTTCTACCTTGGCCACAAGCCAGATCCAGTCTGCTATTTTATAACCATGAGATTTGATGCGAAAACCTAGGTATTTAAGTCCATCTTCCAATAGGTGTCTTTGAAATGGGAATTTCTGATATGCATATCGAGTTTCCTGTGGAGAGCATGCAGAGAAAGTAATGGATGACTTTAGCCTATTAGTTTCCATCCCAGTGGCAGCACTGAAAAGTAGCATGAGATCATAGAATGTAGAGAAATCTCGAATGCCACCATTAAGGAAGATAAGCACGTAATATAAAAACAGGAGATGAGAGATTGTGCAATGGTCTATTATCTTGAGACCCTGAATGCACCCTTCTCTTCTTTCCTGCAATATCAATCTGCTTAGTCCTTCCATAATGAGCAGAAATAGGAGTGGAGAAAGGGGGCACCCTTGTCTGAGACCACACTCAACATGAAAGAAATTGGAGGCAGAACCATTGATAAGAATGTTGAAAGATACAATAGAAATGTAGCACATGATCCATTGAATGAAAGAGAGGGGGAAGCCTAAATGTGTGAGGAAAATTCTAAGATAAAGCCAGCTTACCCGATCAAAAGCCTTAGAGAGATCAATTTTGAGAATGGCTCCTTTTAAATGCTTCATCTTAATGGAGTGAAGAGCTTCATGAGCAGTACCAATGGCCTCATGTATTTGTCGATTATGCAGAAAGGAAAATTGCTCAGAAGAGATATGGGTAGAGAGTATAGGTTTGATACGATTGGCGATGATTTTGGCAATAATCTAGTGTAAACAGATGCAGAGGGAAATGGGCCGAAAATCATTGAAGGATTGAGGAGAGTCTACCTTGGGAATGAGGGCTATGAAGGTAGAATTGATAGCCTCGTACAAGCGACCAATGGTTCTGCATTCCTCCACCACCTTAAGAAGGTCCAATCTAATAATCTAAAAAAAGGCTAAATAGAATTCAACCGACCATCCATCTGGTCCAGGAATTTTATCCTTCTTGAACCTTTTAAGAGTGCTTTCGAGTACCCCCATGGATATAGGCTTAGTAAGATTTTCTGTTGCATCCTGGTCGACGAATCAAGGGAAAAGCCTAGCAATTCAGACTATTTTGGCAAGAGAGGCCCCAGGTGGAGCCTTGAATAGCTGATGAAAGTGTGTTTTTACAAGATGAGCCAGTTGTTGAAAGATGTGTGCATATTGTCCATTTTCAATAGGAATCTTCCATATAGTGTTGCTAGCCCGTCTCCCCTTCGCAAAATTATGGAAGAATTTTTTATTGTCATCCCTAGCCTTCAGCTAGATGACTCTGCTCCTAATTCGCCAGGTCTCCTCTCGATCTTTAAGAATTTTGGTCTTTTGAGCCTCTATATTAGTGAGAGTGTTTTTAGCTTCATTAGGGGAGAAACCCTGTCCCTGCTCATCCATCAACTCAACCAGCTTGTTTTCTATAATGCATAGTGTCTGATCATCCCAAGCTCGTTTGGTTTTTTCCCATTGAATAGACAGGATCTTAAGTTCAATGAGATTGCAACAAAAACCTTCTGCCATAGTTTGCCCCTGAGTGGGTGGATGAGCTCACCAGTATTCAGTGACCAATTTGTTATAATCGAGATCCATCAACCAAGTTGAGTTGAATTTAAATGGTTGTCTAGGTTTCTAAAAGGGTCTTGCCAATTCCAGGTAGATAGGAGAGTGGTTTGAGATATCACCAGATCCTACCCATTATCGATAGATTGTCAGGGTTCCTAAGAAATGTTCCTTAATGAGGAAATGATCCAATAGTCGAGCCAGAGCTACTTCTCCTATTCTTCTATTACGCCAAGTCGGTTGAATCTTATTCATAGGGAGATCAATCAAATGGTTTTGCCCCATAAAATATGATAGGGAGTCTAATTGTGGATTATGTCCCCGAGATTCCGCATGACCAATTGTGAAATTAATATCCCCTCCCATAATAAGATTGTTGGAATTAATCAGGGAAAGGTGGAGTAATTGATTCCAAAAATCAACCCTGTTGAGATAGGGTGCATATACATTGATGATTTTGAAGTCCCTACCCATCTCCGAGGAGTAAATATCCATGCCAATAAATCCAGAACCCCTCTAGGATGAGATGAGGTTGATAATACAGGGATTGATGCCAAGTGAAATCCCCCCATATCGACCATTGACATCAAGTGCATGAAAGCTCCATCCTAGCTTCAGAGAAAGCAGAACCGAGATGACCTACTCAGTGTTCCCAAGGTTTTCTTGTAAATAAATGATGTCAATATTCTCTGAATCTAGAAGTCTTTTGAGGGCTGATTTTTTAGCAGGGCTAGCCAACCCTCTGCAATTGAAGGACATCCACTTCATGGATGAGACTGAGAGAGGGTGTTCGATGCTATAAGAACACTATCAAGAGTGGATTGTTTGCCCTGGGGCACATCTGCCACAACTTGGATGATAGATTTTGAAATAAATGATTGTCGCCCCCTAGGGATATTGGTGGATTTAGGGGGGGAGATAAGATCAATCCCATATGGCTTAGGTGGGAGAGACACCCGAGAGGGGAGATAGTAGGAATGTGATTGTCGAGATGAAATGGAGGGATCAAGAGAAGTGGATGTGACGAACAATCCAGGAACAGAAGGAGGGGTGGTTGAAAATGTTGAGTTAGGAAGATCCAAGGGACAACTGAGAGGAGTAGTAGACATGCAAGCAACGGATGCAAATGCAACATGTAATTGTTGTGTAGAACAAGATAAAGTAACAGAGGAGAAAAGAGGAGGAAAAATACCCGAAGAGAAAGCGACCGTAGTTGCAACATGAGATCTCGTCATGGACGGAGAAGGAGTTTGGGGTGAGATAGAAGAAGTCGGTTGTGCAGTGCCACCATCCATTGCATGCATTCGGGTGGAGCATGGAACCTGTCTGCCCACTGATGATGTTCCCATAGGTCTTGGTACATCTGTGCCTTTGGAAGGGGACAATGATGAAGTAACCAAAGGGAAATCTTTGAAGAGATGTCTGACCTTATGACACCTTCTGCACCTAAATGGCACCCCTTCGTAATCAAGAATTTGAATTCGGGTGAAATGTCTCATGTGTAGTGTAATATGCTCCTCTAGACCTTCCCTGGTATCCAGGTGAACCAGGATGTGAGCCAAAGATTTATTGCTCGTAGTGGTATAGGACTTATCATAGTCCAAGAAGGTGCCCAGGGCATTACCAATACGAGTAAAAGTATTTTCATACCAGAAGTGCAATGGGAGTCTAGGAAGGTGAACCCAAAGAGGTCCAACACCTAATTTTTCCTGTAAAGGATAAAAAAGAGGGCTCCATCTCTTGAGGAGAACATGAGCCAATTCAATGTGCCAATATCGGGACATAATCTAAGAGGTGTATTCCTCCCTGTGAAAACTGAGGGCGAACCATCCCCGTGCTAGAGTCGTAATAGTTGGAAGTTCCTTAAGTGAAATACCCTAAATCTCCATAACCCAGAGATGTAGGCGAGTAGCAGAATAAGTTCTACACTTAACACGACCCACCAAAACCCTATTCACTGTGTCCACCACCTCACCCATATTAACACCTTCACCAAAACAGAGGGAGAGTTCCTTATGAGATTCCTTGATGCACTTGTTCTACTTGGCCTTGCCAGAGCGGGGTGCGGTTGGATGGTCCCGAAGGGGATCCCGTGAACCTAGGTTATTCGCTTGTGAGATAGGGTTACAAGTCCGTGGGTTGATGACGAGAATGTCAAAACAGCTGGAAGGGAGAGATGACCACCCCAAATCAGTGGAAGGATGAAGGAGGGTGGATGAGGTCAGGATATGGGGGGGAAATCAACAGCCGAGTCTAACCCTATCGATGAGGGAGGGACGGATGAGGTAGGATGAAGGGTAGAATCTAGAGATGGAAAGTCGAATGATGGGGAAGGGGGTATGCAAAAGACAAGGAGGTTGAGAGTGGCTAGTGATAGAGGAGGGCAATCAAATCCCAGCGAAGCAATGGAGAAAGTAGAGAATGGTAGGTAGGGCATGGAGGGGCCGGGATCCGCAAGGACAAACGACAACCTCGTCCATGGCGGAGGATGAAAGCATGGTGGCCCTTTACCCGAAACTTCCAATAATGCGCTACGGTGTGACCAAATAGGTTCGTAGGGATTCAGATCAACCGAATAATCGACAACATCGATCTCCATTCCGACAAACAACAAATAGTAACAGGACCAGAGGTAACAGATCGTAGGAAGTGCAAACAATGATCCACAAACTGTCACGATGATAGTGCCACGCTGCAGGGAGAGTGTGGATACTTCAACAATGACTGCAGTGGAGATGGGTTGTGTGCGAAACCCTAGCCTAAGCCCTGCAGAGCTTTAGAGCAGGGCTCCATCTTCCCCTCGATCCATGTTCAATACATTTTTGTATACTATAAAAATAATATTCTTAAAATTTACTTTAAAAATATAACAAATAATAATTTTTTTAACCATAATCAAAATTTAACCCCTTGCGATTCTCTTCCCATAGTAGCATTATTTAAGACCAACTCCTAACCAAACAAACAATTTAATATGGGGTAATGGCCATGCACACAAGTTATATAACCTTGACCAATAAAATATAAAGAAGTGTAATATGCCGTGTCACTGGTTAGTACCCACGTTTAATAGTAATTGATAACATAAATTATTGTAACTAAAGTAAAAACATAGAAAATATAAAAATTAAAAATAAATTATATTTAAAAAAATATTATATATATATAATAATAATATAAATTATTTTTAAAAAATATAATTAATATATTTTGGTTAAAAACTAAATTAATTATTTTAACACAAAACTAATTAAATAATATATATTTATATATATATATATATATATATAACGAACATTGAGTTGGAATTATTTTATGGAATTCAATTATTTTAAAGGTGTTTAAGTTTAATGATAATATTTATTGTTAGATACATCATTTTTCTATTTAAGATTAAAACTAATTCTAGTTTAAATTCAACCTAATTCTTATAAGAAAATAAAATTAACTCATAGTATCGAAGAATGTTCAACTTAATGAACCTTAAGTTTTGGCACCCCGAAAATTATTTCATGAGAATATAATACATTATGGTTGTCAAAATCAAAGGTGTTGGAAAAAAAAGGAGAACAAGTTCCATTAGCGATGGAAGAAATTTCTACAAAAATTTCGAAGATTTCAACCAATCAGAAAAGACAATTGAGCTAACTCGACCTGCACTTGAGATATTTCATCTATAAATATAAATTTCATCATTACTTTACACCTAAAGCTGAAACAATAAACACATTTATTAGTTTTCAAGGTTTTTCATATAATTTTTTCTAAAGGTTTCAGTTGCACATTTATTAGTTGTCAAGGTTTTTCATATAATTTTTTCTAAAGGTTTCAGTTGCATAATTGTACTTTAATCATGTTACATGGATAATGGATATGGTTGGTATTTGTGTTTGTTGTTTTAAATTTAAAATGGTGTAAATTCAATAAAGATTGATAGGTCGCGAGGGTTTGGGCAATTTAAGGAATTATTGGATTAATGGGTAATCTCAACGATTTGTCCTTTCTCTTATCCATTGGAGTGAAAGATTCAAGCCATGGTGACATATTTTTCTTCCATTTCTTTCTGTTTTTCTTTCTGTCACATTTTGAGGGAATAAACACAAAATTATTTAGAGGATTCTTTATCAAAGAGGGGCCTCTGCTTGCGATGCGCAGATTGGCTAAGAATTTCTTGACAATGACATCATCCGTAGCACGGGCTTTTTCTCTTTCTGAAAGGTACTCTCCATCTCTTGGAGATTTCTTGGATCTTTTGCTTTTTGTAGGCTTTCTCATGAAGCTACTTTTCTGAAATTTCAGTGCACTGATTCTGGTCTTTTCAGCCTCATATCTTCTTATTTGGTATCCTTGCAGGACAAATGGTCTATTAGATATATGATAGCTAGGTTTCTTTACTTCTTTTTGCTAGATACTATGTCTGTAATTAGTTGGTTATCTTGAGATACTCCAAGGGCTGAGAAGCTCATCTGAAACATGTAACCATTTTTTATCAATGAAAGATATGTTGTTTTTTTCGTTTGAAAAAAAAATGTGAAGGTTTGGGAATATCAAACATTGAAGTTAGTAGAATCTTACACATCCCTTAGTCTTTAGAACAAGTAATCCATGAAATTTAATGCTAGATCTTGAATTAGCTTTAAAGTCTAAGGTGACTTTCAGATTCTAGAAAATCAAAGCCGAAGCTTGCCAACGTTCTATGGTTTTTCTATATAACACGGCTAGGTATTATTTACATGGGAACTATGGAAAACCATAATAAAATTATGTATTTATTCTTTGATTTCCTTGAGGTCACATGGGTGGCCAATTCATGGTGTGTTCAGAGAAGAGTATAGATGGAAATTTTTTGTAGCAGATGGCAAAATTCAGTGAAGTTAATAGCGTCTAACACGTTTCTTAGTTTCAAACAAGTAATCCATGAAATTTAATGTTAGATCTTGAATTAACTTTAAAGTAAAGATGACTGTCAGATTATGGGAAATCAATGCGGAAGCTTGAGACGCTTAGTGTTTTTCCTACATAATGCAACTAGGGATTATTTACATGGGAATTATGGAAAAACAGAATAAAATTATGTATTTATTCTGTGATTTCTTTGAGGTCACATGAGTGGTAAATTCATGGCATGTTCAAAGAAGAGTATAGATGGCAAAATTCTGTATTGTTGTTTTGAATTTTCATCTAAATAAGTGTGTCATTTGTGGATCTTGATTGCTTGGCCTAATTGAGAAGTATTGCAGAATACATTAAAGTACGTACAATGAAAGAGATGATCTCTTTGTTTTTTTGATGTGGAAATGGATGTGAACTCATAATAAAGAGGAGTGGTGGGGATTTGCATGATGATTGGTTGGCTTCATAGGGTTACTAGTGATCTATAAATTGAATTGACACCTTATCAATTCCCACTGCAAAATTCCCATTGCTTTTGCTTGGGAATTTAACAAGTGCAAGAACATAGATAAAGTCAGAGCGAAAGGTATTCCGATTATGTGCATTAGATTCATGGAGATTTTTGTCGTTGTATTGATTTGTATTGGGATTGGGGTGTTTTTTAAATCGGGTCCTTAGTTCATTTCGCAAAAGCACTGACTAATTGATTTCATGCAAATTAATATTAATTGATTGGTTTCAGTGTTAATTAATTGTATATACACTTGGTGATACTGTATATATTTTTAAAATTTTAATTTATATAGATATTTTATTATTATTTAACAATTAAATTTAAAAGCACATAAAATTAGTCACTTCTTATGCATTGACAAATTGGAAAAAAAAAAAAAAAATTGGTTTTTATTTTTTAAAATATTTGATTTAATATTATAATTTTCAAAAACTTTAATAAAATTTATAGATTGTTTCAAAACTTTAATAAACTTTATAATTCTTCATCTTAATGGAGTGAAAAGCTTCATGAGCAGTGCCAATGGCCTCATGTATTTGTCGATTATGCAGAAAGGAAAATTGCTCAGAAGATATATGGGCAGAGAGTATAGGCTTGATACGATTGGAGATGATTTTGGCAATAATCTTGTGTAAACAGTTGCAGAGGGAAATGTGCCGAAAATCATTGAAGGATTGAGGAGAGTCTACCTTGGGAATGAGGGCTATAAAGGTAGAATTGATAGCCTTGTACAAGCGACCAATGGTTTTGCATCCCTCCACCACCTTAAGAAGGTCCAGCCTAATAATATAAAAAAAGGCTAAATAGAATTCAACCGACCATCCATCTGGTCCAGGAATTTTATCCTTCTTGAACCTTTTAAGAGTGCTTTCGAGTACCCCCATGGATACAGGCTTAGTAAGATTTTATATTGCATCCTAGTCGACGAATCAAGGGAAAAGCCTAACAATTCAGACTATTTCTGCAAGAGAGGCCCCAGGTGGAGCCTTGAATAGCTGATGAAAGTGTGTAGTTACAAGATGAGCCAGTTGTTGAAAGGTGTGTTGATACTGTCCATTTTCAATAGGAATATTCCATATAGTGTTACTAGCTCGTCTCCCCTTAGCAAAATTATGGAAGAATTTTTTATTGTCATCCCTAGCCTTCAACTAGATGACTCTGCTCCTAAGTGGGCCAAGTCTCCTCTTGATCTTTAAGAATTTTGGTCCTCTGAGCCTCTAAATTAGTGAGATTGTTTTTAGCTTCATTAGAGGAGAAACCCTATCCCTACTCATCCATCAGCTCAACCAGCGTGTTATCTATAATGCACAGTGTCTGATCATCCCAAGCTCGTTTGGTTTTTTCCCATTGAATAGACAGGCTCTTAAGTTCAATGAGATTGCAACAAAAACCTTTTGCCATAGTCTACCCCTGAGTGGGTGGATGAGCTCACCATAAATCAGTGACCAATTTGTTATAATCGGGATCCATCAACCAAGTTGAGTTTAATTTAAATGGTTGTCTAGGTTTCTGAAAGGGTCCTGCCAATTCCAAGTAGATAGGAGAGTGGTTTGAGATATCACCAAATCCTACCCATTGTCGATAGATTGTCAGGGTTCCTAACAAATGTTCCTTAGTGAGGAAACAATCCAATCGCCGAGCCAGAGCTACTTCTCCTATTCTTCTATTATGCCAAGTCGGTTGAATCTTATTCATAGGGATATCAATCAAATGGTGTTGCTCCATAAAATCTGATAGGGAGTCCAACTATGCATTATGTCCCCAGGATTCCGCATGACCAATTATGAAATTAAGATTCCCTCCCATAATAAGAATGTTGGAATTAGTCAGGGAAAGGTGGAGTAAGCGATTCCAAAAATCAACCCTGTTGAGATAGGGTGCATATATATTGATGATTTTGAAGTCCCTACCCATCTCCAAGGAGTAAATTTCCATGCCAATAAATCAAGAATCCCCCCAAGATGAGATGAGGTTGATAGTACGGGGATTGATGCCAAGTGAAATTCCCCCAGATTGACCATTGACATCAAGTGCATGAAAGCTCCATCCTGGCTTCAAAGAAAGCAGAATCGAGATGACCTGCTCAACGTTCCTAAGGTTTTCTTGTAAATAAATGATGTCAATCTGCTCTGAATCCATAAGTATTTTAAGGGCTAATTTTTTAGTGGGGCTAGCCAACCCTCTGCAATTGAAGGACATCCACTTCATGGATGAGACTAAGAGAGGGTGCTCGATGCTATAGGAACCCTATCAAGAGTGGATTGTTTTCCCTGTGCCACATCTACCCCAACTTGGATGATAGATTTTGAAATAAATGATTGTCATCCCCTAGGGATATTGGTGGATTTAGGAGGGGAGATAAGATCAATCCCAGATGGCTCAGGTGGGAGAGACACCCAGGAGGGGAGATAGTAGGAATGTGATTGTCGAGATGAAATGGAGGGATCAGGAGAAGTGGATGTGATGGACAATCCAGCAATAGAAGGAGGGGTGGTTGAAAATGTTGAGTTAGGAAGATCCAAGGGACAAGTGAGAGGAGTGGTAGACATGCAAGCAATGGATGCAAATGCAACATGTAATTGTTGTGCAAAACAAGATAAAGTAACAGAGGAGAAAAGAGGAGGAAAAATACCCGAAGAGAAAGTGACCGTAGCTGCAACACGAGATCTCGTCATGGGCGGAGAAGGAGTCTGGGGTGAGACAGAAGAAGTTGGCTGTGCAGTGCCACCATCCATTGCATGTGTTTAGGTGGAGCGTGGAACCTATCTGTCCACTAGTGATGTTGTCATAGGTCTTGGTACATCCGTTTCTTTGGAAGGGGACGATGCTGAAGTAACCAAAGGGAAATCTTTGAAGAGATGTTCGACCTTAGGACACCTTCGCACCCCTTCGTAATCAAGAATTTGAATTCGGGTGAAATGTCTCATGTGTAGTGTAATCTTCTCCTCCAGACCTTCCCTGGTATCCAGGTGAACCAGGATGCGAGCCAAAGATTTATTGCCCGTAGTGGTATAGGACTTATCATAGTCCAAGAAGCTGCCTAGGGCATTACCAATATGAGTACAAATATCTTCAGACCAGAAGTGCAATGGGAGTCCAGGAAGGCGAACTCAAAGAGGTCCAACACCTAATTTTTCCCGTTCAGGATCGAAAAGAGGGCTCCATCTCTTGAGGATAACATGAGCCAATTCAATGTGCCAATATCAAGACAGAATCCAAGAGGTGTATTCCTCCCTGTGAAAACTGAGAGCGAACCGTCCCCGCGCTAGAGTCGTAACAGTTGGAAGTTCCTTAAGTGAAATACCCTAAATCCCCATAACCCAAAGATGTAGGCGAGTAGCAGAATAAGTTCTACCCTTAACACGACCCACCAAAACCCTATTCACTATGTCCACCACCTCACCCATATTAACACCTTCACCAAAATAGAGGGAGAGGTCCTTACGAGATGCCTTGACACACTTGTTCTACTTGGCCTTACCGGAGCGGGGTGCTGTCGGATGGTCCCGAAGGGGATCCCGTGAACCTAGGTTATTCGCTTGCAAGATAGGGTTACAAGTCCGTGGGTTGACAACGAGAATGTCAAAACAACTGGAAGGGAGAGATGACTGCCCCAAATCAGTGGAAGGATGAAGGAGGGTGCATGAGGTCGGGATATGGAGAGAAAATCAACAGCCGGGTCTAACCCTATCGTTGAGGAAGGGACAAACGAGGTAGGATGAAGGGTAGAATCTGGAGATGGAAAGTCGAATGATGGGGAAGGGGATATGCAGGAGACAAGGAGGTTGAGAGTGGCTGGTGATAGAGGAGGGAAATCGAATCCCAGTGAAGCAATGGAGAAAGTAGAGAACGTTAGGTAGGGCATGGAGGGGCCGGGATCCGCAAGGACAAATGATGATCCCGTCCACGGCGGAGGATGAATGCATGGTGGCCCTTTAACCAACACTTCCGACAATGCACTAGGGTGTGACCAAATAGGTTCGTAGGGATTCAAATCAACCGAATAATCGACAACATCGATCTCCATTTCGACAAACAACAGACAATAACGGGACTGGAGGTAACAGACCATAGGAAGTGCTAACAATGATCCACAAACTATCACGATGATAGTGCCACGCTGCAGGGAGAGTGCGGATACTTCAACTGTGACTGCAGTGGAGATGGGTTGTGCGCAAAACCCTAGCCTAAGCCACGTTCAATACATTTATATATACTATAAAAATGATATTCTTAAAATTTACTAAAAAAATATAACAAATAATAATTTTTTTAACCATAATCAAAATTTAACCCCTTGCGATTCCCTTCCCATAGTAGCATTATTTAATACCAACTCCTAACCAAACAACAATTTAATATGGGGTAATGGGCATACACACAAGTTATATAACCTTGACCAATAAAATATAAACAAGTGTAATATGCCATGTTACTACTTAGTACTGCGTTTAATGCAAAAAGTAATTAATAACATAAATGATTGTAACTAAAGTAAAAATATAAAAAATAAAATATGATATATATAATAATAATAATAATAATATAAATTATTTTAAAAAAATATAATTAATATATTTTTGTTAAAAACTAAATTAATTATTTTAACACAAAACTAATTAAATATTGTAATATACACATATATATATAACGAATATACACACACATATATATATAACGAACATTGAGTTGGAATTATTTTATGGAATTCAATTATTTTAAAGGTGTTTAAGTTTAACAATAATATTTATGATTAGATACATCACTTCTTTATTTAAGACTAAAACTAATTCTAGTTTAAATTCAACCTAATTCTTATAAGAAGATAAATTAAATCATAGTATCAAAGAATGTCCAACTTAATGAGCCTTAAGTTTTGGCACCCCGAAAATTATTTCATGAGAATATAATACATTATGGTTGTCAAAATTAGAGACTAGAAGAAATTTATACGACAAGTTCGAAGATTTCAACCAATCAGACAAGACAACTGAGCTAACCCGACCTGCACTTGAGATATTTCATGTATAAATATAAATTTCATCATTACTTTACAACCAAGGGTGAAACTAATAAACACATTTATTAGTTTTCAAGGTTTTTCATTTAATTTTTTCTAAAGGTTTCAGTTGCATAATTGTACTTTAATAATGAATGTTACATGGATAATGGATATGGTTGGTATTTGTGTTTATTGTTTTAAATTTAAAATGGTGTAAATTCAATTCAATTCAAGGAATTATTAGATTAATGGGTAATCTCATTTATTTGTTCCTTTCTCTTATTTATTGAGTGGAAAGATTTAAGGCATGGTGACATATTTTTCTTTCATTTCTTTTTGTTTTTTTTTTTCTGTCACATTTTGAGGGAATAAACACAAAATTATTTAGAGGATTTTTTTATCAAAGAGGGATTTTTGCTTGGATGTGCAGATTGGCTAAGAATTTCTTGACGATGACATCATCCGTAGCACGGGCTTTTTCTCTTTCTGAAAGGTACTCTCTATCTCTCGGAGCTTTCTTGGATCTTTTGCTTTTGTAGGCTTTCTCATGAAGCTACTTTTCTGGAATTCAAGTGGACTGATTCTGGTCTTTTCAGCCTCATATCTTCTTATTTGGTATCCTTGCAGGACAAATGGTCTATTAGATATATGATAGCTAGGTTTCTTTACTTTTTTTGTTGGATACTATGTCTGTAATTAGTTGGTTATCTTGAGATACTCTGAGGGCTAAGAAGCTCATCTGAAACATGTAACCATTTTTTTTCAAGAACGAAAAAGCGTGATATATTATATAAGGAATATAATGATCAAAATACATTTCCAGACAGAAACTGCATATGAGCTAGAAACAGACTAATAATCCGTAACAAAAAAACCTGATAGAGAGGATAGAGATCCCCAAAAACATAAATCTGATGATCATCCAAATAGACAGTCATTCTCTGTAATAGAGGCCTTAAAATCGATATTTTGCAAATACATATAGATTGAGAACTAAGATCCTCCATGGAGGATACAACATAGTTCCAAAAAGGTGATTGACATAATCAGAATGAGGACAACAAGGACAAAATTGACAAAAACATACCTGACACCAGCAAGATGATATTATGCTTCAGGTAAAGAAAAATCTGTGATAGAGAACACTTGCTTGTCTGAAATTACCTTCATGTGCCATATACCTGGAGCTGTAAACAGACCTTCCTTTGATAAACTGTCTGCCTTCTTGTTCTGTAACCTGTAAATGTGTTGTATGGAACATCCTTCCATCCTTTCCCATAGGAAAACAATCCTGTTCATCCAGCCTGCAAGTTGAGGATTGCTAATATGGTTTTTTCCCAGAACAAAATCAACCATTACTTTGGAATCCCCAAAAATTGAGACGGACTGAATGTTAAAGAAGAAACAGAAAGAGAGAAGCCCCGCGAGAGCCATCGCCTCCGCTTTGCAGCCGGATCCTTTTCCTCCATTCCACGAAATAAGAATTGAGTATTTTCATCCATGATGATGTGGATTCCACAGCCACAAGAGTTGTTTTGAGCCGCTCCATCAAAGAACGCTTTCAGGAACATGTTATTAAACAGATCATCCATGTTGTGGTTTAATCTTTTTTCCTTGGAAAGCTTTTCAGGTAAGGAATCAAAAAGAAAAGATATGCTTTGGATGATTCCCATGAAAGGCTCTTTACTTTCCTTAAAAATTTTGTTGTTTCTCCATCTCCATATGCACCATAAGGTAATGATAAAAATCAGCCTCCAGGATTTCTTTTGCCTGCTCCACCAAACAAAAGCCTCTTGCATGGATGAGTGAGAAGCATGAGGGAAACCATATAAAATTTCCAAAGATTGCCAAATCTACTGCGTTTTCTGACAGAGAAGGAACATATGACAGTTTGTTTCATCCTCAGAATTGCAAATTGAGCAGAGACCCGGACCCTGCCAGCCCCTCTTTTTTAGATTTTCCCAAGATAAGTTTTTATCGTGGAATACCAGCCATGAGAAAAAAATGGATTTGGAGAGGCATCCTGATTTCCAGAGATTTGGTGGAAAAACAGAGTTGGGGATGGCATTTATAGAGGCTATCAGATTCAAGTAAATATCCTTTACTCGAACCTAGGATATCCCTTTCATATCATTCCATGTTAAGACATCGATATCTAATGAGTGATGTATTCCACAATTTCTCAGGAAAACTTTTAAATTCCTCCACTTTCCTGCTACATTCTCGGACATCCCCATATTGCCATCTTCTTTCCAAATAGGGATGGGTCCATGCGATTCTGCAATGAGTTTGTCCCAAGTAAAATAACCTTTTATGTGGAAAAAGTTAAGGAGAGTCTGAGGCAAGCTGATTTCCTCTTGTCCACTCAAGAAAGGATCAAGTCCTATGAGAATCTTGCTGCCAATTTGGAAACTCCAAATCAAATTCTTTTGAAACAACCCTTCTATCTTACGAAAACTTAGCCATATTGCTGAACCATAAATGGATCCGATCCTTCCCAACCTGAACCAGTATGAGATATCCTTACTGCCCATATACTTCTTTTTTATGTTATCGCTCCATGGACCCTCTCTGAAAATCCCTCTCCATAAGGATTTGCATAGAAGGGCCTTTCCAAAACTCCGCAGGTCCAGCAGCCCCCATCCCCCAAGATTTTTTGGCAACGAGATGGCAGATAACTTAGACAAGTGATATTTTCTTTTCTCAGCTTGGCCACCCCAAATAAAATTTGTTGTTATCTTGTTCATTTTCTGAATAATGCTTGCTGGGAGAAAAAAAAGATGCACCCAATAAACCGCGAGTTGAGTTAGAACTGATTGAGCCAGAATTACTCTTCCTGCCATAGAAAGGCATTTATATTCCTAGACTGAAATCTTTTTGTAGTATCTTTCTATTATCCATTGCCAATCCATTTTAGAGTAACCTTTTGCTTTTAGCTGGAAACCTAAATATTTCATTCCTTGATTGATGGACCACGCCTCTATCTCAAAGAGAGAGGAAATCCACTCTATTAGTTCTAGATTACCATCATTATGGCAGAGAGCAGATTTGGACTCATTTATTTGTAAGCCTGTGGCCCTTTGGAACTTTTTGAGGATATCATATAAGCACAACCAAGTGAGCCTACAAAGCATTCAAAAAATAAGTATATCATCAACAAATAGATTATGCGATATATAATTGTCCCTGCAGATCCTCAGAGGTTGACATCTGTTTTCACTAATTGCCTTATTGATGTGCAGGCTTAACGAGTCCATTGCCAGGATAAACAATAAGGGAGATAACGGGCATCCTTGGCGCAGACCCCTGGCAGCTAGAAAAAAAGGAGATGGAATCCCATTTATTATAACAACATAGTTCACCTTCTCCACACAGGCCATTACCCAATTTATCATGTTTTCTCTTAGTCCAATCTTTGCCAAAAGGCATCTGATGAAGCCCTAATCAAGGCAATCATATGTCTTTCGGAGATCAATTTTGAAAATGGCAGCTTCACTTTTTTTGGTGTGCATGGAAAATAAAACCTCCTGAGTGTTAGCAACAGCGTCCAAAATATTTCTTCCTTTCAGAAAAGCATGCCGATCCTTTGTTAAATACTTTGACAAGGTTCCTTTTAACCTTTCTGCGATAATTTTTTATATGATTTTGTATGAAATGTTGCAAAGAGATATCGACCTATAGTCTTGGAAAGATTCCGCCTCTTTTTTCTTGGGAATGAGGGCGATATGAGTGGATGAAGTAATTTGATGGATGCTGCCTGACATTCTTGAGCCCTCAACCATCCTTAGCAGATCTTGTTTGATAAGATCAAAAAAATGTATGAAAAATTCGATCGTCCAGCCGTCTGGACCAGGGCATTTATCGTTTTTAAAGGATTTCATGGTTCTTAGGAGTTCTTCCTCAGTTATTGGCTGAAAGAGACAATCATTTTGATCCCCATCAAACATTTGAGGAAAAGGATCTATTCCCCACAGAATGTCCTGAAACCTGCAAACATCAGATCTTCTGTATTGGTTTCCAAAATATCTCACGGCTTCACTTGAGATGTCTTGTTGAGAGTATAGAAAGTCTCCCTTTCCGTCCTTTATTTTCCATATAGAATTCTTTTCTCTTCTTGAGCTTGCAAATCTGTGAAAAAATTTTGAGTTTTTGTCTCCTTCCTTTAGCCAGATTGCCCTGCTCTTTAATCTCCATGATGCCTCTTCCTGTTCCAGGATTTTGCATTTCCTCCTTTGCAGTTCCTTTATACGACATCTCATGTTGAACGGGATACCATGAGCAGCTAAATTTCCAGAGATGCTATTTAATTCCTTCTGGAATATCAAACATTGAAGTTAGTAGAATCTTACACATCCATTAGTCTTTAAAACAAGTAATCCATGAAATTTAATGCTAGATCTTGAAGTAGCTTTAAAGTCTAATATGACTGTTAGATTCTAGAAAATCAGGGCTAAAGCTTGCCAACGTTCTATGGTTTTTCTATATAACACTGCTAGGTATCATTTACATGGGAACTATGGAAAACCATAATAAAATTATGTATTTATTCTTTGATTTCCTTGAGGTCACATGGGTGGCCAATTCATGGTGTGTTCAGAGAAGAGTATAGATGGAAAAATTTTGTAGCATCTTACAAAAATTCAGATGGCAAAATTCAGTGAAGTTAGTAGCATCTAACACGTTTCTTAGTTTCAAACAAGTAATCCATGAAATTTAATGCTAGATCTTGAATTAGCTTTAAAGTCTAAGATCACTGTCAAATTCTGGAAAATCAATGCGGAAGCTTGAGACGCTCAGTGTTTTTCCTACATAATGCAACTAGGGATTATTTACATGGGAATTATGGAAAAACAGAATAAAATTATGTATTTATTCTATGATTTCTTTGAGGTCACATGAGTGGTAAATTCATGGTATGTTCAAAGAAGAGAATAGATGGAAAAATTCTATATTGTTGTTTTGAATTTTCATCTAAATAAGTGTGTCATTTGTGGATCTTGATTGCTTGGCTTAATTGAGAAGTATCGCAGAATAGATTAAAGTAGGTACAATGAAAGAGATGATCACTTTGTTTTTTTGATGTGGAAATGGATGTGAACTCATAATAAAGAGGAGTGGTGGGGATTTGCATGATGATTGGTTGGCTTCATAGGGTTACTAGTGATCTATAAATTGAATTGACACCTTATCAATTCCCACTACAAAAGTCCCATGCTTTTGCTTGGGAATTTAACGAGTGCAAGAACATAGATAAAGTCAGAGCGAAAGGTATTCCGATTATGTTCATTAGATTCATGGAGATTTTTGTCATTGTATTGATTTGTATTGGGATTGGGGTGTTTTTTTAATCACGACCTTAATTCATTTCGCAGAAGCACTGACTAATTGATTTCATGCAAATTAATATTAATTGATTGGTTGCAGTGTTAATTAATTGTATAGACATTTGGTGATACTGTATATCTTTTTAAAATTTTAATTTATATAAATATTTTTATTATTATTTAACAATTAAATTTAAAAGCACATAAAATTAGTCACTTCTTATGCATTGACAAATTGAAAAAAAAAAAAAATTAAAAATATGGTTTTTAATTTTCAAAATATTTGATTTAATATTATAATTTTCAAAAACTTTAATAAACTTTATAGATTGTTTCAAAAGTTTGAAAGTGAAAGTTTTTGTTTGTTTATTTGTTTGTTTTTTTCCTGAAAAAAAAAATACTAGTATCTTCATTATATAATAAAGAAAATACATTTTACAGATACACTTTAAAATGTGCATTTAATAAAGAAAATACATTTTGCAGATACACTTTAAAATTTTAAAGTGCATTTACATTATATAATAAAGAAAATACATTTTACAGATACACTTTAAAATGTGCATTTAATAAAGAAAATACATTTTGCAGATACACTTTAAAATTTTAAAGTGCATTTAATGTAACTCAGAGCCGAACAGTAGTCTGTAATCTGATAAGCAAAACGTATATATGTTAGTATACTTTCATCAAGTACAATAGTAACAAAAAAATATACTTGTTTAACTAAGTATCCTGATAATCCAAAAGTCAAAATTCATAAGTGTCTGCATACAAAAATATGTTTGTTTCATACAAAATGGTTGCTAAAGCAGCATTATAGTACATAAATATGCATAAGGAAAATTAAATATGAAGCCCCTTTTCAAAGGGGCAAAGATGATACTAAAGCTGTGTTGAACCTCGGAACTTTGTCACCATCGACAGACCCTGATCCAAGAGGAGGCCTTCTTTAGAAAGGCGATCGGTCCCGTTTCGTTCCCAGGGCCCAACGAGGTCAACTGAGAAGCGTCTACCGGAGCGGCTGCCAAGGGAGGAGATGACACTGAGTCAGGCAATGAGCATGTAACCATCACCAGGTTAGGAATGGACGAAAAATTAGTCACCACATCCTGTGCCAAACCACTGCCTAATAATATATCGACATGAACAACACTTGAAACGAACTCCCCAGTCTTTTGCTTCTTTTAGGAAAGACCCTCCTGTGAATTACCTCGAAAAAACAAACTGCAAGAATCCACCAGGTGACCAATATTGTGATAAAAACGACATCAAAAAGTTAAACCCTTATATTCCAAGTCTTGTAGTCACGGAATCCCTTTGCCAATGTCCATAGTAGCATGTAAGCGCTTACACAAATCCAGAAATACCAATACTCGGGCAACAAATTTGTCCTTTCTCGACATGGAGTAGTGGACATCCAATAAGTGACCCAACAAATTCCCCAAATTCATGAAACTTTGAACATTCCACATGTTTGAGGGGAGACCCGGAAAGCACACCCACACTGGAATTTCACCCATCACTTCCTTGCAAGCATCAAAAGAGTGGTAACCATAATTTGCATATCACTGGCTTAGAATCAATAGACCAAACCTCCTTGACCACCCTATTTACATACTCTTTGGATTTGAAGGATGATTGAAGCCAACCCATCGCCAACAAAAAAAATTCTGGAACCTCAGAAACCACAGGTGCAATGAAACTGTCATTCCACTTTAAAATAGTGGGCAATGCAAATTTCCTCCCACGCACACGACCCACAAGGGAGAACTCTGCCAAAACCGCCGCATCAACCATTCTCAGCTTGTCCCCACACATAGACTATAAGGAGCCGACGAGAGATCACCTTTCAAAACCCTCACCTTATTTTTTGCTAATTTGGATGGTAAACCAGAAACCCCACTAGCCCGTTGAGCATCACAAGCAACGAAACCCTCACCTTCTTTTTGCATAATTTGGATGGTAAACCAGAAACCCCACTAGCCCGTTATGTACCACCAACAACCTCCTGATGAAAAACCCCCGGCCCAGAAACAATAGGCAGATTAATGACGAGAAAAAAATGATTTTCCAAAGTTTGTGGCCCCCCTTGTCATTTGAATGAAGCTCCAACACATTTAACGCAACTGGTACAAAAACCATTTCGTGGCCACGACCATTGGCACCCTGTGGTAAAAGGAATGTAGAAGAACCCCCACTTGAGACGGTAAAGGGGAACCCCCACCATTTCAACCCCTGGAAAAAGGATGCGACATATCCAGGAAAACCTCACTCGAAAGCATGTAAAAGCCCGAGAGAAACCACCAACCGAAGGGTGAAGTAGAAAAAAACCCCCCGAATATATGGAACCACCACTTTTCACAACAATCCCACTAAACGGACAAGTGGAAACCACTTGAAAAACCCCAGATATCGTAATATTAGGGCACCGAGATAACTCGGGGTTTGTGTTTGGACCCAAGACCAACAACGAAGGATTGAATTTGACGGGCAAATTCCCGTCACGTGGTGATTTTCTCGTCAAATAGAATTTGAGTGGGCCTAATGGTTAATAGCATGTGTTTCCTCGTAAGAGGTCACAAGTTCAAAACCAGAGGGGTTAGAGTATGTATGCCTTCGTAGACTTAAAAGTCAAATCGCTGTGCGAAGGTGGGTACCTTGTCCCACAAACAAAGGGGTTCTCATACACCAATTTGGTGTTTGGCTTGGCCGTGACCTTAAAATTGGATATAATAATGATAACAACTTGCAAGTTTACAAGACCATCAAGGTTTTTTATTTAAATTGTGAAAATTGGCGAGGGAGGTGTGAAAACCGTCAAATTTGATGGGTAGGTCTGTTTTGAAATTCCAACCCTGCCAACACCCTAGTCAACACTATTTCAACCCTACCAACACCCCAGTTGAGAGCTAAAGACCCCCACTAGAGACCACGATGATATTTGAGGAAAAAATGAACCCCCTAATGGGGCTAATAGTATTGTAATATACTTTCCTTGTACTTTCCATCATATCCCTAGACAAATCTGACAAAAGCATGACAAACCCAACAAAATCCTTAGAAAATCACGGGATAAACAAACCACTAATAGAACCCCCAAAAATACCCCATGGAGGAAACGAACAAGCACCAATAAAAATCTATGCAAAAACAACGGTCGAAGCACACAAGGATTAAACCATACCTCATCTATTAAGTGTGAAGCCAAATTCATGCAGGATTCTAGATCCTTCTACACCACCAGTAGTTTCTAGAATCACATGCAAGACTCTAGATTCTTCTCCACCACCATTAGTTTCTAGATTATTCTAGATCTCCATCTGAATCACATACATGATTGTAGATCCTTCTTCTGCCTCTATAAATTTGTAATTTCTCTGGCCAAGGAAAACAAGCCAAGGCCCAAGTCTGTTATGTAATGCAAAGTGATTTCTGTTCTCCAGTGATTGTTTTATCTATGCCGCTGTTTCTGATTGAGTAATCTTGTTGTTCCTCCATTTGTCTCTCTCTGTGAATTATTATTTGCTATTGCCGTCTAAGTCTTTCAGTATAAATCTGCTGCGTGTGTGACGTATGCTCTGATCTAACAACTGGTATCGGAGCTGGGGTCGAATATCCACTGTGCAAGCCGCTTAGTGCCATCGCCTTACTCTGACAATGTTCGTTAAAATGTTGGTTGTTACCCCTTGAGCTGTTGAAGGATCTGTCCAGGAAATAGTTGAGGAACGTTGGAACTCAAAGACAATTGCTGCAAGAAAAACAAGGTCATGGACCTATGTTGAAACGTGTTGCTAGAGTTTGAAACATGGAGATCTATGGAGATTGGAGTTGAAACGTGGTGTTCGTAAGTTTCTTTTACATCAAGCTTACAAGTATACGTCAAATTTTTTCTCAAACCAACATATGTATGTGTGAAATGTGAAAATGTTAAAACATTATATATGAAAATATATAATTATATGTTGGAATTTTGAAAAGTATATTTTAAAAGGAGTAGGAATTTTGAAAAGGGTATTTTAAAAGGAGGAAGGTCATTATTACCAAATTTTAAAGAGTAATAATTAAATTTTTATTTTTATATGGAGTTTTTTGTGTTTTAGGGCGTGAATTTGATTGAAAATGGAGACAGCAGTGACAAATATGGAGAAGTTGAGCGGACCTAATTTTGCCCTATGGAAATCACAAATGGAGGATATACTGATTTTAAAGGATCAGTATTTGCCGATTGAGGGCACAACAAAGAAACCCTCATCGATGACAAATGAAGAGTGGAATAAGCTAGATAGAAAGGCGATTGCAACAATCCGCCAATATTTAGCAAAGAATGTTTATTTCAATGTGTCCGGAGAAAAGATGACAAAAGGATTATGGAAGAAGCTCCATGATCTATATGAGAAGAACACGGCATCAAACAAAGTGTTCTTGATGAAGAAGCTTTATAATCTCAAAATGAAGGAGAGTGCTTCAGTTGTTGAGCATTTGAATGCATTTAATATTATTACTAATCAACTTGTCTCTGTTAAAATAATTTTAGATGATGAAATTAGAGCCATATTGTTGATGTGTTCTATGCCAGATAGCTGGGAAAATTTAATTGTAGCTATGAGCACTTCAACAACTGCAGGGACCCTGAAGTTTGATGATGTCAGCAGCAGTTTAATGAATGAGGAGCTGCGATGCAAGTCAATTGCGGAAAACCAGGGAGGAGAGGCTCTAGCTCTAGCTGATCATGGTAGGAGAATGGATCGAGGCCGGCAAGGGTGATCAAGATCGAGAGGCCGATCAAAATCAAGGAGAGGCAGAATCATCTGCTTTCATTGTGGCAAACCCAGGCACATGAAGAAAGAATGTCGATTCTGGAAGAAAGGACAAAAGGATCAGAGACCGTCTAGTACAAATCACAAGTCATCCAACACAAATGAAGGTGAGACTACTGCTGTAGCCACAAATGGTGATGTGTTGTTTACTGTTTCAGTAGAGGATGCATGTGTATATATATCTAGCAGTAGCTTTGATTGGATCCTTGACTCTGAGGCATCTCACCATGTAACCCCATGCAAAGATAGTTTTGTTTCATATAATCCTGGTGATTATGGTAGAGTGCATTTGGGGAATAATCATTTTTGCAGTATTGTTGGAGTGGGAGATGTCCAGATCAAGATGAAAGATGGACAAGATATATTGTTGAAACAGGTCAGACATGTACCAGAAATGCGCATGAGTTTAATCTCTATGGGATGACTGGATGATGAAGGCTATTCGACAAGCTTTGGAAAAGGAGGCTGGAAAATTAGCAAAGGTGCATTGGTCGTGGCCAAAGGACCCAAGACAGGAACATTATACACATTGAAGACACTGATAGGAAAATCAGATTTGGCTGCTGTCACAAAAGAAGGAAATTCAACAGATCTGTGGCATAAGCGTTTGGGTCACATGAGCGAGAAGGGCTTAAAAATCCTTGTTGGTAAAAATTTATTGCCAGGTTTGAAATCCTACAATCTTGATCTTTGTGAGCATTGTATATATGGTAGACAAAGAAGGGTTTCATTCCTTAGAGGTGGCTATGACAGAAAAAAAATGTGTTAGAATTGGTACACTCAGATGTGTTTGGGCCTGTTAACAACAAATCATTAGGAGGAGCATCATATTTTGTAACATTTATAGATGATGCATCCAGGAAGGTTTGGGCATATCCTATGAAAAATAAAAGTGAAGTGTTTGGAATATTTCAAAATTCCATGTTACTGTTGAAAGAGAGACTAACAAATCGCTGAAGTGTTTAAGAACAGATAATGGTGGAGAATATTGCTCAAATACATTTAAGGAATATTGTAACAGGGTTGGCATAAAGCATGAGAAGACTGTGCCTGGTACTCTTCAATAGAATGGTGTCGCAGAAAGGATGAATCACACTATTATGGAAAATGTGCAAAGTATGTTTTCCAATTCCAGTTTGGAGAAGAATTTTTGGGCTGAAGCAGTCAGGACCGCTTGCTACCTCATAAATAGATCTCCAACTACAGCGTTGGATGGCGGTATCCCTGAAGAAGTTTGGACTGGTAAGAATTTGAATTGTTCTCACTTGAAAATCTTTGGATGTGAAGCATTCGTACATATTCCCAAAGAAAATAGAACTAATCTAGATGATAAATCTATGAAATGCATTTTTTTGGGATATGCAGATGAATATTTTGGTTATCGTCTATGGGATCTAGTCAAACATAAAATTATTAGAAGCAGAGATGATATATTTAATGAATCAGAAATGTTCAAGAGGACTGTAGGTGAGTTGGAGGTCAAGAAAGTTATTGATAGGTTTGGAGAGCAGCAGGGAAACATACCACCAATACAAGAAAATGAACAACAAATTCAGGAGCATGAAGAACAACAAGAGGGAAATGATGAACAACAAGGAGAAGGAATCTTGTAGGAACCTTTATAGGAGATTCAACTTGATAATGCACCACCACAGTTGGTTCACAGATCTTCTAGGCCTCATAAGCCTTCACAACGGTATCCTCCTTCAAACTATATTTTGTTGACTGATGAAGGTGAACCTAATTGTTTTCAAGAAGCTTGTAAATTCGAGCATAATAAAGAATGGAAGAAAGAAATGGAAGAAGAAATGAACTCTTTGCAGGAAAATAAAACTTGGGAGTTGGTAAACCTCCCAAAAGGTATAAAGGCTCTACAAAGCAAATGGGTGTACAGGATTAAGCATGAAGGTGACGAAAAGATGGAGAGGTATAAAGCAAGGCTGGTGGTGAAAGGTTTTTCCCAAAAAGAAAGTATTGACTTCACTGAAATTTTCTCACCTGTTGTTAAAATGTCATCCATTAGAGTCATTCTTGGTCTAGTTGTTGCTTTAGACCTAGAATGTGAACAGTTAGAAGTAAAAAATGCATTCCTTCATGGTGAATTGGAGGAAGAAATTTATATGGAGCAGCCAAAAGACTTCATAGAAAAAGGCAAAGAAGGCCTTGTTTATAGGTTGAAGAAGAGTCTCTATGGGTTGAAACAGACACCTCGACAATGGTACAAGAAATTTGATTCATTCATGTTGGAACATGGTTTTCATAGGTTGGAAGCTGACCATTGTGTTTATATCAAGAGGTATGATCAAGGCAAGTATATCATATTATTGTTATATGTGGATGACATGTTGATTGTTGGGCATGATAAGAACAAGATCAATAGGTTGAAGAAAGATTTGGGTAGCAAATTTGCAATGAAGGATTTGGGACCAACACAACAGATATTGGGCATGCGGATTATGCGTGACAGGAAAAACAAAAGCTTATGGTTGTCACAAGAAAAATATATCAAGAAGGTGCTTGACAGGTTTAATATGAAGGATGCAAAGCCAGTTGGTACACCCCTTGCAACCCACTTCAAGCTGAGTACTGAATTATGTCCTAGTAATGACAAAGAGAAAGAAGAAATGAGCAAGATTCCTTATGCTTCAGCAGTTGGTAGTTTTTTGTATGCCATGGTATGCACATGACCAGACATTGCATATTCAGTGGGAGTAGTGAGTAGGTTCCTTGCCAATCCAGGAAAACAACATTGGCAAGTAGTAAAATGGATTTTGAGGTATCTCAAGGGTACTAGTCATTATTGTTTATGTTTTGGTCATGATGAGATTGTGCTTGAAGGATTTACAGATGCGGATATGGCTGGAGATATGGATACCAGAAAGTCCACTACAGGTTATTTGTATACATTTGCAGGTGCAACAGTATCTTGGGTGTCAAGGCTACAAAGAATAGTAGCCCTCTCTACAACAGAAGCAGAGTACATAGCTGCAACAGAAGCTTGTAAAGAGATGTTGTGGATGCAGCGATTCCTAGGAGAGATAGGAATAAAGCAGGACAAGTATGTGTTATATTGTGATAGTCAGAGTGCCATTCACTTGGCGAAAAACCCAACATTTCATTCAAAAACCAAGCACATTGACTTAAGGTACCATTGGATCCGGCATGTGTTGGAGGAAGAATAGTTATCCTTGGAAAAGATCCATACAGATAGGAACCCTGCTGATATGCTCACTAAGATTCTACCACGAAATAAACATGAGTTATGTAGAGGCATGGTAGGACTCGGTGTGACTTGATTCATATTTGGCTTCAAGTGGGAGAATGTTAAGTGTGAAGCCAAATTCATGCAGGATTTTAGATCCTTCTACATCGCCAGTAGTTTCTAGAATCACATGCAGGATTCTAGATTCTTCTCCACTGCCATTAGTTTCTAGATCATTCCATATCTCCATCTGAATCACATACAGGATTGTAGATCCTTCTTCTACCTCTATAAATTTGTAATTTCTCTGGCCAAGGAAAGCAAGCCAAGGCCCAACCCTGTTATGTAATGCAAAGTGATTTCTGTTCTCCAGTGATTGTTTTATCTATTCCGCTGTTTCTGATTGAGTAATCTTGTTGTTCCTCCATTTGTCTCTCTTTGTGAATTATTCTTTGCTATTGTTGTCTAAGTCTCTGAGTATAAATCTGTTGCGTGTGTGATGTATGCTATGATCTAACATCATCTTCGTTCCCATATAAGAAAGTAAAAAGTGTATATATTCACTCTCACACCACTGATAGAACCCCCAAAAGACCCAGGAGGAAACGAACAAGCACTAATAAAAATCTATGCAAAAACAACGGTCGAAGCACACAAGGATTAAACCATACCTCATCTTTGTTCCAATATAAGAAAGTAAAAAGTGTATATAATCACTCTCATAGGTTACAAAGGTGAAAGTTTTTAAACGATAAATTGATTATAATATAACTTGCCTTTCCACAAGTATAATAAATGTTTCTTGGAAGTTATACTTCCTACCCGTGGAAATGAAATTATTATTTGAATACATTAGAACTAGTTGGAAGGAAAATAAAAAACTTAACCCATGTTCATTTGATTATTTTATTAACGTCATGTATTTCTTCTTAGTGTATGTGTGAAAATAGTACAAAATAGAAAGTGGTTATAAATGTGAATTTTACGGGTTCATTAATTGTATTTGTGTTTTATTTTTTTATATTAATGTTATATAGATATTATAAAATGAAGTAATGTTAAAAAATGAATATTATAAAAAAACATACGCACATATACACACATATATATAATATTACTCTACGGTGGTTGTATAGTTGGGGCACCTCACTTGATCTCGAGATGTCAAGAGAAAAAAAAACACAAGGGAATGAAAGATACCTTTCACTTGGTATCTTGCATGGATAATTAGTTGCCACGTGAGGAGGCATGTATGTGGTAAGTTACTAGTTTTTGCGGAGACGCAGAGCTGGTTTGTGCAGAGTTTAGGAAAGGTACATTGCCACTGGTTTTCATACAATGTTGAAAGAAGGTGCTTGCAAATTATGGGAGGTCATGGCCAGAAGCAGGCACATAATGTCGAAAGATGGCGAGAAGGAGATCAACTAGAAAGGAGATATCACCTCTACATGATTTTAAACAACCAACCATGGTAGGAGACAAGCAAAATTGGAGCTCTTGGGTTAGCAGAGATAATCCATGGAACAATTGAGGCTAGGGGGCTGATCATGATATTGAGTATTGACTTTTCAATATTTTCTCCATCTCAGACACCCTCCCATAGAGGAGCTAGTAGTTGCAAGTTCAGTTTCTTGGTCTTGCCCCCTTGGAATTCTATTTCAATCTTGAATTCTCTCGTAAGTGGTTTTCTTTATTTCACATGTTTTATAGGCTTTTGGTTTTTTTCTCCCCTATTTGGGTTCAATCGTATTGGGGGGTCTATTTATGACATAGTTTTCTCTCTTGGTCCCTTTTACCGCTATGCTTTCTTGCTCCTTCTCCGGTGTCTTCCCCTGTCTCTTTCGTTGACTTGTTGGTTTCCCCTTGCATCCTTGTTTCCTTCTCCTCTGCTATCATTCCCACCCCTGCACCCCCCCCCACCCCTTTCGTTTCATTAATTCTCCCCCCTTCCTTGTTTTATGCTTCTTAGCTCCCCTCTTTCCCTCCTCTTCTCCCTTCCCCCCTTCGATATTTCCCTTCCATGTTACTCTCCCCTTTTTCCTAGCCCCTTGTTAACCTTCTCCTCATCATGGCTACGCACATATTATTTAGGTTTCCTTGTAGAAGCAGACGGGATTGATTTGGCCCTTCCTCTCCTCCCAAATTTTTTCCTCCCTCCATTTATGGCACTCATACCCAATCAACTGCCAAGGCAACAATAGAAAGATGTAGCTATTCAGAGAGAGATCTGTGACGTGGAAGAACAATTCATGCTATCCCAGAGGTTTATTCCTGACATGCACATGAAGCAAGAAATTAGAGGATAGCTCCCATAAATTGGGAACTCAACCAATGCTAGAGTGTCCTATTACATGCATACCATTAATTTATATTGGCATATAGAAACTATAATGGGAAGAGTCCTACGAGATAGGGAAAACACACGACAAGAAATCATTATATGAATGGTAGAGCTTCTAGAGAAAGTGGACAAAATAAACAGAAAGGTCAGATTGCTAACTAAGAGTTTGACAAACATGGAGTCTTCCACATTAGACTCTGATAGAGAGACACAATTGCTTAGCCCAGAGGAAACCCCTGTAGAGTGAAGATCAACAAGGCACTACTGTGCAATCGAAGCTTAATTTCCAATAGTCTCTTTATGTTTTTAAGTTTATCTTTGTTTTTTGGTGTAACACTTTGTACAATCTTTTTGTTATTGGAATTTCAAATTAAAAACAACACAAACAATAAAAAAAATTATACTTATATTATTGCTTTGGTTTCCCAATTAGTAGTGACCATCATCAAAATATATTAATGTTTTTGATATCAATATAATTATTCTAATATTACAAAAGAGACATATATAATATTAACTTACAATTATAAATTAACTATATTAAATTTTAAAAATACAAGTGAGGTTGATAAGTACATTTTCCATCATTTTAAGTAATATTATTTGAATTAATGTTAAAAAAATAATATGTACATTAACAAAATAAAAAAGATATTATAATAGTTACAAGAATTTTTGTTTCATTTAACGAATCAAATTTCGTTAGTACAATTTTTTAGTCATTCTTTATATTAAAAAAATCAGTTTATAAATTAAAAGTCAATTCTTCTTCATACTTAATAGTTTCGAAATTAAAATAGATTTAATCTACTCAAAAATTTCACAATCAAAATTCAAATAACTAAAACTTTTAACAAATTTAAAATGATAATGGTTGTAAATTAAATTAACCTTAGTCATTTTCATAATACTTGAAAATACATCTATTTTTAGCTAATTTTACATTGAAAACATCAATTATTATTTTTGCTATCTTTGGCTTGCCACCTTAGAAATCATACCATATATAATAGAATATAGAGTATGGAAACCAAAATTAAAGCTGATTAATAATCCAAAACTTGAAAACACATAGATATAACATTGCCTCAGCATGGGGGAACTAGCAACTAGAACCAAAATAGGTAGCCTTTAGAGGTCGTAGAGTCAGAAGTAGCAAGGAAAAGAAACTAGACATATACTCTAAGAGTAAGAAATTAATAACCCAGATGGGAAAGCAAAAGAAGTAAGAAATGAAACTATGATATATATTGAACTTGAGCATCAAGAAGACAATGAGGTGTCGAGGTTGATGGGTTGTTCTTCAACCTTGAATGGAGGTGGAATTGGAGAGTTGGGCAACGATCCATCTCAAGCCTAGAAAGCCTCCCTTCCACATCCAACTTGAGATCTCTGAGCTCACCTAGTTTGTGGATGAGGTTGACCTAAGTTTGTCTCATATCCATAAGAATCTTTCCCAACAATAGCTTAATGTGCTAGTACAAGTCCATTTTATTAAGATAATGGTTTTGAAGACATTTGGAGTTGTCTGTGTTAGGAACCCAAGAGGTTATGTCAGTTATGAGATTGGATCATAAATATGATATGCCAAAGTGGGAATGCAAGTCATAAGGATGGGAACTAAAGGATGGGAACTAATATAAATACCATGCCAGCAAGCGAGACCATGCTAGCAAGCGAGCCTTGACCATATGCCCCCACTAGCCCATATGCCCCCATTTGCCCAGTAAGAGGGCGATTGGGCGAGAGGGCGATGTCCTGAATATCTTAATTATAAGACATAGGAAGGCAACATTCCATCCATGGTAGGCAACAATATCATACCATCCATGGTAGGCTGGGGAAGGAAGGTAGGCTGGGAAATGCAACAATATCATAATTAGAATACATAGGTAGGCTGGGGAAGTAAAGAACGCGACCTAGTAGCACTAGTAGGGAACAGGCCCTCCATTTACAGGCCCTCCTATTATAGGTAAGCTGGGGAAGGCAACATTAGGGGAAGGCAACTTCTTGAATATAAAGGTTAGGTAAGGTGTGGGAAAGAGTCGGAAAGAGTAGGAACGAATGGAAGGAACGACACCCCGTGCCTGAAGGTCCTGAATCGGAATGAGTGGGAAAGAGTGGGTAAGAAAGAAGGCAAGGTTAGGTAAGGTTAGGTAAGAGCAACTCGATCTACTTTAGCAAATCGATCTACAGGATGGGAACTAACTGCACCGCACATTACCGCATATGACCTTCTCCCGTATGTATCTACCGCATATTGACCTTCTCTCAATCATTTTGAAGTTGAAGTATCTTGAAAACTATTCATCCAAAGGGAGATAGATAAAAAGGAATCGTCACCAATATTATAGGGTGATATCTCTCTCGTTGAATAAATTTCCTTACCATTGAAGACATCACCATAAAAGGATCCAAAGGGATCTCCCTCTTTGTGGGATCAAGGATCATTATTGAAGAAAACTATCTTCATCAAGGAAAAGTTTTTCTATTCTTTATATCATCATCAACATCAAGGAAGAAACAAGGACAAGGATCATTCGATCAAGTAAGTATATTTATGTCCACATATGAATATGACAAAATGTCATTTTGTAGGGAAAGGAACAAATTGGTCAGGGCTTCAAACTATCTTGCATGGAAGAAAATGACATATCCGAATCTGATTGAAAATGAGGTTATGGAACATGTCAAAGGATCAATCACTAAAATAGGAAAGGAATATGCTCAAGCTCTTGAAAATTATATGAAAGGGGAATTTAGGGCTCAAAGGATTCTGATAGAATCCATCAAGGATCCCCTCATCCCATATGTATTAAAACTCGAAACTTAAAAATAAATCTATGACAAACTAATAGAGTTGTATTTCGTAAGAACCACAGGAGAAGTCATCTCATTAAGGCAAGAAATATACAAGATGAAGATGTCAAGGGAATATGTAATATCATCATACTTTATGAGGATATTTGAGATCTAGGATCAACTTCAAGATCTGGGAGAAGTCATGTCTGATTGAGAAATGATTACAGTTGTACTAAATGCACTACCGGAGGAGTGGGGTAACTTTACATCAAGTATTTATGGGAAGAAAGAAGCTACTCGATTCCAAGATCTATGTTCACTGTGAAAGATTGAATAATATATAATAAAGGCCAAATATGATGTGGGATTAGGTGAGAAAAATCAAGATTATGCTATAATAACAAGAAGAAAGGGAAAATTTGGGAAGTTTGGTTCTCAGAAAAAGAAAAGAGACATGGCTAATATTCAATGTTATGGGTGTCAAGAACATGGGCACTACAAAAGAGATTGTCCTAAGATCAAGAAGGAAAGTAACAAAATAGGAAGAGAAGAAGCCCATATCATCGAAGAAGTGAAGGAAGCTGAAATGAAGAAGTCCAAGAAAGAGGAAGTAGGAGATATCTACTATGACTAAGATAGTCTTCCTCACTTAAGTTCTTTTCAATTTCCTAATTCTTACATCGTAAGATATGGCTATTGGTATCACTCATAACTTTTCCCTAGAAGTTTTAAGAAGAAGGAAAGGACCGAGGTAACCACAAACCAACTTTTAAGCATAGGCTCTAGCCAACCTATGGCTCAGAGAGGGCTCTCTCTCTATGATTTAGCTTTGTTTGCTGGGATTTTAGGATAGTTATGAAGGTTCAAAGGCTTTTGATTCGTATTGAAGGTTGGATGGTGGAATCCTTAAAATAGATGGATAGCATGATGTCTTTGGACCATTGGGCTATGGAGTCAAAGAAGGGCAACAGAACTGGAATTAACTCACTAAAGGGAGTGTTCAAAGGGAAAGCTAGCAGAGTAAAGTGCAGTTCTTTGGGCCAGATGGGTGAAATGATCTTAACTAGGGTGAGAGAGCACTTAAGAATTCTCAGACTGGAATTAAAATGAGTAACAAAGGATAATCATGAAAAAAGGGCAATTAAGAATCATTTGCTATAGATTACAGGGAGACTACCTAAACTAAGGAGCAATCAAGAATTCCTTAACTTATATAATTAGCAGAAAACATCAAAATGCATAATAGTTAAAATAGAGTGCAATGAAGCAAATTCTGAGATATAATTCCATATTATAGCATTCAGATTTCAAACACATTAAATAATGTGGAAATATTTTTAAAGAAAGATAACAACACAAGATAAAATACTTGTCTGCACTTCGCTCTACACATGAATCATGTGAAATGTCTTGTCTTTATTCATTATTCCATCTTGATGGTCAAAACAATGATACAATGGCTTATAGTATTTTGATCAAAAAGGTCTATAGAAATGTCTAAGAATCCACCCTACATACTTTGAATGGTGAAGTATTTATACAAAAATTATTACAAAATATCTCAAAACAAACTTGAGATTTAATCTAGGAAATAAACAATATCTTCTTGTAGAAAGATAGAGAAAACTATTGAACTATTTCATGTTGTCCCTTTTATTGTGGTACTGTTGGCTTTTATGGTTGGATTTGTAGCCCTTTATGCTGGCATTCTGTTGTGGTCTTCTACACTGGAATCTTCTTTAACTTTTACTTCCTATTGATACTCTTTGACCCTGATACTCTTTAACCATGCTGGCTTGTTTTCATCTGTTTACCTGGCTGTTCTACTTTTACTGTGTAGTAACTTTTTCCTGTAAATTTCTCTCAGTAAATTAGTCATCATTTCCCACCATTCTGCATCAGTTAATTTGACATTCATCATCCACCTATATATCTCATCAGCTTTGGTATACTTGGAAAAATTGGGTTTAGTGATGAACAAGTGTTTTATCTCATGCTGGAGAAAAAACAAGTCCTCAAACGTATTATACAAAACTTTGCTTGTTGGCAGTGCTTTTATAGATGAAGTATGTTATGAAACTAGCTCAAGAAAAAGATAGAAAAGATAGATCAACGCCTTAGAATTCAGCCTCTTCGAGGGGGCAACCTCCTTTACATTACCTAAATGAACAATTCTTGGATGATTCAAATGACAGAACCTCCTTTCTATATATAGAAGTCTAAGGAGTCACAATATAACCCAACCGACCTAACAATAATAATATAAAGCCACAAAAATAACAATAGAGGGATTCTATGGGGCACAGTAATAACAATATGGGGATAATAGGGGCACAACAATATTAATAAGGGATACAACTACAATAGTAATGGGGTAATCACTAGTATTATAGGGACCCAACATGCCCCTCTCCTTCAAAAAAGTGTTGTCCTCAACGCTTGAGTAGTTCTAGATGCTTCTGTATAAAATTCTCATCCTCCCATGTGGAATCTTCTGCGGATAAGTTCTTCCACTTAATAAGATACTCCGAAATTGATCGATTTCGTAGCTGTCGAGTTCTTGTTTCTGTGACTGCTTCTGGTTCCAATATAATTTTTCCTTCCTCGTCAAGTTCTAGCAATATTGTTTGAACTAGGAGTTTTTCACTATAACCTTCTTTAAACATGAAACATGGAAAACTGGGTGCAATCGAGAAGCTGCAGGAAGCTCCAATTTTTATGCCATAGTACTAATATTTTGCAACACCTTGTACGGACCATAATACTTTGGTGATAATTTATTATGCTTCTTAGCTTTCTTGAGGGACATTTTCTTATATGGTTGTAGCCGTAGGAATACCAAATCACCTACATCAAAACTTCTTTCGCTGCGATGTTGATCTGCCTGTTGTTTCATTCTATTATGTGCCAACACGAGGTTATCCTTTAAGAGTTGGAGGACTTGTTGTTGATGTTCGATGTGATGTTCCACTGCTTGAACCTTAGAATTTTCTCTTAAATATGATGTGATGGATGGTGGCTGATATCCATAAAGTGCCATAAATGGGATCATTTTTGTTGCTGTATGGAAGGAAGTGTTATATCACCATTAAGCCAGAGGCAACCATTTGACCCATTGTGTCTGTTTATCAGATACAAAGCAACAAAGATATCCTTCCAAACATTTGTTTACTATCTCAGTTTTCCCATCAGATTGAGGATGATAAGATGAGCTATGAGCTAACTGAGTACCAAGACAAGAAAATAATTCTGTCCAAAAATTTCTAGTGCAAATGGGATCTCTGTCACTTACAATAATCTTTGGGTTTCCATGTAGCTTTTGAATTGTTTCCATAAATGCAGTAGAAACTGTACTGGCTTTAAATGGATGTGATAATGCACAAAAGTGTGCATACTTGGTAAGTCTGTCAACTACCACCATGATGACACTCTTTCCCTCAGACTTGGGTAAACCTGTGATAAAATCCATTGAAACCTCCTCCCAATGTTGGCTTGGAATGGATAAAGGTTGTAATAGACCCGGTGTCTTAATTGTTTCAACTTTATTTTGTTGGCAAACCAAACATTCCGCCATAAACTTTTGAATATCTTATTTAAGGCCATCCCAAAAAAATTCCTTCTTAACCCTGTGGTAATTTTTTAAAAATCCTGAGTGCCCTCCTAAGGGAGAAGTGTGCAATTCCATAAGAATATTTTGTTTTAGCTAAGAATTCTTACAGAGGTATAAGCAATCTTTGTACCATAACGAATCATTTTTCCAGCTAAATGTATCAGATGTACTAGAATCTTGTTGTAACTTTCGAATAAGTGCCCACACTTCTTCTTCATTCTTCCATTCCTCCCTTGCTTCGTTTATCCAATCTGATTGAATAATAGAAATGGCGCACAACAATGCTTCCACATCCTCATCCTTTCTTGAGAGTGCATCTACCACCACATTTTTCTTCCCTTTTTTGTAGATGATTTCAAAGTCATAACCCAACATCTTTGTGACCCACTTTTGTTGCTCTTCAGAGGATAGTCTTTGTTCTAAAAAGTATTTAAGGCTATCATGATCCGTTTTTACCTTGAAGTGTCTTCCCATTAGGTAGGGTCACCATTTCTTAAGTGCATGGAGTATTGCCAACATTTCCTTCTCATAAATAGCTTTGTGTAAAAACTTTCCCCTGATTGGATGACTTTTAAAAGCAATGGGTCTTTCATCTTGCATTAAAACAGCACCAATTCCATTTCCTGAAGCATCACATTCCACAATAAAGGTTTTTGTGAAGTCCAGTGTAGCTAAGACCGGTGCTTGGCACATTGCCTCTTTAAGATGTTCAAAGGCCTTTGTTGCTTCTGGAGTTCATGAAAATGCATCTTTCTTCAATAATGTTGTTAGAGGTGTTGATATTCTCCCATAATTCTTAACAAACTTGTGATAATACCCTGTCAACCCGAGAAATCCTTGCAGATGCTTTATGGATGTGGGGATTTTCCATTTCTTAATAGGTTTAATTTTTCTAGGGTCTACCTTAACTCCTTCATGAGATACAATATGACCCATATATTCCACCTCTTGTACTCCAAAGAAACATTTGGATCTTTTTGCATATAATTATTTCTCCTCCAATAGTTGTAGCACCCTATCAACATGTTCAACATGATCCTTCCAAGACTTGCTGTAGATTAGTATATCATCAAAAAATACTAACACAAATTTTCTAAGGAATGGTTTGAAAATGGAATTCATCAAACCTTGAAATGTTGAAGGTGCAATGGTAAGGCCAAAAGGCATGACCAAAAATTCATAATGACCCTCATGAGTTCTAAATGTTGTTTCAGAATGTCTTCAATCTTCATTCTGATTTGATGATATCCTGAATGAAGATCCAACTTGGTGAAGTAAATTGATCCATGCAATTCATCCAGTAATTCATCAATGACCGGAATGGGAAACTTATCTTTAATAGTGAGCTTTTTGAGCTCCCTATAATCCGGACACATGCACCATGATCCATCCTTCTTGTGCACCAATACTACTGGAGCAGAGAAAGAACTTTGATTCGGTTGAATTATACCAGCCTCTAGCATTTCTGCAACCATACGTTCAATTTCACTCTTTTGGGCATAGGGATATCTGTACGGCCTGAAGTTTGGAGGAACACTGCATGGAATCAGATGAATAGCATGATCATGATCACGAATAGGTGGGAGACCTTTGGGAGTCTCAAATACCCTGGAATGATTGTCTAAGATTTTTTGGAGATTTGGAGAAATAGATGATTCCAATGTGGAAACATCTAGTGAACATAATTGTGCAATTACACCTCTTTGTTCCTTTTTTAGAAGCTTTGTCATACCGTTAGAGCTAATTATCTTTCCCGGTTTCCCTACAATACCCCTTAATTCAACTTCCTTTCCTTCCACAAAAAATTTCATGAAAATTTCTTGAAAATTAAAAGCTATTATACCCAAGGATTGTAGCCATTGTACTCCTAGTACAACATCAGCACCTCCAATTGGAATGGAAAGCATTGGGCTAGTCAATACATATTCTCCCATGGATAGCTTGATATTATGGCACTTTCCAGAGCAATTTATTGTTCCTCCATTTGTAACCATCACTTGACACTCTGGTGCTGGATATAAGAAGCAATTCAATTCTTTTGCTACCTTACAATGAATAAAATTGTGGGCACTTCCTGAATCAATCAACATTATTACCTTTTTCTTCTTGATTTGTTATTCTATCTTGATGGTTTGAGGAGTGGTAATTCCCGCCAATGCATTACAAGATATGGTCGGATTCATTTCTTCTTTATATAGGCTTTGTTCCTGGAGTATATCCTCTTCTTTTGACCTTTCTTGCTCCTCTTCTTCTTCCTCTTCACAATATATGTAGAATAATTTCTTCTCAACACACTTATGACCTTTAGTGTATTTTCTATCACAACTGTAACAAAGCCCTTTTGCTCTTTTTTCTTCCAATTGTTGTGGTGTCAACCTTATAGGTTGTGGAAGACTAGGGGAAACAACACTTCCATCTTTATAGTTGTGAGTGGTATGCTTCCTGGTTGCCATAATTTTGCTTTCCATTTTTCTTGCTAACCTGAATGCCTTCTCTAATGAATCGGGTTCCCAAAGGCGAACATCATGTTGGATATTATCCTTTAAAGTCCCTATGAACACATCAATCCTATGCTTCTCTGGAATATTTTTTATCCTTATGTTCAATTTTTGGAACTCCTCAATGTGCTCCATTATTGAACCCTTTTGTTTGAGACTTATCAATTGTCTAAAAAAAGTGTTGCTTTTTGTATCCTCATAATGTGCTGTCAATTCTTACGTAAAAATTTCCCAAGTGATAATTTGTTTACGAGAGCAAAGCCATTGATACCATACAAATTGATTTGGTTCCAAATATAAAGTTGCAATATGTACCTTTTGTGTGTTTTGCACATTATTGAGATCGAAAAATTGCTCCATCTGTAATATCCATGTTGCGAGATCCTTGCCATCAAACTTCCTCATATCGATTTTTGGAATATGGTGGGTCTTCGATCCCACATTAGAGTCTATGAAATCATGATTAACATTTCTTTTGTTCGCATCATGAGTTTCCTTTACTACCTTTTCACCATTAGTAAGTATTTCTTGTAGAAAATTTGTCAAATCTGTCTTCAAATCTGCCATGTCTCTCTTCAAATCTGTCTTCAAATCTATCTTCAAATCATCCATCTTAGCTTCCATGCCCTTTATCTTAGCTTCTATTAGCTTTTGTGAGAGTGACATTTGTTGCACTTGGTCTTGTAATTTTGATATATCATGTAGCATTTCTTCCTCTTCTTCATGAGTCATGCTAGAGCTTTCAGGTTGCTTACTAGGTGTTTGCATTTTTTTTCCTCAGGGCATCGATTACTGATAATAATCTCTACTATGCCCTTTGAATTCCTTCAAAATAAATTTTCAAACCAAGCTTAAGAAAAAATTTAAAAAAATCTACACACATTTTTTCACTTTGTAGGAGCTTGATATTGCTTCTGATGTATCTATGTACTTTTAGACCATCCAGCTCTGAAATTGCGACCTATAGTAGCCCTCTTTGTCCTCTTTCCAATGCCACTAGTGTGATCCAAATTGGATTCTCCAAGGAAGAGTTATGCGAAATCTCCTACAGTGACCTGATTATAGACTAGTTCAGTAGAGTGAACTTGTACGACGTGCCACGAGTCACTGTTTCAACCTTTGGCTTTGAAAAATATATACAAGAAACTATAGTCTGTCCTCTTTCTATACCTTCTTATGAAATTTCAATCCGATGCTCAGAGAGAAATTTATGATGATTTTCCCTAGGTCACCTGTTTGGAATGTAATTTAGGAGTCTGAAAAATACCAACTTCCTCAGATCATATCTCCGCAAATATAGCGCGAAAAGCTCTGAAATTCGGACTCTAGATTCACTACGATTTCTTCTCAAATGGGTTGTTTTTTTAGCTTTTGAAACATCGCAGAAAAAAAGTTATAGCAAAAATGCCACGATGACTTGTTTGGAGCAGCGAAACCCTAGAATCCAAAGCTCTGATACCAAATGTTATGAAACTAGCTCAAGAAAAAGATAGAAAAGATAGATCAACGCCTTAGAATTCAGCCTCTTCAAGGGGGAAACCTCCTTTACATTACATAAATGAATAATTCTTGGATGATTCAAATGACAAAACCTCCTTTCTATATATAGGAGTCTAAGGAGTCACAATATAACCCAGTCGACCTAACAATAATAATATAAAGCCACAAAAATAACAATATAGGGATTCTATGGGGCACAGTAATAACAGTATGGGGACAATAGGGGCACAACAATATTAATAAGGGATACAACTATAATAGTAATGGGGTAATCACTAGTATTATAGGGACCCAACAAAGTGCTATCTTGTTCTTTAGCCAACTGCCTAAGTCTATTATCATAGTCAAGATGTGTCATAAGTTTTTCATTAATGACCAATGGACTGGGTAATCCTTTCTCCCTCAAAATTTGGAATTTGGCCATGAATCTATCAACGACCACTTGCATGTTGTGGCACTTTTCTTCTAAGTTCGGCATCAGGTTTCTCTTGGAAAGGACCTTCCTTATTTCCAAAATGGTTTCAATCCTGTCTTCTATATTTAGCTCCTGAAGCTCATATCTATTTTTGCTGTTAATGAAGTGGATGAGTCTATTGGCATCCTCAGGCATGTCACCCAATTCTTCCTTGAATTTCTGAATAGCTATTGTAGCTATCTTTATTAGTTCTGTTTACTCAAAAATAACTTGAATATATGGCCAAATATACTTGACGGAGTCAATGATATTGGCCCATAATAGTTGCTTGGCTTGCCCAAGGTGTTTCCCCAATGTTAGGTCTTTCTCCATAGCTTTGACTCTTTCACTCATTCTGTTGGCCTCTTGTGCATATTCCTTTCGCATAATTTGGGCAAGTTTGTAGTCAGTTTCTAAACTTGCCACCTTTTCCTTTAGTCTGTTCATTTTTGTAGCCTAAATTGACATCTCTTCCATGGCCCTAACCAATTCTGTTGCCTTTTCTCCTAATGTACCTGCTATGTTAGACTCTGCTGTAACTGGCAATGCTATGGTAGGTGGAGCTATAGGTGCTAGTGAAGCTGCCAATGTAGAAGGGATTGCTGTAGATACTGTAGAGATGACGTTTGCAGAAATTGATGCAATGTCAGTTTGTTTCATTTGGATTAAATTATCCAATTCTTTCTCTGTTTCCTTTAGTTGATCATTGAGTTGGAGGACCAAGTCCATTAACTCATGTTTTTTTTGGGTCTCCAAAAGTTCCAGCATTTGAGGATGTTGCAGCTAGAGAATTTTCAATTGCTTCCCAAGTGCAACAATATCATCGTTTTTCTTCTTTATGAGATGCTTTGTAGATTTAATATCCTTGGGATCGTGTCCCAATTCAATAATTAAGTCTTCCAAAGACTTAATCCTAGTATCCTTGGCCTGTGAGGAGGCCTTTTCCAACTGAAACTGTGATGAGATATTATTCAATGAACTTTGTAAATTATGGGCAGCTATGGCTTTACCTGTAAGGGTGGAGTATATCATCTCTCTAGCCTGTTTGTGCAGTTCTATCTGGTCTATGGGATGAATATCCCTTGCCAATAGTTCGAAGTCAACCCTCTTGAAATCTAAAGATGTCTTGGGTTGCTGTGCTGTAGGTTTGATAAAGGACATTTGTAGTTTTCCTTCCTTGATGTCAAAAGCTGACATCAACCTTGTTTGATTTGGGGGAGTGAGTTTCAGATATTGTGCATAAGTTTGAGCTTTAAGTTTCTCATTCCTCATTTTGATTTCTTTATACCTGTCCTTTATGTCTTGTTCTTTGTCAGCAGGCCAACAAAAGGAAGACACTTCCACACTAAGCTGCCTTTCCAACATCTGAGTCTGTGATGTGGAAGGCTCTTGTATGTCTTTATATGGAGTTGTGGGCCTGCTTCTATTTACCTCTGTGTTGGTTACCTGTGCTGATCCTTCTGTATATTCTTGTTCAAAGGCAGGATTGAGCCCCTGCCTCTTGTTGTGACTTGTTTCCTGCTGCAGATTAGAGGTTTCCTATCCTGAAGTGGAATCTCCCTCTCTATTTCTTTTTGGATTTTTCTCCTCATTATGAGGAGTCAACATGACTGGAGGGGTGCTCATGGCTCTTTATTACTCTTCTGGTACTTGCAGAAAAGAGCTCTCATCAAGCTTATTTTCCAAATCAATCAGAGCATTTTCTACATCTACCCTTGTGTTGTCTCTATCTACTAAGGTATTTTCCACCCAATCTGTCTAGTTGGCATATGCCTCTATCTCTGGTATGGGGTGGTGGATAAAAGGTCCTAGCTTGACCTTTTTCCTTTTCATGGTAATTAATTCTAAAGGGTCATATCTCCATACAAAACTCCTTTGGAATTTCATGCCTTGTAGGATCAGGTCTGCCTCTTTCCCTGCCTCTCTGGAATTGCATATGAAGGGACCTAACTGGTCTTTGATTTTGAAATAGCCCTTCTTATTGGTAGTGACAAAGTTGACTTCATATGCATTGATGATCTGTCTGTAATATTCTAAGGCAAACAACCTCATAGGGAGGTATCTTGGCAACTTATATGGTGCAAGAAGGCAACCATATATTCTGATTTTTGTGTGGTTTTTGTAAAGGTACCAATCTCCCACTTTGGTTTGTTTGGAAAGTTGGAGGGCTCTTTTTATCTCTGGACTTATCCTAGGTGGAGGATTTCTAGTGAGCATAGTCATGATTGGATACACAGAAGAATTTATGATGTCTGAGTATGTATATCTTGATCTAAACTCATAGAAAAGTGGGGTCCAAAAAATGACAGATCTGGGCTGGCCCCTGGTGTCAAGCTTCTGGAGAGTAAAAGGAAACATATTCGAATGTTAGTACAAAAAAGGATGGCACAATATAGAGGAGTATTTGAATACTCTCTCATTGCCCATTCTTGTGAACAGCTCATGCATTCTATCAGTTATGAATTTGGCAAAGTCATATGTGTTTGCAGGAGGCTGCCCTGGGGTATAAATGGACATGAAGGAAAGAATAATTTCATCAATGTATTCGCTTGTAGTGAAACCCAAAACACATGATATCATGGTTACAATGTACTGGCCCCATTTAGAAAAAATAGCTAATACATATGGAGGGGGGTCCTTAGGGATGTGTTTTTCCTCTATAATTAAGGTTTGGAACAACTGGGCCAATCTTGATGGGCTTAGCTTGGGATACTGGTCCAACATGTCTCTAATTGAGAGTGGGGTTAGATATCGCCCTGGTTGGAACTGCAACATTCATTAATGGACTCAACTGTGATGGTTAATAGAACCTTTTGGTCATGAGACATTATGGCTTTATGGCTGGGGACGTAGCATGCATAACACATATGAATAACTTTTGGAAAGATATGAACTTGGGGGAACTGGTATCTGGGTAAATTGGACTCCTAGAGGCCAATATCATCTGTATGGTTTAGATGTCTATCTTTGCTTAAGCAATGAATTTTGAGTAGGAGCTCTATTGAAGTTGTATCTTTGATTCAGAAATCCCTGTTAGCCAGGGGAAGGTGTGGAGTGGTAATGGGTCTAATGTCCATGGTGATAGGGGGAGCCATAATTCAGTTCTTGTGGATTTAAATTAGGCTCTAAGCGTTTTATCAATGGTTTTGGTATTTTCAGAGGGTTTAGGCAAGAAACTCTTAAATTGGCAGTATTCTTAATCAATTTTTAAATTAAAACACTGCACAGGCTAAAGGTTTTGAAATTTGATGGGGTAAGAGGTAATTCGTGGTGAAATACCTAGAATTGGGCGAATTGGCTTTAAAAATGATGGTTCACGGCAGCTGCAGTGGTGGCACAATCTTGGTACGGACTGAGAGGTCAGTTGGGTTGTCTGCAGCATCTCCTGGAGCAGACTTGGAAGTCTGTTGGTAAATTTGGCATTTGTAGGGATTGCAATGGTTCACATAGTTTACAAAGAGAATGCATGGAAAAAGGGTGGAGGAGGGCTTCATGGCCTTTTATGGAGAAAATTATTAGTTTTGGCGGGTTCACTTTTGGATGAACAGTTGACGGTTTTTTGGTTAATCGGGAAGGTGATTTTGGATGGCCATGACACCGCTTTTGTGGTGCGAACAGTTTTTGGGAGGGGTCGCCTGATGTATCTTAGAGCGTGACATGTAGCAAATGGGTGTCGGGGAAACCACTTTATCAGGTGGTAATCGTTTAGCCATCGGGCGTGGCCGATATGGCTGTGCATTGTTGGATGAGGGGGGGCAATGATCAAATGATAGTCAGGTGGAAGAGCTGTGCAGGGGGAATGAATGGGAGTTGACGGGGGGCCCAGGGGTTTAATCACATTGGTTTGGGATTAGTTTAGGGATAAATCATAGGTTTAAAATGATCGGGCCGAGCTTAATGAGGGATTAGGGAGTCAGGTGAGGTTAAAAATGTGATTAACTTAAGTTTACCAGCATTAGGTAAACTAAGTAAGGTTATATCTGGGTATGGGTAATTTCTATTAGTTTTTATTAAAACCAAAGGTTGGGGTATTTTATATAGGGGTTTAATTATTATATGGGAAAAGGGCTTATAACGTGATTTCTATAATAATGTTAGTGATTAATGTGAAAATGCGATGGCGGAGTGGACTTTTTCTAAGTAAAAAGGTGGAATGTCACGCTTGCGCGCTTTTCATACCTTCAATACCTAGGATAAAGTGTTTTTTGTGGGTTTTTGAGTGAAAAGGGATTTTCATGTGGGTTTCCACTTTTCCTAGGTAAATGGTGTCAACCATAGGAAAGTGGGGTTTTATTAGGGAAATGAGGGGAAATGAAGGGAGATGAATTTTATGAAGGGGATTCTAACACTTGCATCCATAAGTCATTAAGCTGAGGTCTGGTCCCTCCAGAAGTTAGAGAAATGCTCTGAGCCTCTTTGACTTAAAGGATTTTAAGTACTTAGAGCATATTGTGGGAAATTAGTAAGTAAAGGGGTGACATGAATGAGGGGATGTTAAATAAACCAAGCTGTGAATCATTGTCTTTGATTTGTTTACTGCTTATGCACATTTGAAAGATGCATTTAAACATGACATAAGTGATTTTGTGTAATCACTTGATATTTCTACAACCTTTCTACTACTTACCCATTTACTCATCCTACCATTTTTTCTTCATTTTATTTGGGTGTATTTAGGTTAGCAAACCCTTATCAAATCCATTTTACAAAGAAAACTATCTAATTCTGACCTTATATCATCCAAGGGATGAGATTAAACTGATGAGCTCCTTTTATTTACTCTACCTATCTAATGATCTACCAAGATTAAGCTGTTTGGTCAGAATTTATTCTCTAACTATAAACATAAAATTCAAAGCATGGTATAATCAAGATTAAATAGTTTTATTACTAGGGATTGTGGCATGAATAACAAGCTACACACAATCATTATTATGCATAAAAGTAAATAGTAGTGGCATTTTGACTTGCACACTTTCATGGTCTCTTTTGTTCTTTGGGGTTCATATATTTTCATTTTTTTGGGCCTTTTCTTACTCTTTTGTCCTTTGATTTTTCTTTTAGGACATACCCTCTTTACATTTTTTAATTTTTTAATATGGAAAACATTTGCAGAAAGAAAAGGTATGTACAATATTATAAGGCTTAACCTTAGTCATTCAAAATTATGACTCCTATTGGTATAGGAACCTAACAGTGGCTCCACTTGGGGATGGCATTTTCTAGTGAAATGTCAAGAACTTTCAAGATCAGTGGCCTTTGAACTGTTGTTGATGTTACCTTGCAAAGTGTTCCTCTATGCATCTGCATTATTGATACTTATGACAGTAGATATTTCAAAGCTTAGGGCCTTCTCTTCAGGCTTCAACTTTGAAAATCACCATCCAATCCAAACTAAACTTTTGAAAACGGAATATGTACAAATGGGAAATGACAATTAGTAACTAGGTTCAAAGTAATGTTTTAGCATTTGTCCATTCAATGTCCCACCTTCTGCTTCTGTACCATCAAGTTCTCTCAGGAAGAAAGCATTATTTCCTCTATAAGCATAGATGACATAGGGACCTTTCCATAGGAAATCAAATTTCCCATGTTTACCTCTGTCTTCCGTCGTTGAATCCCACTTGAGCACCTTGTCACTAAGGTAGAAATCTTTAGCCTTGGTTCTTTTATCAAAAATATTTTTAACCCTTTCTTGCACAACTTGAGACCTGATGTAGACCTCTTCTCTGGTTTGTTGAAGATGAATAGTTTGATTGATTCTTATTTGGATACTATTAGGTTCAACCTGCAATTCTTGAAGCATCTTCATTACTGGTACTCCTAAAGAGGACGGAAAGACAACTTCCATCCCATAAACTAGTTGATAGGGAGAAGTACCAATTGATTTCTTAGTAGTCAATTTGTCTGCCAACAAGGCATTGACTGGCTTCTTATTCCAAGTTTTCTTATTGTCCTCTAGTAACTTCTTGATGATGTTTACCAGGCTTTTGTTTGAGGATTTTTCCAGTCCATTTCCTTGAGGATAATACGCTGTATAATGGCCCAGGATGATGATACTTATTGCAGAAATATATCATTATTTTGGATTTAAAGGCTGCTGCATTATCAGTAATGAGCTTAGTTGGACATACAAATCTTGATAGAATATTGGTTTCAAGGAAGGTTATGGTAATAGCGTCTGTGGCTTGCCTTGAAGGTATGGCCTTTATCCATTTTGTGAAATAGTCTTTGGCTGTGAGTATCCATTTGTGCTGGGCAAAGGAGGGTGAGTGAATTTCACCAATGAAGTCTAAACCCCATTGTTGAAAAGGTATTTCAGCAGAGATTGGCTTGAGGGGTAAAGGTAAAAGCTTTTTCTTTCCCTAAAAAATTTGACATTTGTGACAGGAGGTCACATATTTCTTGACATCAGAAAACAAGGTAGGCTAATAAAAACCAACTCTAAGGATTTTATCTGCAGTGGTCTTCTAGTAAAGGTGTCCTCCATAGTCACCTGCATGAAACTCTTGTAAAACTCTGTCAGATTCATCTTTTAATAAGCAATTAAGAAGAATACCTTCATGATCTCTCCAAAACAAAGCATTGTCTAGTATACAAAATTTCAAGGATTTCATCTTTAAAAACCTACTTTTAGTCCTAGATAATTCAGGAGGAGCTTGTAAGTTCTGTAAAACATAAATAATATCAGCATACCAAGGTGATTCAATAAAGGCCTGGTTGATTAGTGGAGTCGCCATCTCCTCTCCATCATCTATTGCTGCAATAAAGTTTATATCCAAGGCCTGACAGTTCAATTCAGCCATGAGCTTGGCTAAACCTTGGCCCTTGATTAACTTAGTAGGTTTGATTTCTATATCATACTCTAAAATAGTAGCAATCCACTTTCCCCTCTTTCCATCAGGACCATCCTGAGTTAGGATGTCTTTGACCACTGAATTTGGAACGTAGGCTACTATATGAGAATATAAGATGTATACCCTGAAGTCCTTAATGGATTTGACTAAAGCCAATGCTTGTTTTTCCATTATATTGTACTTTAAGGGGGCATCTCTTAGGGCTTTGCTAAAGAAAGCAATAGTTGTTCATAGCCCTGGTCATTTTTCTACAATAGAACTGCAACTATTGTGCGCTCAAAAGCAAAGGAAAACAAGATGAAATCTCTGTCAAATTTAGGACTAATTAACATAGTGGTTTTAGTTAAGGCTAGTTTAATGTCTTCAAAGGATTTTTAGCCTCAACAGTCCATTTTATGGTCGAATCTTTTTTCAGCATATTGTTAAGTGATCTAATTAATTCTAATAGATTAGATATAAATCTTCTAAGAAAGTTATTTTTTCCTAAAAAGTCTTGTAACTCTCTAATGTTCCTTAGGTGTTGTATTTGCAAGATGGCTTTTATTCTCATAGGGTCTATTCTTATGCCATCTTTTGAGATTATTTGACCTAACAACTTTCCTTCCTCTAACCCAAATAAAGACTTATTGGGGTTTAAGGAGATTCCAAATTTCCTGCATTTAATAAAAACTTGTCTTAGATGATCCAAATGTTGATTGTCAGATTTTGAAAAAACAGTAATATCATCTAGATATATCACAAGGAAATCATGAATTCCTTTTGCAAAGGCTATATCCATAGCCCTCTGGAAAGTGGCTCCTACATTCATTAGCCCAAAAGGAATTTTCACATACATAAACGTGCCCCAAGGAGTAGTAAAGGCAATTTTGGGTTGGTCATCTGGATGAACCAAGATTTGATTGTAACCAGAAAACCCATCCAACAATGAGACTCTGGTTGATCCAACTACCCTTTGTAAAATATGATCCATTTTTGGGAGAGGGTAATTGTCTTTTAGTGACGCTTTGTTGAGGTTTCTGAGATCCACACAGAGTTTGATCTCACTAGTTTTCTTCGTAGTTGGCACCAAGTTTGAGACCCAATCAGAAAACTTGAATGGTGCAATTATTTTGGCATCATACATCCTTTGAATTTATTTTTCAATTGAAGGTAATAAGACAGGATTGATCCTCCTAATTTTTTTTTTCTGAAAGGCCTTTGATTTTCTTTAATAGGAATTGTGTGCTGGATGATGTTGGTATCATAGGATTTGAGGTCCTCATAACTCCAAGCAAAAACATCCTGAAATTCTTTCAACAACTCAATGTATTTTACTTTTTCAGTGGGAGGTAATGATTTTGAAAGCTTGATCAGTTTAGGATTTTCACTGGTGCCTATATTACATTCCTCTATATCAGACCTTACTGGTTCCATTTTAGGTTTCCTAGGAACATCATTTGAATCAAATAAATATTCTGGAGGGGTTAATCCCTTTGGTAAGAAGTTATCCTTGAGATTAATTACTTCAGTTTCTTCACTTATAATTTCATCAATCTCAATTTGCTCTAAGTTATCTATATCTGATTTAGTGAATTTGGTTGGGTTAAATCTATCTAGTTCATCACCTTCTATCTCATTTATTTCTAACTCATCCTTAGTGTCAGGATCTATGGATGTATCAATCTCTATGTTGTTATTTACAAACTCTTCTTCTGAAAGTAACAAGTTATTTATCTATTGTCATTAGAAAATATTTTCCAATTCCTCAAATTCTGTGGAATTGCTGGTCTATGCCTAACTTCAGCAGTGTATTGATGGTTAGGTTGGAAGGGTAATTTGCAAGTGCTGGCAAACATTGCTAAACTATGGTCTTGCATATTGTGTTTTGTGGGGATTACTGCAAGCTTTGTTTCTAGGAAAGTATTAAGTATTTCTACAAAGTTCCTCTATAACAACTTAATCTAGGGTCCTTTGTCATATATACAAAATCTATTTGTTTTATAATTAGTTCAAAGTTTCCCATTAAATAAACTCTTTTAGATCCTAGATTCCTAACTAACTTAAGACCTAAAGTCAATGCCTCATACTCAGCCATATTATTAGTACATTTAAAATTCAATCTATATGCATGGACTTCTAAGTGATTATTTTCCAAATTGTATATCCACACTCGTGCTCCTGCTCCGAACTTATTGACTGACCCATCAAATTCAAGATGCCATAATATCTCATGCTCATAATTTTCACTATCTGGTGCAACAAACTTTTCATCACTTACAATAGTTTTCCCATCTTGTTCATTGAAAAATTCAGAAGTTTGGTTAGTTTCATTTTGTGTAGAAACTGCAATTTCTTTTGTTTCTGTATTAATACCACCTGAAATTTCTTCTGGTGTTTGATTAGCGTTATACAGGATAAAAGAATCAATGTCTGAGTGTATGGACTAGATGGGAAAGTTTTGAGGCTGATCCTGGCTACTTACCATGTATTTCATTAAGGTTTCTTGGTATAGTTTCTTAGGTTGTCCAAAAACAAAGATTGTTGCATATAACATATCTAGTTGTAAGGATACCTGAAGTTTGGCTCCCCATGATATGGATAACAACATGCCATACTTTGGTGGGATGTCAGCGACTACAATATCCATAAGGATGCTTTTGGCAGGATATTGGACTAAAGTAACACACAAATCTTTAATCAATCCTAGACACTTTACTTGACTGGAGTCAAATGAGAATAAGTCTTTATAAGGCCTTGTAATGTCTAGGTTTAATTTCTCCATCACTGATTTGGGCATTAAGTTGTGAGAGGCCCCAAAATCCAACATTGCATTGTGTAGAATTTTATCATGGATACTAAGGCTGATGTAAAAAGGTGGAACCCCTCCTTCTACTGGTTTGCCATTAACATTTGGACCAAATATGAGTTCTGGTTGGTCATCAAACAAGTTGACAGAATCCTCATTTTTAGCAATGTTTAAGGTCTGGTTTATCTGTGATTTGTAAGTTTCATTCTTGATTAGTTCTGTTAAAGGAACTGAAATATTTAGTTTTGCTATCTCTGCTCCTAGATTGAATGGTGAAGAAACTTTTTCTGTTTGAAGGTTTTGGATTTTCGAAGCTAGAATCTAAGTAGACTTGTCTTCCTTTCCTTTATTGGGGATCTCCTTATGTGGATTTTTAGATTTGGTGTTTTGAGTTTTTTTCATTGGTTCCTTAGGTGGAATTGAGGTGGATGTTGATCAACAAAAGGTTGATCAGAGGTTATATCTACAATGGTGGGACTAGAAGGATTTGGGTTCTGCCTAGGGAGAATTTGGAGGATCTTTGAAACAGGGACTTCTTTTATTTTCTTAGGTTGATTTTGTATTGTTTTTTTGGTTTGGTTAGGGACATCAACATTCTTTTGGCTTCTTAGCTTACACTGTTTATGTACTTCAAAAATGGAAGAATCATATCCCTGTTTGTAATCAAATAACTCTCCCGACTGGATTTGTAATTGCTGCAACATATGTAGTTCCTTCTCATCTTTGGTAAGAAAAAAAGTGTCCTCATTATTTATTCCCATTAAGTTTATTTGTGTGTCTTGTTTTGGGTCTTCACGATGGGATGTTTTTGCATAATTTTCTTGAAAGGGGGGCCTATTGTTTTGATCCGGTCCATTTTTCCCAATGTTTTGATTTTGGTTTTTTCTAAAATTCAGGTTTCTAACTGGAGGTGCTTGTTGGTTATCTTCTATCCATTAGTCTTTCCATACTTTTGGCTAAACTAGATATTTTGATGTCAGATGGTGAAGCTTCATCTTTAGCAGTTCCTCTTTTTTCATTCCTAACTCTTGCCCTTTTAGCTAACAAATTAGCTTCAACACTAACAGCTACACTTTGCATTTCTTCTAATGTTGGGGGGTTTCTTTCCCTAAGTTGGTATGCCATATCTGTGTCAAAACCATCAACGAAATTTATTAATGCCAAGTCAAGTGGGGGTCTAAGATTGAATCAGATGGCATTATATATACTGTTAAATCTAGTGCAGTAATCTTGAACAGTTTCATTAGGCCCCTTCTAATGTTCTCATATTCTGAAAGGATTTGCATGGGATTCTTTTTCTTTTCCCATCTGTTCAAAAATTGCTCATGAAATGCTTCTAAGCTATCAATACTATTAACAGGCAATGCTCTAAAACATTTCCTAACATCACTAGCTAAACTCTGGGCAAAGAGTCTCATTTGAACATTATTTGTATCAATTTCGTGCAACTCAAAGTAATCTGTTATCTTGTTGACATGTTGCTGAGCAGTGTAATGTCCTGTGCCATCAAATTGAACAATTTTACTTTGGTAGTCTGCTGGCATAGCACCAAGTTGGGCAGGTAAAACAAGAGGAGCATATCTATTTGCCATGGTTGTAGGCTGGGAGGGGTTAAGATGTGGATGAAGAGTGGATGAAGAACTAGGACTAGTAGGTGATGAATGGGAGATGATAGGTTGGTGAGGAAGAGTAGGTACAAATGGTGGTGAAGAATGGACTTCAGAAAGTATTATTGATGAAGTTGAAGGGAACAATGGTGAACTCAAAGTGATGGAGGATTGTTCAGAAAGCTCAGGGGCTGTGGAAGTATTAACAGATGATTGTGGAGATTTCAGAATGTACTCATCAATGGATTTGTTGGCTTGTTGAACTTCAAGGTCTGCAATGAATTTAGGATCTAGAACAGTTTCACTGAGTGCACTTTCATATTTTGTTCTAAATAATGAAAGATCAAATGACTCATCAAAGGGAATTTCTTCTAGAAATAACCACTCATCAGGACACGAATTAGCTTTAACTAAAGGTGTCTGGCTAACTGAATTTTCTTCTTTTTTTGGATTTTCTTGAAATTAGGTAGGGATTATCAACTACTGGGGTAGGATTTGCGACTGGATTAGCCCTAGAAAAATGAGTCTTCCTGGAAGCCATAATTTCAAACTTTTTAATTTTTTTTGGTGAAATTTTTCAAGAGAACTTCTAATAAATGACTTTAAGAGGCTTAAAATATAAATTTATGATTTTCTTAAAGCTTTATTAAGACTGAGGATTCGAGTCCCCAGTGGAGTCACCACTATGTTATCACTCAGAACTCTTCCCTAGAAGTTTTCAAAAAAAGGAAAGGACCGAGGTAACCACAAACCAACTTTTAAGCATAGGCTCTAGCCAACCTATGGCTTAGAGAGGGCTCTCTCTATATGATTTAGCTTTGTTTGCTGGGATTTTAGGCTAGTTCTGAAGGTTCAGGGGGTTTTGATTTGTATTGAAGGTTGGATGGTGGAATCCTTAAAACAGATGGATAGAATGATGTCTTTGGACCATTGGGCTATGGAGTCAAAGAAGGGTAGCAGAACTAGAATTAACTCACTAAAGGGAGTGTTCAAAGGGCAAGCTAGCAGAGTAAAGTGCAGGTCTTTGGGCCAGATGGGTGAAATGATCTTAACCAGGGTGAGAGAGCACTTAAGAATTCTCAGACTAGGATTAAAATGAGGAACAGAGGATAATCATGAACAAAGGGAAATTAAGAATCCTTTGCTATAGATTACAGGGAGACTACCTAAACTAAGGAGCAATCAAGAATTCCTTAACTTAGATAATTAGTAGAAAACATTAAAATGCACAATAGTTAAAACAGAGTGCAATGAAGCAAATTCTAAGATATCATTCCATATTATAGCATTCGGATTTTAGATACATTAAAGATTGTGGAAAAACTTTTAAAGAAAGATAACAACACAAGAGAAAATACTTGTCTGCACTTCGCTCTACACATGAATCCCATGAAATGTCTTGTCATTATTCATTAATCCATCTTGCTAGTCCAAATAATGATATAATGGCTTACAGTCTTTTGATCAAAAAGGTCTATAGAAATGTCTAGGAATCCACCCTACATACTTCGAATGGTGAAGTATTTATGCAAACATTATTACAAAATATCTCAAAACAAACTTGAGACTTAATCTAGGAAATAAACAATATCTTCTTGCAGGAAGATAGAGACAGCTATTGAACTATTTCATGTTTTCCATTTTATTGTGGCACTGCTGGCTTTTATGGTTGGATTTGTAGCCCTTTATGCTGGCTTGTTGTTGTGGTCTTTTACGCTGGAACCTTCTTTAACTTTTACTTCCTCCTGATACTCTTTGACCCTGATACTCTTTAACCATGTTGTCCTGTTTTCATCTGTTTATCTGGTTGTTCTACTTTTACCATGCAGTAACTTTTTCCTATAAATTTCTCATAGTAAATCAGTCATCGTTTCTCACCATTCTGCATCAGGTAATTTGACATTCATCATCCGCCTATATATCTCATCAGCTTCGATATACTTGGAAAAATTGGGCTTAGTGATGAACAAGTGTTTTATCTCATGTTGGAGAAAAAACAAGTTCTCAAATGTATTATACAAAACTTTTACTTTTAGTAGTGCTTTTATAGATGAAGTGTTAGCTTGTTATTTAGCCAACTGCCCGAGTCTATTATCATAGTCAAGCTGTGTCATAAGTTTGTCATTAATGACCATTGGACTGGGCAATCCTTTCTCCCTCAAAATTTGGAATTTGGCCATGAATATATCAATGGCCACCTGCACGTTGTGGCACTTTTCTTCTAAGTTCAACATCAGGTTTCTCTTGGAAAGGACCTTCCTTATTTTCAAAATGGTTTCAGTCCCGTCTTCTATATTTAGCTCCTAAAGCTCATATCTGTTTTTGCTGTTAAGGAAGTGGATGAGTCTATTGGCATCCTCAGGAATGTCACCCAATTCTTTCTTGACTTTCTCAATAGCTACTGTAGCTATATTTATCAGTTCTGTTTGCTAAAAAATAACTTGAATAGATGGCCAAATATCCTTAATGGAGTCAATGATATTGGCCCATAACAGTTCCTTGGCTTGCCCAAGGGGTTTCTCCAATGTTAGGTATTTCTCCATAGCTTTGACTCTTTCACTCATTCTGTTGGCCTTTTGTGCCTCTTCCTTTTGCATAATTTGGGCAAGTTTGTAGTCAGTTTCTAAACTTGCCACCTTTTCCTTCAGTTTGTTCATTTTTGTAGCCTAAACTAACATCTTTTCCATGGCCCTAACCAATTATGCTGCCTTTTCTCCTGATGTACCTGCTATTGTAGACTTTGTTGTAACTGGCAATGCTGTCGCAGGTGGAGCTATAGGTGCTAGTGAAGCTACCAGTGTAGAAGGGACTGCTGTAGATACTATAGGGATAAAGTTTGAAGAAGTTTATGCGGTGTCAGTTTGTTTCATTTGGATTAAATTATCCAATTCTTTCTCTGTTTCCTTTAGTTGATCATTGAGTTGGAGGACCAAGTCCATTAACTCGTCATGTTTTTGTTGGGTCTCCAAAACTTCCAGCGTTTAAGGATGTTGTAGTTGGGGAATTTTCAATAGCTTCCTAAGCGCAACAATATCATCATTTTTCTTCTTTATGAGCTGGTCTAAGGCTTTAATATCCTTTGGATCGTGTCCCAGTTCAATAAGTAAGTCTTCCAATGACTTAATCCTAGTATCCTTGGCCTGTGAGGAGGTCTTTTCCAATAGAAACTGTGCTGAGATATTATTCAATGAACTTTGTAAATTATGGGCAGCTATGGCTTTACCTGTAAGGGTGGAGTATATCATCTCTCCAGCCTATTTGTGCAGTTCTATCTAGTCTATGGGATGAATATCCCTTGCCAATACTTCGAAGTCAACCCTCTTGAAATCTGAAGATGTCTTGGGCTGCTGTGTTTTAGGTTTGATAAATAACATTTGAAGTTTTCCTTCCTTGATGTCAAATGCTGACATCAGTCTTGTTTGATTTGTGGGAGTGAGTTTTAGATATTGTGCATAAGTTTGAGCTTTACGTTTCTCATTCCTCATTTTGATTTATTTATACCTGTCCTTTATGTCTTGGTATTTGTCAACAGGCCTACTGAAGGAAGACACTTCCACACAAAGCTTCCTTTCCAACATTTGAGTCTGTGATGTGGAAGGCTCTTGTATGTCTTCAGATGGAGTTGTGGGCCTACTTCTATTTACCTCTGTGTTGGTTACCTGTGCTGATCCTTCTGTATGTTCTTGTTTAGAGGCAGGATTCCTCTGCCTCTTGCTGTGACTTTTTTCCTGCTGCAGATTAGAGGTATCCATTCCTGAAGTTGAAGCTCCATCTCTGTTTATTTTTGGATTTTTCTCCTCATTCTAAGGGGTCAGCATGACTAGAGGGGTTCTCATGGCTCTTTCTTACTCTTTTGGTACCTGCAGAAAAGAGCTCTCATCAAGCTGCTTTTCCAAATTAATCAGAGCATTTTCTACATCTACCCTTGTGTTGTCTCTATCTACTAAGGTATTTTCCACCCAATCTGTCTAATTGGCATATGCCTATATCTATGGTATGGGGTGGTGGATAAAAGGTCCTAGCTTGACCTTTTTCCTTTTCTTGGTAATGAATTCTAAAGGGTCATATCTCCATACAAAACTCCTTTGGAATTTCATTCTTTGTAGGATCAGGTTTGCCTCTTTCCCTGACTCTCTGGAATTGCATATGAAGGGACCTAACTGGTCTTTGATTTTGAAATAGTCCTTCTTCTTGGTAGTTACAAAGTTGACTTCATCTGCATTGATGATCTGTCTGTAATATTCTAAGGCAAACAACCTCATAGGGAGGTATCTTGGCAACTTATATGGTGCAAGCAGGCAACCATATATTTTGATTTCTGTGTGGTTTTCGTAAAGGTACCAATATACCACTTTGGTTTGTTTGGAAAGTTGGAGGACTCTTTTGATCTCTGGACTTATCCTAGGTGGAGGATTTCCAGTGAGCATAGTCGTGATTGGTTACACAAAAGAATCTATGAAGTCTAAGTATGTATATGGTCATCTGAACTCATAGAAAATTGGGGTCCAAAAAATGATAGATCTAAAATGAAACTTATCCGACTGATAATACAAAAATAGATGGTACAATACAGAGGAGTATTTGAATACTCTCTCATTGCCCATTCTTGTGAACTGCTCATGCATTCTATCAACTATGAATTTGGCAAAGTCATATGTGGTTGCAGGAGGCTGCCCTGGGGTATAAATGGACATGAAGGCAAGAATAAGTTCATCAATGTATTCACTTGTAGTGTAACCCAAAACACATGATATCATGGTTACAATGTACTGGCCCTATTTAGAAAAAATAGTTGATACATAAGGAGGGGGGTCCTTAGGGATGTGTTTTTCCTCTACAATGAAGGTTTGGAACCATTAGGTCAATCTTGATGAGCTTAGCTTGGGATACTGGTCCAATAGGTCTCCAATTGAGACTGGGGTTAGGTTTGGCCCTGGTTGGAACTGCAACATTTCATTAATGGATTCAGCTGTGATTGTGAATAGAACCTTCTGGTCATGAGACATTATTGCTCTATGGCTGGGATGTAGCATGCATAACACATATGAACAACTTCTGGAAAGATATGAACTTGGGGGAACTGATATCTGGGTAAATTGGACTCCCAAAGGCCAATATCATATATATGGTTTAAATGTCTATCTTTGCTTATGCAATGAATTTTGAGCAGGAGATTTGTTGAAGTTGTATCTTTGATTTGGAAATCCCTATCAGCCATGGGAAGGTGGTCTAGGTCCAAATGTGGAGTGGTAATGGGTCTAATTTCCATGGCGATAGGGGCAGCCATAATTCAGTTCTTGTGAATTTGAATTAGGCTTTGGGGGTTTTATCAACAGTTTTGGTATTTTCAGAGGGTTTAGGCAAGCATCTCTTAAATTGGCAGTATTCTTAATCAATTTTTAAATTAAAACACTGCACAGGCTAAAGGTTTTGAAATTTGAAGGGGTAAGAGGTAATTCATGGTGAAATATCTGGAATTGGGTGAATTAGCTTTAAAAATGATGGTTCACGGCAGCTGCGGAAGTGGCATAGTCTTGGTACGGACTGAGAGGTCAGCTGAGTTGTCTACAACGTCTCCTGGAGTGGATTTGGAATTCTATTGGTAAATTTGGGGTTTGTAGGGATTGTAATGGTTCACAGAGTTTATAAAGAGAATGTGTGGAAAAAGGGCAGAGGAGGGCTTCATGACCTTTTATGGAGAAAATGATTAGTTTTGGTGGGTTCACTTTTGGATGAACAGTTGACAATTTTTTGGTTAATCGGGAAGGTGGTTTTTGAGGGCCATCACACCACTTTTGTGGTGCGAGCAGTTTTTGGGAGGGGCCACCTGATGTATCTTAGAGCGTGACATGTAGCAAACGGGCGGTCGGGGAAAACCACTTTATCGGGTGGTTATCGTTCAGCCATCGGGCATGGCTGATATGGCTGTGTGCCTTTGGATGAGGGGGGGCGATGATGAAACGGTAGTCGAGCAGAAAAGCTACGCGGGAGAAAATGAATAGGAGTTGATGGGGGGCCCATGGGTTTAATCATGGTGGTTTGGGATTAGTTTAGGGATAAATCACAGGTTTAAAATGATCGGGCCGAGCTTAATGATGGATTAGGGATTTGAGTGAGGTTAATAACGAGATTAACTTAAGTTTACCGGGATTAGGTAAACTAAGTAAGGTTATGTCACGGTATGGGTAATTTTTATTAGTTTTTATTAAAACCAAAGGTTGGGGTATTTTATATAGGGGTTTAATTATTATATGGGAAAAGGGCTTATAACGGGATTTCTATAATAATGTTAGTGATTAATATGAAAATGCGATGGTGGAGTGGGTTTTTTCTAAGTAAAAGGTGGAATGTCACGTTTGCGCACTTTTCATACCTTCAATACTTAGGATAAAGTGTTTTTTGTGGGTTTTTGAGTGAAAAGGGATTTTCATGGGGGTTTCCACTTTTCCTAGGTAAATGGTGTCAACCATAGGAAAGTGGGGTTTTATTAGGGAAATGAGGGGAAATGAAGGGAGATGAATTTCATGAAGGGGGTTCTAATACTTGCATCCATAAGTCATTAAGCCGAGGGTTTGGTCCCTCTAGAAGTCAGAGAAATGCTCTGAGCCTCTTTGACTTAAAGGATTTTATGTACTTAGAGCATCTTGTGGGAAATTAGTAAGTAAAGGGGTAAAATGAATGAGGGGATGTTAAATAAACCAATTTGTGAACCATTTCCTTTGCTTTGTTTACTACTTATGCACATTTGAAAGATGCATTTAAACATGACATAAGTGCTTTTGTGTAATCACTTGATATTTCTATAACCTTTCTACTACTTACCCATTTACTCATCCTACCATTTTTTCTTCATTTTCTTTAGGTGCATTTAGGCTAGCAAACCCTTATCAAATCCTTTTCTTTTACAAAACAAACTATCTAATTCTGACCTTATATCATCCAAGGGCTTAGATTAAACTGATGAGCTCCTTTTATTTACTCTACCTATCTAATGATCTGCCAAGATTAAACTGTTTGGTCAGATTTTATTCTCTAACTATAATAATAACATTCAAAGCATGGTATAATCAAGATTAAATAGTTTGATTACCATGGATTGTGGCATGAATAACAAGCTGCACATAATCATTATTATGCATAAAAGTAATTAGTAGTGGCATTTTGACTTGCACACTTTCATGGTCTCTTTTGTTTTTTAGGGTTCATATATTTTCATTTTTTTGGGCCTTTTCTTATTCTTTTGTCCTTTGATTTTTCTTTTAGGACATACTCTCTTTACATTTTTAAATTTTTTAATATGGAAAACATTTGTAGAAAGCAAAGGTATGTACAATATTACAAGGCTTAACCTTAATCATCAAAATTATGACTCCTATTTGTATAGGAACCTAACAACTATCATGGTTCACTAAAAAAAATAATGGAAAACACCATGGAATCATAGAAGCATTGAAAGCAAGAACTCGAGACATCATCATAGAGAAGCATGAAAGATGGTTGGAATTTAAATTTATGGCAACCAACTGTGAAGGATATATTTCTCAGGAATCTCATTGGAAACATAAATGGCACTTATGGAAAGAAAAATGTCATTTTGTACAAGATTCATCATACATCTTTCAAAAGGAAACATCTGCTGGATGGGGATACTCTAGATCCTCAAGATTCTCTAATGGAATCTTCATCGAAAGGTTCATTGATCAAGAGAGAAAGAAAGTGTTTCATAAAGAATTCCAAACTTGTGGAATTCATGGAATGATGGAATGATGACGTAAAAGGTGAATCAGATGAAGATATTGAAGCTCTTTCAATCAAGGAAGCTGCTACATGAATTCTGGATGACCCAAAGGAAAATGAGGTATGTATGCTTATTAAAGAGTCATGTCATATGATTCCAGGTAACATGAATCAATGCTCTATCTTGTGAGCATGATCAAAAAAAGGATCTCCTCCTATGAAAGAATGAAAGAAAGCATGAGTCACACATTGTCTAGATAAAATCAACATAAAATGTCCTCATATGTAATATGAGGTGGTTGAAAACAACTGGAGGAATTATGATTGGAAATTATTGGAATGAAATGTGTGAAGAAATAAAGGAAGATATCATTGGATATTCAACCATGGAAAAAGGTAATCAACATCCAAAGACTAAGAATATTTGACTAGGATATCTCCATGAAATATATGAAGACTCTGATGGAGTCTGAAAAAGAAAGACAGCCTTGACAATATATATCTTTGGGAGATGTGTTAATATGTATGCATATGTTGATGCAAACTAGAATATGTCATGATGAAAGAAAATCATAAAGGTAATTTTGATTTAAGTGTTCATTTCTTACTTTTAAAGAAATATCTGGATGAACTTATGTAGGGCTATTGAAGGAAGAGATATCGATATTTTCCACCACCGAAGCCCATGTAGTAGGATGAAAGATCCTTAAGGAAACATGGCATGAAGAAAGGCCAGATATGTACTGAAGGATCAATTTCCGATGATGACATGACTGAATCATAAATTAAAGTGACGGATGGTCTATGCCCTATGAAGAAGTCCCAAACATGAAGACTCCCGGATAATGAAATCAAATTCATGACATCGTGAGGAGTAGTTCTTCAAGAAGCTGGTTGTCCCATCATCTCCACTTGAGGAGCTATTATATGTCCCTAATTAAGAGGGAGCCTAGAAACAATTTTCTTACTTGGAATAAACTTGGAAGAAAAATTCCTAAGCCAAGAGGAATCTTAGGTACATTCCTTCCATAGGAATGCGTAAATTCCTTTATTAGAATAGATATGTCATCCCTAATTAAGAGGGAGAGATAGACACATCATTCTTATCTTCACTTGGGAAGACAAAATGGAGGATTTGGTAAACATATGACACCTGATACTCTTTGAGGATGAGTTAGGGAATCCAAGATAAGAGTATTCATAGAGGATTGATATTGTTTGAGGATTGGGAATCAAAGATAAGAATAGTTGTGGTGGAACACACCTTGAGAACCCGGATGGGGTATGTTCTGAGGGAGACAATGATGAGGGTGTCTATACATCATTGGTCTCACCAACATTGTGCTCAGATCTCATGGGGAGATATAGTTGTTAGTCAAGGCCTTGATATGTGACAATTCTGGTTAATATGATGCTAAAAAATTAGGTCACAAATTCGACTCTTCTTATGAGAATGCTTTCAGATTGAGAATGACCAAGTACCATTATGAATACCTCCCTAGTTAAGAGGGATTGTTGAAAAGTGTAACTAGGTTTAGTCTTCATACTAACATATGTAATTTCGATTTTATGTAATTGATGAAAAGAAGAAAATAAAATTATTTTTGTAAGTACTTGAATCATGGGTTTCATGCTCAAGGAATTTTATTTTAGTTAAGGTTCCCATTGTGAACCTTTAGGTTTTTTCATCTAGTCATAAAAGTCAATATGAGTTAATGTCATTTATGAAGGACCCTTATTGGGCATGTTACAATTTTGTACGAGTCATTAAATGTATAGGAAGGACCTTCGAGACCAAGAAAAGACACATCCTACAAGTAGACTTCAATAAGAATAATAATATCTCTCAAATAGACATGTCAGCTCACCCTCTCTCAAGTTGACCTATTTGAGTAGGAATTAACTATAAATAAGATGCTTGACCTCATTCCAGAAGGAAAAATTTTCGTCAAGAATTCAGTATGAAATGAAGGTATGCGAATATGACTTAGAAGGAAGCCTAATCATCAATGAAGAAGGGAGAGAAGGAGAGAAAAGTATTTGGCATCATTTGGATTTGTTTTGGGTCACACGTGTGAAGAAGAAAGATATCATTTATTGTAGAAGGAGCCGAGAGGAATTGCATTCCTCTTAGGTAGCCGAATTGGAAGAAGGGAAAGTGTAAGAGGGAGTTGAGGCAAGCTAGAAGGAGACCTTATGAAAAAGAGAAGGCCTAATTCAAGGAGGCCGAAATAAGTGAAGGTCTAAAGTAGAAGGTAGCTAAAGTTTAAGAGAAGATGAGAAGGAGGAATGAGCAGAAGGTTGACTATCAATGACTGAGGATCTCATCAAGGAGGCTTTGTGTCTTTACCTTGGAGTGGAAAATAGGTGAAGGGTATTAGTCTTGGTATTCATTAATTGGAGTCTCTATAAGAAGAAACATTTGTTCAGGTTTTCCTCTCAAGTAGGAGAGGTTTTGGTCCTAGCTGACAACCTATATTCTGTGTCTCTTGTCTCTTTCATGGTTTATGCATTGGTAGTTGTTTGATGAAGAATAAAACTATACGAAAATAAGTAGATGATGATCCTAATCTAAGAAGTAAATTCACAAGCAATTATAAAAAGAAGATAAATCACTTAATCCTAATGCCCTAGAGTTCTCAAAAGGGGGTACCCCTACACTATTAGGTCAAGCACTCCATCGATCTGACCCGAGGCGAGCCACTACCTAATGCACCAATCTATCGATGCTATATTCTAGAGAACGAAGAAATCAAGAGGTAGATTCAAGAGTTGGTGCAGAAAGGGCACATCAGGCCAAGTTTATCACCCTAAGGGAGCCCGATAGTGCTGGTATAGAAGAAGGATGGAAACTGGAGTCTTTGTATTGACTATCGGACATTGAATAAGATCATTTTCTAGAATAGGTATCCAATCCCACATATTGATGACGTAATGGACTAGCTCAAGGGGGACAAATATTTCAACAATAATTACTTAAAGTCCGATTATCACCATGTACCAATAAAACCCTCCGATGTGTGGAAGACTGCCTTCAAATATAAGGAGGGCCTTTTCAAATGGTTGGTCATGCCTTTTGGGTTGATGAATGCCCCCATAACCTTCATGTAGATGATGGAATACATCTTGTGACACTTCACCAATGTGTTCGTGGTAGTATATCGTGACCATATCCCGATCTTTAGTCGGACTTGGGAAGAGCACATACACCATATTCAACAGGTCCTCCAAACTTTGCAACAACCCAAATTGTGTGCCAATTTGGAGAAATGCACTTTTGGTATGACCCAAGTTAAATATCTTGGGTACATCATTGATGAGCGGGGTGTGCATATGGACCTAACCAAGATACAAGTTATTCAGGATTGGCCAGCCCCAACCACTCTAATAGAGCTCCACAACTTTTTGGGTCTTGCCAAATTCTTTTGCAGGTTTGTGTTTGGATTCTCTCATATCACTTAGCCTTTGAGTCAAGTCACCAAGGATGGAGAAAAAGCAAATTTATTTTGGTCTGAATCCCAACAGACATTGTTTTTCGAGTTGAAGCATCACCTTTTCTCTACACCAGTGCCACATTACCAGACCTATAACAACCATTTGAAATTAAGACATATGCCTCCAACTATGTTGTTGGTGTAGTTCTTACCCAACATAGGTATCCAATGGCATATCACAATGAGACACTTTCAGATACAGTCCAAAAGTATCCCACCTATGACAAAGAGATGTATTCCATTGCAAAGGCCTGTCGAAAATGGAAGCATAACATTATGGGGAAGGAAATGGTCATCCACACATACCACTGACCCCTGCAGTTCATATAGACACATGGAAAGTTTCAAAATGATTGCCATAAGAAATGATATGCATATCTGTAATAGTTCCATTTGAAAATTAAGTATAAGAAGGGAAGCACCAATAATGTTGCAAACTGCCTCAATCGACCATCAATTATGGAACTGACCATTATGCTCGACTCTTGTGGACAAGATACATCAAAATGGATGCATATTTATAATAATGATACCTAATTTGACACTACATACTAGATTCTCTTGGAAGGAAAGAAAGTTCCAGAGTTTCACCTCCAAGACACATTGTTATGCCACCTAGGACACCTCTGTGTTCGTTCAAGCAAGCTTTCCAAGATGATTTGGGATGCACACTATATTTGGGTCACTAGATATTTTTAGGTAGAAAAGACAGTGGAAATGCTACAAAAGTATTTTTATTGGTCGAACCTTCGACAATATGTTGGGAAGTACATCAGATCATACACTGCTTGCACCATTTCCAAACCTACAATGAAGAAGAAAGGCCTATACACTCCTCTGTCTACTCCTATCCGACCCTGGGAGTCCATCTCCATGGATTACATGCTAGGGCTTCCTTCTATCAGGCATGGAAATGACTATGTTTTCGTGGTCGTCAACAGGTTCTCTAAGATGACCATTTTGGCACCCTGCAAGAAGAACATCACAATAGAAACCACTGCCGAACTCTTCTTTGAATGACTATGGGTACACTTTGGGAACCCACAGTCCATTATCTCAGATCGAGACAACAAGTTCCTAAGTACATTTTGGTCAAGCCTCTGGTCGTTGTTGGATACCAAGGTCACTAAGTCCACAACTTTCCACGCCCAAACTGATGGCCGCACATAGGTCATCAATAGGATGATCGTGCACATCCTCTGCATCTACAACTCAAAGCATCCACAAACATGGGATAAAATCCCCCCCTATGTCTAGCACAACTACAAAAAATCTCTCCACATCTGAACTGGCCTCAACCCCTTTCACGTGGGATTGAAATTCCATCCACTATGTCCCATTAATGTTTCCTTAACACTTGTAGCTACTCAGGAAGATTCAATTCATGTCCAGTCCAAAGATGAAAAATCTAACAACTTCATTGAGCATATTCAGCACATCTTCCAGCATGTCCATGACATATTGGACAGAATACTAAGTACAAATAATGTCATGACCTACATTGAGTGCCACACAAGTTCTAGGTGGGCGACAAAGTTTGGTTACATTTGCAGAAGGAGCGCCTTGTTGGGGCCCAATTCAAAATTCGCCTGCTTCGATATGGTCCTTACACCATCACTAAGGCTATAAAGGATAATTATTTTGAGCTCATTATTCCATTGTTCCTTAACCTACACGCAATGTTCAATGTGGACCAACTGCGACCATACTTTCCCCCATTGTTGGACACATCTGATGTTGTTGAGAAGCTAACAATGATAGAGCTCAACCCAAGCTGTATAGAATATGCCACAACTTATAGGATCATGGAAACATAGATCAATAATACTCACTAGCAGAGGATCCAACTATATTGAGCTGTCAAAGCAAGCTAACTCCTTCACCAGGGAAAGTGGCTCACCAAGGACCAGGTTCAACAAAACATTCCTCACCTCATGGAGGCTTTGCACGTAATGGGGACCATTGCTTCCTAAGGGGGGAGGACTGATCCAGGTGGATATTGGTATCCACCCACCTATTCCACTGGACCTCCATTCATTTTCATCAATTTCCTTAATTATAGCACAATTTACTATTTTTAGCAGTTTTTCGGGTCCTGAACTTCTGGAGTTGTTTTGAGCCCCCTAAACGACATTTTTTTGAGGTCTGCAATAGGCCTATGGCTGTAAGTAGGGGTCTAATACAAATATTTTAGTACTTGGAGAGACATTTCTAATGAGGTATCGTACGCGCCAAACGAAGATGATATTACCAAGTTACGACCCCAGGAAGTTGGATGCCCATCTAACCCCAATGGGGCCCACAAACTCTTGCCGTTCCATCTCCCGGGGTTAGGGTTTTGGTTGTTTAGGGTTTCCATTTGTTGTTTAATAATAAAAAGGCCATTAAGCCTCATTGTAACATAGTTCAGAGGCATGTATCCATCACATCTCTTCTCAGAGATAAGCTACCATCGCCTGAGCTAGTTTATTTCCATTTTGTATGTAAACATCTTTCGTTTCTTTGATATTAATGAAATGGAGATTTATTTCTGCTACATTTTTGTGTTTCTGTTTGTATCTGTATTTTGTTTTGTTCCTGCATAATTCCAGATTAGTTGGGTTCTTGGGATTTTGTCCAAGGTTTTGGATTGTTTTAGGTCTATGAGGTAGCTTTTATCACAACTTTCTTGACTAAATTATAAACTCTCTCTTTTCTTTTCTCTTATTGTATTCATGAAAGTTTATCTTTGCATTGGCTTGCTTTCATTAGTTTAATGAGCTTGATTTCTTTTGTTTAAGGTTCAGGAATATCGTTCACTTGAAGCTCTTGAGTTTCACCTTCTTTGAAACTCTTGAATCTCTTTGATTTGAAATATTTTGATATCATTCACTTTCACTTATTGGAAGGTCTTGAATTTCCTTTTTGTTGAAGTTTTGGATTTGTTTTGCTTAAGGTTCTTGAATTTCTTTGTGTTGAATTTCTTATATTTCCTTTTTCCTAAAGTTCTTAGATTTCATTTTACTTAAAGTTTTCGTATTTCACTTTAAAGAAAAAAGAAATTGCTTTTTGTGTACTCTTTTGTTTTCATTTTAGTTCATTTTTTCTTCCTTTGAAGAAGAAAAAAAAGTTATAGGTTTCATCCCATTTGCATTTCATTTTTCATTGGGTTTCTTTCTTTCCGCTTAGTTCCTTTCCTAGCAAAAAAAAAAAAAATGAAATAATTTTCTTTAGTAGGTCTTTACTTTACTTTTTTGCTTTATAGCATTCATATTTTAGGAAAAGAAAAACATTTGAGGTTGTTTCATTTTGTTTGTGAATTTGAGAAAAGTGTACTTTTTATTTTTTTATTTTTTTACAAGTCATCTTTTGGGTGCTTTTCCTTGGATTTTTTGTGAAATTGTGCCCCAAATATGAGTTTATATACAAATTTTCTTAAGAAACAATGCATATATACACTTTGTCCTTGTTGAAAAAAACGTATGTAGTTTTGACTTTGGCCAATTTTATGGGCATTGTTTGACCGTTTTGGTTATTTTTTGGCCTATCATAGGAGTTATACGCAAGTTTCTTTCACAATAGTTGCATCTATACACAAGTTTCCTTCATAATAAATGTGTATGCATGCATTTGTTTCTCATAAGGGTTGTGCATACCTCTAGAATTAGTGTTTTTTTACACTTTTTGACTATTTTTCACCTTATTCATGCTGCTTTTGTTGTCTTAAATGTTATGATTTACTACAACTGAAGTAAATTATTATTTGTGTTACAATAGGTGCATTCATTTCCATATGAAAAAGAAAAGAACAAAAAATTGCATCTCACTTTCTAATGTTACTTTTCTTGAAATCTATGTCAAAAATGTTCATGATTTATGCTTGCTTGAAACTCAATTCAATGAAAGATAAGTGTGAAGTTTTATTTTACAGTGTTATAAGTTTCTTGCTTTAAGAGTATCCAAATAGCATAAGTTGCATGTCCATTACCTTGAGTAAACAACAACCACTTAAAATGAATGCTTGATAAAATACACTAGACTTTTTATTTTTTTCTTAGAATATCAACAAGTATAGGTATTTTAGGGCCTTGGAATAGTCGTGGAGAGTAAATTCTCTAAGACCACTCAAATTGAAAGTAGAAGTTGAATAAAGAGTGGAAATCCAATGTCACATAGGTTGTTAGGGAAGCTCTTCTCACACAAGAGTCCAACATTAGGCCGTGTAACAATAAGGAAAGAAAAATACCCCCTCATCTACTTATCAGAGCACCTTCCCATGATTGTCCCCCTTGGATTCTGATTATTAATTGGTAACCTTAGTTTCATTTCTTATGTACCATCTAGGTGAATGTATGGGGGGAATACTTGTGTTACCTGAGACAAATGTTATATCACTGTAATAATGCTCCTTAAGAGTGCCCCACAAAGAGAGGGTACTTGCACCGATCAAGACTATTGTTAAGGGGTCAACGTAATTGTTTCTCTTATTTTCATTGGTAAGAATTGGGCCCTCATCATTCCAATATTACCTTCGAAAGGAACTCAATCTACTATTTGATATTATGGTGTTCGGTCCTAATCAATCGGAGTAAGAATATTATAAGGTTGTTTGCTAGTTGTTTCTCTAGGATTTTTATAGTGGTGTGCTCTATGCTCTTTTTATTTAGTTGGACTTAGGTTTCTTTTATCTTGTTAATATGGAGTCTCTGATTCTGAGTTGTTGACCAACCACTCCACTGGTCTCAAAAGGCTCTTGGTATTTCTATTGAAAGTATGGATTTTCCTCCTCAAGGGCGAAAGTTAATTGTTTTAGATATCTTCCTTGAAATTTAGTTAAAGAGACTTAAGTTGCAATAAACAATCCCACAAGGGAAGAAAATGTGATTAAATTTGGTAGAGCCAAAGTTCCCAATGACACCAATTAAGGAACACCTCCAAAAGGGGATCCTTGTGCTTTTCCTTTCTTTGGAAATGTTGGTACCCCCTTGATGGCCAACTTGAATATTCCTGTATTGAATGTTCTGAATGCTCTTGAATCTTCTGAAATAATCACTTTATTTCAAGGGAAGCATATGGGTGTAAACCCTTCATCTTATTTTCTAGAGAAATCTAGGCTTCATCTTTCTAACCCATCTTGTGAAAGTATAGCTACTAGTAATGAGAAGTGTAAAAGGAGAAGAAAGAATAAGAATAATAAGAAGAAGAAAGTTCTCCATGAAACATAAACAACATCTGCAATTCATGTTAGTGATGAGTCACCAACATTTGCAAGTCATGTTGGGGGCATAAGTCCAGCGACTGCTAGTCATACTAGTAAAGAGTCACCAACCTCTGAAAGTCATGTTAGCGACGAGTCACCAACCTATGCAATTCATCCTGGGGTCACAAGTCCTATCTATACTAGAGAAGAGTCACCAACATTTGTGAGTCATGTTGGAGATGCTTCACCATCACTGAAATTCATGTTGGAGACTTACCACCAACCTATCCAAGTCATGTTGGGGGAATTGATAATGATAGGAGGCATAGGCATAAAATATTTAAACCTAAGTTCCCTTGTAGGTTGTGTAAGGTTGTGGTCCAAGTCTGAAGGTAATTCTACTCCTGAACCTCCTATGGTTTCTCAATAATTTATTCAACCATTGGTTTATGAAGTGGTCAAGGAAATGCAACATTTGGCCAATCCCACTCCTCTTTCAGGGGGTTAAATGTCTACTGATCAAGTCTTATTCATTTATACTTTAGAGTCTTATAAACTAGGGGGAATTAATGTATCTTTATGTTTACCCCATCCAAGTTCTAGGACTATTTCCTTTTATTGGGATAATCTTGTTGAGCCTCAACTTCCTTCTTCTGCACCTTTTCAATTAAAGCTTATATTTTATTCCAAAAATGTCTATAGATGTATAGTGGATGAAGGATCCTTTAAAAGTATTTTATCCTCCTTAACTTAGAAATATTTTGTTTCTCAAAATATGCTAATTGTTTCTAATTAGTTTTTTTCATATGATAAAATACTCGTTGATTCTTTGGGTATTCTTCCTCAATTTCCTATAACATTAGGTGGGAAGACTGTCTTAGTCAATATGGTGGTGGTCAATTTTGATTTGGGCTTTAATATGCTCATTGGATATGATTATGTCTATGCTATGAATGTTGTGGTGTCTACACACTTTTGAGAAATGTATTTTACTCACAATGGAAGCATTATCAGTATTGATCAGCTTGCTTCTAACAATCACCATCCTAATTCGACCTTAGCTCAAAATAATCCTTGGTATATTCCTAGTGTTTAGATAGAATCTACCCTTACACGATAAAATTATGTGGCATCATATCCTCAAATTTCAATTGCTTCTAAGAAGGGTCCTTTGATCTCATGTTTTCCTTCTTGGAACTTGGTCCCAATAGTTGATTGAGTGATCTCTCTAATGGGGGCATGTGAGCCTTTTCCTCCCCCAGTTGATCCCTCTAGTTCTCTTGATTTCTTGGATGTTGAATTTCATTCACAAGAGGATATACTTGAATAAATGATTATGGTTCATTGATTGCATTTTCTTCTAGAACTAGAAGGTATGGTTTTAGCCACCAAAGGAGTCTTTGGCCCAAGCCTCACAAGGGGTTTTCCCCGTAGAACTATAATGCATAAGCCACATGGCTATGTGGTTCCCTATTCCATATTTTACATATAAGATACATGTTTTCAAGTTTTGTCTTATATACCAAAATATTGTATATGTAGTTTATATATGGGATGTATTAAATTATGTCCTAGTGTTGTTAATTATGTCTACAAAACTTCAAAGATACATTTTTTGGTATTTTCATGTTGATATGATCTAATAGGTAATAGATCTTGAAATTGGCATATAGATTAGGTTCACCACCTTGCATTTTTAATTATGAGTTTCCCATTCCATTTTAGCCTAGGATTGATCCCACCAAATCGTGACGTGAAACCTTCTTGCTATTTAGAAGTGTCAGAATTTGTGGTAGAGCCTACCTTATCATGGGTGTTATAGATAGTACCTTGTTGTAACTTGGCATTGATGTTGAATTTTTATTCATAGGCTTGGAATTCCTCTTTATTCTTGTCATACCTATGCATTGAATCCATATTCTTCTTCCTTTATTTTATCTCGACCTATACCTCATAGGCTCCCAAATGTTGAGTTGTCTTATTGCATTGCATTTGACCACTTGTGCTTTTTTCCTTGTGCTAGCTCCAACTTTCTCTTGTATAAGTATTTTTTCCAATGATCTTTCTAAAAGTTTAAGCCTTGCATTTATTGCCTTCATGACTCAACACCCTTATCCCTATAGCGAACATCCCCAAGTGTCCATATCCTGCATGCTTTACCTTGCATTGATCATTGGAATGTTCCAAGTACTAGAACTAGTCGTCTTATCCATGGAACTTGTTCCCTCCACTGTATTATAAGCATTTGTTTATTATTTTTAAAGAATTTTATAATATGAAAAAGAAAAAAAAAGAAAATGTTAAAAAAATAGGGGACATGAATAGCTTTTTTCATTATGTATTGGCAGCAAAGTCATTTGTGTCACTGTCGAACAAAGCACCTTGTTATGAGTCTTTCCCTCATTGGGTTGGGATTTAGTATGGCCTTAAGAAGTTGAAGCTTGTTCAAGATTCAATGATCCTCTCGTTGGTTACTCTTCCAATCATATGAATATTTTGTTGATGCCTCCTGTATCTCAGACTTATACAAAGTTAATCTTGGTCCATGCTACCTAAGTAATAAAGTGTGTTGTGCTTTTTTTCAAGGGAAGTAAAACTTTGTGTTAGACATTCTACGATGTTTCTTGAATCATTGTGTTGACTATACCCAGTTCATCAAGTTACTCTTGGTATTAGATAAACATCTTATTCATATACTCATGTCAGTATAGAAGGTCCCCATTGACTTCTTTCTGACGAGTCTACTCTTATTGACTCTAAAAAAGTGTTTCAAGAGTAGACCTAGAGTCACACCCTGGCCCTATTTCATCATTGATAAGTAACCTTGTTCCCAACATTGATTTACATCATTGGTATTTCACTGGTAGTTTCCCTTGTGTTCAATGCCAACTTACATTATTAGGCTTTAGGATTTGTCTAGTACCTTGGTTTCCATTTACCTTTATTGGTGGATTCCTCACCTTTGTTGTCAGATTTCAATATTGGTTGCTTCAGAGGGTCTCTTCCATGCATTATTCCATCTGGTACATTTGAGGTACATACTTGGTGGTGGTTTCTTTAGTATTATTTTTACAAGTTCTTCCAAATTATTGGCCTACGGGTTACACTCGTGCTAGTTGATGTGGAATTCCCTAATTCATTCCTTCGAGAGTATATTTTCCCATCAAATTTTGCAATCAACTCCAACTCATTACTCTGGGAATAAGGTCTAGATTCCTTTTTTAGTACCTTGGGATTTGCAGTCAGCAGTGGCATATTCCCTCACTATTAATAATGGGAATACATCAATTTTCCTTGTTTGATAGATTCTTTCAATTATTCAGCTTCAACTCATTTATTCACACTTGTTAGATTGCACTAGGTACCTTTACACACATTAACATTATCAGTGGCTTGTATCACATTTTTTAAATGTATACGTTAATGACCTATAATCAAATGGTTTCTCACATGGTCAACTTTAGCTCACATATTCCCATAGTGTAGTAATGTACGATCAATGGTCAGTTTGAAGACCTTTGGTTCTGTTAGTGTCAGTCTTGTCATACTGCCATCAGTGATAAAAATCTTCTCTTTTGCATCTGCATAATAGGAGTCCCATACTGTAAATTGTTCATCACTCCATTAGGTCATGGATCCACTAATGGTTGTGTTCACTTCAGTTTTCCCTCATGAAATATACTTGCTGATCCTCTTCCATATAGTTTTCAGTCATGGTTCATACTTTGCAGTTCATTTCATTAGGTCTTAGGGTTTGGTCTCATTAGGTTTTAGGGTTCCACCAAAGTCAAAATTCGATGATTAAATGCAAATAATGATTAGCAAAGACATGAGGATGGTAAATAAACTCAAGCATAGTTGCTTGGAAGTCATAAGTTATTTTTTTTAAATCTTAATGTAATTTTCACCTCAAAACATGAAAACAGAGTATTTAGTTTTTATTTATATTTCTTATGTAATTTTATGTCTCTATATGTAATAATGATTCCCAGTTGCTCCTAAGCATCTATTCCTACTGCCTAGCAACTGCCACTGCAAAAAATCAAGTTAGCATGAGCACTAATCCACCTACAAAAGCAAAAGAGAACAAGCATTAAAAACAGAGTTATCAAAAAGACAAAGAACATTTGAAAAGTGGGTTTTCAAAAAGTGAAAATCAAATTGGTACCCATATATAAACCCTCTCATTCTATTATTACATCATTATGTTTATCTTGCAAGCCAAAGACCTCAAAGGAGAGAAGAAAGGAAAAATTTCAAGTGATTTTGAACAAAAGAGAGGCGGCGCTGCGCGTAGGCAACTAGCGCTGTGTTTCTGGAGAAATTTTCCCAGCGCTGCGTGTAGGGAAGGAGGCGCTTCACGTAGGGTAGTGCGTTGCATGTAGGGAGAACTTAGCCAGTGCAAAAATACAAGGGCACTGCGCATAGGAGCAGGCGCTACGCTTCTGGGCGAGTGCGTTGTGCGTAGGGTAATGAGCCACCAAATCACTTCAAACTTCAAAATTCCACCAAATTTCTTGCAAATTCCTCCTCTACAAGTAAGTGGCCCTACTTCACTTGATGTTTAGCTTGCACATTTAATGTTTTAGACATCTCCTTCACTCTTAATATCAAACCCTAGTTTTCCACTACAAACCCTAACTAGCTTGTTTTTCCCATTACCTATCATTATAACTAAAACCCTTTTTACATCATTTCCTTTCCCCTAATCTATATTCCCTCATCTATCCATCATTCTCAAAACCCTCTCCCTCACCCTCATGATTCATAATTTACCCATAAGTGCCTAAATTCACTCAAAACTCATCCCTACAAACCCTAAAGCATCCCACTCATTCCCATCTTCATTGTCTAAGATTGTGCAACTAAAAAGCTGGTTAACATGGATAGAGGAGATTATGATTATGATGAGGAGAATACAGCAAGTGATAGTTCAGCAGAGAGAAACAAGCAGCATAGAAAACCTCATAAGGGAGGCAAGATCACAAGAGAAGAGCCAACTAACCTAAGAGAACTACAAGCCTCTCCATTGGCAGTTTCATGTTTTAGACACCTTGAATGTTATGAATTTTGTGAACTAGTGGAGAGAGTCCAATTTCACCATGAACTGGCTAGAATTTTTGTAGCCCACCTACACAACAATGAAGTGACTCTTGCTGGGGTGACTTTCAAAGTGTCACCATCAATCATTTCAGAGGCCACTAGGATTCCTAATGTTGGTCAGAAATGGTATAAGGCTCAGGACCTTGATGAGCATTATTATGAGCCTTACATTAAACCTGAGCACAGAAGTCAGATGAAGAGGCTTTTCCCTTTCAAATTTTTGGAGAACAGGTATGTCCCTTTGATGAGGGCCACCATCAAATATTTCACTTGTGAGGGTAGATTTTCTAGGTTGTACACTTACCATATTAGGCTCCTCATGCACTTTACAATGGTAAAAATGTTGGACCTCCCATACTTTTTGTTTAGAAACATTGATAAGATGGCTTACCTTGTGCAGAAAAAGCCATACCCTCATCATATGAACAACATCTATCACTACTCCTTGATCAAGATAATTGTTCTTCACCATCTCAATCTCCTCAACATCCCTTGGGAGACTTTTATTGCTCATGACATGTTTAGGGGACCCCAAATTCCTCCATCCATGGTTCAAGAAACAGATGGGCCTTCTAGTCATGTGGAAACATGAGAAGAAACCAAGGAGACAAAAATTGCTGAGGTGCCATTATACTTGACATATCAAAGAGGTATAAGGAAATTGTTTGCAGCTGCTAGGCAAGTGTTTTCTCCACAGGATATGGAAGGGACCTCGCCTTCTTCATCAGCCCATAGGCAAATGTTATCTCCACAGGATGTGGAAGGGGCTTTGCCTTCTTCATCAACATAGTAGGTACAGGTACAATAGCTGAACAAAGGGAAGGAAAAGGTGCCGGAAGAAGACTTGGATGATGAACAAGAAAGAGAGTTTGAGTTGCAAGAACATGATGAGCTTGAGCATCTTGACATTGCGAGTATTGATTTAGAAGCTGAGGAGAGGGAAACTATCAAGGACATCATCATATAGGAAAGGGAAGCTCAAATACAAGCTTTGATGGATAACCTAGAGACGGCCAAGTATGTCCTCACATACTTAGAACAGGAAAACAAACAGTTGAGTGACAAACAAGTCCTCATGGAGCTGGAAATGCTCAAAGCGAAAAGGCAAATTGGCAAAGAGACACAAGTCACATTGACTCCTATTGAGCAGGAGATTGAAAATGATAGGGAGACTTCACTTGAGAGAGTCAACCTACACCTTGGGGAGCTATTAAAGAAGGCCAACAAGGAAAACTAGATGCTTAGACACATTGCTTATCACTACAGGACCCGTAATAAGATTTGTAACATAAGAATAAAAAATATGAAGTCTAGGTTAAGGAGGGCTTTATAAGGAAAAAAGGAGTAGGATAGACTTAAGATGTTGGCTGAAGCCTCCTTGGCTAATCAAAGCACATGATGGTGGTGCTTCATACCAATTTTGGGCATTTTTTGAGAAAATTTTGTCATTTTTGAATTTTTGAAATTCAATACACAAAAAAACTGCCCAGAAGTGCAGTGCCACCGGCGCTGTGATTTTTATAGGGGAACCCAATGGAAAAATGGCTTGCATTTTTGGTTTTAGGGAATCAAGGACATGCACCCTAGAAATTCTCAGAATTTTTGGAGCAAAAATAGTCCACCAGAAGGTCCAAAAACACTCCAAAATTGACGTTTCTGCCAGTTTTTGGACACACAAAATCAACCTCTGGAGAATCATCTTTTGTGGGGTCAAATGAGCTCCAAATTCCAAAATTTTAGGTGTTCTAGAAATTAGACTTGAATACCTTTCCAATGAGCTATCCTGGGATCAATTTGGATGATGGGAAGGCCTCCAAAAGTGGCCTGAAAGTGGTGTTGCGCGTAGAGCAAATTTTGCTCAGGATGCCTATTTTGCCAATTTTCGACTATGTTTATGATTTCTCTCTCATGGTGGATGATTTACTAATGTAATTAATGTCATGGATTGTAAATATGATGGTTAAACATTGGTAGATGGTAGATTCATTAGATTAAAAGTGGTTTTGAGGGTAATGAATCAGTTTCCCCTCTTTTAGAGGCAAGTTGTTTGGTTGCCTAGATTCCAGTTCCTTGTTTAGAAATGGTTGAAACAACTCCTCTTCTCATGGTTTCGACCCCTAATGGTTAGGATGAGTGATTTGGATGTCTATATCATGTATTCTCTTTGTCATTTGAAAGGGTTGGATTCATCTGGATGCTCATGTACTGAATATACATCATCTTGTAGCAGTTTGGCAGGAAACTAAATAAAGTTGCAGCTATTTTTATGGGATCCTTGTGGTATGGCCTTTAGCATGAGTTTCTTATTCTGTTATTATGTTTTCATGTTTTTCATGTATACCTCTCTCATGTAATTTCTTCTAATTGGATGTTTTCATGTCAGATAGGTGGAATCCATTATGTTTTGATGCTCTGCCTTGGGAAAACACTAGTATTTCATGTATTTTCTACTGTTTAAGAAGGATTCATGAATTTCTCATGCCCTTCTTAGCTCCTCACCAGTCTAGCACTTCACCTCATCAAGCCTAAGGTGCTAAATCTTATGCCTACCTTACCCCATAGAACACCTTGCAATTCTGACTTAGTTTCCCAGACCCAAATTGCCCAGCTCCTCCTGATCTAGCAAATCACCAAAAAAACCTATCAAAACCTTAGAGATACTATACTTCGCATAAAATCTTGTTCCTGATCCAGTCATCTTGACTGAGATCCATAAGGAAAGAGCCTTCTCCCGACCTAGTAGGGCTAGCTACTAGGTTAAGCTTGGTTTGTGGTTACCCTGGAAATTACCTCCCTTCATCCTAAGGTCAATCTAGGTGATAACATAGTGGCGACCATACTGGGGAAAAACGAAAGCCAAATCACCCCAGTAGTATATTTGATTTAAATTCTTGAACTTCAGATGATGAGTTTTAGAATTTCTAGGCTGAAATAGGAAAGTTGTAAAGCAATATAGAAAAACTTCAAAAGTTGAGCCTACTGGATTCGAGAAGGTACACTAGATCCAATCTAGATCTGAATCCGCCAGTCATTGTTGATGATCCTCACAAGATTGGGAAGAAACATTGGAAGCCTACAGAGAAATTTAGTGCTGCTGAATAAAAATTGACTAAACAATGAAGTGAAGTTTATATTCCTCGCTTCTACTCACTCCCGGACAGGTTAGATACTCTGCAGGATCTTGAATTTGATCTAAATTTTGACCAAAGTTTGTTTTCAAGTAAGTCTTTGAGTTGGTTTGATCACATAGTTGTTTACCCAAAATAAATCAGGATCACAGATTATCCATGCTCTTGATTAGTTACAAAATCTTGTTTCAAGCGTAGACACTTGGGTGAAACATAGGCCATCCTTTGATTTTCAAAATACCTATTTTACATCTATTGCAACTCAAACAGTCCCTTACCCATTGCTTTCATCTTTGCAGATTGTTAATCCTAATATTGTGACTTCTCCATTGAATACATCAAGTACCACAAATCTTGCTTTAAATCCACCCCACTCACCTCGAGTCATGGTTGCATGGTATGCAACCCTTGTTTTACCTCAAAATCTTGATGATATGCCCGCTGATTACCAAAGTAAAATACCTCTTTTTGATGCCACTCAAAGTATTACAACACAACAACATGTTGATAGAATGAATGACTTCTTTGACCTTCATGAGGTGGAGGTAGAAAATGTGACTATGAGATTGTTTGTCCAAAGCTTTGGAGGTGAAGTTCGAAAATGGTTCAAAGCTTTACCAGTAGCCTCTGTCACCACTTTGCCGGTTCTGCATAGACAATTCCTAGACCGGTGGGAGGTAAAGAAGAACCCACTCCAAATTTTGTCTGAGTATGAAAATATTAAAAGGAATGCTGGTGAAAGTGTGCAAGATTACTGTGTGAGGTTTAATGTAGTATATAATGCTATTCTGGCTAACATTAAACCACTAGAGTGGTTAGCCTTGCTCAAGTTTCCAGACGGTTTCGATGTTGATATGGTATATCAGTTATGAGAAAGAGATCCTACCACACTTGATGATATGCAGAAGAATGCTGTAAGTGTAGAAGCAAATCTGCTGGCCAAAAGAGCAAGGATGAGATCTGAAGAGAGAGTGACCATAAAAGAGGAAGCATCTTCTTCAGATGCTAAGATGGATACTTTGATCCGAATAGTGGAGAAGATGGTTGACCGACTGACCATTACAGATAGATCTGAACCACAAATTAGGAACCCAAATTTTAGAGGATAGCAGCAGCTCCAATTCCGGATCAAACAGAGGGAACAAAAGGCCCCGGACCAACCATCACAACAATAACAGATCAAAACTCCTTTGCAGTAGAATTATGTTTAGGGAATGGAAACAGATGATGATGATGATCCGGTAGTTGAAGCAAACCATTTCTTCACTGCCGATGGTATGCCCATTTTTCTGACATAAGATGAAGAATATGCAGAGGTTCTAGACACCCAAAGGGATGAAGATTACATACTAGCAAATGATACAGTTTTGGAGGCTGAGTTCGATGATTATCGGCGAGGTTATATGAACGCTTTGACAACACAGCAGAAGCAATATTCTTTGAGGAGCAGAGATGTGCCAATCAATCCCATTCAGAAAAGAAAAGAGTTGCAATCTAAGAATGACTCCTCAAATATTTAGAAGAAAGGGAAAGAGCTTGCTGATCTCACTTCCAGCAAAGTACCATCAACAAATAACATTGCAAACGAGAAGAATAATCAACAAAGTGCAGTGAAAGAGCAAGTAGAGACGAAGGACCACCCCGTCAAAGAGGTAGAAAAAGTTTCATCCTTTAATTTAGAAAATGAAATTGCTAAATTAAAAGTGTCCATTCCCTTGACTGAGCTGGTGAAGAATAGCAATTATAAACATCTGGTGTCCAAAATTTTGCAAATAGACCCTTTGTCAGATATGGTAAATGTCGAAGATGATAATCCTGAACTCATTTTTGGTCCCGTCATAGAAGGTCAGTCTGAAGATAGTGAAGTCCCTCCCTTTTATCTGAGTCTTAGATTGCATGAGCACATTCTCCATAATGCCATGTTTGATTCCGGATCTTCTCACAATTTGATGCCTAAAGCCATTAAGGAGAAGCTGGGCCTTGATATTACCCACAAATACCGTGATTTGTACTCCTTTGACTCCGATAGAGTTCGTTTCCTTGGTCTTATCAAAGATTTGGTAGTGTCTTTAGATCAGATCCCAACCAAAAATGTTTTGATGGATGTGGTTGTTGTTGATATTCCACCACGATTCAGTATGCTCTTGTTCAGATCATGGGGTGCTAAGCTTAAGGGCACTTTACAACTTGACTTTCTTATGCTACCATTCATGTTTTTGGCTAATTGAGAAAGTTATATAGGGAGAAGGAAATGAAGTACATGATCACTAGCAAAGAGAAGCCAGTCAATCATCCAATAAATGCTGTACATACAGAGTTAGAATAATTTGTACTATATTCAGATAGCGGTTTGAATGATGTAGATATCCAGTTAGTAGAAGTAGATGATGTACCAGAGATTTTAGAAAATTTTAGAGCAGCCCTTGATCAAGAGAGAAAGAACTTAACAAGTTCTTCTGAGCATTCCACCTACCAACAACAAAAGGTTAGTGAACAACATAAAAATGAAGAGATTAGTCAAGGTAAGTTAGACAAGGAAACAAAATTTTAGCATCGAGAAGAAGAGGTAGGCCTTTGGAGCATGGATTTTGATGGAGTTGTTGTTAAGGACGGTGCTGGTATAGGAATTTGGATTTGAAGTCCTGCTTTCCAGCTTGAATGAGTTCCTAGTAGTGTTAGAGTGTGTTCTTACAAGTTGGCTTTTGACTGCTCTAACAATGAAGCAGAGTATGAAGTTTTGATTACAGGTCTGAAAATTTTGAAGAAGTTAAATGTAAAAAGGATTTCTGTCTATGGAGATTCAGAGTTGGTAATCAAATAGGTGAAGGGAGAGTATGAAGTAAAGCACTCGCAGATGAGGGCCTACAGAAATGCAGTCTTAGATATTTTGAGAATGTTTTCTGAATATACTTTGACAGCAGTACCCCGAACTCAAAAAATTATTGCAGATTCACTCGCCACTACTGCAAGCAAGTTGAAGATCCCAATGAACTCCAGCAACAAGTTTGAAATTCATGTCAAACACCGGCCTACTGTTTCGGATAATTTAAGGTATTGGAAAGTGTTTTGGGATGATAATGAAATCAATACCTTCTTGCAGAATGGAGGAAAATTCAAGGGTGCTTCCATAGATGATGACTATGATATCGATGAACAAGAGATTGAGGTGAACCAGATGGAGGTATTGCAGCTAAAATATAATATTATTCCTAAAGGTCTCATACCTTTAGAAGAACTTTTTTATCAATATGATGTGGCTAGAAAACCAAGCATGGTCCCTACCGGAAAAGGAGTTGAAGATGTCAATCTCGGAACAGATGACAAGCCCAAGATTGTAAAGTTATCAAAACCATTGTCTCTCGAGGTAAAGGCCCAATATGTTAAATTACTTTCTAAATTTTCTGATGTGTTTGCATGGGATTATTTAGATTTGAAGGTGTATGACAAAGATATAATTCAGCATACTATTCCTATCAAGCCGGATCAAAAGCCATTCAGACAGAAGTTGAGAAGGATCAATCCAAAGCTAGTGCCATCCATCGAGAAAGAGGTGAACAGATTATTTAAAGCTGGTATAATTGTCCCAATCAGATTTTCTGATTGGATTTCAAATTTGGTTCCGGTACGAAAGAAGTCCGGAGAAATAAGATTGTGTATAGATTTCTGGAACCTCAACAAAGTATCTTTGAAAGACAATTACCCACTTCCAAAGATGGATCATATCCTGCAAAGAGTAGTTGGTGCATCGCAAATGTCACTACTCGATGGGTATTTAGGTAATAATCAGATCTTGGTGCATGAAAAGGATCGGGACAAAACTGCATTTACAACACCTTAGGGAACCTTTCATTATGCTAAAATGCCATTCGGTTTGAAGAATGCTGGAGCCACATTTCAGCGAGAAATGGACATCGCTTTTGCTAATGAGAAGGATGTATTTTTGGTTGTTTATTTAGATGATTTGACAGTGTTTTTAGGTTCCAATGATGAGCATTTACACCATTTAAAGATTGTTTTTCAGAGATGTAGGAAGTTCGGGATATCTCTTAATCCAAAGAAGAGTCTTTTTGCCATGGATGAAGGAAAGCTTTTTGGTCATATTATCTCAAAAGAAGGTATTCACATTGATCCTTCAAGAGTGGAGGCAATCCAACAAATAGACTTTCCCCGCAACAAAAAGGAGATACAAGCTTTCAATGGTAAGATGAATTTCTTACATAGATTTATACCCAATTTGGTTGAACATTTGCGAGAAATGACTAATATGTTGAAAAAGGACAGCATGGTAAAATGGAAAGAGGATGCCATGAAGTCATTCAGTTTGGTAAAGTATGCTTTTTCTATAGCCCCGGTCTTGATTAGTCCTAACTATACTCAGGATTTCGTTATATTTTCATTTGCATCCGAGCATACCATGGCTACGGTATTGATGCAAAAGTGGGATCAGATTGAGCAGCCCATTTCTTTTTTCAGTAGGACTATTCGAGATGTTGCCTTGCGGTATAATATCATTGAAAAATAGGAACTTGCTCTTGTAAAAGCATTGAAGGATTTCAGGGTGTATATTCTACACTCACACACCATAGCATATGTCCCCAATGCAGCAGTAAAGGATGTGCTGATACAAACTGATCCAGAAGGAAGAAGAGGGAAGTGGATTGCAACAATGTTGGAATATGATCTAGAGATTAAACCCACAAAACTGATCAAAGGACAAGGCTTGGCGAGACTAATGGCTGAATCAAATCTGCATGCTTTAGACATCAATCTCATTGCAGCCATGTCAGAAGATGAAGAAGAAGGCTCTCTCATTCAAGTCTTTGAAATATTTCTTCAATCACCATGGTATTCAGACATAATTTATGTACTTCAGCATCTTTTGCTAGCTCTGGGAATGACAAAGAATAAAGGTAGATCACTCAAACTCAAAGCTAAAAAATTATGCATTTTAAATAATGCCCTTTATTGGAAAGATCTGGGAGGTGTTTTACATAACTATTTGGTTGAAGACGAAGCTCAGTAGGTGATGTATGTCTTTCATAAAGGTGATTGTGGTGGTCATTTGTTCTGGAAGACAAGGGAAAATAAAGTGTTGAGAGTAGGTTATTACTGGTCGAATCTATTTTCATATGTATATAAGACAGTCATGAGCTGTCACGAATGTTAGGTCTTTCAAGGGAAAAGAAAACTGCTTCCACTTCCTCTGAAACCTGTCAAAGTCAATGCACCATTTCAGCAGTGGGGACTTGATTTCATCAGGGAAATTCATCCAACATCGCCGGCACAACACAAATGGATCTTAATAGCAACCGACTATTTCACCAAGTGGATTGAAGCTATTCCAACTAGACAAGTCACAGATACGATAATCATCCAATTTCTAGAGTCAAATATTTTATCTCGTTTTGGTTATCCTAATAAAATCATCACAGATAATGCAGCAACATTCAAATCAAAGAGGATGATCGAATTTTGCAGCAAGTACAATATTACTTTGGGTCATTCCACAACATATTACCCGTAGGGAAATGGTTTGGCTGAATCATCAAATAAGTCTTTGTTGAACATCATCAAGAAAATGATGGAAACAAATAAGAGGAATTGGCATAGAAAGCTGGTTAATTCCTTATGGGATGATAGAGTGAGCCACAAGAAATCCATAGGTATGTCACCATTTGAGTTAGATTATGGCATTGACACAATCTTTCCCACATCTCTTGCAGTTTCGGTCATGAGACTGTTAAAGGAATCTGGCAATGAAGAGGATGATTTTCAGCGAAGAATCAATCAGATGATTCATCTTTAGCAAACAAGGGATGAAGTTTTCCAAAACACTTTTAGATTACAAGAAAAGATTAAGAAGATCTATGATCACAAAACAAAAGTAGGCAAATTTTAGCTAGAGGATGTAGTGTTGCGGTGGGATGCACAAAATGAAGACAAAGGAAAGCATGGTAAGTTTGATAATTTATGGAAAGGGCCATATAAGATTTCAGCATACAGAGGACATAATGCTTTTCTACTCAAGGAAATGGATGATCAAGAGTGCCCATGAGGGCTAGTTAATGGTAGGCTCCTGAAGCACTACTACTTTTGAGGTGATTTTGTGAAATTATGACATTCATTGTACATACCAATTTACTTTCTCTTGCAATATTTCAAAGTACACAGTCATTATAGCTTGGGGCCCGAAGTGAAGGCTATAAAGTTTGAATGATATGTGTAAGGTTTGCCAGTTTTGATTTAGTTTACAGTCACAGTTTGAGTCATGAGTCAGTCTCAGCTTGCATTGTGTCAATTTTTAGTCTTTGAAGTGTTTTGACCCCATTACCCAATGGATAAGGCTACTAGGTCTATGGTGTTCTTGGCACCTCCAAGGAGCTACCATCCCTATTGGAGCCAATGTTAGTGTCAGTCTTGTCGTATTGTCATCAGTGATCAAAATCTGCTCTTTTGCATCTGCATAATAGGAGTTCCATACTGTAAATTGTTCATCACTCCATTTGGTCATGGATCCACTGATGGTTGTGTTCACTTCAGTTTTCCCTCATGAAATATACTTGCTGATCCTCTTCCATATAGTTTTCAGTCATGGTTCATACCTACTCTGCAGTTCATTTCATTAGGTCTTAGGGTTTGGTCTCATTAGGTTTTAGGGTTCCACCAAAGTCAAAATTCGATGATTAAATTCCAATAATGATCAACAAAGACATGAGGGTCGTAAATAAACTCAAGCATAATTGCTTGGAAGTCATAAGTTATTTTTTTTGAAGCTGAATGTAATTTTCACCTCAAAACATGTTTTGAGGTGAAAACAGAGTATTTAGTTTTTATTTATATTTCTTATGTAATTTTATGTCTCTATATGTAATAATGATTCCCAGCTGCTCCTAAGCATCTATTCTTACTGCCTAGCAACTAGCACTACAAAAAATCAAGTTAGCATGAACACTAATCCACCTGCAAAAGCAAAAGAGAACAAGCATTAAAAACAGAGTTATCAAAAAGACAAAGAACATTTGAAAAGTGGCTTTTCAAAAAGTGAAAATCAAATTGGTACCCATATATAAACCCTCTCATTCTATTATTACATCATTATGTTTATCTTGCAAGCCAAAGACCTCAAAGGAGAGAAGAAAGGAAAAATTTCAAGTGATTTTGAACAAAAGAGAGGCTGTGTCGCGCGTAGGCAACCGACACTGGGTTTCTGGAGAAATTTTCTCAGCACTGTGCATAGGGAAGGAGGCGCTGCACATAGGGTAGTGTGCTGCGTGTAGGGAGAATTTCACCAGTGCAAAAATACAAGGGTGTTGCGCGTAGGAGTAGGTGTTGTGCTTCTGGGAGAGTGCGCTGCGCGTAGGGCAGTGAGCCACCAAATCACTTCAAAGTTCAAAATTCCACCAAATTTATTACAAATTACTCCTCTACAAGTAAGTGACCCTACTTCACTTGATGTTTAGCTTGCACATTTAATGTTTCAGACATCTCCTTCACTCTTAATATCAAACCCTAGTTTTCCACTACAAACCCTAACTAGCTTGTTTTTCCCATTACCTATCGTTATAACTAAAACCCTTTTTACATCATTTCCTTTCCCCTAATCTATATTCCCTCATCTATCCATCATTCTCAAAACCCTCTCCCTCACCCTCATGATTCATAATTTACCCATAAGTGCCTAAAGTCACTCAAAACTCATCCCTACAAACCCTAAATCATCCCACTCATTCCCATCTTCATTGTCTAAGATTGTGCAACTAAAAAGCTGGTTAACATGGATAGAGGAGTTTATGATTATCATGAGGAGAATACAGCAAGTGACAGCTCAGTAGAGAGAAATAGGCAGCATAGAAAACCTCATAATGGAGGCAAGATCACAAGAGAAGAGCCAACTAACCTAAGAGAACTACAAGCCTCTCCATTGGTAGTTTCATGTTTTAAATACCTTGAATGTTATGAATTTTGTGAACTAGTGGAGAGAGTCCAATTTCACCATGAACTAGCTAGATTTTTTGTAGTCCACCCGCACAACAATGAAGTGACTCTTGTTGGGGTGACTTTCATAGTGTCATCATCAATCATTTCAAAGGCCACTAGGATTCCTAATGTTGGTGAGAAATGGTATAAGGCTCAGGACCTTGATGAGCATTATTATGAGCCTTACATTAAACCTCAACATAGAAGTTAGGTGAAGAGGCTTTTCCCTTTCAAATTTCTGGAGAATAGGTATGTCCCCTTGATGAGGGTCATCATCAAATATTTCACTTGTGAGGGCAGATTTTCCAGGTTGTACACTTACCATATCATGCTCCTCATGCACTTTACAAGGGTAAAAATGTTGAACCTCCCATACTTTTTGTTTAGAAACATTGATAAGATGGCTTACCTTATGCAAAAGAAGCCATACCCTCAGCATATGAACAACATCTATCATTACTCCTTGATCAAGATTATTGTTCTTCACCTTCTCAGTCTCCTCAACATCCCTTGGGAGACTTTCACTGCTCATGACATGTTTAGGGGACCCTAACTTCCTCCATCCATGGTTTAAGAAATAGATGGGCCCTCTCGTCATGTGGAAACAGGAGAAGAAACCAAGGAGACAGACATTGTTGAGGTGCCAGTATACTTGACATATCAAAGAGGTACAAGGAAATTGTTTGCAGCTATTAGGCAAGTGTTTACTCCATAGGATGTGGAAGGGACCTTGCCTTCTTCATCAACCCATAGGCAAATGCTATCTCCACAGGATGTGGAAGGGGCTTTGCCTTCTTTATCGACACAGCAGGTACAAGTACAAAAATTGAACAAAGGGAAGGAAAAGGTGTCGGATGAAGACTTGGATGATGAGCAAGAAAGAGAATTTGAGTTGGAAGAACATGATGAGCCTGAGCAGCTTGACACTGAGATTATTGCTTTAGAGGCTTAGGAGAGGGAAACTATCAAGGACATCATCATACAGGAGAGGGAAGCTCAAATACAAGCTTTGATGGATAATCTAGAGAGGGCCAAGTATATCATCACATACTTAGAACAAGAAAACAAACAGTTGAGTGACAAACAAGTCCTCATGGAGCTGGAAGTGCTCAAAGCAAAAAAGCAATTTGGCAAAGAGACACAAGTCACATTGACTCCTATTGAGCAGGAGATTGAAAACGATAGGGATGCTTGGCTTCAGAGAGTCAACCTACACCTTGAGGAGCTATTAAAGAAGGCCAACAGGGACAACTAGATGCTTAGACACATGGCTTATCACTACAGGACCCGTAATAAGATTTGCAACATAAGAATAAAAAATATGAAGGCTAGGTTAAGGAGGACTTTAGAAGGAAAAGAGGAGTAGGATAGACGTAAGATGTTGGCTGAAGCCTCCTTAGCTAATCAAAGCACATGATGGTGGTGCTTCATACCAATTTTGGGCATTTTTTGAGAAAATTTTGTCATTTTTGAATTTTTGAAATTCAATACACAGAAAAACTACCCAGAGCGCTGCGCTTTTTCTAGGGGTACCTAATGCAAAAATGGATTGCTTTTTTGGATTCAGGGAATCAAGGACATGCACCCTGGAATTTTTCAGAATATTTGGAGAAAAAATAGTCCACCAGAAGGTCCAAAAACACTCCAAAATTGACGTTTATGCTAGTTTTTGGACACACAGAAGCAGCCTTGGGAGAATCAAATTTTGAGGGGTCAAATGAGCTCAAAATGAAAAAATTATAGGTGTTCTAGAAGGTAGACTTGATGACCTTTCCAATGAGATATCCTGGGCTCAATTTGGATGATGGGAAGGCCTCCAAAAGTGGTCTGAAAGTGGCGCTGCGCGTAGAGGAAATTTTGCTCAAGATGCCTATTTTGCCAATTTTCGACCATGTTTATGATTTCTCTCTCATGGTGGATGATTTACTGATGTAATTAATGTCATGGCTTGTAAATATGATGGTTAAACATTGGTATATGGTAGATTAATTATATTAAAAGTGGTTTTGAGGGTAATGAATCAGTTTCCCCTCTTTTAGAGGTAAGTTGTTTGGTTGCCTGGATTCCAGTTCCTTGTTTAGAAATGGTTGAAACAACTCCTATTCTCATGGTTTCGACCCCTAATGGTTAGGATGCATGATTTGGATGTCGATATCATGTATTCTCTTTGTCATTTGAAAGGGTTGGATTCAGCTGGATGTTCATGTATTGAATATACATCATCTTGTAGCAGTTTGGCAGGAAACTAAATAAAGTCGCAGCTATTTTTATGGGATCCCTGTGGTATGGCCTTTAGCATGAGTTTCTTATTCTATTATTATGTTTTCATGTTTTTCATGTATGCCTCTCTCATGTAATTTCTTCTAATTGGATGTTTTCAAGTCAGATAGGTGGAATCCATTAGGTTTTGATGCTATGCCTTGGGAAAACACCAGTATTTCATGTCTTTTCTGCTGTTTAAGAAGGATTCATGACATTCTCATGCAATTCTTAGCTCCCCACCAGTCCATCACTTCACCTCATCAAGCCTAAGGTGCTAAATCTTATGCCTACCTTGCCCCATAGAACACCCTGCAATTCTAACTTAGTTTCCCAAACACAAATTGCCCAGCTCCTCTTGATTTGGAAAAATACCAACAAAACCTATCAAAATCTTTGGGCTACTATACCTAGCATAAAATATTTTTCCTGATCCAGTCACCTTGAATGAGATCCATAAGGAGGGAGCCCTCTCTCGACCTAGTAGTGATAGCTACTAGGTTAAGCTTGGTTTGTGGTTACCTTGGAAATTGCCTCCCTTCAACCTGAGGTCAATCTAGGTGATAATAGGTTTTGTCAACGTTCATGATAACTTGATAGTTAATTCAACTTTCTATCAGTTACATTGACTCTTATATTCTACCTATTAGTTTCAACATCATCCTATATGTTGGAACCCATGTTTTGTACAGTATCACTACTTTATATACGACTCTTTTACTTCAGTGGGGGATCAGTTCTACACCATTTTTTGTACATATTTCCTCCTATATGTTATTGAGACATAACTCAGTTATGTTTTATTAGTGGCTATGATCTATTGTCGGATCCACTATGTATTAATTCTATATGCTTCATCATGGATCCATAGTGTACTTGATCGATGACCATCCTTTCCTTTCTTTGAGCATGGGTATGCCTGCCTCAAATATGAGTTTTCTTTTTTATTCCTTCCAAAGGTATTTGATGGGGCCTAAATTTGGTGATCTTCTTGTAGGTCCTCCTAATGAATCCTCCTTTGGATACTTAATTTATTTTTGCCATTATATCCCCTTCCTAACTCATACAATAGGGGGCATATGTTATACCATATTTTTCCACTCTTTTTCATTAGATGCTTATGTTGGCCTCAGAATATCCTTTTCCCTTATAGATATATCCTTATCCTAAAAATGAATTTTTCAAAATATATACAAACTCTTCCCACTATAAAAATGCACATGTAAATAGTTCCCCTAAAAGTTTCCAGTGTACAACTTTTAATTTCTTTTAAAATATATAATTAATATATTTTTTAGGTAGGGTGTACGGGTTAGACTGGAAACCCACCTATAAGGTCCCATAGCATAACCAAGCCAACTAGTTTTTGGTAGTATAACTACACCTTATGGGTTTCCCTCATATGCATCCTAATTATTGACATCCTAACTTTGCCAAATTTCCCCTAGGTTAGGTCTGTGTTATTGTATGCTCACTGCACTTCCTTATCTCCATGAAACCCCAATTTCCTTACATTGCTGATGAGCTCCCTTATCTCTCATCTCATTTCTACTATTGGAGAATAGGCCTTCATTGGCATGGGTAGGAAGGATCCAGAGGAAGGTTCCGTTAGTACCGACATAAGGATCAGGTTGTATCATAATTATCTCTTTGCTGCTGCTATTTCAATAAAGAGATTCATATTATGTTCCTATTTACATTATCTATTTCTTATCAATTTGAATGTATAATGGATACCTTTATGAATTAACTTATTCATATGCATATATAATTTGAATGTTGTGATCTTTCTTGGTTTCTTGTTCATCTTGTAGGTCTGGAACTTCATGAGGAGAATTTAGGTTTTGGACCCTGTAGGATCAACATCAACGTAGGTCCTACAGGTGAGTACATGACACCTACTTTGTAAATTCAAGTTGTATGCATCCTTGTTTGAGTCTTCTCGTTAAATTTTATGCTATGACCTGTTGGGGTTTCTGACCTTCGCCCTAGGGAATTTTCGTTCAAACATTCATCTAGTAAAAATTCCAATGGATGACTAAGGAACAAGAGCCTACAAGGGCCATGATACCATGAGTGGGGTTTAGGTGAGGGGGATCACAAGGGAGTTCAATATGCCTAAGGATCACTAGCAATGTTTTCCAAACTATTCAAAAATGCCCAATTTATTTTTGAAAATATTCTCCACCTTTCCTTGTTGACATGAAAAAAATCATTAAATGTAGTAGGTGAAAAAAACTACCTTCAATAACTATTAGAGAATGGTTTATGTATCTTGAGGAATAAACTTGTGGGACCTTATCACCCTATATAAGCTTCATCATTTCTAGAACTTCATAACGTAGCTTGAAGGGAAATTTGCAAGGGAATGAGGATTCATTTGATGGGGGAATAAATAGAGAAGACTCACATGACTGTGGAGGAAACATATGAATAGATAGCAGATAGATTTCAACATGTGGAGAAGTGAACAAAGGGACAAGGGGTGTGTGAGAAATGGTTTATTGATCAAACCTATGAGGAAAAACCCTTGATTTTCAAGTTGGTATCTTATGTGGGAAGCTCCCTAGCACATTTGAAACTTTTGACAACAAATTCATGACTCATTGGGTACACTGAAAGTGCTAATGGATGAGTTCCCTAAGGGACCATGGATTAGTGAAGGGGAAGATCACTTTGGTATAGGGTTGTGCTAACAAGAAAAGGAAATAAGAATTTGTGGGTGTCCTGGAATCATGAAAGGATTTTCTCCATGAAAATTATCCTTATAAAGTTTACCTATCTATCAAATTTCTAAGAATAATCCAATTTCACCTTGGTGGTATCATGGCCTAACTAACGGGGTGTCTAGTTGTAAAAAGAGACAGAGAAACTGAGCATAGGTGGTAGAGTTGGGTGAAGAAGTTCTTGTCCTTCATGAGTTTGATGAGATATTTTCAATCATAGATAAATATGCTTACTTTTCATGAAATCTTATATACAAATGTTGATGGTGCTGGACCCGCCAACATTCAAGGGATCCCCCCGATATGAAGTCCAAACTAGGCCTCACACCGTTTGGAGTAGAAGTCCCAACAGTGGGTGGTAATGTAATGCCTTGATTGCAGAAACATGTATAGAGAAGCATGATAGCCTTGGGTAAGAGAACGTGGGTGACCCTGTAGAGAGTCAAGTGTGATGCATGAAGGTTCCAACACACGAAGAGAAAATGAACTGTGCCCCTTGGAAGCCTATAACAGTATGCATCTTGAAAGGAACACATGAACAAAATGACATCACAAGATACAATGCGGAATAGTCCACAAGTTAAAGTGAAGAGTTAATCCAACTACACACATTCAACAAGATTCATACAAATGCAAAAAAAATAGTTCATAAGCATATGCATAAGTTAAATAACATACACTGCCAATAAACAAGAATAGTCCTACTATATTAACAACATATGCATGAAAGTGTGCTGGCTCTGATTTATTACTATAAGTGAAAGTTCCATCCATACATACACCATTGACGACCACTAGCTCTAATAGTGGAACATTACAGTTAAGAACACCTGCTCCTTGAAATAAAAATACTCGCTCCATGCTATGGAGAAGCCAAGGCTCTTCACAATACTCCTAAGCTATTTCTAAGCCTATGCCTAGCCAAACGCTTGGCTCCCAAAATCCCATTCTATGAGTTATGAGGTTTTATTTATAATAAGCAGGGGTGAATCTTGAACTCCCCTTTGTGACTTTTGGATTACCCTCATGACTCTTCAACTTCTTCACTAAATGACACATTACATTACATAGTGACTTTTCATATTCCAATATTGACACTTGGAATTTCATTTACAACATAATTACAAATAATATTACATTTTCCACTCCTACCCATATTAGACAAAATAGGGTAGAGACACCCTAACAAGACACAACACTATGATTCTGAAGTTTGGAGGAAGTCCATCTCAACAGCCTCCACTTGTTGTTTCTCGGTCACATATTGGTGCCAAACTTGGTACTGTGTGATGGTGTCCCCCAACAGCTTAACGATGTCTTTTTGGAAGCAGACTCTAGCCTCCATTTCATCTGGGTACACTGTCTTGGAACCTGTGTCCAACTCGTTTTGAAGCATGAGCAACATTGTCTTGATCCTGATAGGACCACCGATGTACTTCTGCATGTTGTGTGTTCAACTCCACATCTTCCCTAGTGGCTTCTTATCTTATCTTCTCCTACTGATTGATCTCTTGTTGGACTTGGTTCTTGGGTTTAGCATCAGTGAGGGAACTGATTGATGAGATTTGGTGTGTTCTCACAAAGACATCCAAACTACTGTGCAATCACACATATGATGCATGTGTGCTTCCGATGAATGAGGTGAGTTTCTAATTGTTTTGAATCAACATTTGTACCTTTGCTTTCTCTAGCTCTACCTGTGACTTCATATTCTTCACTAAGTCAATAGAGGTCCCTTTGTACCACATTGTCCACTCTTGTATATAGGCAATGGTAGCATGTATGTTTTTGAGAGTTTTAACAAACTCTTTTCTCTGCTACTGTAGGCCATGCAAATGGACAACTGCTTTTATGTATGGTGACAAATTTTTCATAGAGATTCTGCATGGTTTCTCCAAGTGTTGATACTTCAACATGTATCGATGTCCTCATATCCCCTAATGAGGAAACTGCATTGTGTGTTGTTGCTTGGAGTTGTTTTGCCTCTTTCCTGGTAGCTTGCAAGTTCTTTTCCAGTTTCTCATTCTCGGTCATCAAGTACTGAACATTTGATCTTATTTTTCCTACATAGGCCAAGTTGGCTTCAACAATGGAAGTTGGATGCTTCCTATTGTCCAACACTATTACCCTTTCCTTGATGAATGTAGGTGATGCATGATCATCTGGAAAGTGCTTCCTTCGCACTTGTACAATCCTCTTTTGGAACTCATCTAATGATATATTGTAAACATCCATAACTGGATCATCATCAAGGAGAACAATATCTCCTTACTCGCTCGGGGTTGGTTCTGCTACTGGAGGTGGTGGAGGCTAAGGGGTGACCTGTGGTGCTCTCGGAATTATGTCAACATCTTCATTCTGTGGCTCCTGTTTCAACTCCATGTTTGTCGCTTCGATCAATTTCTCAATCTGTTGAGCAAGATCCTGATTTTGCATGTGTTCACCTTCCTCCTCAGCTGCTCATTGTTCTAGATCTTCAATCTGTATCATCATTGTTTCATCCATCATTGCACCTTGCCTTTTTTATTCTTCATGCTTCTACTTCTCTTCTCGTTCTCTCCTCCTTAACTCTTATTCTTCCTTCAACTTCTTTTCTGTCTCCTACAACTTTAGTTCTGCTTCCTGCAACCTCTGATTTTCTCTCTTCTTCCACTCTTATCTCTTCCTCTGTTTCTCCCTCTTTTCTTCTATTGCCAAACTTTCCTTCACGATAATATGTTCCACCTTCATTTTACAACTTTTCTCTACCTCTGGATCATCATTAGTCTTCCTCTTTCCCTTGTCCTGCACTAGATTGTTGCCTTTTGTTGTTGTTGTTGTTGTTGCTTCTGGAGATGCTACTATCTATGGAGAAACCTTCCAAGTCCTTTCTATACTAACTGGCTCATTGAGTCTGGAGGCATTGTAGTAGTACCCCCAAGGATTCTCCACTGGCCAATGAAATGACCTGCTGATCCATGAAAAGTAGATTCTCGTACAACGGTCCTTGCAAATACTGTGGGGATGATACAGATTAAATTCCTTGGTGCTGAACTCAAATTTCACTATGTCCTTAGCCTCTACATCTACATATTTCAAGTTATTAATCTCTTATAATCTGATTCGCAAAGGAAGAGTGGGCTATGGCACTTTCTTCTTCCTATGAAGTCTTGCTGACAACCCTGTAGCGAGGTGGTATGATACTCCTTGCATGATCAGTTTTTTAGTGGCATACCTTCGTAAGAGATGTGGAGGCTTCTCTCCACCAAACACTCTGATGAAGGTGCCACCCAGTGAGGCATACCAATCTGCAATGTCTACTATCACCTCCATTACTTCTCAGGACATGCAAGGTGGATCTTGTTCAAATATAAGCGTGTATAGTAGGATGATAAAGTGGTTAGTTAGCCTTACCATTACTGCTCAATAACTCCAGTCGGAAAGAAACTCACAATAGATGTTCACAGTAGTCTCCCATGGTTTCCATGTCTAGTTCATGCCCGATAACTACTGTTATAAACAAATTGCATCCAATAAGTATGCAAAAATACAAAACCTTGCTTGGTTGTTCTTGGGTGGATTCCTATCCTTAGCTACACGGGACTCCAATTATTGAGCCAACATATCTGACCAGTTGAATGGCCTCCCATCATTCACCAGCTGGTCCAATTAGACTTCCCACCCTTCAGGGAAGGTTTTTATCCTCTCTTGACCATATATTCCACAATAAAGGATTATCAAGAACTAGTAAGCCTTTCTGAGGGACTTTGTCTTGTAAATATGGGTGGGTGTCTACCAAAACTTTGATGGCTCTTTCACCTAGCACTTGACAAAGGCATAGAGGAGTGATTCCATGTGCTTCAATGGCTCGGGAAAGTGATACATATGATGAAATTCTTTTACCCATTGACACTACTCAATGTCATAGTTTTTTCATCTACTTGTGAGAAAATCCAACTGATGATGTTCACACACATGAAGGCAGGATACCTGTATGCAACCTTGTATAACCCTAACTATTGGATGCTAAGATAGACTTGCTGGTCATCCAAATCTACCTCAAAGTCATTTGCAAAAGTTTCTTTAATCTATTTCCATGCTAGTGTTGTTTCCTTCTCTATAAACAACTGAGTATCTGCTCCCTTGGATGCCATGTTAATTGTGACTGCTGGAGAGATGCTCAACAACTGTTGTACCTATGGGACAGAGAGGACAATCATGGAAAGAAAATGTCAATTTAAAACCAAACAAATTCAAGACAAGTTCAAGCAACAAGTTGGGCACTAGATGGGAAGGATTTTGCAATTTTTATTAACAAGGGTGACTGGCTGACTGTGGGAATTGCACACTGCACAATCCCAGTATTTAGGCGGTAGCTTTATGACTAGAATTGCATAATGCATAGTTTATCCTGGGTAGATGCCTGTGAGAGACTATACATTGCGTAGTCTCAGTGGCCAAGCTGGGAGGTTGGCTCCTAGAGATGCATACTGCACACTTGGAGCCAGCTCAAGATATGCTGTGTGCAATTTCGAAGGCTAAGCTTGTGGCTTGAGCCTCCATATTGCGCATTGTAAGCTGTGAAAAGTGAGATTCGGCCAAGGGAAGCCCAAATCTACCCAAGGGGAGTGTGAAAACAAGCATATCTAAGAGATAGTGTGAAGCTAAGTGCAAATATAACTAGGTGTAGATGCATGCATGTGAATCAAGTGCAACAATGGATTAAACAAAAGGAAAATGAAGAAAGTGAGGAGAGTCGCCGCAACAATGACCATTGGTGCAAAACAGGAAAACTCATGCGACACTTGGGAAAGACAATCTATAACTTGAAACAACACTTATACAATTTGAAACAAGTTAAAATGCCAATAACCATGTAGAGAAACAAGTGCAATGACACTCACACAAGCCAAACAACAAAAATCAGCAAAAGACGACAAAAGAAAAACTCACTGAGAAAAGTGACAACGATAACACCGAAGGCTCCTTGATCTCCTCGAGAATGCTAGAGCTCCAAGATTGAATGTTCAAATGAGATCTAGGGGTGTCTATTAAATATATTTGGACAAATTAGGGTGTATGATGTGCATGCCTAAAATCAAGGAAAAATCAACACTTTGCGGAAGTTTCTAAAAATAGTGCAAGTGCCTCCTTCGGGACACTAAAAATAGATCCCTATTTTTTAGGGATGCTTTTTTTTTTTTATTTTTTTTTGGAGGAAACTTTCTATGCACACTGCCAGGAAAGAAAACACAGTTTCGGGAACTATGAAACCTTCTGGGTCTGTGCACTGCACAAATTCTGAGCTCAGTGAGGGTTGCAAATTTTTTGGGCTCATTGTTAGGATTCTCCCTCATGATTGTGCATTTTTTGAGCTCAAGGATCACTAGCAGTCAGGACTGTGCAATTCCCAACAACAAGGTTAGTTTCCCTCAAGAATTGCCCAGTTTCTAGGGGCAAGTCCATAAATGCTGTAGGACCAAATCAAGAGATCATATTGTGAGTTAGAAAATCAACTAAGTAAGAAAACACAATCCAAAATGAAAAGACAAGTCTCATTCAAAGCACGAATACCTTCATCAGTGTTAGATAAGCTATTGTGGTTAAGAAGAAAGGCTCCAAAATTGAATCATTGGCAAAATTTTGGAGGGTTCATGTAGCCGCTACAACATAGGCAACACATTAATAGAACTCAAGCTCTATGTATGGACCTTGTCTCATGCAAAGTGAGTCTAACTCTTTTGGAAGTATTGTTCAGTTCTTTGATTATCATAACTTCTTCACTTAGATTGAGTTAAAGATGTAGTTCCTACCATTCTCTTTATGAACATCACACATATGAAGCCAAGTCAAACTGAGTTGTTTCGATTGGGGATGAGGGGTATATAGATGCACAAGTAAAATATATTGTCAGAGTTTTAGCTTCATCTTTGGCATTGCTCCTCTACTAGCAGGCCTAGATAGTACCCCGTCGGAGTCACTTCAGGAACATAGGCATTTCTCCATTGCCAGTGAGCATGGATAATACTCTAACAGAGTTGCTTGCTTCACCTCTCTACGTAGGAAGCCTTTCTCTTATTTCACCCTTTATTTCATTTTTTCATGTTCATCTGTTCAAAGAACTATGCATAGGCACTTATTTATTTCATGAGGTGGAAGAGGGATCCCGACTTATTGAGAGCAGAAGAGGTTGTCCCTTCAGAGAAGGATATTCATATATACCTCTGACAGACTTGTTAAGGTTTTCCCCATCACCTTATTCTACTTGAATTAGATGACAAGGGTTAACCGAAAATAGAAAACTGATTAGAGTTGGTGGTACTAGTTAAAAGTGAAAGCATCATGATTCGACCATGACTCTCTACGAAAGAAACATATTTTCCATTGGGGTATCATTGACTAAAGGAATGCAAGATTCACATAAAGAGAGGGAATAGACAGATAACCAAGTGTTGATAGTAGTACAAGTTGCTCTTGAACTTCTTCTTGCTTGTTTAAGAACCCAAACATAGTTTCATGCGAAAACTAACTTATAACTACAAAATAAAAAAAAACGAATGAAAGAAGAAGGATAAAGAAAAACAAAGTAAAGAAAATCAAGAAAATAAAAAAGAAAATAAAAACTACTCCTACTCTTAAGCTAAGCAGAACATGAGACAAATCACTTAAAGTGATACTTCCAATGCAGCCAGCGCCACATTGTTTGGCCCATGTAGGTGAGAGCATGAATGTCAAAAAATACATTCACGCAAACCAACAAATAAGAAAGATAAGACAATGAAAACCAGAATGTTTGAAGCTTGAATGCATCCACAGAAAAGTAAACACGAAAAGTGCATGAAAGGAATTCTATGAACGTACCTATTGTAATGGCTACAACCACCCTTCAAAATTTTGCCTTCGCTTTGTTTTGGAGCCTCCCTACCAACCTTCACAATAGCATGTCTTGCTTCTTCAAGTACACAAGCTCCAGTGATTTTCTTGCAAAGAGATAGCCTGTAGATCAAACCTTGATGCATTCTCCTGACAGGCTATTCATTCGGACTTGGTCCAGTAGCAGGCTGAGCAGCTCCTTCAAGAATTTGCACAAATCTAGAGGGAAACTAGCCTTCCCTCCAGAAATTGCGCAATCCTGGCTGGAAACCTACTGGGCCCCAGAATTATGCAATTCTGCTGAGCAAGCTTCACCCAGAAAATTGCCCAATCCTTCCTAGTTGGACTGCTTAGCCTAGAATTTGCACAAATCTGGGCAGCAATCAGTTTCTCTACCTAGAAATTGCACAAATATATAGAGCAACCAACCCAGCTCCCAGCCAAAAATGTAGATTTTGTCCCAGTAGATTGAGAAAACTCTTGCATGTGTAGCTGATTTGACCAGTTCCCTCTGGGATCGAGGAAAACATACTTGCATGCATGGGCTGCTTCTCCCAAGGCAACATGCAAAGGCATCCCTTGTTTCAAGGATCTATTTTTGGTAGTTTGAGGTTACATGCAAGGATAATTTCAGAAACCTCCCACCAAGTGTCGCTTTCCCTATATTTGTGGCATGCGCGTCACAATCTCGATTTTATCAAAACTCATGAATCAGACATTGCAGAGTTCATTCCTCACATCAACCTTGTAGATCTGACATCCCACATCACATCTAGGAGCTGTCAGCACATTCAACTTAGTTGTTTTGGGGTAAGCCCGCTTTCCATGTCTTGTGTTGCATTTCTGGCACTTTTTGTGTTTTGCTTCGTATGAATGCTGTCTTCTTGATTTCAGTGAGCGCTTGCTGTCGTTTGATACATAATAGCTTGTACAAGCACAATTCCAATTTTAATTAACATCTCACTGCTGTTGCATGCATGAAACTGTTTTTCATGAACGGTCGCTGATTCAGTGACTCACCTCATTCACTTTCGCTTTCAGTTGCCTGTCGGTGAGTATGGGCAACCTTGGCCTGGACTCTGCCTCACCAAGACACCATTGCGCAATCTTGAGAGGCAAGACTTAGTATTCCTCTCAGGAAATGCACATTTCTACCCAGTGACTATCCTCTAGTCTTGCATTTTGCAATTCTGAGGGACTGTGACTGCTGGCCTAGAAAATTGCGCAATGCAGTCACTGAGCCTACAACCATTGCCAGCAAAGATTGCGCATTGCACAATTCTAATAGTCAGTAACTAGAATGGACTGTGAATGGTGCATTTCCAACAATTAGTCAGACTCCCAGTAGCCCAGACTGTGCCTTGCGCAGTCGTGGCAGTCAGTCACCCGACCTCCTGGCAGAAATTGCGCAACCTTCATGATCAGTCACACAGGTATGTTGCAAGTCAGTTCTCAAGTTCATTTTGGTTTTCAACTGATAGATTGTTGGAATTGGGATTTGCATAGAGATGTCTGATGTCCTATCACTAGAATCCAACTAAGAAAGAAATTGAAGATTGGTTGGATAGGAAGATTCATGAGTTCACTACATAGGAGAACAGGAATTCGTGACTATCAAAAGAAGAGTGGTTAGACTGCTACTTGTACACAAAATCCCACAAAATTTTCTTCGCATCTTTCCCTACTGAGCTATATTAGTGGATCGTGAAGTTAGCAGATAGCCAAGGAAGGTGCAAGCTCGACATACCTAGTATGTAGACTCCAGAATTGGTGCGCATATTGTAAGCATTAGAGGATAAGATCACGCGCGTTGTTTATCACTGGCTCGATTGAATTATAGGAGGATTCATTGCTAAGTTCATGGTAGATACTTCAGTCAGCTATAGCGAGGTAGAACAACGTTTCCCCAAAGGACTGTGAGGTAAGTACGTTAAGTCTCTGAACACTTGGATTAAAATGCTACTGTATGAAAAGTGGATTATGAGAATACATTGATGTTTGGGGCTATGCGAAGTGGGAGAATTTACAGAAATGAAGGTAGTGCAGAACTAGAAACTAGCCCCTTGATTTCACCTCTGTGAGGGGATGAGGAGGAGCTCATGAAGGTCTCACCAAGAAGTGCGATCAATTTGATAAGGCAAAGGATTCCATGCATACCACCCCCACCCACACCACCGCCAGTTTCATCGTCTTCACCCCCATCTTCTCCCATACCACCTCTGCCACCACCGCGAGTTAATATGGCAAGCGCGATAAAGTTACTGGTGTTTAAGGGAGTAGGAAATGAAGATCCGGACCAGTCTTGGTTCGTTATAAAAGCTGTATGGGAAGCGCAGGGAGTCATGGATGACAATATAAAGAAAGAAACTTTGGTCAGCACTCTGTAGGATCGCGCATTGACCTAGTATATTAAGCATTCTAATGATAATCCGAATGCAGGGATCACAAACATCCAAACTACGTTGAACAAAGAATTTAGCAGACTGAAGTTAGAGGTGCAATCAATCATTGGGTTCAAGGAGATCACGATGCTACTAGGCGAGACTCTTTGGGAGTTGGATCAGAGATTGAAGTGCACAATTTGTGAAGCTAATATGACTTTAATGGATGGACAACACTGCAAATGGTTTGTAGCATCGCTAACGCCGCATTTAAGGAATGTGCTGTCACAACAGAGGCTAACAACTCAGGCCAAGGCCTTGGAGATCGCGATGAGGCTACATGAAACCCCGATATAGGATCCTAACCTAGGAGTTCAGCAGATCCATGCATAGTTGAAAAACTTGTGCCTTGAGATGTAGAGTCTGAAACAAGACAGGACAACTCGCCTAGAAGTGCGCGACGAGGTATGGTACGTAAAGTGCAAGGGTCAAGGACATGAAAAGGACCACTGCCTAGTGTTCGTGAATTACCTCGCGAGAGGAGGACCAATGCTATTGAGATCAGTGGCACAAGCAGGACCTAGCGCGATGCTTGCTTTGTGGTGCACGATTTGTCAAATAGGAGGAAAACATGCCACGGACAATTGCCATTTGTTGCAAAAGTACACACAGAATTCGCAACAGTTGTGCTGTAATTTTTGTAGGTCAGTATGACATGATGAGCGCAGATGTAGAAGATATGAACTGATGATGGATAGGACTCCCACCTACAGAGTTCAGGCTGAAACACGACCCCTTGACCAGAACGTAGGGATGGTGCGAACCAGATTTCAGGGGCGACGACAAGGTCAAGGCGGAGGAGGACCTGGAAGAGGTCGCGGAAAGCTGATATGTTACAATTGCCAAGGACCAGGACATTATGCTCGTGATTGTATGAATTTGACATGTCCATCATGCTTGTGTTATACATTGTTCGATCACGAGATAGAGGATTGTCCCACATTGATAGCAAGGTTGCGTGACAAGGGAGCGCTCCAACTTCCCCCAACTTAGAACTTGCAAATGATGAGGTCTGAGCCACGCGAGGAAGACCCTAATGTGAACATTATTCTCCGAAGTGGAATTGCGAAAGGGGATGACAACGGTAAATAGCCTAAAGATAGTACTTAGTTTCGTAAGGCTTCGACGAAAGAACCAGAGTTTGATTTGGAGCGCATTAAGGAAACCTTCATGGAAGCTAGGAAGAGCTTCGCTGAGGCCTCCACTTTAGGAAGCGAAGATAGACCAGAGTCGAAAATGGACCCATCAATGCTCACAACGTTCCTAGAAACATGTATGAAGCTACTGCGCGACAAAAAGGCTGTAAAGGGACTACAGGAACTCATAAATAGATGTGCTGGGACCACTCGAGGTCAGGAAGATTGGAAAGAATGCGATGAGGATGGGAAGAGAAATGAGATTGACCATGCAAATTGGGGAATATGAGATGGACCAAGTGATTCTGGACCTAGGATCAGACACAAATGTTTTGTCAAAGTAGACATGGGAGCGCATGGGAAGGCCTATGCTGCAATGGTCTCCTATGCAACTGTGAATGGCAAACCAACAAAAGATCCTACCTATAGGAAGAATGTAGGGAATCACCGTGGACATTGAAGGAGCAAGCATGCTGGTAGATTTTGAGGCTATAGAGATGTTGATGACAACAATCCCTACCATGTGCTATTCGGGATAGATTGGGCCACTGACATGAACAAGGTGATAAATCTAAAGAAGCATAAGATGATTTTTGAGAAAATGTCTCTTCGTGTAGTCATACCTTTGGACCTTGCAGAAGGATCGCGCTACACGGAGCCAGTGCGTGACTATGAAAGCGACGACGACTTGGACTACATCTACAAAATAACCACGTGAGAGCAAGACTGGGTAAATACCACCACGGATGGACGAATCTCATGGGAGCGCGAAAGCTCCTGTACATCGGATTCGGATGAAGAGATATAGTGATGGAAGAACTGGTTACATGAGGTAACCACACTGAACTGTAACATGATGATGAGATTGTTGCGCTGCATATGAATGGAAGTAAGGGATCTGCCTACTTATGATGGGTTAAGTGAGGTAGATGCTTTCTTGAACCGATTCGAAAGAGAAGTGTCGGAATAACAACGTTTCAAGGCTTTGAAATGGGTACTGCGAGCTGCGTTCGCGAGGTGGTGGGGTGTGTACCAAGGAAGCTTTGATGACTAGTGAGAATGCAGGAGAATGATGGACATACGGTTTGGGAAGCCTCAGATGCAATTAACAGAAAAGATTGCTGGATGGAATGATTCACACGCACACCTCTCCAGATGGATACAGGCATATCTTAAAAAACATGTGCGGATGCACACAAACTTCACATTAGGAGACACGGTCAGTAAGCATGTGTGGGCGAGGAAATTACACGAACGACCCCTCCAGTTGGAACAAAAGAGTATGGAAAGAACGAGGGTGCAAAAGGTTATCCATGTAGAAACCTTTAATGAAGTATGCGAAGCGCTGAACAAGGTATATGATGCACAGTGGACTGATTGGGACCTGCATGCACTAGTGGTCCTGTATACTTATAGGATAACATGTAAGAAACTAATGGAGCATATGCCTCAGAGGCTGGAGTATGAAGCGAATGCTGTAATCCACATAGAGTATAAAATTCCTAGTCTGCGCATAACAGCACCGGTAGATATGACGACTCACGGAACCTAAGGAAGAAGGGATCGTCTAGTTGAACAAAGAAGAATGCCTGGGACCTAAGGAAGAAATTCGACAGGGTGATATTAGGCTTCGAGAACTTATGAAAGAAAAGGTGTGATTAAGGGAGAAAAGCACTCTGGTGGAAGCGGAAGTCAAGAAGCGGGAGGACGAAATAAAAAAATATTTTCTCGATAAGAAAACACAGGTGATAAAACAACGTGCGCATGATTACGTTGACAAATTTGGGGACTATTGTCGAGAGTTGGTTAGCCTGATGCCTTGGATTGGACCGCATATTACTAAAGGGATCACCCATGGTGGCATGCTACAGATGATAAAGTGCGCGACGCAGACAGTAAAACCAAAAGGCGAATTTGTTCCAGGAAAAGTGACAGATGATTGATTGGAACCTTATACAGGTGGCATCTCTAAGGTAGATTTGTTCCAGGAAAAGTGACAAATGACCGATTAGACTTCATTACTAGGACTGGGATCTACATAGAGATGTCTGAAGTTGTATCACTGGAATCCAACTAAGAAAGAAATTGAAGATTGGTTGGATAGGAAGGTGTTGGGCCTCCAAAATGTCTTCAAAATAACATCCACTTTCACCTTTATCATCACCATTTCACTCACATGTCACAACTCCATAACCATATAACCTTTCATTAGCCACCATTTTCATAAATATATGGTTTAGGATCCTTATTTACCAAAGTTATTTATTTTATGCGTTTAAAGTGAATTTATGATTAAAAACTGGGAAATTAACATGGTTTCATGTATTTATATATCTGGCTTGAGTTTCATGACATGTGTAGGTTATTTGGAAGCTTCCAAGGCACCCTTATGTGGCATCCAATGCTTAAATTCGAATTACCTTCAAAGAAGATTTGGATAAAGGTCAAAGAAGGATATGTGTCATATTTGGATTGTAACTCTATGAGGTGTCTCATCATTTCTTATTTGGATTAGAACTCTATGAGATACCTAGGGGATATGTGTCTCATTATGAGCTATTTGGTTGTAACTATATGAGATTTTAGTGGATCCTCATTAAATATGGTAGCTTCTTATTTTTTTGTATAAATAGGAGAGTCTTCTCCTTTGAAAGGCATGTGTAAAGATGGAGAAATGCTCATGTTTTTAATAGAGAATTTGGAGCTCATACTTGGAGATTTGAAGATTTAGTTTTGCTTGCATATGGAGCTTCTTCACTTGCCATCCTCATACACCATTGGAATGGCCATCTAATGATTGTGAGATTTAATTGCTTTTATAGATTAAAGTTCATTTGTTTTCTTAGTATTAGTTTTAGAATGACTATGTAATCTTTGCTTTTCTAAAAACATTTCAATAGGGAAGATTTATGTATTTTCTAATTGGATTAAGTTTGAGGCAAGGGCTCATAGTTATTTAGTTTCCTTTCATGTTCTGTTATTTACTTTCTTAGATCAAACCATCAATTCATTGTATAATTGAATAAAGGATCAGGTCGAGAAGTTGAATTCAAATTGGGTGATTGAATGTTCAACCTATGCAATCATTGAGCTTTACTTTTTCATGCTTTTACGATCCTCATTTAATTGCATTAACTGATATTCCTAAAGATCATTATAAGAAATTGATTTAATCATATTTCAACATTGAATGGTTGAATATTTGATACATGCAATTACTGAGTTATTTTCTGCACACTTTACTTGCTTTTCTAGGACATTAGAAGCTAAAGTATAAATAGTTGCTTACACATCATGTCAAGAAGGTAACACTTCATAATTGAAAGCTGGGGTAACTAAGCATACATTAGTTGTTTTTGATTTCACAGGTTAGTTGAATTTCATTTTCATTATTTGATTTCATAGATTAGATGAATTGGTTTTCATTATTTTGTAGTTAGATTGATCTAAACTGAAAGACAATTTCTAGCACATACAGTGCATGCATGCTTCACAAGTTTACAAAACTCCTGGGTTGACAACTTGAATAACATGCAATCACTTTGCCCCAACATCTTGGCGCCGTTGTCGGGAAAGTGTGCATAGGAACTAACTTCCAGTTTAGAGTGTATTTTATTTGTTTTTGTTTTTACTAACCATTTATGGACAAAGGATCTAGAATGCAGCCCAAAGACTACCTTGAAGAATGGTATCAAGAAGCGATTACACCACAATTTTCATCAATTCTTCAAGAGATCCTTGCGACAAATCTAAAGGTTAAAATGATTTCTCATGTCCTCATGCACAATCAGGTACATTTCACAAATTTGGATATGAACATTTTAGAAAGTTTAATCCATAAATGGCTCCATTGGAAACATTCATATACTTAAAAATTAAAAAAAAATCTTTCAAGTAGGATAAACTAGGAAATAAAATCAAGCTTGATTGCATTTTTTTTTAGAGTTCTTGATTGCATTTTTTAAAAGTTTTTAGACTTTAAAATCTTCTAGAATTTTATTTATTTTCTTGTATTTCTTCATTAACCTCACAAAAATATTTTCAATAAAAAAAAATCGTGTTTTTATAATAAAAAATAATGTTGGATGTTCAATATTAAAAAAAAAAAAATCATGTTTTTGAATATGGAAAATGTGATTTTTTTTTTCTTTTTTTCTAAAGAAATTGACAATCTAGGTTCTCATGCGACTTGCAAGGAAAAAAATATTTTGGCATTAGCTTGGAATCCAAATCCAAAATTCCTCATTTAAAAAAAAAAAGAATAAAAAAGAATAAAATTAGATCTTGCTTTAAAAACGCTGCATATCTGGCATATCAATGGTTCAAATGATTCCATTATGATTCAATATGGATTTATTATCTTCTGCAAATCTCCTTCCAGAGTCATTTTCAAGTAATGGCATGACCAAACAACTTGCATTGATATGGAGGTAGATTAGAGTGCCCCTTATTGCTCCATTGCTGAGATTTGTTGTTGGTATTTGCTTGATAATGTCTCTAATGAGAAGGTTTCATCAACTCATACCTATCTCAACCCATGCCTAATATACATCTGAAGGCTTCATCTGAAGGTTGCAAAGCTCAAGGATGCTCCCTCGAGTTCACCCAAATTGCAGATTTGAATGGCGGGCACATTGAGGTATGCATATCTTTGAGAGTCCACCCAAATGAGAGGCATATCAAGGTTGTGAAGTTCTAATATGTATATCTCGAATTTTGAAGGTTACCAGTGGCCATTAGAAATAAAGAATAGCAGTCGAGTTACATATCAAATCGAACCCAGAAAGCCAGAGTCCAATACTTGCAGAGGAAATGCGTAGCAGCTTAAAATGTCATTGTTGAAACATGATTTCTGAGCAAACCGAGGAAAATATCTGAAAACTGAGACATGGGTTTTTCTCAGAATAGGTCAAATTAAATAACCTAGAAACGGTTTCCTCAATTTCGCAACCGTTTGAGAGAAATCTGAGATTCTTTGGGACCCTATTTCACTGACTGCATGAGGAAAAACAATTTTTACTTACTGCCTTAAGATCCCGCGAATCATTGAAACAAATATACTTTAAGGCAAAAAAATAAAAATTGGGATATCTTATGGATTTGATGATGATTCAATGTGCTACAGTTAGATTGATATTGCTCACTTAAATATCACCTTACCTCCTTTTGTAAATTAATGAGAATTTTTTGTATCTTTCCCACTAATTTGGAAGTGCATGTTGTATTGAGAAAATGCAATTTTGTGACTAAATGGGAGCATAGCACCGTAGCTGGTTTGGTGTGCACATATGACTATCGCAGTTGGCAGGTAGAGTCCCCACCATGTTGGAGGGCGTGCTCGATGCATAAGCAGTACCCTCACCATCCATATGGATTGCTTGCCCATACCGGAGATCTATTTTAGGGAAACTGTTACGAGTTTTATGCACCATAGTGCAGACATTGCCAACATTTGGCTCCGGAGTATGTTGCTACTGCGATCGAGTTGAAGACTGAGTTGAAGGAGGAAGTCGTTCTGGCAGTAAAGCATATTTCTGTAGATAGAATCTCCTCCTTTCGGTGAGGTTCAAGTCACATGGCAAATGCATTCACACTGCCCAGTCAAAATGCTTTAACATGTTTCAGATTTCACACATGAAAACATTATTTTTTTACATGGCAAATTTCGTTTTTATTAAGATTTTTTTTTTGTTTGTTTGTTATGTTTTATGTTTTCATAATGTAGTGTTTTTTAAAATAAAATGATTGTAATGTTTGATTTTGTTATGTTTGTTATATTTTTTATTAATGAAATATAATGTTTGTATATATATTTTAAGTTTGTACATATGTTTATTTTTATTTTATGTTTTGTGATTGGTATGTTTAATGTTTTGTTTTTCACTTTTTAAATATTGTAAATATTTCATTAGTTTATTCTATTTTTATTTTTTATTTTTATTTAAAAAAAATTGCCATGGAAAACTATCATAAAAATTGATGTGAAATTATTTCATGATTGGAACAAAGTAAAAAAGAAAAAAGAAAAAAAAGGGAACCTTTGAGATGATTCACTTACACACCTGTCGAGGCAAGAAGCAAAAAAAATAAAAATAAATAAATAAAATAAAATAAAATAAAATAAAATTATTTTCTAATTTTTCTGAAAGATGCATTGAACAATTTGAAGATTGGACTGGCTATTTGTTCCTAAAAAAAAATGCATAGTTGTGTGTACTTAATTGTCTATTCAAGATTTTAGCTACAGAAACTGTGCACATTCTGTAGCTGAACAATGATTCTGCAGCTAATCAACAATTCTGCAGCTGGAAAACAATTTTGCAGCTATGCATTTAACTCAATGATTTATTTGTCAAACAATGCATTCTAACTAGAAATTCATGATTAACATGCCATTGCATCTACTTACATCATCTTTCACTGTAGCATCATGTTCCCATGCCACATTTTACATGATAATTTTCACTGTTTCATAAAAATTTCAAAACAATCTAACTTTCTCATATGACATTGGAATTCGATGATTCAAGCATCGTTGGAAATATCTCGATGAGATCTACGAAATGAGGAAGCTATTATTAGATTTTGAAATAGTAAAGAATGAATAAATTGCTGAAAAGAAACAATAGGTAACTTGAGGCACTACTTTCGACACAGGTATAAACTCTTTTGGTTTTCTTTCATGAACTTGTTTAATAGTACCGATTCTTATTTTTTTTTTATGTAAATGTCATTAACAGAGAAATTGATCACCTCTCTATTTTGATAACCTTACAATCCATTGGAGAAGAAGTACTAGTTTTTGCAGGTTCCAGGAGGAAGAACAAATGACCATAAGCAAATAGTGTCTCTCAAAGACCACATTTATTTCACAAGAAAATGATCAGAGCAGCAATAGAGATGAAACATCAATGCATGAGCACATGCTAATGCATATCAGATCTAGTAGTTGCAAGCCTTTCAAATGTCAGTGTTTCCATTGCATCCATACTCCTTCAGTCAATAAAACCTTCATCTCATTTCCTTTGCAGTCGCATTGCATTTAACTTAGTCAGTCAATAAAATTCTCATCTCATTTTCCTTCATTACTCATTTTTATTCATATAAACTATATTTTCCTACCTTGCTTTCACTAACTCATAACCCATTTTCATTAAGACATTCAACGCGCTTACATGATGATTTGTCCTTTTACTTTCCATTCACTTGTCATTTTCCTTTTCGTTAAATAAACCTTGATCCATTGCAAAATTTTTCATTCATAGTCCTTCAAAATCATTGTTTCATGTTCACGTTAGATGATGGAGGATTCCTTAAGGCCTTCCTTCTAACAAGCCTTCGCCTATCAACATCGACACATTATCTAGGTCCAAGGCTAGATTCCTCATTAGTACCTTGAGGTTTGTATGCCTTAATGACAGGCTCTCTCGCCAACAATCATGGGAATACATCAATGTACCTTGATCGTTGGATCTTGCAAGTGGCTCAACGTCGGCTCATTTATTCGCCCTTTGCAAGATGTACTTAGGTACTTTGGCACTTGTTGACATTAATGGCGAGTTTGCCTCGCATTGGTTAACGACATTCATCAATGGTTGGTAATCCAGTGACCTCTCTTCATGCTTGACACCAACACATTTATTCGCATGACTAGAGTTGTACCATCAGTTTTATAGTGATTGAAGACTATATCATTTTAGCATTTTGCAGAAGATACAACAAATTTAGCAGCAGAAATAAAGAATCCACTTCACAACCTCATCCACCATTTATGCAACCGAGAAGTAGATGAATTCTACATTTCATTCCATGATCTAGAAGCAACCACACTTTTCAATTTCCATAACTCATGCACATTGAAGGTAAGTGAAGGTATGTGGTTTTCTAATTTTTGTTCATGCAATTCCTTAAAATACTAAAATTATAACTTTGGGAAATTCCTCACTTCCTCTTTCACATTGTCATATCTTTAGTTGGGGGGAAGGGACATCATTTCATATTCATATATCATACACCATCACACATTTTCATTTCATCCTAACATACTTGTCCTAATCAATTATGATTGCATTATGGTTCAAAAAGTTATATGATTTGCAAATAATGCCTAAATTATGAGCACACTATATGGCTGATTTTAAAGATGCATTCTTAAATATGTTCAATGAATCTTGCTGCAACAAAAAGAAACAAGGTATTGAAACACAAGAACCAATACCAATTAGAATTTGGTTGAAACACAAGAACCAACCAAACATGTTGCAATTCAATGTATGACAAGGAATACTTTGCAAAAATAAATAAAATTGTCAAATGCAAAGTTTAAGGACATATGATATAAGCCAAGCTCATTCAGAAGCAAAGACATTGCGAGGAAATCAAAGGAATTAATGCAATATTTACATGAGGACATGCAATTACTCTAGTTGGGGGGTATGTTGGGGCTTCAAAATGTCTTCAAAATAACATCCACTTTCACCTTTATCGTCACCATTTCACTCACATGTCACAACTCCATAACCATATAACCTTTCATTAGCCACCATTTTCATAAATATATGGGTTAGGATCCTTATTTACCAAAGTTATTAATTTTATGTGTTTAAAGTGAATTTATGATTAAAAACTAGGAAATTAACATGGTTTCATGTATCTATATATGTGGCTTGAGTTTCATGACATGTGTAGGCTATTTGGAAGCTTCCAAGGCACCCTTATGTGGCATCCAATGCTCAAATTCGAATTCCCTTCAAAGGAGATTTGGATAAAGGTCAAAGAAGGATATGTGTCACATTTGGATTGTAACTCTATGAGGTGTCTCATCATTTCTTATTTGGATTAGAATTCTATGAGACACCTAGGGGATATGTGTCTCATTATGAGCTATTTGGTTGTAACTATATTGTTTCTAGAAAAATTAGTGTCTTGTCGAACGACTAACCCTCTAGGTTTGGCAGCTACCCTAGAAACAACAGTTTAAAGAAATTCAATGATTTTTCTTATGTGTAATAGATAAGAGAAAGATAATGGAGCCAACCCGGAACTTTCGCTTAATCCCTTGCTTGATTTATCTCCCCTTTGGCAGATTCTGCAACTCCTCCCCGTACTTAACACGCTTGGAGAGTACCTGCACAAGTATAACAACAAAGAATCGTCAAAGCATCGCGATCTATTACAACATAAACAATATAGAATCAGATATATAATGAACAAATGATAGCATTCACAATTGCACAATCATATGGGAGAAAACTTGAAGAGCTTTATTAATAGAAAGGAGAATTACAACCCAGTTGTTTGATCCAGCGCCATCCTCCCAGCTTCAATCCTTCTTCACCTCATGAAATAGAAAGATCACACCAACAAGAATACAATTCTCTCTCCTCAATGACAAACTATCAACACCTACTTTCAATTCACAAAATTCTAGCCCCCTGATCTCTTGGATGGGAGATCCTTTTATAGATGTTTGCAAGGGTGTGAGTCATCCATGGGGATTGATTAGTGTCATTCCACTTGTTATAATTGGTTCCACAATAGAGGGGAATTTGAGATAGTTTCCTAATTCCGGTGGTCATCCTTGGGCGAATTCAAAGAGGCAAGTGGCACAGGAGAAGTTTCTAGAAGATTCCATGAGCAACCAACTAACAAACTGTCCCGGAAATTGGTCCATCCTCACCCATCGCACCCTATAGAAGGCCTAAATAGTATGCATCGCACCTTGATAGTGTACCATTCTATATGCATTGCAGTTTATCAATGGAGTAGTTAGTATGGTCCAATTTAGGTTCTTTCTAGATGATTTCTGAAGTGGAGCTTTTGGGGAATGATGCACTCAGATGACTAAGTTCCTTTAGGGTATGAAACAACTCTTTTAGGGGTTGATGAGCCCTAGTTTATCGAAATATAAGTTTGGGGTTGATGTGCTCAAATATGTCTATAACAATTGCCCCCTAAAGCATGAGGTCGTAAATATTCATGTTGGGTGAAATGATTTATCATGAGGATCCAAAGTTTCGAACTGGAAGGTGACCTGCATAAGTTACAATACAATACATCATCATAATATGATTTTCATGAACTAGCTGAGTGAGGCATTCCCATGCTCAGGTTTATAAATTTCATTTCGTGTACATAGATCAGATAGTCGTCTACAGATATAGACTCGTGATTCTACAGATATAGAGTCGCAATCCATGATTAGGATGACCATTTGTGTAGAGCTTTTGTACATTTTATGTTTTTATATCCCTGAATATATCGCAACCCGGATGGATGAAACTAGATCCGGGGTCTTCAAACGCGTTCAATCTTCACTCGATGTACAAGAAAATCCAATTGGAGAGATGTTTTGAAGTCGAACATGGAAAGACATCGCCTGATTACCAGCCAATGATGTGAGTTGTTAACAGGCGCGAGAGGGATCACCGATAATGATAATGATCCTCAAGGTACTACAAAACAATTCACGTGGTGTGAATACATGATTTGATGTCGAACACCACGCAAAATCTTTCGGTCGAAGGGCATTGATGTTAACCTGTCGCCGGAAGTGAGAAACTTGTCATTGATGTATGCAAGCTTCAAAGCACTGAAAGGGTTGTTTCTAAGTCAACTTCTTGGATAATAAGCTGATGTCGACAAGAAGCAACTCGTCATAGGAGGGCCTTGATGTATCCCACATCTACGACACAAAACAAAGCAAATGATTTCTGGAGGTGAAAATGAACTGACGACACAAGGTTCAGGAATGACAGTCATGAAAAATGAAGGTTGGAGGTATTGCAGTGTATGAGACATTAACTGGATGATGACTTCTCAATTGAATGACTTCTCTTGAACATGTCGGTGACACTGAGATGAATTGGTAGCGTTAACCCCCAAAAATGGATGGTATGAAAGACCAATGGTATGATGACCGGTGAACGAAATAACCCAACCCAACTCAATCATGGAGATGAAGTGAAAGTGTCATGTTCAAGAGCGACTTGCTACCATAAATTCTTCAAGTTTTTTCCCTTTTTCCCTAGTCATTACTGACCAATACCTCTTTATTTTTGTTAACCTTGAGGAGGATAACATATGCTTGTTCTATAATTCGCCCTTTGGGCAAACCTGTCACTATTTAATGTTTTAATGAGTCTAGCGATATTGAAACTTGGTCTCGTCTAGATGGACAAGTTTGTCGCTATTATTTTAACGAGTTTAACGACAAAGATAACTCGGTCCTTTTCATGTTTAGAGAGTCTGAAAAGGGACAAAAATAAAACTCCATAAGTTCTTTTTCATAAAGTAATCCCTCAGGTCCGAAAAAGGATAAAACAATACAGGAGGGATGAAATTTCAAATACTTTAATGAGCTGGAAAGGACAAGCACTTGACAATCTTTTCATGTTTAACGAATCTGAAAAGGGTTTAAAGAGGACTCTATAGTTTTCTTTTCATTTTTGAATCAAAGCTCAAAAAGAAGACAAAAAAGTTTGCTTGGTGGTCAAATATGTTCAATTCACTATTTAGCATATCAGGTTCTTTCATCAGTTGTTCAACCTGCTCAAAACTCCATCAAATTGATTAGAAATACATATATATGGACGAAAAATGAACTAAAACTAACATTTCACTTTGAAGTACATGAAAAGTAAACATAAAAAGTAGTTTTAACATTTCATTTTCATCATTTCATTTCAAATTTGGGATTTTGGAGCTCTGAAGCAGTTTTCCCCCTCAAATTTCACCAGTCAATTTCGGGAGATCCTGTGGACCATTCTCCGCACCATCAGGACCAAGTAGGAGCTATCCTTAAGCTCTTCATTTTCATTCCATCTTTTCTCAATTCTGGGCAAGTTTTTTCACTTTTCTAGGCCCCTGGGGTTTAAATATTTCGTTCCCCAATCATCGCACCTAGCTTGTATCGAAAGGTGTGATGCATACTGAGTTGCCAGTAGGATAGTCAATATGCATCTCACCTTTCTCAAAGGAAAAGTGCGATGGGCGTAGAAAGGAAATTTCATACAGTGTTTTTTCATTAAATTTTTACCTATTTTTTTCTCAAAATTGGATTCTAACTCATCTAATGTTTTCATTTCAGATATTTGTTGGATCAATATGGTTGTCACATGGCGTGAACGAGAACATGCAGAGGAGGATATGATTGCTTTACATGACCATGGCACAATGGATGCACTAAGGAACTATGGTTTACTGAATTTTTTCCGCATATCTAGCATGAGACAATAGACAAGTTTGCTACAGTATCTCCTTCATGCTTGGGTTCCTATTGACCAAGTATTCCAGATCAGAGGTAAATCTATTCCTTTCATGGTCGATGATATTTATTTTCTAACGGGTTTTTCGAGGCGTGGTGCCCCTTTTTCACTATCAGGATTTGCTCATGGGGGCGAATCTGTGAAAGATTACATCCGTCAGTTCTGTAGGGATGGATCTCAGCCCAATAGAGATGGTAATATTAATATCTGCGATGTTACTGATCGACATTTGAGGACCATTCTATTTACCTTTGCTAGATTGGCTGGCAGCACGACCTTACATTTAGTGAATAGATCCTACATGCAGTATGCCTTGGAATGCCTGGAATCGAAGGTGTTCAATTGGTGTGAGGCGATACTTCCTGTCATAAAAGAACAACTGTCCAAAGTAAAGAATGTAAGAACCAAGAACTTTGGTTATGGATCCATATTTACTACTTTTTCTTTGGAAAGAATTCCACTGATGCAACCTCAAAACATTTCACTGGGATTGCCTGCACCGAGGGAACCACAGATGCAGAGGTGGGTGGACCTAATGGCTAGACATGTTGGCCAGTCACATATCTCCTTCTCAGATGCCTTTTTTGAGTGGTTCAACCACCAGGAGATGGTTTTTGTGGAGTATCCATATATCGGGATGGATTTCTAAGGTGATCCGGATTTGGCACTACTAGTTGGTGAGCAGTGGAGTGCTATAGGTAAAATGATTTGACCACATCTTTGTTTTTTTAGTATTATATTGTTTTTGTGTTTTTGATGTTACAAAGACTAAAAAAACTCATATGTGTGTGCAGATATTAGACTAGTTCGACTAGTGGCATGCCCACGAGAGGAGGATCCTCTAGCACGAGAAGCTATAGGGAGAGCAGTCCTTAGGGACCTGGACATAGCGGAGACCCTTGCACAGCTGTAGGATCAGATAGAGGGATTGACCCTTGGGATTCCAGATGTCTGGATGGACGAATTACCAATGAGGCTACAGCGCCATACTACTAGTGTATCGAGTCGTTGGACTAGGCTCCTGCGCATGATAGCACAAATGGTGACATGTTATCACTAGCATCACTAGTCAGGGATGTTTTTCTGCCTTCATTTTGAGTTTCTAGGTCAGATGAACAATTTTGTCTTTGGACACAAAACATTTTATGAAAACTTATAAAAAACTATCTACTTTGATTTTTGGAGTTTTATTTTGGCTAAGTGATGAAATCCTATGCAAATATTGATGCGAAATGCTTTCTTTACATATGCTGCAAATGTCTATTTAACACATAGTTTGCTAATGAATCAGTCAATGTGTTTAAGTTTATGGAAATGTGTTGATATTGAATGAAATCAAAATGTCTTTCCAAAATCATAACTCTTAGGAACATGCTGAATAGCTTGGTTCCAAATGGAATAAATGCCAGTAAGTTGTAGAATGACGAGTTGTGAATCTAGCCTAACAATGAGTCGGCGTATGCCATGTGAAATGGCATCAGAGAGAAGTTCAATCAACATGTTATACTTAGCGATGTTGTTCGTTTATCGACCAATACATATCCCCCTGAAACTCACTATCTCGCCACTTGGAGCGAAGATGGCCCAGGCCGTAGAAGATAGGTTCTGCGTGCTACGACTAGCTCCGTCGGCATTCCCAACAAATGGTTCCAAAAAGTTTGACATCTGCAACAAACGTGAAGTGGATTACCTAACCAAAATGAAAACTCTAAAAGAAAACACTCAAAAATGAAATAAAAGCATATGTACAATGAGTTTACTTCATTTAATCAAGCATAGTAACGTTTAAGATATAACCCGTTTTGGGGCTGCGACAGTGGAATCCCATCATAATCGACTAGCTCGTAGGCTCCTTTTGTCAATACACATTTAACAATGTAAGGGCCCATCCATAATGGTTCAAATTTACCTACTCCTAATTTGTCAGAGTCCTGATCGTAAAGCAAGACCAGGTCACCTTCTGAGAAGACATGAGGCTTAAAATTTTTGTCATATTGTGCCTTGATGCATTTCTTATGTGCTTCGTTAGCCAATGTGACATCACGATGGGTTTCATCCAGATGGATTAATTCCAAGAAACGAGCTTCTTCTTCAGAAGTTTCGGGAAGTAGGTCGATTGCAAGCTTGAGGGATGAGATTTCACACTGAATTGGTAAGACTGCTTCCAGACCATACACCAACTGAAAGGGCGTAAATTTGGTCGCATTTCTCACCGAAGTCCTATATGCCCACAGAGCTGAGTACAGGATTAAATGCCAATTCTATTTATGGACTCCAATCATTCTTTGTAGCATGCGCTTAAGGACTTTGTTGATTGCCTCAACTTGTCTGTTAGCCTGCGGATAATATGGAGTAGAACTATCATGGGACAATCCTAATTTGGTAGTTAATTCGATCATCATGTGATTGCGAAAATGCGACCCATGATTTGTGACTATAGCCTATGGCACACCAAATCTAGAAACTACATGATTGAAAAAAAAGAGTGCAGCCGTTTCGCCGCTGTTGTTCAATGTAGGCATCGCCTCGGCCCATTTTGTAAAGTAGTCGACAACAACTATAATATACCCATGCCCCCCGATCGAGGTGGGGTTACATGTCATGAAATCAATGCCCCATTTAGCGAATGGCCTAACAACAACGACTGGATGCAGTGGTGTAGGTGGTAATCTGGTTTTGCGATCAAAAAGCTGACAGGCATGACAACTTCTGACTGCAAATATGCAGTCTTTGAATATGGTGGGCTAGAAGTAACCAACTCGTAAGATCTTTTGTGCAGTAGTGTAACTAGATAGATGCCCCCCATAAGCACCTGAATGACAATCATTCAAAACTTTTTCAGCCTCCTCATGCGTCAGGCACCTTCGTAAAACCTTATCGACACCACGACAATAAAGTGTATCACCAACGATAAGATAATCTTTGGCTTGGTATCGAGTACGTCGCTGTTCAGAGCGAGAGGTGTTAGGCCTAAAAGCTTGGGTCTGGAGATAGATCAGTATATCCCTGTAGCACGGATCACTTGATGATATCAGAAACAGAGTCTCATCCACGATTGATGATTCTGATGTTAAATCGTTGGAGGATGAGGGAAGGTGGCAAAGTAACTCTGCAAAGACGAGAGACTTCTTTGATTTGGATTTGATGAATTCCAGATCAAACTCCTGTAAGATGACTATCCATTTGGAATATTCCCCCCCAGCAATTGATGTGACAGAATGTATATCATAGGGTTGCAATCTGACACAATTGTAGTTTTGCAAAGGAGTATATAGTGTCGAAATCTCTGTACTGCTTGAACGGCTGCTAAAGCCAACTTTTCAACATAAGAGTACTTTCTTTCTGTATCATTAATATTACGACTTAAATAATATATAGGATGTTCAATTCCATCATCTTCTTGCACTAAAACCATACCGATGGTTGTATCTGCAGCGACGAGATACAGGTTGAAGTCTTTTTGATAGTCAGGAGCATATATTAATGATGCTTTTATGAGGGAATCTTTGAGAGCATGAAAGGAAGCTTGCGATCTGATCCCAATGGAAGGGTACCCCTTTATTTAAAAGACTTGTATAACCTTTAGCGATCTCAGCATAGTTTGGAATGAACCTCCTCATAAAGTTAGCTTTCCCTTGGAGTCTTTGAATTTGAACCAAATTTGAAGGTGGAGGCATGTCAATAATTTCCTGAACCTTTAATGGATTGAGTTGAATTCCATCCTTAGAAACTACAAAACCAAGCAGTTGACCAGAACCAACACAAAACACACATTTGTGCGGATTGAGTTTTATCTTGTAGTGTCGGCAACGTAAAAATATGGCTCTCAAATGTTGCGGATGATCAGTCCATTTTCGTGAATGAGCAGGCAGATCATCGAGATACGGTTGAAAGATGTGTTTGATGTCATGGAAAGCATAATTCATTGCCTTTTGAAAATTTTCCCCTACGTTCTTCAAGTCGAAAGGTAATTTACGATATGTGAATGTGACCCACGGACATATAAATACAGTTTTTGACTGGTCCTGTGGGCGGATATTGATTTGATTGTAGCCCAAAAACCCATCCATGAATGAAAAGATTTCACATCTGACACATTCATCAATTATCTGGTTGATGAAGGGTGTAGGATAGTTGTCCTTGGGACATGCTTGATTTACATCCCTATAATCGACGCACACTCTTATCGTTCCTTGTTTTTTCATTACAGGAACAATATTCGATACCTAGTGAGTAAGGGGTACAGGGTAAATGAAGCCAACACGCAAAAGTTTTTCAACCTTTGCTTTAATGGAAGTGGCTTTCTTTGGATGAACAGGTTGAAGCCATTGTCATACTGGTTTGACATCAGGATACATCTTGATCTCATGTTCAACAATTCTCAAGTCAATGCTTGGCATTTCTTCATAGGACCATGCAAAGACATCTCTGAATTCGCCAAAAGGAGCACAATAGCTATCTAGTTCTGATGGAAAACAAGATTTGCCTATGTGAATATTCTCTACAATATTAGGTTTGGTCGAAATATTAATGGAGATAGTTTCTTCAATGTTGGACAGATTTCGCTTGGAATCCACTGTATTTACAGAATTTAATAAAAAATCAATAATTGAAGGGTGATCGAGGCTGTTTGAATAATCTTCATTGTCATCTCGATGGTGGGAATGATGATGATAATCTTCCCATGGTGTCTCTCCTATCATCATTGATTGGATGATTCCTTCGTCTGTAGAATGTATACGAGACTAAGGATCAAAAGAGGTACCATATTCTAAAGACCTATCTACCCAAACACTCGTTGAGTGTGGATTCGGGTTTGTCGCACAAGCCCAAGAGATTGATTGCTACAAAGATTTGATGGGGCTTGGCGGCAATGCCTCATGATGATCATCACTTTCAAAATAGTCGGATATCTTCTTAAACTCAGATGATGTGGAAGAGATGATGGGCAGGTTTCCACCGTGGCCACTTCCGCGAAACCTGATGGAGACGGGAGGGAAAAAGTACCCATCAAGGAAGGATCTTTTAGGAGACCTACTCCAACATTTGGAAGCAATTGTGAACTTCCATGGATCAATGGAATGCTTCTAGTAGCTTGTGAACTATTAACAAAAAAGGCTAGTTGGTCAACGATTGTGATTCCACCTTTGAAGGGAAATGCAATCATTCGAAAATACATAGACACAATAGCAACCATAGCATAAACCCAGGGCCTTCCCAGTAAAATATTGTAATCAAGGAGTCCATAAACGACCTTGACTTCAATATCTATTGTTTTTTCCCCCAGTTCAACTTGCAAGCTACTTAAAATCCCGTATGGAGTGTACGTTCTTCCATCGAGTGCTTTTAGTGTTGTTGGTGATCGTGGCAAGGGTGGTGAATGAAGAGTTTTCCAGCAACTGGTTGACATAATACAAGTAGATGCCCCCTCATCAATGATAGTTTGATGAACATTTTTATTGAAGGCTTTTACCTGTATAAGGAAAGCGAGTTGGGCCAGTAATTGTGGTGTATATCCAGTATGATTAAAGACCACAAGATTGGAATCCGTTGGATCGATCCCACCTATCGCTGATAACAAAGCCTTCTTTTAGGAGGGACAATTTTGCACTACCTCAAGTGTCGACATAGAAGATGGCGATTGAGCCAGATCCTCCATTATATTATAATTCTGAGCAGCTCAAGCACAAGGATTAATTGTCGATTTATGTACAACTCGCTTTGGCGGCTTAATGGCTAATTTAGGAATAATGGGTGGAACAACTTCTGGCGAAGTCATTGTTGAAGCACTAGGTTGATTAGTAGCCTAGTTGTTCAACGACGATGGATTTCCATAATCTTTATTCCTTGTTGATACCAAAACATCATTTTTCTTGTTTGCGATGGATAGCATAAGCACTTGGGATGTGGAAGCATTATCGGTAGCAACCATATGAGTTTCTGGGTTCGGAAATGGATGAGTAAACGCCATTGAGGTATTCGAAGCCTTCAAAAGTTTTGAAACCTCAGATTGATGTGGACAATCTCTTGTAAAATTATCCTCGTTACATATCAAACATGGATAATGAGGAGGTTTCCTTGCTGCAGTAGGGTTTTCAGATGATTTTTCAGGAGTGGAATTCTCCTGTTTCTTCTTATTATTTTTCCCCTTATTCTTGCCCCTTGGTTTCTTTGAATTTTTGCCTTTGTCAGATGACACGGCATTAATCTTTGAGGCAAGAGAATTTTCATTTGCATTTTGACTAGAAACAACAAGAGTTTGACCAGATGGACCTCTTGCAGTTTGCGTGCTCGAGGAACTGATCACACCGTCACCGACATGAGAGTCCCTACTCGATTTAGGAGGAGGTGGAACGGAAAAAGCTGGTCTAGGAGCATCAGGAATTTTGTCGTAGAGTGTGCCAGATTGTGTATAGATCAAATCTAAATATTGGGCACGAGAAATGACTTGCTCTTTTGTGACAACTCCTCCTTTTGCCACATCCTCAGTGATAGATGGCAATAAGGACTTAATAAACCACTCAGCTAAAAGCTGATTAGGAACATACGTCTTTACCATTCGATGACGACGCTGCCACTCATGAATATGATTAGATATGTGAGTGAACGTGGTATGTTTAAAGTTGGTAAGAAGTTATGTTCTAGTTTCATACCTGATGGGTAACTGAAAGTGGGTTAGAAAGGTAGTGGCAAGGATGGTGAAGTTATCAAACGAAGCTCTAGGTAATTCAATATACCATTTCGCTGCTGGACTAGAAAGCGTTCTCTAAAAAAGGCGAAGTATAATCGAATCATCATTCAGAGTGTTGGATGAACACCATAAATGAAAATTCATTACGTGATTCGATGGGTATTCACCTGGATTTCCATTGAACTTAGGAATATTAGAGGGGAGTTTATGAGGATCACCGGCCACCAAGGGGTGTACATAATTGGATCATTCGTGAGTCGGTTCAAATCTGGTAGTTCTAGAGTTGCTACAAAAGGCAACTGCTGATTCAGGTTGGGTGGAGCATACCCAAGATAAGATGGAATCACCTGAGCAGTAGGTCTTTGCATACCAGCATAAGGCATCTGTTGTTGGTAACCTTGATAAGGTTGTTGGACATAACCAGTATAGGGTGGTTGTTGATAACCGGTTTGGAAATGCAGCTGTCCATAACCTACAAAGCCTTGTTGCCCAGATCCTCGGTAGGCTTGATATTGACCAAATCCAGTCTGAGCTTGTGAACCAAGTCCAAACTGAGGTTGGGTTTGCTGGAATTGCGGTTGTTGATATTGCACCAGCCACGGTTGTTGGACTGTTTGCTATTGCCTAGTACCGGAAGATTGACCAAGTTGCGGATTGATAATACCTGTTTGTGCCTGAGTCGTTCCAGATAAAGGAGCACTGACGTGAGGTTGCGGTTGAGTCGTAGAGATAAGAGGTTGTTGTATCACAACCTGAGAGACTTGAGTCTTCTGCCTCAAAACTTGAGGTTGCGAGGAAGAAGGAGCAGGTTGAGGTTGAGACACAATAGGCTGTGCTTTTGATTGCGACACAGTCGTAACAACAGGTGTAGTGGGAATATTTGACATAGGTTGGATCAGTTGCGTTGGATATACAAACCTTGGTTGTTCTGGCAGTATTGGTATCCAACCACTAGATGTAATTCTAGTTTGACCTAAATATTTTTGGAAAATCTCATATGTTTGTTCCCTAAGAGGAAATAGTGAATAGGCATACTACTCTCCATATGACAGTAGTCCAGTGTTTAAAGGATATATTGGTCTTTGAAAACTAGTTTTCCAAAATTGATATTGGTATGCAGGATCAAATTGGTGAGTTTCCACGTAGGAAAAACCAGATGGGACTCCGGATGAATAAATGGAAGCAGACCATGGCGCTGAAGCAACCCCTGAGTGGACTCCAGCTAGTGATTGATAACTAGCTGGAACGGATGGTGTACCATATAAATATGACTCAGGTGTACCAGAAAACATTGTAGGAATAGCAACAGGAGATTCTGCCGCAGCTGCATCAGATGACACATTCCTAGATGTTGATGGTTGCTTAGACATGGTTAGCTTATCCAAAAGCTCTTCAAGTTCCAAAATACAAATACAAATGAATCCCAGTTCCAAAATGAAATGGGTTACTAGATGGGGGATCCTCTACTATCTCCTCTATAGCAATCAGACCAGGTGGAAGAGGTAGACTGTTAGGTCGGTAAAAGATTTCTGGAGCCGAAGAAGGTATAGCTTCTGTAGTGACAGATACCAGAGGGGTGACACCTTCTGAACACTGAAACTCAAAGTCCAGATGTTTAGGTAAACGAACTTCAGTCTGAAAGGGAGGTTCTTGAACAACTACTGGTTCAAATGTAGCCTCGGTTTGAACTGAGATGGGTTCTGGATCAACTCTAATGAAGTTGTTTCAGATACAGAAGTGTTTACCGTTAGACTAGGATCAATTCTAATGTCCTCTTGTAACTGCAGAACTTCCTCTTTGAAGGAAGATGTACTAGAAATAATTGGAGTAACTGGAGTCTCTGACGATGTTGAAACAAAAGTTTGAAATAAACTAGATGAATTGGACTCAGTTAAACGAGACCACTTTGTCCGGATTGGCTTCGCTTCTGGAGGCAAAGATGATTGACTCGCTAATCTCCGTGAACAACAGGGTTTTGATTGACTTTCTTCCACGATTGTGGATAACTTGATCAACTCAAAATTAAGGGGAAAATGATGTTATTCTGAATTCAATTAATTTTAATGACGCTTGGACACAACTTTGATTTTTTAGTTTTTAAGAGTAGAGAAAAAACTAAAGATGACTCTAGTCTGCTTCGATTTTTAATGAGCCTGAAAGCATAAGTGCTCAGATGTACCTTTTCTTTTAGAGAGTCGAAAAAGAACGAAGGTGACTACTCTCGAAAATCTAGACAAAGGGATTACCAAACCAATCAAAAAACTGCAATATACATCTTGGTGATAAATTAAAGAGAAATTACCAAGGACTTATGTACAATAGTCAGTCTTCCCGAATGCTATGTTCAGTGCATTGCGATCAATAAGGTGGCAAACTTGGTTTCCTATGGATAAAGGATTTAAGCCTATTTTGGTCTCCCAATATATACACGACGGTATGGGGAGAACAAGTCCATGCTAGCACTTGTTGTATTAAGGAGGAGGAATCACCCAACCTTCGATGAAAACAATAGACACTAGTTTTAACGATGTTGGAACACATCACTAGCCTAGACCTCTAGATATGTTGCGTTAAGTTCCAAAGTGTTGTTAGGCTCATTGAAATTCATTTTAAAGTTGATCTTGTTTAGAGTTTGCCTTTCAATGGTTCACACGTAATGATGATTTGAAATTCCTAAGATGCAATCTACAATGATAAACAATCTTTGTTTATTTGAGCAATGAAAATCCTAGCTACTAGGGAAAGAAGATAATAGTGCTTTTAAGCAAAGAGCAAAGAGCAAAGAGCACACATTAGTGCATTTCCCTAAATCATCTTTTTGCACACAAATCAAAAAATAATAAATGCAAATGCATGTATTTGTTTTCATTCTCCTTAATGTGAAAGATGCAAAATGGAAAACTAAATGTAGCAAAGATCTGAAATATTTCACTCAAAATGACATTTTCGACAATTTCTTCTTCAAAAAGAGAAAGGAATACTCAAAATGACACTTTCAATTTTGAATAAAAATGATTTCGACACTTTGAATGTAAATAAATCAAACCAAGTGTATCAAGAAAAGTTTAATCAATTATCAAGGGAAGGAAGAATTTACGACACTTCTCTTTTCGACAAAAAAAGACAATTATGACACTTTTTGTATCAAAGCGACAATTTGACTAAAACAACTTTTCGACAAAGGATTGTAAATGAGGAAAAAATACAAAAAAACATTCACCAATCCTAATGTAATTGAGGCTAATATAAGTGATGCAAGTAAGCTTTAGTGAAGAGGCACTATTCATTTGCAGCAAAACAACCAAACAAAACTGAAAACAGGTCAAAAACCCTCAATTTCTAGATGGAAAAAGAGTTTAGTCAATCATCACACCTAGGCTTCACAAAAATTGAGATGCATCGCACTTTCTACACTCGAGAGGTGGGATGCATACTAGAACACAGTGGAAGACAATGTGATGGTCCAGGGAGTGCAACTGAAAAGGTTTTTGGCTCAAATGTGGAGCAGTTTTCAATGAAATCAAGCTTGGTTTTGATGAACAATAATGAGAAAAGTATGATGGAATGTCTTGAGAGGTTACTGAGCTACCAAAAGGGCATCTAGATGTGCTTACAAGTCAAATTCTCAATTCATAAACTAAACCAGAGATTGATTGAAGCAACATTCATCTATTATGCAATTGCAAAGCAAGAGCAATTCGAAAGCTACCAGGTTGGCTTCAGACTCTATCTATAGTTTATCAAATTGGACATAAAACAAACAATAACAACAAACAAACATCTGTTCATTCCCCAGCGGAGTCGCCAATTTGTTTATGGGAAAATTAGTGTCTTGTCGAATGACTAACCCTCTAGTTTTGGCAGCTACCCTAGAAACAACAGTTTAAAGAAATTCAATGATTTTTCCTATGTGTAACAGATAAGAGAAAGATAATGGAAGCAACCTAGAACTTCTGCTTAATCCCTTGCTTGATTGTCTCCCCTTTGGCAGATCCTGCAACTCCTCCTTGTACTTAACACGCTTGGATAGTACCTGCACAAGTAAACAAAAAAGAACCGTCAAAGCATCACGATCTATTACAACATAAACATTACAGAATCAGATATATAATGAACAAATGATAGCATTCATGATTGCACAATCATATGAGAGAAAAATTGAAGAGCTTTATTAATAGAAAGGAGAATTACAACCCAGTTGTCTGATCCAGCGCCATCCTCCTAGCTTCAATCCTTCTTCACCTCATGAAATAGCAAGATCACACCAACAAGAATACAATGCTCTCTCCTCAATGACAAACTATCAACACCTACTTGCAATTCACAAAATTCCCCCTGATCTCTTGGATAGGAGATCCTTTTATAGATGTTTGCAAGGGTGTGAGTCATCCATGGGGTTTGATTAGTGTCATTCCACTAGTTACAATTGGTTCCACAAGAGAGGGGAATTGGAGATGGTTTCCTAAGTCCCTTGGTCATCCTTGGGCGAATTTAGAGAGGCAAGTGGCATAGGAGAAGTTTCTAGAAGATTCCATGAGCAATCAACCAACAAATTGTCCCGGAAATTGGTCCATCCTCACCCATCGCAGCCTATAGAAGGCCTAAACATTATGCATCGCACCTTGACAATGTACCAGTCAGTGTGCATCGCAGTTTATCAGTGGAGCAGTTAGTATGGTTCAATTTAGGCTCTTTTTGGATGATTTCTAAAGTGGAGCTTTTGGGGAATGATGCACTTAGATGACTAAGTTCCTTTAGGGTATGAAACAACTCTTTTAGGGGTTGATGAGCCCTAGTTTATTGACATATAAGTTTGGGGTTGATGTGCCCAAATATGTCTATAAAATATATGAGATTTTAGTGGATTCTCGTTAAATAGGGTAGATTCTTATGTTTTTGTATAAATAGGAGAGCCTTCTCCTTTGAAAGGCATGTGTAAAGTTGGAGAAATGCTCATGTTTTTAGTAGAGAATTTAGAGCTCATACTTGGAGATTTGAAGATTTAGTTTTGCTTGCATATGGAGCTTCTTCAGTTGCCATCCTCATACACCATTGGAATGGCCATCTAATGATTGTGAGATTTAATTGCTTTTATAGATTAAAGTTCATTTTCTTTCTTAGTATTAGTTTTAGAATGACTATGTAATCTTTGCTTTTCTAAAAACATTTCAATAGGGAAGATTTATGTATTTTCTAATTGGATTAAGTTTGAGACAAGGGCTCATAGTTATTTAGTTTCCTTTCATGTTTTGTTATTTACATTCTTAGATCAAACCATCAATTCATTGTATAATTGAATAAAGGATCAAGCCAAGAAGTTGACTTCAAATTGGGTGATTGAATGTTCAACCTATGCAATCATTGAGCTTTACTTTTTCATGCTTTTATATTTGTTTTTAAGATCCTCATTTAATTGCATTAACTGATATTCGTAAACATCATTCTAAGAAATTGATTTAATAATATTTCAATATTGAATGGTTGAATATTTGATACATGCAATTACTGAGTTATTTTCTGCACACTTTACTTGCTTTTCTAGGACATTAGAAGTTATAGTATAAATAGTTGCTTACACATCATCTCAAGAAGGTAACACTTCATAATTGAATGCTGGAGTAACTAAGCATACATTATTTTTTTTTGATTTCACAGGTTAGTTGAATTTCATTTTCATTATTTGATTTCATAGATTAGATGAATTGGTTTTCGTTATTTTGTAGTTAGATTTATCTAAACTAAAAGACAATTTCTAGCATATATAGTGCACGCATGCTTCGAAAGTTTACAAAATCCTCGGGTTGAAAAATTAAATGACAGGCAATCACTTTGCCCCAATAGAAGGTTCACGAGTTCACGGCGCAGGAGAACAGGAATCCACGACTATCAAAAGAAGAGTGGTTAGACTGCTACCTGTAGACAGAGATCCACAAAATTTTCTTCGCATCTTTCCCTACTGAGCTATATGAGTGGATCACGAAGCTAGCAAATAGCCAAGGAAGGTGCAAGCTTGACAGACCTATTGTGTGGACCCCAAATTTGGTGCATAGATTGGAAGCATTAGAGGATAAGATCACGCATGTTGTTGATCACTAGCTCGATCGAATTATTAGAGGATTCATTACTGAGTTCACGGTAGATACTTCAGTTAGCTATAGTGAGGTAGAATGATGCTTCCTCAAAGGACCACGAGGTAAGTACGTTAGGTCTTTGAACACTTGGATTAAAATGCTACTGTGTGAAAAGTGGGTTATGCGAATACATTGATGTTTGGGGTTACACGAAGTGGGAGAATTTACAGAAACGAAGGTATTGCAGAACTAGAAACTAGCCCCTTGATTTCACCTCCATGAGGGGATGAGGAGGAGCTTGTGAACGTCTCACCAAGAAGTGCAATCAATTTGATAAGACAGAGGATTCCGTGCATACCACCCCCACCCACACCACCGCAAGTTAATATGGCAAGCACAATAAAGTTGCCAGTGTTCAAGGGAGTAGGAAATGAAGATCCAGACCAATTTTGGAAGGTGATAAAAGTTGTATGGGAAGCGCAGGGAGTCACAGATGACAATATAAAGAAATCAATGTTGGTCAGCACTCTGCAGGATCACACGCTGACCTGGTACATTAAGCATTCTAATGACAATCCGAATGTAGGGATCACAAACATCCAAACTGCGATGAATAGAGAATTTAGCAGACCAAAGTCAGAGGCACAGTTGATCATTGGGTTCAAGGAGATCATGATGCTACCAGGTGAGACTCCTTGGGAGTTGGCTCAGATATTGAAGTGCACAATTCGCCAAGCTAATATGACTTTGACGGATGGACGACACCGCGAATTGTTTGTAGCATCTCTAACGCCGCATTTAAGGAACGCATTGTCACAACAGAGGCTAACAACTCAGGCCGAGGCCTTGGAGATTGTGATGAGGTTGCATGAAACCCCGATACAGGATCCTAACCTGGGAGTTCCGTAGATCCACGCACAGTTGAAAAACTTGTGCCTTGAGATGCAGAGTCTGAAACAAGACAGGACAGCTTGCCTAGAAGTGCGCGACAAGGTATGGTGCGTAAAGTGCAAGGGTTAGGGACATGACAAGGACCATTGCCCAGTGTTCGAGAATTACCTCACGGGAGGAGGACCAATGCCATTGAGACTAGAGGCACAAGCAAGACCTAGCGCGGTGCTCGTTTTGTGGTGCACGATTTGTCAAATAGGAGGAAAACATGCTATGGACAACTGCCATTTGTAGCAGCAGTACATGCAGAATTCTTAATAGTTGTTCTGTAATTTTTGTTGGTCAGTAGGACATGATGAGCGCACCTGTAGAAGCTATGAATTGATGATGGATAGGACTACAACCTATAGAGTTTGGGCTGAAATATGGCCCCTTCACCAAAAAGCAAGGATGGCGCGAACCAGATTTCAAGGCCATGAATGAGGCTGAGGTGGAGGAGGGCCTGGAAGAGGTCGTGGACAACTGATATGTTACAATTGCGGAGGACCAGGACATTATGCTCATGATTGTACGAATCCGACACATCCATCATGTTTGTATTTTACATTGTTTGATCATGAGATGAAGGATTGTCCCACATTGATAGCAAGGCTGTGCAATAAGGGAGCACTCCAACCTCCCCCGACTCACAACCTGCAAATGATGAGGTCTGAGCTGTGCGAGGAAGACCTTAATGCTAACATTGTGCTCCGAAGTGGAATTACGACAGGGGATGATAAAGGAAAGCAACCTGAAGATAGTACTTGGGTTCGCAAGGCTTCAATGAAAGAACCAGAGTTTGATTTGGAGCACGCTAAGGAAACCTTCATGGAAGCTAGGAAGAGCTTTGCTGATGCCTCCACTTTAGGAAGCAAAGATAGAATAGAGCCGGAGATGGACCCCTTGAGGCTCATGATGTTCCTCGAAACATGCATGAAGCTGTTGCGTGATAGCAAGGTTGTAAAGGGACTACAAGAACTCATAAATAGATGCGCCATGCAAGGAGAACCACACGTAGTCAGGAAGATTGGAAAGCATGTGATGAGGACAGGAAGAGAAAGGAGATTGACCATGCAAATTGGGGAATATGAGATGGACCAAGTGATTCTGGACCTAGGATCAGATATGAATGTTCTCCCAAAGTAGACGTGGGAGCGCATGGGAAGGCCTACGCTGTAATGGTCTCCTATCCAACTACGAATGGAAAACCAGTAAAAGATCCTACATATGCGAAGACTGCAAGGAATCACCATGGACATTGATGGAGCAAGCGTGCTGGAAAATTTTGAGGTGATAGAGATTGTTGATGACAACAATCCCTACTGTGCACTATTAGGGATAGATTGGGCTACTGACATGAATGGGGTGATAAATCTGAAGAAGCGCAAGATGATTTTTGAGAAAAAATCTCTACACGTAGCGGTACCTTTGGACCCTACAGAAGGATCGTGCTACATGGAGCCAGTGCGTGACTATGAAAGAGATGATGACCTGGACTACATTTGCAAGATAACCATGCGAGAACAAGACTGGGTAAATCCCACCACGGATGGACGAATCTCATGGGAGTGCGAAAGCTCCTATACATCAGATTCATATGAAGAGATAGAGTGATGGAAAAACTGGTTACATGAGGTAACCACACTCAACTGTAACATGATGACAAGATTGTTGCACTGCGTATCAACAGAAGTAAGGGATTTGCCTACTTATGATGGGTTAAGTGAGGTAGATGCTTTCCTGAACAGATTTGAAAGAGAGGTCCCAGAACAACAACGTTTCGAGGCTTTGAAATGGGTACTGCGTGCTATGCCTGTGAGGTGGTGGGGTGTCCACCAAGGAAGCTTTGAGGACTAGCATGAATGCAGGAGAATGATGCGCATGTGGTTTGGAAAGCCTCATATGTGATTAAAAGATAAGTACGACGGATGGGATGATATGCGCACGCACCTCACTAAGTGGACAAAGGTTTATGGGGAAGAGCCACAACCTGAGTGGGTGCACCTGTTCTGTCATACCCTAGATGTTATACCCATGAACTGGTATATAGAGACGAAACTTCGCCATGGGACGAGTGAATGGGATATCTTGCATGAAGGGTTCCTGTTAACCTTCACGTTTGAGGATCGTTGGTCGAATACTATTGATGATGCACAACAAGTAGTAAAAGAAACTATCTTTAAAATACCCCAGGAGCCAATAGAATTGATTTAGCCTAAATGGGTGACTCAACTAAGTTGTGCGCTGCAGTGTTATAATGTAAAAACTGAAGAAGACGACAAGGATCGATGGAAAGTTAACATTCTAGAAACTGAAGGCTATTGCAAGGTTCAAGGGCCACTGATTGGAGATCCTGACATAACCGTGCTAGTAAAAACAAAGCAGGTGAACATTGGTACGGAAGCTGAACCTGAGTATGCAATGCTTGGCAACTACTAGGATGATGCGATGGTGGAAAAAGTTGTTGAGTTACTCCACGAATACCAAGACCTATTCCCCACCAAGATCATGGACTTAAAAGGAATCATCAGAGATTTAGGAATGATGCGGATCACATTAAAACCTAATGCAAATCCAATTAAGTAGAGGCCTTACCGCTTGAATATGAAGTACAAGGAAAAGGTCCGCGTAGAACTAGATAAAATGTTTGCAGTAGGAATCACTGAACTGGTGGAAGAATCCGATTGGGTAAGACCTATGGTGGTGCAGGAAAAGAAGCAGAAGGGCGAGATAAAAATATGCGTGGATCTTAGAAAATTGAATGATGCATGTGTGCATGACCCATTCCCAACTCTGTTCACAGATGAAGTATTGGAAAATGTCAGTGGGCAAGAAGCATATTCTTTTACTGATGGGTTCTCAGGGTACCACCATATCAAAGTTGCGCTGGAAGATAGGAGAAAGACCACCTTCATGACTGAGTGGGGTTGCTTTCAATACACCGTTATGCCATTTGGGTTGAAGAACGCGTCGGCCATCTTTTTGCGCATAGTTGTTGCAACATTCAAGGAATATATCCACAAGTTCCTGGAGGTTTATCTGGATGATTGGACTGTATTTGGATTGGTTAAGCACCATGTAGCGAGCTTACACTTGATGCTGGATACCTGCCGATGCCACCAAATTGTGCTAAACCTCAAGAAGTGTACATTCCTCGTTCCCTTTGAGAACCTATTGGGACATGTGGTTTGCAAATAGGGACTAATGGTAGACCCTGCGAAGATTGTGGTGATTCTGAATTTGGAAGCGTCGTGAAGTGTCAAACAGCTGCGCGCTACCTTGGGACATACAGGGTATTATAGGAAGTTCATCAAAAGCTATGCCCAGATCACCATGCCGATGGAGAAGCTGTTGAAAAAATATGTCACGTTCTACTGGAATGATGACTGCATGAAGAGCCTAGATGTACTAAAAGAAAAATTGGCCTCTGCACCGATCTTGGTCTTCCCGAAATGGGACAAGGAGTTTCATGTCCACGTTGACACATCATGTATAGTGCTGGGAGTGATACTAACACAGGAGGGTGGAGAGGGCTTGGATCACCCTATCACGTTCGCGAGTCACAAATTGTCTAAAGTAGAAAAGAACTATTCCACCACTGAACACGAGGGATTGGCTATGGTGTACATGCTCCAAAAATATCGGCACTATTTGCTAGGGGGACACTTTAATATGTATACAGACCATTCTGCGCTAAAATACTTGGTCAATAACATTGTGTTGGGGGGGTGCATATGCAGGTGGCTCTTACTGTTCCAAGAATATGATTTTAAGGTCATTGTGAAGCCTGGACGCTTGAATGTGGGACCAGATCACTTGTCGCACATTGAGACAAGAGAGGAACCTACTAGTTTGGAAGAAGGATTACCTGATGCACAACTCTTTGCTGTGCGTGTAGCAGATGGACACTTCGAAGTTATGATACACTTTTTGATGATGGGAACTGCACCGAAAGAATACTCCGTCTAGCAGAAGAAGGAACTGATGGTGCACATGACAGATTTTTCTGTCATCGCGGGGCACTTATATAAGATGGGCAATGACAAGATACTACGAAGGTATGTATCTGAATTCGAATGAAGTCAGATCCTCGTGGATGCGCATAGGGGTGTTGTAGGAGGACACTATGCAGGGCAAGTGACCATGCAAAATATTCTTCGTGCAGGGTTGTGGTGGCCAACCCTTCATCGGGATTCAAAAGCACACTGCAAGGCCTGTGATGTATGGCAAAGAATAGGTAAACCATTGTGGAGGGACGAGATGCCTTTGAATCCATAAATTATGTTGCAAACCTTTGAAAAGTGGGCGATTGACTTTGTAGGACCTATCAAACCTTAAGGAAAGACGGGTGCGAGATACATTATCACTGCGACAGAGTACCTAACTCATTAGGAAGAGGCGTAGTGGGTAAAAGATTGCATGGCCGCCACGGTCGCGAAGTTTCATGTTTGAACACATACTGACACGACTTGGATGTCCAAAGATCTTGATGAGTGATCATGGCACACATTTCATAAACGAAACAGTTAGCACACTGACATAGGAGTTTCAGGTGTATCATTAGAAAATCACACCATATCACCCTGAAGCCAATGGGATGGTAGAAGCATTTAACAAAATATTCGAGACTACGCTGACCAAAGTATGCAACGCGCAGCGGAGTGATTGGGACCTATGCGTACTTGCAGTACTATGGGCTTATAGGACAATGTGCAAGAAATTGATGGGGTAGACACCTTTTCGGTTGGTCTATGGCATGGAAGCTATCATGCCAATGGAGTATATTGTGCCCAGTCTGTGCATAGTAGCGCCCACAGGTATGACGGAGCGCGGAGCCCTGGAGGAAAGGCTCGTGCAGTTGGAGGAACCTGAAGAGGAACAGTTCCTGGCTGGATTCCATCAGCAGGTGCAAAAGTAGCACGAAAAGGCCTGGAATGATCGACATATTAAGTTGCACACCTTCAAGGTAAACGATTTGGTGTTACTATATCACAATAAGTTTGATAAATTCCAAATAAAGTTCAGAATTCATTGGCTAGGACTGTATGTTGTTAAGGAGGTCATAGACAAAGGTGCGGTGCAGCTGGTAAAGCTAAATGGAGAACCTTTCCCAGGTAAAGTGAATGGTAGTCGATTGCAGCCATACACAGGTGGCCCAGCTATCTGACTATTCAAAAAAAGCATAGTCTTCATGCTCCAAGTAGCTAGAAGAAGGTGTGGGATGCAAGAACAGATGCATGGGAGTAGTTCCAACATCGTGGTCTCGAAACAACATGTATAGGAGATTTAGCAGGCAGCCGCTCAGTGCACTGCCGACCTTGCAGCTATTAGAGTAGAGTTGGAGGGTCTCCACGCAAAGATCTCTGCATCGACAAAGTCACTCGAGGGCGAGTCACGATGTTTGTGTTGGGGGCCTGTTGGGTGTGGAATCCCCCTAAGGCATGTTTTGGGGCTTAAAGCCCAAGTTTTGACTAAGTCCATTGTAATGACTCCAAGAATTTTGGGCACGGAGAGTGAAGTCGTAATAGAGTCATAGGGTTGTTCACCCTTGTTTTTGTAATGTAATGTTGGTTTGAAAGATCTACCCATGGTCCACGGACCATGGGATTGTATAAATAGAGCAAGGCTGTAAGTGTAGAAATAATGATGGATCAATGAGTTGAAGAAGTCAATGAAGCATTGAGTCGAAGTGTAAGTCGTGTCATTGGGTCGTAGAGTAGGAGAAGGCTCTGCAGCTGAGTGCGCAAAGGCCTAGTAGTTCACAGCTGAGTGCACAGACCCCTGCAGCTGAGTGCGCAGGGTAGGTCGAGTCTGTAACCATGGAAAGAATTAAAAAAGAGAATGTTTACCATATTTTTGTGTATATTTTCCCGTTTTATGTATTATTGGGTATGAATTACAAGTCTACTATTTATTTACTACGTGAACTCATATGAATATGCTGAATAAGTAAATATAACATAAGAAATTCATTTACACGAAGATAACTAATTGGTATAAGAAGATAAGTAAGATCCCGAGTGTGACTTAGGAAATTAGTGCAGATCGCTACTATAGTAGTGCAGAAGCCCCTTAGCCCCTGGTTAGGGCTGTGCGAAGGCGAGTATATTAGGGCGTGAAGGCTAGGGAAGTGCATGAAGTAACTTGCGTGAAGAGACTCACAATTGGACCGAATCAACCCCTTCAGACATTTTAGCTATGGACAACTAGGCCTTTGTGCACTCAGCTGCAGAGCCTTCTCCTACTCTACAACCCAAAGACACGACTTACACTTCGAGTCAATGCTTTTATTCCTTCTCTTCGATTCACTATATTCTACACTTAGAGCCTCACTCTATTTATATGATTCCATGGTCCGTGGACCATGGGTAGATCTTTCAAATTGACATTACATTACAAAAACAAAGGGCGGACAACCCTATGACTCTATTATGACTTCGCACTCCGCACCCACAAATTGCAGAGTCTTTACAATGGACTTAGTCAAAACTTGCGCTTTAAGCCCCAAAACATGCCTTAGGGGGATTCCACGCCCAACAAGCCCACAAAACAAACATCGTGACTCACCCTCGAGTCACTTTGTTAGTGCAGAGATCTTGGTGCAGAGACGCTCCAACTCTACTCGAATAGTTGCAAGGTCAACAATGCACTGAGCAACTTCCTGCTGAATCTCCTGTACACGTTGTTTCAAGACCATGGTGTCGGAACTACTCCCCTACATCTGTTCCTGCATCCCCTGCATTTGCACGATCTTTCCTTCAATTATTTCTGTAATGATGAAAGCCTCGTCAAACCAAGGCTAAACGCATGCCTTCAAAACTTCTTCTCTATGTTGTGCTACATCCACTTGCTCTTTTAGCGCTTTGGCCTGTAGCATTCACACGAGCCTCTAAGTGAGGGCCACCATCTGCACGGTCCCTTTGACGCTGTCATACTGCTGTGGGAGATCATGCACCTCTGTCTCTAAGTGATAGATGTTAGGGTCCTCTTGCAGATTCGTGAGGACCTCGAATGAATCTTCCAACATTCTGGTGCAGTCCCTTACTACACTACTGATCTCTTCCATCCCCGATGTAATAGCACTGGCGCACTGTTCTTTGACTTCTGGAGGGGTGGATAGCTGCGCTTTCAATCGCAGCTATGCTATCTGAAGGTTTAGCTCTAGCTGAACTATGGCCATTTCTTTTCGCGCCTCGCGCACCCCTGTTGCTAATCTGTGGATGCGTGCCTCTGCTAGTGTGTTTGCTGGGATGGCCAGCTCAGGGACCATCTGGCAGGCTTCTTCTAGTACCTATATCATCTTCCTATTTTGTGATACAAACTCGTCACACTACAAGCTCAATTGTTCCATGTTGATCTTCTGCTCGCTCAGCACCTGCAATGCACGACTCTCCCTACCCCGCAGTTCTGTAGTAATCTCATCTTGCAGAACACAGAGCGTCTCCTGCAAGAGTGCAACCACGTTGATCCCTATCCCTTTTAGTGCACTGACTGTAGGCCTGTCGACCTCATTTGTTGTAACTAGTGCCCCTTCTGACATCACTATTGTGTTGGTTGTCCGAGCACGTAGCATTTTCTCTGCTGCAACTATCCCTATTGTGAGGCTAGTCGAAAGAGTACCAGCCTGCGGAGTGTGCACCTCAAACTCTTGAATCTATGCTCGGAGGGCCCCCAACACAATCTGATGCTCCTTCGTGAAGTTCTGGATGGCCTCGGGGGTGACGTTGCACACCATCTCACCTATGTCATGCAGATCCCCCTCCATAAGGGTGATCGGGTCGATAGACAGTTTATATGCTTTTACCTTCTTACGTGACCTTATTCACTCGCTCAGGCACTGGTGCTTCAATTGTGTTGACGTTGTTTGTGGATCCATGCCACCCTCTTCTTCCTCTGTTTCCGTCTCTTTCTCCTGCTCCGACAGAGGTGACTTCTGGCCCTCGCGCGCCTTCTCTGCTACTTTCTGTGCTGCTGTTGCTTCGGTCTTTATCTATTTTGCTGTTGCCTACATAGTGTCCTATGCCTCCTGCACTTTTGTTGCCACTGCTTCTTGCCTTCTCTTTTCTGCCAACTATGCCATGCACAGTTTGGCCTCCTCCTCCACTCCGCATAAGCACTTTCGCGGCTCTAATTCTATAACCCTCGTCGCGGTGTTATGCTTGGGATTCATGAGCTGTGCGGTCTTTAGGTGAGGGAATTTCTTGTGGTTAGTGAGATCCCAATCTTTAAACCTCAAGTTTGGCACCCGTCTTAGGTGCGTGCCCTCAAAGATGATGTCATCTGGGAGGAGCGGAGTTTGGAGTGAGCTCTTGCTCTCATCAAGTTCCTTGGGCACTTTTGTCCTCCCCTTCTGCGGGGGGATATACGTGGGCAACTTTGTTGGAGGGCGTGTAGGCTCAGTGTCTTCCTCCATGCCCTCATCCTCATCTTCTTCAATTATGAGGTCTTCCAAGTCTTCTTCCTCCTCATCGGTTTCTAGGTTAACTACTTTCCCTTTTTCCTCCATCATTAATATGCTGCGTAGCGGGTTTTGAGGGGACACACACACCAAAATCATTGGTTGTTTGTCTTTCTTTAGTCTTGGCGTGTGTGGTGATTTAGGGATTTTCGCTAAAATCCCGACGCCTTCGGCTGCATCTTCTATGGTAAGGGCTTGCGCGGTCTCTTCTGCAGTCATGTCTACAATTTCCCTAGATTCTTCAGAGGTTGCCATCTTGCTCATCCATAAATCTCTCAATCGCTCAATTACGGGCTTAATTAGCGCTCTACACAGGGCAACTAGGTCTCGGCTCAGAATACGTGGGGCATACAACAACCCAATTCACAAATGACCAAGTGTTGTTTGCGGGGAAACCCTTTGTAATTTATAGTGTATTTTGAATTTGAATTCGACCATTCCCCCCCAAATTCGGTTCATTAATGCTCCCTTGGCGACAGATTTTCCCAAATCTCGCCCATAAAGTGCGTCTTAAATGCCTGCCACCCGCTCCATTTGGTCTCAAGTCAAGCATCACATCATGAATAGTGACTACAATGGTCACTTTCCACCCAACCTGCGTGGCAGAACAACCCCCCTTGCGCGGTCGCGGACCTAGTGACACTTTACTACTGTGCGCAGCTCCAACATCACGTAGCTCACGGGTAGAGTAGTTTATAGTCCTGCACCTCCTTTCAACTGCCTGGAGTGCTATGACTATACTTCCCACAGATAGTTAGGTGGTCCCACCACCTGTATAGGGTTTCAACTGGTCATCCACCACTTTTCCTGGAAAACATCCAACTTCTATTGTTACTGGTTGCGGGCGCACTTTATCATCGACAACACACTACCATGGGTGATCCCTTTAGTAATATGCAGTCCAATACAAGGTATCAGGCTGATCAACTCTCGGTGGTAGTCCCCAAATTTGTCAACGTAATCGTGTGCACTCTGTTTTATCACTCGAGTTTTCTTATTGAGAAAAACCTTTTTTATTTCGTCCTCCCACTTCTTGACTTTCGCTTCCACCAGAGCATTTTTCTCCCTTAATCGCACCTTTTCTTTCATAAGTTCTTGGAGCCTAAGATCACCCAGTTGGATTTCTTCCTTAGGTCCCAGGTGTTCTTCTTTATTCAGCTACATGATCCCTTCTTCCAAGGTTCCACGAGGCATCATATCTACCGGTGCTACTATGCACGGACTAGGCATTTTATACTCTATGGGGATTATAGCATTCGCTTCATACTCCAGCCTCGGAGATGTTTGCTCCATTAGTTTCTGGCACGTTGTCCTATAGGCCGACAGGATCACTGGTACGCACAGGTCCCAATCAGTCTGCTGCGCATCATATACCTTGTTCAGCGCTTCGCATACTTCGTTAAAGGCTTCTACATGGATAACCTTCCAACCACTCGCTCTTTCCATACTCCATTGTTCCAACTTGAGGGGTCGTTCGCGCAATTGCCTTGCTTGCACATGCTTACTAACCATGTCTCGTAATGAAAAGTCTGTGTGCATCCGTGTAGGTTTTGTAACATATGCCTATATCCATCTGGACAGGTGCGTGCACGGATCATTTTGTTCAACATACTTGTCTTTTAGATGCATCTAAGGCTTCTTGAAATGTATGCGCATCATTCTCTTGCATTCGCGCCAGTCCTCAAAGCTTCTTTGGTGTGTGCCCCACCACCTTGTGGGCGTAGCATGCAGTACTCATTTCAAAGCCTCAAAACGTTGCTGTTCCAGCACCTCCCTTTCAAATCTATTCAAGAAAGCATCTACCTCACTTAACCCATCATACATAGGCAGATTCCTTAATTCTGTTGATACGCAGTGCAATGATCTTGTCATCATGTTGCAGTTCAGTGTGGTTACCTCATGTAACTGTTCTGCCATCGCTCTATCTCCTCATCAATCTGATTACAGGAGCTTTCGCACTCCCATGAGATTCATCCATCCACAGTGGGATTTACCTAGTCTTTCTCTCGCACAGTTATCTTGTAGATGCAGTCCAAGTCGTTGTAACTTTCATATTCGCGTACTAGCTCTGTGTAGCGGAATCCTTCTGCAGGGTCCAAAGATACGACTACGCGCAGAGACTTTTTCTCAAAAATCATCTTGCACTTCTTTAGGTTTTTCACCTCGTTCATGTCAGTGGCCCAATCTATTCTTGATAGCACAGGGTAGGGATTGTTGTCATCAACAATCTCTATCACTTCAAAATCTACTAGTGCGCTTGCTCCTTCAATATTCACTGTGATTCCCTACAATCTTCCCATAGGTAGGATCTTTTGTTGGTTCGCCATTCATAGCTGGATAGGAGAACATTGCAGTATAGGTCTTCCCATGCACTCCCATGTCTGCTTTGGCAGCATGTTCATGTCTGATCCTAGGTCCAGAATCACTTGGTCCATCTCATATTATCCAATCTGCGTGGTCAATCTCATTTCTCTTCCTGTCCTCGTATCATGTTTTCCGATCTTCCAGACTACACATGGATCTCTTGGTGTGGTCCCAGCACATCTATTTATGACTTACTACAATCCCTTTACAACCTTTCTATCGTGCAACAGTTTCATGCATGTTTCCAGGAACATCGTGAGCATCGAGGGGTCCATCTCCGGCTCTGGTCTGTCTTTGCTTCCTGAAGTAGAGGCATCAGTGAAGCTCTTCCTAGCTTCCATGAAGGTTTCCTTAGCACGCTACAAATCAAACTCTGGTTCTTTCGTTAGAGCCTTGTGAACCTAATTCCTATCTTCAAGCTACTTGCCTTTGTCATCCCCTATCGTAATTCCACTTCGGAGCACAATGTTCATAGTAGGGTCTTCCTCGCGCTGCTCAGAACTCATCATTTACAGGTTTGAGTTGAGGGAGGTTGGAGCACTCCCTTGTCGTGCAGCCTCGCTATCAGTGTGGGACAATCCTCCGTCTCATGATCAAATAATGTACAATATAGACATGACGGACGTGTTGGATTTGTACAATCAAGGGCATAATGTCCTGGCCCTTCGCAACTGTAACATATCAACTGTCTGAGACCTCTTATAGGTCCTCCTCCCCCTCGGCCTCATCCATGCCCTTGAAATCTGGTTCATGCCATCCCTTCATTCTGGTCAAGGGGCCACATTTCGGCCTAAATTTTGTGTGTACTTTTGCAACATATGGTAGTTGTTCGTAGCATGCTTTCCCCCTATTTGACGAATTGCGCACCACAATGCAGGCACCGCGCTGGGTCCTTCTTGGGCCTCTGGTCTCAACGACATTTGTCCTCCTCCCATGAGGTAATTCACGAACACCGAGTAGTGGTCCTTGTCATGTCCCTGACCCTTACACTTTATGCACCATACCTCGTCATGCACTTCTGGGCGAGTTGTCCTGTCTTGTTTCAGACTCTGCATCTCAAGGCACAAGTTTTTCAACTGCACGTGGATTTTCTGAACTTCTATGTTAGGATCCTATATCGGGGTTTCATGCAGCCTCATTGCGATCTCCAAGGCCTCAACTTGAGTTTTTAGCCTCTATTCTGATAGCGCATTCCTTAAATGTGGCGTTAGCGATGCTACAAACCATTCACAGTGTTGTCCATCCATCAAAGTCATATTAGCTTCACGAATCATGCACTTCAATCTCTGATCCAACTCCTAAGGAGTCTTGCTTGGTAGCATTGTGATCTCCTTGAACCTAATGATCGACTGCACCATTGACTTCGGCCTGCTAAATTCTATGTTCAACATAGTTTGGATATCCGTGATCCCTGCATTTTGATTGTCATTGGAATGCTTAATGTACCAGGTTAGCACGCGATCTTGCAGAGTGCTAGCCAATGTTTCTTTCTTTATATTGTCATTCGTAACTCCCTGCGCTTCCCATACATCTTTTATCAGGAACCAAAACTGGTCTGGATCTTCATTTCCTACTCCCTTGAACACTGGCAACTTTATTGCGCTTGCCATATTGACTCACAGTGGTGCCGTAGGTGGTATGACCGAAGATGGGGGTGAAGATGGTGAAACTGGCAGTGGTGTGGGTGGGGGTGGTATGCATGGAATCCTCTGCCTTATCAAATTGATCGCACTTCTTGGTGAGACCTTCACAAGCTCTTCCTCGTTCCCTCGCGGAGGTGAAATCAAGGGGCTAGTTTCTAGTTCTGCACTACCTTCATTTCTGTAAATTCTCCCACTTTGTGTAGCCCCAAACATCAATGTATTCTCACAACCCGCTTTTCACACAGTAGCATTTTAATCCAAGTGTTCAAAGACTTAGCGTACTTACCTTGTGGTCCTTTGAGGAAGCGTTGTTCTGCCTCACTATAGCTGACTGAAGTATCTACCATGAACTCAGTAATGAATCCTCGTATAATTCGATCGAGCTAGTGATCAACAACGCGTGCGATCTTATCTTCTGATGCTTCCAATCTGCGCACCAATTCTAGAGTCCACATAATAAGACTATCGAGTTTTCACCTTCCTTGGCTACCTGCTAGCTTCGTGATCCACTCGTACAACTCAGTAGGGAAAGATGTGAAGAAAATTTCGTGGATCTCTGTGTACAGGTAGCAGTCTAACCACCCTTCTTTTGTTAGCCACGGATTCCTGTTCTCTTGGGCTGCAAACTTGTGAATCTTCCTATCCAACCAATCTTCAATTTCTTTCTTAGTTGGATTCCAATGATACAACATCAGACATCTCTATGCAGATCCCGGTCCCAGCAATGGAACCATTTTTTGCCGGGACCGAGATCTGCATAGAGATGTCTGATGTTGTATCATTGGAATCCAACTAAGAAAGAAATTGAAGATTGGTTGGATAGGAAGATTCACGAGTTCGTGGCGTAAGAGAACAGGAATCTATGACTCTCAAAATAAGAGTGGTTAGACTGCTACTTGTACATAGAAATCCACGAAATTTTCTTCGCATATTTCCCTACTGAGCTATACAAGTGGATCGCGAAGCTAGAAGATAGCTAAGGAAGGTGCAAGCTCAACATACCTATTGTGTGGACTCACAAATTTGTGTGCAGATTTGAAGAATTAGAGGATAAGATCATGTGCACTATTGATCACTGACTCGATCAAATTATAGGAGGATTCATTACTGAGTTTGCGGTAGATACTTCGGTCAGCCATAGCGAGGCAAAATGATGCTTCCTCAAAGGACCGCGAGGTAAGTACGTTAAGTGTTTGAACACTTGGATTAAAATTCTACTGTGTGGAAAGTGGGTTATGTGAATGCATTGATGTTTGGGGCTATGCGAAGTGGAAGAATTTATAGAAACGAAGGTAGTGCAGAACTAGAAACTAGCCCCTTGATTTCATCTCCATGAGGGGACGAGGAGGAGCTCGCGAAGGTCTCACCAAGAAGTGCAATTAATTTGATAAGGTAGAGGATTCCATGCATACCACCCCCACCTACACCACCACTAGTTTCACAGTGTTCACCCCCATCTTCGCCCATACCACCTACGCCACCACCGCGAGTCAATATGGTAAGCACGATAAAGTTGCCAGTGTTCAAGGGAGTAGGAAATGAAGATTCAGACCAGTTTTGGTTAGTGATAAAATCTATATGGGAAGCGTAGGGAGTTATGAATGACAATATAAGGAAAGAAACGCTATTCAGTGCTCTGTAAGATCGCGCATTAACTTGGTACATTAAGCATCCCAATAAAAATCTGAATGCGGGGATCGCGGATATCCAAACTGCGTTGAACAGAGAATCTAGCTGGCCGAAGTTAGAGGCGTAGTCATCATTAGGTTCAAGGAGATCACGATGCTACCAGGTGAGACTCCTTGGGAGTTGGATCAGAGACTGAAGTGCATGATTCGCGAAGCTAACATGACTTTGACGGATGGACAACACCGCGAATGGTTTGTAGCGTCTCTAATGCTGCAATTAAGTAACGCGCTGTCACAACAGAGGCTAACAACTCAGGCCGAGGCCTTGGAGATCATGATGAGGCTACATGAAACCCCGATATAGGATCCTAACCTGGGAGTTCAACAGATCCATGTGCAGTTGAAAAACTTGTGCCTTGAGATGTAAAGTTTGAAACAAGACAGGACAGCTTGCCCAGAAGTGCGCGACGAGGTATGGTGCGTAAAGTGTAAGGGTTAGGGACATGACAAGGACCACTACCCAGTGTTCACAAATTACCTCGCGGGAGGAGGACCAATGCCGTTGAGACCAGAGGCCTAAGAAGGACCTAGTGTGGTGCCTATATTGTGGTGCGCAATTTGTCAAATTAAGGGGAAATCATGCTACAGACAACTGCCATCTATTGCAAAAGTACACACAGAATTTGCAACAATTGTTCTGTAACTTTTGTAGATCAGTGGGACATGATGAGTGCACCTATAGAAGCTATGAATTGATGATGGATAGGACTACCACCTACAAAGTTCAGGCCAAAATGCGGCCCCTTGAGCAGAACGCAGGGATGGCGCGGACCGGATTTCAGGGGCGTGGACGCGGACGAGGGGGATGAAGACCTGGAAGAGGTCGCAGATAGTTGATATGTTACAATTGTGGAGGGCCAGGACATTATGCCTGTGATTGTACGAATCCAAAACATCCATCATGTCTATATTGTACATTTTTTGATCATGAGATGGAGGATTGTCCCACACTGATAGCGAGGCTACGTGACAAGCGAGCACTCCAACCTTCCCCAACTCAGAACCTGCAAATGATGAGGTCTGAGCCGCGTGAGGAAGACCCTATTGTGAACATTGTGCTCTGAAGTGGAATTACGAAAGGGGATGACAAAGGCAAGCAACTTGAAGATAGTACTTGGGTTTGCAAGGCTCCGACGAAAGAACCAAAGTTTGATTTGGAGTGCGCTAAGGAAACCTTCATGGAAGCTAGGAAGATCTTCGCTGATGCCTCCACTTCAGGAAGCAAAGACAGACTAGAGCTAGAAATGGACCCATCAATTCTCACAACATTCTTGGAAACATGTATGAAGCTACTGCATGACAACAAGGCTGTAGAGGGATTGTAGGAACTCATAAATATATGCGCTGGGACTGCCCTAGGAGAACCACATGTAGTCCGGAAGATTGGAAAGAATGCGATGAGGACAGGAAGAGAAATGAGATTGACCACACAGATTGGGGAATATGAGATTATGGACCTAGGATCAGACACGAACATTTTTCTGAAGCAGACATGGGAGCACATGGGAAGGCCTACGCTGCAATGGTATCCTATGCAACTGCGAATGGTGAACTAGAAAAAGATCCTACCTATGGGAAGACTGTAGGGAATCACCGCGGACATTGAAGGAGCAAGTGTGTTGGCAGATTTTGAGGTGATAGAGGTTGTTGATGACAACAATCCCTACCTTGCGCTACTAGGGATAGATTGGGCCACTGACATGAATGGGGTGATAAATCTGAAGAAGTGCAAGATGATTTTTAAGAAAAAGTCTTTGCGCATAGTTGTACCTTTAGACCCTGCAGAAGGATCACGCTACACAGAGCCAGTGCGTGACTATGAAAGTGATGATGACTTGGACTTCATCTACAAGATAACTGCATGAGAGCAAGACTGGGTAAATCCCACTGCAGATGGACGAATCTCATGGGAGCAAAAAAGCTCCTGTACATCGAATTCGGATGAAGAGATAGAGCAATGGCAGAACCGGTTACACGAGGTAACCACGCTGAACTGTAACATTATGACAAGATTGTTGCGCTGCGTATCAATGAGATTAAGGGATCTGGCTACTTATGATGGGTTAAGTTCTTTCTTGAACCGATTCGAAAGAGAAGTGCCAGAACAACAACATTTCGAGGCTTTGAAATGGGTACTGCGCACTATGCTCGTGAGGTGGTGGGGTGAGCACCACAGAAGCTTTGAGGACTGGCACTAATGCAGGAGAATGATGTGAATACAGTTTGGGAAGCCTCAGATGCGATTAACAGAGAAGATTTCCAGATGAAATGATCTGCGTGTGCACCTGTCTAGATGGATACATGCATATCTTAAAAAACTTACGCATATGCACACAGACTTCATGTTAGGAGACACGATCACTAAGCATGTGCGGGTGAGGCAACTGCATGAATGACCCCTCCGGTTGGAACAACAGAGTATGGAAAGAATGAGGGTGCAAAAGGTTATCCACGGAGAAGCCTTTAACGAAGTATGCGAAGCGCTGAACAAGGTATATGATGTGTAGTGGACTGATTGGGACCTGCATGTACTAGCGGTCCTGTGGGCCTATAGGAAAATGTGCAAGAAACTGACAGAGAAGATGCCTCTAAGGCTGGAGTATGAAGTGAATGTTTTAATCCCCATAGAGTATTAAATGCCTAGTCTGCGCATAGCAGCACCGGTAGATATCACGGCTTGCGAAACCTTGGAAGGAGGGATCGCGTAGCTAAACAAAGCGGAATGCTTGGGACCTAAGGAAGAAATCCAACAGTGTGATCTTAGGCTCTAAGAACTTATGCAAGAAAAGGTACGATTAAGGGAGAAAAGCGCTCTGGTGGAAGCAGAAGTCATGAAGTGGGAGGATGAAATAAAACAGGGTGATAAAATAGGGTGCACATGATTACGTTGACAAATTTTGGGACTACCGCTGAGAGTTGATCAACTTGATGCCTTGGATTGGACCGCATATTACTAAAGGGATCACCCATGGTGGCACATTGTAGATGATAAAGTGCGAGACATAGATAGTAAAACCAAAAGGCGGATTTTTTCTAGGAAATGTGATGGATGACCGGTTGGAACCTTATACAGGTGGCATGGCCACCTGACTAGCCATGGGAAGTATAGTCTTAGCACTCTAGGAAGTTGAAAGGAGGCGTGGGACTATAAACAGATGTAGGGGACACAGGAACAGGTGCAGGGGAGCAGTTCTGACACAACTGTCTCAAAACAATGTGTACAAGATATTTAGCAGGCAACAGCTCAATGCACTGCCGACCTTGCAGTTGTTCGAGTAGAGTTGGAGGGTCTCCGTGCAAAGGTCTCTGCACCGATAGAGTGACTCGAGGGTGAGTCACGATGTTTGTGTTGGGGGCATGTTGGGCATGGAATCCCCCTAAGGCATGTTTTGGGGCTTAAAGCCCAAGTTTTGACTAAGTACATTGTAAAGGCTCTGCGATTTGTGGGCGCAGAGTGCAAAGTCATAATAGATACATAGGGTTATTTTCCCTTTGCTTTTGTAATGTAATGTCGATTTGAAAGATATTCCCATGGTCCACGGACCATGGAATCGTATAAATAGAGCAAGGCTCTAAGTGTAGAAGATAGCGAATCGAAGAGAAGGAATAAAAGCATTGAGTCGAAGTGTAAGTCGTGTCTTTGGGTCGTAGAGTAGGAGAAGGCTCTGCATCTGAGTGCACAGAGGGCTAGTAGTCTGTAGCTGAGTGCGCGGACCCCTACAGCTGAGTGCACAGGGTAGGTCGAGTCAGTAACTATGGGAAGAATTAATAAAAGAGAAGGTTTACCATATTTCTATGTATCTTTTCCTATTTTATAAGGCATATGTTTATGCGAAGATAACTAACTGTGATAAAAGGATAAGTAAGATCTTGGGTGTGACTTAAGGAAATAGTGCAGATCACTGCTCCAGCAGTGAGGAAGCCCCCTAGCCCCTGGTTAGGGCTGCGTGAAGGTGAATATATCAGGGTGCGAAGGCCAAGGAAGTATGCGAAGTAACCTGTGTGAAGAAACTCACAGTTGGACCAAATCAACCCCCTCAGGCATCTCAAGGGTGCGGAAACCTAGTTCCATCACCCCCCCCATACTACTTCGGGTGAGACCTTAGTCCGCGCTTCATGGACTATTGCCAAAAGAACCAGTAGTATAGGGATTTGTTTGGATAATTAACTCCGAACCTGGGTCTGGCCCCAACAAGCCAAAAATTGCTTGCCATGAGTGTTTCCATGTCTCCAGGTATCACAGGTGTTCATTTGCCTCTCAACAGCATAGGTAAAATGATTTCCAGGAGAGTAGAGTTGAAGACACCGTTCAGAGCACACTTGGGGATGCAGTCGATCAAGTGTCTATGAGCTTGCCTACTCACGAAGACATCAAGTTGTTCGTAGATAAGGACATCAAGATATGATGGCAACATCATCACAGTGAGCAGCATCATGAACAACAATTGAAGGCAGCATAATGGATGCAACAAATGCAAGAGGAAGGTTGTTGAAAATACGGAGACGGAGCAAAGTTGCAAGCTCAAGCAGATCCATTGGTGATGAAAGAAACTTTGGAGACTCAGGCTATGAGGTGATGGCACGACATGAAGATCGCACGAAGACAGAGAATGGAACAAAGAATGAATTGCATGTGATGAAGAAGCAACTCAAGGAAGAAAATGAGCTGCACAGACAAGCAAATGAGTTGCAGTAGGAACAGGAACAACAGGGCACAACATGCACTCACGGATGAAATTGTGCCTGTATAATTTATAGATCCATCCCAATAGCCGGCACGGAGTAGACATGGTGAGAACTATTTTTGATCGCATGCAAGGGATTCAACATCATGCATTTCATTGTGTGCATGCATGTGATCCAATCCATTCAACACAATCACTAAGGCGAAGGCAAGAAGCAAGTCTAACTGGAGCTGAACATGTAGTTGACAGTTGATGCACATGACCACCAATGCACACTAGAAGATCAACATGGAAACTATGCATCAGTGTGTTGCCAGTTTGATTGCACCAAGAATACCATGCACATGCTAGTAGGTGAGCTGGATGAAGGATCCATACCAATGCACCCAGATGCAATGGATGCAAGAGTTCACTTCAACAAGATGTCACCATGGGGTGCATGCACACCATCACGGACGACCAAGCTTGGCATCAACTCACCACCTTCACCATCACAAGCATGTCAAAGTGTTGGTCTCACCACAATAGACCAAGTGTCAGTGATGTCTTGCATTGCTTGCTCAAGAGTCGATAGTTGGATGTAACAGTCATAGAGAGATGAAAAGTCATGAGGGTAGATGAACTATCACAAAGGGGGATGTCAAGGGTCACCCCACCCTTTGCTATAAATAGAATGTCATAACTCATTGTAAAGGCTTTTGGTCAGCAAAGCTTCTGATAAGACTATCTTGGAGAGAGCTTGAACAATATTGTAATGAGCCTTGGCTTATCCACTACATAGAGCTAGTACATCTCTTTGGAGGAGCAGGCAGATGTGGCTGTAACTTTCCACTATTGGAACTAGCGGTTGGACATGGATGTATTGTATGACTGGAACTTACACTTCTTAATATAACAAGAGATAGCACGTTTCATGCTTATGTTGTATTTTATTCTATGCTATCACATTTATTCTAAATGATATATGTATTTTCTTTCTTACACATGCACGTATAGAATATTCTGTATAGGTATGTATGAATATTTATGAAATGTGTTGTTGGTTTAACCATCACTTTGGACTGCTCGCTAACTTTCCTTCCATGTTGTGATGTATCTTTGCTCATGTGTTCCCTTCCAAGTCGAGTTATATCATAGGTTTCCAAGGGGCACACTCACCTTACCCTTAGTGTGTTAGAACCTCTCATGCACCTTCCTTGTCTTACTACAACTGTCACACCCTTGCTACCAACAGAGTTATCTTACTTTCCTTTGTGTGAAATCGCGGTCAAGGAATTACTGTATGACCCACTGCTAGGACTCCTACACCAAACCATCTAAGATCTAATTGGGACTTCTTACCGGGGTGATGCCCTTACATGTTGCCAGGTCCAGCACTATCAACATTTTGGCGCTATAAGGAGGGCTAGATGACAAGCTGAGCCCGTACATTTGGGTTGAATCTCTTAGCCAATGAATAATACTCAATGCATGCTCCAAAGGTGTTTCTCTCATTCTCCCTTAATCAATTATCAATCAATGATGAGCTTCTCGATCACTTGTCCTTGTTAAAGTTTAACAGTGAGGACAGAACGTCCGTAACCAAGCACATTTTTGATTTTCTTCATTTCTATGAATCTCATGAAATCGATAGTGATGAGCTTATTTGCGTACTCTTCTTCGTCACCCTTGAAGGTCATGCTAATCGGTGGTTTCATACCGTGCCACCTGCTTCCGTCCATTCCCTTCTCACTTTCCTCAAGGAGATCCATCAAGCCTTCGATGAGTGTGACCACCAAGATGTCTATGAAATAATATATCATTTAAGAATGAAGCCTGGCAAATCATTTGAGGACTTTTCTACCCGCTTCCTTCACCTATGTCACGAAATTCCTGAGCAGTTTGTGGACCTTGACTTCATGAGCCAAGAGCTGAAACACTTGGTTCACGTATCCTGAAATGGTGACCTTCCTAATTTCCCTTCTTCCTCAACTCTTGTGGATCATGAGACACCTCATGTCTCAAAGATGGTTCCCCCCACAACAACCGCAAAACTAAGAAGTCTATGCAGCAAGTTCCCCCTTGTAGCGATTGTAAAGATGAGAAATCTGCGTAGCATGTTCTTGATCCATCTACTCAGCTGTCTCCTGCCCCAACAGAGGAAATTCCAGAATGGTTAAGAAAGCCTATGGCGAAAACTCATCCCTCCATTCTGCAAGAGGACATCACTATTCATAATCAAAGTATTGAGTCTAATCTACATCTCTGCCATCCTCCATCATCTACAAGCCATGACTCCTTGCACCATGACTCGCTTGAGTGATCTGATTCACAAGCTAGTTGCATGCACTCTCTTGATCCTCGAGCTACTAGCTCAAGTTGCAGTCATGTGCAAGACAATCTCATGATACAAACAAAGGAGTTGGATGGTGAAGACATAATCAATTGCTCTCAAAACATTGAGCCTCCATTCTTGGTCAACTCTCGATCTGCGAATCTTGGTGAAACATCACGCACAATCAATTCTTTCAATCAACCTCTAGTCTTGGGCTGTCATCACTCCTATGCTTCCGTATATTGTGATGAATGCCCAAGCACATCATATGATATATTGTCATCTCATGTACACTCTAACTCAAATCTAGAATGCGCACTGGTCAAAGCAAACATCTATATCGAAGCTTCCTCTACACCTCACTTGCTTGTGTGTCCTATCATTCATAGCACCTCAACATGCATCAGAGACACTCCACATTCTCTTGCTTCTTCATCTTCTAAGTTATCTCCTCGATCAACACAAGGCAATGAGGTTTTCCATGATTAAAATAGTCTCAACACATAGGACTCTTCCCACTCGTCATCATCTTGTGTGTTGCATGAAGACAACTCGTCAAGTTAGCTTGTTGAAAATTTTGATGAATCCTATGAGAAAAATGGCTGTCATCCTAAGAGAAGTTTAGAAATAAGTAACGAAAACCATCCTCAAGCCATGCATGATTTGGTTCACATCCAAAAATGCAATTTTTTAATTCTGGAAAGTTCCGGGACGTGCCAGGGAGTCGAGGCACTTCAACGTCCGTTGATGGTTATGTCAGGACCTCGCAACTCTAGTAAGCCCATCAAACCAAATCAGTTCTCGTTTCTCAGGCACAATCTGTCTATCTACATGGTTTCACTTGATGTGGATCCCCGTGTAAATAATATTTACTATTCGAGGTATGATATTTCAAAATTTTATATTTTCACGAATGATTGAATCCATGAGTGTGTTACAATGTGTCCGTCTTCATGAACCTATCTTACATCCAATTCAGGTTGGGAGTGTCCATCCCTCATCCAATCATGGGGCAATGAAGTTGATCATCTCAAAGACTATCTCTATCCAGAATTACACTTATCAGATGTTCTCTCTTGTAATCAAATCCTTGGTATTTTTGCAAAATTTTCACGTCAAAACTGCCCACTCATCACACCAGCAATCTCCCTGTGTGATGATAAGTGCACAACCTATCGCGCGAATCAAGTTACTCTCATTTTGCCACACCCCAACTGGTTTCACACATTCATAGTGCTGACATCCTTCCTACATTTCTTTGATAACCATGATGCTTGCGCACTTTTTCACCAGTTGCATGTGGGTGTTCTATCATTCCTAGCACACAACAAACCTGGTTCCCTCATTCTGAGCATTCGCACGATTGTTCAAAAGGTTTCTTTGTTCATGTCAAACTAGGAACCTCGCATCTCGACCAACTGGTTTGATTTCTCTTCTATCTTGGGTAGCTGTCATGAAGTTTATCATTTTCCCAACAATACATCCAATGACAGTCGCTTCATGCACTATGACCTTCACCATGTAACATCTTTCTTCTTAGACTTCTATCAAACAAATGAGGCACTTTGGCCTGCACTAATGGCTATGGTAGGCCCTCACTGTCTTGACATGATTGATGAGAATGACCAGATCTATCTATCTGTATCACATTCCCATTGTGATCCCCTCTCTCGAATTAGGAATCCATCCTCTCAAAGATACGAATCTTTCAAAACAACGATCACGAATTTTATGATCCAATCGCTGAATGGCTGGAACAATCTTACATGGTGAGTCGTGTTGCAGGTAACAAGCTTCAATCCTTCTTCACACTTGCTAAGAAACTTAGTGCAAAATAATACACACTCACAAGAGGACTCCAAGGTTTGTTGAAAAATGGTAGTCACAGAAGAGGTAAGAGACGCTGTGTTGGGTGGTTGTGACACATTCTTCCGCCCACAGGCGAGACCTTCTCTCTCGTGTGCAAGTTTTTCAAGATTTTTCATTTTTTGTTGCACACTATTTTTTATTTGTTTTAATCGCTCATATCTTTGTGACTGCAAGTTTGGTATGCCTACGGTGGTTTCATTGGAAATTTCATTTCACGTAACCTCGACCATTTAATGTAGGAGTAGGAGTAGTGTTTGCTTTTTCGATTATCTTTGCTTTTTGGTTGCATGTTTGCTTGCTTGCTGTTGTTTTCACTTTGTTTTCTTTGCTTACTATTTTTGTTTTCATTTGTTTGGTTTTCTTAATACCTTACTATTTTTATTTATGGAAATAAGTGTTGCCAACTACTACATTTTGGATTTTGAATAGAGTATGTGGCTGAAATTTGAAGAGACTTGTGACACTGCAGCACTTGGCCAGTCTTGTGTCCGTCTTCTCTTTGCTTGGTTGTAACCTTCGGTCGATGAATTCTTGACGGAAAATACGAACCATCTGTAAGGAAAGTTTTGGTCCAACCATGAACCTGTGTCCACACTGGGAAGCCTCATGCTTGTACTCAACCTCTTGCTCTGTGTGTTCAAGCTCATCCAACTAGTAGAAATTAAGGAGAGAAAAACATAAACGAGAAAACCTATGTCAGAGGTCTTACATGCTTCTCTAAACAAACAACCTCTTCTTCTCTCAATAAGTCAAGATCCCTCTTCTGCCCCAAAAACAAATAAGTGCCTATGCACAGTCCTCTTGAAAAATACAAAGGCCAAAGAAGAGAAAGGCTTCATGTGTAGAGAGGTGAAGCATGCAACTTCACTGGGGTACTGAACAAGGTCAATAGCATTGGAGCAATGTGTGTGTTCCTACATGAATCCACTAGGGCACTGTCCAATCTTGCTAGCAGCGGAGCAACACGAGAGATGAAAAATTATACTCTGAAAATTTTCAACTCGTGAGCTAAACTACCCTTCCCGGATTCGAAACACTCTTATCAAGCTGAAATTTTGATTGTGTTTGACTGTGTTGGAAAAAGGTGAACCATGTATGTCAATGGGGTAAGTGGGGAAGCTGAAGAAACCCACACAACGATTCAATACTTACCAAAATACCAAGGCTCTGTGCTAGCAGTGAACCAAAACAAAGAAGTTGGAGTTCTACCAGTGTGTCGAGAAGTGTTGTAGTGGCTAAATCACCCCCCAAAATTTTGCCTTGCACCCAATGTCAGAGCCTCCCTTGAGAGTTTGACTTGATGATTGCACACCCTCGGGTTCACTCCATGAGTTGGTGAGTCTTTTCATCCACCTTGATTGTTCATTTCATCCAAGTTTTTGCATGTTGGTATCAAAGTCATGCTTGTGACCATGCTCTGGTTATGTTCAAAGTCTTAGGTTCATGTGTACTTGTTGTGTTTACTATGAAGGCATCCGTCACACTCACATAAAGAGTCACATTCACTGTCACACAAGCGTCGTCACAGTTGATCAATGATCAATCACAAGTGTTGTGCTTGTCGCTTGCACCTTTTGTCAATCATGTTGAACATGTGTGTCTAGATGGTTTGAGTCGTCTCATCGTCGAGTCATGTGAGTGTGTGTTTGCATGATCACATATGCATATTTCACTCATTCACACACTTAGTAATTTTCCTGAAAGTTATGATGACCAGAATCCCCTCTGACAATCAGTCCATTACCCTACCATCGACTTGATCGACTGTCACCCATAACAACGCAGAAGCACCAAGCAAGTATTTTTAAGTTGCGATGCCTGCAAGAAATTCAGTCAACCTTCATGCTGGCCACCAAGAGAGTTGGACTTGGCAGCCATCCTAGGACTCACTCCCCTCAAAAATTACGCAGAGGATGCTAACGTTTGCCTGCTCTTCTGACTGAGGAAATTTCACAGACAAGCCTGTAGTATACCTAAGGGGGATAGTATGGGGTACAGAGGGAGGTACCCAAGGGAATAATGTAATAATGAGATGGGCCATAGTTAATAAATAAAGTGTTTAACTTGCATCATGTAAGGGACCACAAGTAATTAGAAATAATGTGATAATCCCATTGTATTAGATATATGGTATTGAGAGAACCATGGTAATGACCCGTGGTATTGTATGTGTGAATCTTATATAGAGGCTAGAGACTCTCCATGGAGAGATGTCAAGGATTATTGTATTGGCAAGCATATGGCTTGTGGAGTGTTCTCCTTCCTTAAGGAGTGTTTGTATGGTGTTACCCTACCTCAAGGGTTTGATCAATAAAGAGAAGCATTTCTATATTTTGTGTGTGTAATTCTCTTGAGATTATTTACCACTTGTAATAGATATGACCTACAAATATATGAAAGTAGAAATATACCCAATACTGCAATTAACTCCAAGAGCTAACACAAGAGCCAAAATAGATAAACTTCAGATCTTTATTAATATCAAACCCTTGAGGTAGGGTAACACCATACAATTACTCCTTAAGGAAGGAGAACACTCCACAAGCCATATGCTTTTCCATACAATAATCCTTGAAATCTCTCCATGGGGAGTTTCTAGCCTCTATATAGGCCTCATACATACAGTACCATGGGTCATTACAATGGTTCTCTCAATACCATATATCTAATACAATGGGATTATTACATTATTGCTAACTACTTGTGGTCCCTTACATGATGCAGGTTAACTACTTTATTTATTAACTATGGCCCATCCCATTATTACATTATTCCCTTGGGTACCTCCCTATGTACCCCATACTATCCCCCCTAAGTATACTACAGGGCTAGATAGACAGCCAGGGCCTATCCCTGTCTCCCTTAGAAAATTGTGCAGTTTTCCTAGTCAGTCCTTTCGATAGTCGACCGACTGCTCATCCACAAAATTGCATAGTTTTTATGAGTAGGCCCTCTGCTGCTTAATAAACTCAGAAATTCTGTAGAGATTATTAGTAGGCCGGCCTCCTAGCATCAGTGCAATCTCTCTCGCTAGCAATTCCCAGCAGCAGACTGACAGTTCCCTCCAAGAATTGTGCAGTTTCTGCTGCCAAGCTCCCGGCAACTGACTGCCTGTTCCCCTTGGGATATACGTAGTTTCTGCTACCAGTGACCCAACAACCAATTTCCAATTACCTCTAGGAGTTACGTAGTTTTGGATGACAGGCTCTCGACCAATTCCTCCAAAAACTGCACAATTTCTGCCAGCCAATCCCCCATGCAGTCTGACCTATCCTCCAGAAAATTGAACAAATTTATCTGGCAAGACCCTACTGCCCGCTCGTTCTAGAAAATGCATAGGTTTTGTCTACCTTGCCTTCCTGTAGCCCAAACTATCCCTCCCAAAATTTGTGTAGTCTTTCCTTCTAGCCGAGCCAAACTTCGCAGACAGTCACTGTCGACTTGGATTGCCCATCTTCATCACCGAGTGAATCTTACACAGTTTTCATTAGCAGGGCTTGAAGCCATCATAAAACCTTGCAACCTTGCTGCCTCTCCCAGTCACTTGCATCTGAAATGATCATGTGTCATTGTAGACTAGGATATTTTTGGATTTGATGTCGTCTCGTCATGAGTGACTGTAGGTACATGTACACCAACAAACATAGCGCGACGATGAATGTGATGAACGAAGGGAGCACATGCAAAAGGATAGGTTCACCAAAAGACGAACGAACAATGCATGTGAAGAGATGTGCTTGCGAATGATGATCATGCAAAGATGTGTTCGTGGACGGATGAATGATCAAACATGTAAGATGTGCTCACAGACATACGAACATACGAACATGCAACTTTTGTGAATAGATGAACCTGGAAAGCCTTCCAACATACAAGAAAGGAGCAATGTACCAAAGAAATATCAAGTGAACCATCGACCATCGAAGACTCCGCACACCTTGTCATTCGGAGGTGAAGATGGGACACACCATGAGGACATCCATCACCCAGCAGCACTGCAGCTCGACATGCACTCCAGCAACAACACGAATGTACCAACACTGTCATGTCGAGTCATGTTGCCCACATCTCTATTATGGGCCATGTTGTCAAACAATGTAATGTAACGTGGAAGTCCAAGAGACCCATTTGTTGTACAAAGAGTCATGTAAAGTCGAAAAGTCATGGAAGTCAAATAGTCATGAGGGTAGTCGAATAGCCACAAGGGTCATTTTCACCCTTGGCTATAAATATCCCCTCATTTGTACATGAAAGGACTTTTCACCTCAGCTCCTCCCACATAGCCAAGAGAGTTTTTTATATTTTCTCTTAGGAGTAAGTAGTGGCTCCAATGCCCCTCACACGGGCTTAGGGATGTATGGTGTAACGATGTGTCTTGGAACTTTTTCTTAATTCAGAAGCCTGCTAACAGGCCAACACGTTTTCACACATGTATTGCATTTGTTGTAAGATTAATCTTTAACACTTGTAATGCATGTTGCTTGAACCTGTGTTTAACATTTGAACTTATTCACTTGTTTTAATACACATATGTTAATGAAAATGTGTTGTGTACGCTGTTAAGGCTGTCTCGTTCATGTAGACTACTCTCTCGGACATCAGGTAGACCTTTCACATGGAACTTGCTATCACAACCGTTGTAATCATGCGGACTAATCCACCGAGTGATATACATGCTATCTTCCCTTATGTGTTGTGACTACTGCATCTGTGTGGACTGTTCTGCTAGAAGTTGCGCATGTGCTGCTGTGTTGTGTGTTCCTAGCAGAGTTGGGACTTCTCCCAACCGACATGGGACTCACTCCCACCCTCTCCCTCTTCAATGAAATAACCATTGACACAAGTAACACTTACACTCACTAGGCACGCGAACCTCACTTCTTGGAAGACAAAGTAGATCACTCTCCTATGCTGACAAGTAAGAGTTGAGGAAAACCTTTAAGATAATGGAAACCGGGACATCGTACCAGATGGGACTCCTACACCAAACAATGTGAGGTCTAGTTGGGACTTCATACTGGGGAGATCCCCTGATGTTGGCGGGTCTAGAATCGTCAACATGTTGGCGCTAGAAGGAGGGCTAGATGACAAGTTGAGTCCTCACATATATTTTTAATCTCTACATATCTATCATGACTTATTACTGAGTTGCTCTTCCAAAGTGCATTTCATATGGAAACGACTTCATTATCTCAGAAAAGCTCTCGGATAACTTGTATCATAAAACATATGATGGTGGAGGCCACATAGCCTTGGTTAGGCATGCAGTTGGCGTTGTAGGCTCATGTGAAAGACATGGATTCTTTGAAGAATGCATGAGTCGCCCACTGTTTGTCTACACACTTCGAGGGCACCCAATCCACTGGTGTGTCACGCTACCCGAAAAATATATTCGTTCTCTTTCTCATCTGGTTGTAGAGATAGACCTTGCTTTCAATCATTTTGATCGCAAAGCACTCAACAAAGAAATTCTGAAATTACAAAAAGTACCCGATGAATCTGTTGAATAGTTTCACACATGCTTTTGTAATCTTGCATACCGATTCCTCGAAGATGATATTGATTGGGGATTTATCAATGGGAGATTTGAGTATCTTATTTACATATCTGAAAATCCACAATTCTTGAAATCACTCGAATCCCGGTAATACTTCGGTGATGGAACTGCGCAATCACAAGCAAGCATAGTCGCTGTCACAAGTGACTGTCCGCCTTCCCCTCATCAAACAGCTCCACCACTGCAGAGTGATGTGGGAGATTAGGCACATACCTCTATGGAAATGTCACATCCTCCCACCCCACCCGCTCTTGATATCTATGCAAATTTGGTTTGCAATCCTGTTGGTTGTCATGTAGATTTGTTCCCTTGACCTCCATCCTCACATTCCATTGATCCTCCGGATTGTACTGTCTTGTGTTCTTCCATTCCGAACTCCTCGCCTGTTGTGAATGAGGATCAATTTGTCGAAGAAGTTGGTGTTATGTAGCCAACCTGCGCCATCATTCATGATGAGTGTGTGCAGGAATCTAAAGAAGAAATCGAGGTGAAGGATGAATCCCTTACAACCGCACCTCATCCACTTCATCCTGACATCCCTTGTGATTATGTCACTACTAATTTCCCCTATGAAAACCCATTTCCGGATGTTTCTACTTCCGATCATTCACAAGACACATCGGATGTCAGTCTATCATCACAGTGCAGAGAGGACACATATTCCTCTAGAAATCCATTCAATCTGTCATCTATATTTCTTGAAAACACATAGGGTGAACATATTTGCTTCCCCTCTACCCCTCTGCCCAATTCATCAAATCATGAGGATGCCGACCAACATCCTGAATTTTCTGATCTTGGTTGTCGTGATCTATTCACTTCCTCATCCGATCATGATGTTGATTGAATCGTTGTTAATCTGTCTAAGACATTGGTCTATGATGATCTATTTGTTAACAAAATCGAAACCCCATAGACTATCGAGGCACCTCAGCTTGAGCTGATGGTTATGTCAAGCCCTCACTGTCCTGAGGTTGGTTTCACCTCCAGTCAGGAAATTGTTGAAACACTCAAGGCTTCTCATCACTCTCTGCTTTACATTGAATATAAACCAAACACCCAGATTTTTCTTCCTCCACTCGAACTAAATGATCCCATTACTCATGCGTTGGAGGAATCTTACACAACAAGCACACATGCACAACATAAGTTGTCTACCTTTCTCACGTTTTCTTGCATGTCACAGTCAAGAGAATGCACACACTCAACATCTGTATGCAGTGTAGCACAACACCATGACAACTCCACAGAGTGCATGTCATGCGCTTTCACTCATCTATGTTTTGTGGTTGCTTGTAAACTCAGAGTGTGTTTGTCTTCACTGTTACATCTTTCTTGTTTGCTGGTTCGCATAACTGTCTTGTTCGCGAACCATGCCTTCACCAACATGGGTCAACCAATGCGCTAGTGGCTGCATTGGAAGTATCACTTCATGTGAGATGACTCATGCACCGTTAGCTTAGGAGTAGGAGTAGTGTTTTCTTTCAGTCTGTTTGCTTGCATTCTTGTTTGCTTACATGCTTTGTTGGTTTGTTCCATTTCTTGCTTGTTTGCTTACTTGCTTTTCTTTTGCTTTTGCTTCTACTTTTGCTTTGCTTTGTTGTTTGTTTGCTTGTTTTGTTCGTTGGTTAGTTTCACATGAAACCATGCTGACTCTTGAAACAAGCTGGGTAAAGTACAAGAGGACTTGTACAACTATCAAAATTTGGTTATCTGTTGTCCACTCTCTTATGTAGGAATTTGGTGTCTTCAGTCCATGATACATCAATGGAAAATACGTACTGTTTGAAGTGAACCTTGGTGAAAAAACAATGCTTGCGTGCTCACTAGTATCACCTACTCTAGTTAGTTGTTTTTGGGTTAATCCTTGTCAACTCGATCAAGTGGAGTAAGATGAGGGGGAAAACCTTAACAGGCATGTCAGTGGTATAATAAACTATTTATCTACAGGAACAACCTCTTCGGTTCTATAAAAGTTAGTATCACTCTTCCGCTTCTAAAATGAATAAGAGTTATGCACAATTATGAATATGAAAAATGAAAAAATGAAAAAGTGAAAAAAGTTTGAAAAAATGAAAAATGAATAAGGCGAAAGAAGAGAAAGGATTCCTATGTAGAGAGGTGATGCAAGTAACTCTGCCAAGGTATTGACCAGGCTTGTTGGCAGTGGATCCATGCTTGTGTTCCTATGTGACTCCGCTAGGGTACTGTCCAGGCCTGCTGATAGTGGAGCAACACTAGAGATGAAACTAAGACTCTGACGACTATACTGCTTGTGCACCAATATACCCCTCAACCCTAATCGAAACAACTGTGTTGACTTGGCTTGGAATGTTTTTCAATTGACCAAGAGCATGGCAGATGCTACATATTACAATCAAGCAAGTGTGGAAACCAGGACAAATGAAGAAATGAACAATACTTCTAGAGGTGTTAGACTTGTTTTTCATGAACAAGGTCCATTTAGAGAGCTGGAGTTCTACCAGTGTGTCGCCAAGTGTTGTAGAGGCTACAACCACCCTCCAAAATTTTGTCTTAGCTTCATTTTGGAGCCTCCCTACCAACCTTCATAGCAACATGTATTTCTTCGTCAAGTACACAAGCTCCAGTGAGAGACAGCTTGTTGATCAAACCTTTATGAATTCCCCTCACAGGTTGTTCATCCAAACTTGGTCCAGCAGTAGGCTGAGTAGCTGCTTCAAGAATTTGCACAAATCTGGAGGGAAACCAGCCTTCCCTCCAAAAATTGTGAAATCCTGGCTGGTAGCCTGCTGGGCTCCAGAATTTCACAATTCTGCTGAGCAAGCTTCACCCAGAAAATTGCACAATCCTTCCTAGCTGGGCTGCTAAGCCTAGAATTTTCACAAATCTAGGTAGCAATTAGCATATTTGCCCATAAATTTCGCAAATCTTCTGAGCAACTAGCCCAGCTCCTAGCTAGAAATGTGCATTTTATCCCAACATATTGAGCAGCTAGCCTAGCTCCCAACTAGAAATGTGCATTTTATCCCAGCAGATTGAGAAGCCTCTTGCATGTGTAGCTGAGTTGACAGGTTTCCCCCGGGATCGAGGAAAAAATACTTGCATGCATGGGTTGCTTCTCGCAAGGCAACATGCAAAGGCATCCCTTGTTTCAGGGATCTATTTTTGGCAGTTGGAGGTTACGTGCAAGGATCATTTCAGAAACCTCCCACCAAGTGTCGCTTTCCCTAGATTTGTGGCATGCATGTCATAACCTCGATTTTATCAAAACTCATCAATCGGACACTGTAGAGCTCATTCCTCATGTCAACCTTGCATCTTTGACATCCCACATCACATCTAGGAGCTGCCGGCACATACAAATCAGTTGTTTTGGGGTAAGCCTGCTTTCCATGTCTTGTGTTTCATTTCTGGTGCTTTTTGTGTTTCGCTTCGTATGAACAATGTTTGCTTGATTTTTGTGAGCACTTGCTGTCATTTTGATACCTATTAGCTTGTATAAGCACCATTTATTTTTTCATTAACATCTCACTGCTGTCGCATGCATGAAATTGTTTTTCACGAATGATCGCCGATTCGGCGACTTGCCTCACTTACATGCACGTTGTTCCATTTTTTGAATCTGTCATTCACCATTTGCATGCACAATCATTCACTTATGCTTACACTCAGCATCACCATGCATCCGCATTCACTTTCGCTTTCAGTTTCTCGTTGGCGAGTCTAGGCAGCCTTGGCCTGGAGTTTGCCTCACCAAGACAACATTTTGGAATCCTGAGAGGGAAGGCTTTGCCTTCCTCTCAAGAAATGTGCATTTCTGCCTAGTGACTATCCTCTAGTCTTGCATTGCACAATTTTGAGGGACATTGACTGCTGGCCTAGAAAATTGCATAATGCAGTCACTGAGTCTGTAAACATTGCCACCTGCGATTTTGCATTACACAATTCCAACAGTCAACAACCAGAATGGACTGTGCAATGTGCAGTTCCAACAATCATTCAGCCTCCCAGAAGCCCACACTATGCCTTGCGTAGTCTTGGCAGTCAGTCTCCTAACCTCCTGGTGGAAATTGCGCGACCTTCATGATCAGTCACATAGGTATGTTGCAAGTCAGTTCTCAAGTTCATTTTGGTTTTTGACTGACAGATTGCTTGCCATGAGTGTTTCCATTTCTCCAGGTATTGGAGGTGTTCATTTGCCTCTCAACAACATAGGTACAATGGTTTCTAGGAGAGCAAAGTCGAAGACACTGTTCAGAGCACACTTGGGGATGTAGTCGATCAAGTGTATACGAGCTTGCCTACTCACGAAAACATCAAATTGTTCATAGAAAAGGACATCAAGATATGATGAAAACAACATGAAAATGAGTAGCATCATGAACAACAGCTAAAGGCATCATACCAGATGCAATGAATGCAACAGGAAGGTTGTTGACAACATGGAGGTAGAACAAAGTTGCAAGCTCAAGTAGATCCACTAGTGATGAAAGCAAATTTGGAGACTCAGGCTATGAGGTGGCAACGTGACATGAAGATTGTGTGAAGATAGATAATGGAACAAAGAAGGAGTTGCATGTGCTGAAGCAGCAACTCAAGGAAGAATAGGAGTTGCATAGACAAGCGAATGAGTTGTAGCAAGAACAGGAACAATAGGGGGTGCAACATGCACTCACGAATGAAACTGCGCCCGTACAAGTTATAGATCCATCCAAACAAGTAGCACGGAGCAAACATGGTGAGCAGTGTTGTTGATCACATGCAAGGGATTCAGCATCATGCATGTCATTGTGTGCATGCATGCAATCCAACCCATTCAACACACTCACCAAGGCAAATACAAGAAGCAAGTCCGATTGGGGCTGATCATGTAGTTGAAAGTTGATGCGCATGACCACCAGTGCACACTAGAAGATTAGCACAGACACTATGCATCAGTGTGTTGCTAGTTCGGTTGACCAAGAAGACCATGCACATGCTAGCAGGTGAGTTGGATGAAGGAGCCACACCAATTCATCCAGATGCAACGGAGGCAAGAGTTCGCTTCAGCAAGATGTCATGATGGGCTGCATACACACCATCACGGATGACCAAGCTTGGCATCAACTCACCACCTTCACCATCAAAAGCATGTAAAGGAGTTGGTCTCACCACAATGGACTGAGTGTTGGTGATGTCTTGCATGTCTTGCTCAAGCCATTTTGTCTCACATGGACACATGTGCATTGTAATGTAACGTCTTGTCAAGTGGAAGTTCAAGTGTCAATAGTTGGATATAATAGTCATAGAGTAGATGAAGAGTCATGAGGGTAGATGAACTATCACAAAGGGGAATGTCAAGGGTCACCCCATTCTTTGCTATAAATAGAAGGGGATGAAGGGTCACTTGGGACAGTAACATTGTTTATCTCAATTTTAGAAGCTCTAACACCGAGGTGATTTGGGAGAGGTTTGAAAGATTCTAACTCATGTGGATTTTTAGATATGCGAATAAGATATTGAAATCTCCGAGTTAAAAATTCCCAATCTAATTTATCTTCAGGAAATTCAAAATAGTAATGAAGAAAATGATCATGAAAATCTTGAAGAGATTCATTAGGTGTTTTTTGCAATTTTTCAATTTTATTATTAAGGGCTTTATGATCATAAAGAACAAAAGAATGACATAATTCACCAAAAAAATGTTTGAAAGTGTGTATGGAAGCTGCGTGCAATGTGTGAAACCATTTCTTTGCACAACCTTCGAACATGAAAGCAAACAACCCACATGCAACATCCTCAAACAAAATATTATGCTAGTCCTAGAAACCAAGAAAATCAACTATGTGCCTAAGCAAGGTTATTCCACCCTTGCCATTGAACTTAAATTTAGACAAGTCATTTAAAATTCTCATCGACACTTACAAATTTTTAGAGTTTGAAAAACATTTCAGGGTTATGATTTGGTGAGAATTCATCAAATGTGCGAAGAAATTCAAAACAGACATCAAGGGCTCTACTTGTCATCTAGCCTCCTTCTAGCACCAAAAATGTTGACGGTACTGGACCCACCAACATTCAGGGGATCTCCCATATATGAAGTCCCATCTAGACCTCACACTGTTTGGAGTAGGAGTCCCATTCTTGGGTGGTAATGTAATGCCTTGATCATGGAAATGCACATAGAGAAGTATGATAACTTTGGGTTAGAGAAAGCTTGTGACCCTGCGGATTGTCAAGTGTGATGCATGAAGGTTTCAACAAAAGAAGGGAAAAGGAAGTGAGCCCCTTGGAAGCTTGTAATAGTACAAAACTTTAAATGAACACATGAGCAAAATGAGGTCACAAGCTAAGATGCAGAATAGTCCACAAGATAAAGTGATGAGTTAATCCAACAATACGCATTCAACAAGATTCATACAAATGAAAACAAAATAGTTCCTAAGAATGTGGTAAGTTAAATAACATACATTGCCAATACAACAAGAATAGTCCTATATTAACAACACATGCATGAAAGGGTGTTGGCCCTGATTTTATTACTATAAGTGAAAGTTCCATCCATACATACACCATTGATGGCCACTAGCTCCAATAGTGAAACATTACGGTCAAGAACACCTTCTCCTCCAAAGAAGTATAATTGCTCTATGCTATGGAGAAGCCAAGGCTCTACAAAAACTCCCAAGCTCTTTCTAAGCCTCTGTCTAGCCAAACACCTGGCTCCCAAAAACCCGTTCTATGAGTTATGAAGTTCTACTTAACAAGAAGGGGTGACTCTTCAACTCCCCTTTGTAACTATTGGAATACCCTCATGAATCTTCAAATTCTTCACTAAATGACACATTACATTACATGGTGACTTTTCATATTCCAATATCGACACATGTAATTTCACTTACAACATAATTACAAATAATATTACATTTTCCATTCTTACCCATATAAGGAAAACTAGGGTAGAGACACCCTAACAAGACATAACACTATGATTCTGAAGATTGGGGGAAGTCCAGTTCAACAACCTCCACTTTTTGTTTCTCAATAACATATTGGTTCCAAGCTTGGTACTGTGTGATGGTTTCCCCAAACAACATAAAAATGTCTTTTTGGAAGTGGACTCTAGCCTCCATGGCATTTGGGTACACTATCTTGGAACTTGTGTCCAATGCATTCTGAAGCATGAGTAGCATTGTCTTGACCTCGATAGGACCACCGATGTACTTCTTCATGTTGTGTGCATTCAATTGCAGGTATTCCCTAGTGGCTTCTGGTCTTAGTTGCTCCAAGTACTCATCAATCTCCTGCCGAACTTGGTGTTTAGTCAATTTAGTTTCCTAAATTGCTTTACATAAATTATCAACCGAGGATCGTAAGCTGATGAAGTGTAGTGCACTGTATGTGATATTTAACCCTTCTTAATTCGTTTTTTTTTATTTTTATATTGTTTTGTTTTGGGGGTTTCCTTGATTCCTAATGATGTACAGTCTGAATTATGAGAAACTGAGTCTAAATTTCCTAAAGGTGAACTAATCAAAATCTAAGTTAAAGGAAGGAAAAACAGAGCATCTATCCTATCTAGTCATTTAATCCTATGTAAAAAATTAAAAGGTGAATTTGTAAAGAAAATTGAAATAATTACAAAGAATGAAACTGACTAAAGCACTTTTAGTTGTCAAAGCCTCCAATTTTGAAAGACAACTTTCTTGAGATGGCAAACAAGCAACATATTGTACTTTATAGTTTAAAGAACTAAATCAAATATGCAGAGAGTAACTAATTGATTACAATCCTTGTGTGAAGTGAATGTTTACCCATTTAGTTTAGGAAGGGTATCAGCTTGAAATGGCGACCAAAAACATTTATCCACACAGTGCATTGGCAATCTGAACTAGGAAATAAATAACAGAGGAAACAAACAGTAAGTAAACTAATAAAAATGCATCCTTGTTACTTTTCCACCTTACCTTGTTAAAACAAAACAAGTTTTATTTATGAAATAGATAGGAGAAACAAGACTACATCATCAAATTCTAACATTATGCTACTGAACAGAATTAAAAGGAAACAACTACAAGAAATCAACCTAAACTACAAACACTGCTAAAAGTAAATAATGAAACTGAACTGAATAGTAAACAAAATAACAAAAGAAAAACCTCCTTCAGTGCAAGGGCCCTCTGCAACTGACTGAGTTGAGCTGCTAACTAGCTGAAGATCCTCTTTCAAATGATCACTTGGTCAAACACAACTTCATATTATTAACAGGAAAATAAGTTTCAATATTACAGAGCTATAAGTCTAAGCTTAATAGATGCAAAAATTCAAACTCATTCTCAGTTCTGTACAACTGATATTTAAAGAAACATTCCTAACTGTCTTTTGAGAGAATTTAGCTACAGGTCGTCTCCACGTATTACAATAGATCTGTGTAAACGGTTGATCAGTTATAGGTGACTTTAAGTCAGCAAGATGGTTGCATGAAACTGTTATCACCAGTGGCTGGTTCGAGTTAATGCTACAACAAAACTGTAGGATTTATTAATTAGCCACAAAGAGTGGACACAGAGTCCTATTGCTCCCGGGTTTCCTCATTTGACTCCACCTTTGACTTTCGTCTTGAGCTGGCTTTTTTGTCGATCTGGGCAGGGTGACTAGGATAGGATCCATGTCGTGACCATTCCATAGATGCCCATGTGGCCAGTTTCCTCGCTTGACACCTGTAACCTGTTCAACCATGGAAGTAGCTACAGAACACACAGTTAGCTATAGAATGGGCTACCTTCTGTAGCTAAATTGCAAAAAATTATTTCAAATAGCAAAAACATAAAAGTATAACATGTCAATCATTTAATGTCTTCCTTGAGATGAAATCTATCATTTATCAGTGATGGGGATCTATATTTTATGGAAAAACAAGAGAAAGAAGTGAGAAAAGTTGTCAAGGAGAGAGTAATTCTGAGAGGCAACATACCCCCATTGCAAAATCATTGCATGTCCCCATGCAATTTTGCCAAAACTATGAAATATTCTTTCCTATTGGATCTGCTCAGATACCTCTTCCAGTACAACTAAATTTCTTCTCTTGCTCCTCTTTGAAGTGATTGCCATCCTGGGTTTCTTCATGAGAAGTCTGTATTTAAGGTTGATCACTGTTTTGTTCAAGTTTCTATTCTTCCTCTTCAACTTCCTATTCTTCGTGTACCATAGCCCTAGGTGCAGTATTGTATTGTCATGAATGGCTTTATCCAATTTGCTTTGTTCCTTTAGGGTTTCATTTTCTTTCTTGATATGCCTCTTCAATATCTCCAACTCATAGATTTTGCTGTTTGAGAGAGTCAGTTAGAGGTTCTTGTGGATTGATAGGTTGTTATGGATTGGCTAAGGATCCTGTATCCATTGAGGCACTTTTCTTTTCTAATGATTCTATGTAATCATAAATCTTTTGTTGTACTAGATCTATGCCTAGGGATCCTCTGCTGGGGTTGCCTTCAAAATACTGTCTAGGAGAGTTTTGAGGACTGTATGTAAATGGAAAAATTTCAGGAGATGATATTGGGGTTTCTTCTTCTAGATTTATGAACTCTGTTTCCTTTGATAATATCTTCTTTACCAGACCTCAGAGCCTAGAGCTCCTTCTAAGTTGTAGGGGTTTTATGTTCTCCTCCTTTGTACCCTTTTTCTCCTTTCCTATCTTTTCCTTCCTCTTGATTTGTTTCCTAATCTCTATCAATTTTTTAGAGATTGGTTGTTCATCATCTTGTTGTAATGGAGATTCAGGTGTGTTCTTAGTAATTCCACCAGCTTTCTTTTTTATCTTCTTCTTTTGCTTGATTTTCTCTCTGACCTCTGTTAATTTGTTAGAGATTGGTTCTTCATCATTTTTCTGTGCTGAAGGCTCAGGGTTGTTTTGAATGGTTAGATTAGTATTCTTTCTCCTACTCTTTCTGATACTATCTTTTTCAGGAGATTCTGGTGCCTCTTGGAAATGGTTTTCTATCAGAAAGTTCCGTGATTCACTGTGAATTTTTTTTTATTTTTGAACCATATCTCACCAAGTCTTAGCATTCTATAGCCTCTGCTATGTAAGCTTCTGTTACTGCAAACTTAATGTCTCCAATCTCTACTTTCATACCATCAAATGATCTAGCAAAAGATTTTGTGATCTCCTTGTGATATCCATCAATTTTTTTAATGAATTTGAGCCATCCAATCTTCTACAACATCTCCTTGAGTTGTGGGTACCCTTCCATAAGCTTTTCCCCTACGGGCTCTGCCTTGACAATGAGTTCAATGGTCTTTGTTTTGCAGAATTTGCTAACCTTCAGAATTACTCTCCTGGTCTATGAAATGGACTGTCTGCGAGTATGGTGAAAAAGAACTATGAGTTTGCATGGAATAAGTAGACGGTGAGGGTTTGGAGAGATGTGAATATGTTGGTCACATCGTGGTTGTGACCGTTAGCAGATGGAGTTATTAGAGACCATTTAAGTACAGAGTATGGAGACCATAGCGAAGGTGTGGTATGATGAAATCATTATAGACCGTTGGGTATCAAATGTGGAATATGTGGCGGAGATGTGGTAGTCAAATAAAATGATGACTCGTTAAGGAGACATATGATCATTCATATTATACATGGCTTATGTTTATGACTTGTTGTTTGAAATAAATTTGCATTTTACCTTAGAACTTAACCTTTTGCTTGATAATTCTTTTGGTGTTGATCCGTAGGTACTTTGAGCATGGTTAATATCCAAAACTTTATTCTTCAATTTCCCTACATTCATGATTTATTTGTAAGCTGTACAATTGTGCCAGAGCTGATAAGTAAGTTGTAGCTGCAGAATCAGATTAGTTGTGGAATGGAACCAGCTGCAGAATGTAAAAAGAAGGAAAAGTGAAATATGGCTTATGAAATATGGATGTAAAAATAAAATGGAAATGAGTTATGACAGTGAGATGGAATGAGATGTAAGATAAAATGAGAAATAGGGTGAAATGGAGTAAAACTATAAAAATAAAATGTAAATGAAATATGACAGTGAGATGAAGTGGAACTATAAAATAGAATGAAAACAGAATGAGATGGAATGAGACTATGAAATTGCAGACTCTATACTACAAATAAATGTAGCTTTTTGTCACTACTTATTACAGAAAGGAAAATGGAAAATATAGGATGTCAGAAATCTCTGATTTTCACCTTGTATTTTCTGTATAAGTATGCCAAGCAATGATTGGTTTTCAGCCTTATATATATATATATATATATATATATATATATATATATATATATATATATATATCAGTCATTTCTTGGGAAAAATAAAGACTAAGTTAGTGGAGAAGAAGGATTCTTCTTCACTAGCTTCATTTCAGAGTTATCCTGGAAAATCCTAATGAACTCCTCTCTTGAAACTGGTTTTTGATATATCTTCAACCAATGACCATTCACAAGAAGAGGTATTTTGCTTCCATCTATTGTTCTTATTCTCACCTCTCCATTGTTAAAGACTTCTTCAATCTCATATGGCCCAAGCCAATGAGTTTGAAACTTCCCTTGAAAATCTTTGAACTTTGAATCAAACAACAGTGCCTAATCTCCTACCTGAAATTTCTTTTCCTTAATATATTTATCATGCCATTTAGCCCTCTGCTGTTGGACTATACTTTTTCTTTGGACTACATCTTGCCTGATTTCATCAAGTTCATTGAGTTGCTCCAATCTATGTTTCTGTGCCTCTGATAAATCTAGTCCCAATTGGATTGCCATCTTGAAGGTTTTAATTTGAAACTCTATAAGGAACATGGCTTGTTTCCCATAAACAAGTTCATAGGGTGTATGTCCCGTTGTGTTCCTCCATGTAGTTCTATAGGCCCATAAGGCTTCAGGAAGCCTTTCTGCCTAGTCTCTTCTATGTAGATGCACAATATTAGTGAGAATTCCTTCAATCACCTTATTTGTAGATTCATTTTGACCATTTTCTTGTGGATGATAGGGAGTAGATTTCCTATGTTTGATATTGTAATTTTCCACAAGATCCTTCACCATTTTAGATGTAAATTGAGATCCCTGATCTGTCACAATTTCTCTTCGAACACCAAATTGAGTGAAGATGTCCTCAAAAAGAAAATTAACTACAGATTTTTCATTTGAAAAAGGTAATTCTTTGGCCTCTACCCATTTAGTGACATAACCAGTGCATACCAATATATACTTCTTTTGCTTAGATGAAGGATTAATTGGCCCAACAAAATCTAAGGCCCATTTTTCACAAGGTTCAATGAGTAGCTGAATTTGTAGTGGAATTTCATTTGAAGGAGCAGGTTTCCCTACCCTCTGGCAGCTATCACACCTCCTGACATATTCTTTGGCATCTTAGAAGATGGATGGCCAATAATATCCTAAAGAAAGGATTTTATAGGATGTCCTCTTATCAGCAAAGTGTCCACCACACGGCTCATCATGACATGCCTTAAGAATCTCGGGCATTTCATCTTCCCTAACACATCTTCTGATCATAAGATCTGGGCCTGTTTTATACAATTCATTAGTGATCCATGAGTATCTTGCACTTATCTGAATGATTTTTCTATTTTCTCTAGAAACAAATGTGAAGGCAATTTCCCTGTAACTAAGTAATTAGCAATATCTGCAAACCAAGGAGTTTGAGTAGTCATTGCAAAAAGATATTCATCAGGAAACTTATCTTCAACCGGAGTGTCATCTTTGATATTCTGAATTTTGGACAAGAAATCAACGACTGTGTATTGTTTTCCAGGTCTATCTAGCATAGTAATATTGAATTCTTGCAAGAGTAAAAGCCATCTTGTAACTCTGCCATTAGTAATAGGTTTATTCATTAAATATCTAATTGCAGAGTGATCTGTATGAACAAAGGTTTCATAGTCTGTTATATAATGTCTAAACTTGTTGATTGCATAAACAATAACGAAAAATTCCTTTTCAGTTACAGTATAGTTCAACTCAGTGGGAGTCAAATTCCTACTTGTATAGTAGTTGGCATAGGGAATCAAGTCTTTTTGTCCTAATACAACTCCTAGAGCTATATCTGAAGCATCTATTGAAATGTGAAAAGGTAGTTTCCAATTTGGACTTCTCAAGATGGGTGCTTAAGAAATTTTTGTTTTTAAAGTCTCAAATGCTAATTGGTAGTCAAGATTCCAATTGAATTCACAATCCTTGGTGAGTAATTTGAAGAGTGGGGATGCTATTTTAGTGAAATTTTCTATAAATCATCTATAGTATCCTGTGAATCCTAGAAAACTTTGAACATCCTTTTGGCAATTTGGAATTGATAATTTAGAGATGATTTCAACCTTAGATTTATCAACTTTAATCCCATCTCCTGAAATGTGGTGCCCTAAAACAATACCTTCTGTAAACATCATAAAACATTTTTCATGGCTTAGTGAAAGGTTTTCTTCCTTACATCTTTTAAGAACTCTTTCCAAATTTTCCAAGGATTCTTCAAATGTATTCCCATAGACTGTAAAATCATCCATATATACCTCTACACAATCATGTATTAGATCATAAAAAATTCCTAGTACTGCTCTTTGGAATGTTGTAGGTGCATTACATAACCCAAAAGGAAGTACTCGATAGGCATAAGTTCCCCATGGACAAGTAAATGTGGTTTTATCTTGATCTTCAGGTGCCACCTGAATCTGATTATAACCACTAAAACCATCCAAGAATGAGAAATACTTCTTTCCTGCTAATGTATCTAACACTTGATCTATAAAGGGCAAAGGAAAATGATCTTTAAGGGTATCTTTATTTAATTCTCAATAATTGATGCACACCCTCCATTTACCATTCTTTTTAGGCACAATTACTAAAGGGGAAACCCATTGGCTGTCTGAAATTGGGTAAATGAAGTTTACATTCAGCAGTTTTTGCAGCTCTTCTTTCACAATTTCCCTAAGATTTGGATTCATTCTTCTCTGAGGTTGTCTAATAGGTCTACAATTTTCCTCAATGTAGATGTGATGTATACAAGTCTTAGGACTAATTCCTTTCATGTCAATATATTCCCATGCATATGCAGTAGAATGTTGTTGTAATGTATTGATTAGCTTTTCCTTTTGTAATTTCTCCAAGTTATTGTTTATGTTCAATGTTCTCCCTGGAAAGATTTCAATTGTAGAGCTACCAAATTCTTCCATAGAATAAAGAGACATTTGCCTAGATGACAAATATTCAATATTGGATTTTTCTTGAAATTGATCATGTCCATATTCTGGAGATAATTCAAAATTTTCCATTGTATTCAAGATTTGACTATCTTCACTAATATTTGAAATAGTAAAGAGAGGATTGTCACACAGAATCTGTCAAGGGTGCGGACACGACTGACCTTCCTAGAAGTCTAAGACATTCTAATGACAAACAAGACAAAATGGAGTGATCTTTCTCTAAATACACCTTTTACAACATGAAAACTACAAGTGTTTAGGCTTACCTTATTCCAAAACGCTGTTGTTGAAGTCCGTTCTTGACGATCCGGATGAGCTCCTCCTTCAAGTCAATTCCTGCAACCACAAACAATCAAACAATTACCAAGCACTTGCATTTCATATAATAAAACATATATTCAACATGCAGACCAAGGAACACATGAAATAACTCATTAACACAAGCTATTGAGAAAAATAAACCAGTTTGTATTAATAACGAAACAAAGAAACTCTTACAACCTGGCCTTGGTGTTGTGCAAGTTCCTCCCAGGGTCCATCAAGGGTTTTCCTCTACTTTGACAAAGCTCACCCTCTCCCAAGTAGAATCAAGTGAAGACAATCTCTCCTCACAAAGGCTCTAATGGAAGACCTAAATCCTGCAGCATTTACCCAAAGAAAATGTATAGCTCCAACCTCTTCTCCTTCTGGCTCAATGCCTTTATTTATAGTGCTGTAAAGAGGTTATTCAGGTCCACTATCAATGGGATCATCCCCCTCTATGGGTGGGATAGCTCCCTTATTGATGGGATAAGTTCCCCCTTAATAGAGATACATGAACCAACTGGAGGCGCATCCATTTCATCAAACCGACCTCTAGAATGTTCTAGAAGTAACCACAAGTAACTTTTTTAAGATAAAACTCGCGCATTTTGCCTTTTACAGAGGACGCACCTGTCCCTTAACATACAGAGCGTCCATGGACGCAGATTTTGTGAACATGGTCAGCGTCCCCGCAGGTAAGGCTAGAGAGAACCTGCGACCCCAGAGATAAACATAGTTTTTACAAGACTTTCTCTCTTCTTTGAGTTTGAGATGGATAACAGAGGCATGAGACTTGCCTAAGAGGGTAGCATGACTGTTGATTTGAGCCATACTAACTGTAAGTAGTCAAGGTGACATTTTTTAGTGTAACAGATTGCCCCCTAAAGTGCGAAGCCTGGAATAGAATAGGGTTTTGTAATTCTAGGAAGGGTGAAGCGCTTTATCATTTCAAGGATTGCCTTGTGGATGGCCTGGTTGGAACCTGCAATTTTCAACACAAAATACATGGATAAGATTATATCATCACTGAGGTAGGCATTCCCATACTCAGATTCAAAACTTTAACTAATGGACTAACTATTCTGATACAGGAATGATCTTGCAGTACATCATTTTTATAGACTTTTGTAGACACAGTATGGACGCAGCCATCTGTTTATGATTAGTCTACATAGATAATGAATACAAAACTCCTCGCAGCCTGGATGGTAGAAACTAGATCCAGGGTCTTCACTTCTACTTCCCGAATTGGTACGATTCTAGCCATGTGATTAAATGATTCGATGTCGAACATGTTAGAAACCACTTGATTACCAGTCAATGATGTAAACTGTTAACAAGCGTGAGAGAAACCACCAGTAATGTCAATGGTTCTCAAAGTACCAAGCACAACCCGTGAAATGTGAATAGATGTTTTGATGTCGAACACTTCACGGAATCCTCTGATCGAAAGTCAATGATGTAAACTGACGTCAAAGGCGAGAAACCTGCCATTGATGCATGCAGACTTCAAGGTACTGTCGATTCCTAAGTCATCTTTCTAGATAATGTGTCGATGTCGATAGAAAGCGACCCGTTGCAGGCAAGCCCGCAACACGAAATCATTGTTCAAGTTGAAGAAATGTTGCTGTAAGGACTGACTCAGGGATGGTCAAATGGATGACAAGTATTTTGCAGATGAAAGTTTTTGCTTGCAGACCTCTTGAACACATAACGACACAACAGATGGCTTGGTGACGAATAACTCAAAGTTAACCCCTGGAACCCGGTTAAAGACTTTCAAAGTGATTTGGTCAACTGTGAGGTAAAAGATTTCCCAACCCAGGTGAATGAAAAGTGTCGTGTTCAAGAGTGGTAATAAAGTTTCTTCTGAGACAAAAGGTGACAAACAGGTTCATTCTTCTCTCTTTTCCCCCACCATTTCTGGCAAGTACCTCTTTATTTTTAACAAGCTTGAGGAGGATAACATATGCTTGATTATAAGCTCATCCTTCGGACGAGTCCAACCTAGTTTAAATTCGAACCCTAGGAAGGAGTGGTTCGTTCCTGTTTGTAATTGAACAGGTCCTCTACTGTAAAAGTTTAACGAGCCCAGTATAGGAGAAACTCGGCGTTTTTCAATTTTAGAGAGTCTGAAAAAACTAAAGGAGACTCCACGTTGAACTTTTTCGTATATTTGTGTCCCTCAAGCCCGAAAAAGTATAAAATAATACCTGGGGGAACCGCTTGATCTTGCGACCAAGGAGTACTTTCATAATAGTGTCGTTAACCTGAAAAGTAAAAAGCGATCAAGGACACGTCGTTTTATTTCCTTATCGAGTTTGAAACGACAAAAACCCGGCAATCTTTTCCTGATTTTGCGGTCAGAAAAGAGCTAAAAGGGGACCGTCTTTTAATTCCGTTTTAACGAGTGAAAAAGAAACACTCGGCGATCTTTTCATGTTTTAGGAGTCAGAAAAGGGCTTAAAAGATGACTCTGAAATTTTGTTTGTGAAAAATTACAATTTCCCTCGAAATCCCTTTGTCCTGCACAAAAGCGACACATTACTCATACCTGTTTAAAATAGGCAAAAATACATTCAAAAACATCTTTTCATGGTAAAAAATGAACTAATTCATCCAAAAAACCTATAAAAAGACCTTTTACCATGTCATTTTTACCGTTTCACTGTTGAGGTTGAAAAAGGAGCTTTTGACAAGAAACTTCCCGTGGTCGCTGCGGAAAATCTGACCGTCGGAATCGAACGCCGTCTCATCCAGGTATTTTACACATCCTACTCTGCATTTCTATCCGTTTAGAATCAATTTTTAGGTTTTAGTTTCATTTTTTGGGGGGTTTTGGTTTTGGAATGCGCCTCTCGGCGGACGCAGGTGCCCTTCGGGTGACCTGCGTCCCCCGACTTTTTCTCATACGGGAAAACGGTCGGAAGACGCAGCCCGCCTTCAGGCCAGCTGCGTCCGGGCGCCCTGTGCTACAAAGCCGGGGTGCGTCCTCCGAGAAACGCGCATTTCAAAACCCCAACTCTCTCAAAAAACCACCAAAAATTCCCAAATTAATTTCTAATTGCTATTTTTGATATGCAGGGCATTAATCATGTTAGACTGGAGAGAAAGAGAGCATGTAGAGGAAGATGAAGCTGCAATAAATCATCAACCTTCCCTGGATGCCCTAAGAGCATGCGGATTATACAAATATTGGACCATACCGGGCATGAGGGGCCAGGTAAGATTCTTGGAATGGCTGGTTGAGCGATGGAACGTACAAGAACAATGCTTTTACATAGGAGGGCACCAGCTCGAGATAGAGCCCTCGGATGTATACTTTCTCACTGGCTTGCCAAACAGAGGTGAGCAACTCAGTCTTGCGGGGACTAGGCCGGGTGGCCAATCCCTTGATAGTCTCCGCGAGAATTGGTGCACACCTGGGGCTCACCATTCAAAAGGCATAGAGATAAAACACATCACTCTGCCGGAACTCAAAGTCATAGCGTTCACGGTTACCAGAATTTGCGGCGCGGCCGCTTTACACATTGCTTCCGGATCCCAAATGCGGATGGCAATTGACTGTTACCAAGGCACCATTTTCAACTGGTGTGAAGCTGTGTCGGCTCATATGAAGAGCCAACTGACCAAGGCAAAGAACGGACGACTAAAGACTTTTGGATATGGGCCTATAGTCGTGAGCTTTGCCTTGGAGAGAATTCCAATGCTGATCCCTCAGCAACTCACTGTTGATATCTTGGGTCCCCAGCAGCCAAAGCTGATACGATGGGTTGCGGTGATGGCCCGGCATCCTGACGAGGGCGCGACAGTAGTTCGATTCTCAGATAGTTATTTTGACTGGTTAGAGGGCCAGCTTTTTGTGATACAGGACTTTCCGTATGCCGGAATGGATTTCAGAGGTGATCCGGACATGGTTCTTCCACAGGGAGAACAATGGGACGACAGAGGTACTTTTTATTTTCACAAGTTTTCTAGTTATGTATTTTTTGTATTTTTTTATATATATCGTCTCAAAACTAATAGTAAACTTTTTCAAAATGCAGATGTTGGTCCACAGCGTCCAGCCAACCTCCGGCCTTATGATAGACTACATCCAGCTGCACCGGTACCGGCCCCACAGGATGCGACAGCAGAAGTACTAGCTGAGTTGGAGCATGATCTAGAGCGTCTCACGGCAGATATACCTGAGACTACTATGGACGACATTCCTATCAGGCTTCAGCGCTTCGTAGTCGCGGTCCCTGGACCGTTTAGGAGATTTTTGCGTAAGGTAGCCCGCGCAGTGGTGTCGTACAGAGAGCACCACCAGTGATTGACTAGTCACTTTTGTAGTCACATGTGACATTTTTGACTTTTTGTACTATCATTTTGCCGATCATAAGGTGTTTTAAACCTATGATCGAAGACGATGTATATATTTTTTGACACACTTCTATCTATATATATCACTATTACCGGCTTATCTTGTTTAACATATGTGATGAAATGTTTTTAAATTTACTTGCATGATTATCGTAAATGTCTGTCCAACATTCGAGAAGCAATTGCATCTGCTAATGTATTCAAAGACCTTGGAATATGTTGATATTCAATGTAATCAAATTCACGTTCCAAGAGACGCACTCTCAAAAACAACCTTAATAACACAGGATTTCTAATGGCATAAACTCTATTAAGCTGTAATACAACAAGTTCAGAATCTAACCTCACTATCAAACGTCGAATTCCAAATGAAATAGATTCGGATAATAATTCAACCACTGCACTGTATTCTGCAATGTTATTCGTTGTTTGACCGAGGCTTACCCCATGCATAGAAACTAACTCGTCAGAGGGCGAATAGATAACCCAAGCTGCGGAAGAGATATTCCGTGTACTACGACAAGCACCATCAGCAAATCCAATGTATGTTTGGAGAGGCGTCGACATCTACAATATCAAGAGTAAAACCAAGATAAGCCAGAATAATGACGAAAAACCACACTTGCTAAGCTAAGCACACTGACTAAACTAACACACTTGCTAGCTAGAAAGAAAATCTAACCTATCTAAAAATTTCTCCATACCCATCATTTTAAGCATAATACCTCTTTAGGTAAAGTCCATTTCTGGGTTTACCCAAAGAGTCCCCATCAAAATCAACTAACTCATAAGCCCCTTTTGCTAGCTTTCGCTTTACAATGTAGGGCCCATGCCACATGGGAACGAATTTTCCGGCACCTAGCTTATCGTTAGCTTGATCATATAATAGTACTAGGTCTCCTTCCGAAAAACTTCGAGGGGTTACATTTTTATCGTACTGAGCTTTCATTCGTTTCGCGTGAGTCTCGATAGCTAAAGTAGCGTCACGTCGAGTCTCATCTAATTTAGCCAAGTATAATAACCGTTTCTCCTCTTCGGAAGTAGCTGGAAGTAATTCGACAGCCATTTGAAGTGATGGGATTTCGCATTCAATAGGTAACACAGCTTCTAAGCCATAAACTAGCTGGAAAGGGGTGAAACCTGTTGAATTTTTCACTGAAGTTCGATATGCCCATAGCGCCGAAAATAACATGTTATGCCAATTCGTTCGATGGATACCAATGATCCGTCGAATCATGATGACTAGAACTTTGTTGATTGACTCAACCAAACCGTTGGCTTGCGGATAATAAGGAGTAGAGCTATCGTGGCGCAAACCAAGCTGGCTTGTAAGCTCAGTCATCATGACGTTTCGAAAATGGCTCCCATGGTCAGTAATGATTGCTTGTGGGACACCAAACCTAGTTATGATATGATTGAATACGAAAACTGCAGCTGTCTTGCCGCTTGCGTCGAATGTAGGCATCGCCTCGGCCCATTTTGTAAAATAATCAACCGCGAGGATGATATACGCATGCCCCCCGGCCGAGTGAGGGTTACAAGTAATAAAGTCAATGCCCCATTTGGCGAATGGACCAGCGGCAATTATAGGGTGGAGAGGAGCAGGTGGAGCGCGCATCTTTCGATCAAACACTTGACAGTTGTGGCATGTTCTGACAGCAAGGATACAATCTTTAAACATAGACGGCCAGAAATAGCCAGCGCGCAACACCTTCTGAGCTGTGGCATACCCAGACATATGACCGCCACATGCTCCAGAGTGACAATCATTCAAAACTCTCTCAGCCTCTTCGTGAGTTAAACAACGTCGAAAAACTAAGTCTGCCCCCCGGCGATAAAGTGTATCTCCAATAATTCTGTATTGCTGGGATCGAAACCGAATTTTTCGACGGTCTTCCTTGGAAGCTTCAGGCCGAAAGGTTTGGGTTTGGAGATAGATGATTATATCCCCATACCACGGATCTAAAGTGCTAATAAGAAACAAAGATTCGTCCGCAATGGACTCCTCTGCCACAGTCTCTGTGTCAGCACTCGGGAAATCACACATCAATTCCGCAAAAACTAAAGATTTCTTAGACTTGGACTTCTCGAACTCCAAGTCGAACTCTTGCAGGATAACAATCCATTTAGAGTACTTGCCCCCTAGCAGTTGTTTTGTCAAAATATAAATCATAGGGTTGCAATCCGAAATAACTGTAGTCTTGCGGAGAAGAATGTAGTGACGAAAACGCTGGACAGCTTGAACGGCTGCCAGGGCCAATTTCTCCACATGCGAATATTTTAACTCAGTGGGATTTAAGGTTCTACTAAGATAATATATCACATGCTCTGCTTTGAATTCATCTTCTTGAACTAACACCATTCCAATGGTGGAATGCGAAGCTGCGAGGTATAAGAAGTAGTCCTGGTTGTAGTTGGGAGGATGCAATAACGGTGCATGGGTCAACGCGTGTTTTAGTGCATCAAAAGATTGTTGGGCAATCTCGTCCCAAAAGAATTGTGCGTTCTGTTTCAACAACCGTGTAAAACCTTTAGTGACCTCGGCGTAGTTTGGGATGAATCGGCGTAAAAAGTTCGCTTTCCCTTGCAAACTTTGGAGTTGGCGCAAACTCGAAGGAGGAGGCAATTTGATGATAGCCTCGACTTTCGAGGGATCGACGCGAATGCCGGCTTTTGAAACAACAAATCCCAGCAATCGACCTGTTTCTATACAGAAAACACACTTGTGGGGATTCAACCGAATTCGATAATGCCTACACCTCATAAAGATTGCTCGTAGGTGGACAAGGTGATCAGCTCGTTGTAAAGAATGAGCAGGCAAATCATCGAGATAGGGTTGCACAATGTGCTTGATGTCATGAAATGCATAAGACATCGCCCGTTGAAAAGTGGCCCCGGCATTCTTAAGTCCAAAAGGTAATTTGCAATAAGCAAATGTCCCCCATGGACAAATGAATGCCGTTTTTGGTTGATCGGCAGGTAGAATATTGATTTGATTATAGCCTGAGAAACCATCCATGAAGGAAAACATCTCACTTCCGGCACAATCATCAATAATTTGATCGATATAAGGCGTAGGATAGTTGTCTTTTGGACAAGCTCGATTGATATCCCTATAGTCGATACAGATTCTTATTGTTCCTTGTTTTTTATTGACGGGAACAATATTCGATACCCAATCCGTTAACGGGATCGGATAAATGAAACCTGCTTTCAACAGCTTTTCGACTTCTGCTTTAATCGCAGCCGCTTTTCGAGGGTGAATCTGACGCAACCGTTGCCGAATGGGTTTAGCATCCGGGTAGGTTTTGATTTCATGAACAACAATGGCAGGATCAATTCCCGGCATTTCCTCGTAAGACCAGGCAAACACGTCGCGGAATTCTTGGAATAGGGCCTTGTAAGTTTGGATTTCTTCTTCAGTACATGCGGCACCTATATGAATGTTCTCCTCGATTCCGGGCTTCACTGAAATATCAATGGGAATAGTACGAGAAATATTCCCTAAATTCAGCTCTGAATCAGAATGTTTCGTTGGATCCTGAGCGTCTTTGACATATTCAGCGGTAAAGATAGATGAAAAATCATTTTCAAATGCATCATCCTTAGGTAAAAACGAAGATCTGTGATGGAGATCTTCCCATGGTAGATCATCTACACTTAGGATTTCGCGAAGTTGTTCGTCAGATGACACTTCTTCGGGAAACGTTATCCGTTCTAAGGGTGAGGTGAAAAGTGACTCTTCACTGACCACATTCATTTGGTCGGTTGAATGAAAGTCGGTAAAAGACATAAGAGCTTCATAAGCAATCTCATACGGACTCAACGGCATAACATCACCGAGTGAGTCTAGCTCAGAGTCAGAGGGAACATACCAAGGATCATCATAAATAATGTTTTCTGACGTGATCATATGAATTGTTGCAAACGAAGGGTCTGCATTGAGTGGAGGGAGAGGAAAAGTTCCCAGTAAACCGGAATCCTTAACTAAACCTACACCAATGTCCCTATAAGGGATTGTCGTTTTACCAACATGCTGGATAGTTTCTAAAGAGGTTGGGTCGGATGAAAAGTATGTCAGCTGATCAATAGTCACGATCTTACCGTTATGTGGAAACTTAATGACTCTGAAGACCGATGAAACGACCGCTGTCATAGCATATGACCAACTTCGACCCAAAAGAAGGTTGTAGTCTAGAGGGGCATCAACCACTTCCACATCCAGACTAACGGTTTTACCTTCGACCCCTATAGGCAATTCTTGTAGAATACCAAACGGACGGAACCCACGGCCATCAAAGGCCTTAAGGATGGTGGGGGATTGGTTCAACGAAGGAGAACCAAGCGATCTCCAACATTGAATCGACATAATACACGTAGAAGCTCCCTCATCAATCACAGTCCGATGAATAGGCCTGTTTTTGACTATCACTGGAATTTGGAAAGCCATTTGATGGGGGAGACGCGGTGTACTACTTTCTAGATCAAAGATCATTAGGTTCGGGTCCTGAACATCGACAGCTCCAATAGCCGACAAAAGCAATTTTCGTTGCGCTGGACATGATTGCAGCACTTCGAGTGCCGACATTGCTGAAGGTGAAACAGCTAAGTCTTCAACAATGTTGTAATTCTGGGCTGCTCTCGCATGTGGATTGAAAGCAGACCTTCGAAGTACACCCTTGGCGGGCGGCTTAATCACTAAGTCTGGGTTAGGTTTTTCGATCTGTAGTGGATCGGAACCAGGAGCTGAGGTTGATGGGTTAGAGTGAGAAGATTCTGCTTCCTTACCATCAACAGGAGCCTTACTACCATAATCTTGCGATCGAGTCGCAATCCTGACATGAGACATCATCAAAATGGGTTCTTCACTGGCATTCGAAGAAGAACCTATCATCTTATTCTCCTGCTCTGGAAATGGATTTTTTAACACAGCAGGAGTGGGAGAACCTTTGACTATTTTCACTACCTCGGCCCGATGAGGGCAGTCTCTCGTAAAATGATCTTCTTCACAAATAAGACAAGGATATCGAGGTTTGCGCTTTTCGTCATTGGTTTCCGACTTTTCCGTTTTCTCCTTTGGAGCCTTGTCTGCTTTAGCCTTCTTCTTTCCTTTCTTCTTTCCACCGTTTTTGGATTTGGCCGTAGATGACTCTACAGCGTGAATGTCGGCGGTAAGTTCAGGAGGAGAAGACTCTCCTGTCGGAGAATCAGGCAAAGTGATAATTGGAGTATTGGAGGCCTTGGAAGACTTCTTCTTACTCTTCGTAGTCACGATACCGATCATACCATCAGCGGCATGAGATCCCGAAGGAGCAGCAGCGATTTGGTTTGACTTTGGAAGATCCGGAATTTTCTCGTGTAACGTACCCGACTGAGTGTAAACTAAGTCAAGGTATTGTGCCTGAGCAATGACTTGCTCCTCAGTAACTACTCCGGCCTTAGCTACATCTTCAGTAATTCTTGGTAATAATGATTTGACAAACCATTCAGCTAAGATTTGGTCCGGGATAAAAACTTTCACTAATCTCCTTCGACGTCTCCACTCATGGATGTGATCAGAAATGTACGTGGATGTCGATTGTTTTAGCGAAGTTAATAATTCTGTACCATTATCGTATCTGACTGGTAACTGAAAATGAGTTAAGAACGAGGTAGCTAACTGGCTAAAGTTGTAAAAAGAGGCCCGTGGTAACTCAATGTACCACTTGGCTGCGAGACCAATGAGTGTACGCTGGAAAAGACGTAAGCGGATGGAATCATCTGAGATGGAATTTGATGCACACCAGAGGTGGTAAGTCATCACGTGATTAGACGGATCCTCTCCAGACTTACCTTCGAACTTGGGTATATCGCTGGGCAACTTATTTGGCATTGGCGGCCAGAACGGAAGATATTGAATTGGATCGTTCGTTAGGCGCGTCAAGTCGGGTAAATCTAAAGTCGCAATAAACGGTAACTGCCGGTTAGGATCTCTAAAACTCTGAGTCACAATACCAGCCCCAGGAGGAGGATATCCAGGATAACTAGGAACAGGAGTCGCATTTGGGATATTATATCCTCCTGGAAAACCAGGATTAACCGGACCGTACTGGGGTTGCTGAGGTTGTTGATAAGTGTACCCAGGATACGGTTGATACTGGTAAACCGGTTGTTGGGCAGCTTGCCCAGGTTGATACTGTCCCTGGTACGGAGGTTGAACAAATTGAGGTTGAGTAGTAACAACCGTACTTGTACCAGGTTGGCCTGCAGGCATCTGGACTGTGGTTTGAACCGTGGGTCCAGACAACGGTACAGATGTCTGAGGAGTGGTTACAGGGACAGTAGAAACCGGAGCTGCCGATACTCCAGAAGTAAGCATGGTAGATGAAGCGGTAGTTGCTGCAGCCGTGTGAGGTGGAGTACCAGGTGCAATTGGCGGCTGAGTAACTACAGAAGTTACAGGGGTCTGAACACTTGACTGGACAGGTTGCGGTTGCTGGGGTGGACCAGGAACTGCAGGTTGTCCTGCTTGAGGTACCGACTGTATACTTGGTTGCGACATCTGTTGACCCTGTGACGGATCCCATGTTAACATTCCAGGGTATTGACTCGTAACAGGTTGAGGATACTGAGATCCATAGCCGTATTGAGGATAGGGTTGATAACTGTAAGGTGCAGTCCCATATGATTGCCCTTGAGGTGGTTGATAACCTTGACCAGGGTATTGACCCGTAGGTTGATAACCTTGAGGTAAATACGAATACTGGGGTTGACCTTGACCTTGAGGTTGGTATCCTTGAGGTTGATACCCTTGGGGTTGATACCCTTGGGGTTGCCATCCTTGAGGTTGCCATCCTTGAGGTTGATACTGATACTGAGGTTGACTTTGGGGTACATATTGAGGCTGGGGTTGATACCCTTGAGGTTGCCCCCCAGTCACGAATGAAGTACCTTGAGGTTGCCCCCCAGGCATTAACGAAGGTTGCCCCCCAGGCGGTAATTGGCCACCTTGAGGTTGGTTAATGGGAGTTGAACCTGACATCATATAAACTTCACCTATACTCAATGGTACATTACCACTGTTTCCAACTAATAACCCATGATCAACAGGTTGAGGAGATGCTCCCGCAAAGGTACCAGAAAGTGATTGATACCCAGTAGGAACAGAAGGACCGCCATGTAAAAATGATTCAGGACTTTGTGAAAACACAGATGACTGACCAGACATATTTACAGGAGAATGAATTCCTCTAGGTGGAACCGGAGTACGAGGTGTAGAAAAACCTACTGAGTTGTCTAAAAAATTGGTTAATGCAAGGTACCAAGATTCACTTCTAGGAGGACTGTAAAAGATGGATTCACGCTCCCTTAGATCAAGGGTAATTAGATCTTCAGAATCAGAAACGCCTATTTCTTCCTCTGGAACAAGTTCTTCTATAGCAATTAATCCAACAGGAAGATTTTCGGTGATAATTCTTTCTATTCTTGGTGAATCAGGAACACTAGGAGTTGGAGTAACAGGTTCTGAAATTTCAGGTTCTTCGCCTGTTTCACTGGCAGATGAAAAACTACCAGCAAGCTCGGAAACTGTAACAGCTTCGGGATTGTAACCTGTTTCTAAACTTTGGTAATCTGGATGGACTACCAAGGAAGATTCTCCTTCTTCAGGTGATCCTACTCTACTGCCACTAGGAGGAGTTACAAGGACCTTTAACCCTTCTAAATTACCTGGGTCGTCTCGAGGAGGAGATCCCCTAAGTCTACGGGATCTTCTCAACAATTCGGCCACAGAAACAACTTCAGGAGACTGGCCCGCAATTCGACGGGACCTTCTCGGTAATTCCGCCACAATTAAAGATTTTAACTACAACACACGAAAACAAAGTAAAAAATTTCAAATCAAACCACCTAAAGTCTTCTAAAGAAGCAAACAAATTTGAAGCACACGCCTAAATAATCTAGAGCGTCAAACCACACACAAACAGTAGTCTTCCGGACCAAAAGCGCTAGTTGGTGATTAGGCCCAACCTCGCAGGATTCAGTACAGAAATGGTGGGTGGAACAGTTACCCCGGCAACCTGCTTAATGAATAGACTGGACCAAGTTCCTCCACTTTAACCGTCTCGAAGTGAAGCGAACCCCCCAGAAAATCCAAGTGAGTATAACCGACGTCTGCTCCAGGTACAGTGGGACCTTCCCTCCACCGTCACCTTGGGTAGAATCCTAGATATTATGGCCACTAAGGTTACCAATCACAACAATTACACCTGGGGGAACAGTCTAAACTCCGACAGCACGCAAGGGCAGAGTAGCAAGCTCCAATCCCCTTACCGGCTCCTTGACAACAATCCAAGGTTTACCGATAAGTGACCCCTGGCTCCTCGACAATGGTTAATCCGAGGTTTACCGTTTGTAATACGTACTGCCTGGCGTCGTTCCCAACGAGGGAGGAATGATCCCCTCACTGGTTCGGACACGAGCTCGTGCTTCTCCTTTAAGAGGAGCTTTCCCAGAATGTAACTGAAACAATTGGATTTGTTCTACTCAAGATAGACTATCTGTTTGGTTTTGTAGTCTTGGAGAGTTAAGTACTCACCTACTCCAAGACCCTAGCCTAAGCTATGTTGGTGCTTCAGAGCCCTAGAAAAATAAAGATTACTAGATTGATTTTAATTTAAGCGTTACTTTTAAGGTTGTTTCTTAAGTCAAAAGGTGATGGAAGTGAAACCAGTGGTGTGTTGACTCGACTCGAAACCACTACAAAATGCACCTAGAATGATTTATCCACTACTTTACTTTTTCGATGAATTGCTTAACTAAAAAGTTGAGAGAATGCAATCTTTATAAAAGCAACTTCTTAATTGAAGACAATCAAAGAAACAATTCGTTTTTCTTTTCCAAGCATAAAAACATAACTTCTCTTTACATGCACGAAAAAACTCTTTTCTTCTTTTGAAAACAAAAAGCTACTTGAAACAAGACTTTTTAAGAAGATGTTTTTGTATTTTTCTTTTAATAAAGCAAGTAAATCTAATGTAACCAAAAATCAATCTTAACAACTCTTAAAATCTATGAAAATGCACTCATAAGCAAACTAAAGGCAAATTTACTCTAAGCAATCTTAACGAGGCCAAAACTAACAATGATTATTTCTAAGGTGTTTTACTTGATCACAATCAAATCAAGGACTAGCTTATTGCAGAATCAAAAACTAGCCAAAACAAAACTCTAATCTTTTTGTTCTTTTTGTAAAATGGAAATCAATACTTTATAAACAAGTAATTCGAAATTTGACCCAAAACAACTCAAATGGCAAGTTGCTCACAAAAGGAGACTTTACGACAGGCCCGACTTCTAAGAAGGTTGACTAACCAGAGAGATCTAAGGCTGGACAACTTTCTACTATCAAAGTCACTACAAAGCCTTTCCAAAAATCAAACCCTAGGTCTAAACTTCGTTGAAAACCACTAAAACACTCAAAGCTCACAAAACAAGTTCAGGTGAAAATTCTTGACAGGGTACTAAAGGATCTGGGCAGAAAACACTAAGGAAAAACAAAATCTAAAAGTAATTTAAAGCAAAAATGGAATTTTCTTAAGTTTTACAGGAAGACGCAGGCAACCCGTTGTCACAGGTGCGGCCCCGCTCTGTGCAGACGGCAACAGCGCGTCCAAAGACGCACTGTGCAGTACTAAGAGGGTGCGTCCTTCTGGAAAAATGAAGAAAAACCAAATCTAACTAAATCTAAAGCTAAGCCACCCAAATACTAATTCTCACAGTCAAAAACCAGAAAATAAAAATGATTTTCTCAAAGCAAAGTTCATATAAAGGAAAAGACTCTCTCATTAATGGATTCCCCAGTGGAGTCGCCAATTTGTCACACGGAATCTGTCAAGGGTGCGGACACGACTGACCTTCCTAGAAGTCTAAGACATTCTAATGACAAACAAGACAAAATGGAGTGATCTTTCTCTAAATACACCTTTTACAACATGAAAACTACAAGTGTTTAGGCTTACCTTATTCCAAAACGCTGTTGTTGAAGTCCGTTCTTGACGATCCGGATGAGCTCCTCCTTCAAGTCAATTCCTGCAACCACAAACAATCAAACAATTACCAAGCACTTGCATTTCATATAATAAAACATATATTCAACATGCAGACCAAGGAACACATGAAATAACTCATTAACACAAGCTATTGAGAAAAATAAACCAGTTTGTATTAATAACGAAACAAAGAAACTCTTACAACCTGGCCTTGGTGTTGTGCAAGTTCCTCCCAGGGTCCATCAAGGGTTTTCCTCTACTTTGACAAAGCTCACCCTCTCCCAAGTAGAATCAAGTGAAGACAATCTCTCCTCACAAAGGCTCTAATGGAAGACCTAAATCCTGCAGCATTTACCCAAAGAAAATGTATAGCTTCAACCTCTTCTCCTTCTGGCTCAATGCCTTTATTTATAGTGCTGTAAAGAGGTTATTCAGGTCCACTATCAATGGGATCATCCCCCTCTATGGGTGGGATAGCTCCCTTATTGATGGGATAAGTTCCCCCTTAATAGAGATACATGAACCAACTGGAGGCGCATCCAAATCATCAAACCGACCTCTAGAAAGTTCTAGAAGTAACCACAAGTAACTTTTTTAAGATGAAACTCGCGCATTTTGCCTTTTACAGAAGGACGCACCTGTCCCTTAACATACAGAGCGTCCAAGGACGCACCTTTTGTGAACATGGTCAGCGTCCCCGCAGGTAAGGCTAGAGAGAACCTGCGACCCCAGAGATAAACATAGTTTTTACAATACTTTCTCTCTTCTTTGAGTTTGAGATGGATAACAGAGGCATGAGACTTGCCTAAGAGGGTAGCATGACTGTTGATTTGAGCCATACTAACTGTAAGTAGTCAAGGTGACATTTTTTAGTGTAACAAGGATGAATGTCATTTTCATCATCAATCCATTCTTTGTCATCTATTTCTATGATTGTTCTTGCTGGAAGATATAGAGTGAATTTCTTTGTTGAATTCCCATCAAAAATATACATATCACTAGATCTACAGCTAATGAAAGCGTTAGCTGTGGCTAGCCAAGGTCTTCCTAATATGAGTGGATGTCCTCCTAGATTGTTCTTGGGGGTTAAGATCATAAAATCAACAGGAAATTCCTAAGAATCTAAGGATACAGAAATATATTTTAACACTCCATCTAGTTTGATTATAGATTTGTCCGCTAATTGTAGTAATGTAGGTGTGTAGAGAAGATTAGGAAGTTTGAGTTGTTCCATGGTTTGTTTGCTCATGATGTTTATTGCTACCCCTAAATCAATAAATGTATTTGGAAAATCAACTCCATTGATATGTGTTTTCACATTTGGACTTCATGGATCTACATATTTTTGTATGGCAATTTTTCCCATCATTATATCTGCTATTTTTCCTACCAGGTGAATTCTTTCTGTTTATTTTGCTTTTCTTCCTGGTTTCTTTATGCTCAACTCCTTTATTGTTTTAGCTAGGATTGGAATCTCCTTAATGGCTTGTAACAAAGGAATTTTGATACAGACATTTTTCAATTCATCTAGAAAATCATAATTGGACAACATGATCTGCTTTTCTATTCCTCTATCAACTTGTAGTCTTTCAGGAAAAGGAGGTGCAGAAGTAGACACTGGCTACTCAATGATATGAGTTGAGTTCACTGGTTCTTTCTGTTTTTCATTTTCATTATTTTGGTTTTGGAGAGATGTTCCCTCAGAACTTTTATTGGGCTATAGAGAATATTCCTCAGAACTGTCTTTTTCCAGAATAACTACATAAGGTATTTCCTTTTCTAATATCCTACTAGATCTTAATTGAACATCATTGAGATCTATAGGAGTGATCATATAAGTTGGAAATTGTTGTTCTTCCACCATGTAAGTATCCTGAGGATTTTAATTGTTGGGGTTTGGTAATGGTTGGGTAGGTATCTGATTTGGTTTCTGCTGAAATGGCAGTAAGAGTTGAGGATTTTAGTTTTCTTGTGGAATTTGTTGTGGAAATGGTAATGAAAGTTGAGGGTTCTGATTTTGAAGTTGTGGCTACTGATTTTGTTGTGGAATTTATGAGGGAGGATAATTCTGATATGATGGAGGATATTGATAATATTGAGAGAATCTCCCATAAGGATTTTGTACTCCTTGTGCTCACTGTTGAGATTGAGATTGAGTTTGAGGCCAAGGTTGCTGCCAAGAATTCCAATTTGGTGGGGGCTGAAGATACATTTGATTGTTAAATCCCTGATTTTGTGGCCCCTGCCAAGGTTTTCTAGAGACAAAGCAAAGAGGCTCTGCTAAATTTGGAACTATTTCTTCTTGAAAAACAATCTTAAGGCTTGGAATCGAAGGAAAACCCTTGGTTTCATGATTCTCTGAGAAAATCATAAAAGTTTCTATAATTTTTGCATCTAAAGGGCATTCTCTTAGAGTTTGTTTGTTTGTTTGTTTTTTTTTTTTTTTTTTTTTTTTTTTCTGCATTTTGGACAGAAAATACCTAAAGCATTAGCCTCGGTTTTCCACTTGTTTTGCAACTTAAAGGTGTCCATTTTCTCACTAAGACTCCCTAGGATATTTGTTTTGAATTCATCAAGCATATTACCAATTTCTGCCCTACTCAATTATCTAGTTGCAGACTTATTTACTCTAACAAGAGAAGGATCTCTTGGACCTTTCCCAATTTTGGATTTCCCTCTTGAGAGATGAACACATAATTCTCCTATATCACTTAATGGGAGTTGAGAGATATCTCCCTTCCACATCATGTTAAGGATATCTATCCATTCATCTCTAATGGCTTTTAGTAAAAGAGATTTTAAGGTATCTTCATCTAAATTGTCCATCTTTACTCTTTTCAAATTATAGTTGAATCTCTCAATCAAATCCTCTAAGTTTTCATCCTCTCTTTGCATCATTTTGAACACTTCATATTTGTGATTGGTAGGCATGCAATAATCTAATTACCTATCCAAAAACGTTTTTTTCATGTCATTCCATGTTCTAATGGAGTGAGTGACTAACCCCATGAACCACTTCAAAGTAGCTCCTTTCAATGTTGAAGGGAACAACTTAAGCTTTTGAGAGTCTTCTAGATACTCATAGGTTCTGCACAAGGCTTCAAACTCAAATAAAAATGTTTCAGGATCCTCACTTTCTAACCCATGGAAGTTTGGGAGGATAGAAGGTGAGATATTTTTCACCGTGGCATTTGTTTCTTCATCCACTATAGGGAATCCAAAAGGATTATCTATTTCCCTATTTCCTTTTCCTTCTCCATTATTTCCTCTATCTCCTCCATTATTTATTGTACCTCCTCCATTGTTTCTTGTACCTCTTCCTCTATCCCCTCCTCCAAACAGTGTGAATTCTCCATCTTCTGTTCTTCTACCATTATAGTTTCTTCAGGGTTAGTATAGGGTTCAACCTGCAAGGTTACTTTCTCCTCCTCTGGTTCTTCTATTAATGGGATATGGGAGAGAGGTTCTACTTCTTCTTCCTCACTAGGTATTCCTAATTCTTCAACTAAAATGTGCTCCCCTGTGGAGGTGAAAAAGGCTATTCTTGCTGTTGGAGATTCAAGATTTTTCTCCTCTAGGACTGACTTGGTAGATGAAGTAGGAGATTCTTTTGATTGGATTTCTGCCCTTGGAATTTCAGGAGTTCTATGACTGGGAGTATGAGTTTGGGATGGAGGTGTATCTTTTCTTGTTCTTGGTGGAGTAGGTGGTGTTGTAGGAATTGAACTCCTGCCTCTAGCTATAAATCTACCCCTAGAGTCTCTTTCTCTATGCATATCATTTTTTTTTGAATGTAAGAGATAAAGTTACCTAGTTACACTTCCCCGGAAATGGTGCCAAAATGTTTAGTCAATTTAGTTTCCTAAATTTCTTTGCATAAATTATCAACCGAGGCTCGTAAGCTGATGAAGTGTAGTGCACTGTATGTGCTAGTTAACCCTTCTTACTTCGTTGTTTTGTATTTTTATATTGTTTTGTTTTGGGGGTTTCCTTGATTCCTAATGATGTACAGTCTAAATTATGAGAAACTGAGTCTAAATTTCCTAAAGGTGAACTAATCAAAATCTAAGTTAAAGGAAGGAAAAACAGAGCATCTATCCTATCTAGTCATTTAATCCTAAGTCAAAAATTAAAAGGTGAATTTGTAAAGAAAATTTAAATAATTACAAAGAATGAAACTGACTAAAGCACTTTTAGTTGTCAAAGCCTCCAATTTTGAAAGATAACTTTCTTGAGATGGAAAACACGCAACTTACTATACTTTATAGTTTAAAGAACTAAATCAAATATGTAGAGAGTAACTAATTGATTACAATCGTTGTCTGAAGTGAATGTTTAACCATTTAGTTTAGGATGGGTATCAGCTTGAAATGGTGACCAAAAACATTTACCCACACAGTGCATTGGCAATCTGAACTAGGAAATAAATAATAGAGGAAACAAACAGTAAGTAAACTAATCAACAATGCATCCTTGTTACTTTTCCACCTTACCCTGTTAAAACAAAACAAGTTTCATTTATGAAATATATAGGAGAAACAAGACTGCATCATCGAATTCTAACATTATGCTACTGAACATAATTAAAAGGAAACAACTACAAGAAATCAACCTAAACTACAAACACTGCTAAAAGTAAATAATGAAACTAAACTGAATAGTAAACAAAATAACAAAAGAAAAACCTCCTTCAGTGCAGGGGTCCTTTGCAACTCACTGAGTTGAGTTGCTAACTAGCTGAAGATACTCTTTCAAACGATCACTTGGTCAAACACGACTTCATATTATTAATAGGAAAATAAGTTTCAAAATTACAGAGCTGTAAGTTTGAGCTTAATACATGCAAAAATTCGAACTCCTTCTCAGTTCTGTACAACTGATATTTAAAGAAACATTCCTAACTGTCTTTTGAGAGAATTTAGCTACAGGTGGTCTCCACGTATTACAACAGATCTGCATAAATGGTTGATCAGCTATAGGTGACTTTAAGTCAGCAAGATGGTTGCATGAAATTGTTATCATCGGTGGCTGGTTCGAGTTAATGCTACAACAAAACTGTCAGATTTATTAATTAGCCACGAAGAGTGGACACAAAGTCCTATTGCTCCCGGGTTTCTTTGTTTGACTCCACCTTTGACTATGGTCTTGAGCTAGCTTTTTTTTCGATCTGGGCTAGGTGACTAGGATAGAATCCATGTCGTGACCATTCCAGAGATGCCCATGTGTCCGGTTTCCACACTTGACACCTGTAACCTATTCAACCATGGAAGTAGCTACGGAACTCACGGTTAGCTACAGAATGGGCTATGTTTCATAGCTAAATTGCAAAAACTTATTTCAAATAGAAAAAACATAAAAGTATAACATGTCAATCATTTAATGTCTTCCTTGAGACTAAATCTATCATTTATCAGTGATGGGGATCTGTCTTTTATGGAAAAACAAGAGATAGAAGTGAGAAAAGTTGTCAAGGAGAGAGTAATTCTGAGAGCCAACACTTGGTTCTTGGATTTACCATCGGTGAGAGAATCAATTAATGGGATATAGTGTGTTCTCACCAAGACATCCAAACTACTATGCAATCGTACATATGAAGCCTATGTGCTATTGATGAATGAGGTTAGTTTCTCATTGTTCGGAATCAACATTAAGACCTTCGCTTTATCCAACTCTTCCTCTGGTTTCATCTTGTTCACTAAGTCAAGTGGGAACCCTTTGTACCACATTGTCCGCTCTTATACATAGGTGATGTCAGCATGTATGTTTTTGAGAGTTTTAACAAACTCTTTGCTATGATGCTATAGGCCATGCAAATAGAAAACTGCTTTATGCATGATGACAAATATGTCATAGAGCTTCTGCATGGTTTCTCCAAGTGTTGATACTTTAGCAAGTATCGTTGTTCTCATATCCCCTAATGCAAAAACTAAATTGCACGCTATTGCTCAGATTTGTTCTACCTCTTGCCTGGAATCCTGTAAGTTATTTACCATTTGATCATTATTTACCATCAAGTACTGAACATTTGATCTTGTTGCTCCTAAATAGGAAAGATGGCTTCGACAATGGCAGTTCAATGCTTCTTGGTGTCCGACACTATCACCCTTTCCTTGATGTATGTAGGTGATGTGTGATCATCTGGAAAGTGCTTCCTTCGCACCTATATAAACCTCTTCTAAAACTCATTGAATGATAGATTGTACACATCCATGACCAGATCATCATCAAGGAGAACCACATCTCCTTGCTCGCTCGGGGTTGTTTTCTCTACTTGAGGTGGTGGAGACTAAGGGGTGACCTATGGTGCTCTCAACATCAGGTCAACATCTTCATTCTATGTCTCCTATTCCGACTACATGTCTGTCACTTTGATCAATTTCTCAATCTGCTCAGAAAGCTTCCGATGTTGCATATGTTCACCTTTCACCTCAGCTGTTGGTTGTTCTAGCTCTTAAACCTGTATCAGCGTTGTTTCCTCCCTCGTTACGCCTTGCCTTTTTTGTTCATCCTGCTTCTGATTCCCTTCTCGTTCTCTCCTCCTCAACTCCTTTTCTTCCTTCATCTTCTTCTCTGTCTCCTACAACTCCAAATCTGCTTCATGCAACCGCTGCTTTTCTCTCTTCATCTGTTGCAACCTCTTTACTTCCACTACCAAAGCTACCTTCATGATAATATGATCTCCCCTAATTTATCATCTTTTGTCTCCCTCTGGATCGTCAACAATCTTCCTCTTTCCCTTGTCCTGCACTGGATTGCTACCTTTTGTTTTTCTTGTTGTTGCTTCTAGAGGTGTTGTTGTCTTTGAAGAAACCTTCCAAGTCCTTGCTATACTGACCGACTCATTGATTTTGGAGGCATTGTAGCAACACCTCCAAGGATATCCCTCTGGCCAATGAAATGCCTCGTTGATCCACGAAAAGTAGACTCTCGTACAATGGTCCTTGCAAATAATGTGGGGATCATATAGATTAAATTCCTTAGTGTCGAACTCAAATTTCACTATGTCCCTGGCCTCGACATCTACATCTTTCAAGTTCTTAATCTCTTATAATCCAATCTGCAAAGGAAGAGTGGGCCATGGCATTTTCTTATTCCTATGCAGTCCTACTCACAACCTTGTAGCGGGGTGGTATGATACTTCTTTCATGATCAATTTTTTAGTGGCATACCTTAGTAAGATATGCAGAGGCTTCTCTCCGCAAAAAAGTCTAATTGAAGGTGCCACCCCGTGAGGCATACCAATTTGCAATGTCTACTATCCCCTCCATTACATCTTGGGACATGCAAGGTGGATCTTGTTCAAATATAAGCTTGTATAGTGGGATGATAAAGTGGTTAGTTAGCCTTTCCATTACTCCTCAATAACTGCAGTCAGAAAGAAACTTGCAATAGATGTTCACAATAGTCTCCCATGGTGTTTGTTGAAAAGTGTAACTAGGTTTGGTTTTCATAATGACATGCAATTGTGATTTTATGTAAGAGATGCAAAGAAGAAAAATAAAATTATTGTAATGCTTGCATCATGGGTTTCATAGAAAGAGATCTTATTTTTCATTGAGGCTCCCATTGAGACCCCTTAGGGATATTGTAATCTAGTCATAAAAGTCTAAAGAGTCATTGTCATGTAATGAAGGCATGTTACACATTATAAAGAGTCATACTAGTATTTGTAAGTAACCCTCCAAGACCTTGTCACTAACCCTCACTCAAATCAGCCTAAAATGAAGAGATAAATCTAGAAAGTAAATTTGGCCTACCTTAAGAGATCGTGTCGGCCTAACTTCCATGGAAAAACAAGTATATATACCCATACTCGACCTCATTTGGAGACAAGCAATTCAATGAAGCAAGTCTAAGAAGAAGTGTGAGAAACATACTAAGAAAGAGTCTCTAGATCAACGAAGAAGGATGAGAAGATAACGGAGGAGAGCTTAATCACTAGAGGACTATTTTTGGCCTAGATTACCCTCACATGTGTGAGAAATTGCAGGTCTGAGTTGGCAAGGATAGACCTAAGTTTACAATAATAAAAGAGTGATCAAGTTTGGGAAAGGGCTTCGCTCAAGGAAGCTGAGGAAGGAAGTGAAAGGATTCTCCCTCTTGTGGAGACTATTCAAGGAGTGAAAATCATCTAAGGTTTATGTTATCAAGAAGACAGACTATAGACCCTACAAGAAGAGGCCAGAATTTTGAAAGAAGCTGAGAAGGAGAAGAGGAAGAGAAATGTTGGAGAGGAGGCTAGTGACTTGGTCTTGGGAGGAACCTAGTGTCAAGGTTCTTAGTCATGGTCTTGGTATTCATCAAATGAATATCTATAAGAATAATTTCATTTGGGTTTTCCTCTCAAAGAGTGAGAGGTTTTGGCCCTAGATAACAAGCCTATATACTGTGTCTCTTGTCTCTTTATTGTTCATGATTTGGTAATTGTCTTGATGAAAATAACACAATAGTAACTCAAGAATAGAATATCATAATCAATAAGTAAAAGTTCTATCACAAGCAATTATCATAAGTAGAGAAATCAACTATCTATCAATGCCTAGATTTCTCAACAATGTCCATGTCCAATTTATGCTAGGGAACTACTGTTGTGCACAAATTCCATCAAGTAATTATGTGGACATATAAAACCTTGCTTGCTCATTCTTGGGGCAGATTCTTAGCCTTAGCTACATGGGACTTCAATTTTTGAGCCAACAGATCTGACCAGTTGAATGTGCTCCCATCATTCACCAACTGGTCCAGTAAGACTGCCCACCCTTCAGGGAAGGTTTCTATGCTCTCTTTACGATATATTCTGCAAGGAAAGATGATGAAGAGTTGGTAAGCCTTCCTGAGTGACTTTGCCTTGTAAACATGGGTGTGTGTCTACCAAAACTTCGATGCCTCTTTCACCCAGCACTTGACAATGTCTCTTTTATTGAGATAGCTATGGGTGGTATAGAAGAGTGAGCCCATGCATTTCACCGGCTCGAGCAAGTGATACATCTGATGAAAGTCTTCTTCCATGAAGGTGGGAAGCTTTTGCCCACTGGCACTGCTCAATCTCATAGTATGTTCATCTATATGTGAGACAATCCAGTTGATGATGTTTGCACATGGGAAGTAGGATACCTGCATGCAGCCTTGTATAACCCTGACTACCAGATGCTAAGATAGACCTGCCAATTCTCCAAATCTACCTCAAATTTCTTTTCAAAAGTGTCTTTGATATGTTTCCATGTTAGTGTTGTTCCCTTCTCAATAAAAAATTATCTATGTACACTGGTAAATTAACTGATGTCTACTAAACTTCTTCTCCAGTATTACTCTCAGTGGTTTCCTTTGATGAATATCTCTTGGATAACGTGTTAATTATGACTACTAGAGAGATGCTCAACAATTGTTGTACCTGTGGGACAGAAAGGACACTCATGTCAAGAAAATTTTAGTTTAAAACTAAAACAGTTTCAAGGCAAGTTCAAGGAGTAAGCCAGGCACTAGATTGGAAGGATTGCAAATTTTTTCTTAACAAGGGTGACTAGCTGGCTGTGGGAACTGCGAACTGCTAAGTCCCAACAGTCAGGGTGGAATCTTGATGACTAGAATTGGGCAATGTGCAGTTTAGCCTGGGCAAAGGCCTAAGAGAGACTGCAAATTACATAGTCTCAGTGGCCAAGATGGGAGGCTAGATCCTAGAACTGAACAATGCATAATTGGAACCAGCTTAGGCTATTCTTTGCACAATTCTAGAGGCCAAGCTTGTGGCTTGAGCCTTTAGATTGTGTAGTGCAAGCTGTGCAAAGTGAGATCCAACCAAGGTAAGTCCATATTTTCCCAAGGGAATGTGAAAACATGCAGATTTGAGAGATAGTGTGAAGCTGAGTGCATATTTAACTAGGTGTAGATCCATGCATGTGAATCAAGTGAAACAATTGATTAAATGGAAGGAAAACGAAGAATGTGAGGAGAGTCACCATAACAATGACCATTGGTGCAAAACAGGAAAACTCATGCGACACTTGGGAAAGGAAATATATAACTTAAAACAACACTTCTACAAGTTAAAACAAGTTAAACTGCTATAAATCATGCATAGAAACAAGTGGAACATCACTCACACAAGCTAAACAACAAAAAGCGACAAAGAACGTGGCAAAAGATGAGAAAAGAAAAACTCACCCGGAAAAGCGATGACGATTGCACCGAAGGGTCTTTGATCTCCTTGGGAATGCTAGAGATCCAAGATCAAATGTGAAAATGAGCTCTAGGAGTGTTGATTAAATAGATTTTGATAAATTAGGGTTTATGACGTGCATGCCTAAAATCAAGAAAAAAGTGACACTTTGTAGAAGTTTCTAAAAATAGTGCAAGTGCCTCCTTTGGGATACTAAAAACAGATCCCTATTTTTTAGGGATTTTTTTTTTTTTTTGAGGAAACTTTCTAAGCACACTGCCAGGAAAGACAATGCAGTTCTGGGATTCGCTATCCTTTCCCTGAGAGTTAGTGTTGCTATCCATTCACACTTAGGAATTTTGGTAGCCTCTATGATATAGGCACTCAACTCATTTAGTCTTACTCCTACACCACCAAATCCTATGTACAAGTATGTGTAGGTATCAATATATTACACTCACTACTCACTAAATGACATTATAGTCTAATAGCTATAAATGTCATTAGACCCACTTGTGCATTATTGTATATTCTATTTATTAATTTTACTAACGTGATAAATATAATTTGACAATTCTAATATCATGGTTTATATATTATATCGATTACATGATAGCTTTATTTACATCTCATTTTTTAATATCTTCATGTATATTTCATATTTTAATTTCTATCTTCCTTACATATTATTTAAGCTTGTTTATCCCCTTATCTCGATATTCTTATTTGTTATGCATGTATGTATTGCTTGTGAAATTTTCTTTCTTTTGTATTTTTCACTCGCTTAGACATCATAATAATGTTTGATGGAGGAATTTAGATATAAATACATTACATATTATTTCCATTTACATTTTGAAATTCACTTAGGTTCATCTTCAAGATTGTGTGGATATCATGGCCTAATAAGTGGAGGATTCGCTCACAATATCAAGGAATTGACTCATATTACAAGGACCCCTAGCATACTCCCATGCACCTGCTTACTATTGTCCTTCCTTACAATCACTATTATTCCCATCTCATGGATAATAACTCCCACAAGAAGGAAAAGATGTAGCATATGAGATTTATACTTTTGTACTCACATATGCATACCCACCAATAGGTGCATTGTGTAGTCCACTTGTGTGCTTCATTCATTCATGACATATCTAATGGTTATAAAATATCTTTCAAAAAATGATCTAATGTGATGTATCACCTTATCAAAATTCCTTTCAACTTCTCCCAGAAAACTAACCCCTTTGGGACATCTAGTGTTGAGGTGTGTTCCTTAGCTTATTTCCCCCTTTAGTCTCTAGCCATCAATCACCCATTTGACTTAGTTTGACCATAGAGCACCCACTTGGAGTATTTCATAACTTCATGGGTCCAAGTGGGGATGCATACCCCTTGACTAGGCCCATGATGAATTAGGGTGACTCATTATGGGTTCATAACATCCCAAACCTATTTTTGATTTTTGATTTACAAATTTAATTTGGGTTGAACATTTAAAACCCTACCTAATATCTTGGTAAAAAATGTATGATCAGTGTCCTTAAAGCATGATGATTATGAAATATTAGCATATGCAAAGAATGGTTCTTTTGGGCCAAAAGACTTGTGGAACTTCCATACCAATTAACTTAGTCAATTGTGTTATAACACATATCCAACATATTTTATAATTGTTCCACATGGAAAACCATCCAATGGATATTCTAATATCACCTATGCCTTGAGGTAATTTTCTTACCCATTTATATTATTCTGTTCCTCTTTATAAAGTCTCTTTTGGATTCCTCTATCTTGGAAAAACATAACTTGTAGGAGCATACTTATGATTCTTCCGCCTCTCCCAATCCCTTATGATTCTTGCATCTATCATATCTAACACCATTTCATAAATCTTGTATCGTCAACTTGGCTCCAACCTTTCAAATTTGATTAATTCATCTGAGAGAATGTTCATTAGTGTAGTTCCATTCATGCCTTGGAAAACCCTACAACCTTGGTAGGGATCATCCCCACTCAGGGAACTTTGGGTTTCCCTACTCTACATTCTTACTAATTTATTGTTATATTAGTATATCTAATGTTTTATTTCATACACACACACACACACAAACACACAAATTAGGTCAAATCTTTCCTTCCATGAATTTGGAGGTGTCTAATATTTTGGGATATGGATCACTCTTAGAGGCATGTCATAGATATCTTCTTCATCTTATGGCACTTTATCACATCAATGAATTTCAAGTGAGTTATTTCCATTCTTCTCTTTGTATTTAGAGTAATAAGGTTTCTAGATTATTAAAAGAATTTCCAATTAATTAATCCTAGGTATTTAGTTTTATTTCCTTATTTAATTCATTGATAAAACTTGATTAAGGTGCTAAAAAGCCAAATGGATTTCAATATTCTTTTCCTCCTCTTCTTTAGCATCCTAGGTTTTCATGGTTTTTGCCTAAAAATCAATGTTTCCACTACTCTCCTCTTCTCTTTTTAGTTGTGTGTGTGCACGCACATGTGCCCACACATGCAATTTGTGCTATGTTGCATCCTTCTTTCTCATGTTGCACATGGTATAAAAATCCCTTTGTTCACTACATTAAGGATGATGAAAGTTCACTCATAGAAGACTACCTCTTCTATCTTGGAATTTCCAAATAAAAGGTAGATCAACCACTAACCATAAAAGAAAATAATAACTTAATAGAAGTCTCAAAAATTTAAATTTGCGATAGTTAATATCATACTTTCAAATAATCATTTTACATTAATTAATAATTTTTAAAAAATTTAGAAATTGAAAACTAAAATTCAAAATAAAATTGAATGTAAATTAAAACACATTTTAAATATTATACTTTCAAATAATCATTTTACATTAATTAATATTTTTTTCAAAATTTTAGATGTTGGAAACTAAGATTTAAAATAAATTTGAGTGTAAACTGAAATACATCTTAAATATTATACTTCTTAATAAGTATTATAAATTATTAATTAATTTGAATTTAAGTATTATAAATTATTATGGAGTTCACTCTTCTAAAATTCCAAATCACTATTTGTCCCTCAAATATGGAATTGAAGCATCATCATGTAATAATTTTTAGTATAGATTGATTTTATATAGAATAAATTGTAAATGAGGGTGTGTTTACATTTTCATATGAATCTTAAAAATGATATAAATGGTAAAATAATGCCATAAGCCACAATAGATTATGAAAATGTTCAATAAAAGTTAAAATAATGATTATTAATATCACTAAAGTTTATTAAAATTAAAATTAAAATTAAGATTATTAATATCATATATATATTATTTATTTTATTTTAACTAACCATTTTTTTATACTAAAATATTTTGGGTTATTGTTTCTTTAAAAATATATATATAATTTTTTGAATAATAGAAATTTAATTTTACAAATGTTTGAAAATGTTTAATACAATTTTCAAAATGAAATGAAAGATGTAACATCATATTCATTATTAAAAGTTTTAAAAAACATAAAACAATCATCACCAAAAAAAATACTTTATCTTAGGCAAGAAAAACTTAACTATAATACAAATCTCATAATAATCCAACCATATAACTTATATTTGAAAGAAAAGTTAAAAACATGATACACAGAGAAATTATTTGGCATTAAAATTTATCCAAATATAAGCACTAACAAGAACTCTAAATCAAACAATAATGATTATTATAAAATACCCTAGGTCATATTCATTTAAGAAACCTCACTTATGTTCCTAGATATTTTAGGGGCCTTGTGTATGCCCTCTTTTGATAGAGAGTTTACTAGCATATTATTTTCTTTATAAACATGGTAGAAGAATATCCCATCAATATAGGATTTCATGTTCAACACCTCCATAAAAATACACCATAATAATTTTTTTTCATAGAGAACAATCCCTTTAACCTGTTTATGTCCACCATAGAATCCCATATCACTTGAATTTTTTGAACCTTTATGAAAAACGTTTGATAAAACTATCTTTAGTGCCACAAATTCCACATTATTTGTGCATTCCCTAATACCAATGTAAATTTGAAAAAATGAATATTAGGTAAACTAGGACCCCCCCGGTCCCCCACCTAATACAAATGCTTCAGATTCTCAATGAAAGTAAGCCCAAGAGCTAGTTTTATCGATAAACTCGGGCACCTCAATCCTAGAAGGTTTCCCATCCTTAATTTTATGGTATCATATAAGAATTGATATGCTTTGAGATTCACACACTAAGGAGGAAATATTCTATGCTCAAATAGGATATAATTCCTAGCCAACCATATCCCTCATGCAATGATAAGTAGGGGGTTCTTATAAGTATTTAAATTAACATTCTCACACCATTCTTAAGGCATCCATTCACCTTCAACCTTCTCCAAACATTCTTGACCTAAATCACTTAGCTAGCATATGAACAAGAAACAAACAAATGATGGAAGATTCCTTGTTAACTTTACATAGAGCACATGTACCAAGACCATAATAATGCCTATTTTGCATGTAATCCAAAGTAGGAACTTTGTCCTTGATAATGAGCAAATAAATATTCTAGATTTAAGGGTGCTTTTAAATTTCAAAAAATATTTTAAACCACTTTCCATCTTCTTTTTAGCCTCCTCCTTAAGAACTTTCTAACCCACTTTTGGGGCATGCCTTCTTCCAACAAGATTATGAAATCAATCTAGTTCATCTATTTGTTCTTTTATTCTTATTTTACTCAAAGTAGTTATTTTCCTCAAACAAGGATGGTTATATATGATTTGCAAATCTAACCTTGTACACCAATATGACCGAACCTACTAATAGAAATCCAATATTATCTCCATATAGTAGTAGTATTAGGATCACAAAATTTTGATAAATGAAATAAGCCTCCACTTCTAAGTGAAACCATAATGTCTTTAATAATACAATAAATCTATCCACACCCCACCTAAGTATCTTCCCCCAACCTAATTCTAGTCTCATCCCCAACCTTATATGCTAACCATTTCCTTACCAAAGGAAAATCCAATAAGACAACCTTCCATATTATAGAAATAATATGAATATATTTAAATGGATATCCAATCCATTCTTCGACAACTAAAGGGTTAATATATTTATGATGCCTTATAGCATAAACCCTTCCCTCCTATAATCCTCCAAATATATTTAGTTTCCAAAGATTTGGAAAAAGCTTGAATGTTTTTGATACCCAAACCACCCTTTTGTTTGGAAACTATAGTTTTATTTCATGAAACCTAGGGGAAGGCCTTCTATTCTTAGCATCATCCCATAAGAACCAAAAACTAAGTCTCATTATCTACTATAAGAACCCCTTTGGGACAAAAATAAAAGAAACCCAATAACCACTGATGGCTTCTAATACAAATTTTACCAAAAATAATCCTTTCACTCAAGAAAACCACGTATTACACCAAAAAGACAATATTTTCTTTACCTTAAATATAATCCATCAATCTTCATTAACTTAAATATTTAATCCCTATCTACACTCAACTTGAGGATATGCAAAGCACTGAGAGAAAATATCTTTATCCTCATCCAGAAGTCCCATAAAATAAATAAAATATTTCCCCACTTCGATTTTCATACATATGGCCATGTAATAAAGACCTAAAAGCTATTTAATATTTAGGGAATCCCCGTGAAAAGCATCACAAACTTTAAAATAATATCACCATAAAATACTAAGTGAGAAATGCATAGTGCATTTCTGATTTTGATTCCTTTAAAACCTCTCGTTCCTTTTGCCTATCTAAGTTCCCTACTAAGGTCCTTAGCCGTAAGTAGAAATAACAAAGAGGATATGGGGCACCCCTATCTCAAATAATGCATCAAAAAGAAGAATTATAAAGTTGAACCATTAATTAATGCAATGAAAGAAAATATAATAAAATAGTTCATAGCCCAATTGACAAGCTATAAGTTGAAATAGAAATGAATCAACATCATATGAAGGTAACAATAGTTAACCCTAATGTGGGCTTTAAATAGATAAACTTTGATCACCTTATTCATCAATTTTTGAAATTTAATAGGATGAAAAACTTCTTTAGCCAGCTCTATAGATTTATAAATCTACACCATGGAAAAAAACAATTTTTTCTTGAGAGATAGACTTGGACATTAAGGCCTTCATTCTTCAAGAAATTATTTTGGAAACGATTGTAAATAAAATTGTATAACGACACTATATTGAATTAAAAACTACCTAGATTTTCTAACTTAAGGATGAGAGCAATAAATATGGAATTAAATTCTTCCAACATCCTTTTAGATATCTTAAACTCCTCAACTACTTTCAAACGATTCTCCTCAATATTATAATAAACTCCTAAGAAGAAATCTAGTAGCCAACCATCGTGGAATTTAATCCTTATGAAAGGAATGAAGAACCATATGAAGCTCACCTTTAGAAACTTCTTTCATCATATTTACATTGTCCTCATAAATAGATTTGGGGAATAAAATTTCCATTTTAACCAGTTTAATTGATGATATGCAATCTTCCTTAAATATACATTTAAAATTATTCACCCCATCCTTAGATAAGTCCTAAAATCTATACATCATAAAACCATCCCATCCCAATAATTTTGATATAGAATTCACATTTTTCCCATGATTTATATAATGAAAAAAATATTTGGTATTTTCACCACAATTTTCTAACAAATGAGCCTTGCTCTTGAGTCTATGTGTTTCCTATTTCTCAACCAAAGGAGACCTCTTCTTCTTCTCCATATAAATAATCTCATGCTTTTTTCTCCTTATTTATATACTCGACTAAATCTTGAAAATAAAGAACCTATAATTGATCTTGATATCCTCAAATTCCCTCTCATTCTTAATCCTCTTCTCTTCAGCCTACTTCACTACCACCTACTGTATTTTTTAAAATTTTCTTCAAATTGAATAATATAGATTCCCTCTATCTAGGGTAAAAAGGGCCATACTAATTTTTTACTAGATGAAAAAAACCATCTATTCCTCCAACCATTGAGAAGTGAATTTAAATTGGTTGGGATTCTATTTCTCCATCCCTATAATAACCTAGGTTTTGATCCTCAATTAAATAATATATTTTTTTACATGATGAAGGGCCAGAGAGCCTCACTATGCAATGGTTTTGAAAATTAATAATAAAATCATCACTGACTATAAATAAATAAGCACAAGAATATAAGGGGGGTATGATCCCACAAGAGAGAGATACCTAGAGAAGCTATACCTTTTGGTTTTCATTTCTAGTATATACCCATTTTGGGAATTTAAGGAAAAATATGGTTATGTGAACCTCTCAGATGAGACCTTGTGGCATTATGAGAGCATGCATATTTATCCATACCATTCTATTTGTTTGGGGTTCATTCATTCATTCTTTACTTCCATTAGGACATTACTGCTTCTTGGAGAGAATGAGAGTTTTATGGAAAAGATCCATTGTGTGTCTATGTATCAATGCTTGTTGTGTTCCAAGTGAGAAATGTTTGAGTAATAGAATGTATGGGTATTTTTGGTGAGCCTTTGGAGCCTCTAGCATTGATATTTCTTTAGTAGTGGCATTGGAGCCATGGATGGAAATGGAATAACTTGAGTGCCTACATTGTAGAGAAAGGGATTCCTTTCTTTAGGTTATGTAGGATAAAGGGGAAAGAGAGCTAGACATTTATTGCATTTGGGACTCCTTGAATATCTTTGGTAGCTGTGAGTATATTATAGTTTTTTACATTGGGTGCATCACAATCACAATCTCATCCAATTCCAAGTAAATGGAAACCCATTTCTCTATTCTCATATTATCACTTAGAAACCCTTCAGAAAATAAGGACTTATCTAGCCTCTTTGAAATACTATCATCACCAACCCTATTATTTCTCCAAGTTTTCGTAATATTTATAGGATTAACATCATGCAACCTACATTCCTCCAATCTATTTAGAAAATTACCTAAGAAAGGATTAACTTGCGCATCCCCCCTCTATCTTATCTAGCTTCTTTGAAATACTATCAACACCAACCCTCTTATTTCTCCAAGTTTTCCTAATGTTTATAGGATTAACATCATGAAACCTACATTCCTCCAATCTATTTATAAAATTACCTAAGAAAGGATTAACTTGTGCATCCCCCCTCTATCTCTAAATTTCCAATAGAGAAGTTGAGATATCCTTTTACTATAGCAAAATCATGGTGAAGGAAGATCAATTTAAAAGACTACCCCAATAAGAGACTTTATTATAATATGGACCATACATAATCAACATTGTAACATCATTTCCTAGCTCCAAGCAGTAGACAAACAATCAAAGCCCTTAATCAAATGACCAATTTTTCTTAGATAATAAACATCAAGCCCACCTTTTACACTAGAAAAATGAATTCCCACATGTTGTAGTGTTTTCTTCTCAAAGATGTACGAAAAGAACCCACTTAAGATTGTGGATGACAAAAAATCTCAACAATATAAATGGCTGCTATATATTGTAGATCTATAGCAACTGATAGAAAAAAAGCCTTCCAAAGTCCGTATCTATGCCACAATCATAGTTAAACAATAAAAAGAAAGAGTAATAACTCCAATCATACAATGGAAACTAGATATGTAAAGAATAATTTTATTATAACACTTGTGAAGGGGACAAATAAATGTTACCAGTCTCCCTCTATGGGATGGGTTCTTGACTATGCTCAAGCATCTTCAGCTTGAGTAGAGTCTCTCTCCTCTATAATGCATAAACCCAAGCAAAAATATGGTGTGCAACAATGAAAATAATCAGAGTTACAACAATGAGTGCAACAATGAAAATGATCAAACATGAATAATGAATAGAAAACCCTTCTATTTATAACAAAATATTGAGTTATCCTCAAATAATGAGCAATAATAAAATATTGTTGATCCCATTCTTGGAATAACCACATGGAATATTTTATTATATTTCTTTATGAGGGAAAAACTATTTAAACATTTATTTAGAAATAATAAATAATAAATGAATTATTTATCATCTCAAGGAATTATTTAAGGAATAATAAAAAAATAAGGATTTATTTAATTATTCCCAAGGGATTTAGTCAAATTTAACAAAGAATAATAAATAATTAGTGATTAATCAATTATTATTGGAGAAAAATAAGAAAAATAATGATTTATGTGTTTATTTTTCATGATTGGGTCAAATTTGACAAGGAATAATGATAAAACAATGGTCTAATTAATTATTCCTAGAAGAAAATCAAATAAATAGTGATTTATTTAATTATTCTTCATGGGTTTAACTATAAATTACTTAACAAAGGTGGTTTATTAAGTAATTTCTCACAATGAAAACAATTTTACTATGGTAAAATTGAATTTACATGGTGTACTTTGATCCATCTAGTAAATTAGGCTAGATGATCAATTTTTTGGTGATAACAGATTTCCCCCCAACATACGAGTGTTAGGAGCGAAACGTATGACCAAAGTATGTTGTAAAGACACAATCACTAGACAACATAAGGGAGTCAAAGAGAGAGAGAGAGACCAATGAAGCTGAATTGAAAGAGGATATGGACAAAGGGGGTGAGACTAATGCAAGTATAATTTTATGTTGTGGTACCGGACCTCAATGAGGCAGGGGAGGCATACCCATACCCGCTGAGATAAATTAGTACATAAATAATGGTTCGCCCAGAAATATAAGATGAGGAATGAAGTACATGCTAAATGGTACATGACATGTTGGCATAACAGAGCCAGAAAATAATACAATGTGTCCCATATACATAATGCACTTGGAAAAACATGAGCTAAGATTGAATACAATAATATCTGAGTACATGAGATACAAAGGCCCTTCCCTAAAAAATGGGTGGGAGGGAGGGTAGAACAACCAGAGAAGCCCTGCTGAACAAGGAAAGGCTCTGCAAAACTGAATGGATCATTTGAAGGAGACGTGTGTGCTATGAACATTGCGATCAGTAGGAACCGAACCCATCAACCTTGCGGAATTGCATATGAGGCTGTAGCATAGTATGTATGCATATAGGCATGTGGGGGGATACCTAAAGGGTTACTCCCTCATGAGGTCTAAAACATCTCACACACACTTGGAAATCACTGGTACAATCTGTTGCATCACTGGACCATCAAGTGTATGGATCACGAACATGAAACAACCAAGTCAAAGGGAAATAATGAGACCCTTTGCTCAATCCAAGGCGCCAAACAAGAATGGAAGCTGGAACCAAGATACATCACCCTCTAGGCTGTTATTCTGGAATTAATGAGTTGATGTTAACAAAATAGGGCCCGCAATAGATGAGGTAATGAGGATCCTCAATTAAAGCGCGAGGGAAAATAGTAATGTGACTGATGGACTGACACCAGGGATAAAGGGGAAAGTGGGACTGAGGTACAAATAGATGACTTCCCTTGTCAGAGCATATAGTGTATGGTTGACCTGGCAGCAACCGACTCAACTACGGAGGGGATGGGGACAATATGACTTGAGGCCAAAATGGGCAAGACATGATGAACAATATGCAAATATGGATGGAATACTATGACATGATAGAATGGGACATGAAATAGACTCCAAGAATACAAGGGTGACTCATCACGGATGCTCTGAACAAGGGTGACTCGATGACACTGCCACATAGAGTAGGCCTGCTGGGGGCCATCAAAACATGAGTAAATGATGGTTACTCATGACGAAAATCGACATATGGTACGAAAAGTATTAAGAGGAGGTGGACCTAAAATTACAAGTGTCTCTTTATGATGAAATTCAATTTTGAGAGGCAACCTTTCTTGGAAAAATGACTTCCTGATGAAGTGTCAAATCATCAAAAACTGAGGAAGACACATTATAGAGCTCGATGAGAGTTTTCCAATGGTGTTGACAGTTCATCAAACTGAGCTATGGTCTAGTCGCTATGGGCAATAGAAAAATTGGGGATTTTTATATGAAAGGATGTTTTCCCTCCAATTTGGATTCATTTGCTAAGTGAGATGTGGTGAATTTGGAGAGGGGGAAAAGGCCCTAAATATAGTGGGGATCGTAGTGGAAAAACTGACCATCAGAATCAGGATTTACGAATTTCAGGCAAGTGGCCTCACTTGTCAAAAGATGGCCTTGATGCTTCTTGGAATGATGGTTCCTGGTGAAGAATAAGGGAAGAGGAAAATGATAATGAACTACTAGGGGAGGTCTAGAATAATCTTTGCCCACTAAGTCAAACATGGGGACTAGGTGGTATTGGAGTAGAACATTTGAAGATATGGTATCAAATGTCTACGATATGCGATGTGCATATGGCTCACCGGGGAGGCTAGTAGGACAAAATATCCAAGGAATGGGAGGATAATCGACCATACCTAGATTCAGTGGGATCTAGGCCAAGACTTAATTGAGAAGATGGATAGGGGAAAACCATCATGCACCCAAGCATGGGATACTGCCCGCAAATGTATGTGATGGAGGGATTGATCTGGTATGCAAAGGTGGGAATGATGCCCCCTAGTAGGAGGAGTTTATGGAGCTCCATTGTGTGTCGAGTGCTCGAAAAAGGGATTCAAGCATCTTGGCCCAACTTGGCACAAGATCCTCCAAAAGAGATGTAGGGACCTATGTGACCCCCAGTATGCTATGGGCGTACTGGATGTATTTAAAGTTATGGGCTCCAAACACTTGTATGATACATAATCTGATTATGCATTTTGTACGATGATGATGGTTCTCCATTTGTTTTGTTTATGGTTATATTATGTGGTATACATGTGATAAATACCAATCTAGAATGTTATTTGCAATGGCATCTACAAAGTTATTTTGGGCTCTAGGAACGTGATTAAATGTAATGATTTCAAATTCACATACCAATAGCTTAACTCGTAGATATTTTCTAAATAGGACTTGGTTATGCACATGATACATGCCATTCAATTGCATGATAGGTAGCAAGGAATCTAAATGAACATGAAGATAAAGGATGTGATGAGTGAGGGCATCGATTAACAAACCTATCACTACATCATATTCTGCCTGACTATTGGTGGTAGATACAATGCACATGCCGTTTGAAAGGACTATCGTATGCAAGGGGGTAAAAATGAACTACTGAGGATAGATTCTGGGAGAAGCGACTGACACCGTCGGCATGACTGATATACGATGTGGATGATGGATCCATATAAAAGGTGCAAAAGACAATGAATGAGATGATGCAATCTACCTAACTTCATGGCATAAATAAAGACACACAAATCAAAGGACGTGCTATGAGTGGAATCTCTTGAGGTAGAGCACATTGGGAGAATTAGGAAGGAAATGGCCTTCAACATCCTCTGAAGAAATGAACCCTTGCTTAAGTGAAGGGGTAAACAAGGGTAGACATAGCTTCGATGGTGTCCTCATTAGGCTGGGAGATGGGCAGACAAGAGGAATACTGACTACCTGATGCGGCAACATTACCTAGTGCATCAACCTGAGAAATAAGGTTCACATATGCATCATCTAGAATGGTAGACGATGAGATGGGAGATGGAGGATCTGTGGATGTTGATACCTAGGATTCTGCTTAAAGAGGTTCGATAGAAGCACGCATAAAAACCTTAGAAAGGTTTGCCTGCGAGGAAATCAAGGATGACAACAGGTAAAGGATATGCCCTGTGGTGTTCGTCATCTCGACATCAGGGGGAGGGATCACAATGGTAGGACCAGAGTCCCCCTGTTTTGGTTGACTAGTGGTACCAAAATCCACAGGTAGAGAAGTAGATGATCCACTACGAGTGGCCTCGTATTCACGAAGGTCTTCAAGGCAGTCGCAAAATTCATTGAGACGAGGGAAACAATGGGAATAGTGACCATGATGATCGCACATGGCACAAGGGTGGTTTGTGTGAAATTTTTTGAGTTTCTTAGGTGGTCCTGGTAAGTTAACATGGACTTCAAGGATATTTGAATCAGGGAACATTTCATGAACTAAAGGTTTGAGTTAAGAAAGTTTGGGACAATTATTGGTGGCATACCCAACAACTTTACACCAAGTGCATGGGGGCATCTGCTTTGGGGCCTTAGGGGCTAGAGTATCTTGGGAAGCGTTGTCCTTAGGTTCTTTTCTCTTAGCTTTTCCCCCCTGTCTAGATGATTTCGCAACAGGAGTGGGTTCCTGTTGAGGTTGTGATGGAACTAAAGCAGCAATCGGGGCTGTAAGGACCGGTTGAACCGAGGTCAAAGCATGATAAGGTCTTAGTTGACCAGGCGGGGTGTTCACTGGGGGATCAATGTACCATACTGGGATTCCCAAAGTCATGTTAGGAAGGACCAACGAAGCCATGATAGAGATAGAAAATACTCCTAGAGGGGGGAATAAGAAAGGTATCTGGCCTGTAGGGTAATGTCCCAGTGGAACATCTCCTAGATTGTTAAGACCTAGAGGAACGGTTCTTGGTGGGAACATAGGATAGGCACCCACAAATGAAGGAGGTCCTCGGTGGGTGGATCTGGATGACTCGGTTGAGATGGTAAATCATAGTGATGAGGAGCTAGTTATTGATAAGAGGTATTGACCTCATCAGAATCCATCATGAGGATTTGGTAGTCATCGGGACCAGAAGGTCGGGGGGGATGAGCTCCTTGACCTATCTGAGGTTGAGCAGCAACAAATCCTTACTGAGGGAAAGGATTTGTGAGCACTGTTGGTTGGGTTGGCATAGGATTTTGAGGCGATTGTTGACCTTTAGAAGCTTCTTGATCTTCCCACATTTGGAGCATCTGGGGTAAGAGGGGACACTCATGTATATAATGGCCATGTACACCACAACATGCACACGAATTTTTTGTACGAATAACCTTGTTCTTCTTGGGTTGGATGCCCTGTTGCTGGTTATTGGTGTTAGGTTGGTTCCCCTAGGGTTCACTAGGTTGGTTACCTTGATTACCCTGGTTACCCTTGTTACCCTTCCCCTTATTCTTTTTCTTCGAATTTTGGGGATTGGTAGCACTTTGCTGTGCAAAAACCTAGCCCTAAGGAGGCGGTGGCTGCTGGGGCTGAGGATGCAAGGGAGGCTGCGACGCTAATGCTTAAGGGACTGGAGTGCTAGGTTGTGCATAAGGAGGAGCAATAGTTTGGTAGACGAGTTGGGGTCTTGGAAACATGTTGCTAGCAGGAGGGGCATAAGTGTTGGAGGAACTGGTGTCCCCCTACTTGTAGCCATAACTTTGCTGAGTATATGGCGAAGAGTGTGAAAGGGATCCAATGATACCGTTAGCGACGTGAGATGCCCCTGGTGCATTAGCACTTCCAGGACGAGGGAGGTTTGGAATGACGATATAGACATAATCAGATTGCGCATAAATTAGAACATGTCTCAGGGTGGTTTGGATAGCTTCTTCCTCGGTCTGAGGAAAATGGGATGTGACATCTTTTCCAATGGGAGATAAAGGGTGCCTAAGAAACCAATCTAGATAGACACGGTATTTGAAAGGCGGGGAATGGCATGTACTCCTCCTTCGACACCACTCTTGAACATGGTCGGAAAGGTGAGTGGTGGAGGACTGATGGAATGTGATCAATAGCTCCGTACCAGTTTTGTACTAGAGAGGTAATTGGAAATATGAAAGGAACACTTTAGCAAGTGTCGCGAAAACGGAATGAGATGTGGAGGGTTGGTATACATACAATTTTGCAGCGTCTCCAATGAGTGTGTGTTAGAAGAGCTAAAGATGAATGGAGTCATCGGTTATGGAGTTGGACAAACACCACATGTGGAAGGATCAGACACGTTTGGTAGGATCCTCCCCAGCGTTACCCTCAAACTTCAGGATGTCAGATGGAATCTTAGTCAACATAGAGGGCTAACCAGCATCATGGTGTATGGGGTTGTTTATCAACTGGTTAAAATATGTAGACTTAACTCAGCCATAAAGGGGAGCATGTGGGCTACTGAAATAGTTCCTAAGAATGTTCTGCTTGATGTGAGCACCAGGATTGAATTGGAGCCAACACCAGGTTGGGTTCCTACACTAGCTGTGGGTCTAGACATGGTGATGATATGCGATGAAGGTGGCTCAGAATCAGATGAGGAATCAGATGAACCAAGAGAAGAGTCGGTGTGGGGACTCAGAGGGCTATGAACTCGAACCCGACGGGGAGGGGTAATATGCGCAAGCGAAAACTGGGGGTGAAGGCCTAATAGTCTCTGTGACAAACACCTTGGCGGCGCAATGGTGGTAGGACACACGTGACATGGAAATGGTGAAGGGAGATCAACAATATATCTTTGTCTCGACGTGGGGAGATAAATTAATTATGTTAAGTCTTGGCTTGGTGGTGTAAACCAAGCACCCTTCACTTAAGGTGTTCTTGTGTGTGCAAGTGTATTAATTGATTAAGCCCAGATCATGTTTGTAAAAAAGGCAAAAGCTTGTTGAAATTAACCTGAAATTAATAGCATAAAATGAAAAGAAAAACAATTAACTAAACCCCACCCAAATTGGGTTTGCAAACACTGTGCTAGTTGGTGGCTAAATCGACAGAAAATACACTAAAACAGTCAAGAGATCTAAATTTCAGTGTGGCTGGGATGAAGTGACACTAAGATACTAGAAAGTAGTGTAGAAACATCAAAAAACTAGAGAGGAAGATAGCTGCAAAAAGATAGGGAGATGGGTGAAACAACTAGGGAAACTAATGGGACCCTAAGAAAAATGACCAAACAAGTTTAAATGTGAAACTATGGATGGTAACAAACTATCTTAACAGATCTAAAACAAAAGGGTACAGATCTGGAAAATGTGGCTGAAAGCGCTGTAGAAACTCATACTACTCATTAAGCTAAACTCCTCTTAGAAAGGTGGAAGCGTACTAGAAGCCCTAGGGGAGGCTAAATTCAACTTCAATGAGTAAATTAGAGTGGATTAGGGCCTAAGCGGGGTGAGACAGAGGTCAGAAAACCCAGTAGACAAATCTCTACAAAACCTAGAAACAAAATCCATAAATTGCAGGTACTGACCTGTTTCTCTGTAGGGATTGCAATTTTTGGGTTGATAAGTGCGTTGTGGCCTCTACATCTCACTTTTTGGGCCAAAAAGTGTGATTTCTGCTCTGTGGATCCCAATCAACGTATATCAGAAAAAAGTGTTGCCTTTGTCACGGTTGGTTCCTATGACTTGCAGAAATGACCAGAAATTTGCGGAAGTCAGAAATTTAACAGATCTAGGGTTAAAAAACTAGGAAACATTAATAGAATTGAAAAAATAAGAAACCCTCAGCTGAAAATCGAAGGTCACCTAGGTTTCTGGATCTGAAGTATAAACCCAGTGGAGTCGTCAATTTTGTTGTAGTGTTTTCTTCTCAAAGATGTACGAAAAGAACCCACTTAAGATTATGGACGGAAAAAAATATCAACAATATAAATGGTTGCTAAACATTGTAGATATGCAACAACTGGTAGAAACAAAACCTGCCAAAGTTCGGATCTATTCCACAATCATAGTTAAACAACAAAAAGAAAGAGTAATAACTCCAATCATCCAATGGAAACCAGATATGTCAAGAATAATTTTATTATAACCCCTGTGAAGGGAACAAATAAATGTTCCCAGTACGCCTCTATGGGATTGGTTCTTGGCTATCCTTAAACGTCTTCATCTTGTGTAGAGTCTCTCTCCTCTATAATGCATAAACCCAACAAAAATATGGTGCGCAACAATGAAAATAATCAGAGTTACAATAGTGAGTGCAACAATGAAAATAATCAAAAGTGAATAATGAATGGAAAACCCTTATATTTATAATAAAAATTTCAGTTATCCTAAAATAATGAGCAATAATAAAATATTATTTATCCCATTCTTGGAATAACCAAATGGAATATTTTATTATATTTGTTTAGGAGGGAAAATGTATTTAAACTTTTATTTAGAAATAATAAATAAATAAATGATTTATTTATCATCTAAAGGAATTAGTTAAGGAATAATAAACAAATAAGGATTCATTTAATTATTCCCAAGGGATTTAGTCAAATTTAACAAAGAATAATAATTAATTAGTGATTAATCAATTATTCTTAGATAAAAATAAGATAAATAATGATTTATCTATGTATTTTTCATGATTGGGTCAAATTTGACAAGGAATAATAATAAAACAATTATTTAATTAATTATTCCTAGAAAAAAATCAAATAAATAATGATTTATTTAATTATTCTTCTTGGGTTTAATTATAAATTACTTAACAAAGGTGGTTTATTAAGTAATTTCTCACAGTGAAAGCAATTTTACTATGGTAAAATTGGATTTACATGGTGTACTTCGATCCATTTAGTAAATTAGACTAGATGATCAATTTTTTAGTGATAACACCACCCATTAAAAATATTAATTAAATCAAAACAAAATTTACCCCCTTCTCTCATTGTTTCTTGTAAAAGCAAAATATCAATATTATGGGCCTCCACCAATATAATATTTTTTCTAGGGCTACTCAACCCCATACAATTGAAATATAGTCAAATTTCCATGAATAATACCTTAAGGATTGACTTTCTCTATGAAATCCTTTAACATAAATCTCCCTACCACACTCAATCTCTATGTTTTTCCTTGCTCAAGATAAAAACAAAATTCTAGCTCTTATAAACCCATTTTGTCCTTTGACTTTAGTCAAATATAACTCACCAACCACCCCACTCTCGATACCACAACCTAATTTTTTCTTGATCTAAAAAATGAGAGGAGGATAATCTTTCAAACCCTTCGTCTCATGACCCAAATAAGAAGATAATGATCCAGTGAAAACACTAAAGTTGAAATTCGGCCCTCAACATCCACACTAACCCTATTGTCATAAATATTATGAATAGATTCCCACTTTTCATCATTAAAACAATAATCAATATCACCCCGCCATTTATGTCATTAGGTAATACTTGACTTAAGCTAAAAAAATCACAATCCTTAATTATAGAAGAGAAACTATGAATAGGGACTTATTTTGAATGTGGCATACCTTCTTCACAACCTTTCAATTCTAGAGAAATATTTGAAACTTATGGATATTCTATGGATTCCTTGCTAGCATATTTCACATTGACATCCATTACTTTGATAATAGATTCTTTAGCACCAATATTTCCACCTAATGATTTAGTATCACTACTAGGAGGTGACAACTTTGAAGTGGTATCTTCAAGATTATCTATACCCCCAATGATAAGGATATCATTACTATCCACCTAAATCCTTGCATCTCCTTCCTCATATTACTTAAATATGAAATGAGAATTCACATTCTTGAAAAATCCCATACTTATGGCACTAACATAAAAGGAACCCTATGGTAGTATAATATTTGAGCAAATGAGAAATTACCATTTTACATAACCATTTTCAAGGCCAAGTCATTCTCATAAATTGATGCTAGCTAAGGTGCAAGCAATTCATGTTAAAAATACCAAAAAATCCAAGTCTACCTTGATGAAGGACCCAAGAGAATTCCCTACTTCCCTGAAGACCTCATATAACCATAAATCAGTTGGGAACCCTAGGAGCTTTACCCACACCAAGGTTATGGACATACTTTTCATTCAAGGGTCAAACTTGGAAGAGCATGGATTGAGGAACAACGTTGTTGATCTCCATTTCCAACAACGTACCATAATTTTCTTCACATATTCCTCCATTCAAAATATGAAAGTCAACCAACCATGAACAAATATATGGAATTTTGTGAGGTGTCCTATTATAGGCTTCTATAACTCTTTCATCCTCACCATCATATTCTCCTTTCCCATCCTTAAACCTTGAAGATGATAAACCTAAGACTTTATTATAAGGTTAACAACCTTGTTCATCTTAATATCATGACCTAATACTGGCTTTATTGGAGAGGGAATTTTAGTGGAGACAATTTTCTTAGGTTTTTATTTTCATAGAGATACCCCTAATTCCACCAACATTTTCCTTGGAACCATTAACATGTCTCTCAGTGTAGTTTGAGAGTGAGGTATTTCACCTATATCATTGGTGGTCACCTATCCCTATCATTGATAAACCACAAGTAAAATGAAAATGTATTCCTTCCAAGACAATCCCACGTAACCCAACACCTTTAATTGGATCTACAAGATTACTAACCCTCTATTCACAAAACAAGATATTGTTTAACACATCCTTAGGAAGGTAAGCGATATTCGACACTATAGCAAAAACTAATTACTGAAGGTGATCCAATCTATACCCAAGGAGCTCAAACTCGGGGAATAGAAAAAGAATAATACCATGCCATAATGCCTTTGACCTTACAAACCCTATCTTTGGAGGAATTGTAACACCAAACTAACTCAAAGAAGACTACTACACTAGGATAATCAAGAAATAGGATGAGTATGGACCCTACACACTATTGATGTGCGCAAAGGAGGATGAATATTTATTGCATAATGACAAGCCACCTACTTTGGAAAAAACCTAACCATTGTTAGTTTCAGAATACCTTTCATTAAATAATAGGTTCCATAAAGTGAATCATCCTTTATATCTACCAAAATTTTTGTTAGTAGGATATCTCTTTAAATGTAAATTCTTGAGCATCTAAAACACAATAAAAGGCTTCCCCTAAAAATCAAATAACATGACTCCCCAAAGTAAACCAGATCTAAAAGCCTTCCCAAAGTAAAATAGATCTAAGAACCTTAAAAACGATCAATATCAAGATTTTAATCCACCTTATTTTTAGCAAAAATAGGGAGCCATCATCACCATTTTCCTCAATTACCAAAAGTTTTTCAATTATACACTAACCCTCGACAAAATAAATTTGATATATAAACAAGGGAATCTGCGAAGTATTAAGTCCCTGCCATTGAGTCCAATTGCACATCAATAACCAAATTTATTGAATAGACATTTGAGAGAGATATGTGCAATAACAAAATTTATTGAATACATTTGAGAAAGCTAGCAACTAAGTAATAATCAGTTGAAACAATTACTACTGTGATATTTTAAACAATTGCGAAGATACTTCTGAAAATTAGAAATCAAGAATACTTGTAAGTGATGGTGTTGCATTTAATTAGAATTCCATTGGATGGGTTTCATCTTTTTGGTCTACCCTATATCTCATTTCCCAAGAACTAGATGGGAATTAGGCGCGAGTTGCATCCCATGTTCCCTATATAATTTCTTGTCACAACAAAATCACCAGAAAATATTCGCTATATATCAAAACTATGCATGATTCCCATTTCAACCTATAAATGTCGCTCCATGTGTTACTTAGATAACTGGAATATTTTGACACATGTTCATATGCTGTGAAAAATTCATGAAGAAATATTGTTGGCATTCAAAATATCAAGAACATGGTTGATTAGTATATGAAGTGTTAGATTGAAGAAATGACATATAAAGTACTCTTTTGCTCCAAATTTTCATGGTTTAAGGTGTTAGAAGGTTATAAAGTATGATTATTAATTACTAATTGACACATTAGCCTCTTGGAATATATGATGACTAGTAGTAATAAAATAGAAATTAAAAACCTATATACCACTAGTCAGTGAAACCGTAAACTAGGCTTAATTATGTAGATCCTATGCCTTGTAGTTGTAACAAGCTTTCTAAGTAGTTGGTTAGCCATATGGACTAATTCACATAGATAGGCCATGATATTGTACTTGTATTTATCACTCTTATCTGATCCATTACCAGCAATAGAGGTAGTAGAGGTGGGAGCATGCATCTTGGCCAGGAGCAGAAGCATATCCAACTCTAAATTGTATTGATGAAAATAAAAAACTATGCCCCATACGGTATGAGTAATAAAATGAAAACAATGTGATTATGGGAAAAGAATCCTATTGTCTGGATCAAATTACTGAATCATCAATCAACAAATACCTTAAGGTAATTATATTGTCTATATCGACCTCTTGACACTGATTACCTCTTGGCGCTTTAGATTATTCCTCTACGGGTACTAGCAATAACCACAATGGAGCTTGATCACATCTGAGAGCAAACAAAACCTAAACATGTCCATAGTATTCTTGCTGCTTAGCACATCCATATGCCCATCTATATGCCTAATGAGATTGTGAGCAATGAATTTCCATGAATTGATTCATGTTGTCCTAGCACAAACTTCACAAGTTCCAAGCTTTCAAGGATGGAAGCATCAATCCCCCAATGCTCCATGAGTTGTAATTTTTCGGGGTCACTGTAATTTTTCGGGGTAATGGATGCTGAAATCCATGGTAGTGATTTCTTTGGTATAAACTTGTATAGAAGAGAGCTATGTCCATTTTTGTAGCTTGTTTTCAACCAGTGCACTATGATCTCCTGAGACCTGTTATGCTTGTGGTGTATTTGTTGTGGCGTATTTATTTGTTACTTCACTAGAAGTGGTGTGGTGCCAGTGATAAGATACAAATCTTAATAGTGTGTCTGGTGCAACATGTGACTTTTGATTTTATTTTTTGTAATGTAGAAGTGGGGAGAGGCAAGAACTTAACTATTCCTCCCTATTGTTAGATATTAAGCCAAATCAACGTGGTCAAAATATCTTCCCCTTTCCTCACCGGAAAGATTTCTACTGCACTTGGCTGCTCTCACCGAGGAAGGCCACAACACAGGAGTGATCCAAGTGAATATTGGTGGCCATCCACCTATTCCACCTAGACCCCCTAGTCAATTTCATCTATTTCCTTGTTCATTTCAACATTTACTATTTTTAGTAGTTTTTCGGGTCCTGAACTTTCGGAGCAGTTTTGACCCCCTAAACGGCATTTTTTTGGGGTATGTGATAGGCTTGTAGCTATGGATAGGGGCCTATGGTGAAACCTATAGTACTCGGCAAGACCTTTCCAACAAGGTATCATACGCGCCAAATGAGGATAATGTGACCAAGTTACGACCTTGGGAAGTTGGCTACCCAACTAACCCCAACAGGGCCCACAAACTCTTGGTGTTACATCTCCTGGGGTTAGGGTTTTGGTTGTTTAGGGTTTTCTCATGTTTTCCAATAATAAATGGGCCCTTGAGCCTCATTGTAGCATAGTTTAGAGGCATGTATCCACCAGATCTCTTCTCAGAGATAAGTTACCATCGTCCGAGCTATGTTATTTCCATTCTATTTGTACACATAGTTCAATATTTTTCTATTAATGAAATGAAGTGTTTTTTTGTTGCATCTTTGTGTTTATGATTATATATTTAAGTTTTCGTGTTCCTGTTTAAGTTTAGATCAATGGTATTAGAGTGGTCTGCTCTTTCTCTATTTTTCTTTGCATGTCCCCAATGAGGTTAGGGTATAAGGAGTTAGGGCTTGATTTGGTTGAACCATTGCAAGATCAGTCCCATAAAACCTGACAACCTCCCATGGAAAAGAAAACAAAAGATGAGGGGGTAGGAGAACCTTTCAAAATGTTGCTTGAGGAAGCCCTCGAGTGACAGAGGGGAACGATGATGGATAACTTTTCCCAGATCCTTCGACGACTACCCACAGGTGATGCATCTTCATCCAACAACCATTCTGGAGGCACCACTCCTTTTAAGGTACAATTTAACTTTGATATTCTTGTATTCGAAGGCTTGATAGATGTAGATGCCATAGATAAATGGTTAAATCTGTTGAAAGGATATTTTTCAATTAATGACTTTTCCAATCGGGAAAATATTACTTTTTCACTTCTCAAAGCTGCCCCACACGTTAAGGATTGGTGGGAAACCTACTGTGAACAAAAGGACGAGAGTGAAACCTCGCTGTTTTCAGCTGCACCCACTTGGAATTATTTTTGAGATGCCATCAAGGAACAATATTACCCCATCGGGATCTATGAAGAAAAATACATAAAGTGGACCACTCTACAATAGGGAAGGGACCAAGATGTGCCAGAGTTCACAAATATTTTCCATATCCTTCGCACGAAGCTAGGTATCAAGAATACTGAGCTGAATTTCATGCTCAAGTACCAAGGCTGCCTACACAAGTACATCTAGGATGAGATGGAGTTCCTGTATATATCCTCACTCGACACGACGTATTGGTACGTTTTCAAGATTGAGAAGAAGTTTAAATAGAAGAAGTAGGACTTTGGATCTACAAATCCAAAGCAAGGAAAAGGCACCCCCAAACCACAAAAAAAAGGACCAAGCCAAGGCCACAACAAAGAACAACACCATGAAGATGAATAAGGACACGAGAAAATGGTGTGAGTTCCATAAGAGCTCCACTCAAAATACAAGTGAGTGTTGGGCTAAGAAGTCACTAGTGGCGGAGCTGAAGGTTTCCAAATCAGGCGCATTTTCCATGAGGGAAATTTTGAGGTCTAAAATGGGCCTCCTAAGAAAAATTTACAACCAAAATAAACTTTATAAGAACCAATAGGATTCAAGATGATGATGTCAACCATAGCGGATGATTCACCATATTTGGAGTAAAAGAGTAAAAGATTAAAAAATAATAAAATAATAAAACTACTTTTTCAACTTATCTCTCTAAGGTTTTACTCAAATTTTGAGTGGGAGTACTCATTGGATACAAAATTTAATTCCTCATCCAAGGAGTACCCATGTTGCATACTTTCGATAGACTCTACTACACAAAAAATGAGAAATACATGAAAAAATGTTATTGCAATCACATTTTTCATGTATTTCTCATTTTTCATGTAGCAAGGTTAATCAAATGTATGAGACATGGGTACTCCTTGGCCGATGAATAAAATTATGCATCCAATGAGTATTTCCGCTTGAAATTTGAGTGAATCCATTGGGAGATAAGTTGAAAATACGAGTTGACAAATTTTTTTGTTTTCTTTTTTCTCTCTACAATTTGATGATGTAATCTAATCTTATTTTATTATTTCCACTATTATTTTATAATTTCCTTAGGAGGCCCATTTTAGACCTCAAAATTCCCCTAATGCGACTCTGAATCAAAACTTGATAAGGGAACTAAAAAATGGAAGCAGATCATTGATGCAGAGTCCAGTGCCACCATGGCCACCAGCAAGATCCAGAAGATTTAGCCTGAAGATCCAGAGGAAGGGCAATGCCTCTTCTACTCACAGATGTGGGTGAAGGGTTCTTCACTACAGTTCATTGTCGACAACGGGAGCCAAAATAACCTCATTTCAACAGAGGTCAGGAAGTGGCTGGGTCTAAAGACTACAACACATCCACAGTCGTACACCATCAGGTGACTTTGCCAAGGACAAGATCTTCGCGTTAGCCAACAATGTTGCCTTCCTATTAATGGTGCTAGACCTGCCAACATGTCAAGGGGATCTCTTTGGTAAGAAGTCCCAATTAGACTGTTTGGTGTAGGAGTCCTAGCAATGGGTCGTAAGGTAATACCTTGACCGTGATGTCACACAGAGGTAAGTAAGATAACTCTATCAGTAGCAAGGGTGTGACCAATGCAGTGAGTCAAGGAAGGTGTATGAGAGGTTCTAATACTTCAAAGGGGGAAGAGGTGAAGGTGAGTTCCAGGTTGAAAGGGATCAGTCCCAACTCGGCTAGGAACACACACACAAAGGACATGCACAACGTCTGGCGGAGAAGTCCACTCGGATGTGGCAGTCACATCATACAAGGTAAGATAACACATACAACACTCATGGATCAGTCCGAGATGAGTGTGACAATTGTTACAACAAGGTTCATGTCAAAATTCTATTTGATGTCCGGTAGAGCAGTCAACATGGATAGTGACAACATTAACAACATATACAACACATTAACAACAAGATTCATATAATTGCATGTGAATCAATTCATACACAAGTACATAAATTAAACAACATATATCATTAAGGCAACCGGAGCAGTCCAACTACAATAACAACATATGCATGAAAATGTGTTGGCTCTTATTATATAAAGAAGTGTAAGTCACAATAATACAATACATCCATGTAAACTTGCTAGCCCCAACAGTGGAACGTTATAACCACATCCACATGCTCCTCCAAAGAGATGTACTAGCTATGTGTAGTGGAGAATCCAAGGCGTGTTACAATACTGTCCAAGATTTCTTCAAGGTAGTCTTAATAGAAGCTTGGTTGACCAAAATCCTATACAATGAGTTATGAGGGACTATTTATAGCAAAGGTTGGGGTGACCCTTGACATTCCCCTTTGTGACCATTCAACTACCCTCATGACTCTTCACCTACTCTATGAATATTACATCCACTATTGAGACTCGATTTACACTTTACATGACTCAACATTACAATGCACATGTACCCATGTGAACAATGGCTTGAACAAGCCAAACTAGACATCATTCGGACTTAGACAACCATAGAAGTCTAACTACTCAACATCCACATGCTGATCAATAGTGACATATTGATGCCAAGATTGGTAGTCCTTGATAGTGTCTGTGTGTTCTACTATGACATTTGTCTGACACTTGAACCTTGCCTCCATAGCATCTGGGTACACTACTCGGGCTCCTCTTTTCGACTCGTATGAGAGCACGTGCATCATTGTCTTCAATGTGGCCGAACCAACAATGTACTTGTGCATGATGTCTGCACTGATAGGCATGTCTGGGCTGGTGGCAGTGTGCATAAACTCGTTGAAGTACCAGTCAAGCTCCTGTCGGACATGCTTCATTGTCTTTGCCTGGGTGAGAGTCCCAAGTGATGGGATCGCATAAGTGTGCACTATAACATCCATGATTTTGAATACTCATGCATGGGAAGCCTATATGCTAGTGATGAGTTGAGGTAGGTCCTCATAGTTTTGGATATGACTTCGGAGACGTGCTTGTAGTTTGACTGCATTGGCATTCATCATCTTTTGCAAGTGAAGCAGGGATCCCTTGTACTTCATCATCCATGATTGCATGTTGTCAAAAACAACATGTATGTTATTCAAGATGCGTGCTCTTCTCGCACATTACTGCTACCACCCATGGAGCTGGACGACTGCTTGGTGCACGGTACCAAACTTGGAGTATAGTGCTCACATAACTCTATCAAGGGACAATACTTCATCTAGTATTGACTTCTTCAGTTCAACTCGAGTGGACATTGTCACCAAGTATCCTCCTTCCTTGGCCACCTATAGTTCCTTCAGCATTTGCTCATTCTCAGCTATGAGGAAATGAACACTTGAGCTAGTGGCTACGGCATAGACTCTAGTTGCATCAGCCAGAGCAACTGGATTCTTGTGCATATCAGTCACGATCACTTGTTCTTCAACTTGCGCAGGGGATGTTTGGCCCTCCAGAGTCGGTATTCTCTAAGACTGCACAACTTTGTGATGAGATTCATCAAAGGAAGTGTTGTGCATCTCTGCTTCCAGTGACCACAAAGGATCTTAGTGCATCCTTGGTCATTTGAGACTTTCTCATCATCATGACGCAATGAAATGGGTGGGTCGACCTCTTTGTGGTGAGGCATGAGGTCAGTGTCCTGTTCCAACTCCTGTTGCTCCATGTCTACATCCAACTGTTCAAGCACATGTTCTATCTCATGAGCAAAGTCTTACCCCTGTGATGGTTCACCTTGTTCGCCTAATTTTAGCTGTTTAGATGAATCAACTACTTGTACCGGTGTTTCTCCATTTGTCTGCACGTGATGCGCCCCTTGCTGAATCTGTTGTTGTTGTGCTTCCTTCTCCTGTTGGTGCAACTCTTTTTCTTTCCGGAGTTGCTCCCTCAGCTCATGCAACTCCCTCTCTGCTTCTTCCATTCTCTTCTTATCCCTTTGCCTTCATGCGATTCACTTGTCGCGCTGCTACCTGTTCACCTGAATAGCCATAACTACTTGTTCTACAAGTGGATCTGCTCAAAACTTGTAGATTTTCTCCTCCTCCATGATGTCGACAATCTTTCTCTTTGCTTTTTCGCTCATCAGTATGCTTGGCTCTGCTGCCTCTGCTACTGCTGTTGTTGCTACTATTGTTGCTCCTCGTGATGCTGCTTTTCTAACCACTCTACGACAAAGCCAACCTGTTTATTGGGTTTGGAGGAATTGTAGCAGTACCTCCATGAGTCCTTCTCGATCCAATGACATGCATCATGGATCCAGTTGATCTAAACTCTCACATAGTGATCCTTCACAATGCAATGTGGGTCATACGAGTTGAATATTCAGAGGTCGAAAGGATACTTCCTCATTTATTCTGCTTTGACATCTACTTGCTTGATACTCCCAATCTCATATAACCCAATCTGCAATGGAAGAGCAGGCCAAGGTGCCTTCATATTCTACTGCAGTCTAGCTATCAATCCTGCCGAGATGTGGTACACTACTTCTTGCATGACAAGCATGTCCAAGGTGAAATTTGGTAGAACATGCAGAAACTTCGCCATACTAAACACTCGGATGAACGTGCCGGACGGTGAGGCATACCAATCTGTAATGCCTAGCAATACCTTCATCACTTCCTCTAACATGCAGGGTAGATCCTGTTCGAATATCAACCTGTACACTTGGGTGACAAAATGGTCGAACAACCATATGATCACTCCTCTGAAGCTACATTCAGACAACATCTTGAAATACGTGTTCACAATAGTCTCCGCTAGTGACCATGCCCACTCTAAGCCCGAGAACTCATGTCGGGCATAGACTACATCTAGAATGTAAGTAGACATATAAATCTCTGCATGCATACCCTCGGGTGACTGTCGAGCCTTCGTGACTTGTTCCTTCGGCTGGTGAGCCAGTATGCCGGATTAGTTGCATGGTCTTCCTTCTTTAGCCAGTTGGTCCAATGCGATCACTCAACTCTCAAGAAATGTTTCAGTGCTTGCTTGGCCACTCAATCGAGATGTGAATATGACCAAGTATTGGTATTCCTTCCTCAATATTTTGTGTTGTAGATCTGGTTGGGTGTCATCCTGAAGTGAACTGGCTCCTTTACCTAATCTTTCAGAATGTCTCTGGAGTGACCTCTGCTATTGGGCAAGCTGAATGGAGGGGTCATGATAGTCATGGGTTCAGCCATCTGATACATCTCATCATAATATCATGCCTAGAATGTTGCAAGCTTCGTTCCACTCACACTCCTCAAGGTCATCGTCTTGGGGTCAATGTGAGAGACGATCCAGTGAATCATGTCCGTGCATGGAAACGCAGGGTATCTGCATGCAATCTGGTACAAGTCGGACTTGTGAAGGTTCACGTACACCTGACGTCTTTGAGGTCTTCCCCAAAACTACCTGCAAATGTTTCATTAACCTCTTGCCACTTCAGTTTGATGTCCTTTTCTAGATACAACTTCGTATATTCCTAGATCGACATACTAGTGGACGTCTATTTAGTTGTTTCTCTAGCTGCAACTCCATCAGTGTCCTGTAATCTTTCTCTCTTGGAATCCATTGAGATAGATCAACACCTGAAAGATCTGGAAGCAAGAAGCATGCTTGGCAAGAAATATGTCAGTGAAAACAAAGCAAATATGGGGAAGGACACAACACATACCTGGGGAACTGATGGGCAGGATTGTGAAAATTTTAATGGGAGGTTGAGTGACTGGCTACAAAAACTATGCAAAATTTAGTTTGGAATGTCTGGGAGTCAGGAATGGATGCTGGATCAGTGAAAAGCGCAATCTAGTCAGGCAGCTGGATGTTGGGATTGCGCAATGCACAATTCTAGCTAGGAAGGAACGCTGGCCTAGGGACAAATTTTTGTAATTTCTTGGTCCAAGCAGCCACTGTCCTCCAGAAATGCACAAAATAGTCTTGGAGGCTAGTGCTTGTCAAGAATGCACATTTCTCGAAAGGAAGGTGAACCTTTGCTAGATTTTTCAATGTAGCCTTGGTGAAGGCAGAGCCTGGGCCAAAGTTGGCGCGACTTTACGACGAGAAAATGAAAGCAACTAAGACAGTAAATGCATGGCGAAACTAAGTGATAGTAGAAGTGATTGACAATTCTTGCAAAAGATGAATGAAATATTCAACAAACAGATCAACATGCATGTGGGTGAGGTCGTTCGCAGTCGGGTGAACGTTCGTACAAAATCGTTTCATGCATGCGACATTAGTGAGATAGAAAAGAAAACTTAAATAGAGCTCGGACAAGATAGAATACATGTAAACGACAATAGGCATTCAAAGAAATCAAGAAAAAAACACTCACACAAGCGACAAAAATACTGAAAAAGACAAGTTGAGGCCACTTACCCATGAATAGCTGAGCCAGATTTGTCGAAGAGTCTTGGATGTGTTGTGGGATGTCAGAGCTCCAATATTGATGTGAATGAATGAGCTTTGTTGCATTGAGTAAATAATTTTGGTCTCATGACACACATGCCACAAATCTAGGAAAAAACGACACTTGGAGGGAAACTTCTAAAACAACTTTGCATGTAACCCCCGACTGCTAAAAATAGATCCTGAATGATAGGATGCCTTTTGCATGTTGTCTCTTGCTATTCCAAGAAGACCAAGTCATGCATGCATGCAAGTCAAGTTTCCTCGGTCCCGGGTGGAATTCGTCATCTGGACTGTCCATGCATGCAAGTGCTCTACTGCTTGGGAAAAATGCACATTCCTGGCTGGGAGATGGGCTGACTGCCGAGGAGGTTTACAAATTTTCTTGGTAGAGCAGCTGACTACTACCCATATTTGTACAAATCCTGGGTTGAATAGCCTACTGCTGGGAAAATTTGCGCAAATCCTACTGGGAGGGTTGGCTGGTAGGATTGCACAATATTGGAGCCCAACAAGTTGTCAGAGAGGATTGCACAATTCTTGGAGGGAAGGCTGGCTTCCCTCTAGAAATGCACAATTTTCAAGGGGAATCTATTCAGCCTATAGCTGGACCAAGTCCGAGTGAGCAGCCTGTGAGGAGAATGGATCAACTATGATCGATAGGTTGTCTTTATGCAAGGAAAACACTAAAGCTTGAGTACTTGATGAAGCAAGACAAAGTGTAGTGTAAGGTTGGTAGGGAGGCTCCAAAATAGGCTAAGTCAACATTTTGGAGGGTGGTTGTAGCCGCTACAACACTTGGTGAAACACTGTAGAACTCTAGCTCTCTGCATATACCTTTTTCCTGTATAGCAAGTCTAACACCTTCGGAAGTATTTTTATGTTCTTAGCTCATCTTGGTTTCACATTAACTTGATTGTAAGATGTAGCATCTACCAAGCCCTTGGTCAATTGACACACATTCCAAGCCACAACAACATAGTCATTTTGATTAGGGTTGAGGGGTATATAGGTGCACAAGCAGTATAGTCGTCAAAGGCTTAGTTTCATCTCTAGTGTTGCTCCACTGCCAGTAGGCTTGGTGTTATAGACATATTTGGGAACTACAACCCCAATCACATATGTCCATAAACCAAGGGCTTCAAAACCCCTAAAAGTGTTGTTTCATACCCTAAAGGAACAAGGTCAGCTGATTACATCATCTCCTAGAAGTTCTCCATGAAAAACTACTCAGAACCGGTCAAACCTGGACCATACAGACTGCTCCATGCATAGGGTGCGATGCATCTCACCTATTACACATGTGGGGTGTGATGCATACTAGAAAGCCCTTCTGTACGGTGCGATAAGTGAGAGCAGACAAATGGCAGAAGTAGTGTGCTAGGTGGAAACCAAGAGAATCTTCTAGAAACTGCTCATATGAAACTTGCCTCTTTGAATTCGCCCAGGGATGAGTAAGAGATTTGAAATCTCCAAGTGGAACCAAGAACTATCAGTGAAATGACACTAATCAAAATCCCAGAAGCTGACTCACTCTCCTGTAAACATCTATATATGGATCCCTCATCCAAGAGATCCAGAGGCTGGAATTTTGTAATTTGCAAGGAAGTGATATTGGTTTCTCTTTGAATACATTGTTGGGTACTCTTTATTTGTATGAGGTGAAGAGGGCTTTCATGCTGGGTGGATGATGCTGGATCAGATAGCTTGGTTGTAATCCTCTCTTCTACTACTTCTATCAATAAAGCTATTTGAGTTTTCCTCCATATGCTTGTATATTTCTAAATCTTGTTTGTGTATACATTTATATGGTTAATGTACATCTGATCCTACATTATTTATGGTTATAGATCTCTATGCTTTGATGATATTTTGCTGCCTTGACTCTACAAGTGTTCTTTGAAGCAGGACAAGTGAGAAAGGAGTGGCGAAAGCTCTATCAAAGGAGAGAGAAAACAAGCAAGGAGACTAGCGAAAGACTCAGGTTGGTGCTCTCTGCTTCTCTCTCATCTATCCCTCATAAAGGAAAACACAAGTAAATTTAATCTATTTGTTTCTAAGATAGCTATCCATCTTAGTGGGACTAGCAGCTCTGAATGAACACTAGTTTTCCCGATATCACCTGGACAGTACCCCGGTGGAGTCACATAGGAACATAAGCATGGTTCCACTACCAACGAGCCTGATCAGTACCCTGACGAAGTTACTTGCATCACCTCCCTATGCAAGAAGCATTTCTCTTCTTTCACCTTATTTATTTTTCATTTTGAATTTTTTGACTTTTCATTTTTCATTTTCATTTTCATTGTGCATAACACTTATTCATTTTAGAGGTGGAAGAGAGATCCCGACTTATTAAGAGTAGAAGAGGTTGTTTCAATAGAGAAGTAGTTTATTGTATCTTTGACATGCCTGTTAAGGTTTTCCCCCTCACCTTACTCTACTTGACTAAGCTAACAAGGGTTAACCAAAAAACAATTGACTAGAGAAGGTGACACTAGTTAGCATGCAAGCATTGTATTTTCACCAAGGTTCACTTTGAATAGTATGCATTTTCCTTCGACGTATCATGGAGTAAAACTAACAAGCTCATCACACAGAGGCAAGATGACAGATAACCAAGCAGTAATAACTATACAAGCCCTCTTGTACTTTACCTAGCTTGCTTCAAGAGTCATACATGGTTTCATACAAAACTTTCCTACGAATGAAACAAGTGAATTGAAAAACATCAAAGAAAATCAAAAGTAGAAGAGAAAGTGAAACAAAAGCAAGTAACAAAACAAGCAAGCAAGCAAACAAGAAAACAAAGCATATAAGCAAACAAGCATGCAAGAAAACAACTGAAAGCAAACACTACTCCTACTCCTACACTAACGGGGCATGGGCCTGATCATGTGAAGTGATACTCCCAATGTAGCCACCGACGCATTGGTAGACCAATGTTAGTGAAGGCTTGGTCTGCGAGCAACCCTATGGTGCGAACCAGCAATCAAGAAAGATATAACAATGAAGACAACCACACTTTGTGTTTCAAAGTGTCCACGGGACATTAGTGAGTGCATGTGCATGAAGGATAGTACATGGACTTCTCATGGTGCTATATGAACTACGTAAAAGTTTGAAGCAAAATCACACTCTTGACTGTGACATGCAAGCAAACGAAAGAAATAAAGATAACTTGCGTCACGAACGAGTGCTTCTAATGTAAGACTCCTCCAATGCATGAGCAGTGGGATCGCGCAGTTCGAGTGGAGGAAGTGTCATCTATGTGTGAGATGGATCTTGAATTCATATAGATGAGTGATAAGGAGCCTTGGGTGATTGAACAATTTCATGATCGGAAGCGAGACTAACCTGAAGAGAGCGAGGGCCTGACATAACCATCATCTCAGGCTGAAGTGTCTTGGCAGTCTTGGGTGTCTCAACTTCATCATCAGGTAGATCATCATAAACCAGTGGATTCAAAAGATAAACTATGATAGATTCATGATCGTGAAAAAGAATGGAAGTAAATGGATCATGACTTCCATGATCAGAAAAAACAATGAATTCTTTGACATCCTCATGATCAGATGATTCTAACAAAGGGGTAGATGAAAAGTGAACAAACTCATCCTCTGTGTTTCTAGAAAAGAAAGATGAAGGTTCAAGTGGATTTTCAATGAGTAACTTATCCTCTCCATTGTCGAATGATGGACTAACATCCCATGAGTCCTGTGAGTGATCAATAATGGGTGCATCCATGGATGAAGAAACACATGCAAAATCATGGATGGTAGGTTCACCAAACAGGTTAGGAAAGAATGAAGGGGGCTTAGACAAAAGGGAGTCATCCTTCACCAAGTGTTAATGTTCAAGCTCCCACTCATACTCTTCATGAATGAAAATTCATGTCAGTTGCGCAACATCAACTCTGTACCAACTCTGTTAGTGGGTTTTTTTGCGTTCACAACAAGTGAAGAGTTCGGAATGGATGAAAACAAGACAACATCATCTGGAGGAATACCTGAGTGCAAAGAAGGAGGTCAAAGAAAAGAATACATATGAGAACTCGAAGGACTCACAACCAAATTTGTGCAAAAATTGAGGGGAGTGATGTTGGGAGAGTGTGAAGGATGAACAAGTGTGTGAGCATGATCCTCAACATCACTGGGTAGTGGTGGAGATGTTGAATGAGAGGGAGGCGGATAGTTAGTTGAGACAGTGCCCGCTCCCACATGAGATTGCGCAGTTCCATCAATGAAGAATGTTGAGTGAGACTTGACATCAAGCTTCCTTTTGGGATGGGAAAATTTCTTAAGGGAATACTTGAACCGGTCCCAAAGATAAGCAAATTTCATCTAGCTCAGAGCTTGAAACTGCAAGTCACGAAAGTGCTGCCAAAAATCAATAACAGATTCATGCAGAGCCCTCTGTTGCTGTAACAATTTTCGGTCAAGATGGTCTAGATAAAAATGATAGAATGTGTCTTCAATAATATCACAAAAGTGCTCAAATGAGTGCATAGTGTCAGCCAGTAGGCTGAGAACCCAACGAAATGGAGATTCACGAAGTGTGTATGCAAGCAAAAAACCAGCCTATTTGTCAGAAAAATCATCTTCCTAATGAATCATGGAAATAAAGTTATGTAAGTGCTCAGGCCAGGAAACCTCGCCTTCACTATCATACGTGTGAGTGGAAAAGAGATCGAAAAGCTTCCTTGAGATGGAGACATCTTCACATTAGAAAAAAACCTTGGGGGAAGAAGAGTGCAAGACTCCATGAAAGATATGCAAAGGTTCAAAACTGGATGAGAGGACACAACTTGTCATCAGACCCTACTTCTAGCGCCAAAAATGTTGACGATGCTGGACCCGCCAACATGTTAAGGGGATCTCCTTGGTAAGAAGTCCCAATTAGACCAAAAACTGTTTGGTGTAGGAGTCCCAGCAGTGGGTCGTAAGGTAATGCCTTGACTGTGATGTCGCACAGAGGCAAGTAAGATAACTCTGTCAGTAGCAAGGGTGTGACTGATGCAGTGAGTCAAGGAAGGTGTATGAGAGGTTCTAACACTTTGAAGGGGGAAGGAGGTGAAGGTGAGTTCCAGGTTGAAAGGGATCAGTCCCAACTCGGCTAGGAACACACAACACAAAGGACATGCATAGCTTCTAGCGGATCCTTCCACTCAGATGCAACATACACATCATACAAGGTAAGATAACATGTACAACACTCACAAATCAGTTCAATATGAGTGTGATGGTTGTTATAGTAAGGTTCATGTGAAAGGTCTGTCTGATGTCCAGTAGAGTAGTCGACATGAACGGTGACAACATTAACAACATATACAACACATTAACAACAAGATTCATATAATTGCATGTGAATTAGTTCATACACAAGTACGTAAGTTAAACAACATATATCATTAATGCAACTAGATTAGTCCAACTACAATAACAACATATGCATGAAAATGTGTTGGCTCTTACTATATAAATATGTCTAAGTCACAATCATACAGTACATCTATGTAAACCTGCTAGCCCCAACAATGGAATGCTACAACGACATCCGCCTACTCCTCCAAAGAGATGTACTAGCTTCATGTAGTGGAGAAGCCAAGGCATGTTACAATATTATCCAAGCTTTCTTCAAGGTAGTCTTAATATAAGCTTAGCTGACCAAAAGCCTATACAATGAGTTATGAGGGACTATTTATAGCAAAGGGTGGGGTGACCCTTGACATTCCCCTTTGTGACCATTCAAATACCCTCATGACTCTTCACCTACTCTATGACTATTACATCCACTATTGAGACTCAACTTACACTTGACATGACTCAACATTACAATGCACATGTACCCATGCAAACAATGGCTTGAACAAACCAAGCTTGACATCATTCATACTTAGACAACCATAGAAGTCTAACTGCTTGACATACTCATGTTGATCAACAGTTACATATTGATGCCAAGATTGGTAGTCCTTGATAGTGTCCGTGTGTTCTATTGTGAAATCTGTCTGAAACCTAAACCTTGCCTCGATAGCATCTGGGTACACTGCTCCGGCTCCTCTGTCCAACTCGTTTGAGAGCATGCACATCATTGTATTCAACGTGGCTAAACTAGCAATGTACTTGCACATGATGTTTGCACTGATAGGCAAGTCCGGGCTGGTGGTGGTGCGCATCAACTCGTCAAAGTATGAGTCAAGCTCCTGTCGGACCTGCCTCTTTGTATTCGCCTAGGTGAGAGTCCCAAGTGATGGGATCGCATGAGTGTGCACTATAACATCCATGATTTTGAATACCATGCATGGGAAACCTATATGGTAGTGATTAGTTGAGGTAGGTCTTCATAGTTCTGGATCTGAATCTGGAGACGTGCTTATAGTTCGACCGCATTGGACTTCATCATCTTTGGCAAGTGAAGTAGGGCTCCCTTGTACTTCATTGTCCATGCTTGCATTTGATCAAAAATAGCATGTATGTTCTTTAATATGTGTGCTCTTCTCACACATCGCTGCTGCCACTCGTGGAGATGGACGACTGCTTGGTGCACGATACCAAACATAGAGTACAATGCTCACATAATTGTATCAAGGGACAATAATTCATCTAGTATTGCCTTCTTTAGTTCAGATCGAGTGGAAATTGTCACCAAGTCTCCTCGCTTGGCCACCTATAGTTCCTTCGCCATTCGCTCATTCTTAGCTTTGAGGAAATGAACACTTGAGCTAGTGGCTTCGGCATAGACTCTAGTTGTATCAGTGAAAGCAGTTGGATTCTTGTGCACATCAGTCACGATCACCTGTTCTTTAACTTGCGCAGGGGATGTTTTGGCCTCTTGAGTTGGTAATCTCTGAGACTGCATAACTCTATGATGAGATTCGTCAAAGGAGGTGTTTTGCATCTCTACTTCCGGTTGACCACCAAGGATCTTAGTGCCTGCTTGGTCATTCTATACTTGCTCATCATCAGGATGCAAGGAAGTGGGTGAGTCAACCTCTTTGTGGTGAGGCATGAGGTCGATGTCCTATTCCAGCTCCTGCTACTCCATGTTTGTATCCAACTATTCAAGCACCTGTTCTATCTCATGAGCAAAGTCTTGCCCCTGCGATGGTTCACCCTGCTCGCCTGATGCCAATTATTCATATGAATCAACTACTTGTACGGGTGCTGCTTCATTTGTCTGCACATGATGTGCCCCTTGCTGAATCTGCTACTGTTGTGCTTCCTTCCCTTATTGGCGCAGCTCTTGTTCTTTTCAGAGTTTCTCCGCTAGCTCATGCAACTCCTTCTTTGCTTCTTCCATTCTCTTCTTATCCCTCTACCTTCTCACGATTCACTTGTTGTGATGCTGCCTCTTCGCCTGAATAGCCATAGTTGCTTGTTCTACAATTGTATCTAGTCAAAACTTGCAACTTTTCTCCTCCTCCATGCAGTCGACAATATTCCTCTTTCCTTTGTCACTCATAGGTATTCTTGGCTCTGTTGCCTCTATTGCTATTTCTGTTGCTACTGTTGGTGCTCTCCGTGATGCTACTTCATGTTGCTTTGCTAACCACTCTATGATGAAGCTGACCTGTTCATTAGGTCTAGAGGAATTCTAGTAGTACCTCCATGAGTCCTCCTCGGTCCAATGACATGCCCCATGGATCCAGTTGAGCTGAACTCTCGCGTAGTGATCCTTCACAATGCAATGTGATTCATTTGGGTTGAAGCTTTGGAGGTCGAAAGGAAACTTCCTCATCTGTTCTGCTTCGACATCCACTTGCTTGATACTCCAGATCTCATATAACCCAATCCACAATTGAAGAGAGGGCCAAGGTACCTTCTTCTTTTTTTATAGTCTAGTTGTCAATCCTACTGAGATGTGGTACGCTACTTCCTGCATGACAAGCATGTCCAAGGTGAACTTTGGGAGAACATGCAGAGACTTCTCCGCACTGAAAAATCAGATGAACATGCCGAATGGTGGGGCATACCAATCTACAATGCCTAGAAATGCCTTCATCACTTCCTCTGACATGCAGAGTGGATCTTGTTCAAATATCAACCTATACACTGGGGTGAAAAAATGATCGGACAACTGTATGATCACTCCTGTGAAGCTGCATTCAGACAACATCTTGAAATAGGTGTTCACAACAGTCTCCACTGGTGACCATGCCCACTCCAAGCCCGAGAACTCATGTCAGGCACATACTGTATCTAGAATGTAAGAGGACATATAAATATCTGCATGCATACCCTCGGGTGACTATCGAGCCTTCATGACTTGTTCCTTTATCTGGTGAGCCAGTATGCCAGACCAATTGCATGGTCTTCCTTCTCTAGCTAGTTGGTCCAATGTGATCACCCAACTCTGAGGAAAGGTTTTAGTGCTTGCTTGGCCACTCAGTCGACATGCGAATATTACCAAGTATTGGTACTCCTTCCTCAATATATTTGTCTTGTAGATCTAGTTGGGTGTCATCCTAAAGCGAGCTGGCTCCTTTACCCAATCCTTCAGAATGTCTCTAGAGTGAGATCTTTTGTTGGGCAAGCTAAATGGAGAGGTCATGAGAGTCACAGGTTTGGCCATTTGATACATCTCATTGTAATCTTGTGCCCAGAAGGTTGCAAGTTTCGTTCCACTGAAATTACTCAAGGTCATAGTCTCAGGGTCAGTGTGAGAAACGATACAATGAATCATGTCCATGCATGGGAACGTGAGGTATCTGCATGCAATCCAGTACAAGATGGACTTGTGAATGTTCACGTACACCTGACGGTCTTCGAGGTCTTACCCAAAAGTGCCTACGAATGCTTCATTAACCTCTTACCAATTCAGTTTGATGTCCTTATCTAGATACAACTTCATATCTTCATAGATCGACAGACTGGAGGACACGTGGTCAACTGCTACTCTAGCTGCAACTCCATCAGTGTCTTATGATCCTGTTCTCTTGGAAGCCATTGAGACAAATGAACACCTAAAATATTTGGAAACAAGCAGCATGCATGGCAAGAAATATGTCCGTGAAAACAAAGCAAATCCGGGGAATGGCACAACACATACCTGGGGAACTGATGAGCAAGATTGTGCAAATTTTATAGGGAGGTTGAGTGACTAGCTACCAAAACTATGCAAAAGGTAGTATTGACTATTTGGGAGGTAGGACTGGATGTTGGATCAACAAAATGCACAAACCAGTCAGGCAACTGGCTGCTGGGATTGCGCAATGGGAAATTCCAGCTCGGAAGGGCTACTGATCCAGGGACAGATTTGCACAATTTCTTGGGCCAAGTAGCCACTGTCCTCCAAAAATGCGTAAAATAGTCATGGAGGTTAGTGCTAGTCAATAATGAGCATTTTTTGAAAGGAAGGTGAGCCTTCATTCCCCAGATTGCGCAATGCAGCTTTGGTGAAGGCAGAGCCCGAGCCAAAGTTGGCCTGACTCGCTGACGGGCAAATAAAAGAAAATAAGACAGTAAATGCATGGTAACACTAAGTTATAGAAGAAGTGATTGACAGTTCTTGAAAAATATGAATGAAAGATTCATAAAACAGATCAACATGCATGTGGGTGAGGTTGTTCGCCGGTCAGGCGAACGTCCATGCAAAACAGTTTCATGCATGTGACAATAGTGAGATAGCAACGGAAACTGAAACAAAGCTATGACAAGCTAGAATACATGTAAACGAAAGCAGGCATTCAAATAAATCAAGGAAACAACACTCACATAAGTGAATACACAAAAAACCTACAGAAATGCTGAAAAAGACAAGTTGAGGCCACTTACCCATGAATAGCTGAGCTGGATGTGTCGAAGAGTCTTAGATGTGCTATGGGATGTAGAGATCCAAGATCAATGTGAATGAATGATCTCTGATGCGTCGAGTAAATACGTTTGGTCTCATGACGCGCATGCCACAAATCTAGGAAAAAACGACACTTGGAGGGAAACTTCTAAAACAACTTTGCATGTAACCCTTGGCTACCAAAAATAGCTCCCTGAATCATGGGATGCCTTTTGCATGTTGTCTCTTGCTATTCTGGGAAGACCAAGTCATGCATGCATGTAAGCCAAGTTTCCTTAGTCCCGGGTGGAACTGGTCAACCGTATTATCCATGCATGTAAGTGCTCAACTGCTTGGGAAAAATGTGCATTCCTGGCTAGGAGCTGGGCTGAATTCCCATGAGGTTTGTGCAATTTCTGGGCAAAGTAGTTGACTGCTACCCAGATTTGCACAAATCTTGGACTGAACAGCCTACTGCTGGGAAAATTTGTGCAAATCCTACTGGGAGGGTTGGCTGGCAGGATTGCACAATCCTGGAGCCTAACAGGTTATCAGAGAGGATTGTGCAATTCCTAGAGGGAAGGCTTGTTTCCCTCCAGAAATGTACAATTTTCAAGGGGAAACTACTAAGCCTGCAATTGGACCAAGTCCAGGTGAGCAACCTGTGAGGAGAATGGTTCAACTATGATCGATAAGCTGCCTTTGTGCAAGGAAAACACTGAAGCTTGAGTACTTGATGAAGCAAGACAAAGTGTGGTGTAAGGTTGGTAGGGAGGCTCCAAAACAAGCTAAGGAAAAATTTTGGAGGGTGGTTGTAGCCGCTACAACACTTGGCGATAGATTGGTAGAACTCTAACTCTCTACATAGACCTTGTTCATGAAAAGCAAGCCTAACACCTCCAGTAGTATTGTTCAGTTCTTAGCTCATATAGGTTTCGCACTAACTTGATTGTAAGATGTAACATCTTCCAAGACCTTGGTTGATTGACACACATTCCAAGCCAAGGAAACACAGTTGTTTCGATTGAGGTTGAGGGGTATATAATTGCACAAGTAGTATAGCCATCAGAGTCTTATTTTAATCTCTGGTGTTGCTCCACTACCAGCAGGCCTGGAAAGTACCTCGGTGGAGTCACATAGGAACATAAGCATGGCTCCACTACCAACAAGCCTGGTCAGTACCCCGACAGATTTACTTGCATCACCTCCCTGTGCAGGAAGCCTTTCTCTTCTTTTTCCTTATTTATTTTTCATTTTGATTTTTTGACTTTTCATTTTTTCATTGTACATAACACTTATTCATTTCAGAGGTGGAAGAGGGATCCCAACTTATTGAGCACAGAAGAGGTTTTTCCAGTAGAGAAGTAGTTTATTGTATCTCTGACATGCCTATTAAGGTTTTCCCCCTCGCCTCACTCTACTTGACTGAGCTGACAAGGGTTAACCCATAAATAACAGACTAGAGAAGGTGACACTAGTTAGCATGAAAGCATTGTGTATTCACTAAGGTTCACTTTGAACAGTAAGTATTTATCTTCGATGTATCATGGACTAAAAGTAACAAGCTCATCACATAGATGTAAGATGACAGATAACCAAGCAATAATAGTTGTACAAGCCCTCTTATACTTTACCCATCTTGTTTCAAGAGTCATACATGGTTTCATGCAAAACTATCCTACAAATGAAACAAGCAAACTGAAAAACATCAAAGCAAAGCAAAGGCAGAAGAGAAAGTGAAAGCAAAGCAAGTAAGCAAACAAGCAAACAAACAAACAAAGCATATAAGCAAACATGCATGCAAGCAAACAACTAAAAGAAAACACGACTCCTACTCCTACACTAACAGTGCATGGGCCTAATCATGTGAAGTGATACTCCCAATGCAGCCATTGACACATTGGTAGACCAATGTTGGTGAAGGCTTGGTCTACGAGTAACCTAGTGGTGCGAACCAACAAGCAAGAAAGATATAAAAATGAAGACAACTACACTTTGTGTTTCAAAGTGCCCATGGGACATGAGTGAGTGCATGTGCATGATGGATAGTCCATGGACTTCTCATGGTGTTGTGTGACACTATGTGCAGCTTTGAAACAAAAGCACACTCTTAGCTATGACATGCAAGCAAATGAAAGAAACAAAGATAACTTGCCTCGTGAATGAGTGCTTGCAATGTAAGACTTCTCCAATGCATGAGAAATGGGATCATGTAGTTTGAGTGGAGGAGGTGTGATCTGTGTGTGAGATGGATCTTCAATGCATATAGATGAGCAATGAGGAGCCTTGGGTGATTTAACAATTTCATGATCGAAAGCAAGACTAACCCCAAGAGAGTGAGGGCTTGACATAACTATCAGATTGGGCTGAAGTGTCTCGACAGTCATGGGTGTCTCAACTTCATCATCAGGTAGATCATCATAAACCAATGGCTTCGAAATATCAACTGTGATAGATTCATGATCATGATAAAAATGGAAGAAAATGGATCATGACTTCCACGATAAAAAAAATCAATGAATTCTTCGGCATCCTCATGATCAGATGAATCGAACAGAGGGTAGATGAAAAGCAAAGAAACTCTTCCTCTATGTTTTCGGAAAATACATATGAAGGATCAAGTGGAGTTTCAATGAGTAACTCATCCTCTCCGTTGTCAAATGATGGACTAACATCTAGTGAGTTTTGCGAGTGTTCAACAATGGGTGCATCCGTGGATGAAGACACACATGCAAAATCATGGATTACAGGTTTACCAAAGAGGTTAGGAAAGAATAGAGGGGGCTCAGATAGAAGGGAGTCATCCTTCACCGAGTGTTGATGTTCAAGCTCCCACTCATACTCTTCATGAATGACAGTATATTTTGGTTGTGCAACACCAAATTTGTCAGTGGGTTGTTCCTTGTTCACAACATGTGAAGTTTCCAGAATGGATGAACATAATAAAACATCATCCAGAGGAACACCTAAGTGCAAAGATGGAGGACGAAGAAAATAATTCATATGAGAACTTGAAGGACTCACAACCAAATCTACGCGAAATTTGAGTGGAGTGATGTTGGGAGAGTGTGAAGGATGAACAGGTGTGTGAGCATGATCCTCAACATGACTTGGTAGTGTTGGAGCTATTGAATGAGAGGGAATAGGTATCTAATCCCATGGATTGATGAATTTCTGGACTAGATCAAAGGGGCCAAATATTTCAACAAGATTGACTTGAAGTCAGGTTATCACAAGGTACTTATCGAACCCTACGATTTGTGGAAGTCTTCCTTCAAATCCAAGGAGGGCCTTTTCGGATGGTTGATCATGTCGTTTGGATTGGTGAACACCCCTGTAACCTTCATGAGACTGATGGATGACATATTGTGACCCTTCACCAATGCATTCATGGTGTTGTATTTAGACGACATCTTGATCTTCAGCCAGAGTTAGGAAGAGCACCTCCACCATATTCAACAGGTCCTTCAAACCCCACAACAACACATGTTGTGTGCTAACTTGGAGAAATGCACCTTTGGCCTGACCCAGGTTCAATATCTGGGATGCATCATTGATGAGGAGGGTTTACACGTGGACCCATCTAAGATACAAGTAATTTAGGATTGGCCTGCCCCAACCACTCTAACAGAGCTCCACATCTTTTTGGGTCTTGCCAATTTCTATCATAGGTTCATGTTGGGGTTCTCTCATATCACTTGGCCTTTAAGTCAAGTCACCAAGGGTAGAGTGAAAGAAAAATATTTTTGGTTGGAAACCCAACAAAAAGCATTATTCGAGTTGAAGAATCACCACTATTATGCACCATTGGTCGCATTACCAGATCTATAATAACCATTTGAAATTGAGATATATGCCTCCAACTATGATATTAGTGCAGTTCTTACTCAGCATGGGCATCCACTGGCTTACCACAGTGAGACACTTTCAGACACAGTTTGAAAGTACCCCACTTACGATAAAGAAATGTATTCCATTGCGCAAACCTTCCGTCAATGGAAGCATTACATTATGGGGAAGGAAACGGTCATGCACATAGACCACTGACCTCTACAGTTCATACAAACACAAGGGAAGTTGTAGAATGATCGCCATAAAAAATGGTCCACCTATCTGCAACAGTTCCATTTGAACATTAAGTATAAGAAGGGAATCACCAATAATGTCACTAATTTCCTTAGCCAATCACCACTCATGGTGTTGATCACTGTGCTCGACTCCTGTGGGCATGAGACATCGGGGTGGCCACATCTTTACAAGCGCGATCCAGAATTCAACAACATATACTAGACACTCCTAGAAGGGAAGCAAGTTCCAAATTTTCACCTTAAGGATGAACTGTTATGCCACACGGGACACATTTGTGTTCCTTCAAGTGAGCATGCCAAGATGATTTGGGAGGCGCACTACAGTCAGGTCGCCAGAAATTTCAGAGTATAGAAAACAATGGCGGTATTGCAGAAATATTTTTATTGGCTGAAACTTCGTCAGGATGTTGGGAAGTACATTAGATACTGAATTTCCTGTTCCATTTCCAAACTAGCCATCAAGAAGCAAGGCTTGTATACTCCTCTACCTACTCCTAGGTAGACTTGGGAATCTGTATCCATGTATTACATGTTGGGCCTTCCTTCTACTAAGGATGACAATGATTGCATTTTCGTGGTCATCGACATATTCTTTAAGATGACCATCATCATGGCCTGCAATAAGAGTATCACAATAGAGGCCACTCCTAAGCTCTTCTTTAAGCGAGTGTGGGTACACTTTGGGATCCCATAGTCCATTGTCTCAGATCGGGACAACATATTCCTGAGTGCATTTTGGTGAAGTGTCTGGTCGATTCTGGATACAAAACTTACTAAGTCCATGACTTTCCACCCCCAAATTGATGGCCAAATAGAGGTTGTCAATAGGATGATCCTACAAAATTTGTGCATGTACAACTCGAAGCATCCACGCATGTGGGAAGAAAGTCTCCCCGATGTCCAACATAGATACAAAAAATATCTCCACAACTCAACAAGCCAAAACCCCTTTCAGGTAGGGCTAGGATTTCAACCATTATGCCCCATTGATGTGGCTATACCATTTGTAGCCACTCTGGTAGGTTCGGCTCATGTTCAGTCCGAAGCTGAAATGGATAACAACTTCATTGAGCAATTTCAACACATCTTCCAATAGGTCCATGATATATTTGCCAGAGCCAATGCTAAGTACAAGCAACGCCATGATCACCATCGAGTGCTGCACAAGTTCTAGGTGGGTGACAAAGTTTGGCTACATTTGCAGAAGGAGTGCCTTGCTGGACCCCATCGCAAGCTTCACCCACTCCGATATGGGCCATACTGTAGGAATTTACAGGGTAAGTTCCTTAGATAGAACACCAAAGGACACTGCTCACAAACAGATCATAGATCAGTACACCAGTATTCTTGACGTAGTTAAAACCCTCAAAGAGCGAAACAATCCACAACATGAGACAACGTGGCCACTTCAGGAAATTTATTAATGTAAAAGAAAGAAAATTTACATAAGATTCTCTCATGAATTATCACCTAACAAATGACCCTCCATTCTCTTTAAAAAGAGATCATGGACCAATCGGGTGTTAAGCCACAGATCAAGTGTCGGTAATACCGAGGAGAGAATGAACCATCAGATCACTTCATGTCTAGAACATATCATGACCATCATATTGTAAGTTACAAAAAGTACATACTAAAGAAACACACTTTACCTAACTATACACTAGACCAAGTTATACTTAATTATTTCCTATGTGTCGGAATATCCTAACATCATGCCTTAAGAACAACTTGGGATATGATTGAAGGATGTACAAAGATGACACAATAGGAGAAGGAAGGAGACATTAGATCCTATCTCCCCTTAGTGACAACTTCTTGAAATCCGACCATAAATAAAAGTTTAGTAAACTTCGTCTCTGTGAGAGCCTTTGTAAAGATGTCCGCAACTTGATCATCGATTGAACACTATTGCACTTCAAGAACATGGTCATGAATGAGCTTTCTGATGAAGTGCATGTGTAGTTCAATGTGTTTGTTGTGCTCATGTTGGACTAGATATTTGCATAGTTGAATGGAACTTTGATTATCAGACCAAAGTGTAGTTGGATGCAGCTGCTGAAAATCAAACTTTAACAGGATCTGACGAAGCTACAGGGCTTCCTTACTAGCTTCAATGACACCATGATACTCTGCTTTTGCTGAACAAAAGAGGAATGACACTTTGTTTCTTTCAAGCCCATGTAATAGTTCCAAAACCAAGAGTGAAGACATAACTTGCAGTAGACTTCCGATCATCAGTGTCACCAGCCCAATCAGAATCAATGAAACAAACCAATAGAGGAGATGCTTATGTACTATAATGAATCCCAAACTAAATCATACCTTAAACATAACAAAGTATTATTTTAGCTTCTTTCCAATGAATTTCATGTGGGTTTTGCATAAATCGAGCAACAAGGCCAACAAAAAAGGAAAGGTCAGGATGGGTATGGGTCAAATACATAAGTTTTCCAACAAGTTGAAGGTACAAGGTAGCATCAACTTCAGGGGAAGTACAAGTGATTGAAAATTTGGCTCCAGACTGAAAGGGAGAAGGGGTTGGCTTATAGTCTTCAATGTGAAAGTGACGTAGAAGATCACATGCATACTTGGACTGGGAAAGGGAAATACCTTCTTTGGATTGCAAGACTTGAATACCAAGAAAATAATGCAAGTGTCCTAAGTCTGTCATTTCAAACTGCTTTTTAAGGTTGGACTTCTCATGGTTTATAAGGTTGGGATCACTACTAATAAGGATAAGATCATCAACATAAAGAACACGAATGATAAGAAACTTACCACTTTCTTGGTGTAGAAAGTATTGTAAAAATGACACCTAGAAAAGTTATATCTAAAAGAAAGCTATCCATTTTGGCATGCCAAGCACGAGGGGCTTACTTGAGACCATAAATGGATTTCTTAAGCTAACATACAAGTCTAGAGTCTATTTGTATAAATCCAGGAGGTTGTTCCATATACAGTTCTTCATGCAAGTACCCATGTAAGAAGGCAAATTTAACATCCATCTAATGGACTTCCCATTTAAAAGAGGTAGCAAGGGAAAGAACAAGGTAGATAGAGTTCATTTTGGCAACAAAGGACAAGGTTTCAGTATAGTCAATGCCTTCAACTTGTGAAAAACACTTAGCAACAAGACGAGATTTATGCTTGTGAGAGATTTTTCGGCGAAAATCACATGGAATATCATTTGTCGACACGTTTCGAACCAACTAGTGTGGTTCATCGTCAGGACAAGTTGAAGAAACAGATCCATCCTAGCTAGTTAAATAGTCTGAGCAGAGCCTCCAACAGCTAACTTGACCAACGGTTATTTTGACTCTAGGACCGGGGTCAAAATTATTTTATTAATTTAATAATTAATCTTTGGGATAAATATATAAAATTCTAATGGGTATTTAGTTAAAAATTATAAAATTTTTATAAGTTAATTAGTATTTAAAGGAAATCTAGCTAAATAAAGGACCTTATAATATATGAATAAATTGAATAAATATAAAATAATTTTACTTAAAAGAATTATTATAAGTTAATTAGTTATATAAAGGGCATTATAATATCAGAATAAAATAAAATAATATCAAAAGGATGCTAGGTTAGTTAGAAAAATATTTAAAAAGTATAAGTTGATTAGAATTTAATTGGAAAATTAGTTATGTAAAGGACCTTATAATAAAATAAATATATAAAACTAATTGTAATGGGGGGAATATTTATAAAATTAAAAGAAAGTTAGTACCAAAGGACCTATAAGTTAAAAGAAATGAGAAAATTAAAAAAAATAAAAATAAAAAAATAAAAAAATAAAATAATAATAATAATAATAAAAATAAAAATAAAATAAAATAATAATAATAAATAAATAAAAATAAAATAAAATAAAATAAAAATAAAAATAAAACAAAAATAAAAATAAAAATAAAATAAAATAAAATAAGATAAATAAATAAATAAATAAATAAATAACAATCAAGGAGGAGGGCGGAAAAACGACTAGGTAGGGAGTGCTGGGACCCAACACCTACTAATTTTCCAGCCATCCTCCCTATTGAGATTGCATGGCGTCTTTTCAATCTCAAGCGCTTCCCTAAATTTACGATGATGGAAATGCGAAATCTTAGCAATAACACTAGCCTCCTCAATACAAACATGATGATTGGTTTTCCCAGCATGTTCAGCTAAAGCGGAAGACTTAGCTCTCCTATGCCTAAGGTCCGCTGCATGCTCGCTAATCCTTTGATTAATGGAGCGACCAGTCTCCCCAATATAGGGGGTCCCACAGGAACAAGGGATCATATAAACACCTTTCATATCCTTAGGGTCGATAGGATCCTTCATTGATCTGAGGGACATACGAATGGTGTTCAAGGGCCTAAAAGTCATAGGGATACTATGCTTCCTGAGAATCCTACCAATTCTATCAGTGACCCCCTGAACATACGGAATATGGACACCTGGAATTCGTTCCTTTGGTTCCCTTTTAGTCAGAGAATTCTTGGAAGCTTTCCTTAGGTTTCTCGGGTTCTTTTAGATTTGCATCTAGTTCTTGGTAACTTATTTTTGGCCTCCCTTTGGGCCATAATAGATGCCTGTTCTGCTCTGAAGTCTCTTCGGTTAGAAGAGATTCGGAAGCAAAATCAAGCTTCTAACTTTCTGAGGCTAGCTGGGAATTCAACATTTCTTGATAGAACCTTAGGAGCAGCTTCCCGCAGCCGTGTCTCACCTGAGCAAATCTCTGTGCTGAATGATTGGTTATCTGGCTGCTCAGGTGGGGTCTCTGGTTTCCCGTCACTGGATAACTTAGCTCACTCTGATGGAGCCGGTTCTGTCTCTTTAGACCTGCTTTCATCTATAGTGGGTTCTGTTTTACCTGAAGGTAGTAACCAAGGTCATCTCTGCGCTGTGGAGGGCCAAGGGCCCCTTGCTTCCTGCAATTTGGAGTCTGCTTCTCAGGGCAGTGTTCCTCCTGGCTCCTGCGTTGTAAGATTTCTCTCTGAGGTCAGCGAATGCTCCCTTCCGATCGTCTGTAAGCCTGATCATATTTTGTCTCCAGGCATTAGACGGTCTTCATTCGGCAGTAGCCGAGATGTTGATCCATCTGCGCTGTTGTCCAGAGAATGCTCTGCCTCCCCGGGCATCGAGCGTTCCGATCCCGTGGTTCTTAATCTGCGTTCTACTGCTGATAGATCTGATTCCTCAGCGTATGGCAGGAGTTTAAATATTGGTCTGGCAAGTCGGTGTGATTTAGACAGCGTGGAGTTCTTGAATTCGCCGTCGCTGAATGATAGCTCCTCATCCCCAGCGCTGAGCAAGACCGGGATCCCCGGTAGTAAGGTGGCTGGCCAGTTTGGAAAGGTTAGCACGGGTTTGGTTCATAATACCGTTTCCTCGTCCTGTGTTGGAGATCGCGCTGATGGTGCAATGCCTCAGGTTAGTTTTGATTTGGTTGATATGGGTTTTAATTATAGTTTTTTGAATAATCGCATCAGCTCTATTTATAAGGATTATAATAATATAAACAATAATAATAACATTAATATGATTTATAATAATAATTTTATTAATAATAATAATAACACTACTTATAATAAGGATTATAATAATAATAACGATAATATGATTTATAATAATAATTTTATTAATAATAACAATAACTCTACTTATAATAATAATAAATTCATTAATAACGTGAATATTGATAATAATTGTAATATAAATAAGAATAATAATAAGAATAATGACATTATTAATTATGATAATAATAACAATATTTGTGGTATTAATAATAATAATAATAAATTCATTAATAACATGAATATTGATAATAATTGTAATATAAATAAGAATAATAATAAGAATAATGACATTATTAATTATGATAATAATAACAATATTTGTGGTATTAATAATAATAATAATAATATTAGTAGTAATAATAATAATAGTATTATTTATAATAATATTAATAATAACTGTATGGTCATGAGTAACACCAACGCCTCTAACAGGAAAAATAATAAGAATGGGAGGACCTCTGGTATTAATAATCTTTCCCTTTCTTCTCATTCTAATAACAGGGTTATAAATCTTTCTAGTTTCGATTTTCCCCCTTCTGTTTTTAATGTTCTCGGCAAAGGATTAAATTTTGCCTTAGCCCCTAGAAAAATCCCCGTGGAGGATATTATTTGTGATATTGACTTTGGGATCAGAGGTTTGCCTGATAGGATCAAGGATACTATTAGGCAGGATTGTGCTGTTGCCTTGAGAAAGGCTAGGCCGCCTAAGAGCAACCTTAGCAAGGAGGAATCTTTAGCTCTCAGATCCTTAAACCAGAACAAGTATATCGTTGTTCTTAAGGCAGACAAGGGTGGTGCTTCTGTCATTCTTAATAAGGTTGATTACCATAGCAAGATGTTGGATCACCTTCATAATAGTGGTAGCTACAAAAAGCTCCCCAAAAATCCGTTGAAGAAGGTTGCTAAGAATGTGGCTTTGACCATTAAATCCATTGGCTCAATAAGTTCCTTGCACCATAAACTCATTGAAAGCAACCCTATTACTTCGAGAATCTATGGTCTCCCCAAGATTCACAAGGAAGGAGCCCCTTTAAGGCCCATCGTCAACACCATTGGAGGTCCTACCTACCTTCTAGCGAAGTTCCTTGCGTTAAAGCTTAAGCCCTTAGTCGGTCATATGGAGTCCTTCGTAAAGGACTCTGCTTCCTTTATTGAAGAACTAAAGGACACTAAGCTTGAACCGGGGGACATTCTTGTTAGTTTTGATGTTGTCTCCCTGTTCACTTGCATCCCTATTAATGAGGCCATGGAGGTGATCAACCGCCTAATAGATCCTGACATGGCCAGGTTGGTTGAGATCTGTCTCACCTCCACCTTCTTCAGTTTTGAGGGTGAGTTCTTCAAGCAAACCTGTGGGGTTGCGATGGGCTCCCCCCTTTCCCCTGTCGTTGCTAATCTGTTTATGGAGGATTATGAGTCCAAGGCTCTGAGCTCTTCCTGGCTTTTGCCAAAGCTGTGGAAAAGGTTTGTGGATGACACCAATGTCATCTGGTCTCATGGCCAGGTTGAGCTTGATCTCTTCTTTGATCATCTCAACAATCAATCCTCAGCCATTAAGTTCACTAAAGAGCAGGAAGTTGATGTATGCCTTCCATTCCTTGATATTCTTATTTCTAAGAATAGTGATGGTTCCCTCGCCCATCAAGTTTTTCGGAAGAAAACTCATACGGAGCAGTATCTTCATGCCAGTTCCCACCATTTCCTGGCTCAAAAGATGGGTGTTCTCAATACCCTTGCTACGCGGGCCCTAAGGATCTCAGACAAGAAGAGCTTTGAGAAAGAAAAATCCCATCTGCTTGATGTCTTTGTTGAGAATGGTTATAGTAGATACATGGGTGAGAAGGCTTTCCTTAAAGCTTCCAATAATTCTCTGACTAAAAGGGAACCAAAGGAACGTATTCCAGGTGTCCATATTCCATATGTTCAGGGGGTCACTGATAGAATTGGTAGGATTCTCAGGAAGCATAGTATCCCTGTGACTTTTAGGCCCTTGAAAACCATTCGTATGTCCCTCAGATCAGTGAAGGATCCTATCGACCCTAAGGATATGAAAGGTGTTTATATGATCCCTTGTTCCTGTGGGACCCCGTATATTGTGGAGACTGGTCGCTCCATTAATCAAAGGATTAGCGAGCATGCAACGGACCTTAGGCATAGGAGAGCTAAGTCTTCCGCTTTAGCTGAACATGCTGGGAAAACCAATCATCATGTTTGTATTGAGGAGGCTAGTGTTATTGCTAAGATTTCGCATTTCCATCATCGTAAATTTAGGGAAGCGCTTGAGATTGAAAAGAGGCCATGCAATCTCAATAGGGAGGATGGCTGGAAAATCAGTAGGTGTTGGGTCCCAACACTCCCTACCTAGTCGTTTTTCCGCCCTCCTCCTTGATTGTTATTTATTTATTTATCTTATTTTATTTTATTTTTATTTTTATTTTTATTTTTGTTTTATTTTATTTTTATTTTATTTTTATTTATTTATTATTATTATTTTATTATTATTATTATTATTATTATTATTATTATTATTATTATTATTTTTATTCTTATTTTTATTTTTTTTTTTTTTTTTTTATTTTACCTTTTTTTTATTTTTATTTTTTGATTTTGATTTTGATTTATTTATTTAATTATCTTATTTTTATTTTATTTTTATTTTTATCTTTATTTTTGTTTTATTTTTATTTTTATTTTATTTTTATTTATTTATTTTTATTATTATTACTATTATTATTTATTTATTTATTTATTTTATTTATTTTTATTTTTTTTAATTTTCTCATTTCTTTTAACTTATAGGTCCTTTGGTACTAACTTTCTTTTAATTTTATAAATATTCCCCCCCTTTACAATTAGTTTTATATATTTATTTTATTATAAGGTCCTTTACATAACTAATTTTCCAATTAAATTCTAATCAACTTATACTTTTTAAATATTTTTCTAACTAACCTAGCATCCTTTTGATATTATTTTATTTTATTCTGATATTATAATGCCCTTTATATAACTAATTAACTTATAATAATTCTTTTAAGTAAAATTATTTTATATTTATTCAATTTATTCATATATTATAAGGTCCTTTATTTAACTAGATTTCCTTTAAATACTAATTAACTTATAAAATTTTTATAATTTTTAACTAAATACCCATTAGAATTTTATATATTTATCCCAGAGATTAATTACTAAATTAATAAAATAATTTTGACCTCGGTCCTAGAGTCAAACTAGCCGTTGGTCAAGTTAGCCGTTGGAGGCTCTGCTCAGACTATTTAACTTGCTAGGCTGGATCTGTTTCTTCAACTTGTCCTGACGATGAACCACACTAGTTGGTTCGAAACGCGTCGACAAATGATATTCCATGTGATTTTCGCCGAAAAATCTCTCACAAACTTGATATGGATCACAGAAGCCTGAACTCTATAATTGAATCCCTGCACGGAGATTTATGCTTATCAATTTTTCCATCTGGTCCAAACTTGGTTCTGTAAACTCATTTGCAACTAACAAGTTTTCATCCCTTTGGAAGAGGAACAAGGTACCATGTATCACCCATTTGCAACTAACAAGTTTTCATCCCTTTGGAAGAGGAACAAGGTACCATGTATCATTTAACAATAGTGAATGATATTCTTCATTCATAGCTACACCCCAATCTAGATAGCCTCAAGCTTCTGCAAAGGTGTCAGAATCATAATTCGTTGAAGCTTGAGCCAGTAAAGAAGAGGCTCTATCGAACTAAGAATGTGTACGACATTGATCTATAGGATCACCTGCAAGAGCACTTATTGCATCTCAAGTAGCGCATACCCATTTTGGAAGCTAAGGAGCTGAAGGAGGATACCGAGAAGGTGGGGGAGGATTTTCATCCTTGTTGTCATCATATGAAGAAGGAATATTTTCAGAAGTAGAAGAGACAATTAGAGGTGGCACATCTGCCGAACTAGGCTCGTAGGCTGATATATTTTCAACAAACTTTACATCTCTTCTAATGATAAAATTTTTGGATTTAGGTTGAAGAAGTCTATATCCTTTGACATCTTCAGAATATCCAACAAAAATACATTTTTCACTCTTAGGTTCTAAGGGTTTATATTTTTCATTTGGAATATGGGCCCATGCTTCACTTCCAAAAACACGAAAGTGACCTACATTTGGTTTAATTGAGCTCCCTGCTTCTTTTGGAGCGATATCTTTAAAACCTTAGTAGGAGTGTGATTTACTATGTAATTTGCACAGTTAATTGATTTTGCCCAAAAATTAAGACTAAGTCCTTTAGATTAAGCATACAATTAGCCATTTCCTTCAAGGTGCAATTTTTCCTTTTAGCTACACCATTTTGCTGTGGAGTATATGGAACCATATGTTGCAATTGAATTCCATGCTCAGTGAAAAAGTTGATGAATTTGTTGTTAACATATTCTCCGCCATTATCAGATCTTAGCCTAAGAATTTGATGTCCAGATTGTTTCTCAACAGAGGCCTTAAAGGCCAAGAACATGTTAAAGACTTCACTATTAAGTTTAAGAAGTATACCCAAGTGCGTCTAGAGAAAACATCAATGAAAGTTAGAAATACTTGTAGCCAGAGAATGAAACAACTGGAAATGGACCACATAAATCACTATGCACAAGCTTTAAAGGGGTTGAGGTGTGCCAAGAGGCATGTTTTTCAAAACTATCTCAATGATGTTTCCAAGTACACATCCCGAACAAACACCATCTTTGCACGATACCATAGGAAGACCTGTCACCATATTTTCTTTACATAGATTTTTAAGGAGAGATAGTTTAAGTGGCCAAATCACTCATGCCAAAGTTTGCTCACTTCATCATTATGAGCAACAAATACCGAGGGAAGAGTTGATGACCCAAAGTTGTTAAACATATACAACCTTGCAGAATCATCAACAATGCTAGTAGCTAAAATCTTTCTAGGATCTCTTAGGTCCTTAAATACAACATCATGAGGGGAAAATTCAACGGTTTTATCTTCACCTGAATGAGTTATCTGATATATAGATAAAAGGTTGCAAGATAAGGTAGTAACACATAATACATCATTAAATTGACCATTGTCTAGATGAATAGTTCGAGCCCCTGCAACACTAAGAGATCTATCATCACCAACATATATATTTTTGTGTTACAATCATTTAAAGAAGAAAACATGGCTTTGTTTTTGGCCATGTGATAAGAAGCTCCAGAATCAATGAGTCACTCATGAGAATGAGAAGAAGAAGATACATTTAGTGCATAACCCAACCAAGATGCTTGACAACCACATGAAAAAAGTGCTATTCCTGAAAATGAAGTTGAAGTTGAAGAGTGCTCCAAATGGATGTTATGCTTCTTCAGTTTTGCTTCCAAGGCTTCCATCTTCTTAAAGAATTTGGATTCTAAGTGGTCATCATGATTACAAAAGTTGCAATGTCTATCAATCTTATTCTCTTTGTTTTTAGTTGCCTTATCATTTTGTTGAGTTGATTTTTCATTGTGAGACTGAAATTGCTTAGGACCCTTGTTTGGTTTAGGATCATTCTTTCTAGGATGCTGCTTCTTTGGATTCTTTGAACTTGGTTGCTGCTGAGCTGCTAAGGTTTTCTTAGAAGAGTTTCTAGTATTAAGAAGACCAAGATGTGAGATTTTTTCTTTCTCTTTTATTAAAGAATCACAAAAGGCATCAAAAGAGGGGGACTTGTATTCTTGTCCTTGAGAAATAAAGGCTTTTCTAGTGGAATGGAAGGTGGAAACAAACACAGAGTATGCTGGTCCTAACTTAGAAAGAATGGAATAGATAAGGCTACCATCTTCTTTCTTAACCTTAACACCTTCTAAGAGAAGTCTAAGGGTCTTGAACTTGGACAAAAAATCTTCAATGGAATAAACATTATTTGGGTCCAACGTAAGCAACTCATTTTCGAGTTGATGGGCTCTAATTTCATTTTTAATTCCAAAATATTTATTGAGCTGTTTCATTGCTTCATCAAGGGTATCAATTTCTATGATATGGAATCTAAGTTCTGGGGAAATAGACATCCCTATCAACCCACATTCTTGATATTGCTTATTTTTCCATTATGCTTGCTTTTCTTCATCTTTAGGTTTAGACTCTTGAATTGAGACTATTCTATAAAGACATTTCCTTCTAAGTAAATCGACCATGTAGGATAGCCATTGAAAGTAGTTGGTGATGTCAAGAATAACTAGGCATCGACTTTCCATTAAAAAAATTGAAGCTGCATATGCTGAAACTAAGTGTTCCAATTGAAATATCTCAAAACATTAGGCCGATTAAAAAAAATGGCTCTGAAAACAACTTCTAGATGAAGATGTTATAGCTTTTTGAAGAAAAATTGTAGAAGATGCCAATGAACCACTTGAATGTTTGGAAGTGGATGATAATGTTATATTTGAAAAAAAATCCCCCCCTTTCTAAACTTAATCTAATTATCACACTTTTAAAAAAAAATTACTTTCTGTGACCCACTTTTATAAATAAGTGAGAGTCACTTTTACAATAGTACTTTATGAACTATCCACTAAATTGTAACTTAAATAAAAGATAAAGTGACTTTAGAATTATAAGTGACTCACTTTTTATAATGGGTGAGAAAACTTTTACATAAAGTAACTTTAAAACATAATTTACATGTACTTTTTGAAAAAGTAACTCAACAAAAAAAAGGCTTGAACCCAAGACCTCTATTCTCATAAAGTAACTTTAGACAAAGTGAGCTAGTTTAAAAGGTTAGTAATTTTTGGAAAGGAGCAAGGGAGTGTTCTTTTTTTGCTCACTGAAGCTTTGGGATGCATGTTTACTTGAAAAACCCCTTTTTGCCTACAAAACAGAAAAACTCACACAAACCAAATGAAAAAGAAAACGTATCCAAACCTTATGTCTTAAAGTTGGATTTCAATGAAAAATAAATATTTTCCTCAATGTTTTTGATTTTCTGAGATCACACTAAGGCACAACGGAAAAAAGCATAATGAGAAAAATCCTTTCTTTCTATTTTTGGTTTGCCCAAATATCATAGAGTCATAGGGCAAAGAGCATACACATAAATGAAAGGTATAGATCTGGTAATATAAAAAAAACTTATAGATGACTATAAACCAAAAAAAACAGAGAGATAAATAACTATAACTCCAAATAAAGACTGTATACCTCTAGATCTTAAAAGTCACGTAGCTGGGGCTACTAAAAACCTTTTCGTGTGAAAAGAAAGGAATTCCTCACTCGAACAGATGTTCATCACACAATAGAGAAGTCCTCATGACACGGACGTGGTTAGAAATAGTATATCTAAGAATCGAAAGTCAGATGTAGTTGTGCCAGCTTCAGATTTGGATCACCAACAGATGCGGCCCTCAAATAGCTCTAATACCATGTAAGAATTTACATGGTAAGTTCCTTAGATGGAACACCAAAGGACACCTCCCACAATGAGATCACAGACCAGTACAACAATATTCTTAACGTGGTTCAAACCCTCAAAGAGGGAACACTCCATGACCTGAGCCAACGCAACCACTTCAGGAAATTTATCAATGTAAAAGAAAGAAAATTTACATAAGCTTCTCTCATGAATGGTAACCTAACAAATAACCATCCACACTCTTTAAATAGAGATCATGGACCAATCGGGTGTTAAGCCACAGATCAAGTGTCGGTAATACTGAGGAGAGAATGAATCGTCAGATCACTTCATGTCTAGAACATATCGTGACCGTCGGATTGTAGGTTAGAAAAAGTACATACTAAAGAAAACACACTATACTTAACTATACATTAGAACAATTTATACTTAAATACTTCTGGTGGGCTCCAATAGTTTAGAAATAATACTGCAACTCTTGGGACTCCCTTCTTTACTTTTATCAACCCAGTAGTTCGTAACAAACTTGGAAGCAATGATGCTATATGCACAAGTACTAGCTCCTGCCGTAGGCTGTCACTTGATCAGCTGGCACAAGTGCGCTAGGAGCTTAAGCCAACTTCTATGAGCTCTTAGAAGAAGCTTTTAACTATGATGGACGAAAGCTAACTCTAAGGAGGCTAATCTATTTGCAGAAAGAAACTAAAAGCTGAAAGGAAATGCAAACACTAGCAAACCCTAGTTTTACCGACTAACCCTACTCGTGCAAGAAAAGATATGAAAGCTGCTAAAATGGATGCCATTGACTCTTGGAAAGGTAAAATGCATGTGTCTAAGATAATTCTGAAGTAAAATCTGGAAAGAACATCTTTTTGTATTTTTGAGTAATTTTGCAGAATTATTACGCATGTGCTTTAACTGTTTTTGACTGTGCAGAAGTTGATTGGTGAAATGAAATGGAGCAGGCACTTGCAAGAGGTTGGGAAGGTGAGTAGAGGGTGTAAGGGGTCCTTAGCACCCTTCTAGAGAGTTTCACAGTGATCAGATCTCGAGAAACTGCCCATGTGATCTTCTATAGGAAGTCTACAGGGGTTCTACAGGATGTTCTACAAGAAGAGCCGAGAGAGAATTTTTGAGGGTTAATGGAGGAAAACCGGTGGGAAAGAGGAAATTGAGGTTGGATGAGGCTGTGAAGAGGTATAGGACCTGGTAAGTGAGGCTAGGGAGCGATGAAGATGGTTGGATTTGTTCAAGGATGGAGGGACCAATGTTGCACAAAAATGAAGAAATTACGTCAAACTGGCAGAGTGTGGTGAATGAAGGGGAGGAATACGGAATCTGGGGTTGGAGCAGGAGGTGTGAGGAAGGAAGGATAGGCAGGGATGGATTATAGGTGATCTGCACACTATTTCTCCAAACTAATCAAAGAAATACTAAAAACATCAAAGATCTATCTACTTTAACCTATTTTGACCTAAAAACCAGAAATCATGGTGGACAGAAGTTTATTGGAAGAAAATCATGTAAGACAACTATGAAAATCGAGCAAGAATAGATCTAAGCATGTCATCATGACTGGTATGAACTTCCCTAACTAAAAATCTAACACTTGCGATTGCATGGAAAGGCAAAACAATGTTTTTGTGGCAGCAAGTATGCCTTGGTCTCAGCTCATGGTCCCAAGGAGGGAGAGATGAGATCAAGGATTTCTTGGTGGCCTTTTTACAGGTCTTTTCCTTTACCAAACTATCAAAACAACCTGAAGCATGAAAATCTATTTCAATCATCAAAAGTAACCTAAATAACAAAGCAATATGTTAATCTAAGTAGCAAAAATTATTCTAGGAATGCAGCAAAAACATATAAAAGTACACAAAAGGAGGTACTGGAACTTGGGTTGGGCTCAACCCCAAGAGCTACAGCCTCCTAAAAGAATCTTAGAGCTTATGCAAAGTGAAACTAATCACCATTACTCAAAAAATAACCATGTCACAAAAAGGTTTATAGCAAAAGCTCGAAAATGAGCTGAAAGGCAGAGCAACATTAAAGTGCGAAAATACAACTGTTCAAGAGCTAAACTACGAAGGCTGGAAGCCTTCCTACTCATCACCACGAGGACCTCCAATAGCCCTCCTTAACTCAAGGGGCTTGTCTGCTCAAAACTACAAGTAATCAACCACTTCACAAAAGCTGCTCGGCTGCCCTTGGGGGTCATCTTCGGTGGGCTGCTGAACTCCGAGCTGATGGTGGAGAACTCGAGGAAGGGGCCACTTGGTGTAGGAGACACCCTTCCTACAAATCCTCAGCCTTGTTCCCTCATATTTGGTTGTGAACTGGCTCATAAATGCTTGACCTTGGTCCAAAAGATGTCCAAAAATCTACAATTAAGCACGTATTAGACTTCATGGTCAAGTGACTAACCTCATTCATTCAATTAACATAAATATACTCAAAAGCATGCATAAGCTATGAAGAATGGTGGATTAATCAAGAATAATAAGTAAAATGAACCCAATAAGTTACCCATTTTTGGGGCTCATCATCACCCCTTGCTAAATAGGTTGCTCATCCTCTGAGTGACTAATCTAGCTCATCATATTTGATTGCTTTGACTGCATCTCTCACATCCCAGGCTTTCAAGGTGATGTCTTCTTCTCGGTCATGGAACTCTACTTTTCTCTCTACTTCCTCCCACTGCATGTGCTCCTCTTCTTCTTTGACTCCTTCCAGCAGTCCTAAAAGCAAGGGAGGACTGAACTTTAGGCTTACCTAGTTGGCCTACAGATTTTGCATTGACTGTTTATAGAGTGGTACTCTTGCCAAGGCCTCCCTCATCCTTGTTGGGGAGTGGTATTCTCTAATTTTTAGACTGTGGGACAATGTGTTTCATCTCCTTGTGCAAGCATGAATGCAGTTATCCCCCAATAGTATTTCCATGTCCTCAAAGTGAGCAATGGCCTGAGCTTGTCTTTCAATGTAATCTGTGTGAACCTGAGGGTTGTTGGCAAGTTGTTGATGGGCATACACTAAAGCTAAGGGATCTTTTGGTTCTGTTCTGATCATGAGTGGCTCCCCTAGCTCCCTGTCCATAACATTCCGAATTTCTGCTGCCCTCTTTTCCTCATGGTTTAACCAAGAGGCCATGGTCATGAGTTGCACATCTCCCAATGTAGCATTGGGATCCCACAGATTCATGTTTGGAAGGGCTAAGTTGTGTAAATAGAATTTTGATAACTTGGCCTTATCTTCTGCTGAGATGCTATCACACAAAGCCATGAATTGATGGTAATTCTAAAATGGAATGGTGCCCCTTTGGGCCAAGGTGTTAATTTGGAATTGCAACCATTGATCTTTAAGATATAAGGCATATGAATTAGCAAGTTGCCCACATTGTAAGGCTTCTACTACCTCTTTCTCTTGCACCTGTTGCTTTAGGGACTGTATTTCCACTGCTGCCTGTGACTCCTTTTCCTGTAGTAGTTTTGTTAGTGCCTCAACCTTAGCCTGCAGCTTGTCCCCTTTCTGTTGTTCATCAGATGCTTCCTTGTCTACCGGAGGCCCTTCTTGCTGCTGCTGTTCTCCCAAAATGGAGGGCCTATCTTCCTTATGACTTCCTTGTAGCTTCAATTGTTTTCTTAGCATCTCATTCTCCTCCTGCAACTGGGCTCTTTTGTAGCTTTCTACATGCCTGACCATGGCCAGTTCTCCTCTTAACTCTTTTAAATTCTCCTCCATGTGGCCTATGTCCTCAATTCCCTTAGATTTGGCAATTTTTATCCATGTGTGTGTTCTGATCCTCTCTTGTTCTAATGCAAGGAAGAGTGGCACAACAAACTTCTGTGGTATGATTTTCCCACCCTCTAACAGGTTGTAGTATGAGCCCAAGCTAGGCTGAGGGCTTGGTTCCAGTACCTCCGCGATCTTTCCCTCTCCCTGTGATGATTTGGCTGTCTTTTCCTCCAATTTCTCAGTCTCTTTTAACTTAGCCAGAGTTTCCTGTAGAGATGTCTCGGCTTCCTGTAGAGCTGTGTTTGAGTCCATCATCCTCATTTTCTCTCTCCAGGTGGAGGTTTTGGGCTTCCTCATTCATAGGTGATAGACATCTTTGAAGGAGACTCTTCTTTCAGTTTAGTTGTTGTGTCCTGAATGACAATTGGCTCTTTTGACTGGGGCTGGGGTCTGCCCACTTTTATCTGTGTGCTCCTCCTTGCTTTAAAGTACATGGAGGTTTGCCTCTTTCTTTTCCCTTTTTGTTTTGGAGGTGTGCTTAAGGCAGCAAGCATAGCTGCTGCCTCCCTTGCCAATATCTCAGGTGATTTCTCCTCTTGCTGTTCTTTTTCCCTTCTTCTTGTAGAAATCCCTGTGTCAACTGTTTCTATTTGTGTTGCTGAGATTTCAGGGTGTGTCTTTTCCTTTTGTTTCTATGTGCCTGCTTTGGCTATGGCAGCCTTCATTTAGGCTTTTTCAGCCTTCTCTGTTCTACTCTGCATCCTCTTTTCCCGTGGTGTTTTTGTTGTTGTTTCTTCCCCTATTTTAGGCTCAGCAATATGGGCCATTTCCCCTTTTTCTTTCTGTTCTTTTTGTGTTTGAATGTCCTGTGTTCCTTCACCATTGGTTTTGTCACCTTCCTTAGTGTGTTCTCCCCCTTCACTGCTGGATTAGGTGATGTCTTCGGCCAGAATTCTGATATTGTCATCCTTGGACATGTTTCGGAAGGTCTCCCAAGATATGGGGACAATGTAGGTGTGTAAATCATCTTCCACCAATAGTTTGATGAGCCCATGATGGGCCAACTGATCTGGGATCCCTTCATTTAATTTTGTACCACATTCAATTAGTGACTGAAGAAGAAAATATGGAATGCTCAGTTTGTTGGATGGAGGCAAATCAATCCCATGCCTTAGTTCACACAGCAACCTGAAATGATATCCATAGATGATGCTAAACCTTCCTTCACATGTGATGTACTTCATAATTTGGAAACTGACTTCACTCCAGAGAGGAGGCAAGCTGGTTCTTCTAACCCCGTTTTTGTCTTCTACAGGATGCTTTGTGGGCAGAAAGAATGACTTCTTGTCAACTTGGTCCAATGATCTCTCTTCTTTGCTCCAAGGGAGCCCCAATGGTAGACCAGTAACTGCACTGATGAGCTCAGGGGTGAGTTCTAGGGTCAAACCCCTAAAACTAACTGTGGCATGTGTTTTTGACTGTGGTCTTAGGGACATTAAAAACTCCTCAGTTATCTCCTCATCATGACCCTGAATTTTGTCAAAGAAGGATATCCAATTTTCTCGGGTGAAAAGGTCCACCACCTCAGGATGCTTGTGCAGTTTGCTAGAGTCTGATGGTTCTTTCCTTATGAATCCTCCTGGCATGGTGAGAGTGCTCTTTTTATGCTTTAATCAGAAAAGGAAATGCCTTTTATGGTTTCCCCTGAACCCAAGAAGGAATTTCTCGAGTGTCCAATATCAACTAGCAACAATTCTTTGGTTTTAAGACTGCTGTCACCCAGAACTCGACTGTCTGCTTATGAAAAGACGAATTTGGTTTTTACAGACAGAGCACAAGGATCAAGTTTTCTTCTCAGCACATAGACTGATATGCAAATTCAAATTTTTTTTACACACGTAGGCTGGCCCCCATGGCTGCATATATCTTCCCTATAGGAGAATTCAAAAAGGAAACGTGGAGGAGAATTTTGATGCAGAAAACTGGGAAACTCAGTGCAATACGCAGGCAAACATTTTACTTCCAATACACAGGCAGATTTTTTCTCTGATTTTCCAATCTGATGCCATTCAATTCACCACCTTGCACAAACACATCATGCATAGAGGAGTTTTTCGAGCCTACCTCGTTTGGAGCTCCAAATTCGATGAAAAATCCCAGGTTCTCCTGCTCCAGAAAGCTGTGCAGGTTTTCCTGTAGAACCCTTCCTGTAGAAGGCCCCTGGTTCCTGTAGAATGTCACTGTGCTGCTGAGCAAGCCCGATATGTGGGAGATTTTCGAAAACAAGCAGGAAAACTGGTGGAGGATGACTGGTTAACAGTTTTTGGAAGCAGAGGACGCGTACTCCAGTCGAGGACGTTGCAAGTGTAAGATGAACAGAAGGTGGTGTAAGTTTCAGCCGGGCATATTTTAATTGTGGCATGATTCGTGGTGAGGGGATGAGGTTGCTGGACCGAACTGTTGATCCGATGTCACAGCCATAATCTCTTTGCATGTTTCTGACCACCATCACCTCCTTTCTGCTGTTATCTGCTGCCACCACTACCAGTCCTGACGATTTCTCCCGGAATGGACACTCCACACATGCTGGCTGCACATTTCGTTGGCAATTTTGAATGTAACAGGGCTCGTTTGGATCCCACGAGGATATGTAACTGGCCGAGGGTGGCCAGTTGACTGGCCACTGATTCCACTCAATCCGAACCATTCCCATAGGCATGCATCTTTTAAAATATAATTTATGCAATTGACGAATGAGTTTAGGCACTTACCTATGTGGTCACGACCGCGTTATGCAGACTTCGGGTTTTGGAACCACTCCTTCATTTGCTACTGCTTCATGCACGGGTTTTGGAACCCATTCCTTCATTCGCTGATGCTGCATGCACAGGTTTTGCTTAGCTTCAGCTGCTGCTGATATTTCCACATTCAAGGAGAGCCCTTTGCATGTCTCCTTTGTCGTTTTTGGTTGTCCCTGTCTCCAGAGTATGTCTTCCAGAGGGATCAGCTGCTACAAGATTCCTGTAGGATGTCCTATAGCTACTTCTCCTCCTGGAATGAAATGCTAGAATGAGCAGGGCTATACTGCTGAGGAGGGGTTCGGCTGATGAGGTGTCCTGATGGATATTGACAGGTATGGTGAGCGAGACACTACTGCTTGATTTGTCACTAGAAGTTCTTGCTGGCAGTATGAAGAAAACAAGGTTTTTTTTTTGTGACTGTGCAGGAACAAATAATAGGATGAGTGCAATGGAGGTGTAAAGAGATGAAAAAGGGTGACATATGGTGATGGATGGAAACAAGGGTGTTGGCAGGTCTCATAGGCAGATTCTCAACCTTCGAATTCTCTTCTAAGGTCAATTTTGCTTGTCTATGGGTTCTATAGGATCTTCCTGTAGAAGACACAGAACTTCCTATAGAAGACATAGAACTTCGTAGAAGGTGAAATCTGGTCCAAATGAGATCAAATCTTAGGAAAGGGGAGTGGTCATGGCGGATTTTTTTGTGAGGGATGCTTGTAGCCTGGTGCCGACCTCTGTCCTTGTTTTGTGCGATCCTCCTAACCTGCAATGTCCTTCTTGCAACCTCCAAATTGTTCAACAAAAGTCAGGTTTATTTTTTTGCGTATTTTCTTCTTCTTTTTTTTTTTTTTTTAGAGACAGCTGGGGCGCCTCTAGGAGGCTTTCAACCTCATTGTCTGCCCCGGGGGCCTCTAAGAGGTTTTCACCCAAGGATCTTTTTTTTTTTTTTTTTTTTTTTTTTTTCCGGGTGCTCAGAATGTGGATGGGGTGGAGACAGGGACCTACTCCACTACTAGCATTGATTTATCCATAGTTTCAATGAACTCTTGCTTAGAAAGGGGCTTCCTGTAGATCTTCAAACGATGCCCATTGACGAGCATGGGGGCGGCTTCTTCATCAATGTTCCTGATAAGGACTGAACCATTGTCATTACATTTCTCCACTGTATATGGTCCCAACCATCTTGTCCTCAGCTTCCCTTTGAAATCCTTATATCTTGAATCATATAACAGTGCCCAATCTCCTGGCTGAAATTGCTTCTCTTTAACGTGTCGGTCATGCCATATTTTTCTTTGAAGTTGGACTACCTTTGAGTGGAGGAGGGCCTGCATTCTTTGTTCATCCAGTCCATTCAGCTGAAGTAGTCTTTCCTATTGCGCATGGCTGAGATCTAGGTCTAGCTGAGCTACCAATCTCAATGTGTTGTATTCAAATTCTATGGACAACAAAGCCTTCTTCCCGTAGACCAGCTCATAAGGTGTGAAACCTGTTGTAGTTTTCCAAGTAGTGTTGTAGGCCCAGGTGGCCTCAACTAAGCGATCTGCCCAATCCTTTCTGTTGTTGCTCACCACTTTAGTCAAGATCTCTTCCAAAGCCGTGTTAGTGACTTCCACCTACCCATTTGCTTGTGGATGATAAGGGGTGGAAGTTCTGTGCTTAATCTTGTGATGAGCAAGCAGGTCTTCAATCAGGTTAGAGGTAAACTAGCTTCCTTGATCTGTGACTAATTCTCTTGGGTAGCCAAATTTATAGAAGATATTTTCCCTCAAAAACTCAACCACTTTTTCTTCTGTTGCTACCTTGATTGCCTTTGTTTCTGCCCACTTTGTCAGGTAGTCTGTACACACAATGGTGTAAGACTTTTGTCTTGAAGGAGGGTTGATAGGACCTACAAAGTCCATGCCCCACTTCTCAAATGGCTCGAAAGTCACTTGAGGTTGGAGAGGCATTTCATCCCTTGGAGTTGGTTTCCCCATCCTTTGACATCGGTCACATTGGCTGATGTATCTTCTGACATCTTGATGAAGAGTGGGCCAATAGTAGCTTGCCTGTAGAATTTTGAAAGCAGTTCTTTTTGCTGCAAAGTGGCCTCCACAGGGTCCATCATGACAGGTCAGGAGGATGTCAAAAACTTCCTCCTCCCTGACACAACGCCTCAAAATCTGATCTGGGCCAAGTTTGAACAGGTTGCCCCCAATCCAAGTGAATGGGGCACTTTTCCTCACGATCTTGCTCTTCTCTTTTGAGGATAGGTGTGGCGGGAATTGTGCTGAAACCAAGTAATTTGCTATATCAACAAACCATGGCGAGAGTACTGAAATAGCAAACAGGTGTTCATCTGGCAGATGATCATCCACCACCCCCTCTTCTCCTGTAGGTAAATCTAGTCTAGACAGAAAATCAACAACAACATTTTCCTTACCTGGCTCATCAACAATGGTCAAATCAAATTGCTGCAGTAAAAGTAACCATCTAATGATACGAGCATTTACATTAGGTTTATTCAACAAATACCTAATTTCAGCATGATTAGTGTGTACGAATGTTTGATAACCAGTGATGTAATGTCTGAACTTTTTTAGGGAATGGACTACAGCTAGGAGCTCTTTCTCGGTTACCGTATAGTTTAATTCTGCTTTGGACAGGTTTTTGCTGACAAAATATATGGCATATGGTAGCTTCTCTTCAACTTGCCCTAAGGCTGTTCCTATAGCTTTGTTCGAGGCATCTGTGTGAATGTGGAAGGGTAGGGCCCAGTTTGGACCTCTCAAGATTGGGGCAGTTACCAACTTATCCTTCAACACATCTAGAGCCTCTTGACAGCTGTCAGTCCATATAAACTCAACATCTTTCCCCAAAAGACCAAACAATGGAGAGGATAGATTACTGAAATCTTTAATGAACCTTCTATAATATCCCACTAAGCCTAAAAAACTCCGAACATCCCTTACCTTTTGAGGAGGTGGAACCCTTTGGATGATAGCAATCTTGTTGGGATCCACCTGTAAGCCTTGCTGAGAAATTGTATGACCTAGCACAGTCCCTTCAGTCATTAGGAACTCACATTTTTCTGGACTGAAGGACAGGTTCATTTCAACACACTTGGTTAAAAAATTTCCTAGGTTAGTCAATGCTTCTTGGAAGTTGGACCCATAAGGGGTAAAGTCATCCATATATATTTCCACCGAATCATGAACCAACTCAGTGAATATGCTCAGTACTGCTCTCTGGAAAGTGGCAGGAAGCATTGCATAACCCAAAGGGAAGGACCCGGTAGGCAAAAGTACCCCATGGATAAGTGAAAGTGGTCTTATCTTGGTTTTCTAGGCTGATATGGATCTGATTATACCCGCTAAACCCATCTAGGAAAGAAAAGAACTTCTTCCCTGCCAGCCCATCTAACACTTGATCTATGAAAGGCAAAGGGAAATGGTCCTTCTTGGTGGCTTTGTTAAGTTCTCGATAATCTACATAGATTCTCTACTTCCCATTTTTCTTGGGCACAAGCACTAGAGGAGAAACCCACTCACTGTCAGAGATGGGGTAGATGAATCTTGCATCCAACAACTTTTGCAGTTCTTCTTTAACAATGTCTTTAAGGGCTGGATTCATTCTCCTCTGAGGCTGCCTAACTGGTTTACAATCCTCTTTGATGTAAATGTGATGGGTACAGATTGAAGGGTGGACTCCTTTCATCTCCTTATAGCTCCAAGCAAAAGCATCTAAATGGCGGTTCAACAAGCTACACAACTCCCTCTATTGAGAGGGAGATAGGGACGAGTTGATCTTCAAGGTTATTTCAGGGCCAAATTCCACATTCTTAGCTCGGGAAGAAGTCAGATCAGCCACACAGAGATCCCCTAAAGCACTGGCTTGGGTGTCTCCTACCAACTCTTCTAATGGCAGCACAATGGGAGGTGGATTTGGATTAAATTCTCAATAAGGTCATCCTCGGTTTGAGGACCCCCTCTGGTGGCCTCCACGATGCACACAAGTGCAGAGTAGACTTCGTCCTCATCTTCCTCCTCCAAACAAAGAGGTAAGTCATGTTCGAGCAAAGGTTGGGCAGGAGGATATAGGACTAGTTGTTTAGACATTGGTCCATTCTTAATGGTCATGCTCCCAGCTCGACAACTGATGTAAGCATCTACAGTAGCTAACCAAGGCCTTCCCAAAATGAGGGGGTATCTAGTGAGTTTTTCCTTTGGCTGAAGGACCAAAATGTCCATAGGGTACTCCCAAGAATCAACAGAGACTAGTTCATCTTCCACAATCCCTTCGGGAGTCACGGTGGAGCGGTCTGCTAACCGCAGTACTATCGAGGTCTTTCTCAGGGAACCCTGAAGGTTAAGTTTGAGCATAGTGTCCCTGGTCATCACATTAATGGCAGCCCCTAGATCAATCAAGGTGTGGTGGATTATGGTGCCATTGATGTGGACATCCACTACAGGACTCCCAGGGTCCAAATATTTTGGACAGATTACTTGTCCCAATATTAGATCAGACAATTGTCCTATGACATTGATAGTTGGGGCATCTCTCTTGTGCTTGCCTAGGTGCCTGAAATACTTCTCTTTGATCAATTTGTTGTAGAATGGTACATCTTTGATGGCCTAGAGAAGTGGTATTTTTGCACACAGTTGTTTAAGTTCTCCCAGAAGTTCAGTCTCTTCTGGGTTTGGTTGCGTGTATCCAGTTAGTCTCTCAGGAAAGGGTGGAATGGCTTTGGGTTCACTTTCCTATTTTTCGGCTTCATCCTCCTTAGGAGGAGGTTGGCTATCTGGGAGGACCTTCCCAGATTGAAGGTTGATCTCCAGAATCTCCACAATGTAGGTAGGGCATGTTGTCTCTCCAGTATATACCTGCTGGGCCTGTCTATTATTAGGGTTCGGGTTCGGTTGAGCAGGCATCTGGGGTTGTCTTGGAGGAGCAGGAGGTAATCATTGTGGTTGAGTAGGTGGTGGAGGCAAAATGGTGGGAGGAGAGTTGTACTGGGGCCTCCACCCCTGTTGCGGTGCATTCCACTGAGGTTTTGGCTAAACATGAGAATGAAACAAATTAGCAGTAGGTTGAGTATGGTATTGAGGTGGATATGACCAAGGAGGGGGTGCAGACCAAGAAGGATGAGCGGGGGGACCCCAAGAAGGTATGTGAGTGGATTGGTTGGGGCTGTAATATGTTTGGGATGTCCCTTGCATCCCCTGCTAGTAAGGTCTAGATCCATGTGGCCTCCTTTGGTTGAAGAAGTAGAGTGGTTCAGTGGCTCCTTTAGCCCCTTGGTAAACAGCTTTAAGTCCAGGTAAGGTTGGGCAATGGTTTGTAGGGTGGTCTTCCTCACAAACGAAACATACCTCTACTGAGTGCAATGGACACTCGTTCTTAGGATGCTTCCTTGTGCATCTGGGAAAAAAGATGGCCAAAGCCCTCTCAGCTTCCTCTTTCTTCTGCTGGATTCGGAAAGTATCCAGTTGCATGGCAATGGTCTGTCTCACCTCACTTTTAAGGTCTTCCATCTGATTTGTAAACTCATGTTTGGAGAAGGTTGCACTAGCTAAAAGTGGATTCCCCCTACCTGTTTTCCGGGCTGCCCTAGAATGGTTTCTAAACAAAGTCTTTATGTCATCATAAGGTAGTTGGTAGATGTCCCCCCCAGCTAGAAAATGGAGGGTATCTAGAAGGTCTTCAGGGACTCCTCGGAGCAGAACTAGCTTCAGAGATTCGGGGTCAAGTGTGCACCTGGCCCTTTTATAACTAAGTTGGAACCTTTCTTCATAGTCTTCCAGAGACTCATCACTTCCCATGGTCATTCGAAAGATTTCTCCCTTCGTTTCCTTTGACCTACAGTAGTCCTGGTATTTCTTGTTAAAGGCTTGCTGCATTTGAGCCCAAGTTGTGATACTATTTCCAGGTAACCCCATGAACCAGCGTAGTACTGCATCCTTGAGGGTAGAGGGAAAGAGTTTCAACTTTTGCTCATCTTCTGCATAGTCATAAGTTCGACAAAGGATAGAAAACTCAAACAAGAAGGTATCGGGGTCTTTAGTGGTCAATCCATGGAAGTGAGGTAAGGCTGAGGGACTTATTTTTTTCATTTTTGTGTTCCCATTTGTCTCTCGTATGGGAAAGGCACCTTCTATTCTTTCCTCATTCCCTATACCGTTTGTGTGTTCAGCCATGGTCTCAAGAGGAACATTTTCTTGTTCTTCTTCTGTTATAGGGTCTTTGTATATCTATGGAGGTTCACCTATAGGTTCTTCTGGATCACCGCCACTGAAGAAGAGAGAAGGGTGACTAAGTGATGTGGTGGGGGTGTTGGGTAAGAATTTTCCTGTATGGTCTCTATTCCTACGAGGCATGAAAATGAAATATTTTTGGTTGATTTTTTTTTTTTGCTTGTACCTGCAAAACTGAAATGGATTGAATTGCAACTAACTAAAATCTATCTTGCTGGAATGAAAATGAAAAATTGAAATGAAAGCAAGAAAGGACTAATCTATGCTCCTGAAATGAAATTGCAGAAAGGAAATGCTAAGCTACGCTTGCAGAATTGAAATTGCTAAATTGAAATGCTAATTTACGCTTGCGGAATTGAAATTGCAGAATGGAAATGCTAATCTACACTTGCAGAATTGAAATGCTAGTCTAGGAAAGTAGGAAATGTCTAATCTACTTTTGCGGAAATGAAATTACAAAATGGAAATGAAACAACTACTCTACGCTTGCTGAAATAAACTACTGAGCAGAAGGTTGCAGTAGAAAATAGAAGAAAAGCAGCAATCACAAATACTCTGACGCTTCCCCAACAACGACGCCAAAAATATGGTGGGCTCCAATATTGCAGCAATAATGCTGCAACTCCTGGGACTCCCTTCTTTACTTTTATCAACCTGGTAGTTCGTAACAAACTTGGAAGCGATGATGCTATATGCACAAGTACTAGCTCTTGCTGTAGGCTATCACTTGATCAGCTAGCAAAAGTCTACTAGGAGCTTAAGACAGTGTCTATGAGCTCTTAGAAGAATCTTTTAACTGTGATGGATGAAAGCTAACTCTAAGGAGGCCAATCTATTTGCAGAAAGAAACTAAAAGCTGAAAGGAAATGCAAACCCTAGCAAACCCTAGTTTTATTGACTAAGCCTACTGGTGCAAGAAAAGAGATGAAAGCTACTAAAATGGATGCCATTGACTCTTAGAAAGGTAAAATGCATGTGTCTAAGCTACTTCTAAAGTAAAATCTGGAAAAAACATCTTTTTGTATTTTTGAGTAATTTTGCAGAATTATTATGCATGTGCTTTAACTGTTTTTTAGTGTGTAGAGGTTGATTGGCGAAAGGAAATCGAGTGGGCACTTGCAGGAGGTTGGGAAGGTGAGAAGAGGGCCTAAGGGGTCCCTAGCACCCTTCTAGAGAGTTTCACAGCGATCAGATCTCGAGAAATTGCCCATGTGATCTTCTATAGGAAGTCTGCAGGGGTTCTACACGATGTTCTACAGGAAGAGCTGAGAGAGGATTTTTGAGGGTTGATGGAGGAAAACTGATGGGAAAGAGGAAATGGAGGTTGGATGAGGCTGTGAAGAGGTCTAGGACCTGGTAAATGAGGCTAGGGAGCAATGAAGACGGTTGGAGTTGTTCAAGGATGGAGGGACCAATGTTGCACAAAAATGAAGAAATTAGGTCAAACTGGCAGAGTGTGGTGAATGAAGGGGAGGAATACAGAATCTAGGGTTGGAGTAGGTGGTGTGAGGAAGGAAGGATAGGCAGGGATGGATTACAAGTGATCTACACACTATTTATCCAAACTAATCAAAGAAAGACTAAAAACATCATAGATCTATCTACTTTAACCTATTCTGACCTAAAAACTAGAAATCATGGTGGACAGAAGTTTATTGGCAGAAAATCATGTAAGAAAACTATGAAAACTGAGCAAGAATAGATCTAAGCATGTCATCATGACTAGTATCAACTTTCCTAACTAAAAATCTAACACTTGCGATTGCATAGAAAGGAAAAACAATGTTTTTGTGGTAGCAAGTATGCCTTGGTCTCAGCACATGGTCCCAAGGAGGGAGAGATGAGATCAAGGATTGCTTGGTGGCCTTTTTGCAGGTCTTTTCCTTTACCAAACTATCAAAACAACCTGAAGCATGAAAAGCTATTTCAATCATCAAAAGAAACCTAAATAACAAAGCAATATGTTAATCTAAGTAGCAGAAATTATTCTAGGAATGCAGCAAAAACATATAAAAGTACACAAAAGGAGGTATTGGCACTTGGGTTGGGCCCAACCCCAAGAGATACAACCTCCTAAAAGAAGCTCAGAGCTGATGCAAAGTGAAACTGATCTCCATTACTCAAAAAATAACCATGTCACAAAAAGGTTTACAGCAAAAGCTCGAAAATGAGCTGAAAGGCAGAGCAGCACTAAAGTGCGAAAATACAACTATTCAAGAGCTAAAATACAAAGGCTAAAATCCTTCCTACTTATCACCATGAGGACCTCCAACAGCCCTCCTTAACTCAAGGGGCTTGGCTGCTCAAAACTGCAAGTAATCAGCCACTTCACAAAAGCTGCTCGGCTGCCCTTGGGGATCATCTTCGGTGGGCTGCTGAACTCCGAGCTGATGGTGGAGAACTCAAGGAAGGGGCCATTTAGTGCAGGAGACACCCTTCCTACAAATCCTCAGCCTTGTTCCCTCGTATTTGGCTATCAACTAGCTCATAAATGCTTGACCTTGGTCCAAAAGATGTCCAAAAATTTGCAATTAAGCACGTATTAGACTTCATGGTCAAGTGACTAACCTCATTCATTCAATTAACATAAATATACTTAAAAGCATGCATAAAATATGAAGAATGGTGGATTAATCAAGAATAATAGGCAAAATGAGCACAATAAGTTACCCATTTTTGGGGCTCATCAACTTCCTATGGGTCGGAATATCCTAACACATCCACCATCACCAAGGCTGTCGGTGACAATGCCTTCGAGATCAACATCCCACCAATCCTTGGTATGCACCCAATGTTCAATGTAGATTGCCTTCGGCCATACCTTCCACCATTGTTGGACACATTTGACATTGTAGAACAACTCACACCAATAGAGCTCAACTCGGACTGCATGGAACATGCCACAGCTGATCAAATCATGGAAACACAGATTAAGAACACTCACCAATAGAGGATACAATTATATCGAGTTGTCAAGGCAGGGAAACTCCTTCACCAGAGTAAGTGGTTCACGAGGGACTAGGTTAAACAAAAATTTCCTCACCTCATGGAGGCTCTATACACAATGGGGACCATTGCTTAATAAGGGGGAGGAATGATCCAGGTGGATATTGGTAGCCACCCGCCTATTCCACCTAGACCCCCTAGTTAATTTCATCTGTTTCCTTGTTCATTTCAACATTTACTATTTTTAGCAGTTTTTCGGATCCTCAACTTTTGGAGTAGTTTTAAGCCGCTAAATGACATTTTTTTGGGGTACACAACGCCTATAATACTCGACGAGACCTTTCCAACAAGGTAGCGTATGCGCCAAACATAGATAATAATACCAAGTTACAACCTCGGGAAGTTGGCTACCCAGCTAACCCCAATGGGGCCCACAAACTCTTCGTGTTACATCTCCTGCGGTTACGGTTTTGGTTGTTTAGGGTTTTTTCATGTTTTACAATAATAAATAGGTCCTTAAGCCTCATTGTAAGACAATTGAGAGGCATGTAGCCACCATATCTCTTCTTAGAGATAAGCTACCATCGCCCAAGATATCTTATTTCCATTCTGTTTGTAAGCATAATTCAATATTTTTCTATTAATGAAATGGAGTGTTTTTCTACTACATCTATGTGTTTACGATTTTATATATAAGTTGTTGCATTCTTGTTTAAGTTCAGATTAGGGTCATTTATAGCCAGACAATTATCCATCACCTGTCTATGTGACAGTAAAAGATTGTCTATAAAATGCACATAAATGAACGAATGAAGTGCAAAAAATGGATGAAGTCTAGCCATGCACTAGTAGGTGGGGATATAAGGATGAATCTTACAACGTGAATAGAAGAAGGACAACATGTTTGGGAGAAACAAAGGAAAGATAAGAAATATAAAGGAAAAGATAAATAAGTTGAAAAAGAAAAAGAGCACAATAATGAATGGATAGAGAATAAGAATATCGCGCATGCAGAAGACAATCAACATGAGAAGAGGAGGATGCAGATCGAGCTTAGAAGGTTTCTTCAGTTGAATAGCAAGGAGGCTCTATACCTTTTTGTAGCACATATATGTTTATATATTTAATCAATATCTATATAGTGCATTCAAAGAACTTATAGAAAAAAAATGTTGGTTGTTTACCTATTTTTCACATGTTCTTTGTTGCTCATATGTTCTTTGCTGCTCCAAAATGGCAAGAAAAGGGATTCACTCAAGGATCCTGAGTGAGCCCAACTTACTTTTGTTAAAACCCTACAGATAATATTCCAGAGATTAACATGCAAATGAAAACACATGAAAACACATAACCACAAAGAGAACACCACATGTCAACACAATGCCACAAAGAGAACACGTGGCTACGCATTAGGACCATATAGAATTTTACTCTTTACACCAAACATTTAATGTTAACCAATAATGTTAGATTAATGTTAGCATTACTTGATTATGAAAAATATTTGTTGAGATTATCAATTTTTCAACTAAGCTTTTGGCACAATATTTGCCTCTCAGCATCAGGAAGAGGCCATATAAGCCCATATAGAATTTTACTCTTTACACCAAACATTTAATGTTAACCACTAATGCTAGATTAATGCTAGCATAACTTGATTATGAAAATATTTGTTGAGGTTATCATTTTCTCAACTAAGATTTTGGCACAGTATTTGCCTCTCGGCATCGGGAAGAGGTGAAATAAGCCCTCCTAACTCTTCATTGACTAACAAATAATGTGTTGTCGATATTTATTAGGTTGAAGAAAAAAATATACTAAAATATTTAGCTTCAAACCTAAGTTAAATGCTTTGATTTCTAGACTAATACATTGAGCTTCAAACCTTAATTTTAATGCTTTAATTTTTGTGAAAGAAATAATAAAAAAGCGCAGATGATACTATAGTCCCTACTTGCCTCATGGCAGGTTCTAATAAAATAGCTTGAATATTAACTATTATTGGTATCAATTTATCACCATGGGTATTGGCAACATATTATAAATAAAATATCATATAAAAATAATAATGACAAAAACATATTTCATGTGAGGATGCAAATCAATATTAAGAAATATTACTCAATGCATTTGAATTTTTATTTTAAGTAAATAATAAAATTTCATATACATATTTACAATAATTAAAATTATAAAAATTATTATTAAAAATAGTTAATAAAATGAAGGTGAAAATATTTTCTCATAAAAAATACTTTATAATATATTTAACACATTTTAAATAAATAGTAAAAAGATTTAAGCAAAGTCTTTCGGTAGAAATCACATAAGAGAAATTTTTGGTTGACACGTTTCGAACCAACAAGTGTGGTTCATCATCAGGACCAGATGTCAATCAAATTAATGCTTATTTGTTTTTTAGTTAGGAAAGTATAATTCAAGCTAAAAATATACATAATAGTGGTTATTGACTTATTATTGGAAAAACTACATTAATAACAAAGATATATGGTTTTTGTCAAAATTATTATGTTGATAATAATAAATCTAATATTTTTTTCCTAGAGATGTAGAGTAAAGATGTTGTTCATAGATATATAAACAAAAGATAAACCTAAAGTGCTTAGAAATCTTATCTAAAGTGTCGATGGAATGGAATAGCAAACTGAAAAGCCAAATTGCTTACAATCACAGATTCAAATGGTCATGTCCATAGTGATCATGATTGAGTAATATTGAGAGGGAAGACGAACACTATGGAAAAAATGGGAGGAAAATTCATCGAAGCAAAATACATGGAACTTGAATGTCCATAACCAATTTTATTCACTGTAAGTTATGAGATTGATGATGGTACATCATCTATTTTTCAATTGGGAGAGGCATGTGAAGTTGACGATGACACAATTACAATAGCATGGAATCAAGGCAGAGCATACATCTTTTTGTAGAATATGATATGTAATGATTAAAAATATATGTTTTTCTTTTAAAATCATAAATTTAAATATCAATTTAGTAATTAGTTATAATTTTAATTTTAAATTATTATTATTAAATAACTAAAAGATATTTAAAAATTCAAAATATTAGATAATTAAAAAATATTTTAAAATTTTAAAATTTAAAATTATATATATAATTTTTGTTTTAATATTTTGTTGACGGTGCTGGACCTGCCAACATGTCAGGGGATCTCCTTGGTAAGAAGTCCCAATTAGACCTCATACCATTTGGTGTAGGAGTCCCAACAGTGGGTCGTACAATATCGCCTTGACCTTGGTTTCGCACAGAGGCAAGTAAGATGTCACTGTTAGTAGCAAGGGTGTGACAACTGCGGTGAATCAAGGAAGGTGCATGAACAGTTCTAACACACAGAAAGTGGGGTGAGTGCACCCCTTGGAAATCTTTAATAGTACTCAACTTGGAAGGGAATACATGAGAAAAGATGCATCACAAGTTGGAAAGCAAGATAGCGAGCAATCCAAAGTGATGGTTAAACCAACAACACGTCTACAACAAGATTCATACAGTTGCATACAAAATAGTTCATACACAAATGCGTAAGTTAAATAACTTACAATTCTAAAGAAACCAGAATAGTCTAACTACAATAAAAATGTATGCATGAAAACGTGCTGGCTCTATTATATTAAGAAGTGAAGTTCCAGTCATACAATACATTCATGTACACTCGCTAGCCCCGATATTAGAACATTACAGCCACAACCACCTGCTCCTCAAAAGAGATATACTAGCTCTATGCAGTGGAGAAGTCAAGGCTCATTACAATACTGTCCAAGCTTTCTCTAAGATACTCCTATCAAAGCTTGGTTGACCAAAATCCTCTACAATGATTTATGAGGGACTTTTTATAGCAAAGGGTGGGGTGGCCCTTGACATTCCCCTTTGTGACAGTTCATCTACCCTCATGACTCTTCATCTACTCTATGACTATTACATCCACTATCAACACTTGAAATTACACTTGACAAGACATTACATACAATATTCACATGTACCCATGTGAGACAAAATGACTTGAGCAAGCCATGCAAGACATCACTAACACTTAAACTGTTGTGGTGAGACCAAATCTTGACATCCTTGTGATGGTCGATGGTGGCAAATCGATGCCAAGCTTGTTCGTCTATGATGGTGTCCATGTGCCAATGGTGACATCTTGTTGAAATGAACTCTTGCCTCTGTTGCATCCAAGTACACTGATACGAATCCTCCGTCCAAATCGTCTGATAGCATGTGCATGTTCATCTTGGGTGTGGCCGGACTAAAAACATGTTGATGCATAGTGTCTACATTGATATCCAAGCATGTGCTGGTGGTTGTTCACATCGACTTGTCAAAATACATGTCCAACTCCAGTTGGACTTGCTTCTTGTCTTCATCTTGGTGAGTGTGACAAATCGGTGGGATCGCATGTGTGCCCACAATGACATGCATGTTATTGAATTCCCTTGCATGAAATCATTAAAACTACTCACCTTTTCTGCTCTGTGCTACTTGCTGGGATGGATCTATAACTTGTATGGGCACAGTTTCATCCATGAATGCATGTTGTGCCCGCTGTTGACCCTGTTCCTATTGTAACCCATTCTCTCATCTATGAAACTCCTGTTCTTCCTTGAGTTGCTGCTTCAGCACATGAAACTCCTTCTCTATTCCATTCTCTGCCTTCGCGCGATCTTCATGTCGTGCCATCACCTCATAGCCTGAGTCTCCAAAGTTTCTTTCATTACAAGTGGATCTATTTGAGCTTACAACTTTGTTCCGCCTCTGTGTTGTCAACAACCTTCCTCTTCCGTTCGTTGCATCTGGTATGATGCCTTCAATAGTTGTTGATGGTGTTGCTTGTTGTGATGCTGCTTTCGTCATATCTTGATGTCCTTGTCTATGAACAACTTGATGTCTTCGTGGGTAGGCAAAGTTCATAAACACATGATTGACTGCATCCCCAAGTGTGCTCTGAATGGTGTCTTTGACTCTGCTCTCTTGGAAACCATTGTACCTATGCTACTGAGAGGCATATGAACACATGCAATACCTGGAGACATGGCAACACTCATGGAAAGCAATCTGTCAGTCAAAAACCAAAATGAACTTGAGAACTGACTTGCAACATACTTGTGTGACTGATCATGAAGGTTGCGTAATTTCTGCTAGGAGGTCGGGAGATTGACTGCCAAAATTGTACAAGGCACAGTCCGCAATGTCACAAGTCTGAACCACTGTTGGAACTGCTCAGTGCACAATCTAGCCTAACTTGTTGAGGATTGAAATTGCATAATGCGTAATTTCAGTTAGCAGTGACATGCAACTAGCAAATTTCATTGCGCAGTTTCTGGGAACAGCAGGACACTGCCTCCAAGAATTGCACAATGAAAGCCTGGAGGTCAGTGCTGGGATAGACTTGCATAATTTCTAGAGGGAATGTAGAGCCTTTGCCTCTGGAAACGCGCAGTGCTAGTCGGGCAAGGCACGTTTGGGCCAAGGCAACCTAGTTCAACTGATGGGCGTCTGAAAACATGAGAAGTTTGAATGCATGGTGAGATGAGTGCAAACAAGAGTGAATGATCATTCATGCAAACAACAAGTGCAGGATTCATAAAATGGGAAAGCATGCATGTGTGTAAAGCGAGTCACCACAACGACAACCATTCATGAAAAACAGTGTCATGCATGCGGCAACAGTGAGATGCGAGAGAAAACTGAAATGATGCTTCTACAAGCTAACATACATCAAATCAATAGCAAAGTGCTCACTGAAATCAAGCAAACAACACGCACACAAAGACAAACACAAAAAGCGATAGAAACACAACGCAAGACATGAAAGGTGGGCTTACCCCAAGACAACTGAGCTGAATGTGCCAACAACTCCTAGATGCAATGTGGGATGTCAGAGATGCAAGGTTGATGTGAGGAATGAGCTCTACAACATCTGGTTGATGAGTTTCATTAGAATTGAGGTTGTGACACGCATGCCACAAATCTAGGAAAAACAACACTTGGTAGGAGGCTTCTGAAATGATCCTTGCACGTAATCTCCAGCTGCTAAAAATAGACCCTTGAATAAAGGGATGCCTTTGCATGCTCCCTTGGGAGAAGTAGCCCATGCATGAAAATCAATTTTTATCGGTCCCGGAGGGAACCGGTCAACCCAACTACAAATGCAACAGTTTGCTCAATTGAGGGGAAAAATGCGCATTTCTGGGGGGAGTTGGGCTGGCTACCCAGAGGGATTGTGCATTTTCTGGGCAGAGACGCTGTCTGCTGCCCAAAATTGCACAATTTCTGGGCTGAGTAGCCCTGCTGGGAGGAATTACGCAATTTTCTCAGTGAACAGTGACAGGCAGATTTGCGTAATTCTAGAGCCCAACAGGCTGCCAGACATAATTGCTCAATTTCTAGAGGGAAGGATGGTTGCCCTCTAGAATTGCACAATTTCTTGAGGGAGCTATTCAACCTGCAGCTGGACCAAGTCAGGAGAAACAGCCTGTGAGGGGGATGAAACAAGCTTTGACGGACAGGTTGTCATTCTGCAAGAAAATCACTAAAGCTTGTGTACTTGACTAGGCAAGACATGTTGTTGTGAAAGGTTGGTAGGGAGGCTCCAAAACGAAGTTAAGGAAAAAATTTTGGAGGGTGGTTGTAGCCACTACAACATATTTATAATAATAATGATATATATATATTTTTAAAGAATTTGTCTCTCACACAAACTCACAAAGTCATGTTTTTCATTATTGCATTTTATTATAAGAATAATTATATTTAAAAAATGTAGTCACCTCTAAAGTTTTATTATGTATAACAAATTCATGAATGCTTCAATTTTATTATTAAAATAAGTATATTTATAAAAATATTGAAAAATAATTTAGATTTTTTTTTATAGTTAATAAATTAATATAAATTTATTTTTTCTATGAATATTTTTTTAAGAAGATTTATTAAAACTGATCACTACTATGGAGTTTAATATGGACATTTCAATAATAAATATGTTTAATTACAGGGACTTAACCAACTGAACTAACCCTTAGGCTAATTAATATAAATTTATTAATCACAATAATTTTTAAAGATCATCTTATCATTCTTTTTTAAATGATATATATTTATATGGATGGTCATATCTATTTGGGAATAGAACTTCAATAATTACACTGTAAGGTGTTTCCCTCTGGGAAGAACTTCCCTCAAGTCCACCTGTCATCACTTTGGATCATTATATCATATGTTAGATGATTGGAAGATGTCCACTCGTTAGATCATCAAGGCAACGTTAGTTGAAAAGAAAAATTAAACCCTAACAATTTTCTCGTTCTTTTTACAGATACACCCAAAAGCTTTGACGTTCAGTGCTTCTCACCTTCACACATAACTTCCTCCTGCAACAACCAATCTAACCCTATGTCAAGTATCGATAATAACGAACCAATGATGGATAAAAAAAACCTCCACTGATATGGGCTACCTGAGTAAGTGTTACAATTCATAAAGATTCTTTATTTTGGGCAGGACAGATTCAATTACTTTGAAGTTGGGAACCTCATCACTTATTTATTTCAGGCGGGTGGGAAGAAACAAGGAAAGGGAAGTTTCTTTATGCTTGCTAGCTGGAATAATGAATTGGATAGGGTTGCTTTCAATCTACAATATAGGTGTGGAAGTTAGAAAACATGATGATACAGTGGTGAGCAAGGTGGGGATCATCTCTCTCCGCTTCATTCGAAACTGCTTGCCTCTACTACATATCCTGAAGCATGTTCACGGGACGGAGGGGAGATGTCATGCCCCTAATTATTTTTTCGTTAAATTGGCCGGGTGCGGCATCGCCTAAGTAACCAACATTTTCCATTTTTATCTTACATTACGAACTACACCTTAACATTCATCTTTATTCATGAATAACATAACATTAATGTGCGGAATCCATTAACATTATAAACATCAACAATATAGAACAACAGGAGAACACATTACATGTAAGAACAATCTTTTATTATATATGAGAAGATTTTACAAGTGACCGGGAGCTAGGCTCGACCAGCGTTACAAAGTTGGGCACCCACCCGTGCAAGACCACACGGTGGTCTCACCCAACAACCCAACAATAATACAACACAAGTTCTTTTCCAAAACTGGCGGGCACGCCCGTGCACGACCCTCACCCAAAACACAACCAAACTTCGTTTAAGAGTTCAGCGGGTGGGCGCCTTAGAATGCCCTCCACTCATACCTTCAACCGCTTCCCCAACCTTCGTGCAACCATGTATATCGCCCGGTGAGCGGGTGCATAACCTGCACCTTCGCTGCGACCTTATCACCTACTCGCACCTCCGTTTGGATGATTGAAGATCGATGGTTCGATGCTCAAATGGCAGCTCCATCGCATATATTTATATGATGACTATCATGGAGGTCGCGCCCTTGTCCGACCCTCCATACTTCTCCAACCGCATGCCTTTTCAAATACTCCAACGCCTTTGTGTGGTCGGCCCGCCCATGGCGGGGGACTGCCCACCCAACTCGTCCTTCGTTTGCATTTGTCCATGGTTAGCTAACATGACGAGCTCCCCAACTCTCCATATAAATGAACAAGGCTCCAACTTGTCCGCATAAGTGCCACGCCCTTGGTGGCCTTATGTTTTATAACTTAGTCACTTTACACGATGGGTGAAGCACGCGCCCAGTTGACTCGCCAACTACAGGGTGTTACATCCTCCCCCACTCGAAATTGTTGTCACCCTCGACAATCCCGATCTCCTCAGTAGCTTCTTGTCATACTTCTCAATCTTCTTCTTCCATCTCCAAAGTGAGTCCTCTGATTCCTAGCTTTCCTCCTCTGGTGCATTCTTCCATCTGACAAGAAACTCCCGTTTCATGTGGAAACCAATCCTTGTAGTTCTGAAGCTCAAAATCTTCTCCAACTCCAAATTTGGCTTGTCCACAATCCCGGCTAGTCCTCTCAGAAGTTCAGCTCTCTCTGGATGATCTGTATCAAGTCTGCATCTCCTCAACTGACTCATGTGAAAAATTGGATGCTTCATGTGCATATGGTGTGGAAGCTCCAGCTCATAAGCAACTTCCCCCACTCTCTTCTTCAATCAGAATGGTCCCTCATACTTCCGTGTCAGTTTGTTTGTAGTCCCCTTAGGTACCTGAAACTGTTCCCCGGTTATCCTGAGAAACACCATATCTCCCACACTGAAGTGTACATCTCATCTTCCCTTATCTGCCCATTTCTTCATTCTCCTTGCAGCTTCATGCAAGTGCAACTGTGTGAGCTCCAAGATCTCATCCCAAGCCTTCATGAACTTCTTCGCATTAGGGCTCCTCAAGAAACCTCCTGTCACTACTGTATGCGGTGTGACTGGCATCTATCCATTCACCAACTCAAATGGACTATACCCTGTCGCAGAACTCTTTTGAATGTTGTAGCTGGATTGAGCAACATCCAAGAGTTCAGGCCAATTCTTTTGATCAGCCATCACATCATGTCTCAAGTAGTCCTCCAGCAATACATTGATCCTCTCGGTCTGTCCATCTATCTGTGGATGGTAACTCGAACTCATCAACAACTCTGTCCCGACGAATTTGAACAATGTAGTCCAAAATCTGCCTGTAAAATGTGGATCCTGGTCTGACACGATGCTTAATGGCATCCCCCAATACTTCACTATGTTCTTAAAGAACAACTCCGCAGTCCGCTCGGCTCCACATGGTATCTTTGTTGGAACAAAGACAACATACTTGGAAAAACGATCAACCATGACCATTATCCCATTATACCCCTGAACCTGTGGCAACTGAGTGATGAAGTCCATCGAGACACTCATCCATGGTCTCTTAGGAATCGGTAAAGGCTGCAATAGACCTCCTTGGCTCTGAGTATCCGATTTGTCCCGCTGATAAATGATGCATGTATGTACATACTCCTTTACATCCTCCTGGATCTTCTCCCAAAAGAATCCTCTCTCCAATAATGCCAAAGAACGACGCATCCCTAGGTGGCCAGCCCATGGTGAGTCGTAGCACTCCTTCAAAAGGTGCCTCCTGAGCCCAGATGACTTTGGAACATAGAGCCAGTTTCCAAAGAACAAGAATCCATCTTGAAGAAAGAACTTTCGTGTCTTCCCCTCCTTCACCTGCTTCACTATAATCTACGCTTGAGTATTGGTCTCAACACTTCCCTTGATCTTATTTTGCATCTCTTCTGACATTTGAACTCAACTCCTACTCCTAGCTGCCCGGTCTTCTCCCTCCTCCAATGCTGCAAGTTGTCCCTTCCTGCTAAGGGCATCTGCTACTGCATTGTGTCTTCTCGGTCTATACTCGATAGTCATGTCGAACTCTGCCAAGAAGTCTTGCCAACAAGCTTGCTTCACAGAAAGCTTCGGTTGTGATGCAAAATAACTTGCTGCAACGTTGTCCGTCTTGAAAACAAACGGCTTCCCAATCAGGTAATGCCTCCACACATGAAGACAATGAATGATTGCAGTCATCTCCTTCTCATGGACCAAATACCTCCATTCTCTATCTTGCAACTTCTGACTCTCGTACGCCACCGAATGCCCATCCTGCATAAGAACCCCTCCTATGGAAAAATCTGAAGCATCTGTGTGTACCTCAAATGGTCACTCGAAGTTCGGCAACTTCAATATCGGTGCTGTAACCATTCTCCTCTTCAAGTCATCAAATGCCACCTGATATTTATCCATCCACTTCCATCTCTTGTCTTTTTTCAATAGGTCTGTCAGTGATGATGTTACCTTGGAGTACCCCTCTACAAACTTCCGTTGGTAGTTGGTCATGCCCAAAAACACCCTCATCTCATGGACATTCTTCAGTTCAACCCAATCCTCGATTGCCTTCACTCTGCTTGGCTCCATCCGTATGTACCCTTAACCCACTATATGTCTAAGGAATGGAATCTCGGTCTAAGCGAACATACACTTAGACTTCTTCAAGAACAATTGATTCACCTTTAGGGCCTTGAACACCATCGCCAAGTGCTTCTTATGATCCTCCGTGTTGTCATTGTACACCACTATATCGTCCAAGTATACTACTACAAACGAATCCAAGTATGGTCGTAGGACATCATTCAACAAAGTGCAAAACGTAGCAGGAGCATTACACAACCTGAATGGCATAACAAGGAATTCAAAACTACCATACCTCGTTACTATCGTGGTCTTCTTCTTGTCTCCTTGAGCTATCCGCACCTAATAATATCCATGCCTCAAGTCCAGCTTGGAAAACACTCAGGATTTTGCAAGCTTGTCAAAGAAATCAACAGCCAATGGCAAAGGATACCTGTTCCTTACCGTCTGCTTGTTCAATGCATGGTAATCACAACACATCTATAGCTCATTCGAATCCTTCTTCCACTGGAACAATACCAGAGCACCATAGGGGGACCTTGAAGGTCTGATGAAACCTACATCAGTTAACTCCTTTAACTGTCGTTTCAAATCCTCCAACTCGGTTCGTGATAATCGATAAGGTGCTTTAGCTGGAGGTTGCTTTCCTGGCTCAAGCTTAATGCTATGGTCCATTGCACGCCTTGGTGGAAGCTTCTTTGGTAGCTCATCAGGCATCAAATCCGCATATTTGGCCAGTACCTCAGAAATCTCTGCTGGAACAGGCGTCCCCACTCCATCACCTTTGACTCCCTTGAACATCACCACATATGTCTCCATATCTGACTCCTTCATAGCCTTCTCCAAACTCAGTGCCGAAACATGGTGCACCTTGACTTCCCTCCTTTACCTATGAGTGGGAAAAGTCCAAGTTTGTGACTGTCCAACCAGCACCACCTCATCACAGAAGGGGACAACAATTGCCTTGTTGCCCTTCAAGAAATCTTGCCCCAGTATCATATTGAAGTCGTTCATCTCCATCACTGTGAAGTCCAAATGACCCTTCTAGTCTTTTATCTGCAGAGGCATTTCATGTGCCAATCCCGCCACTTTAGCCCTAGAGTTCACCGCCTTGACTTCCACATTCGATGGGAAGATCATCAATCCAACCTCTTTTGCTAACTGTGTCGTCATGAAGTTATGAGTGGCCCTCGTGTCCACCAGAGCTTGAATGGTCTTGCCATGAACCATCAAGTCCACGAAACCCAGACTAGTAATCCATGATTTCTCCATAACTTTTCCCTGCATACATGTTTGTTCTCTACATCTGTCATCATACACCAGCTTCACTACCTGTGAACCTACTCTGATACCACCTATCATACCCCCAATTATTTTTTCGTTAAATTGGCCGGGTGTGGCATCGCCTAAGTAACCAACATTTTCCATTGTTATCTTACTTTACGAACTATGCCTTAACATTCATCTTTATTCATGAATAACATAACATTAATGTGCAAAATCCATTAACATTATAAACATCAACAATATAGAATAGTAGGAGAACACATCACATGTAAGAACAATATTTTATTATATATGAGAAGATTTTACAAGTGACCGGGAGCTAGGCTCAACCGACATTACAAAGTCGGGTGCCCACCTGTGCAAGACTGCACGGTGGTCTCACCCAACAACCCAACAATAATACAACACCATTGACACAGAGAAGAGGAAAGATGTTTGGTCATCAGCCTTGGTTGAAGCTGAATGTTGTGAGAACTGGTGAGATGAAGAAAGAGAGAACACTAACATTCGTCAAGATCGGTGGAGAGAAGGTGACAAAGACCTGGGTGATCATCGCATGTCAGACCATTGGGTAGATAATGCCATGGGCAGAAGTTGAGGGGAAATAAGGTGATTCCTTTCAGATCGTTGGAACACAACTAAAAATTGTGAAAATCATGAACTTGGTTATGATGCAATGGGACAGTAGATGGGGACGAATTAAATTTCTTTATTCTTTCATATGTTTAGAGTTATTTTATTTTCAGATTTGTTGATAATTAAATATTAGATATCTTAACATGTAATATTTCTTAAATATAATGAGTTGAATTAAAATTTTCAAAATGGCGAAACAGAAAATCACAACGGTATCATTTAAATTGAGTAAGTATTATTTATAATTTAGAGTTTAGTTTTAGGAATAATGTTTTAGAGTCTAGTTTTAAGAATAACACTTTTAAAATTATATATATATATATATATATATATATATATATATATATATATATATATATATATATATATATATATATATATCTTGAAAAATTAGAAGTAACATTTAAAATTAAAAAAAATTAATTATATATTAATCACAATATTTATAATTTAAAATAAAAGAAAGGGTAAATTTATACAATAATAACATGCAAGCAATAGATTTGTATTGTAAGACCTCCAAATTAGTATATGTGGAGAATAATTTTTTATTGGAAAATGGAGTTCCTCTTGGGCATACGCTATTGGAAAATCAGGAATAGGGAGGGAACTAGAAATGATGGGTCATAGGCCGATGAGAATAAGCAATACCTTGGGATCCCTCTACAATTCCTATACCTTTGGTAGATCTAGCAGCCAGAACTTTGGATCTCTCGGTTTTTGTAGGATTTCACATCACTTCTATCACCAATTGAGCTACCCCTTCAACTTTTTTATGGGTGAGATGTCTAATTTTTTCAAAATCAAGTTGAATGGTGACCTTTTAAAATAAAAAATAAAATATTCTCTATATAAAAAACAATATCTTTTATAAGAAAAAGCAAATATGAATATATATGTTTGGTTGATTATAATTAAAATCATTATAAAAATTATATAATCCCACACTCATGGTGCTTTCTTAGTTTGCTGTTCAAATTACAAGAAACTATGAATATGTCTTAAAAATATTTGAGGCTCACTCTCAACTATAAATAAGTCACCAGTTCAAAACTTTGTGTGAAAATATTGAGTCATTTTAAGAGCTAATGGTGATGCCTAGACATTTTGATAGCTTAGTATGACTTAGAGATTCTATTGAAGCCACGTGTTAGGTTTGACAATCATCTAAGGACTCACAATAACCTAGCAAACTACAAAAAAATGGATAAAGTAATAAAAATGTAAAACAACTCTTATTAGCATTCAACATGCAAATTTGTCATAAACCTTACTTTCTTACATTATGTTTCAATGGTATTTTTATGTTATAATTAGAAACTTATAAAACATATTTTTCTAGGAAGAAATGTTAGGCAAACTATTCAATATGTTACTGGTATTTTCTATTTTCTATTTTCTCGCATTAACTCTTTTTTTCTCACAACAAATTATTCATGAATTGCAACATTACCTTAGAAAAGGACAATAACAATCATACATGCTAATTATGAATTAGAATTGGTATATAAGTTCAAACAATATCCTATATAAAGAAGTAGGAAGATATCATTACAACATGGTTCAAACTTTAAGTCTCCTTTATGTCCTTAAGGTAAGCATATGTATTTGGACATTTACTGTATTGTATTGATCATTAGTATAGATTCATTTTAACCAACGATTTAGAAAAGACTTACAGGGATTAAATCTTTTGTGTAAACATATTTTTAGAGTGCAAAACTTGAAAAATAGATCACTTCAAGAGATTTTGTCTATCTCACCACTTCATATATTTGTGTTTAAGAATGATGTATGTTCATTACACACACATTATTTAATTGTAGTTTTTAATGCACAAATAGATTGAATGCCTTGAAGATCCCCTTGGATTGTGCTGAATACATATTCACACACATTGTTTAAATGTAGTTTTCAGTATATACATAATTAACGTTGAAATATTTTACTTTAGTAAGATATTTTTTTTATGAATCACATTGTTCATATTAAAGTTTTTTAAACATTCAATTCCTTTAATATTTTCTAGATTTAATTTGTATGTGATGAACCTATGGTCTCAGAGCGGTGCATCAGATCCCAATATTCCAACTAGGTATGAAACATTAGTCCATCTTAAAATTTGTGGAATAGATAAGCACTAAAGTCTCAAATGTTGGTGATGATGAGGTGAATAGGTGTTTTAATAGGAAATGATAATTATAAAAAACAATAGAGTGCTTGTTGATATGCTTGCAGATAATTGGAGCTTATTCCCTTTTCCTAACACTTCTTGCAGGATAGACTATGGAGATTTGACCGAATATAGGAGAGGAACTTAACACAAATGAGATGGAGTTGCTTGTTCCAAAACACAAGAAGGGTCTTTTAAATATGCAAAAATCAATGAAAAACGACATTGCACTTTGAATGGGATCTCTTATCAATCTCCTGCAACTCTGCTCAAGCTCAATGATCATTTTAATCTAACTGGAGTATTCAAACTTGATATACCATATAGACCAATGAACAAGACACCAAAGCTTGATACGTCAATAATTAATGACACCTATAGAGGATTCATGGAAATCATTCTACAAAATAATGATACAATTGTGAAAAGTTATCACTTGGATGACTATGCCTTTTTTGTTGTCTAGTATTTTCTTTTATAAACGTTCATCCACACATAATCACTAGAATAACATAGGAGGTTTCCTACCAATCTAACAAGAAAAAATTCTTGTAGGATGGACTATGGAGATTGGATCGAAGACAACAGAGAAGGTAACAACAAATGGGATGGAGTTGCTCGTTTCACAACACAAGATTGCTTGTGTGAAGATAGGTCAATGATATTAAAATTTAAGATATGTAGCAAAGACTACTATGATTCATTTAAAGAGGAATGACAAGGTGAATAAATTGCAATTGGATCCATCTTGGGGCCTGTGAGAACTTGTTGATGTACCTTTTTTTGGCATGGTGAATAGGCCTAGGTTTCTTGTGACTTAAATTTATGCATTCATGTGTGATGCCATCTTGCTCCAGATGCTAGGATTTAGATTGAGTTGTATGCATAATTGTAGCTATATGGCCTACCGAAGACTTATGCATTTGTTGTATTTATTCATGACTTTGTAAGGATTTCTTTTCTTCCATTTTTTTTATACTAATCAGAGCATTGATTTGTATGCATAATTGTAGCTATATGGCCTACCGAAGTCTTAGGAATTTGTTGTATTTGTTCATGGCTTTGTAAGGATTTTTTTTCCATTTTTTTCTACTAATCAAAGTATTATTTTAATATATTGATTACCCTTCACTTGAAATTTTTAATGAGTAACATGTTTTATATATTACACAATCTCAAAAAGTGATGGCATAAAAGATACAATAATACACCATACAATCCAAAAAAATTGGAAGAAATGGTGAAGAAACAATGTATTTTTTCGAAAGATATACCATGTCCACATCATATCCAAATATGTTTGTATATTTTCATCTTAATTGATCATTCTTCCTCACTCCTATTGATTTGATATGCTATTTATTTTTTCTTGCTTTGATGTGTCGAAGTTGAAAGTCTTGGATTTTTAACTGCCAACTAAATCACGTAAATCTTGTTTTTTAAAATTGATGTTAATTCCATAAACTATTTCAATAGACTATGCTCAATGTTGCTTGTCTAGTTTCCTTTGAAAAGGATTGTTTTATCACAAACCCTTTGTTTCATAAGTTTCTAAACAAACTTGGACTTGTAACATCATTTTGAATAAGACTTAAGTTTTTTGGTTCAAAAACTTCAAATATGAAATAAAATAGCTATTGTTGAATGTCACATGGGGACAACGATTATTGAATGGGAATTGGTAGGTGACAATGTATGGGGCACACATGCCATTTGAGAAATGTTAGAAATGCCAGTGGAAAAAACGTAAGATTATCCCCAACTTGAGGCAATGATAGGGGCCTAAGACTTGTGCTATAGACTTGTAACTTGGCATACCTTTTTCTGGCATGGAGAATAAGCCATGGTTGGTTGCAACTTAAATTTATGTGTTCATGTATGATGCCATCTTTCTCCAGATACTAGGATTTAGATTTATTTGTATGCATAATTGTAGCTATATGGCCTACCAAACTGTTAAGCATTTGTTGTATTTATTCATGACTTTGTAAGGATTTCTTTTCTGCCATTGTATTTCTACTAATCAGAGCATTGAGTTGTATGTATAATTGTAGTTATATGGCCTACCAAATTGTTACGATTTTTTTGTATTTATTCATAACTTTGTAAGGATTCTTTTTTTCCATTGTTTTTCTACTAATCAGAGCATTATTTTAATATACTGTTTACTCTTCTCTTGAAATTTTTTTTATGAGTAAAATGATATATATATATATATATATATATATATATATATATATATTACACAATCTATGGCACTGTGTATTTTACAGAGATTGCCCCCATCTCTTATAGGTCACCTTGTGTTATAAACCAGGTCACAAAAAGATAGAAAAGATAGATCAATGCCTTAGAATTCAGCTTCTTCGAGGGGGCAACCTCCTTTACATTACACAAATGAACAATTATTGGATGATTCAAATGAAAAAACCTCCTTTCTATATATAGGAGTCTAAGGGGTCACAATATAGCCAAGGCATCCTAACAATAATAATATAAAGGCACAAAAATAACAATAGAGGGATTATATGGGGCACAATAATAACAATATGGGGACAATAGGGGCACAACAATAATAATAAGGGATACGACGACAATAGTAATGGGGTAATCACTAGTATTATAGGGACCTAACATGCCCCTCTCCTTCAAAAAAGTGTTGTCCTCAATGCTTGAGTAGTTCTGGATGCTTCTGTATAAAATTCTCATCCTCCCATGTGGAATCTTCAATGGGTAAGTTATTCCACCTGATGAGATACTCTAAAATTGATTGATTTCATAGCTATCGAGTTCTTGTTTCTTTGACTGCTTCAAGTTCCAATATGATTTTTCCTTCCTCATCAAGTTCTCGCAATATTGTTTGAACTGGAAGCTTGTCACCTATAACCTTCTTTAAGCATGAAACATGGAAAACTGGGTGCACTCGAGAAGTTGCAGGAAGCTACAATTTGTATGCCATAGTACCTATCTTTTTCAACACCTTGTACGAACCATAATAGTTTGGTGATAATTTATTATCCTTATTAGCTTGCTTGAGGGACATTTGTTTATACAGTTGTAGTTGTAGGAATATCCAATCACCTACATCAAAACTTCTTTCGCTACGATGTTGATATGCCTGCTGCTTCATTCTATTTTGCACCAAGGTGAGGTTATCCTTTAAGAGTTGGAGAACTTGTTGCTGATGCTCAATGTGATCTTCCACTGCTTGAACCTTAGAATTTTCTCTTAAATATGATGTGATGGATGGTGGATGATATCCAAAAAGTTCCATAAATACAATAATTTTTGTTGCAATATGGAAGGAAGTGTTATACCACCATTCAGCTAGAGGCAACCATTTGACCCATTGTGTCTGTTTATCAGATACAAAGCAATGAAGATATCCTTCCAAACATTTGTTTACTATCTCAGTTTGCCCATCAAATTGAGGATGATAAGATGCGCTATGAGCTAACTGAGTACCAAGACAAGAAGACAATTTTGTCCAAAAATCTCCAGTGAAAATGGGATCTCTGTCACTTACAATAATATTTGGGTTTCCATGTATCTTTTGAATTGTTTCCATAAATGCAGTAGAAACTATACTCACTTTAAATGGATGAGATAACGCACAAAAGTGTGCATACTTGGTAAGTCTGTCAACTACCACCACGATAACACTCTTTCCTTTGGACTTGGGTAAACCTGTGATAAAATCCATTGAAACCTCCTCCCAACATTGGATTGGAATGGATAAAGGTTATAATAGTCCTGGGGTATTAATTGTTTCAACTTTATTTTGTTCGAAAATCAAACATTACGCCACAAACTTTTAAATATTCGATTTAAGGCCATCCCAAAAAAAATCCTTCTTAACCCTGTGCTAGGTTTTTAGAAATCCTAGGTGCCCTCCTAAGGGAGAGGTGCGCAATTCCATAAGAGTCTTTTGTTTGAGTTGGGAATTTTTACATAAGTATAACCGACCCTTGTACCCTAACGAATCATTTTTCCAGCTAAATGTATCAGATGTGATGTGATCTTGTTGTATATTTTGAATGAGTGCCCACACTTCCTCATCATTATTCCATACATCCCTTGCTTCATTTATCCAATGTGGTTGGATAATAGAAATGGTGCAAAGAAATTCTTCCACATCCTCATCCTTTCTTGAGAGTTCATCTGCCACAACATTTTTCTTCCCTTTTTTGTAGATGATTTCAAAGTCATAACCCAACATCTTTGTGACCCATTTTTTCTGCTCTTCTAAAGATAATCTACGTTCTAAAAAGTATTTAAGACTATCATGATTTTTTTTACCTTGAAGTGTCTTCCCATTAGGTAGGGTTGCCATTTCTTAAGTGCATGTCGTATTGCCAACATTTCCTTCTCATAAATAGCTTTGTGTAAGTACTTTCCTTTGATTGGATGACTTTCGAAAGAAATGGGTCTTTCTTCTTACATTAAAACAACACCAATTCCATTTCCTGAGGCATCACATTCCACAATAAAGGTTTTTGTGAAGTCCGATGTAGCTATGACTGGTGCTTGGCACATTGCGTCTTTAATATGTTAAAAGGCCTTTGTTGCTTCTGGATTCCATGAAAATGCATCTTTCTTCAATAATGTTTTTAGAGGTGCTACTATTCTCCCATAATTCTTAACAAAATTGCGATAATATGCTGTCAACTCAAGAAATCCTCATAGATACTTTATGGATGTGGGGATTTTCCATTCCTTAATGGTTTTAATTTTGCTAGGGTCTACCTTAACACCTTCATGAGATACAATATGACCCAGATATTCCACCTCTTGTACTCCAAAGAAACATTTGGATATTTTTGCATATAATTGTTTCTCCTCCAATAGTTTGAGCACCATGTCAACATGTTGGACATGATCCTTCCAAGACTTGTTGTAGATTAGTATATCATCAAAAATACTAACACAAATTTTCTGAGGGTGGGTTTGAAAATGGCATTAATCAAACCTTGAAATGTAGAAGGTGCATTAGTAAGGCCAAAAGGCATGACAAAAAATTCATAATGACCCTCATGAGTTCTAAATGTTGTTTTTGGAATGTCTTCTATCTTCATTCTGATTTGATGATATCTTGAACGAATATCCAACTTGGTGAAGTAAATTGATCCATGCAATTCATCCAATAATTCATCAATGACATGAATGGGAAATGTATCTTTAATAGTGAGCTTTTTGAGCTTCCTATAATCTGGACACATGTGCCATGATCCATCCTTCTTGTGAACCAATACTATTGGAGCATAGAAAGAACTTTGACTAGGTTGCATTATACCAACCTCTAGCATTTCTGCAAACATACGTTCACTCTTTTGGACATACGGATATCTGTAAGGCCTGATGTTTGGAGGAAAACTTCCTGGAATCAAATTAATAGCATGATCATGATCACGAATAGGTGGGAGGCCTTTGGGAGTCTCAAATACCTTGGAATAATTGTCCAAGACTTTTTGGAGATCTGGAGAAATGGATGATTTCGATGTGGGAACCTCTAGTGAACATAATTGTGCAATTATGCCTCATTTTTCTTTCTTTAGAAGATTTTCCATTCCATTAGAGCTGATTATCTTTCCTGGTTTACCTGCGATACCCCTTAATTCAACTTCCTTTCCTTATGAAGAGAATTTCCTTAAAAGTTCTTGAAAATTAAAAGCTATTGTACCCAAGGATTGTAGCCATTGGACTCCTAGTACAAAATTAGCACCACCCATTAGAATGGAAAGCATTGGGCTATTCAATACATATTCTCCCATGGATAGCTTGATATTATGGCACTTTCTTGACCAATTTATGGTTCCTCCACTTGAAACCATCACTTGACACTCTAGTGTTAGATATAGGAAGCAATTCAATTCCTTGGCTATCTTACAATGAATAAAATTATGGGTACTTCCTGAATCAATCAACACTATTAGCTTTTTCTTCTTGATATGCCCTTCTATCTTGATAGTTTGAGGAGTGTTAATTCTAGCCACTGCATTACAAGAAATGGTCAGATTCATTTCTTATTTTTCTAGGGTTTGTTTCTAGTGTATATCCTCTTATTTTGATGTTTCTTGTTCCTTTTCTTCCTCCTCTCACAATCTATGTAAAATAGTTTATTCTCAGCACACTTATGACCTTTAGTGTATTTGTTATCACAACTGTAACAAAGCCCTTTTGCTCTTTTTTCTTCCAATTGTTATGGTGTCAACCTTGTAGGTTGTTGATGGCTAGGGGAAACAACACTTCCATCTTTATGATTGTGAGCGGTAGGCTTCCTTGTTGCCATAATTTTGCTTTCCATTTTTCTTGCCAACCTAAATGCCTTCTCCAATGAATCTGGTTCCCAAAGGTGAACCTCATGCTGGATGTTATCTTTTAAAGTCCATATGAACACATCAATCCTATGGTCCTCTGGAATATATTTTACCCTTATATTCAATTTTTGGAAGTCCTCAATGTGCTCCATCATTGAACCCTTTTGTTTGAGATTTATCAATTGTCTAAAAAATGTGTTGCTTTCTATATCCTCATAATGTGCTATCATTTCATCCATAAAAATAGCCCAAGTGACAATTTGTTTACGAGAGCAAAGCCATCGATACCATACAAACTGATTTGGTTCCAAATATAAAGTTGAAATGTGTACCTTTTGTGTGTTTTTCACATTATGGAGATCGAAAAATTGCTCCATCTGTAGTATCCATGTTCCGGGATCCTTGCCATCAAACTTCCTCATATTGAACTTTGGAACATGGTGGTTCTTTGATCCAACGTTAAAGTCTATGAAATCATGATTAACATTTATTTTGTTCTCATCATGAGTTTCCTTTACTACCATTTCGCCATTAGTAAGCATTTCTTGTATAAAATTTGTCAAATCTGTCTTCAAATATTCCGCGCCTTTCTTTAAATCACCCATCTTAGCTTCCATGCCATCCATCTTAGCTTCCACACCATCCATCTTAGCTTCCATGCTATCCATATTAGCTTCCACGCTTTTCTTTAAACCATCCATCTTAGCTTCTATGTCTTTCTTTAAACCATCCATCTTATTTTATGTTACTTTTGTGTAAGTGAAATTTGTTGCACTTGATCTCGTAATTTTGATATATCATGTTGCATTTCTTCCTCTTCTTCATGAGTCGTGCTAGAGCTTTCAGGTTGCTTACTAGGTGTTTCCATTTTCTTTCTTTGTGGCATCAATTACCGATAATAATGCTTCACTATGCCCTATGAATTCCTTCAAACTAATTTTTCAAACCAAGTTTATGCAAAAATAAAAAATAAAACTACACACCTTTTTTCATTTTGTAGGAGCTCGATATTGAATCTGATGTATCTCTGTAATTTTGTATCTCCCAGGTCTAAAGTTTCTTCCTATGGTAATCCTCTAAGTAATATTTCTAACCCCATAAGTCTGATCAAGATTGGATTCTCCAATGAAGAGTTATGCCAAATATCCCATGATGACCTGAGTATAGACTGTTTCAGTAGAGCGAACTTATACGATGTGCCGCAGGTCACTGTTTCAACCTTGGGTTCTGAAAGTGATACCCAAACAAACTACAGTCCATCCTCTTTCTGTAACTTCTTACAAAAATTCAACTTGATGCTAAGAGCGAAAGTTATGATGATTTTCCCAAGGTGACCTATTTGGAATGTAATTCGGGGGTCTATAAAAGCTCTAATTTCCTGATATTATATCTCTGAAAATATAGTGATACATGATCTCAAATTCAGAGCTGAGGTGTAGACCGATTTGTTCTCAAAAGGATTTTTTTTTTATTTTTTTTTTTATTTTTTTTTTATTTTTTTATTTTTTATCTCCTGAAACTTCGTAGCGAAACAGTTATAGAAAAAATCCCACGATGACCGGTTTTAGATGAAATTCTGGAGCTTGCAAAAACCCTAACTTCCTCAGATCATATCTCTGAAAATATAATGAAAAAAATCTGAAATTCGAACCTAAGGTTAACATGATTTATTCTCTCAAATGGTTTTTTTCTTTAGCTTCTTAAACATCACAGAAAAAAGTTATAGCAAAAATTCCACGATGATCTGTTTGGAGCAGTGAAACCCTAGAATCCAAAGCTCTGATACCAAATGTTATGAAGCCAGGTCACAAAAAGATATAAAAGATAGATCAACACCTTAGAATTCAGCCTCTTTGAGGGGGAAAACTCTTTTACATTACACAAATGAACAATTCTTGGATGATTCAAATGACAAAACCTCCTTTCTATATATAGGAGTCTAAGGGGTCACAATATAACCAAGCTGACATAACAATAATAATATAAAGGCAAAAAAATAACAATAGAGGGATTCTATGGGGCACAATAATAACAATATGAGGACAATAGGGGAACAACAATAATAATAAGGGATACAATGAAAATAGTAATGGGGGAATCACTAGTATTATAGGGACCTAACACCTTGTTGCTGCTGGTGCACATATCTAGTGTAGTTGTAAGTTTTATTCCAGAATTTGTGCTCATTTTATGGGATATTCCTACAGTACGTTCATCATCAAAATGGAGTGATTGGCTACATGATCTCTCACCACTTGTGTGGTTTGTTTATCCTATATTTAATTTGTATGTCAAGAAATATGTAGAATACTGTGAATTCCTGTGAACATCAACAAGCACACAATCAATAAATAGGTGAACCAAAGATAGTAGATACTTGCCCCTTTTGGTGGAAATGATATATGACTACCTATTTATTGTACAAACTTGGATCATATAAGGATATAATTTTAAAAATAAGAAAAAAAATCTACAATTGGTTATATAAACTTCATTATCTATGTGAAAATTGCAATGGCCATTAATAGTGGACAACAGAGTTAAAGATGGAAGGAGGAGAAACTGCAAAGGTGTGATCATAAATTATAGGCTTTTAGAAGTCCAAAGAGAAGTAAGAACCTATGAATACATGGGTATGCTATCACATGGATGGTTTTTTTTATGCAATGAAAGATTGATTTCTATGATTGGAAAAAGCTTTTGATGACTACCCACACAACATTATCTTTGTAAAATTGACTGGACCATTTGCACTAGAAAGGGAAATGAAAAATGGGTATTTGAGGAATGGCACGTTTGTACCATTAGAAATAGAAATATAGAAATGTCAGTGGAAACAACGTGTGCACATGTTTCCTAGGTGCAAATGGCATGTGTGCACCTTGTATCCTTTTGTCAAACATATATGTTGTCACTGAAAGGTGGGATGATATTGAAAGGATACAAAAGTTGATGAAAGAAAAATAAGTAAATAGTAATCCTAGATGCATTTTCATTGAAATCAATAACCAGTTCTAAATCTTTCTATATAGAGGACAAGTCACACCGAAAAATACCAATGATCAATGTAAACTTGAATAATTTATCTTGGGAGATAAATGTGGTAGGGTATGTTGTTGAGATTTGTGTTGAATAATGAATGGAAAATTCTTTGGCACCATAGTAATGAGTTAGAAATGTTAAATATGTTATGTAGAAGAGATTTGTAAGTAATCAAGAACATTAATGTGCATGGTGACTGCAGCTCTAAAACCAACTTCATCTTCTAGGCAATTAAATGAGAAATTGTTTCTAGAGATGTCGATCATTACCATTATTTAAAGGATGGATCGATTTTTGGTGGGGATTAATTGATATAATAGTTGAAAAACCTTATAAACATGTCCTTGGATTGGTGACACTAACTAAAGCAAGCTAAAAGCATAGGCTTATATAATAACAATTCCAATGACTTTTCCTTGACCTTGCGCTAATAGCAAGGATTAGGATTATTTCCACTTTATGATAAATGCAGCTTACAGAAACTTTGTTCATTGACTAAATGTATCTAGCCTTGATTAAGAGACCATAATATTTGATGGACTCAATCTCTAAACATATTATGGCATCCATATTTGGTGAAAATATTAAAAAGCGATGGCATAACGAATAGAATAATACACCATACAAGCCAAAACAATTGGAAGAAATTGTGAGCAAACAATATAATTATATAATGTCCATGTCATATCCAAATATGTTTGTATCTTTTCATCTTAATTTATCATTCTTCCTCCCTCCTATTGATTTGACATGCTATTTATTTTTTCTTGCTTCAACATGCCGAAGTTGAAAGCCTTGGATTTTTAATTACTAATAAAACCACCTAAACCTTGTTTTTCTTAAATGATGTTAATGAAATAAACTATTTCAATAGACTGTGAGTGGTGTTGCTTGTCTGATTTGCATCACAAATGACAAAATCGCATAAAAAATTAACATCTTTCTTCTATGCTATTATTTCCCACACTACTGCCTTATGACATTTCCTTTGCAACATGTGGTGAGATTGCTAGTTTTAATATAATTATCAATAATTATTAGGTGGATTGGATGGATTTAACCTCCATAGAATATTCTTAGTAGTATAGACAAATTCAAGGTTGAGATTTATCTACAAAGTAGTTATACCATTTTCCTCTTTTAATTGAATTGATTATTTAAAAAAGGTCATGTGAATGAGTGTCATATGAAATGAGTTATGGTTCTTTTGGGAATGTGGTATTGATAAGGCATAATATTGTAACAAAGTCTATTTTAAATTAAGAATCTCCATAATAAAGTGGGCATAAATATCCATGGACAAGAATTTGGTTGAAATGTGTTTAACTTATATATTAGTTCTTTTAATAATAATTATAGTAATCATAATAATAATAATAATACTAATACTAATAATAATAATAATAATAATAATAATAATAATAATAATAATACACCGTAAGGCGTTTCCCTCTGAGACCAACTCTCCAAACTGCTACTATGTGCAGTTTTCAACCATCCATTTCTATGTTAGATGATAGAATTATCTTCTGTCATTCAATTGATACCTCCCCATCACTAGGCATATATGGGTGGTTACTAAAGTTAGGTGGGACTTTAGTTATTCCGTTCCCTGCGAATATACTTGGAGGTAGTTATTCTGCTCCCTGCGAATATCCTTGTACCTCCATCACGCACCTCCATCACACATTAGGTGGTTACTCTAAACGGTTACTAAATTCAAGTGAGACTTTAGTTATTCTATCTGTGTGATTATCTCTGTTACAATCATTGTTCCAACTTCCCTAATCAGGCTTATGTTCCTCAGTGTAGAGTGGGCTGGAATAGAGGAGTACAATGCATAATAGTTGGCTTCTTATGGGGATATTTCCACTAAGAGACTTGGGCATCAAGTGTTTAGTAAGAGACTCACTCCTGCGTACAAATTTGAGTGGGCCAGAATAGAGGATACAACATAGATCAGTTGGTTTCTTATGGGGATCTTGCCACTAAGTTACTTGGGCATCAAGTGTTTGGTAAGAGACTCACTTTCATGTACAAAGTTGAAAGACGGGTTAGAATGTGCATTTTATCTGATCAGATTTGAAGGTCAGAGGTAGTAGTTCTCCAGGTCTTAATCAATCAGGAAGTATAAAGATCTCGATCAGGAAGTAGGTTGTAACTGTGGGCTTCTTTCTCTTTGTTGTGGACTTTCTCTTCACTTTACCTTACCTCTGGAAGGTAAATTCGCGCAAGCCAAGAATCATTCATTTGAGCAGCACAGATAAGAAAATGAGGAGGACGTAGTTGCCATAACAAATTCATGCATAAAGGAAGGTTATCCCTAAGATTTTCAGGGTCTAGATCTATTGTAGTCATAATATTGTCTATGCAACTTTACGTTCCTCTCTCTATGGTACATGTACTATAGGGTTTAGCTGGTTCCAATGGAATCTAGCTATCATAAATCTAAACGGGATATTCTTGTTAGTCAACTATACTCTTTCAGATCGTTTCTATATGCTACTACCAAATTGTGATGTTGTTGATCCACTAAAGCCTAGTGTCGGCCCCAATAGACATATAATACCTAAAAAAAAATCCCTCCACTTCAGAAGAGCGACCAAAGACTCCATAGGAGAATTTTTTTTCTATTTCATTGGTTGTAAGACCACTTGATTGGACTATTTTGAAACCCATGATGAAATCACTGTGGGAATATACTTCTGAACCTATGGCTCTGACCTCATTGGACCATACTAAAACTCCTTGGGACGACGTAACCTCATAACTACTATTATGGAGAAAGCTAGAGTGACACATCTTAATAATGTCATAACTCTAATAAGCCTCATGAGGAGCTGAGTATGAGGGATTGTTAGTATCAATTCTAGGGGACCCAGACTGAGATGGCATGCAATGGGATTATTCCATATTCATGAAGCACGAGGAAAAACCTGGTTCATGGTGGAAAATGCTAAGAACTAATAAATCTATGAATCGAAAGAATATTAACTAATAAATCTATAAATTTAAAGAATATTGACTATCGTATTGCACATTTCAGATTTTAGTCTATTTTTATTAGATATTGTGATGAATTATCTAATGAAATATCACAACAATTTAGAAATTAAAATCAAGCATAAAAGTTTATGTAAAAATTAAAAATTAAAAAAAAAGATAAAAATTATGGATAAATAATATTTGAAAAATTAGTAAAGAGATTATTGGAGATAATTTTACACATTGTTGGACTTAATAAGTAATTATGTCATAGCTATTATGGTACCATAATATTATGGATAAAAAATATTTGAAAAATTAGTAAAGAGATTATTGGAGATAATTTTACACATTGTTTGACTTAATAAGTAATTATGTCATAGCTATTATGGTCCCCTAATAAAATAAAGAGAACTAATTGTACAACGTAAACCTACATTGGATGTAAATTTAAGTTTATTTTCCTTTGCGTGTGATTTATTTTTAATATTGTGCATATATGAACCCAACATTAGGTATCAGAGCCATTGCAACTGTTAACAGAGAACTGGAAAGATATATGAAGAGAACTAATTGTACAACATAAACATACACTGAATGTAAATTTAAGTTTATTTTCTTTTGCATGTGATTTATTTTTATTACTGTGCATATCTAAACCCAACATTAGCTATCAGATCCATTACAACTGTTAACTGAGCACTGGAAAGATATTGGAATGTTGCCATTGATTGAGGAAGTTTTTATGATTTTGGTTCATTGGTTATAACTAGTTGTTTATTAGTTCTTTAAAGAGCACTGGAAAGAGTGAGATAGAGATTGAGAAATATTGGAATGCTGCCCTTGATTGAGGAAGTTTTCATGGTTGTGGTTCATTGGTTATAAGGAGTGGTTTATTAGTTCTTTACACAATCTTTGCGTTAAAGTGGTTATTTCCATGGTGGAAACTATTACTGTCCCTGTATTGTGTGCTGCCAAAGGTTGTTTTTATATACAAGACATAAAGAAAGGATTTGGATTTGGATCACTGTTACAGAAGGCTGTTGTTTAAGAAGATGATGGATGGGCTAAAAAAATTATGTTTTAAATGATTGAGTGATAAAATTTATTGAAAAAGATTTATTTAAATACCGATTTAACATGATAATGGATCGATGCCCTTATACATTATACTGGGATGTAGAATGATCCTCTCAGCTCTTCCACTAATACTCCATCACTAATACTTTTTTGTTCCCAAACTTTACAAATTTCTTTGTTATCTATGTCCCTTAAAGTTGTTTTTTTAATGTTGGAAAAGTAGTGTGTCACTATCCATTTCATCCTTTCCACTAGATGAAATCTATGCAAAAAAATTGCTTTATTCAAGGAGCGGGAAGGAAAATTCATGTTCAAATTGTGGAGTGAAATCTCTGATGTTAAATAGATGAAGTAGAAGTTTGAGAGCCACAAAGGTTAGATAATTAAAGAGTTGCAGTGGAGAAAGATCCTGCTGTGCCAAGGGATTCTCCACTTAAAAATTCAAAGAAAGAGATGTAAAGCAATTTGATGCATGTCCATTGGATAGAAAGACACACTCACACATAGAGAGCGAGCTAGTTATTTAAAGAGCACTGGAAAGAGTGAGATAGAGATTGAAAAATATTGGAATGTTGCCCTTGACTAAGGAAGTTTTTATGATTGTGGTTCATTGGTTATAAGCAGTGGTTTATTATTTCTTTACACAATCTTTGCGTTAAAGTGGTTATTTCCATGGTGGAAACTATTATTGTCCTTGTATTGTGTGCTGCCAAAGGTTTTTTTTATATACAAGGCATAAAGAAAGGATTTGGATTTGGATCACTGTTATAGAAGGCTATTGTTTAAGAAGATGATGGATGGGATTTTTTATGTTTTAAATGATTGAGTGATAAAATCTATTGAAAATAATTTATTTTAAATACTGATTTAACCTGATAACGGATCGATGCTCTTATACATTATACTGGGCTATAGAATGAGCCTCTCAGCTCAATCACAAATACTCCATCACTAATACTTTTTTACTCCCAAACTTTACAAATTGCTTTGTTATCTATGTCCCTTAATTTTATTTTTTATTTTTTTTCAATGCTGGAAAATTAGCCTGTCACTATCCATTTCATCCTTTCCACTAGATCAAATTTGTGCAGAAAAATTGCTTTATTCAAGGAGTGGGAAGGAAAATTCATGTTCAAATTGTGGAGTGAAATCTCTGATGTTAAATAGATGAAGTAGAAGTTTGAGAGCCACAAAGGTTAGATAGTTAAAGAGTTGCAGTGGAGAAAGATCCTCCAGTGCTAAGGGATTCTCAGCTTAAAAATACAAAGAAAGAGATGTAAAGCAAATTGATGCATGCCCATTGGTTAGAAAGACACACTCACACATAGAGAGTGAGCAATTTCTACTTTCTATTAAAGGAGAGTTTGTTAAGTTTTGTGAATGGGGGCGTTGAAGTTGACTTGTTGAACATGAGAATGGTGGTGCTGCAATCAAAGTATGGCGGTGGTTTAGAAGGCAAATCTTTGTTCAATGGCTTCCTAAGGAGAGAAATAACTAGCTATTTCAAAACTGTTATAGGTCCAAAGATTGAATTTTGTTGTGAGAATCAATTGCAGTTCTGTTGTAAGAAGCATCATTGGAAAGAGAAAGGCACAATGTTTCAGGGAGTGACTATCTTGTGGCAAACAAAATCATTGATACATGGAACATGATTGTGTTTCTGGTGCAGAAAGGAATACAAATATATGTTATAAAATTAGTTAATAAAAAATTCTAAATGAAAGTTTAAAGAAATCAATTGGAGTATAAATAATATATTATAAAATTAGTTAATAAAAATTTAGATGCGTTATGCAGTAAAACAGTTAATTTAGATGTGAAAGATAGTTTGGGTGATCTAAAATTATATTATTTTGGATTTTATAGGAGAAATAAATTTAAATTATAAAAAAATCAATTCAAATATTAAAATCTCAATTTTATATATATATATAAATATATATATAAAATAAAATTATTAATTATTAAATAATTTTAGAATAATACTCAGGCTCCATCCCACCATCTTAGACAACATATCTAATATGTTAAATGAGTTGTTTGTTAGACACCAACATGTCACTTTTAAACTTGATTTTGTAGTGCAATTGTTCGACATTGTTTATGTGTAATTTTATTTTATTTCCTTCTTTTGAAGTCATAGAGCATAATCAAACATGGCTCGTCATAGAGAAATTATTCATAGATATAAAAGTCAAAGGTTTATATTTAAGTTTATATTTTAGTTTTTGTTTCTGCTCTTTTTTAATTTGGAGGAATCATCTGGCAGTTGGGCATATAATTAAAAAAAGATAAACCTATGAAAAATAACTCATAACCTCATCTCCCTTTAATGGAAAGGTATAAAAAAATTCATTTAAATAATTAAATGTTTAAAGTTCTCAACCATAAAAATGTCACAACAAAATAATGATTCCCAAAAATTAAAAATTTTAATCATCACCAAAGAAAACCACAAAGGTTACATATGGATCAATTGTTTATTGTACAGAGTCTAGATTTTAGTTAAGGAATTAGCTTTTAGTTCAGGAATCACTGACTCATGGAGCATCATAATCACCATGTTGATGGCATCTTCAAATAGACAAAAACTTTACAACAAAGAGATCACAAGTTGTTATGCTCTTGACCTGCAAGAAGATACCAGAATACCAAATATGCGAAGAAATATACCCAAAACATAGAACAATAAGAAATAATAGCATGCATTTTATTATTCAAAAAGGAAAGCAATGTTCACTTGCCTCTTCGAGGGGGAAACCTCCAATAGAGTTGGGCTCAATTACAAAATAAGACACGACGCTCCTCAAGGGGAGTCTCTATCCTTTATATAGGATTCATACATGAAATACCATGGGTCAATATCATGCTTCTTATTAATACAATCTATCTAATACCATGGCCCATTTGCAACTAACTGTGGTCCCTTCTTTAAATGCGGGTCAGCCACTTACAATTATTAATATGGGATTTATTGACTCTTTAACTAACTACAAATATGACTCGACCTTATTACGTAAATAAGGGGGTTAGGGTTGGACCCTAACATGCCCTCCCCCATAAAAATAGCCTTGTCCTCAAGGCTGAAGCTACTGAAATTGCTAAAGAGTGGCTGGTTCCCAGGTCGCATCTTCTGGAGAGGTGTCTTTCCACTTGACGAAGACTTCCTTGATCGTGTGGCCACACAGGTTCCGTTCCTGCATGTCAAGAACCTGTTCAGGTTGGATCTAGATTGAACCTTCTTCATCCAATTCCGGTAGATTGGTTGGAATTCTGCAATGGTTCCAAACCACTTTCTTGAGGCATGAGACATGGAAGACGGGATGGATTTTTGCAGTGGGTGGCAAGGCTAGCTTATAGGCTACTTCTTCGATGCGCTGAAGTATTTGATACGGTCCATCAAATTTTGGAGATAATTTCTGACAACCCTTATCTTTGAGTGATGTTTGCTTATATGGTTGCAGCCTCAAGAATACCTGATCCCATTCTTGAAATTTGCGCTCTGAACGATGTTGGTTTGCTTATTTCTTCATGCGATTTTCAGCTTGATAGAGATTCTCTTTGAGGTGGGCCAGCATGGTTTCATGGTTCTATAGGAGTTGATCCACTGCTTGTACCTTCGAGCATCCCTAGATATAAGAAGTAGTTGAAGGAGGGAGTTGACCATAAACTGCTTCATATGGAGTCATTTTGGTGGTGGCATGATATTTAGTATTATACCTCCATTCTGTTAGAGGTAACCACTGTACCCATAGATGTTTCTTTTCTGAAGTGAAACACCTAAGGTAGGTCTCTAGACATTTGTTGACTGCTTCAATTTGACAATCAATTTGGGGATGATAGGAAGTACTAAGTTGCAGTTTGGTACCTTGTAGCCTGAAGAGTTCCTGCCAAAAGTTACTGGTGAAGATCGAGTCACGATCAAAAACAATGGAAGTGGGCATGCCATGCAATTTGAAGATTTGGTCCATGAAAGATTGAGCCACCAAAGCTGGTGTAAAAGGGTGGGGTGGGGTGCAAAAATGAGCATACTTAGAAAGTCTGTCCACAACCACCATGATGACTGACTTGTTGCCTAACTTCGGAAGACCCATAATGAAATCCATAGAAACCTCCATCCATATTGAGGTAGGGATGGGCAATGGCTGTAATGTGCCTAGGGATTTGATTGTTTCTCCTTTGTGGCGCTGACACATATCACACTCAACTACAAAAGTAAGAACACACTTTTTCATGCCTGTCCAAAACAATGAACGTCAAGTGTGAGCGTAAGTCTTCTGAAAGCTTGAATGGCCTACAGTGGGAGATGAGCGCAACTCTGCCAAAATGCGACTTTTGAGGGTGGATGTTGGTGATATCACTACTTTGTCCTTGTAGCGAAGAATCTCATCCTACCAAGCGTAGCCTGTTGTGGAATTTGGATCCTCCTGCAATTTATTAATGAGTTGGGAGGGCAAAGGATGTGAAAACCATTCCTTACAAGCCTCTTCAATCCACTCCGGAATGGGAAGAGATATTTCTAGCAGGGTGCTTTCCTCCTCAAATTGGCGTGATAAGCATTCGCTATGACATTTTCATGCCCTCTCTTGTAAATTATCTCATAATCATATCCCAACATTTTGGCTAGCCATTTATTTTGTTGTGGCGACGATAGGTGTTGCTCCAAAAAATATTTAAGGCTTTGATGGTCTATGCAGATTTGGAAATGCCGCCCCAATAAGTATGGTTGCTAGGTATCCACTGGATGTAAGATGGCCATCATCTCCTTCTCATAGGTAGATTTTCCCAGATTTGTCCCATTTAGTTGTTGGCTAGTGAAGGCCAAGGGTCGACCATCCTGCATTAAGACAACCCCAATACCTATACCTGAAGCATCACATTCAATCACAAAATATTTGGTGAAGTCGGGTAGTGTCAATACAGGAGTAGAACACATGGCATGTTTGAGAGTTATAAATGCCTATTGCGCTTCATCATTTTAGAGGAATTAATTTTTCTTGAGAAGGTGAGTGAGGGGTCTAGCAATGCGACCATAATTGCGAATGAATTTGCGATAGTAGCCAGTGAGACCCAAAAATCCTCTCAAGCTCTTGAAGGTCTTTGGTTGAGGTCAATCCTGCATTGTTTGGATCTTTTTGGGATCCACCATGACACCTTCACGCCCCACAATGTGGCCCAAATACTCAACTTCTTCCATGCCAAAAGAGCACTTGGACAATTTGAAAAATAATTTATGCTTCCGAAACAGTTGCAAGAGAAGATCTACATGCTAAAGATTTTTTTCCAAGGTGAGGCTGTAGATGAGGATGTCATCAAAGAAAACAAGGACAAATTTTCTGAGATATGGTTTGAGCAGGTGATTCATGTGGCTCTGAAAAGTGGATGGGGCATTATAGAGACCAAATGACATGACCAGGAATTCATAATGGCCTTCATGAGTTCGGAAAGCAGTCTTTGGAATGTATACTTCTTTCATGTAAATTTGGTGATAGCCCGAGTGAAGGTCGAGCTTAGTAAAGAATTGAGCCCCATTTAGTTTATCCATCAAATCATCAACAACCGAGATGCGAAATTTATCTTTGACCATGAGCTTGTTGAGGGCCTTGAAGTCTAGACACATACACCTTTCCCCATATTGTTTGAGCACCATGACCACAGGCGATGAATAAGGACTAATGCTAGGATGAATGACACTGGCTTCCAGGAGTTCCTTGATGATTCTTTCAATTTCATTCTTTTGGGCAAAAGGATATCTATATGGGCGCACATTTGGTGGCTGTGCCTCTGGGACCAAAGTAATGCTATGATCATGTTCCCCTCTCGAGGGTGGAAGCTCATGAGGCTTGTCAAAGACCTACAGATGGTTGTTTAAGACCTGTTGCATCTCAGGATGAATATGAAGGGAAGTGGGTTCGAAGGCCTCGATGTCATTAAATTGGGCTATAACTCCATGGTGGCCCTTTTTAAACAATTTTTCCATCTTATGCGAGCTAATGATAGAAGGAGCACCTGCCTGAAGTCCGCGGAGGGTATGTGTGTAGTTATTCTACTTAAAGCTCATATATAACTCCTGAAAATCCATTTTGATTGGGCCGAGTGTGCGAAGCCATTTAGCACCCAAGACAATGTCACACCCACCCATGTTGATGGCAAACATGTAGGTCTTTAGGTGATAACCCCCATTTGAAGTTTGACATTTTCACAGCAGCTTTCAGATTTCATTGTCCCCCAATCAGTAATCCGGACCTGGAAATTAGAGACTGCTCTGGAAAAACAATGCACTGCTTCAATGACTCTTTGATGGATAAAGTTATGCGTACTGCCACTATCAATCAAGACTACTACAGGGTGATGCTTAATAAAACCTCTGATTTTGAGAGTTTGGGGAGATGAAATTCCTGCCAAAGCATGAAGCGAGATAACTAGTTCTTTAGGTGTAGCTGGAGATCATTGTCCAGCTGGTTGTTCGCATCTTCCTCCTCCGGTCCCTCAAATAGTGGGGCTTCCTTAGATGAACTGTGATCAGTAGCATCAATTTGAAAGAATTTGGGTTCCTTGGATTTATGTCCTGGGGAGTATTTCTCATCACAGTAGTAACATAATCCTTGCTTTCTCCTTTCTGCCATTTCTGCTGGTGACACCTTTTGAACCTTAAGTGTTTGGGTAGTGCTCAGAGCTTGGGTGGGGCATCCCTTGGCTATGAAATTTGGATGAGTCGACTGGGCCGTTAACGTACGTTCTACTTCATGAGCTATCTTACAAGCTGCCAGCCATGAGACTGGGTGTTGCAGTCAGATGTGGGCTTGTATGGCATCTTTGAGACCACTAACAAAACATTCCAAGTAGAATTCATCTGCTAAACCTCCTGTGTGGAAGGCTAATGCTTCAAAGGCTTTAATATATTCTTGTACTATGCCTATCTGTCGGAGCTTAGTAAGATGACCCAAAAAGTTAGATTCATGGCCAAACGATCAGAAAGGGATTTTAAGAATATCTGCCAAGTCATTAGCATTGCATAGCAACATTTATGCCACTGCCACCATTGCCATCTTTCTTGGTCCATGTACAGGCTTCCCACACTTAGCTTAGTCACATCATCTCTGATGTTATTCAATGTGAAATATTGCTCCATTTGTGCTAACCATATGGCCGGATGAGAGCCATAAAATTTATACATGTCCAGCTTGGGTGGTCGGGGCTAGGACTGTTGGTGGTTTCCATAGAAGTGAAGAGAATGGCTAGACTCACCCTCAAGGTTTTCTTTAAAATCATCTACCTCCGATTGTTCCTCGAACTTGCCCTTTGTGATTGTGTCATTTAAGTTTGGATCTACATCGTTAATGCCTCCAACTTTTGTTTAAGGTTGTCTATATTCTCATTGGCCATAGCTTGAGCTCTAGTTTGTACCATGCACACATTCAGTGCACTTGTCGTTACTGTGAAAAAAAAATTTGGGACCACCGAAAATTTTGAAGCTGACAAGTGAATGGTACCACCTTGCTCAGCCCTTCGACCTGATTCTTATGGGCTAAGTCTTTGATAAGCGTCCCGGGAGGGTCTTTGAAAGGATTTTTACTCCTCGCTTAGGAATACTGTAGTAGCCGATTCCAAAAAAAGTTAATTCTACCCAATGTCTTGCGAGAATCACACCCAGGTATAGGAGCCACACAAATAGTTAGATTAGTCGGTGAAACCCTCAATTGTAGAGTATGATTAGGAATTTGGTAGTGATCGAAGCCCTGCTCCTAGATCTTAATGTCGGATCTGATTGTTGCAACTACTACAGAACCCAAACTACTGGATCTGAATGGCGAATCTGATAGATCTGATTGGTGGATCTGATAGATCTGAATGGTGGAACTGATTGTTGCGGTTTTGACAGAACCCAGTCTGCTAGATCTGATCTAGCAAAGATGATGCGTGATAGAGAGAGAGAGACAAAGGAACTATGGTCTCAAGGAGTGTTAGGTGCTACAGATTGCAATATACATAAGGATCCAACAGTAGTACTCAGCCCAATATTTCAAGGCACTAACCAAGGAGGATCAGCCGTACCCTTAGCCATACAACCCGACTACCCTACCGTACGCACGAGTAATCTCCCCGAGTGCTATTCTCGGTGTACTGTAGTAGCAAGATGACTGACGGTTTCTCTATGGTGAGGTTTTAAGAGAGTCTAGGGGGCTTTCGATATACCCAAAGGGTACTTGGAAGACAGTCCATGCGCAGTTTTTTCTAGTGTGCTACTACTCGAAGGGGTACCCACAGGGGTTACAAGGCAGTCCAACAAGCGTGATCACCTATTGTATTTCCTGCATGCATGCCTCCCCAAATCCGCAGGCTTATGCGCTCATCGACAAATCCTGTGGTTTAAAGACGTCGGAACACGTCTCTAGCAAAAAGAAAATATGCTAAAAATGGAGATCCCACCAGCCCTGGAAAGTGCTCTGATACCACTTGTTATGCTCTTGACCTGTGAGAAGATACCAGAATACCAAATACGTGAAGAAATATACCCAAAACACAGAACAATAAGAAATAACAACATGTATTTTATTATTCAGAAAGGAAAGCTAAGTTCACTTGCCTCTTCGAGGGGGAAACCTCCAATAGAGTTGGGCTCAATTACAAAATAGGACACGATGCTCCTCAAGGGGAGTCTCTATCCTTTATATAGGATTCATACATGCAATACCACGGGTCAGTACCATGCTTCTTATTAATACCATCTATCTAATACCATGGCCCATTTGCAACTAACTGTGGTCCCTTCTTTAAATGTGGGCCAACCACTTACAATTATTAATATGGGCTTTATTGACTCTTTAACTAACTATTACTATGACTCGACCTTATTACATAAATAAGGGGGTTAGGGTTGGACCCTAACACAAGCAGGTTACATAGGTTACACTTTGGATTTGTATCTGTATCTAATGGAACTGAGCAAATGGAAGCTAGATTTTTTTTTTTAAATTAGATATTATATTTATTATTTTAAGTCAAAATAGCCCATTTCCCATGTTCATTATCCCTCTCCAATTTCTACAAGTTTCAGGCTTATAATAAATCTATGTTAATAAATCTAGCTTATAATAAATATATGTTAATAAATATGTAAATTTATACCATTGTTACTTTCCCTGAGCGAAACTAGCCGATGCTCGAAGAACCAAAAGCAAGTCTATTAACCTACAACCATATATGTCCTATTGCTTTAATACGCTAACTTTGCTTCCTCTGCTTCATCCATGGTTGCATGGTTAGCTTTTTCCTGCCATGTCTGTATTAGGATGACTCATTGTCGCTGTAAGCATTTGGAAAATACTGGCTTTGTCTCTTGCCTTAGACAAAAACTTCCTTCTCTATTTAGTTTCTTGCACCTTGAGCAACTCCACTTTGGAAAGGGCTTATTGCAAGGCCTTTCCAACTCCTAAATCCACTTTGAAAATCCCTTGCTTGATGGCCTTGAACTCCACCTCCACCTCGAACCAAAGGAAACCCCACCTCAAAGCAAAGGGAATTCATTATTAGCATGACACCCCTCAACTTCACAGTGAGAACACCATACTACAAAAACTTCCTTCTCTATTTATTTTCTTGCACCCTGAGCAACTCCACTTTGGAAAGGGCTTATTGCAGGGCCTTGCCAACTCCCAAGTCCACTGTGAAAATCCCTTGCTTGATGGCCTTGAACTCCACTACCACCTTGAACCAAAGGAAACCCCACCTCAAAGCAAAGGGAATTCATTATTAGCATGACGCACCTCAAATTCATAGTGAGAACACCATACTGCTTTATAGTGAGGGCACCATAACCATACTTGTTCTAAGCTCCCAGATCTGTATTGTAAGCACTGCAATTTAGTTCACCTTAAATTATGTGCTAGTGAAAGGTATAATATTGTAAATTGTTTTGCAGGTTTGGTGATGGGTGGCAACAGGTGTCTAAAGGAGGAGGAATGTATATTATCAAACAATATTACTATTACACTGTAACTGTTAAGTCTATTTGGATAGACAAAGTATTAATGATAGCTTGGAATTTTTTTCAATTATATATTGTTACAACACTGAAGTGGTTCATAATTTTGACTTGTACAAATTGGAAGCGTAAGTCCACCTTTACAAATCTCATCAAAATTTTCTAAGAAGTGTTTATCCTTAAATTCATTCAACAATTTTGAAGGTATCTTTATTTTTACATGAAGTGCTTTGAAAAGAAAATTAGAACCAAGGAGCATGAGATAACTAATTAGTATCTCTTTTGAAGGATGTTTTGTGTTAAAGCTTTATTAGTTAAAAGTGAACTCATGAATATTTTTATTTGGACACTCATTTGAAATTCCAAAGAAACTTTAATCACTTGTTGGTGGGTTGTTGATATCATCAATTAAAAGGGATTTTGTATCTTAGTCTAGGCTCATAGTCCCTTCTAGGATTCAAAGACCGAATGTGTTGACTTCATTATTCAAATTTACCATACTTGTGGTATAGTATGGTAATCATTTGAAATTTTGAACATCCTTGAGTTCAAAAGCTTTATATTTTGGTTTCAACTTAATCTTCTTATAATTTATCCAAAAGCATTTGATGCAGGTCACTATGATCCGGTCCACAGAATGTTAAAAAGGAGAATGATACAAATGTTTCCTAGAGTTTGAATTGGGGGAACAATGTAAATGGATCTGAATGAACCCAATAGAGTTATATCAATTGCAAGAAATATTAAATCCAAAATAAAGTTGGCATATACAAATAGGGTGTGGATAAATTCCAACCATTCAAGTAGGAAAATACTTCAAACAAGTGTTCTGAGTGCAAATACATATTGATGTTTAACCAAAAGACCAAATAAAGGTCTTCTACTCAATAATTTCTAAGGATAGAGATCTTTGCTACCTCTAGAGTGCATTCTTTGGCAACTACACTAAATAACCAAAAATAGAGAACATGATACTATGGATAATCTTGTCATGTCAATGATGCAATTCTTGAGACACCCCTCTTTAACTAAGATCCAAAATTCTACTTACACTCTTTAGCGAAATATGGTGACACTTTCAGTTTCATCATGGAAGAGTAACAACTTAATGCCACTCTTTCCTATGCTACTACCTTACGACATTTCCTTTGCAACATCTAGTGCAATTGCTAGTAATAATTATGCTAAGAGGTGCCAGGTAGATGTTGTCATGTAACATTACAGTACAAAAATTTAAAAAATACATGTAAACTAATTAATGAAATATAAAGAAAAATATTGAATATGTTGGCTCAATTAAACTTTTTAACAAAAAACATATATCCACAATAATATTATCATTCAAAAAAAAAAGATAGACAAAATTTAAGAAAATAAAAAATAATATAGATTTCATTTAGCTACTGATATTGAAATCTTAAAGTATGTTTGTTCTTAAAAATTTCTTAAACTATATAATCTGTTTCCTATAGTAATGAAATAAACTTAGGACAACAAACTCATTTACTTTTTTTTCATAAGACAAAAAAAATCCATTCATATATGAAAAATTTACAATATATCCCTTCAAGTGCATAATATATCTGATAATATGTTACTTGGAAGATACAACAAAGTAGATATATCTGATAATATGTTACTTGGAAGATACAACAAAGTAGATATATCTGATAATATGTTACTTGGAAGATACAACAAAGTAGATGTGAAACTTCTTACTCCATGTGTAGCAATGAAACAAAAACCAAGGAAATTCAACTAAAAAAGGAAGTCAATCCTCAAAAAATGTGAAAAACAAAACAAAAAAAGAGATCCCTTCACATTTCCAAGTAACCATACCTCATAAGGGTGCGATTGGAAAAACCTTGGTGGTGAATCTTATCCAAAGACGCTGTGCAACCTTCTTTAGAAAATGAGTCTAATTCAACATTTTGATCTCTGTAAATGTGGGAGATAAAGACTATGAAATGTTGAAAATAAAGACTCAATCCAACTTAATAGATGTTCACCCTAGAGTCTCCAATTATATTGATCTATTCTATTTCCAACCACTTGGTGCAATAGAGGGTGGTCTAATAAGCTAACATTTCACCTTAAAGTCTCCAATTATATCGATCTATTCTATTTCCAACCAGTTGGTGTAATGGAGGGTGGTCTAATAAGCTAACATTTCACCTTAGAGTTCCAATTATATCGACCTCTTCTATTTCCAGCCACTTGGCGCAATAGAGGATGGTTTAATAAGCTAACATTTGTGTCCTAGATTCACTTACTCTTCTGGTGGAAGAGTCATGTCTGGATCACCGCAATAATCCATCCCGGCATATGGAAAATCCTGAGTCACAAAAATTTGGTTCCTCAACCAACGAAAATACTTAGGGGGAAATCAAACAACCTCTGAACCCTCCTCAGGATGACGGGCCATCACTACAAGCCAACGCATTATCCTAGGCTCTCGTTCAACTTATCAACGCTTCATTGCAAAAATTACATAAATTAACATTATAGTTAAAATGTGTTTGTATGTGTTAAATTTTCTTAAAGTAAAAAATAATTCATATTTCAAATATATAAATTAAGTAAATTGATATCATAATAAAAAAAATTGTGAATTAAATTTTCTTAAAGAAAAAACGATAAATATGCGTAAAATATAAATCAAGTAAATTAATATGATGATTAAAATAATTTTGTTTGAGGTAAAATTTATTCAAGTAAAAATTAATATGTATTTCATATATTTTAATTATGTAAACTGATATCATAGTTAAAATGATTTTGTGTGAAGTGAAATTTAGCCAAATACAAAACAACAAGTATTTCTTATCTATAAAATTACTAAAATGGATATCATAATTGAAATAATTTTTTGTGTGAAGTAAACTTTATGCAAGTAATATATATATTATATATATAGATATATATATGTTTTTTTGAGTTAAATTTTAACAAAGGGAAAAATTATATATTTATATAATTGAAATATTTTTGTTTAAAGACAAGACAAATGTTTAATGATAATAATATTTTAAATGGAAATAATGCTATAAATACATAAACCAATATTATAGTTAAAATGTGTTTGTGTGATGTAAATTTTATCAAAATAAAAACTAGTAAGTATTTAAGATATATAAAAGTTTAATTCCTAGATGATGATTTCAATGTGATTTATTTAGATTATTATTATAAATATGATTGAAGAATATGGGTGTATAATTTAATTGACCTCAAACTATTCATATTTGCAAATCTTAATCCATTATAAGAAAAACTCAAAACAAATGAAGAATAATTTAAATATAAAACACTCTTACAATATTTTAGATAATTTAAACTAGCCTAGATCCATCTTAAACCTGGATCTATCTATTCACAATTGCAAATTGTAATTTTTTATAACAAGAACTGAAAACAAATGAAGAATACTAATTTAAATATAAAACACAATTACAATATTTTAGATAATTTAAACTATTCTAAATTCATTATAAACTTGGATTTATAAGGAGCCTAGATTCTAGATCTAGGCGGGTAATAATAAAGTTATAATTTAGTTAATTTTATGATTTTTAAGTTTACCAACTTAAGATATATTATGAACTAAATGTTTTGATGTTTATTATGAATTAATGCCCACCTATATTTATGGTCCATTTAATTTATATTGTTAATTTATTATTTTTTAATTAAATAAATTTATTGCTAAAATTAATTTTAATATTAAATAAAAAAAACATTTTTATTATAAAAAAATGTACAAAATTTTATATTTAAATATATATAATAGCTATATGTCTTTCTTAACAGAATATATATTCAAAATAAAACATAAAATATATACCATTTTATAAATTTTAATAACCTAATCACCAATAAATTTAATTCTTAACACTTCTTAAATTGAAAACATAATAAAGAATACAGCCACACATATGCTAATATGCTATGATACCTTTTACCCTAAAATTGCATACGATACAACGCAAAAACAGAGATAAGACAATCATCCTTTGTTTGGTTTAATCTGTAGATGCCGGCCGGATTCCACGACGGAAAATACAATTGCTCCGCGACGTTCATTAAACTTCAACGTTGATTCTGTTTTTCTGTCGCGGCAGATTATTTATCGGCGCTATCTTTGGGCTTCACAAAAATCCTAAAGCACATGATGAATGCAGAAGCAAAGCCTGTGATGGACTGCAAATTTAAGAATTCACAATAAATGTTATGATTTAGTAAATTTTATGGATTCCTCGGTTATTATTTTTGATGGGAACACCAGTTTCAACTATCAAAACTATCACGGCCACTCATTTTAAAGAAGAAATTGTCCTCAGTGTTTCTTATGTGTGGGGTCGATTTTGATTGATTATGTGTGGTCGATTTTGATTGATATCATTATAACCAGTGTTTTATTTTCATGCATATCACTATAATTATTAAGTGTTTACACATTTTTAAAATTCAGGGCAAATATACGTAAATTTAGAGAGTTAAATTTTCAATGTGAGTCTATTTAGACTGGGCATTTTTATTTTGATGGTTGATTTCCAGAATATTTGGCAATCAGACTAACATAGTGTTTATACATTTTTAAAATTCAGGGCAAATATACGTAAATGTAGAGAGTTAATTTTTCAATGTGAGTCTATTTAGACTGGGTATTTTTATTTTGATGGTTGATTTCCAGAATATTTGGCAATCAGACTAACATAAGTGCACAGTCAATTATGCCAATCAACCATTGAGATAAGCTCAAGGATTTAGATTACTATCCTTATAAATTTTAAATGTTTATATCAACTAGCTCTTTCTACAAACACAAGTAAATTTAAATGTGGAGATTTATATCTCCAATCAGCAATTATCAGCAATTGAGATTAGCTCAGGGATTTCGACTATTATCGTCACAAATTTTAAAGGTTTATATCAAGTAGCTCTTTATACAAACACAAGTAAATTTAAATTTGGAAATTTATATCTCCAATGTGATTATCACTATAAATTTTAAGTGTTTATATCCGCTAGCTTTTTTTACAAACACAATTTTAAATATTTATATCAGTTAGCTCTTTCTAAAAAACAAATAAATACAAAAATTTGAACTTGAATTTTAATCTTCAATCTCAAACACATACGCATAACACTCCAGTCTCAAATACATCAAACTTCATTATCATAATAATAAACTATATGCGCCAAAAGCTGTCTTCACTGTTAGCATTGATCAATACAACGACTTGAAGTTAAATACTAGAATCTAAGCTGATGTTCCCATCATTTGTCGCCTTTGAAAAACCCTCGAAGCTCGTGAATCACAAGCCTCTGTTTGATGTAGAATCGGAGTACAAACTGTCTTAACAGATGTCCATATTTGCCCACAGAACCCTAATAAACTCTTCATTCATTTCGGTCTTTCACCATTGCTGAGTGTTGTGCTGATAGCTGGCCTATTGAAACAATGTCCCAAATAGGTAATACACCATTATCATTCATTCGGCCCCCTTTTCTATTCTCAGTCCTTATAGCTGGCTGCTGCATTCTTTCAATCATTAATGGAAGGGATTGCGCACAGTTGAAATCTCATGTGCAGTTCCTCAAGGCCAATTACAATGGTGGGCGTTTTGTTGGGTGTGCATGGAACGCCAGCATATGCTCTGATCCCCTGAAGAATCCCAATGGGGGATCCACCTGCTGCTTCGACACCCTCTGCAAAGATCTCACCAGCGATACGTTGCACTGTGGGAAATGCGGCTTCCCCTGCCCCTGTGGATTGGCTTGCTGCTCAGGCTCCTGTGTTGACATCAGGAATGATCCTATGCATTGTGGGAATTGCTTCTACAGCTGCACTAAACACGAAAAATGTGTGTTTGGCATATGTGGTTATTGGCTTAATTCCAACAACCTTGAGTTTAAGTCGATTGGATTCCGGAATATGTTGGAATAAGGATGCCCAATTTCTAATACATTATATTACAGCTTTCAGCTTTATAGTGTATCTATATCACATGTTTGCAATATACACTAATATTCATTTATGTACATCAATCATATTTATTTATTAAACATATTTCATTAATCAATCATATTTATTTATTAAACATATTTCATTAATTATATATATATGGACAAGAAAAAATAGTAGATCATATTTGGATTTTTATATGAAATAATATAATATAATTATTAATAATTATTAGATAGATAGTAGAGATTTAAACACCTTAAAAAATTATAGAATATTAATAATAGTATACACAAATTGGTTGAAATTCATTTATTTTAAAAGTAATTATGCTATTTTAATTTGTTAATTAAATTAATTAATTAAAAAGAATGTCATATAAATAAGAGTTATGGTTTTTTTTTGCTTGTGGTATTGATAAACCGTGGTATTGGTTCATGATATTGTAACAAGTCCTATTTATAGATTATGAATATCCATGATAAAGTGGAAGTAATTTTTTTTCCATTTTTTTAAATGTATATATGTTTAACTTATATGTTAATTATAATAATAATAATATATGTTAATAATAATAATAATAATAATAATTTAAAAGAAAATTATAGTTTAGTTAGTTTTGATGCTTGTTATGGATTGATACTATTATTAGCCATTTAATTTATATGGTTGCATATCCAATTTAAAAGAGATAAAGTAAATAAATAAATCTTATATTTTCACTTTTGAATATAACGAAAATGTATATTTTAATATAGGACTTAAATGAATAATTTGGATATCTATATTAAGTAATTTATTTCAATGTCAAATTTATTTATATATGTTTTTATAGAGAAAAAGTTATATATAGACCATAATGCAGAAAGACAAAAAGTAATTGAAAGTAAAAAATAAATTAGTTATTTCTTAATAGAAATAATAAGAGAAATATGCGTAATTCATTCTATTTTTAATATAAAATTAACATGTGGCATTTATAAAATATTAATAATTGTACCAAGAAGCCCTCTACAATCTTGTATAGAGAGATGTATAAGTGTAAAACATTATAAAATTAATGTAACATTAGCCCTAACAAAATATAACTATGTATAAATAAAATATAAAAATAAAAAATTTGAATGAAATAATCTAATAAATTCTTACAAATTTTCATATTTATTTTCTTTGTATGTAGTTAGATTTATTAAATAAATTTCAATAATTAAAAAAACAATTTAACTCGGGAGATATCTCATCATCACTTGATATTGATTACTCGATATTGCAATTATATGTAAATTAAATATTCATAAGCCCATATCTATATAATATTAATAATATTATGTCTATTATATCTATTATTATTATATTAATACTACATGATATGATCTATAATAATATAGATCCTTAAATATCAAATATCTTAACTCCACTAATACAATGCCGTCTATAACACAATATTATAATAATCTCGTTATAATCTATATTAGCGTATGGGAAAACCTTAAATTATTATGATATATTATTATATCAAGTATCTTAATCCCATTATTAAATGGGGTTGATGTGGTACTATAGATTCATCCAATAAAGGTATTATAGATTCATTACAATTGAGATCGTCAGTTGCAACATTGGAGTACCATGATATAATCTCTATTTTATCGTATTACTGTTAGAACTTTGGACACCACATATCTCCACAATGGTATGATATTGTCCACTTTGGGCCTAAGCCCTCATGGATTTGCTTTTGGACTTACCCCAAAAGGCCTCATACCAATGGAGATATTTGTCCGTCCTTATATACCCATGATCCTCCGTCATGGAAGGAGGTCTTTTGTTTTTCCCCAACAGTGCTTTCACAACACCTTGTTGAACCAGCAGATCATGCATCTTCACCTGAAAAACGTGCAGCGATTCGAACTGTAAATTGCTTCTCGGCTCAGCGCGCGCAGCAACCTCTCCTTCGTCTGGAACAGCAACCAAACCGCCGGCTGCCTCCAGCATGCAATCACGTCCAAAACACAGTCAGCACCAGCACTTCTCCTCGCAACCAAACCGCCGGCTGCCTCCAGCATGCAATCACGTCCAAAACACAATCAGCACCAGCACTTCTCCTCTCGTTAGCGCAGCACCTTCAGCACTCCGGGACTTGATACAACACGACTTCCTCCGCTGTGCCAGATGTCCAACAGTCCTCTGATACCAATTGTAAGGACTCTGGACACCACATATCTCCACAATGGTATGAGGCCTTTTGGGTAAAGCCCAAGAACAAATCCATGAGGGCTTAGGCCCAAAGTGGACAATATCATACCATTGTGGAGATATGTGGTGTCCAGAGTCCTTACAATTACAACCATTTACAATATGTAACTCTATTCATAGGATAACTATACGCATAACAACCGAACAATTCATTATAATTAAATATCCTTGGATGCACATAATGGTAGTAGAGGTTTATATATGATGTAGAGATATTAATAATAAATTAGAAGTATTGTTGAGTGGACATTGTAATAAAAAATTGCAGTAAAATGAAGTATTAACACTTTTGGGTATGAGGAAATGAGAATTGGGTTGATTACATATCAATCCATTAGTTAATATAATTTTAATATTATTCCATTTTGAAAATTTTGTACGTGGAAAATTAAAAAAAATTGTGTGAAAATTAGATACTCATAACTATGACATGTTACATAATCAGGAGCCTAAACAAAATGATAATTGAAAATTTTTATTCTTAGATTTATTATAACTATCTTAAATCTATTTAATTTCAGATTTACTAACTACTGAAAGAGATCAAATCTCTTTTCACTCTAAAAGAGTTTTAGACCTCAAGGATTTAATCTCTCTGGTAGCTTGGTAGATTGAGAGATAATATGGATATAGAATGGTGATAAACAATTCAATGCCCACCACAAATATAATATTTAAATATGTAGAGTTAAGTAATATTGATATCTATCTAAAAATATATTAATAATCGAAAAAACATTTTCAATGTGAGATTTCAGTGTTAAGTAGGATTTACAGAGAAAAATATGTATATTATATAAAGCAATTGAAAAAAAATGCATATGGTTAAAACATTTCAAGTGATTAGTTTTAGGTCATTTGAAAACTAGCAAAGTCTTCTAGGAATTGTAACTTTAAATTGTGTAATCTACACAATCCAAGTGCTCACTGGTGTTTTTCAAGAAGTTGAATCTATTTATAAATTAAAAAATGCAATTTAAATAATCAAAAATTATACCACGAGAGAGAGAGAACTCCTAAAGAGAGGTGCGAACCTTTCTTCAAATTTTATATTCTAAAAGAAATTTGCACCTCAGAAAATTTGATGTTTTTTCGTGCTTACTAGATCTATAATTAAGATGAATCTATACTAATATATATAAATATTATATATGTTAAAAAATTCAAACCAAACATACAAGCAAAAGAAGTGAATATCTAAATTGAACATAAAGTAAAGAAATAAAGAAGGTGATTAAGATGATTTAGGAGAACATGAAATTCCTCTTCTCCTTTAAAATATTTAGATGGGGGATTATAACATCCCCACATGGGTTCCTTAGTTATCAAGCATGGCAAATATGCTTGCTTTATCTTATTAACTAATTTATAAGACTGTATTTGAATTCTAACTATATTATAATATACAATTTTTATGAAAATATAAATAAAAACAAGTATAACTTTGCATGGAATGATAGAGGTTGTGACTAAATTTAGCATAATCACACATAATGTATGAAATATATATATTTCCTAAAAAAATAGAATTAGATTCATGTTCATAAATAATGATATAACACAAATTTTATAGGAGATAAATTCCAAGAAATTAGTTGTGTAAGTGTTTTTTCCCACCCAATCCTAAGTATAAGCCTAAAGGGAACCCCAGGGTTGGGATATGAGGCCATAAAGGCAACAAAACTAAGGTACAAAATTCTAACTCATTCAACCCAATCCACCTACTCTTAATCTTAGTTAATATACTTAGTACAAAGTACTTTAAATCATCCCATCAAGCCATCAAACAACCATGATAGTCTCTTACAAGGCCTCATACAACACAAAGGAAACCTTCCATATCTCCATTCAGTGGTTCCTTTCAGATATTATTCCTTCTAATTCTCTTCGATGTAGGTGGAAAGAGCCCAATTTGTTATATTATTTCTAAAAATTGATTGTGGGACTAATACTTGGCTCTCAAGAATGGAAACAAGTAACAATATATAGTGGATTCAAAGGATTCCTAACTTTCCCAACCTTCATTCTCACCTACAACCGTGAATAGTTCATCCAAAGTATGTAATTTTATGTTTGCGTTCTTGATTTGGTTAGATTCCATGTTGGGTTCATGGTTAATAATGAAAAATAATACATGAGAAGTCTAGAGCATGTATGTGAGAAACCTAGAATGAGTAGAGTGATAAAAAAATTGAGGTTTGGGGGAATTAATCCCAACATTACTTATAATAAGAGGAATTTACTTGTAGGTTTTAACCTTGTACATAAATCACCTGCAAATGAATTCTTCAAACATAAAAATAAACAATGGCGGGAACATAAAACAAATATATACATAGATTTTCCCCTAGATCCCAAAATGGCACTACTAGATTGATTTTTCATTATATTCCTTTCAATGTTACAATACATATATATAAATGTCAAAGCATTCATAAAAAAAATCTAATAACCCTATATTAGAACATAATCGTATTTCCCTTGACTAGATCTACAAAATACCATGGGCAGAAAACCACCATGCCAAAAACTGTGCACAAAGTCCATGCACAAAACCATGGGTAGGTTCACCCTTCATCTTTGGGTCTGCATAACATATATTTTTTCATGAGGCGTTGCCCCGGTGATGGGACCCAGCCCACGCCCCAACATAACCTTGGATGTGAAGCTGTCTGGTGTTAATTATGTTGGCGGATTTGGTTTTTGATTTGGCAGTTGATTGCGGATATGAGTGTTGGATATTTTTATTGGAATTAGCTATCATTAATTGTGGCTCGTAAATTCGAACCTGCCCTGTACCTGGCCTCGGTATTTATTTTCCCGCTTGGTCTTTTACACAAAACCTTTGTGCTTTCTGGCCATTGTTTGGTTGTTTTCTCTGCTGTGGGAGCTCTGCAAGGGTTCCTGTAAAAGTGCTCTACCTCGTCCCAGTTCCTATGGAAAACTTTGTTTTTGGGTGTGGTTGCGATCGAATATTGGTCTCTCGGACTTGCTTGTGCTATTGGCAATGAATTTTTCCTTGCTGCATGAAATTGTCTCGGTTCTAGAGGTTGGTCCGCTTGTATTCTTCTACACAGTGAATTATTGTTTTGTTTTTCTATTGCTTGGACTCGATGCCTGGTCTCTCGGGCCACCGGTTTTTCTTTCCTGTTGTCGACAATGTTCTTAGGTATTGTTATAGTGCTAAAGTCATTTTAAATTTTGGTTCTTATGTGCACAGGTTTCATCACAATGAATCACTCGGCTACAGCTTTAGGTAATTTGTCCCTCCGTGTTTTATCTCCACTCCCTTCTGGTTTAGAAGCTAAAAAACGCCTGCTCCTCTTGTCTCAAGCTTCTTTTGGTTTTTGCAGCTCTATTTCATGAGATTCTTGGTCCTGTTGTGCTCCTAAGTAAATTATGCTCTCCCCTTGCTTATGTTGTATCTCTGTTCAGGCATCACTGTGTAATGTATGCTAACCTTGGCTCATTCTGTCTGCACAGGTCTAGGGTTTGACCTTGGGCGTGAAGGATTATCATGATTCAGTCTCCAAACCCTACAACTCTTTGCTGGTAGGCTCTGTCTTCCATAGTTTGTCAGCTTGTAGTTAGGGTTTTCTGGTTCTATGGTGATTGCTCCTCGCCGTTCGGTTGCTGTGTATGATTTGGGTTGTTCTCGCAACCTAGGCCTGTGTCTGGTTTCAAATTCTAGTTTATTTACTATTTTGGTCTATTTGTCTAGTTGGGGATTGAGGGTTTTCTTGACATCAAACCCTGGACTAGGGTTTGTTCGTTCTAGCGGACGCTGTATACTCTATTTGGTTTGGAAAATGTAATACTTAATTTGTATATGATATATATAATATATATATATATATATATATATATATATATATATATATATATATATATATATATATATATATATATATATATATATATATATATATATATATATATATATATATATATATATATATATACCTCTGTTGTAGTTTGTTTCACTAGTGCCTTGATTCTGTATTCTCCATACGATTGTTCAATGTATGACTTTCTCCTGGTCATGAGTTTTGTTCGCATACCCGTCCATTCTGGTTGTGGAAATTACATGCATTTACAGTATTCGGCTTCCTGTTAAGAGAGGAAAAGAAAAACAACCTACAGTTGTAGGCCTGCACTCTGCTTGTTGTTTCTGAGTTCAATTAGTCAATAGATAAAACACAATTGCATAGCACGTAGGCAATGATACAGATGGATGATAGAAAAATTTGCATTCTGTCTCTTTTATTACTTGTATCTGGAAATGCTGAACCTTTTACATGTTTTTCATTGTTACATTTATACGTTTTTGTTTACAGTTAATGAAACTGTAGTTACTTTTGGTTGTAGGCATTATAGTTACATAACTTCTAAGTATTCGGTTCTGTTTACATGACAAGATTTACATTTAGACACATTTTTCTTCTCCTTGTAAGATGACAGGACAATTATTAATCTGTTGTTTATTAAAGTCAAACAAGTAATAACCCTAACCGACCAACTACTTTTGACTAATACAGAAATTAAGACAAAAACAAAATCCTACCTCCTACTCTGACAAACTAAACATATAAGACAAACAAGATGTTAACTCAAGTCTCCAACCTGGCAGAGACCAACACCAGGTCATGGTGCCTTAGCTGGATGCTCCTACATCAAGCTCCCGGGGCAAAAAGAAATCATCGCTTCGGTCCATGAGCTTCTCGACTGAAGAACCTATCTGCTCAATCTTCCTGGAATCAAGCCACAAACTGTCCTCGATAGGATAGTTCTTCCACTTGACTAGGTATTACAGATACTCCTTCTGCTGAGTTCGTTTGGCCACCTAAGTGTCGAGAATGCTCTCGATCTTGGGAGGCTGAATGTAAGGCATCTGTCTCATCCAAGCTTCTCCTCCATCCTGGGTATTACATGTAGGCCGTGTGGTTCTATCTTCTTCTTCTTCTTCTTCTGGGTCAGCAGTGTAATGGAACAGGTCTGCCACATTAAAGATAGGCGAAATGCCTATTTCGGGTGGCAACTGTATCTCATAGTCATTCACTGAAAATTTCTGGAGGACTTTATAGGAACCTATCTTCTTATATTTCAGCTTATTGTATGCACCTTTAGGAAAGCATTCCTTACGCAAATGCACGAGGACTTCATCTCCTATGTTGAACTGTACTTCCCTTCTCTTCAAATCTTCTTGCTGTTTATACTTTTCGCTGCTATCCTGCAATTTAGTTTTTACCTGCTCATGCAAATCCCTCATCACATTAGTGAAATCTTCTCCATCTGCGCTTCACCTTTCCTGTAGTCCAAGATCTCACAACTCATGCACTCCGCAGGGATGCATGTCGTAGAGGATCTGAAATGGACTGTAACTGGTGCTACGATTAGGCGAGTCATTATAAGTGAACTCTGCCTGAGCGAGCACTCGATCCCACATCTGTGAATTCTCACCAACCAAGCTTCGTAGCAGGTTTCCTAGACTCCTGTTTACCACCTCTATTTGTCCGTCGGTTTGCGGGTGATAAGCAGAGTTGTAACTCAACCGTGCATCCATCTTCTTCCACAGGGTACGCCAAAAATGCCTGGTAAACTTCACATCCCTATCTGAAAGGATAGACTTAGGCAACCCATGTAACTTGACAATCTATGTGAAAAACAAGTGGGCCACGTGAGTGGCATCATTGGTTTTTCTGCAAGGGATAAACTGTGCCATCTTCGAGAATCTGTCCACTACTACCATCACCGAGTCGTAACCTTGCTGTGTATTAGGTAGACCCAAGACAAAAGTCCAAGTTGACTGAGTCCCACGGCCTGCCTGGAATAGGTAATGGTGTGTACAGTCTCGTGTTCTGACTGTGACCCTTCGCCAATTGGCACACTTTACACCTGGTCACAAACCGTTGTACATCCTTTCACATATTTTGCCAAAAATAGAAATGACTGAGCTACTTGAGTGTCTTGTCCATGCCAAAATGTCCGGCCAAACCTCCACTATGCTTCTCTCGAATAATGTTCTCCCTCATCGAGCAGTCAGGTATGCATAGTTGTCCTCCCTTAAACAACAGTTTCTCTTGCAAGTTGTAGTCCAACCATGGACTATTATCTCTCACCAAGGGATTCTGACATGCCTCATAAGCTTCTTTAAAATCTGTATCGGTCTGGTATAAATCCTTTAAGTGCTCAAAACCTGACACTTGCATAGTACTCTCCTGCAGAAGTAAAGCTCTCCTACTCAGTGCATCCACCACCTTGTTGGCCTGCCCGCTGATGTGTTTCAACACGAAGTTGAAACTCTGCAAATACTCCACCCATTTGGCATGTTTGTGGTTCAGCTTGTGCTGTTGCATTACATATTGTAGTGCAGAATTATCTAAAAACAACACAAATTCGTTTTCCAGCAAATAATGCCTCCAGTGTTTTAATGCCTGTATAACAGCATAGAACTCCTTGTCATAAGACGAATATTTCTGTCTGCTTTCATTTAGCTTCACGCTGAAAAATGCAACAAGCTTATTCTCTTGGCTAAGTACAGCCCCAACAGTCGTACCACTAACATCACAGTGAACCTGAAAAAGCTTCTTGAAGTTTGGCAATCTCAGGATCGGCCTATCTGTGATCTTTTTCTTTAATAGATGAAAACTTCTCTCCACTGCATCAGTCCATCGAAAAGGTTGGGTAGCCTTTTTAATGGTGTCCAACATAGGTGCACAAATTTCGCTGAAATTTCTTATGAATTTCCAGTAAAAACTCGCTAGTCCATGAAAGCTACGTACCTCAAATAAAATTTTCGGAGATGCATAATTAACTATCACCGAAATCTTCTACGGATCCATCTTCAGTTCATTTTCTACTATTAAAAAGCCCAAATAAATCAATTCCTTCTGCAGAAAAGTACATTTTTTTAGATTTATCAGCAGTTTGTTCTGTTGTAATTTTTCCATCACTTTCTGAACATGTTGAAGGTGCTCTTCCCTTGTCCTGCTGAAAATTAATATGTCATCCAGGTATACTATCACAAATTTTCCAATGTACTCCTTTAGCATTTCATTCATTAACCGCATAAATGTACTGGGTGCATTGCTCAGTCCAAATAGTATGACCAGCCATTCATACAGCTCTTCATTCATCTTAAAGGTTGTCTTCCACTCGTCCACCTCTCGTATCCAGATCTGATGATACCGACTCTTCAAGTCTATCTTAGAAAAATATGCTGCCCTGCTTAAACAATCCATCATGTCATCCATCCGTGGTAGTGGAAACCTGTACCAGATGGTGATTTTGTTGATCGATCTCAAGTCTATGCACATCTACCACTCTCTTCCTTTCTTGGGAGAGAGAACCATTGGAACTGCGTAAGGGCTCAAACTCTCCCTTATCAATCCTTTGTCTAGCAGTTCCTGCACCTGCTTCCTAATCTCTTCATTGTCCTTGGATCTCATTTGGTATGCTTCCTTGTTCAACAAATTGGCTCCAGGTATGAAGTCAATATGGTGACTTATACTTCTTCTGGGGGGGCAATTTGTCTAGCAAATCATCCACCACTATGTCTATAAATTTGTGCAACATCTGTTGAATTTCTGGGGGTAAATCTGATGCCTCTGTATGCAATAACACTGTCTTTTCTCTTTTTACAACTGTATAACGCATCTCGCTATCCTCAACTTGTTTTAGAAACTATTTTCCGCTAACCAACAACGCTCTTGGCTCACTTGTTCTTGTTGTCCCTTCCACTTTGATGGGCACAAGCATATGCTTGATTCCATCCTTGACAAACTTATAACAGTTCGTCAATCCATCATGCACCACCTTTCTGTCGTACTGCCAAGGCCTGCCCAGTAGTATGTGACATACATCCATCGGCATGATGTCACAAATGACTTTATCCTTATGTCTACCTATTTGAAACTCCACCTTGCACTGTTCATCCATCAACAACTATTGGCCTTTTTGCAGCCATGAAACTTTGTAAGGGGTGGGATGTTTCAGTCACTTCAATTCCAATTTTTCCACCATCTCTGTGGACACCAAGTTATCTGTACTACCACTGTTAATAATTAACTTACAACACTTACCATGTGACTTACAAACTGTTCTAAACAAAGCCTTCCACTACATTTTGTTGGTGGCCTCCTTGGCTGGTTTTAATAACACCTTGTTCAGCACCAGGGCTTCCCTTATTTCTGGAGCATTTTCTGCTTCTTGGGGAGGTGCCTCTATTTCCTCTGGTTGTACAACATATGCACCCCTCTATCCAGCTTTGTCTGCCTCAGGACACCCAAATGATCTATGTCCCCATTTATGACACCTGTAACATTGATAACCAGCCCCTCTACCTCGGCCATTTCCCCTGCCTCGCTGGTATGACCTACCACCTCTCGTATTATCACCTTTGTCCGCTGATCTGGAAGCTCTAGAACTGCTGCCTTCCTCATTACTACTAGAAGTCCGCCCTCTGCCATATGACTAGCCTTTTCCCCTGCCTATTCCGCGTCCTCTTCGGGCATTCTTCCTTCTAGTAATTTTCTCTTCAGCTTTCATCGCACTCTGATATGCTTCTTCAATGTTCTTTGGAGACAAAATACTAATTTCATCTAAAATTTCTAGTCTTAAACCATTTACGTACTTGGATATCTTTTCTGCGGTATCCTCTGTATAATCGGCCCTTAGGTTCACTCGATAAAAATCCTCAGTGTACTCCCTCACCATCATTCCTTTTTGTTTCAGATTCTGCACTTGCCTGTGTAGTGCAATCTGATAGTCTTTCGACAAAAATCTGCCCTTCAACTTAGCCACCATCCTTGACCAAGTTTTTATCGGCAACTTGTTCAATCTCCTTCTCTCCATTTGGACACTATCCCACCACAGGGCTGTGTGTCCCTTCAACTTAGTTGCAGGGAACCTCACTCTGCGGTCCTCACTGACTTCCTCACACTCAAAATACTTATCCAGCTTGCTGATCCAATCCAATAGAACCTCTATGGACAGGATGCCATCATAGGTTGGGAGTTCTGGTTTGGGTTTACTGCTTGCCACTAGAACAGACCTCAAAAGTCTCACTTCTAGGGTCTCACCATCTAATCCATCTATTGCTGTTTCAGATTCCTCTTCGCTGTCATCACCTACCTCTGGGTCTCTTCTTCTCCCTGCCTCTACTAGCTCCAAACGGGTAGTAAGAATCCTAATCTCCTCTCTCAGTCCTTCCTCTGCTGTCCTTCAAGAACCTCTGCCATGACCTCACCTTCCTACCTCCATTTCTCTAACTGACCTTAAAAAAAAACTGCTCTGATACCACTATGATGGGACCTAGCCCATGCTCCAACGTAACCTTGGATGTCAAGCTGTCCGGTGTTAATTATGTTGGTGGATTTGGTTGTTGATTTGGCGGTTGATTGCAGATATGAGTGTTGGATATTTTTATTGGAATTAGCAATCATTAATTGTGGCTCGTAAATGCAAACCTGCCCTGTACCCAGCCTTGGTCTTTGTTTTCCCGCTTGGTCTTTTACACAAAACCTTTGTGCTTTCCAGCCATTGTTTGGTTGTTTTCTCTGCTGTGGGAGCTCTGCGAGGGTTCCTGTCAAAGTGCTCTACCTTGTCCCGGTTCCTATGGCAAACTCTGTTTTTGGGTGTGGCTGCGATCGAATATTGGTCTCTTGGACTTGCTTGTGCTATTGGCAACAAATTTTTCCTTGTTGCATGAAATTGTCTCGGCTCTGGAGGTTGGTCCGCTCGTATTCTTCTACACAGTGAGTTATTGTTTTGTTCTGCTGTTGCTTGGACTCGATGCCTGGTCTCTCAGGCCACCGGTTGTTCTTTCCTGTTGTCAACAATGTTCTTAGCTATTGTTATAGTGCTAAAGTCATTTTAAATTCTGGTTCCTGTGTGCACAGGTTTCGTCACAATGACTCTCTCAGCTACAGCTTCAAGTAATTTGTCCCTTTGTGTTTGATCTCCACTCCCTTTTGGTTTAGAAGCTAACCAACGCCTGCTCCTCTTGTCTCAGGCTTCTTTTGGTTTTCTGCGGCTCTATTTCGTGAGATTCTTGGTCCTGTCGTGCTCCCAGGTAAATTATGCTCTCCCCTTGCTTATGTTGTATCTCTGTTCAGGCATCATTATGTAATGTATACTAACCTTGGCTCATTCTGTCTGCACAGGTCGAGGGTTCGATCTTGGGTGCAAAGGATTATCACGATTCGGTCTCCAAACCCTACAACTCTTTGCTAGTAGGCTCTGTCTTCCACAATTTGTCAACTTGTAGTTAGGGTTTTATGGTTTTATGGTGATTGCTCCTCGCCGTTTGGTTGCTGTGTATGATTTAGGTCGTTCTCGCGACCTAGGCTTGTGTCTGGTTTCAAATTCTAGTTTATTTACTGTTCTGGTCTAGCTGTCTAGTTGGGGCTCAAGGGTTTTCTTGACATCAAACCCTAGACTAGGGTTTGTTCATTCTAGCGAACGCTGTATACTCTATTTGTTTTGGACAATGTAATACTTAATTTGTTTGCTAAAGAAAATGTGTGATGGTTCGTCCAAAATTACCTCTGTTGTAGTTTGTTTCACTGGTTCCATGATTCTATATTCTCCATACAATTGTTCAATGTATGACTTTCTCCTGGTCGTGAGTTTTGTTCACGTACCCGTCCGTTCTGGTTGTGGAAATTACATGCATTTTACAATATTCGACTTCCTGTTAAGAGAGGAAAAGAAAAACAACCTACAGTTGTAGGCCTGCACTCTGCTTGTTGTTTCTGAGTTCAATTAGTCAATAGCTAAAACACAATTGCACAACACGTAGGCAATGATACATATGGATGATAGAAAAATTTGTGTTCTGTCTCTTTTATTACTTGTATCTGGAAATGCTAAACCTTTTACACGTTTTTCATTGTTACATTTATACATTTTTGTTTACAGTTAATGAAATTGTAGTTACTTTCGGTTGTAGGCAATATAGTTACATAACTACTAAGTATTTGGTTCAGTTTACATGACAAGATTTACATTTAGACAAATTTGTCTTTTCCTTTTAAGATGACAGGACAATTATTAATCTGTTGTTTATTAAAGTCAGACAAGTAATAACCCTAACCGACCAACTACCTTTGACTAATATAGAAATTAAGAAAAAAACGAAATCCTACCTCCTACTCTGACAAACTAAACATATAAGACAAACAAGATGTTAACTCAACTCTCCAACCCAACAGAGACCAACACCCAGTCATGGTGCCTTAGCTGGATGCTCTTGCATCACCCAAACCTTGTCTAGGAGGGCTACAACCCCCTACAAAACCTCGGACAGGGGGGATTGTCGCACCACCTGACCCCCCACTGTGCCCCGTGCAACGTATAGGACGTGTGACTAGTCACAGAAAGAATATAACTTACACGCAACAATACTCCTACACTTCCTCATGATAATTGAACTCAATTGACACTTCCATAGCTACATGAGAAAACTTCGCCCTTACTTTTGTACATACATTTAATTATTGTTTTATAAAATATTAATAATTGTACCAAGAAGCGGTATACAACCTTGTATAAGGAGATGTGTAGATGCAAAACATTGTAAAATTAATGTAATGTTGGCCCTAACAAAATATCACTATGTATAAATAAAATATGAAAATCAGAAATTTAAATTAGGTAATCTAATCAAATTCATTACAAATTTTTGTATTTACTCTTTTTTTTTTTTTATATTTAGATTTATTAAAAAAACTTCAATAATAGAAAGATCAATATAAGCTTATGAGAGCACTCATTGCTTGATATTGATTACTAATTATTGCAACAATATTACAATTATATGTAAATTAAGTAATCATAAGCCCATATTTATATAATGTTAATCAATATTATGTCTATTATTATATTAATACTACATGATATGATCTATAATAATGTGCATGATAGAATATCAAATATCTTAACTCCATTAATACAATGTCGTTGATAATACAGTATTATAATAATCTCGTTACAATCTATATTAACGTATTGGAAACCTTAAAGATTATGATATATTATTATATCAAGTATCTTAATCCCATTATTAAATGGGGTTGATGCGGTACTACAGATTCATCCAATAAAAGGTATTACAGATTAATTACAATTGAGATCGTCATTTGCAACATAATTGTATTAGAGTACCATGATACAATCTCTATTTTATCGTATTGCGACCATTTACAATATGTAACTCTATTCACAGGATAACTATAGAAGGAATAACCAAACAATTCATTATAATTAAATATCCTTGGATGCATATAATGGTAGTAGAGGTTTATATGATGTAGCGATATTAATAATAAATTAAAAATATTGTTAAGTGGAGATTGTAATGACAAATTGCAGTAAAATAAAGTATTAACACTTTTGGGTACGAGGAAATGAGAATTGGATTGACTAGATATCAATCGAATAGTTAATATAATCTTTATATTATTCGATTTTGAAAATTTTGTAAGTGGAAAAATTAAAAAAAATTGTGTGAAAATTAGAAACTTATAATTATTATGATATGTTACCTAATTAGGAGTATAAATAAAATGATAATTGAAAATTTTTATTTTTAGATTTATTATAACTATTTCAGATTTATCTAAATTCTAGATTTATCATGTAGTGAAAGAGATCAAATTTCTTTTCACTCCAAAAGAGTTTTGGATCTCAAGGGATTTAATCCGTCTTGTCACTTGGTAGATCGAGAGATAATATGGATCTAGGATGGTGATAAACAGTTCAATGCGCACCACAAATATAATATTTAAAGGTGTAGAGTTAAGTAATATTGATATCTATCTAAAAATATATTAATAATTGAAAAAACATTTTCAATGTGAGATTTCAATGTTAACTAGGATTTATAGAAAACTATGTATATTATATAAAGCAACTGAACAAAAAAATGCATATGGTTAAAACATTTCAAGTGATTAGTTTTAGGTCATTTGAAAACTAGCAAAGTCTTCTTGGAATTGTAACTTTAAATTGCGTAATCTACACAATCCAAGTGCTCACTGGTGTTTTTCAAGGAGTTGAATCTATTTAGACCAAGTGAGCTACTTTAAAATGTTAGTAATTTTTGGAAAGGAGGAATGGAGTTTTTTTTTTCCTCACTGAAGCTCTGGGGTGTGTGTTTACTTGAAAAACCCCTTTTGTCTCTGCAAAATAAAAAGATCCCACACAAACCAAACAAACAAGCAAACATATCTAAACCTTACGGCTTAAAGTTGGATTTCAATGAAAACTAAATATTTTCCTCAATGTTTCAGATTTTCTGAGATCACACTAAGGCCCAACAGAAAAGAGCATACACATGAGAAAAATCCTTTCTTTCTATTTCTGGTTTTCCCAGATCACATAGGGTCATGGGGAAAAGAGCATACACATAAATGAAAGGTATAGATCCGGTAATATAAAAAAATTATAGATGACTATAAACCGAAATAAACTGAGAGATAAATAATTATAACTGCAAATAAAGATTGTATACCTCCAGATCTTAAAAATGACTTAGCTAGGGCTATCAGAAACCTTTCCGCGTGAAACAAAAGGGGTTCCAGACTTGAACAGATGCTCATAACACAATAGAGTAGTCCTCACAACTTGAAAGTGGTTAGAAACAATAGATCTAGGAATCGACAATCAGATGTAGTTGTTCCGGCTTCGGATTTGGATCACCAATGGATGCGACCCTCAAATAGCTCTGATACCATGTAGGAATTTACAGAGTAAGTTCCTTAGGTAGAACACCAAAGGAAACTGCTCATAAAAATATCACAGATCAGTACACCAATATTCTTGACATGGTTAAAACACTCAAAGAGGGAAACAGTCCACGGCCCGAGCCAACATAGCCACTTCATGCAATTTATCAATGTAAAAGAAAGAAAATTTACATAAGCTTCTCTCATGAATGGTCACCTAACAAATAACCCTCCATGCTCTTTAAATATAGATCATGGACTAATCAAGTATTAATCCATGGATCAAGTGTCGGTAATACTGAGGAGAGAATGAACTGTCGGATCACTTCATATCTAAAACATATTGTGACCATTGGATTGTAAGTTACAAAAAGTACATACTAAAGAAAACATACTTTATCTAATGATACACTAGACCAAGTTATACTTAATTATTTACTATGTGTCGGAATATCCTAACACTTCCACCATCACCAAGGCCATTGGTGAAAATCCTTTGAGCTCAGCATCCTACCGTTACTTGGTATGCACCCAATGTCCAATGTAGATCACCTTCGGCCATACTTTCCATCATTGTTGGAAACATCTAATATTGCAGAACAATGCACACTAACAGAGCTCAACCTAGACTGCATGGAACATGCCACAACTAATCAAATCATGGATATATAGATCAAGAACACTTTCCAATAGAGGATACAGTTATATCGAGTTGTCAAAGAAGGGAAACTCCTTCACCAGGGCAAGTGGTTCATGAGGGACCACATTCAACAAAAATTTCCTCACCTCATGGAGGCTCTGTACGCAATGGGGACCATTTCTTCCTAAGGGGGAGGAATGATCCAAGTGGATACTGGTGGCCACCCACCTATTCCACCTAGACCCCCTAGTCATTTTCATCTATTTCCTTGTTCATTTTAGCATTTACTATCTTTAGAATTTTTTGGGGTCCTAAACTTCTGGAGCAGTTTTGACCCCTAAATGACATTTTTTTGGGGTAGGTGACACTTGAAATACTCGGCGAGACTTGTAGTACTCGGTGGGAACTTTCCAACAAGGTAGTGTACTCACCACACATAGATAATATGACCAATTTATGACCCCAGGAAGTTGGCTACCCAATTAACCCTAATGGGGCCCAAAAACTCTTGGTGTTACATCTCCTGGGGTTAGGGTTTTGGTTGTTTAGGGTTTTCTCATGTTTTACTAAAAATTGTGAAAGTTTTTGGGAATGCGGATGAGACCATTGACACAGAGAAGAGGAAAGATGTTTGAACCTGAATGTTGTGAGAAGAGGAAAGATCGATGGAGAGAAGGTGATAAAGACTTGAGTGATCATTGCAGGTTAGACCATTGGCTAGATAATGCCATTGCTATAAGTCCAAGGGAAATAAGGTGACTCCTTTCAGATCATTGGAACACAACTGAAAATAGTGAAAATCGTGAACCTAGTTATGATGCAATGGGACACTAGATGGGGACGAACTAAATTTCTTTATTCTTTCATATGTTTAGAGTTATTTTATTTTTAGATTTATTGATAATTAAATATTAAATATCTTAACATGTAATATTTCTTAAATATAATGAGTTGAATTAAAATTTTCAAAATGGCAAAACAAAAAATCACAATGGTATCATTTAAATTGAGTAAGTATTATTTATAATTTAGAGTTTAGTTTTAGGAATAATGTTTTAGATTTTAGTTTTAAGAATAATATTTTTAAAATTAAATATACATTATTTATTATTTATAAAGATATAGATTTTATTTATTTATTTTCTGAAAAAACTAGAAGTAACATTTAAAATTTTAAAAAATTAATATATATTAATCACAATATTTATAATTTAAAATAAAAGAAAGGATAAATTTATACAATAATAACATGCAAGCAATAGATTTGTATTGTAAGACGTGTAAATTAGTATATGTGGAGAATAAATTTGTATTGGAAAATGGAGTTTATTTTGGGCATAGGCTATTGGAAAATCATGAACAAGGAGGGAATTAGAATGATGGGTAGTAGGCCAGCGAGAATTAAGAAACACTTTGGGATCCCTCTAAAATTCCTAGACATCCCTTTACAATTCCTAGACCTTTGGTAGATCTAGCAGCCTGAACTTTACATCTCTCAGTTTGTAAGATTTCACATCACTTCTATCACCAATTGAGCTACCCCCTGCCACTTCTTTATGAATGAGATGTCTAATATTTTCAAAATCAAGTTCAGTGGCAACCTTTTAAAAATAAAAATAAAATATTCTCTGTATAGAAAACAATGTCTTTTTATAAGAAAAAGAAAATATGAATATAGATGTTTGGTTGATTATAATTAAAATCATTATATAAAAATATAATCCCACACTCATAGTGATTTCTTAGTTCGTTCTTCACATTACAAGAAACTATGAAGATGTCTTAAAAATATTTGAGGCTCACTCTCAACTATAAATAAGTTACCGGTTCAAAACTTTGTGTGAAAAAATTGAGTCATTTTAAGAGCTAATAGTGATGTCTAGACAATTGGATAGCTTGTTCAAAGCTTTGTGTGAAAAAATTGACTCATTTTAAGAGCTAATGGTGATGCCTAGACATTTTGATAGCTTAGAATGACTTAGAGATGCTATTGAAGCCACATGTGAGGTCTGATGATCATTTGAGGACTCACAATAACCTAGCAAACTACAAAAAAATGGATAAAGTAATAAAAATGTAAAACAATTCTTATTAGCATTTGACATGCAAATTTTTCATAAACCTTGCTTTCTTCAATTATTTTTCAATGGTATTTTTATATTATAATTAAAAACTTATAAAACATATTTTTCTAGGAAGAAATGTTAGGCAAACTATTCAATATGTTCGTGGTATTTTCTAATTTCTATTTTCTTATATTAACTCTTTTTTTCTCACAACAAATTATTCATAAATTGCAACATTACCTTAGAAAAAGACAATAACAACCATACATTCTTATTATGAATTGGAATTGATATACAAGTTCAAACACTATCCTATATGAAGAAATAGGAAGATATCATTACAACATTGTTCAAACTTTAAGTCTCCTTTATGTCCTTAAGGTAAGCATATGTATTTGGACATTTACTATATTGTATTGATCATTAGTATAGATTCATTTAACCAATGATTTAGCAAAGACTTATAGGGATTAAATCTTTTGTGTAAACATCTTTTTAGAGTGCAAAACATAAAAAATAGATCACTTTAAGAGAATTTGTCTATCTCACCACTTCATATATTTGTGTTTAAGAATGATGTATGTTATTTACGCACACATATTGTTTAATTGTAGTTTTTAATGCACAAATAGATTGAATGCCTTGAATATCCCCTTGGATTGTGTAGAATACATATTCACACACATTGCTTAATTGTAGTTTTCAATATATACATAATTAACATTGAAATATTTTACTTCAGTAAGATAATTTTTTATGAATCACATTGTTCATATTAATTTTTTTTTTTAAACTTGCAATTCCTTTAATATTTTCTAGATTTAATTTGTATGTGATGAACCTATGGTCTCAGAGCGGTGCATTAGATCCAAACATTCCAACCAGGTATGAAATATTAGTCCATATTAAAAATTGTGCAATAGATAAGCACTAAAGTCTCAAATGTTGGTTATGATGATGAGGTGAACAAGTGTTTTTATAGGAAATGATAATTATAAAAAAACAATAGAGTGCTTGTTGATATGCTTGTAAATAATTGGAGCTTATTCCCTTTTCCTAACACTTCTTGCAATATAGACTATGGAGATTTGACCGAATATAGGAGAGGAACTTACAACAAATGGGATGGACTTTCTCATTCCAAAACACAAGATGGATCTTTTAAATATGGAAAAATCAATTGAAAGCAAAGTTACACTTTGAATGGGATCTCTTATCAAGCTCCTGCAGCTCCACTCAAGCTGGATCATAATTTTAATCTAATTGGAGTATTCAAACTTGATATACCATATAGACCAATGAAAAAGACACCAAAGCTTGATACGTCAATAATTAATGACACCTATAGAGGATTCATGGAAATCATTCTAAAAAATAATGATACAATTGTGCAAAGTTATCACTTGGATGACAAGGCATTTTTTTGTCCCAAATTTTCTTTTATAAATGTTCATCGACACATAATCACTAGAATAACATAGGAGGTTTCCTACCAATCTAACAAGAAAAACTTCTTGTAGGATGGACTATTGAGATTGGATCGAAGAAAATAGAGAAACTAACAACAAATGGGATGGAGTTGCTCGTTGCACAACACAAGATTGCTTATGTGAAGACAGGTCAATGATATTAAAATTTAAGATATGTAGAAAAGACTACTATGATTCCTTTAAAGAGGAAAGACAAGGTGAATAAATTGTAGTTGAATCCATCTTGGGGCCTATGAGGACTTGTAAATGTACCTTTTTTTGGCATGGAGAATAGGCCTAGGTTGGTTGTGACTTAAATTTATGCATTCATGTGTGATGCCATCTTGCTCCAGATACTCGGATTTAGATTGAGTTTTATGCATAATTGTAGCTATATGGCCTACCGAAGTCTTAGGCATTTGTTGTATTTATTCATGACTTTGTAAGGATTTATTTTCTTCCATTGTTTTTATACTAATCAGAGCATTGATTTGTATGCATATTTGTAGCTATATGGCCTACCGAAGTCTTAGGTTGTTGTATTTATTCATGACTTTGTAAGGATTTTATTTTTCCATTGCTTTTCTACTAATCAAAGTATTATTTTAATATATTGATTAATCTTCACTTGAAATTTTTTTATGAGTAATAGGTTTTATATATTACACAATCTCAAAAAGTGATGGCATAAAAAATACAATAATACACCATACAAGCAAAAAAAAAATGGAAGAAATGGTGAGAAAACAATATAATTTTTCGAAAGATATAACATGTCCACATCATACCAAATATGTTTGTATATTTTCATCATAATTGATCATTCTTCCTCCCTCCTATTGATTTGATATGCTATTTAATTTTTCTTTCTCTGACGTGTTGAAGTTGAAATTCCTGTATTTTTAACTACTAATTAAACCACATAAATATTTCTTTTTTAAAACTGATGTTAATGCCATAAACTATTTCAATATACTATGCTCATTGTTGCTTGTCTAGTTTCCATTTCAAAGGATTGTTTTATCAGAAACCCTTTGTTGCAGAAGTTTCTAAACAAACTTGGACTTGTAACATCATTTTAAATGAGACTTAAGTTTTTTGGTTCAGAAACTTCAAATATGAAATAAAATAACTATTGTTGAATATCACATGGGGAAAACGATTATTGGATGGAAGTTGGTAGGTGACAATGTCTGGTGCACACATGCCATTTGAGAAATGTTAGAAATGTCACTGGAAAAAATGTAAGATTATCCCCAACTTGAGGCAATGATAGGGGCCTAAGACTTGTAATATAGACTTGTAACTTGGCATACCTTTTTCTGGCCTGGAGAATAGGCCATGGTTGGTTGTGAATTAAATTTATTTGTTCATGTATGATGCCATCTTGTTCTAGATACTAGGATTTAGATTGATTTGTATGCATAATTGTAGTTATATGGCCTACCAAACTCTTAGGCATTTGTTGTATTTATTCATGACTTTGTAAGGATTTCTTTTCTGCCATTGTTTTTCTACTAATCAGAGCATTGATTTGTATGCATAACTCTAGTTATATGGCCTACCAAAGTCTTATGAAGTTTTTGTATTTATTCATGTCTTTGTAAGGATTTATTTTTTGCCATTGTTTTTCTACTAATCAGAGCATTATTTTAATATACTGGTTGCTCTTCTCTTGAAATTTTTTAATGAGTAAAGGGATATATATATTACACAATCTATGCCACTGTGTATTTTACAGAGATTGCCCCATCTCTTATAGGTCACCTTGTTGCTGCTAGTGCACATATCTGGTGTAGTTGTAAGTTTTATTCCAGAATTTGTGCTCATTTTATGGGATATTCCTGCAGTACGTTCATCATGGAACTGGAGTGATTGGCTACATGATCTCTCACAAATTGTGTAGTTTCTTTCTCTTAGATTTAATTTTTATGTCAAGAACCATGTAGAATACTAGGAATTCCTCTGAACATCAACAAGCACACAATTAATAAATAAGTGAACCAAAGATAGTAGATACTTTCCCCTTTTATTGGAAATGATATATGACTACCTATTAATTGTAGAGACTTGGATCATATAAGGGTATAATTTGAAAAATAAGAAAAAGAATCAACAATTGGTTATATAAACTTCATCATCTATATGAAAATTGCAATGGCCATTAATAGTGGAAAATAGAGTAAAAGATGGAAGGGGGAGAAATTGCAAAGGTGCGATCACAAATTATAGGCATTTAGAAGTCCAAAGAGAAGTAAGAACCTATGAATACATAGGTATGCTATCACATGGATGGTTATTTTCATGCAATGCAAGATTGATTTCTGTGATTGGACAAAGCATATGATGACTACCCACATGACATTATCTCTGTAAAATTGATTGGACCATTTGCACTAGAAAGGGAAATGCAAAATGGGTAGTTGAGGAATGGCATGTTTGCACAATTCGAAATGGAAATATAGAAATGTTAGTGGAAACAATGTGTGTGCATGTTTCCCAGGTGCAAATGGCATGTGTGCACCTTATATCCTTTTGTCAAACATATATGTTGTCACTGAAACGTGGGATGACATTGAAAGGATACAAAATTGATGAAAGTCAAAGAAGTAAATAGTACTCCTAGATGCATTTGCATTGAAATCAATAACCAGGTCCAATCTTTCTGTATAGAAGGCAAGTCACATCGAGAAATACCAATGATCAATGTAAACTTGAATAGTTTATCTTGGGAGATAAATGTGGTAGGGTATGTTGTTGAGATTTGTGCTAAAAAATGAGTGGAAAATTATTTGGCAACATAGTAATGAGTTAACAATGTTAAATAAGCTATATAGAAGATATTTGTAAGTCATCAAGAACATTAACGTGCATGGTGACTACAGCTCTGGAACCAACTTCATCTTCCAAATAGTTAAATGAAAAATTCTTTCTAGAGATGTCGATCATTACCATTATTTAGAGGACGGAGAGCTTTTTGGTGGGGATTACTTGATATACTAGTTGAACAACCTTATAAACATGGCCTTGGATAGGTGACACTAACTAAAGCAAGCTAAAAGCACATGCTTATATGATAACAATTCCAATTACTTTAGTAGCAAGGATTAGGCTTATTTCCACTTTATGATAAATGCAGTTTAGGGAAAATATGTTCATTGACTAAATGTATCTAGCCTTGATTGGGAGACCATACTATTTGATGGACTCCATCTCTAAACATATTATGGTAGCCATATTTGTTGAAAATGTTAAAAAATGATGGCATAAAGAATACAATAATGCACCATACAAGCCAAAACAATTGGAAGAAATGGTGAGAAAACAATATAATTTTTTGAAATATATATAATGTCCACATCATATCCAAATATATTTGTATCATTTCATCTTAACTGATCATTCTTCCTCCCTCCTATTGATTTGATATGCTATTTATTTTTTCTTACTTTAACATACCGAAGTTGAAAGCCTTGAATTTTTTATTACTAATCAAACCACCTAAACCTTGTTTTTTTCAAATGATGTTAATGCAATAAACTATTTCAATAGACTGTGAGTGGTGTTGCTTCTCTCATTTTCATCACAAATGACAAAATCTCATAAAATATTAACATCTTTCTTCTGTGCTATTGTTTCCCACGCTACCGCCTTACGAGGTTTCCTTTGCAACATTTGGTGAAATTGCTAGTTTTAATATAATTATGAATAATTATTAGGTGGATTGGAGGAATTTAACCTCCATAGAATATTCTTAGTAGTATAGACAAACTGAAGGTTGAGATTTATCTACAAAGTAGTTATACCATTTTTCTTCTTTTAATTGAATTGATTATTTAAAAAAAGGTCATGTGAACAAGTGTCAGGTAGATGTTGTCATGTAACATTACAATACAAGATTTTAAAAAATACATGTCAACTAATTAATGAAAATGAAGAAAAATATTGAATATGTTGGCTCAATTAAACTTTTTAACAAAAAGCATATATCCACAATAATATTATCATTTAAAAAAGAAATAAGGTAGACAATATTCAAGAAAAAAAAATAGTATAAATTTCATTTGGCTACTGATATTGAAATCTTAAATTATGTTTGTTCTTCAAAATTTCTTAAACTATATAAACTGTATCCCATAATAATCAAACAAACTTAGGAACAAACTCATTTACCTTTTTTTTCAAGAAACAAAAAAAATCCATTCATGTATGAAAATTTACAATATATCCCTTCAAGTCCCTATACAATATATCTAATAACATGATACTTAGAAGATACAACAAAGTGGATATGAAACTCCTTCAACCCAAAGAAAATAATTATCTCGTCTGTCTCATTTTCTATCACGATAACTAAAGTTGCAACCCAAAAAATAAACATAGTAACATGCATAGCAATGAAACAAAAACCAAGGAAGTTTAACTACAAAAAGGAAGTCAATCCCCAAAAAAATTGTGCAAAAACAAAACAAAGAAAGAAATCCCCTCACATTTCCAAGTGACCATCCCTCATAAGGGTGCCATAGCAATGAAACAAAAACCAAGGAAGTTTAACTACAAAAAGGAAGTCAATCCCCAAAAAAATTGTGCAAAAACAAAACAAAGAAAGAAATCCCCTCACATTTCCAAGTGACCATCCCTCATAAGGGTGCCATTGGAAAAAACTCGGTGGTGAATCTTATCCGAAGATGTTGTCCAACTTTCTTTGAAAAATGAGTGTGCTTCAACATTTCGTTCCCTATAAATGTGGGAGATAAAGACTCTATGAAATGTTGAAAATAAAGACTCAATCCAACTGAGTAGATGTTCACCATAGATGTTCAACTTAGAGTATCAAAATATTCTATTTCTAGTCACTCAATGCAATAGAGGATGCTCTAATATTTGTGTCCTAGATTCACTTACTATTCAACTTACCAATGTTTCATTCCTAATGAGGCTTTCAAAAATTACATAAATTAATATCATAGTTGAAATGTGTTTGTATGAATTGAATTTTATTGAAGTAAAAAATAATTCATATTTCAGATATATAAATTAAGTAAATTGATAGAATAATAAAAAAAAATTGTGAATTAAATTTTCTTAAAGTAAAAACTATAAATATGTCTAAGATACAAATCAGATAAATTGATATGATAATTAAAATAATTTTATTTAAGGTAAATTTATCCAAGTAAAAATTAATAAGTATTTCATATATATAAATTATTTAAATTGATATCATAGTTAAAATGATTTTGTGTGAAGTAAAATTTAGCCAAATACAAAACAATAAGTAGTTCTTATATATAAATGACTAAAATGGATATCAAAATTGAAATATTTTGTAAAGTAAACTTTAAGCAAGTTTTATATATATATATATACACACACACACTATGCTTTTAGTTAAATTTTAACAAAGGGAAAAAATATATATTTACATAATTGAATATTTTTGTTTAAAGTAAAGACAAATATTTAATGATAATAATATTTTAAATGGAAATAATGTTATAAATTACATAAATCAATATTATAGTTAAAATGAGTTTGTGTGATGTAAATTTTATCAAAGTAAAAATTAATAAGTATTTAAAATATATAAAAGTTTAATTCATAGATGATGATTTCAATGTGATTTATATTTAGATTATAATTATAAATATGACTCGAGAATATGAGTGTATAATTTAATTGACCTCAAACTATTCACATTGGCAAATCTTAATCTATTATAAGAAAAACTCAAAACAAATGAGGAATAATTTAAATATAAAACACTCATACAATATTTTAGATAATTTAAACTAGCCTAGATCCATCTTAAACCTGGATCTGTCTATTCACATTTGCAAATTGTAATTTTTTATAACAAAAACTGAAAACAAATGAAGAATAATCATTTAAATATAAAACACATTTACAATATTTTAGATAATTTAAACTAGCCTAAATTCATCTTAAACTTGGATCTATCAAGAGCCTACATTATGGATTTAGGCTGGTAATAATAAAGTTATAATTTAATTAGTTTTATGATTTTTTAAGTTTACCAACTTAAGATATATTATCAATTAAATGTTTTGATGTTTATTATGAATTAATTCCCACCTATATTTATCATCCATTTAATTTATATTGTTACACTATTATTATTTTCTTTAAATTAAATTAATTTATTGTTAAAATTAATTTTAATATTAAATAGAAAAACAGTTTTTATTATAAAAAATATGTACAAAATTTTATATTTAAATATATATAATAGCTATATGTCTTTCCTAAAAGAATATATATTCAAAATAAAACATAAAAATATACAATTTTATAAACTTTAATAACCTAATCACCAATAAATTAAATTCTTAACGCTTTTTAAATTGAAAAAATAATAAAGAATACAGCCACACATATGCTAATATGCTATGATACCTTTTACCCTAAAATTCCATACGATACAACGCAAAAACAGAGATAAGACAATCACCCTTTGTTTTGTTTAATCTGTAGATGGCGGTCCGATTCCACGACGGAAAATACAATTGCTCCGCGACGTTCATTAAACTTCAACTTTTCTGTCCCACGCGGCAGATTATTTATCGGCGCTATCTTTGGGCTTCACAAAAATCCTACAAGCACATGATGAATGCAGAAGCCAAGCCTGTGATGGACTGCAAATTTAAGAATTCATAATAAATATTATGATTTAGTAAATTTTATGGATTCTTCGGTTATTATTTTTGATGGGAACACCAGTTTCAACTATCAAAACTATCACGGCCACTCATTATAAAGAAGAAATTGTCCTCAGTGTTTCTTATGTGTGGGGTCGATTTTGTTTCATATCATTATAACTAGTGTTTTATTTTCATGCATATATACATTTTTAAAAGTTAGGGCAAATATATGTAAATTTAGAAAGTTAGATTTCCAATGTGAGTTTATTTAGACTGGATATTTTTATCTTTATTGTTGATTCCCAGATTATTTAGCAATCAGACTGATATAGGTGTACCATCAATTATGCCAATCAACCATTAAAATAAGCTCAGGGATTTAGATTACCATGATCATTATAAATTTTAAATGTTTATATCAACTAGCTCTTTCTACAAACACAAGTAAATTTAAATGTGTAGATTTATATCTCCAATCAGCAATTATCAGCAATTGAGATAAGCCAAGGGATTTGGACTACTATCATTATAAATTTTAAATGTTTATATCAACTAGCTCTTTATACAAACGCAAGTAAATTTAAATGTGGAAATTTATATCTACAATGTGCGGTTATATAGACTATTATCATTATAAATTTTAAGTGTTTATATCCCTAGCTTTTTTACAAATATAATTTTAAATATTTATATCAACTAGCTTTTTTTACAAAAGCAAATAAATACAAAAATTTGAACCTGAATTTTAATCTTCAATCTCAAACACATACACAAAACACTCCAATCTCAAATACATAACACTTCATTATCATAATAATAAACTATAAATTAACTCCCCCATACATTAACTGTCCCAAAAGCTGTCTTCACGGTTAGCATTGATCAATACAACGACTTGATGTTAAATACTAGAATCTAACGACTTGAAGTTAAATACTAAATCTAAGCTGATGTTCCTGTCTTCACTGTTAGCATTGATCAATACAGCGACTTGAAGTTAAATACTAGAATCTAAGCTGATGTTCCCATCATTTGTCGCCTTTGAAAAACCCTCGAAGCTCGTGAATCACAAGCCTCCGTTTGATGTAGAGTCGGAGTAGAAACTGTCTTAACAGATGTTCATATTTGCCCACAGAACCCTAATAAACTCTTCATTCATTTCGGTCTTTCACCATTGCTGAGTGTTGTGCTGATAGCTGGCCTATTGAAACAATGTCCCAAATAGGTAATACACGATTATCATTCATTCGGCCCCCTTTCTACTCTCAGTCCTTATAGCTGGCTGCTGCATTCTTTCAATCATTAATGGAGGGGATTGCGCACAGTTGAAATCTCATGTGCAGTTCCTCAAGGCCAATTACAATGGTGGGCGTTTTGTTGGGTGTGAATGGAACGCCAGCATATGTTCTGATCCGCTGAAGAATCCCAATGGGGGATCCACCTGCTACTTCGACACCCTCTGCAAAGATCTCACCAGCGATGCGTTGCACTGTGGGAAATGCGGCTTCCCCTGCCCCTGTGGATTGGCTTGCTCCTCAGGCTCCTGCGTTGACATCAGGAATGATCCTATGCATTGTGGGAATTGATTCTACAGCTGCACTAAACACGAAAAATGTGTGTTTGGCATATGTGGTTATTGGCTTAATTTCAACTGTTGAATATGTAATTTCAACAATATACGTACAGCTCCCGATACCGCTCAGCAAATCTACCTGAAACTTTTCGGACCACTTTTCGGCGAAGTCATTTTCCGTATAATCGAGCCCGATACAATCTCCTGTTGACGCGTGGCTCTCTACATACGTCATCATTTCTGACTTTTCGGGACGTAAAGTTCAACATAAAAGTGTCTCTCGAAATCCTCCACCGTCCGATTGTCTTCATCAATCTCCACCGTCGATTGTTCCAAGATGCATACGAGCTTGCAGTAAATGTTGCGTGGAGTAAAATAAAAGCTTGGGTGACTGCAGACTTTTTTCCATGAAGACATTTAATGAATTTCTCTTTATTCGTAGAAAGTAGGTGAATATTGAAGTTTTATATATGGCATGTAAAGTTTTTTTTACTTGTGTTCGTTGTATGTTTTAATAGGTATGTTTTTGTTTTTTAAGTTTTTGAAATAACGAGCCAAAAAAAATAGGTGTGCTCTATGTTGTTGCGTTGACCATTAAAAAAAGGGGAGCAGCGAAATTTTTTTTTGTTGTTGCACACAGCTCATGAAAAACAGGGGAGCGCACGTGAAGCAGGGGAAGATATTGCACAGCAGTGCATAGATCAGTTGTTTTTTTTTAATGTATTGGATTTGCATTGAAATGCAAAAGAAAAGAGCGCACAGGTATTTTTTTTGAAATTGTGAATGTAATGTAAAAGTTTACTGCATATGTAAATTTATTTTTTACAGCAGTATGAGTAAAATAGTTTTACAGCAGTAAAGTAAAAAGGGGTTTTACAGCAGTAAACCCAGCACAGTAAATTCTCAGGTGGAGACAGAGCTTTGTTGAATGTATTTTTGGTGAATCCCTCTCAGCAAAGAGGATGAAGTTTGTATCAGGCATTTTTCATTTTAATGAATAGAAATTCCTTTTCTGGTGGTGGTGTAATACTCTGTTCTCAGTAAAAAAAAAATTTAAAAGCTTCCCTGTGCACAAAAGATCCTGGAGTGAAGGAAACAGAGCATTGCCTCTGTGTTTAAGTTTTTTTTTGTTTTTGGGATTTTACCAGAAAAATCCCTAACAGTGGTGTCAGAGCAGGCTTAGGCTCTTTGAAGGTGTTCAAGAAGCTGAAGGGAGGAGTCTTTTGTTGCAGCAGTAAATCTTCTCCAGCAAAGTGAAGTCTCAGGCAAAAGATTTAGGTATTCCTCAAAGTTTTCTTTTTGTTACTGTGAAGCAGTCAGTGTTTTAAGATACACAGTCAAGAAATTGAAGCATAGTTGATGATGCAAGGAATGGCTAGCACCAACACTAGTATGGGTATGTTTAACACCCAGCTCCCACAGTTTAATGGGAAGAACTATGACTACTGGTCCATAACCATGAGAGCTTTATTTATCTCTCAAGATTTATGGGAATTAGTTGAATCTGGGTTTGCAGAACCAGCAGATGAAAATCAATTTAACAACTTAACTCAGGCAGAGAGAGATCTGCTGAAGAGCAATAGGAAAAATGATGCAAAAGCCATTGTATTGTTGTATCAAGTAGTGGACCAGAGTGTATTTCCAAGGATAGCAGCAGCTAAGACATCCAATGAAGCATGGCAAACTCTCAAGATAGCCTATCAAGGCATGGAGAGAGTGAAGACAGCAAAACTACAATTGTTGAGGAAGGATTTTGAGAATCTGAACATGAAGGAGTCAGACAACATTGACTCATTCTTCACACATGTGATTGGTCTGATCACACAAATGAGGACTCATGGAGAAACCATTGAAGAAAGGAGGATTGTGGAGAAAATATTGAGGGTCTTACCCTCAAAGTTTGATGCGATTGTCACCACCATAGAAGAGACAAAGGATCTCTCAAACTTTTCAGTTGATGAGCTTCATGCATCACTGATAACACATGAGCAGAGGTTGAGTAGAAATGAAAACTCATCTCTAGAGCAAGCCTTCAAGACCCAGATGTCTTTTGGAAGAGGAAGAGGTCAAGGCAGAGGAAACAAGAGAGGAAGAGGTAGAAGTGTTGAGTCTTGAAAATGTCATTCATTTCCATTACACATTCACTATTATGTCCATTATATCACCTCCATTTCACCTCCATTTCACTACTATGTCACCACATTCATCCCACTTTCATTATCATTGGGCTACCTTTATGTTTTTCCAATATTTATTATTTCTAAGCCTTTTAAGTGAATTTGTGGTTAAACATTAGAAAATAATGTGCATATGCTTATACCTAACAAATGGGTTGAGTTTGTTGACATGTGTAGGTTGAAAGGAGACTTCTAGAAGACCCTTATGTGGCACTCTAAGGCCAAATTCGAATTTGGTTGGAAAGAATCATGGGATCATGAGGATATGTGTCACATCTCCTAATTGTATTGTAACTCTAAAAGACATGTGTCTTATCAGTTCCTATTTTGATTAGGACTCTAGAGGTAGAGGGAGATATTCATGGATTATCATTAATGAGATGGCTCTCATCTTTTTGTATAAATAGGAGATCTCTCTCCTTCATTAGTTAGTCTCTTTAGTCTCTTTTTAGTCTCTCTTTGGAGAGCTTTGTTGTACTTTGCACTTTTGAAGAAATTGAATAAAGCTTTGATGTTCTCAACATGGAAGGAGATGTGAAGTAGATGTCATGGAGCATATTAGGATGTAAGTAGATTAGATTTCATTTTGTAAATATTGCTTTGTAGAATGTAAGGTAGATTAGATTTTCATTCATGCAATTTTAAGTATGCTTTGATTTCATAGGTAGAAGGGGGCCCCTGCCTTGTACAGTTTGAATTATTGCATTTTATTTTCTCCCGGGATTTGTTTTTATGTTTATGTATTTGCTTTACAAACTAATGGTATTTGAAGTTGACAGGTTCAAGCTGCTGCCTTTGTTTTTATAGCTGATTTTTAATTTTATTTCTCAAAGAGCTGCTAACACATAAATGATCTTCATCATAAATTGTTATATTTTAAGATCAAAATATCACTAACTTGCAGCTGGCTTTGAGTGCTTTTCAGACTGTTCTTTCACTACTTTCTAACCATACTTTGCATATTACATATGGCTGAAGTAGAGAGTTAGAAAGAGCAAAATATTATTACTAGTCTTTAAAGTAGATTTTTGGTTTTAAGTGCTTCTTAGACTAATCTTTCACTACTTTCTAATCATACTTTGCATAGTACATATGGCTGAAGTAGAGAATTAGAAAGAGCAAAATATTATCATTAGTCTTTAAAGCAGATTTTTCTCACTTTTCTAATTCAACTTAAGCTACTTTCTATCCGTGCTTTACACAGTACATGTGCTTAGAAGCATCGAGTTAGAGAGAGATAATCTTTATCTTTGGTTTTAAAAGTGACTTTCTTTTCTTTTATTTGCAGCAGCATGAATGGTGTCTAGTGCCATTGGAAGTGGTCATTTACTTTCAAGTCATTTCAAGTTCTTTGCTTTCAGTTTCATTTCAATTTATTTCTTTCAAGCTCTTTCTTTGCAAGTTTAAAGTTTGATTACTTTCTAGACTTATTTCTAACTACTTCCTAATCGTGCTTTACACAGCACATGTGTTTGAAGCAGAGTTTTAGGAAGAGTTGAACATTATGACTGGTCTTTAAAGTGGTTTTTCTTACTTGTCACCTTAGAGCTTGACTACTTTTTGGACTTATTTCTGACTACTTCTTAATCGTGCTTTACACAGCACATGTGTTTGAAGCAGAGTTTTAGGAAGAGTTGAACATAAACTATAAAACAACGAAGTAAGAGAAAGGTTAACTAAGCACATATAGTGCACCACACTTCATCAGTTTACGATACCCGGATTGATAATTTATGTAGAGCAATTTAAAACGTTAAATTGACTAAACATTTTGGCGCCGTTGCCGGGGAAGTGTAATTAGGAGACCTTATTTCTTACATCTGGAAAAAAAAATTAATAATCCTTGAGTATGCTCTCCTCTTGCACTTTGTGTGATCTGGAGGATCAGAAAAAGGATTGTTAAGTAAAAAAGACAAAACAATAATTCTTGAGTATGCTCTCCTCCTGCACTTTGTGTGATCTGGAGGATCAGAAAAAGAATTGTTACAAAAAAAAATAGGAGACAAAATAAACTTCATCACTTCAATTGATTCAATAAAAAAAAAAATGAAAAAAATAAAAAATAAAAAATAAAACTCAAGTGCTTTGATAGGTTCAAATTATCCAAAATTGTCTGGTTATGCTTTGTAGTGGTCTTCAAAACACTGTATCTTGTTCAAATAAGGTTTTGCAACTTAGTTGCAGAAACTGCCCTGATCCCGCAGCTATCTGACAATCCCGCAGCTGTTTCAAGGTTTAACAAGTTACAGGCATCTAATAAAAAAACCGACCACATGGGCATCTCCAGAATTGTCCCAACATGGATCCTATCCTAGTCACCCAGCTTAGATCGATGAAAAAATAGCTTAGGACCTCAGTCAAAGTCTTGGTTTTAGCATGTTTTTCTTGAAGTGTTTGCTTGCCTTTCTTCTCCCTCTTTTTCTCTGTTACTAATGGAAACCTAGAGGGAATTGGTAACTTTTGATTGAAGGACACTGACAAGAAAAAGGGAAACGGAATTAAGTTACAGTCCCCCATACCTAGTCGGGAATGAGTATCGATTTTGATTCTCCAGTAATGACTTTTGGTAGCTTGGCCATGGCTGGTGCTGCCACTGTTAATAGTAAGATAAGTTCAAATAAAAGACCATTTTCTGGTATATCATTCGATGACATGTGTAGGCCCTGTCTGTCTTTGGCTTCACCTCCTGCACTTCTTAACACAGTGATCTGATTGAAGAACCATTTGCTGATCAACGACTTAGTAATCGGCTCCATCAACAGATTCCAAAGCGGTAAAATCCATTTTAGTCGTCCAACACTAGAAAGCAGATAACTGAGATCCAGTTGCTGAGTCTTCATGAAGGATATGTGCCTTGGTCTTAGCCTATTCTCCCAAAAAGCCGAACGCAGCAATTCATCAAAAGTGCAGAACATAAAAATTAACTCAGAAAAAACCGTAAACAGCTAAAAAACGTCATATTTTAAACGTTCGATTCTCCCAAACAGAGGCGAATTTCAAAAAAATAAAACATGGGTTTTGTTTCTAGGTGGGTTAATTAGAAAACCCAGAAACATTTTGAGAAGATTCGTGGCGGTCAGGGAGAAATGTTCGGTTCTTTGGAGTGTATTTTTGAGTGCCGCGTGAAAAAAACAGAGTTTTAATTAAAATAAACAGCAGCAATTTAATGTGCGTGCCTGAGGAGGAGAAATACAAATAAAAGTCATCTATGTGCTGTTTCACATAACTACGGCTGTACATTAGGAGACCTATCATACTACGGCTGTACATTAAGAGACCTATCATACTACGGCTGTGCATTAAGAAGAGACCTATCATATTACGGCTCTTCTTCACCAAGATCTCCGCAAAACTCTTTCACTCTTCCACCTTCACCACATTTCCATTCTCCACCACGTCACCTGTACCACGTCTCTTGCCCTCCAATTCAATTCATAGTATCATTTTGTCAAAGTGTGTACTCAGGGCTGAAGGAAGATATAGAGAATGTAGTAGTGGTTCATTGTAAAGCTGGCATGGATAGAACAGGGCTCACGATATCGAGTCTTCTTTACCTCAAATTCTACCCCGCTGCTGAAGAATCCATTGCTTATTACAACCAGAAACGGTGTATAGATGGCAAGGGTCTTGTTCTTCCAAGCCAAATTCACTATGTAAAATATTTTGAACGAGTTCTCACATATTCCAATGGTGAAGAGGTCTGTATGTAAGCTTTAATGAATGTTCCATTAGTTCTCGGGGCATGAGAAACATCATTTATGATGTTGTTCCATTAGTTTCCAGTACATGAGAAACATCAAAACCATACCACACTCTTGCTTGAAGGAAATGTTGTGAAACTCTTTCTAGTGTTGACCTACTCGATTATATTTTTCGATAGTGAATTCCGTTCCCCGATCTGAAAATCATGAACTCGTGCCCGTTATAATTTATGAACCCATGCACGAATCTATGAAGATTTACAGAGTTTTGTTTTTGCTTTCTGTAGCAATTCGAAATCGTCTGTTATATTTCTGCCGGCATAAAACTTTTTCGGGACAATGTCAACTTATGGTTGCAGAACCGCTACGAAACTTGGAGTAACTAATGACTTTTATATGCGGGACTCTATTTCATACACACTCTTGCTTCAAAAAAAAAAAAAAAAAAAAAAAAAAAGTATTGTGTAAATCTTTTGAAATAGTATATTCATTGCTTTCTCTAATCTGGAAATCAGAGACTTTGGTAGCTGTTATAATTTGTGAATACATGTTTGATCTTGTGAAGACAAAGGATATGATAGTTGCTTGCTTCCCCTTTGATGATCATAATGTTTTAAACCCTGCAGCTCTGTTTCAAACTCCACAGTTCCATTTTTCAGCTGAAGCTTGAGATGGAGAAACTGCTTAGTTCGTTCGCACACAGCCACTCCATTTCACTGCACTTTTTACACTCTGCAATCCCGCAGCCATTTAGCGATCCCGCAGCCATTTAGTGATCCCACAGCTGTTTTGTTAAACTCTAGGTTGTAGGTGTCATCAGGCAAAACAGGTCACATGGGTAGCTAGGGAAATGTCAGTACATGGATGGTGTCCTATTCATTCGGTCAAATTTGCTGAAAAAGACCCCGGTCAAAGGGAAGTCAAATTGGGTGTTATCACAAAGTCGCCACACTAAGTCGCTGCATGTCAAAAAAAAAAATAATAATTTTGAATCAATGAAATGAACAAGTTATTTTCTCACTTTTCTGAAGGTATTGATTAATTTTGGACTGATAATGAAATTGAATGGCTAACTTTTTATTCAAGATTTTTAGCTACAGAGCTGTTTCTCAATTCCGCAGCCAGAAAAACCTCATTGTTCAAATCAGCCTATCTTTCTCATACAAAATCAGATTTTGATGATTTAAGTACCATTGGAAAGATCTCAACAAGATCTATACAATGAGAAATATATCATTAGAGTTTGAAATGGCAAATAATGAAATAAATTGCTGAAAAGAAGCAACATCAACTTGAGGCACTAATTCCAAAGCAGGTATAAATTCTTTTGATTTTTCCTTTGAGGACTTGTTTCATTAATATAAATTCCTAGTTTTGTGTGTAAATATCATAACTAGAGAGATTGGCCACCTCTCTCCTTTGATAATCTTACATTCCATTGCAGAAGAAGTATTAGTTTTTTTGCAGGTTCCAGGAGGAAGGACAAATGACTACAAGGGAATGATGTCTCTCTAAGAGACCAATTTGTTTCATAAGAGGATGATTAAGCAGCAAAGAGGAAATATGCTGATGCAAAATCAGATCCAAACACTTGAAAAAAAAAAACTTTCAGATACTATTGTCTCCATCACATCCATCCATCACATCCATACTTCATAATAAACCATTCACCTCATTCCACTCCATATTTTCCATTTTCATTCACATACACTTTCCATCTCTTTTTATCCATTCATAACCCACCAATAAAAGCAAAAGGCTCATTCACATGCTTATTGCCATTGTCATTTATGTTCTCCATTGCCATTTTCCATGTTCACTTTCCATTCCTTGTCATTTTCATTCCGCAAATAAGCCCTGCTTCAATGCAAATTATTGAGTCCATAGTCCTTTGAGTCTAAGTTCTTTGTAAAAACACCTTGAGACTTGCATGCCTTAATGGCAAGTCCTCATGCTGACAAACAATGGGAATACATTAATGTCCCTTGTTCGTTAGATCTTCTAGGTGACTCGACATCAGCAAATTCATTCGTACCTAGCAAGATGTGTTTGGGCATCTTGACTCTCATTGTCATCAATGGTGAGAGTTCTCGTGTTGACTAGTGGCATCCATTAATGGCCACTAAGCCAACAATTTCCTACTATGTTCGACATCAGAACATCTTTTCACATAGTAGGAATTGTGCCAATGAGTTTTGAAGACATGAAGACTATTATTTTCAGCATTTTGGAGCAGATTCAGCAAGTTTTAGTAGAAGCAATAAAAAGCCATCTTATCTCTCTATCCATGACTCCTCTTGTTCAGCCACTTGAAGAAGAATGTGATCAGAAGTTTTCAGCCACCACACACATACAACTCATCCATTCAAAAGGGTAAGTGAAGGTACGACATTTTCTAACTTTTAACCATAGAATTCCATAAAAAGCTAGAATGATACTTGTTGGAAAAACATTTCTCTTCCTCATTTCATAAAATTGCCAATACTATCAGTTGGGGGGGGAATACATTCATATTCATATCTTTCCATGTCCATAACATATTCAAGAGCTCACATACTTCCAACATATATTAATTATTACATTGCTATTATGAGCATACAATGGCTTTTGAAAAAGTGCTTAAAGGATAAATTGGATACAAACAAAATCATGGTTGTCACACAAGAACCAACCATCATGCAATCCAATAAAGATATACTTTGCAACAATAATCAAAATATCATTATGCAAAGTTCAAAGATCAAAATAGAAGGCAACAAAAAAAAAAAATAAAAAAAAAATGGTTGTAACACAAGAACCAACCATGTTGCAATTCAAGTAAAACACTTTGCAGAAATATGAAGTTATCAAATGATATCATGCAAAGTTAAGCCAAAGCTCAAGGATCAAAAGAGTCAATGTAATATATGTTGCATGAGGACATGCAATAGCTTCAGTTGGGGGGTATGTTGAGTCTTGAAAATGTCATTCATTTCCATTACACATTCACTATTATGTCCATTATATCACCTCCATTTCACCTCCATTTCACTACTATGTCACCACATTCATCCCACTTTCATTATCATTGGGCTACCTTTATGTTTTTCCAATATTTATTATTTCTAAGCCTTTTAAGTGAATTTGTGGTTAAACATTAGAAAATAATGTGCATATGCTTATACCTAACAAATGGGTTGAGTTTGTTGACATGTGTAGGTTGAAAGGAGACTTCTAGAAGACCCTTATGTGGCACTCTAAGGCCAAATTCGAATTTGGTTGGAAAGAATCATGGGATCATGAGGATATGTGTCACATCTCCTAATTGTATTGTAACTCTAAAAGACATGTGTCTTATCAGTTCCTATTTTGATTAGGACTCTAGAGGTAGAGGGAGATATTCATGGATTATCATTAATGAGATGGCTCTCATCTTTTTGTATAAATAGGAGATCTCTCTCCTTCATTAGTTAGTCTCTTTAGTCTCTTTTTAGTCTCTCTTTGGAGAGCTTTGTTGTACTTTGCACTTTTGAAGAAATTGAATAAAGCTTTGATGTTCTCAACATGGAAGGAGATGTGAAGTAGATGTCATGGAGCATATTAGGATGTAAGTAGATTAGATTTCATTTTGTAAATATTGCTTTGTAGAATGTAAGGTAGATTAGATTTTCATTCATGCAATTTTAAGTATGCTTTGATTTCATAGGTAGAAGGGGGCCCCTGCCTTGTACAGTTTGAATTATTGCATTTTATTTTCTCCCGGGATTTGTTTTTATGTTTATGTATTTGCTTTACAAACTAATGGTATTTGAAGTTGACAGGTTCAAGCTGCTGCCTTTGTTTTTATAGCTGATTTTTAATTTTATTTCTCAAAGAGCTGCTAACACATAAATGATCTTCATCATAAATTGTTATATTTTAAGATCAAAATATCACTAACTTGCAGCTGGCTTTGAGTGCTTTTCAGACTGTTCTTTCACTACTTTCTAACCATACTTTGCATAGTACATATGGCTGAAGTAGAGAGTTAGAAAGAGCAAAATATTATTACTAGTCTTTAAAGTAGATTTTTGGTTTTAAGTGCTTCTTAGACTAATCTTTCACTACTTTCTAATCATACTTTGCATAGTACATATGGCTGAAGTAGAGAATTAGAAAGAGCAAAATATTATCATTAGTCTTTAAAGCAGATTTTTCTCACTTTTCTAATTCAACTTAAGCTACTTTCTATCCGTGCTTTACACAGTACATGTGCTTAGAAGCATCGAGTTAGAGAGAGATAATCTTTATCTTTGGTTTTAAAAGTGACTTTCTTTTCTTTTATTTGCAGCAGCATGAATGGTGTCTAGTGCCATTGGAAGTGGTCATTTACTTTCAAGTCATTTCAAGTTCTTTGCTTTCAGTTTCATTTCAAGTTATTTCTTTCAAGCTCTTTCTTTGCAAGTTTAAAGTTTGATTACTTTCTAGACTTATTTCTAACTACTTCCTAATCGTGCTTTACACAGCACATGTGTTTGAAGCAGAGTTTTAGGAAGAGTTGAACATTATGACTGGTCTTTAAAGTGGTTTTTCTTACTTGTCACCTTAGAGCTTGACTACTTTTTGGACTTATTTCTGACTACTTCTTAATCGTGCTTTACACAGCACATGTGTTTGAAGCAGAGTTTTAGGAAGAGTTGAACATAAACTATAAAACAACGAAGTAAGAGAAAGGTTAACTAAGCACATATAGTGCACCACACTTCATCAGTTTACGATACCCGGATTGATAATTTATGTAGAGCAATTTAAAACGTTAAATTGACTAAACAAGAAGCCAGAACAGAAGTGGAAGGAATAGCCCAGCAAATGCTCAAGGAAGAGGCAGCAATCCAAATCAGAACCAAGGCCAAGGCAGTAGCCAACAAAGAGGACAACATCATGCTCAAGGACAAAGGTATGAAAAATCCAATGTCCAATGCTATTATTGTAAAAACTATGGGCATTATGCCAGTGAATGTAGGAAGAAGCAGCATGATATGAGTAATAGACAAAATGCAAATGTCACTAGAGAAAACAGTAGTCAAGATAATGTGTTGTTGGCTTGTAACATGGCTGAAACAAACAGTGATGACATATGGTTTTTAGACTCAGGTTGCAGCAACCATATGACAGGAAATATAGCTCTCTTTTCTGCCCTTGATAAAAATATGAAATCAGAAGTCACACTAGGAACTGATAGAAAAATTTCTGTTATGGGAAAAGGAGAGGTAAAAATATTTACAAAGCAAGGAGAAAAGAAAACCATAGCAGATGTCTACTATGTCCCTGGAATGAGATGTAACCTCTTGAGTATTGGACAGCTTGTTCAAAAAGGTTACAATGTTTTCTTTGAAAATGATGTATGCACCATCATGGATATAGCACCCAGCAAAAGATGCATTGCTGAAGTGAAGATGACGAGGAACAGGATGTTCCCTCTTAGAATAAGGGCAGATTTGAAAAACAAAGGAGAAATTGCAGCAGTCACCCAAGAGGCTTTCCAAAGCGTGCCAAAGGATGAAAATTGGTTGTGGCACTTGAGATTTGGACATCTAAATTTTGGAGGTCTAAACTTGTTAAGTAGAAAAGGAATGGTAAGAGGATTACCATTGATAGAGAAACCGAACAGCTTTTGTGAAGGTTGCATTTTGGGAAAACAACATAGAGAAAGTTTTCCATCAGGTAAAAGCATAAGGGCAAAGGCACCCTTAGAGATTGTCCACTCAGACTTATGTGGACCAATGCAAAATCCATCATTAGCAGGCAGCCAATATTTCCTAACATTCATTGATGATTTTATAAGAAAAACTTGGGTATATTTCCTTAAAAACAAAAGTGAAGTGTTTGAGAAATTCCAAAATTTCAAGGCATTTGTGGAAAACCAAAGCGGGCTGCACATTAAATTTTTGAGAACTGATAGAGGAGGTGAGTATATCTCCAAGGAATTCCTAAGATTTTGTAGAGAAAATGGAATTCATAAACAGTTTACAGCTAGGTACACCCCACAGCAAAATGGAGTTGCTGAAAGGAAGAACAGGACCATCATGGATATGGCGAGGAGCATGCTGAAGGCAAAGCATTTGCCAAAATATTATTGGGCTGAAGCTGTAAATTGTGCAGTGTATATTTTGAACAGGTGTCCTACAAAAGTAGTGTTGAACAAAGTGCCGGAAGAAGCATGGAGTGGGAGAAAGCAAGGAGTCACCCACATGAGAGTTTTTGGATGTGTGGCCTATGCACACATTCCAGATCAGCTAAGGAGGAAGTTGGACAGCAAAGGGGAGAAATGTATTTTCATTGGATACAGTGAGGAATCCAAAGCTTACAGGTTGTATATCCCATCTACCAAGAAGTTTTTTGTCAGCAGAGATGTTCAATTCATTGAGGAGGAAGCTTGGGATGGAAGCATAGAGAAAACAGTCAATGTTAAAAACTGTTTGTCTCATGATGAAGATGATGAGGAGGTGGCTGAAATGCATCCCCAAACAGCAGCGCCAACACAAGGACAGCAAGGGAGACCATTGAGGATAAATGAAAGTGCTTCTCCAAGCACACAACAAGGAGGAAATTCAAGTGCATCTTCAAGCACTTGCACACCAAATGAAAGAGGTAAGAAGTTTAGAAATCTAAGTGACATTTATGATGAAGGAATGAATTCCTTATTTTCCTTGTATTGTCATGTTGATGATCCTATTCATTTCGAAGATGCAATCAAAGATAAGAAATGGATAGAAGCTATGGATGAGGAGATGAATGCCATAGAGAGAAAAAAAACATGGGATTTGGTTGAGCTACCAAAAGGTAAAGAGGTCATTGGAGTTAAATGGGTTTACAAGACCAAGAGCAATGCTGAAGGCAAGATATAAAGACACAAGGCAAGGCTGGTTGTCAAAGGGTATAAGCAGTAATATGGGAGAGATTATGAGGAGACTTTCGCACCGGTTGCAAGAATGGAAACCGTGAGAGCAGTGCTGTCCATAGCAGCTCAAAACAAGTGGAAAGTCTACCAAATGGACGTGAAGTCAGCATTCCTAAATGGAGTGTTAATGGAAGAGGTTTACATTGAACAACCTCTAGGATATGAGAAGAAAGGTGAAGAGCACAAAGTGTGCAAATTGAAGAAGGCTCTTTATGGGCTGAAGCAAGCACCAAGAGCATGGTACAGCAGGATAGATTCCTATCTATTGGATAATGAATTTGACAAGTGTGAAGGAGAACCCACTGTCTACATCAAAGAAAAAGATGGTAAAATTTTAATTGTTGTCTTATATGTTGATGATGTTATTTTCACAGGTAATGATGATCAGCTCATTGAGAATTTTAAATCAGTCATGAAAGAGGAATTTGAAATGACTGACATGGGTTTCTTGAGATACTTCTTAGGCATAGAAGTAGATCAAAATGAAAAAAGGAATTTTTATCTCAGAAGCTAGATATGTAAATCAAGTGTTGGGCAGATTTAACATGCAAGAATGCAAAGCAGCGATCACTCCCACAGTAATGGGATTAAAACTCAGCAGAGAGGACAGCAGCAAGGATTTTGATCCTAGTTTGTACAAGAGTATTGTTGGCAGCCTTATTTATTTAACGGCTACTAGGCCTGACATTATGTTTGTTGTTAGTTTAATTTCCAGATTCATGGAGAGGCCAAAGGAGGCACATTGGCAGGCATCAAAAAGAATTTTAAGGTATGTCAAAGGTACCAAAATGTTTGGCATATTATATAGTGTCTCAGAAAGTTCAGATTTAATTGGATACACTGATAGTGATTGTGCTGGAAGTGTAGATGATTGGAAAAGCACTTCCGGTTATGTTTTTCATATGGGTTCAGGAGCCATCTCATGGGCTTCTAAGAAGCAGTCCATTGTAGCATTGTCTACAGCAGAGGCTGAATATGTGGCAGCTACAGCAGCAGCATGTCAAGCAGTTTGGATGAGAAGAATGTTGAGGAGCTTAGGCCAAGAGCAGGCAAAAGCGACAGTGATTTTTTGTGACAATAGCTCAGCTATTGCATTGTCAAAGAATTCAGTGTTTCATAAGAGAACGAAACACATTGACACAAGGTTTCACTACATTAGAGAATTGGTGAACAATGGAGAAATTGTGTTAGAACATTGTAGGACTCAGGAACAGGTTGCAGACATCTTGACAAAGCCACTGGATCAGAAAAGCTTTGAATTTTTGAGGAAGTGTCTGGGTATGACTGAATGCCCAGCAGTTGAAATTAAAGGGGAGTGTTGAATATGTAATTTCAACAGTATACGTACAGCTCCCCGATACCGCTCAGCAAATCTACCTGAAACTTTTCGGACCACTTTCCAGCGAAGGCATTTTCCGTTTAATCGAGCCCGATACAATCTCCTGTTGACGCATGGCTCTCTACATATGTCATCATTTCTGACTTTTCGGGACGTAAAGTTCAACATAAAAGTGTCTCCCGAAATCATCCACCGCCGTCCGATTGCCTTCATCAATCTCCGTCGTCGATTGTTCCAAGATGCATACGAGCCTACAGTAAATGTTGCGTGGAGTAAAATAAAAGCTTGGTTGACTGCAGACTTTTTTCCATGAAGACATTTAATGAATTTCTCCTTATTCGTAGAAAGTAGGTGAATATTGAAGTTTTATATACGGCACGTAAAGTTTTTTTTACTTGTGTTCGTTGTATGTTTTAATAGGTATGTTTTTGTTTTTTATGTTTTTGAAATAACGAGCCAAAAAAAATAGGTGTGCTCTATGTTGTTGCGTTGACCATTAAAAAAACGGGAGCAGCGAAATTTTTTTTTGTTGTTGCACGCAGCTCATGAAAAACAGGGGAGCGCACGTGAAGCAGGGGAAGATATTGCACAACAGTGCATAGATCAGTTGTTTTTTTTAATGTATTGGATTTGCATTGAAATGCAAAAGAAAAGAGCGCACAGGTATTTTTTTTGAAATTGTGAATGTAATGTAAAAGTTTACTGCATATGTAAATTTATTTTTTACAGCAGTATGAGTAAAATAGTTTTACAACAGTAAAGTAAAAAGGGGTTTTACAACAGTAAACCCAGCACAGTAAATTCTCAGGTGGAGACAGAGCTTTGTTGAATGTATTTTTGGTGAATCCCTCTCAGCAAAGAGGATGAAGTTTGTATCAGGCATTTTTCATTTTAATGAATAGAAATTCCTTTTCTGGTGGTGGTGTAATACTCTGTTCTCAGTAATTTTTTTTTTTAAAAGCTTCCCTGTGCACAAAAGATCCTGGAGTGAAGGAAACAGAGCATTGCCTCTGTGTTTAAGTTTTTTTTTGTTTTTGGGATTTTACCAGAAAAATCCCCAACAGTGGTATCAGAGCAGGCTTAGGCTCTTTGAAGGTTTTCAAGATGCTGAAGGGAGGAGTCTTTTGTTGCAGCAGTAAATCTTCTCCAACAAAGTGAAGTCTCAGGCAAAAGATTTAGGTATTCCTCAAAGTTTTCTTTTTGTTACTGTGAAGCAGTCAGTGTTTTAAGATACACAGTCAAGAAATTGAAGCATAGTTGAGGATGCAAGGAATGGCTAGCACCAGCACTAGTATGGGTATGTTTAACACCCAGCTCCCACAGTTTAATGGGAAGAACAATGACTACTGGTCCATAACCATGAGAGCTTTATTTATCTCTCAAGATTTATGGGAATTAGTTGAATCTGGGTTTGCAGAACCAGCAGATGAAAATCAATTTAATAACTTAACTCAGGCAGAGAGAGATCTGCTGAAGAAAAATAGGAAAAAGGATGCAAAAGACATTGTATTGTTGTATCAAGCAGTGGACCAGAGTGTATTTCCAAGGATAGCAGTAGCTAAGACATCCAATGAAGCATGGCAAACTCTCAAGACAGCCTATCAAGGCATGGAGAGAGTGAAGACATCAAAACTACAATTGCTGAGGAAGGATTTTGAGAATCTGAACATGAAGGAGTCAGACAACATTGACTCATTCTTCACACATGTGATTGGTCTGATCACACAAATGAGGACTCATGGAGAAACCATTGAAGAAAGGAGGATTGTGGAGAAAATATTGAGGGTCTTACCCTCAAAGTTTGATGCGATTGTCACCACCATAGAAGAGACAAAGGATCTCTCAAACTTTTCAGTTGATGAGCTTCATGCATCACTGATAACACATGAGCAGAGGTTGAGTAGAAATGAAAACTCATCTCTAGAGCAAGCCTTCAAGACCCAGATGTCTTTTGGAAGAGGAAGAGGTCAAGGCAGAGGAAACAAGAGAGGAAGAGGTAGAAGCCAGAACAGAGGTGGAAGGAACAGCCCAGCAAATGCTCAAGGAAGAGGTAACAATCCAAATCAGAACCAAGGCCAAGGCAGCAGCCAACAAAGTGGACAACATCATGCTCAAGGACAAAGGTATGAAAAATCCAATGTCAAATGCTATTATTGTAAAAAATATGGGCATTATGCCAGTGAATGTAGGAAGAAGCAGCATGATATGAGTAATAGACAAAATGCAAATGTCACTAGAGAAAACAACAATCAAGATAATGTGTTGTTGGCTTGTAACATGGCTGAAACAAACAGTGAGGACATATGGTTTTTAGACTCAGGTTGCAGCGACCATATGACAGGAAATATAGCTCTCTTTTCTGCCCTTGATAAAAATATGAAATCAGAAGTCACACTAGGAACTGATAGCAAAATTTCTGTTATGGGAAAAGGAGAGGTAAAAATATTTACAAAGCAAGGAGAAAAGAAAACCATAGCAGATGTTTACTATGTCCCCGGAATGAGATGTAACCTCTTGAGTATTGGACAACTTGTTCAAAAAGGTTACAATGTTTTCTTTGAAAATGATGTATGCACCATCATGGATATAGCACTCAGCAAAAGATGCATTGCTGAAGTGAAGATGACGAGGAATAGGATGTTCCCTCTTAGAATAAGGGCAGATTTGAAAAACAAAGGAGAAATTGCAGCAGTCACCCAAGAGGCTTTCCAAAGCGTGTCAAAGGATGAAAATTGGTTGTGGCACTTGAGATTTGGACATCTAAATTTTGGAGGTCTAAACTTGTTAAGCAGAAAAGGAATGGTAAGAGGATTACCATTGATAGAGAAACCGGACAGCCTTTGTGAAGGTTGCATTTTGGGAAAACAACATAGAGAAAGTTTTCCATCAGGTAAAAGCATAAGGGCAAAGGCACCCTTAGAGATTGTCCACTCAGACTTATGTGGACCAATGCAAAATCCATCATTAGCAGGCAGCCAATATTTCCTAACATTCATTAATGATTTTACAAGAAAAACTTGGGTATATTTCCTTAAAAACAAAAGTGAAGTGTTTGAGAAATTCCAAAATTTCAAGGCATTTGTGGAAAACCAAAGCGGGCTGCACATTAAAGTTTTGAGAACTGATAGAGGAGGTGAGTATATCTCCAAGGAATTCCTAAGATTTTGTAGAGAAAATGGAATTCATAAACAGTTTACAGCTAGGTACACCCCACAGCAAAATGGAGTTGCTGAAAGGAAGAACAGGACCATCATGGATATGGCGAGGAGCATGCTGAAGGCAAAGCATTTGCCAAATGATTATTGGGCTGAAGCTGTAAATTGTGCAGTGTATATTTTGAACAGGTGTCCTACAAAAGCAGTGTTGAACAAAGTGCCGGAAGAAGCATGGAGTGGGAGAAAGCAAGGAGTCACCCACATGAGAGTTTTTGGATGTGTGGCCTATGCACACATTCCAGATCAGCTAAGGAGGAAGTTGGACAGCAAAGGGGAGAAATGTATTTTCATTGGATACAGTGAGGAATCCAAAGCTTACAGGTTGTATATCCCATCTACCAAGAAGTTTTTTGTCAGCAGAGATGTTCAATTCATTGAGGAAGCTTGGGATGGAAGCATAGAGAAAACAGTCAATGTTAAAAACTGTTTGTCTCATGATGAAGATGATGAGGAGGTGGCTGAAATGCATCCCCAAACAGCAGCGCCAACACAAGGACAGCAAGGGACACCATTGAGGATAAATGAAAGTGCTTCTCCAAGCACACCACAAGGAGGAAATTCAAGTGCATCTTCAAGCACTTGCACACCAAATGAAAGAGGTAAGAAGTTTAGAAATCTAAGTGACATTTATGATGAAGGAATGAATTCCTTATTTGCCTTGTATTGTCATGTTGATGATCCTATTCATTTCGAAGATGCAATCAAAGATAAGAAATGGATAGAAGCTATGGATGAGGAGATGAATGCCATAGAGAGAAACAAAACATGGGATTTGGTTGAGCTACCAAAAGGTAAAGAGGTCATTTGAGTTAAATGGGTCTACAAGACCAAGAGCAATGCTGAAGGCACGATAGAAAGACACAAGGCAAGGCTGGTTGTCAAAGGGTACAAGCAGCAATATGGGAGAGATTATGAGGAGACTTTCGCACCGGTTGCAAGAATGGAACCGTGAGAGCAGTGCTGTCCATAGCAGCCCAAAACAAGTGGAAAGTCTACCAAATGGACGTGAAGTCAGCATTCCTAAATGGAGTGTTAATGGAAGAGGTTTACAATGAACAACCTCTAGGCTATGAGAAGAAAGGTGAAGAGCACAAAGTGTGCAAATTGAAGAAGGCTCTTTATGGGCTGAAGCAAGCACCAAGAGCATGGTACAACAGGATAGATTCCTATCTATTGGATAATGAATTTGACAAGTGTGAACGAGAACCCACCGTCTACATCAAAGAAAAAGATGGTAAAATTTTAATTGTTGTCTTATATGTTGATGATGTTATTTTCACAGGTAATGATGATCAGCTCATTGAGAATTTTAAATCAGTCATGAAAGAGGAATTTGAAATGACTGACATGGGTTTCTTGAGATACTTCTTAGGCATAGAAGTAGATCAAAATGAAAAAGGAATTTTTATCTCAGAAGCTAGATATGTAAATCAAGTGTTGGGCAGATTTAACATGCAAGAATGCAAAGCAGCGATCACTCCCACAGTAATGAGATTAAAACTCAGCAGAGAGGACAGCAGCAAGGATTTTGATCCTAGTTTGTACAAGAGTATTGTTGGCAGCCTTATGTATTTAACAGCTACTAGGCCTGACACTATGTTTGCTGTTAGTTTAATTTCCAGATTCATGGAGAGGCCAAAGGAGGCACATTGGCAGGCAGCAAAAAGAATTTTAAGGTATGTCAAAGGTACCAAAATGTTTGGCATATTATATAGTATCTCAAAAGTTCAGATTTAATTGGATACACTGATAGTGATTGGGCTGGAAGTGTAGATGATCGGAAAAGCACTTCCGGTTATGTTTTTCATATGGGTTCAGGAGCCATCTCATGGGCTTCTAAGAAGCAGTCCATTGTAGCATTGTCTACAGCAGAGGCTGAATATGTGGCAGCTACAGCAGCAGCATGTCAAGCAGTTTGGATGAGAAGAATGTTGAGGAGCTTAGGCCAAGAGCAGGCAAAAGCGACAGTGATTTTTTGTGACAATAGCTCAGCTATTGCATTGTCAAAGAATTCAGTGTTTCATAAGAGAACGAAACACATTGACACAAGGTTTCACTACATTAGAGAATTGGTGAACAATGGAGAAATTGTCTTAGAACATTGTAGGACTCAGGAACAGGTTGCAGACATCTTGACAAAGCCACTGGATCAGAAAAGCTTTGAATTTTTGAGGAAGTGTCTGGGTATGACTGAATGCCCAACAGTTGAAATTAAAGGGGAGTGTTGAATATGTAATTTCAACAGTATACGTACAGCTCCCCGATACCGCTCAGCAAATCTACCTGAAACTTTTCGGACCACTTTTCGGCGAAGGCATTTTCCGTATAATCGAGCCCGATACAATCTCCTGTTGACGCGTGGCTCTCTACATACGTCATCATTTCTGACTTTTCGGGACGTAAAGTTCAACATAAAAGTGTCTCCCGAAATCCTCCACCGTCGTCCGATTGCCTTCATCAATCTCCGCCATCGATTGTTCCAAGATGCATACGAGCCTACAGTAAATGTTGCGTGGAGTAAAATAAAAGCTTGGTTGACTGCAGACTTTTTTCCATGAAGACATTTAATGAATTTCTCCTTATTCGTAGAAAGTAGGTGAATATTGAAGTTTTATATACGGCACGTAAAGTTTTTTTTACTTGTGTTCGTTGTATGTTTTAATAGGTATGTTTTTGTTTTTTAAGTTTTTGAAATAATGAGCCAAAAAAAATAGGTGTGCTCTATGTTGTTGCGTTGACCATTAAGAAAACGAGAGCAGCGAAATTTTTTTTTTGTTGTTGCACGCAGCTCATGAAAAACAGGGGAGCGCACGTGAAGCAGGGGAAGATATTGCACAACAGTGCATAGATCAGTTGTTTTTTTATTGTATTGGATTTGCATTGAAATGCAAAAGAAAAGAGCGCACAGGTATTTTTTTTGAAATTGTGAATGTAATGTAAAAGTTTACTGCATATGTAAATTTATTTTTTACAGCAGTATGAGTAAAATAGTTTTACAGCACCAAAGTAAAAAGGGGTTTTACAACAGTAAACCTAGCACAGTAAATTCTCAGGTGGAGACAGAGCTTTGTTGAATGTATTTTTGGTGAATCCCTCTCAGCAAAGAGGATGAAGTTTGTATCAGGCATTTTTCATTTTAATGAATAGAAATTCCTTTTCTGGTGGTGGTGTAATACTCTGTTCTCAGTAATTTTTTTTTTTAAAAGCTTCCCTATGCACAAAAGATCCTGGAGTGAAGGAAACAGAGCATTGCCTCTGTGTTTAAGTTTTTTTTTGTTTTTGGGATTTTACCAGAAAAATCCCCAACAGTGGTATCAGAGCAGGCTTAGGCTCTTTGAAGGTTTTCAAGAAGCTGAAGGGAGGAGTCTTTTGTTGCAACAGTAAATCTTCTCCAGCAAAGTGAAGTCTCAGGCAAAAGATTTAGGTATTCCTCAAAGTTTTCTTTTTGTTACTGTGAAGCAGTCAGTGTTTTAAGATACACAGTCAAGAAATTGCAGCATAGTTGAGGATGCAAGGAATGGCTAGCACCAGCACTAGTATGGGTATGTTTAACACCCAGCTCCCACAGTTTAATGGGAAGAACAATGACTACTGGTCCATAACCATGAGAGCTTTATTTATCTCTCAAGATTTATGGGAATTAGTTGAATCTGGGTTTGCAGAACCAGCAGATGAAAATCAATTTAATAACTTAACTCAGGCAGAGAGAGATCTGCTGAAGAGCAATAGGAAAAAGGATGCAAAAGCCATTGTATTGTTGTATCAAGCAGTGGACCAGAGTGTATTTCCAAGGATAGCAGTAGCTAAGACATCCAATGAAGCATGGCAAACTCTCAAGACAGCCTATCAAGGCATGGAGAGAGTGAAGACAACAAAACTACAATTGATGAGGAAGGATTTTGAGAATCTGAACATGAAGGAGTCAGACAACATTGACTCATTCTTCACACATGTGATTGGTCTGATCACACAAATGAGGACTCATGGAGAAACCATTGAAGAAAGGAGGATTGTGGAGAAAATATTGAGGGTCTTACCCTCAAAGTTTGATGCGATTGTCACCACCATAGAAGAGACAAAGGATCTCTCAAACTTTTCAGTTGATGAGCTTCATGCATCACTGATAACACATGAGCAGAGGTTGAGTAGAAATGAAAACTCATCTCTAGAGCAAGCCTTCAAGACCCAGATGTCTTTTGGAAGAGGAAGAGGTCAATGCAGAGGAAACAAGAGAGGAAGACGCAGAAGCCAGAACATAGGTGGAAGGAACAGCCCAGCAAATGCTCAAGGAAGAGGTAGCAATCCAAATCAGAACCAAGGCCAAGGCAGCAGCCAACAAAGAGGACAACATCATGCTCAAGTACAAAGGTATGAAAAATCCAATGTCCAATGCTATTATTGTAAAAAATATGGGCATTATGCCAGTGAATGTAGGAAGAAGCAGCATGATATGAGTAATAGACAAAATGCAAATGTCACTAGAGAAAACAACAGTCAAGATAATGTGTTGTTGGCTTGTAACATGGCTGAAAAAAACAGTGAGGACATATGGTTTTTAGACTCAGGTTGCAGCAACCATATGACAGGAAATATAGATCTCTTTTCTGCCCTTGATAAAAATATGAAATCAGAAGTCACACTAGGAACTGATAGCAAAATTTCTGTTATGGGAAAAGGAGAGGTAAAAATATTTACAAAGCAAGGAGAAAAGAAAACCATAGCAGATGTCTACTATGTCCCCGGAATGAGATGTAACCTCTTGAGTATTGGACAGCTTGTTCAAAAAGGTTATAATGTTTTCTTTGAAAATGATGTATGCACCATCATGGATATAGCACCCAGCAAAAGATGCATTGCTGAAGTGAAGATGACGAGGAACAGGATGTTCCCTCTTAGAATAAGGGCAGATTTGAAAAACAAAGGAGAAATTGCAGCAGTCACCCAAGAGGCTTTCCAAAGCGTGCCAAAGGATGAAAATTGGTTGTGGCACTTGAGATTTGGACATCTAAATTTTGGAGGTCTAAACTTGTTAAGCAGAAAAGGAATGGTAAGAGGATTACCATTGATAGAGAAACCGGACAGCCTTTGTGAAGGTTGCATTTTGGGAAAACAACATAGAGAAAGTTTTCCATCAGGTAAAAGCATAAGGGCAAAGGCACCCTTAGATATTGTCCACTCAGACTTATGTGGACCAATGTAAAATCCATCATTAGCAGGCAACCAATATTTCCTAACATTCATTAATGATTTTACAAGAAAAACTTGGGTATATTTCCTTAAAAACAAAAGTGAAGTGTTTGAGAAATTCCAAAATTTCAAGGCATTTGTGGAAAACCAAAGCGGGCTGCACATTAAAGTTTTGAGAACTGATAGAGGAGGTGAGTAAATCTCCAAGGAATTCCTAAGATTTTGTAGAGAAAATGGAATTCATAAACAGTTTACAGCTAGGTACACCCCACAGCAAAATGGAGTTGCTGAAAGGAAGAACAGGACCATCATGGATATGGCGAGGAGCATGCTGAAGGCAAAGCATTTGCCAAATGATTATTGGGCTGAAGCTGTAAATTGTGCAGTGTATATTTTGAACAGGTGTCCTACAAAAGCAGTGTTGAACAAAGTGCCGGAAGAAGCATGGAGTGGGAGAAAGCAAGGAGTCACCCACATGAGAGTTTTTGGATGTGTGGCCTATGCACACATTCCAGATCAGCTAAGGAGGAAGTTGGACAGCAAAGGGGAGAAATGTATTTTCATTGGATACAGTGAGGAATCCAAAGCTTACAGGTTGTATATCCCATCTACCAAGAAGTTTTTTGTCAGCAGAGATGTTCAATTCATTGAGGAGGAAGCTTGGGATGGAAGCATAGAGAAAACAGTCAATGTTAAAAACTGTTTGTCTCATGATGAAGATGATGAGGAGGTGGCTGAAACGCATCCCCAAACAGCAGCGCCAACACAAGGACAGCAAGGGACACCATTGAGGATAAATGAAAGTGCTTCTCCAAGCACACCACAAGGAGGAAATTCAAGTGCATCTTCAAGCACTTGCACACCAAATGAAAGAGGTAAGATGTTTAGAAATCTAAGTGACATTTATGATGAAGGAATGAATTCCTTATTTGCCTTGTATTGTCATGTTGATGATCCTATTCATTTCGAAGATGCAATCAAAGATAAGAAATGGATAGAAGCTATGGATGAGGAGATGAATGCCATAGAGAGAAACAAAACATGGGATTTGGTTGAGCTACCAAAAGGTAAAGAGGTCATTTGAGTTAAATGGGTCTACAAGACCAAGAGCAATGCTGAAGGCAAGATAGAAAGACACAAGGCAAGGCTGGTTGTCAAAGGGTACAAGCAGCAATATGTGAGAGATTATGAGGAGACTTTCGCACCGGTTGCAAGAATGGAAACAGTGAGAGCAGTGCTGTCCATAGCAGCTCAAAACAAGTGGAAAGTCTGCCAAATGGACGTGAAGTCAGCATTCCTAAATGGAGTGTTAATGGAAGAGGTTTACATTGAACAACCTCTAGGCTATGAGAAGAAAGGTGAAGAGCACAAAGTGTGCAAATTGAAGAAGGCTCTTTATGGGCTGAAGCAAGCACCAAGAGCATGGTACAGCAGGATAGATTCCTATCTATTGGATAATGAATTTGACAAGTGTGAAGGAGAACCCACCGTCTACATCAAAGAAAAAGATGGTAAAATTTTAAGTGTTGTCTTATATGTTGATGATGTTATTTTCACAGGTAATGATGATCAGCTCATTGAGAATTTTAAATCAGTCATGAAAGAGGAATTTGAAATGACTGACATGGGTTTCTTGAGATACTTCTTAGGCATAGAAGTAGATCAAAATGAAAAAGGAATTTTTATCTCAGAAGCTAGATATGTAAATCAAGTGTTGGGCAGATTTAACATGCAAGAATGCAAAGCAGCGATCACTCCCACAGTAATGAGATTAAAACTCAGCAGAGAGGACAGCAGCAAGGATTTTGATCCTAGTTTGTACAAGAGTATTGTTGGCAGCCTTATGTATTTAACAGCTACTAGGCCTGACATTATGTTTGCTGTTAGTTTAATTTCCAGATTCATGGAGAGGCCAAAGGAGGCACATTGGCAGGCAGCAAAAAGAATTTTAAGGTATGTCAAAGGTACCAAAATGTTTGGCATATTATATAGTGTCTCAGAAAGTTCAGATTTAATTGGATACACTGATAGTGATTGGGCTGGAAGTGTAGATGATCGGAAAAGCACTTCCGGTTATGTTTTTCATATGGGTTCAGGAGCCATCTCATGGGCTTCTAAGAAGCAGTCCATTGTAGCATTGTCTACAACAGAGGCAGAATATGTGGCAGCTACAACAGCAGCATGTCAAGCAGTTTGGATGAGAAGAATGTTGAGGAGCTTAGGCCAAGAGCAGGCAAAAGCGACAGTGATTTTTTGTGACAATAGCTCAGCTATTGCATTGTCAAAGAATTCAGTGTTTCATAAGAGAAAGAAACACACTGACACAAGGTTTCACTACATTAGAGAATTGGTGAACAATGGAGAAATTGTCTTAGAACATTGTAGGACTCAGGAACAGGTTGCAGACATCTTGACAAAGCCACTGGATCAGAAAAGCTTTGAATTTTTGAGGAAGTGTCTGGGTATGACTGAATGCCCAGCAGTTGAAATTAAAGGGGAGTGTTGAATATGTAATTTCAACAGTATACGTACAACTCCGCGATACCGCTCAGCAAATCTACCTGAAACTTTTCGAACCACTTTCCGGCGAAGGCATTTTCCGTATAATCGAGCCCGATACAATCTCCTGTTGACGCGTGGCTCTCTACATACGTCATCATTTCTGACTTTTCGGGACATAAAGTTCAACATAAAAGTGTCTCCCGAAATCCTCCACCGCCGTCCGATTGCCTTCATCAATCTCCGCCGTCGATTGTTCCAAGATGCATACGAGCCTACAGTAAATGTTGCGTGGAGTAAAATAAAAGCTTGGTTGACTGCAGACTTTTTTCCATGAAGACATTTAATGAATTTCTCCTTATTCATAGAAAGTAGGTGAATATTGAAGTTTTATATACGACACGTAAAGTTTTTTTTACTTGTGTTCATTGTATGTTTTAATAGGTATGTTTTTGTTTTTTAAGTTTTTGAAATAACGAGCCAAAAAAAATAGGTGTGCTCTATGTTGTTGCGTTGACCATTAAAAAAACGGGAGCAGCGAATTTTTTTTTTTGTTGTTGCACGCAGCTCATGAAAAACAGGGGAGCGCACGTGAAGCAGGAGAAGATATTGCACAGCAGTGCATAGATCAGTTGTTTTTTTTAATGTATTGGATTTGCATTGAAATGCAAAAGAAAAGAGCGCACAAGTATTTTTTTTGAAATTGTGAATGTAATGTAAAAGTTTACTGCATATGTAAATTTATTTTTTACAGTAGTATGAGTAAAATAGTTTTACAGCAGTAAAGTAAAAAGGGGTTTTACAGCAGTAAACCCAGCACAGTAAATTCTCAGGTGGAGACAGAGCTTTGTTGAATGTATTTTTGGTGAATCCCTCTCAGCAAAGAGGATGAAGTTTGTATCAGGCATTTTTCATTTTAATGAATAGAAATTCCTTTTCTGGTGGTGGTGTAATACTCTGTTCTCAGTAAAAAAAATTTTAAAAGCTTCCCTATGCACAAAAGATCCTGGAGTGAAGGAAACAGAGCATTGCCTCTGTGTTTAAGTTTTTTTTTGTTTTTGGGATTTTACCAGAAAAATCCCCAACAGTGGTATCAGAGCAGGCTTAGGCTCTTTGAAGGTTTTCAAGAAGCTGAAGGGAGGAGTCTTTTGTTGCAGCAGTAAATCTTCTCCAGCAAAGTGTAGTCTCAGGCAAAAGATTTAGGTATTCCTCAAAGTTTTCTTTTTGTTACTGTGAAGCAGTCAGTGTTTTAAGATACACAGTCAAGAAATTGAAGCATAGTTGAGGATGCAAGGAATGGCTAGCACCAGCACTAGTATGGGTATGTTTAACACCCAGCTCCCACAGTTTAATGGGAAGAACAATGACTACTGGTCCATAACCATGAGAGCTTTATTTATCTCTCAAGATTTATGGGAATTAGTTGAATCTGGGTTTGCAGAACCAGCAGATGAAAATCAATTTAACAACTTAACTCAGGCAGAGAGAGATCTGCTGAAGAGCAATAGGAAAAAGGATGCAAAAGCCATTGTATTGTTGTATCAAGTAGTGGACCAGAGTGTATTTCCAAGGATAGCAGCAGCTAAGACATCCAATGAAGCATGGCAAACTCTCAAGACAGCCTATCAAGGCATGGAGAGAGTGAAGACAGCAAAACTACAATTGCTGAGGAAGTATTTTGAGAATCTGAACATGAAGGAGTCAGACAACATTGACTCATTCTTCACACATGTGATTGGTCTGATCACACAAATGAGGACTCATGGAGAAACCATTGAAGAAAGGAGGATTGTGGAGAAAATATTGAGGGTCTTACCCTCAAAGTTTTATGCGATTGTCACCACCATAGAAGAGACAAAGGATCTCTCAAACTTTTCAGTTGATGAGCTTCATGCATCACTGATAACACATGAGCAGAGGTTGAGTAGAAATGAAAACTCATCTCTAGAGCAAGCCTTCAAGACCCAGATGTCTTTTGGAAGAGGAAGAGGTCAAGCCAGAGGAAACAAGAGAGGAAGAGGCAGAAGCGAGAACAGAGGTGGAAGGAACAGCCCAGCAAATGCTCAAGGAAGAGGTAGCAATCCAAATCAGAACCAAGGCCAAGGCAGCAGCCAACAAAGAGGACAACATCATGCTCAAGGGCAAAGGTATGAAAATCCAATGTCCAATGCTATTATTGTAAAAAATATGGGCATTATGCCAGTGAATGTAGGAAGAAGTAGCATGATATGAGTAATAGACAAAATGCAAATGTCACTAGAGAAAACAGCAGTCAAGATAATGTGTTGTTGGCTTGTAACATGGCTGAAACAAACAGTGAGGACATATGGTTTTTAGACTCAGGTTGCAGCAACCATATGACAGGAAAGATAGCTCTCTTTTCTTCCCTTGATAAAAATATGAAATCAGAAGTCACACTAGGAACTGATAGCAAAATTTCTGTTATGAGAAAAGGAGAGGTAAAAATATTTACAAAGCAAGGAGAAAAGAAAACCATAGCAGATGTCTACTATGTCCCCGGAATGAGATGTAACCTCTTGAGTATTGGACAACTTGTTCAAAAAGGTTACAATGTTTTCTTTGAAAATGATGTATGCACCATCATGGATATAGCACCCAGCAAAAGATGCATTGCTGAAGTGAAGATGACGAGGAACAGGATGTTCCCTCTTAGAATAATGGCAGATTTGAAAAACAAAGGAGAAATTGCAGCAGTCACCCAAGAGGCTTTCCAAAGCGTGCCAAAGGATGAAAATTGGTTGTGGCACTTGAGATTTGGACATCTAAATTTTGGAGGTCTAAACTTGTTAAGCAGAAAAGGAATGGTAAGAGGATTACCATTGATAGAGAAACCGGACAGCCTTTGTGAAGGTTGCATTTTGGGAAAACAACATAGAGAAAGTTTTCCATCAGGTAAAAGCATAAGGGCAAAGGCACCCTTAGAGATTGTCCACTCAGACTTATGTGGACCAATGCAAAATCCATCATTAGCAGGCAGCCAATATTTCCTAACATTCATTAATGATTTTACAAGAAAAACTTGGGTATATTTCCTTAAAAACAAAAGTGAAGTGTTTGAGAAATTCCAAAATTTCAAGGCATTTGTGGAAAACCAAAGCGGGCTGCACATTAAAGTTTTGAGAACTGATAGAGGAGGTGAGTATATCTCCAAGGAATTCCTAAGATTTTGTAGAGAAAATGGAATTCATAAACAGTTTACAGCTAGGTACACCCCACAGCAAAATGGAGTTGCTGAAAGGAAGAACAGGACCATCATGGATATGGCGAGGAGCATGCTGAAGGCAAAGCATTTGCCAAATGATTATTGGGCTGAAGCTGTAAATTGTGCAGTGTATATTTTGAACAGGTGTCCTACAAAAGCAGTGTTGAACAAAGTGCCGGAAGAAGCATGGAGTGGGAGAAAGCAAGGAGTCACCCACATGAGAGTTTTTGGATGTGTGGCCTATGCACACATTCCAGATCAGCTAAGGAGGAAGTTGGACAGCAAAGGGGAGAAATGTATTTTCATTGGATACAGTGAGGAATCCAAAGCTTACAGGTTGTATATCCCATCTACCAAGAAGTTTTTTGTCAGCAGAGATGTTCAATTCATTGAGGAGGAAGCTTGGGATGGAAGCATAGAGAAAACAGTCAATGTTAAAAACTGTTTGTCTCATGATGAAGATGATGAGGAGGTGGCTGAAATGCATCCCCAAACAGCAGCGCCAACACAAGGACAGCAAGGGACACCATTGAGGATAAATGAAAGTGCTTCTCAAAGCACACCACAAGGAGGAAATTCAAGTGCATCTTCAAGCACTTGCACACCAAATGAAAGAGGTAAGAAGTTTAGAAATCTAAGTGACATTTATGATGAAGGAATGAATTCCTTATTTGCCTTGTATTGTCATGTTGATGATCCTATTCATTTCGAAGATGCAATCAAAGATAAGAAATGGATAGAAGCTATGGATGAGGAGATGAATGCCATAGAGAGAAACAAAACATGGGATTTGGTTGAGCTACCAAAAGGTAAAGAGGTCATTGGAGTTAAATGGGTCTACAAGACCAAGAGCAATGCTGAAGGCAAGATAGAAAGACACAAGGCAAGGCTGGTTGTCAAAGGGTACAAGCAGCAATATGGGAGAGATTATGAGGAGACTTTCACACCGGTTGCAAGAATGGAAACCGTGAGAGCAGTGCTGTCCATAGCAGCTCAAAACAAGTGGAAAGTCTACCTAATGGACGTGAAGTTAGCATTCCTAAATGCAGTGTTAATGGAAGAGGTTTACATTGAACAACCTCTAGTCTATGAGAAGAAAGGTGAAGAGCACAAAGTGTGCAAATTGAAGAAGGCTCTTTATGGGCTGAAGCAAGCACCAAGAGCATGGTACAGCAGGATAGATTCCTATCTATTGGATAATGAATTTGACATGTGTGAAGGAGAACCCACTGTCTACATCAAAGAAAAAGATGGTAAAATTTTAATTGTTGTCTTATATGTTGATGATGTTATTTTCACAGGTAATGATGATCAGCTCATTGAGAATTTTAAATCAGTCATGAAAGAGGAATTTGAAATGACTGACATGGGTTTCTTGAGATACTTCTTAGGCATAGAAGTAGATCAAAATGAAAAAGGAATTTTTATCTCAGAAGCTAGATATGTAAATCAAGTGTTGGGCAGATTTAACATGCAAGAATGCAAAGCAGCGATCACTCCCACAGTAATGGGATTAAAACTCAGCAGAGAGGACAGCAGCAAGGATTTTGATCCTAGTTTGTACAAGAGTATTGTTGGCAGCCTTATGTATTTAACAGTTACTAGGTCTGACATTATGTTTGCTGTTAGTTTAATTTCCAGATTCATGGAGAGGCCAAAGGAGGCACATTGGCAGGCAGCAAAAAGAATTTTAAGGTATGTCAAAGGTACCAAAATGTTTGGCATATTATATAGTGTCTCAGAAAGTTCAGATTTAATTGGAGACACTGATAGTGATTGGGCTGGAAGTGTAGATGATCGGAAAAGCACTTCCGGTTATGTTTTTCATATGGGTTTAGGAGCCATCTCATGGGCTTCTAAGCAGTCCATTGTAGCATTGTCTACAACAGAGGCTGAATATGTGGCAGCTACAGCAGCAGCATGTCAAGCAGTTTGGATGAGAAAAATGTTGAGGAGCTTAGGCCAAGAGCAGGCAAAAGTGACAGTGATTTTTTGTGACAATAGCTCAGCTATTGCATTGTCAAAGAATTCAGTGTTTCATAAGAGAACGAAACACATTGACACAAGGTTTCACTACATCAGAGAATTGGTGAACAATGGAGAAATTGTCTTAGAACATTGTAGGACTCAGGAACAGGTTGCAGACATCTTGACAAAGCCACTGGATCAGAAAAGCTTTGAATTTTTGAGGAAGTGTCTAGGTATGACTGAATGCCCAGCAGTTGAAATTAAAGGGGAGTGTTGAATATGTAATTTCAACAGTATACGTACAGCTCCCCGATACCGCTCAGCAAATCTACCTGAAAATTTTCGGACCACTTTCCGGCGAAGGCATTTTCCGTATAATCGAGCCCGATACAATCTCCTGTTGACGCATGGCTCTCTACATACGTCATCATTTCTGACTTTTCGGGACGTAAAGTTCAACATAAAAGTGTCTCCCGAAATCCTCCACCGCCGTCCGATTGTCTTCATCAATCTCTGCCGTCGATTGTTCCAAGATGCATACGAGCCTGCAGTAAATGTTGCGTGGAGTAAAATAAAAGCTTGGTTGACTGCAGACTTTTTTCCATGAAGACATTTAATGAATTTCTCCTTATTCGTAGAAAGTAGGTGAATATTGAATTTTTATATACGGCACGCAAAGTTTTTTTACTTGTGTTCGTTGTATGTTTTAATAGGTATGTTTTTGTTTTTTAAGTTTTTGAAATAACGAGCCAAAAAAAATAGGTGTGCTCTATGTTGTTGCGTTGACCATTAAAAAAACGGGAGTAGCGAATTTTTTTTTTTGTTGTTGCACGCAGCTCATGAAAAACAGGGGAGCGCACGTGAAGTAGGGGAAGATATTGCACAGCAGTGCATAGATCAGTTGTTTTTTTTAATGTATTGGATTTGCATTGAAATGCAAAAGAAAAGAGCGCACAGGTATTTTTTTTGAAATTGTGAATGTAATGTAAAAGTTTACTGCATATGTAAATTTATTTTTTACAGCAGTATGAGTAAAATAGTTTTACAACAGTAAAGTAAAAAGAGGTTTTACAGCAGTAAACCCAGCACAGTAAATTCTCAGGTGGAGATAGAGCTTTGTTGAATGTATTTTTGGTGAATCCCTCTCAGCAAAGAGGATGAAGTTTGTATCAGGCATTTTTCATTTTAATGAATAGAAATTCCTTTTCTGGTGGTGGTGTAATACTCTGTTCTCAGTAATTTTTTTTTTTAAAAGCTTCCCTGTGCACAAAAGATCCTGGAGTGAAGGAAATAGAGCATTGCCTCTGTGTTTAAGTTTTTTTTTGTTTTTGGGATTTTACCAGAAAAATCCCCAACATCAACAACCTTGAGTTTAAATCGATTGGATTCCGGAATATGTTGGAATAAGGATGCCCAATTTGTAATACATTATATTAGAGCTTTCAGCTTTATAGTGTATCTATATCACAGGTTTGTAATATACATTAATGTTCATTTATTTACATCAATATTTATTTATTAAACATATTATATTAAGCAATCATATTTATTTATTAAACATATTTTATTAATTATGCCATAAAGCGTTTCCATTTGAAACGAATTCTCCCAGCCGCTGCCATGTCCTATTTATTTATTAAACATATTTTATTAATTATGCCATAAACCATTTCCCTTTGAAACGAATTCTCCCAGCCGCTGCCATGTCCTATTATTCATCGTGGATTTGTGTGTTAGACGATTATTTTGATCGTTGATCCAAAACTAAAATAAGTTAATGAATAATAGAAAAAACGGTTAATGAACAACGCAGTGAGTTCCGTCCATGGAAAAGCTTGATATGAAAGAGTATTGCTCCCAAGTTCAGGACTGTAAATGTTTTGGGGTCTATCATGGTATCGCCTTCCCAACCTTCTCCCAGAACCACACTCTATCTCTCCAAGCTAGATACCATCTTATCGTCAGGTTCAGATTCGATACATTGCTTGTCTATAACAATGATCGTAATAATATTTATGGTTTCACTGCTAGGCGAGTTGGAGAGTTGAAACCTTTATTTGAGCAACTGCTCTTTGAGTTTCCACTCACTGCACAAGTCGAGGAGATACTCCCTCTCATTTTTCAGGCGAAATTTTTCCTCTTACTTTGCCATTATTCCTCAATTTTAATGGATTCGCTCAACTCCAACCTGAGCTGATCTTGATTGTTGAGTTTGTGTGTTTTCTGTTTTGACAAAAGTAGGTAACTCCCTTGGATTGCGGGGGTTTTGTTGTGGGTGTGAGTTTCAACCATAGTTTGTGTTACAGATGAGGGGCAACCCAGTTTCTCATGGGACTTGCAGAGATGGTGAGAGGAGAGACGAAGCAGACGACTTGCAGAGATGGCGAGAGGAGAGACGAAGTTGTCTGTTGAAGCAGTATGGCAGAGGGAATTTATGAAACCCAGCGGGAGTCCCATCTGGTCTGTTTTCAGCATGATGAACTCCTTGAAAGTGGGTTCATGGTCAACCCTAATTTCTCAATGCAGCAACAAATTGTCAATGTAAAAACTGAAGACCTAATACTAGCTTCGTTTTTCTTCAGCTCAGATGTTTTACATAGTATAAAGCAACCCATAACAGAGTAGTTGAAGGAGCATTGTACCACGTTCGAAGTGTTAGCAGTGTTGGCCTGACGGGTAAGAAAAACGACTCTGGGGATTCCTCTTGATCAAGCTGTTAGGCTTCTCTTCGGGGTGGACGTGAGGAGGGCGTTCAACCCCCCCTCTTGCAGAGGGATAGTACCTAGCATGTGCATGCAGTGATACAGCTCGAGAGGTTGTGACTGGATCCCTTTTGTATGCTGTAAAGATGATAACGAAGGCAAAGTTATATTTAAATGAAAAGTACTTGAGATCGAGCATAGCGTTCCTTGAAATGAAACGCTCATGCCCAGAGATGACAGATGTGCATGTGTGTGTTGAAGACGCGTACCTTATTGACTGGAGGTGACTGGGATTTAATGAAGTCTACTTTGGGTGGGGTGAACCTGTGACTGCATGCCCTATCAGTTTTCTCAGGACTTTAGGATTCCCAATTGCATTCCCACATCCCCCGAAAAAGAAGAGTGGAGTGAAGATACCTTCTACATCTCTGGGTGGCATGAATGCATATTTTTGGCAAGATAGTGTTTAAATTTTCAAACAAAAGAGAGGAAAGAGATTGAAGGGCTTTCCATCCTCTAAAACTCTGTGACTGGTTTTAGTTTGTGGGAGCTCCCAACCCATCATGTCAAGATTTCCCTCTGTTCAATGTTCAGACAGTAAATGTGCTTCTACATTATTTAAATGATAGAGAAATGGTTATGATATATTGGTTGATTGAGGCAACTCTTGCCCTCCAAATGATGGAAATCCAAATACCACAGTGCAGGGTGAGGGAAGAAGAAAAGTACAAGCATTTTATAGTAGAACTGGAGGATTTGAAAGGAGCAGAATCTAGAGCAGAAATACGCGTCATTGAAGGAAACCATGTTGTTGAAATTGGGAATTGGGAGGTGACAAGACTTTCCAGAAATTCTAATCTCATGAACGGTATTGATTTTATTTGCGTTAAAGAGCATGATAGTGGAGCCTCTCCTCCAAGATATTTTACAAGGGACAGTTTGCTATTGGTATTGATATTATCATTTTACTATATTTGTTAAAATGTGTTAACATATTTTATTTATGGTTAATTTCAACATTCTAGTTTAATTGTGTTTTTAATGATATTTATGAACTCTTCACGGTCTTCAACAGATAACTATTTTCCCAAGTCTATTTTAAGCCATTGGAAACAAGCATACTGACTATAAAAAAACCATTGATTCTTGCACTGCTAGAAACTGAGAGGCCTATGCCAAAAAGAGAGTACAGAAAAATACTCTCGACTTACATAAACATTTATTTAGGTAGAAAGAGAAGGCAACAAATTAGAAGAGATAAAATCATCATTGGCTAAAGGAAAAGAAGAAAAGAAGATGTTTAGAAATCTTAGGCCACGGTGGATTGGAGTGGATGCTAATCCAGCCCATGCAGTTGTTTTGTATCATCATTGGCTAGAGGAAAAGAAGAAAAGAAGATGCTTAGAAATCTTACGCCAAGGTGGATTGGAGTCGATGCAGTAATCCAGCCCATGGAGTTGTTCTGTCTGACGATGGTTGATATCTTCAAGCTTTCGTGCAACCATGGTCTAATTTTATTGCTTCTATTGCTTGAGCTTTGGTGTAGTCATGGTCTAATTTTATTGCTTCTGTTGCCTGTTGTCTAATGGACAGAGCAAAGTTGAAATCAGGGTGTACAATAAGTGACTGGGGCAGAGCATGTGAGTTGAATTGGATGCTAGTCTCCTGTGCACTATTGAAGGGTTTATTCAAGGGGTTCACAGCTTTGCTCCCCAATCATAAAATCTTTAAAATTTCCTAGATGGTGTGAATGAAGCCATGTGCAAATTTTGGATGCTTTTAATGGCACATCGACCTACCTCATAGTGTAGTGGCTTATCAAAAGGACCACTATAAGTTAAATAAACAATTTTAGAAAAAACCATCATCAACAATTGTTTTTTTCTTGGTTGAGTATCTTGTGTGGAAAGAAAATAGCAAGATTTTGAAATTGGGTATTTGAGATTATTGAAGTGATTAATCGCAGAGAATAAAAGTTTGAGTATCATGCAAGCATCTTCTGCACTGGGATGTGAAGGTTCGAAGCTTTTAAAAAGATGTGAATGTTCAAAGCTTTTAAAAATAAAGATTACAATTTTCAATCAATTGAAACTCTCATCAATTGAAACTCCCAGTTTTTGTATATCTTGTATACTTTGATTAAGATGTGAAGGTTCAAAGCTTTTAAAAATAAATATTACAGTTTTCAATCAATTGAAGCTCTCATCAATTGAAACTCCCAGTTTTTGTATATCTTTTATACTTTGATTTCTGTGTGAAAAGAAAATAGGTGACTGTTGAAATTGGATATTTCAGATATGTGTGTGTTTGGTTTGTTTAATTAAAAGTATTATAAAATATCAATAATAGTGTTCATACTAAAGAGAAGTGGTAAAAATTTAGATTTCCATAGGAAATATGAAATAACATAATCTTATATTAACTTATAGACAAATAAAGTAGTTTAAAAAAAATAAATTTTGAAAACGTTGAATCCATTTTATATACAAGTGAAAATGCAACTTAAACTATGAAAAGTTGAATTCATTTTATATACAAGTGAAAATTCAACTTAAACAATGAAAAATTACAAGTGGTTTTTATATATTTTCCCAGAAAGGAAAAAAAAAAATTACATATTGTAGTAGCCAAAAATTGTTCCTTGCTCTAAGGGCGCAGACCACCATCCCCAAGTGCATATATATATATATATATATATATATAGTAAGTTACAACCGGTTATAGTGAGGCTCACTCCCTATCAAAAAATATGTAACATCATATAATCACTGTTCAAAAATATATACATGCATTTAAGCAAAAATAAAGTTGTATGTTTGTTAATAATTTCCTTCAACTATTTCTTTCCCTCCATCAATGAAAGATTTGTAATAATAATCATAATGCATATAAATATTTATCATTCTTTATATATATTTAAATTTATTTTAAATAAGAAAAACAATTTAACTCTATAAATATCTCATCACTTGATACTAAATATTGCACTTATATGTAAATTAAATAATCATAAGCCCATATCTATATAATATTGATAATATTATGTCTATTATGTCTATTAATACTAGATGATATGATCTATGATAATATAGATCCTTGAATATCAAATATCTTAACTCCACTAATACAATGCCGTCTATGATACAATATTATAATAATCTCGTTATAATCTATATTAACGTGTTGGAAACCTTAAAGATTATGATATATTATTATATCAAATATCTTAATCCCATTATTAAATGGGGTTGATGCGGTACTTTAGATTCATCCAATAAAGGTATTATAGATTCATTACAATTGAGATCGTCAGCTGCAACACAATTGGAGTACCATGATACAATCTCTATTTTATCGTATTACAACCATTTACAATATGTAACTTATGGGATAACTATACGCATAACAACCGAATAATTCATTATAATTAAATATCCTTGGATGCATATAATGGTAGTAGAGCTTTATATATGATGTAGTGATATTAAAAATAAATTAGAAGTATTGTTGAGTGGAGATTGTAATAACAAATTGCAGTAAAATGAAGTATTAACACTTTTGGGTATCAGGAAATGAGAATTGGATTACATATCAATCCAATAGGTCATATAATCTTTATATTATTTCAGTTTGAAAATTTTGTAGGTGGAAAATTAAAAAGAATTGTGTGATAATTAATAGGTCATATAATCTTTATATTATTTCAGTTTGAAAATTTTGTAGGTGGAAAATTAAAAAGAATTGTGTGATAATTAGACACTTATAACTATGACATGTTACAAAATCAGGAGCATAAACAAAATGATAATGGAAAATTTTTATTTTTAGATTTATTATAATTATTTTAAATCTATTTTAACTTTACATATATTAACTAGCCAAAAATATCAAATCTCTTTTCATTCCAAGAGAGTTTTAGATCTCAAGAGATTTAATCTTTTTAGTCGTAGATCGAGAGATAATATGGATATAGGATGGTGATAAACAATTCAATGCCCGCCACAAGTATAATATTTAAATATGTAAAGTTAAGTAATATTGATATCTATCTAAAAATATATTAATAATTGAAAAACATTTTCAATGTGAGATTTCAATGTTAACTAGGATTTATAGAGAAAACTATGTATATTATATAAAGCAATTGAAAAAAAATGCACATGGTTAAAACATTTCAAGTGACTAGTTTTAGGTCAATTGAAAACTAGCAAAGTCTTCTTGGAATTGTAACTTTAAATTGTGTAATCTACACAATCCAAGTGCTCACTGGTGTTTTTCAAGGAGTTGGATCTATTTATAAATTAAAAAATGCAATTTAAATAATGAAAAATTATACCACGAGAGAGAGAACACCTAAAGAGAGGTGCGAACCTTTTTTCAAATTTTATATTCTAGAAGAAATTTGCACCTCAGAAAATTTGATGTTTTTTCTTGCTTACTAAATCTGTAATTAAGATGAATCTATACTAATATATATAAATATTATATATGTTAAAAAATTCAAACCAAACATACAAGCAAAAGCAAAGGAAGTGAATATCCAAATTAAACATAAAGTAAAGAAATAAAGAAGATGATTAAGATGATTTAGGAGAACATGAAATTCCTCTTCTCCTTTAAAATATTTAAATGGGGGGTTATGACATCCCCACATGGGTTCCTTAGTTATCAAACATGGCGAATATGCTTGCTTTATCTTATTAACTAATTTATAAGACTGTATTTGAACTCTAACTATATTATAATATACAATTTTTATGAAAATATAAATAAAAACAAATATAACTTTGCATGGAATCATAGAGGTGTTGATGCCTCGAAAATCGCTACATCAACATCGGGGAAAATCAGCCGGTCTAGACCTTAAAGGCAACTCCTTTTCCATTTGGTGTGGTGGATCCAACTAGATATAATGGGACCAGCTTCCCAATGATTTGTAAATAGGATGGATAAGTGATTTATTTTCTATTATCTAATGGTAATGATGGATGATTTATTCTAAAATGCAAAAATATAAACAACTAATCTGTCCCAGGGAATCTCTATTTTAGTGCAACTTTTGATAATTCTTATTAACAATTAGGCATATAGATGACTCCACTTATAAACAAAAACATTCATTCATATGATAATTACTTTGTTCAAGTAGTTGAAAAAATTAATAATTAAAACATTATTACACTATTCTTTATATACCATAGACATAAATATGGATGAAATTAAACATTCAATAGTGATAAGCTAAAGGACTATTGTTAAAACACATACATATACCAAATGATAGTAAAAAATGAATAAACGCTGATTCATATAAAATAATGAAGCAAAGACATAGATAATAGTACCATATGTAATTTGAATCCCCTCCAATATCAATCGCATTCAGATCCCATCTTTCAACTTAGAAATACTCTCATAAAAAGCAATAGTGCATATCTCATCAAAGTACTCTTCATTAAAATTTAGAATTCGGGTCTAGTCTTCATAAAAAAATATATATAGGAAGCACAGTAGTGTAACTCCTGATCCAAGTCTTAATACAAAAATTGAGGACCCTTTCCAAAAACATGAAAGGGTCTGTAAATACTTTCTAAACTAACTAACTATGAAATAAAAATGCTGTGAGCTGGTGTAACCAAATGATGAAAATATGAAAATCTCCCCGAAATAGACATGCCTGCAGTCAGTAAGAATGATTCACTGTTTCAGCTGACTACCCTTTGGCTTGCGCTGGCATATGGTGAGCATTGGTTGTAGTTCTGAAGGATGACTCATATGTGAATGTAGTTGGGCAGAATATGTGGCATCAGTAATTTCAGGAATCATGTAACCAATTGCATCGGTTAAACATTTCATCGCTGCCTTTTGACTATGTGGTTTAACAAGGAAGAACCAAAAGGTGTCCCATGTTAAATTTTGAATGCCCGCGATTAATCTCTCCCTCTTTTCCAGTTCCTGTTTGCATGTCTGCTCCAATGTTTTGGCTGATGGCAGTTTCCCTTGGAGTACATTCTGAAATTAAATTGGACAAATAAATATTATCATTAATTAATCCAATCAGATTACCAATCACCGATCTACATCTCGAAGTTGCCCTCTCCGCTTTCATCGGTTGAGATTGCCACTCTAGGAACAAAATTTCCTTATGTGATTCTAGAAGTTGAGGCAAATTTACAGCTTTTCCTTCCTTAGTTTCTTGCCAAGAGAGAAACTATGTTAGTGTTTCATCGGCCTGCTCCAATTTCTGCCTTGCATCGACTGACTTATCAGTCATTGATGAGGAAATTTCACATAGGGGTTGAGCAAGAGAGATATTATGACATAGCAAGTTCAATTGATTAGATAATACCTTATTAATCTAGAGAGCTTCTGATTTGAGTTCTCCTACTTGAGAAAATCCTTTTTACCTTTTTATTTGTAGTGAAGTTGAGTGATTTGTTCATCTTTTGTTTTGCTCAACTGTTCATTCATTCTCTTTAGCTTGGCCAATGCTTGGGATAGTTCCTTTTGTTTTGAACTACATTTTGAGCTATTCTCTACTTCTCCTTAAGCAATTGCTCGTTTAACTGGTTGTTTAACTACTGTTGTGCTGCCAACTGCTGTTCTAACTGCTCTATCCTCTACTGCTTTTCAGATACTTGTGCCTCTAGCGAAACAATTGTCTGATATTTTTTTAATCAAATTGCTGACTTCCGATGCCCTGTCCATAGTAGCTTTCGAGTATGCCCCAGCATACTGAGAGATTTTAGTAAGGTCTTCGGAAGGATTGACTTCCTCTCTCCATACCACATTAGTTATTTCCATCTATGCAGGCAAAAGAGAAGATTGATCAAGCTTTCTCTTTTTCCTTTGTCTCTTTACTACAGCCCTATGCTTAGGGCTATAGAAGATATCTAAAAGTGGTATTTCTTCTACATGTAGAATGATTTCATCGGATGGGTTTTCTAGAATCATCTCTATATCTTTTTGAGTCATGGCTGGGCTACTGGTTCCTTCAGTCGGAACCGTATTAGTTGCTGTCATTTGAGTAGTTGTTACTTCAGGCATGCTAAATCCCTGTAAGCTTTCAGTATTGCTTATGATTGAGTCGAACCGTTGCCATCTTTGAGTAGTTTGGGATCAATGTGAGTGTTTGTATCCATGAGTTCACTACCTTTTCTCTATTCGTATCACTGTTCTGGCACTTTTTCTTTCTCGGAGACCTTTTCCTTATCATGGGTCTTACCAGTAACTATTTGTTCATCTTGACTGGATGGCTGAACTATAGGGACTGTTCCTAATAGGTCTAAAGGAAGAGTTTGCAACCTCTGTTCTCTAAGCCTATTAAATGTTTCTAGCCCTTCATCTTGATACCTGATTCTAGCCAATACTTTTACTTTGAATAATGATTCAGTTGAGGCAAATAGATCATCGAAGTCATCTGCTTCATGATCAAATTTAGCAAGTTTGGCTTGTTCAAGAACATTATAGGCAACTTTTCTTGGGTCATATTGCATGTTAGGAATTGTGGCAAGCTTCAGCATTTGTATCTTTTCTGTCTCCTTCTCTGCGTGTTTGTAATAATGAAGAGTGAAAACGCCGCACCGTAAAGGGAATATAGGCCATACCTGTTTTTTATAATTTCTAAGGGTTTTTCATGTCCCATCTACTGTTATTTGATAAGCCAATTCCCGAGCTAACAGTTTATCGGGCACATACAGGGGAAGGACATGGGGTTTAGTGAGGCTTCCAAAAAGCCTTATATAAGTAAATTTTTCCTCCCCGAACCAACTACCTACTGCTGTCAAGTCTGTCTCTTCTTCCTGCGATATCCTGGGAGCAGGCTTATTAAAAATAAAGTAATAAACAGGTAAAATAAAACTGTTGCAAATTTTATACAGATGATTTTTGTAATGAGCCTTCCATAACTGCTCATGATAAATATGGATTGGTTTAGGGTCTTGGGGACTCCATCTCCATCCGAGTAACGGAAATTCAGAATTGAAACAAACAGTATCCATAATGTATGCACTATAATAGAATGGGGGAATGTTCCTGGTAGTTTGATATGCATTTGTTCTGTACTCTAGAATTGTTGTGGATAGTTTATCAGACAAAATATTTGCCCAATCCATCACACAACCATTGATTGCGGCTTCCATTAGAGGGACCATTTCTATAGTGAATTTAGCAGAATCATGTATTCCCCACATCCTACACATCATAGCTCCAGCATAACAGTAAGGGGAAGCCAATGAGTTGACAAAGTACTTACCCAATGACTCGTGTTTGTGCTTTTGAGGGAAATGCCTCCACTACTTTATCGGGGCTGACTCTGAGTCATTTTCCTTTGCAAACACTTCTACGAATGCTTTGTTGTATCGCTTCTCAGGTTCAGGTAAGTGATACATTTTCCTAAGATCCTCAGGATGAAACAAGCTGAATATCCTCCCATCAGCTGTGTAAAAGGTTCTGTCCGAAACTGGAATTTTCTCTACCACCCATCTTACTACGTCAGTATATGGCAGGGTTTTAGCTCGCGCTGCTATCCTGTGAAGATAGGAATATGCCAATTCTTTAAGAGTTCCTTCAGAATTGTTAGTTGAATTAGCTGTGGCCTCTTCTGATAATTCTTTGAGCTCCTCTGCTTCAATCAGATTATAAATACTCTCCTAGCTAGTGTTTCCCAGACCAAGAGACGTCATATCTGAGATTAATCCTTTTTTGCTTGCTCCTGGATCTTTGATGGCAAGAGCTGCTGTTGCAGGCTTCTTTGATTTCTTCCCCATTTATCCGAATTTCTGGTTTTAGAGGAATTCTACACAAGCAGTTGCAAACCATGATACAGAGAAGTGCTGCTGCAAGCCAACGTGATAATGAAAAGAGTTACATCGATTGGCATATGATAAATGATATATATTTAATGATTACCACAGATAAAATCTTATTAAAAGATCTACCCTTAACTACATTATTGAATAGCCATTTAACCTGTCAATCGTGGTAAATAACATCTTAAATGCCCATCACGTCGCTCATATGCCAAATTATTATTTCAAGCATGCCTTAGATTTCATTGATTGACGATCGGCGATAAATCGCAAATCAGTGATCGGGAATGTCAAAGGGAAAGGCTTTAACACTTGCTTTAAATATCTCTGATTACTGAAAGGTGATATAATGCATGCAAACCTTTTAAATGTATTTTTGAAATGCGCGCCTAATTAATATATCGCAGTCGGGACTTGGCTCAGGCTTTATTGCTTTGTCATGTGATTCTGTCGATTATCGATTGTGATTTGCTTTATCGCATCAGGGGTTTCGAGCAGGCCTTTTCATGTGTTCATTTATTATTTATACCACCAATTCAACGATTGCGATTTGCTTTATCACATCAGAGGAATTGAGGGGCTCTATTTTATTACGCTTGGCATTCACTTATTCCGATTTTCCGATTGCGATTACCTTTTTGGATCAGAGAATTTGGATGGGGTTTTCACTTTTGTGTGTGTTTCCTTTGTTATTGCGATATGCGATCTCCGATCGCTTTATCGCAATGACGAATAATTTTATAATATTTACTAAAGGAACACTTTATTTTTTCTTATGATGGGTTAATACCAATTTTTATTTGTGGACACACAAAACTTAACTAAGTTGATTATTAAAAGAGACCCATTTCTTATCAAAATTTTATGTAAAGATTTTTAGAAACGGGGGGTTGTTGTATAGCACAATAATTATCGATTCACTTGGAGAAACAATTATCTATGAGAAAGTAATATAATACTTTAACTTTCTTAATCTGAAAACCTTAATTGATAGAGAAAATCTAATATAACTAGATAATCATAAATTCTGAATATAATGATAACTATTTTTGCTATTTCTTTCTCATCTTAAAATTAAATACATTCTAAGTTTTAAGTAAACCTTAATTGGTTGAAAATGATAAAACAAAAGACTTTTCCAACTTAGCTTTTATAATGACTCCTTTGTCATAGGTAGAGCCGCTGCTGCCAGCAAACGTCTATAGTCTCGGCAGGGTTACCTTTTAACCATTTGATCATTCATTGTTCCATCCATTTCAGAGTATAATTAAAAAGAATGAATCCAAAAGATATGTTTCCACATTTTTTGTATTGCATTTTCTTTTTTCCTTATTTCTTTATTTTGTAAGATAAAAAGCCATTGTCCTAGTTTGGTGGCTAGTTGTTGACAATGCCATTCACTGGTTGTAATTTAACTGAACAAGCTGGCTCGTGATGAGACCCCTTGTCTTATAATTATAAGCCATTACCTTGTTTTGGTATGTAGTGTTAGTAATGTCAATTGAAATATTCCCCTATGATCATGGTACGTAGGCTTGTAATAAGACCTATTATCTTTTATATCAAATATATTTTAGAATTACACTCTGAGAAACTATAAACTGTGATGAACAATTTTCATCTTAAAAGAACATAGATGACAGGGTTGAGAGTTGAAGATGCCAAGATTGAATCAGTCTTTGTTTTGTATTGATAACTGTTTTTGGGCTTCTAAAACTTTAGAATGATTTATAGTATTTCTAAGTTTTGAGAATATTTCACAAAAATAAAATGGGGTTTTCAGAATCCAATTATACCTAATTTCCTAGAATTTTCATTTTCTTTCAAGGCTTCCATTTCTTAAAAGTAAATATTAAAACTATTTTCTTTTAAGTAACTTATTCAATATAGTAAAGACCAATGGAAGTCTATTCACAACTTTATTTCCTAGGATTTTAGACAAACTAAATTATTCACACAAATCCTGCTGAAAATTCAATATTTACAAAGGGAGAAGGGTTTACCTCCTCAATTGAAGAACTTTTTCAGAATAAGCCCATTGACAGGAAGAGAATCTCTCTTTCCTGATAGATATTGCAATATGAATGTAGAAGGGCCTATCTTCTTGCTGATTTGGAATGGTCCAAGCCACATTTTCGGAAACTTAGTGTGTTTTCCTTTATCCTCATAGGCTTTGTCCCACTTCAAAACTAGATCACCAACTTGTAAATGTTTTGAGACGGTTGAAGTTGTATCAAAAGAAGACTTAATAATCTGTTGATGTTTTACATGTGTAATTCGATCTTTCTCCCTTTCTTCTTCTAGTTTCAGGATCTAATCATGTCTCAATTGAATAGAAGATGAGGGATTCTCTTCAATAAACTGCACTAAGGCCAGTGATGGAACTACTAAGTTTGCTGGTATGACATCTTCCTTTCCATACACTATATTAAATGGAGAAGCGCCTATTGAGGCCTTCTGTTTTATTCAGTCGGCCCATAGTGAAAATATCAAAGACTTATGCCAGTTTTTATGATTCTGCTCAATAGTTCTCTTAATGATTTTGATAAGATTTATATTGGTAGATTCTGCTAAACCATTACTCTGAGGGTAGTAGTTTGCAAAATATTTCAATTTGAATCCTTTTTTAATAGCAAATTCAAGTATAGAATTACCCGAGAAGTAAGATGCATTATAAAAAATAAGAGCGCTTGGAACACCAAACCTGGTAATGATGAACTGATCTATGAATTCAATAATTGCCTTAGAGTTTTCTATCTTCATAGGAATTGCTTCCACCCACTTAGTAAATTAATCGGTAGCTGTAAGGATATACCTATGTTGTTTGGACGAATGTGGAATGATTTCTCCAATGATATCCAATCCCCATTGTTCAAAGGGTTGTTCAATGTTGATTGGTTGCAAAGGGAAAGCTGGCTCCTTTTTCTTCCACTGGTAGTTTGACATATGTGGAATTTCCTTACATATTCATGAGTATCTCTATGCAAGGTGGGCCAGTAATACCCAGCATGAATGATTTTGTGGGATGTTGTATCAGCTCCAAAATGTCCTCCTACTGGACCATCACGTAACTCTTGCAAAACCTTTGCGCTTCAGGTTTTTCTAAGCATCTTAACAAAATTGAATCATAATTCCATCTAAACAACACATCATCAACAATCATGAAGTTTTTTGCTTTCAGTCTGATGAAATGCTTGTTTTTATAGGAAATATTAGAAGGAGCATTTCCGTTTTTCAAATAGAATACCGAATCTACATATTGGGATTCAAGATTAGTGGTACTTGTCTGATTGATTTCTTCAGTATCTTTTATACCTTTATGTTCCTGAATATTAGAAGATCCTACTAACAATCTGCAAAAACCTTGGCCTTTGACAATCTTTACTGGTTTAATTTCCAAGTCATATTCTTGTAATGTTGTGACCCAATTTTCCCTTTTTTCTCCCAATTCCCTTTGAACTAGTAACTGTCTTACTGCTGAAAAAGGGACTATAACTTTTGTGTGAGCCTTTAAGAGAAAGGGTTTGTAGTGTTTAATGGCTTTGCATACAGCAAAGACTTGTTTTTCAACTTCAGAGTAATTAATTTCAACACCTTGAACATTTGAACTATAAAATGAAATTGGTGCTTCCAAGTTTTGATCATTGATTTGCGTCAATACTGCTGCGTAAGATGAATCAGATGCAAGAGTATATAAAATGAAATGATTTGAAAAATTAGGAGTGCTTAAAGCAGAGGCATTTATGATTGATTGTTTGATGGAATCAAATGCCTCTCTTTCTATAGGCCTCCATTTAAACACTGAATTGTTCTTAGTCATGGTTTGTAATGGTAAAACAATCTGTGAAAAATATGGAACAAATCTTTTTACAAAGTTAATTTGATCTAAAAATGATTGCATTGATTTTTTATTATGTGGGAATGGAAGATCAGAAATCTCTTTGATTCTATCTGGATCAATATAAATACCATTCTTTGAAACAATGAAGCCCAATATTTTACCTTGGTCAAGAGTGAAAAAGGATTTCTTAGGGTTGAGTGAAATGCCATACCTTTTGCAGCGTTCAAATATTTGTTTTAAATCATGCAAATGACTTGATCTTTTCTTAGAGAAAAAAGTAATGTCATCTAAATAGACAACTACTGATTTATTGATTAGACCTTTGAATGCTATGTCTATTGCTCTTTGGAATGTGGTTCCAACATTGATTAACCTGAAAGGCATTTTTTGATAGGCATAAGTTCCCCACTTGGTTCTGAAAGTAGTTTTAAGTCTGTCATTGGGGTGCACCAAAATTTGGTTATACCCTGAAAAACCATCTAAGAAGGACATTAATTCAGAACCAGCTACTGAATGGAGAGCTTTCTCCATTGTTAGTAGAGGAAAGTTATCCTTTTGACTTGCTTTGTTAAGATTTCTGAAATCAATACAAATTCTAATGTCACCATTTTTCTTCCTTACTGGCACCATGTTAGACATCCAATTTGAATGTCTAACAGGAAAAATTATCTTAGCCTTCAAGAGTTTGTTTAATTAAGCTTTTATTTGACTCTCTAAGTTAGGATGAACCTTCCTTAATTTCTGTTGTACTGGTTTTTGCTCAGAAAGTATTGGAATTGTATGATGTATTATAGATGTATCATATGTTTTCAAATCATCTTATTTCCAAGCGAAGACATTTTTATATTTATGCAGTAATCTAATGAATGCAATTCTTTCTTTTGAAGAAAGTCCTAATCCCAAATTGATGTTTTGTGGATTCTCCTCAGTACCAAGGTTTATCAATTCAAATCTCAAAGTAGAACTTTGGAGTTTTGAATTAGTAACCTGTTTAAATCTGTCTTTGATGTCATAAAGATCTTCAAGTTTGACCACTGGTTTGGGTATTGAGTTTTCTTCAAGCTTTTCTTTCATTTGAAGATCATGCTCACTTTCATCAATAATTTGATCATCATAGGACTTATCAGAAGTTAAGAAATTTAAAATGTCATCATCATGATTGAACACTTGCCAGCTAGTGATGTTATCAAGAATTTATGGTCTAAAATTTAACTCTACTCAAAATCTATTGGAACTGTAATCTTCGGATAGGAGCTTAGAAGCAACATTGGCTAGTAAATCTGCTGCTGCATTCTGGGATCTAGGGATTGGAGAAATATTGAATGCTAAAAATTTAGATATAAGGTCTTGTACCAAGGATTGATAGTGTTTAAGGTGACTAGAAAGGCAATGTATGGTATTTCTGACTTGTCTTATAACAATTTCAGAGTCAGCGAACACTTTCAAATATTTAACTTTAAGACCAATTGCTTTATAAAGTCCTTGAATCAAGGTTTCATATTCAACAGTATTGTTTGTGCATTCAAATTATAATCTGCATGATAACATGGTCTTTTCCCCCTCGGGGCTAACTAAAATACATCCTACTCCTACACCTTCATTAGATTTAGACCCATTAAAATATAATGACCAAAACAAAGATTTATCTACAGTTTTTTTTGTAGTTTCCTCAACAATTTTTACACACCTTGATGTATCTGTTTGAAAGAAATTTTCAATTTGAGATGTGAAACTATTAACTGAGAAAGGGGATGATTGAGTAGTAAAATTGCCAAAGAATGATTTAGATGAGTAATTACCCAAAATATTATTGTTGAATGCTATTGGTTGGTTTTCTTGTTCAAACTCAGTAAAAGTTTCTCCCAATCAATCTTTATCTGATTTGGATTTCCTTTATAAGGTAGCCACATATGAGACCAATCGGTAGAAATATAACCATGAAGTTTCTTATACCAGTCTCTACTCAAAATCAAACCATAGAATTCAGGAATATCAGCGATTAAAATATCAATTCTCTGAACCACTCTAGGATCAACTAATAACCTAATGGTAACTGAGTTAATTTCTCCTAAAAAATGGACCTTAGTTTTATCCAATTGGACAATATGGATTGTAGACTTTTGGGGTTCAATGTTCAGTTTGAAACAAACTGAAGCTGGCATTATATTCGAGGAAGCCCCTGAGTCAATCAAGCAGTTGTGTAGATTTCTATTATAGATCTCGTAGGTCAAGAGAAAAGGAGGAGTATGGGAGTTTGATCTATCTCCGATTAGGACAGCATCAATAGCTTCTACTCTACCAGGAGGTGGTTTACCTGTTTCATTAGCAGCTTTGGACAATACAACATTAGGAAGAGGAGAAGAAGGTACTGCATCTAACTCCTTAAGCAACAACTTTTGTTGATGTTTGAGTTTACTAAGTTCAAACATAGTGATATTTGCCTTTGTTTTCTTCATGTCTTCAATAATGTTGTAGTCCATAGAGTCTGTAACTACTAATGTTTTAGCTGTTGTAGGTGGATTTGAAGCTGATGGCTGATTTTGAGAAGGTGGGGCTGCAGACTTCTTTGTGGGAGTTTTCTCTTTTGTAGCAGTACTCGTGTTCCTTTTCTTTTGATTTACTTGAACAGGTTTAGGAGTGCCTTTACTCCTAGTAGTTACAGGGAAAGCTTCCTGTTCATTTTCTGTATCAGAATTAGGCAGAATGAAGTCCCACATCCCATGACATTCTACAGTTACCTCTTCTTCAGTTTCTTCAGATGATAAGACTGTCTCTTCTTCTTCATCTTCTTTGGGGTCTGAGTCTGCATTGGATATAGCATTTGGTGGTTTTGATTCGAGTTTCTTAAAATTTTTAAATGGCCTTTTTGTTGAAGTTTTAGCTACCTGCTTCTTGATTTCTATCATTTCATTTGACATAGTATTGAGAACGTTTTGGAGACCTTCCATATCGTATGGATCTTTAGCCATTTTCTTCTTTGAATCATCTTTGAAAGAGACTTTTTTAGATTTTCTATCTTCAAGAGCAACTTTCTTTTCCAAGGCGATGATATGCTTTTCCACAGTAATTGCCTCTTTCATATTTTCTGCTAGAGTAGGTTTTCCAGCTTTGTCTACAAAGATAGCTATGTTTGAAGGTAAAGCTGTTATATACCATTCACTTCTAACTTGTTCACTAGGCTTAGAGGCAGTCGGGATCTTATTTAAGAGTTTATTAAACCTTGAATTGAATTCTTTTATAGGTTCTTTGGACTTCGTCCTAAGATTTGAAAGATCATTGATTAATGTTGCTACAGATCTGTTGTCACCATATTTAGTCAAGAACTATTCTTGAAAAATATTCCAACTGGTAATGGATCCTGATGGTAAAGAAAAGTACCAAGACCCAGCTGATCCTTGTAGGGTATAAGGGAAAAGCCTAACAACCACATCTTCTTCTGTAACTCCTTTTAAGTTAATTGACAACATAAAGTTATTAATGTGTTCATCTACCGGTATGCCTGCATCTGGATTAAATTTTGGCAACCATTTTTCAAGATGTGCTGGCAATGGGTGTAAAGGTGCAGGCATAGTGACTGCACCAGGACTGCTCCATGGGTTTTGTGCCATTGTCAAGCTAGTAATAGATGATAATGCTGATGAAGTTCCAGATGGTTGGGAAGGGGCAAATATTGAGGTTCCAGAAAGTTGAGAAGCCGATGTTGAAGTTCCAATTCCCTATTGAACGAGAATTTGTAATGGAGGAGTGGATGGTTGATATTGCAATGGAGAAGATGAAATGGAGGATGATGATGAGAAGGTTTCACTATCAGATCCTTCATATGTTTTCCTTGCCCTTTTCCTTTTAGGCAAAGGTAACTCAGTAGGTTCAATACCAAGCTTTTCACTCTGAAGTTTGGTGAGAGGGTGAGAAGGAATGAATTGTGAAGTCACACTGCCTTGAGATACCTTAGATTTCTATGGTGATATTGAGAATCTTTGAAGTTTATGGATGAGAGACTGTACTTCAGGTGATTCAAGACTTAATTTATCTAGGATATTTTAGGGTTGAGTAGTGGTAGTTGTCTCCTCTACTTCTCACTTAAAGGCTGGAGTTACAGCATGCAAAGGAGAAGTTGGAGGTGAGGTGGAGGGAGATTTCCTCTCAAAATGGATTGTAGATTTGGATTTTCTCGCCATTCACAGTTCATGCCCTCCTCCTAGTGCCAAAAATGTTGATGCCTCAAAAATCGCCGCATCGACATCAGGGAAAACCACCCAGTTTGGACCCTAAAGGCAACTCTTTTTCCATTTGGTGTGGTGGCTCTGATTAGATATAATGGGACCAGTTTCCCAATGATTTGTAAATAGGATGGATAAGTGATTGATTTTCTATTATCTAATGGTAATGATGGATGATTTATTCTAAAATGCAAAAATATAAACAACTAATCTATCCCGAGAAATCTCTATTTTAGTGCAACTTTTGATAATTCTTATTAACAAGTAAGCATATAGATGACTCCACTTATAAACAAAAACATTCATTCATATGATAATTACTTTGTTCAAGTAGTTGAACAAAGTAATAATTAAAATATTATTACACTATTCTTTATATACCATTGACATAAATATGAATGAAAAAGTAACAATCCTTAAACATTCAATAGTGATAAGCTAAAGGACTGTTGTTAAAACACATACATATATCAAATGATAGCAAAAATGAATAAACATTGATTCATATAAAAGAATGAAGCAAAGACATAGATAATAGTACCATATGTAATTTGAATCCCCTCTGATATCAATCGCATTCAGATCCCATCTTTCAACTTAGAAATACTCTCACAAAAAGCAATAGTGCATATCTCATCAAAGTACTCTTCATTAAAATTCAGAATTCAGGTCCAGTCTTCATAAAAAAATATATATCGGAAGCACAGTAGTGCAACTCCCGATCCAAGTCTTAATACAAAAATTGAGGACCCTTTCCAAAAACATGAAAGGGTCTATAAATACTTTCTAAACTAACTAACTATGAAATAAAAATGCTGTGAGTTGGTGTAACCAAATCATGAAAATATGAAAATCTCCCCGAAATAGACATGCTTGTAGTCAGTAAGAATGATTCATTGTTTCAGCTGACTATCCTTTGGCTTGAGTTGGCATATGGTGAGCATTGGTTGTAGTTCTGGAGGGTGACTCATACATGAATGTAGTTGGGCAGAATATGTGGCATTAGTAATTTCAGGAATCATGTAACCGATTGCATCAGTTAAACATTTCATCGCTGCCTTTTGACTATGTGGTTTAACAAGGAAGAACCAAAAGGTGTCCCATGTTAAACTTTGAATGCCTGCGATCAATCTCTCCCTCTTTTCCAGTTCCTGTTTGCATGTCTGCTCCAATGCTTTGGTTGATGGCAGTTTCCCTGGAGTGCATTTTGAAATTAAATTGGACAAATAAAGAGTATCATTAATTAATTGAATCAGATTACCAGTCGCCGATCTGCATCTTGAAGTCGCCCTCTCCACTTTCATCAGTTGAGATTGCCACTCTAGGAACAAAATTTCCTTATGTGATTCTAGAATTTGAGCCAGATTTGTAGCTTGTCCTTCCTTGGTTTCTTGCCAAGAGAGAAACTCTATTAGTGTTTCATCGGCCTGATCTAATTTCTGCCTTGCATCGACTGACTTATCAATCATTGATGAGGAAATTTCACATAGGGGTTGAGCAAGAGAGATATTATGACATAGCAAGTTCAACTGATTAGATAATGCCTTATTAATCTAGACAGCTTCTGATTTGAATTCTCCTACTAGAGGAAATCCTTTGAACCTTTCTGTAGTGATAGTTGAGTGATTTATTCATCTTTTGTTTTGCTCAATTGTTCATTCATTGTCTTCAGCTTGGCCAATTCTTAGGATAGTTCCTTTTATTTCTAAACTGCATTTTGATCTATTCTCTGCTTCTCCTTGAGTAATTGCTTGTTTAACTGATTGTTTGACTACTGCTATGCTACCAACTGCTGTTCTAATTGCTCTATCCTCTACTGCTTTTTAGATACCTGTGCCTCCAGCGAAACAATTGTCTGATCTTTTCCTTTAATCAAATTGCTGACTTCTGATGCCTTGTCCATAGTAGCTGTCGAGTATGCCCTAGCATACTGAGAGAGTTTAGTAAGGTCTTTGGAAGGATTGACTTCCTCTCTCCATACCACATTAGTTATTTCTATTTATGCAGGTAAAAGAGAAGATTGATCAAGATTTCTCTTCTTCCTTTGTCTCTTTACTATAGCCCTATGCTTAAGGCTATAGAAGACATATAAAGGTGGTATTTCTTCTACATGTAGAACGATTTCATTGGATGGGTTTTCTGGAATCATCTCTATATCCTTTTGAGTCTTGGGTGGGCCACTGGTTCCTTGAGTCGGAACCATATTAGTTCCTATCTTTTGAGTAGTTGTTACTTCATGTGTGCTAAATCCCTATAAGCATTCAGTATTGCTTATGATTGATTCGAAATGTTGCCGTTCTTTGAGTAGTTTGGGATCAATGTGAGTGTCTGTATCCATGAGTTCACTACCTTTTCCCTGTTCCTGTTACTGTTCTGGCACATTTTCTTTCTCAGAGACCATTTCCTTATCAGGGGTCTTACTAGTAACTAGTTGTTCAGCTTGACTGGATGGCTGAACTGTAGGGACTATTGCTAATAGATCTAAAGGCAGAGTTTGCAACCTCTGTTCTCTAAGCCTATTAAATGTTTCTAGCCCTTCATCTTGATACTTGATTCTAGCCAATCCTTTTACTTGGAATAATGATTCAGTTGAGGCAAATAGATCATCGAAGTCATCTGCTTCATGATCAAATTTAGCAAGTTTGGCTTGTTCAAGAACATTATATGCAACTTTTCTTGGATCATATTGCCTGTTAGGAATTGTGGCAAGCTTCAACATTCGTATATTTTCTATCTCCTTCTCTACGTGCTTGTAATCATGAAGAGTGAAAACGCCGCACTGTAAAGGGAATATAGGCCATAACTATTTCTTAGAATTTCTAAGGGTTTTTGATGTCCCATCTACTATTATTTGATAAGCCAATTCCCGTGCTAACAGTTTATCCGGCACATATAGGGGAAGGACATGGGGTTTAGTGAGGCTTCCAAAAAGCCTTATATAAGTAAATTTTTCCTCCTTGAACCAACTACCTACTATTGTCAAGTATGTCTCTGCTTCTTGGGATATCCTGGGAGCATGCTTATTAAGGATAGAGTAATAAACAGGTAAAATAAAACTGTTGCAAATTTTATACAGATGATTTTTGTAATGAGCCTTCCATAACTGCTCATGATAAATATGGATTAGTTTAGGGTCTTGGGGAGTCCATCTCCATCAGAGTAACGAAAATTCAGAATTGAAACAAACAGTATCCATAATATATGGACTGTAATAGAATGGGGAATGGTCCTGGTAGTTTGATGTGCATTTGTTCTGTACTCTAGAATTGCTGTGGCTAGTTTATCAGACAAAATATTCGTCCAATCCATCACATAACCATTGATTGCAGCTTCCATTAGAGGGACCATTTCTATAGTGAATTTAGCAGAATCATGTATTCCCCACATCGTACACATCATGGCTCCAACATAGCAATAAGGGGAAGCCAATGAGTTGACATAGTACTTACTTGATGATTCGTGTTTGTGCTTTTCAAGGAAATGCCTCCACTGCTTTATCGGGGTTGACTTTGAGTCGTTTTTCTTTGCAAACACTTCTAGGAATGCTTTGTTGTATCACTTCTTAGGTTCAAGTATGTGATACATTTTGCTGAGATCCTCAGACTGAAACGAGCCGAATATCCTCCCATCAGCTATGCAAAAGGTTCTATATAAAACTGGAATTTTCTCTACCACCCATCTTACTACGTCAGTATATGGCAGGATTTTAGCTCGTGCTGCTATCCTGTGAAGATAGGAACAGGTCAATTCTTTAAGATTTCCTTTAGACTTGTTAGTTGAATCAGCTGTGGCCTCTTCTGATAATTCTTCGGGCTCCTCTGCTTCAATCAGATTATAAATACTCTCCTAGCTAGTGTTTTCCATACCAAGACACATCGTATCTGAGATTAATCCTTTTTTGCTTGGTCCTAGATCTTTGACGACAGGAGCTGCTGTTGCAGGCTTCTTTGATTTCTTCCCCATTTATTCGGATTTTTGGTTTCGGAGGAATTCTGCATAAGCATTTGCAAACCGTGATACAGAGAAGTGCTGCTGCAACCCAATGTGATAATGAAAAGAGTTACAACGATTGGCATATGATAAATGAGATATAGTTAAGGATTACCACGGATAAAACCTTATTAAAAGATCTACCCTTAACTGCATTATTGAATAGCCGTTTAACCTGTCAATAATGGTAAATAACATCTTAAATGCCCATCATGTCGCTCATATGCTAAATGATTATTTCAAGCGTGCGTTAGATTTCATTGATCAACGATCGGTGATAAATCACAAATCGGCGATCAGGAATGTCAAAGGGAAAGGCTTTAACACTTTCTTTAAATATCTCCGATTACTGAAAGGTGATATAATGCATGCAAACCTTTTAAATGTATTTTCGAGATGTGCACCTAATTAATATATCGCAGTCGGGACTTGGCTCGGGCTTTATTTCTTTGTCATGGGATTCCGCCAATTGCCGATTGCGATTTGCTTTATCGCATCAGGGGTTTGAGCAGGCATTTTCATGTGTTTGTTTATTATTGTCATCACCGATTCGCCGATTGCAATTTTTTTTATCGCATCAGAGGAATTGAGGGGCTATGTTTTATTACGGTTGGCATTCGCTTCCTCCGATTTCCCGATTGTGATGACCTTTTCGGATTGGAGAATTTGGATGAGGTTTTCACTTTTGTGTGTGTTTCCTTTGTTATTATGATATGCAATCTCCGATCACTTTATCGCAATAAAGAATAATTTTATAATATTTACTAAAGGAACACTTTATTTTTTCTTATGATGGGTTAATACCAATTTTTATTTGTGGACACACAAAACTTAACTAAGTTGATTATTAAAAGGGACCCATTTCTTATCAAAATTTTATGTAAAGATTTTTAGAAATCGGGGGTTGTTGTATAGCACAACAAGAGGTTGTGACTAAATTTAGCATAATCACACATAACGTTTGAAATACATATATTTCCTAAAAAAATAGAATTAGATTCATATTCATAAATAATGATATAACACAACTTTTATAGGAGATAAATTCCAAGAAATTAGTTGTGTAAGTGTTTTTTCCCACCCAATCATAAGTATAAGCCTAAAGGGAACCCCCAAGTTGGTATATGAGGCCATAAAGTCAACAAAACTAAGGTATAAGCTTCTAACTCATTCAACCCAACCCACCTACTGTTATTCTTAGTTAATATACTTAGTACAAAGTACTTTAAATCATCCCATCAAGCCATCAAACAACCATGATAGTCTCTTACAAGGCCTCATACAACACAAAGGAAACCTTCCATATCTCCATTCTGGTTCCTTTCAGATATTCTTCCTTCTAATTCTCTTTGATGTAGGTGGAAAGAGACCAATTTGTTATATTATTTCTAATAATTAATTGTGGGAATAATACTTGGCTCTCAAGAATGGAAACAAGCAACAAATATATAGTGGATTCAAAGGATTCCTAATTTTCCCAACCTTCATTTTCACCTAAAACTGTGAATATTTCATCCAAAGTATGTAATTTTATGTTTGCATTGTTGATTTGGTTAGATTCCATGTTGGGTTCATGGTTAATAATGAAAAATAATACATGAGAAGTCTAGAGCATGTATGTGAGAAACCTAGAATGAGTAGAGTGATAAAAGATTTGAGGTTTGAGGGAATTATTCCCAGCATTACTTATAATAAGAGTAATTTACTTGTAGGTTTTAGCCTTGTACATAAATCACTTGCAAATGAATTCTTCAAACATAAAAATAAACAATGGTGGGAACATAAAACAAATATACATAGAGACTTTCCCCTAGATCCCAAAAATGGGGCTCCTAGATTGATTTTTCATTATATTCCTTTCAATGTTACAACACATATATATAAATGTTGAAGCATTCATAAATAAAATATAATAACCCTAAACTAGAACATAACCATATTTCCCTTGACCAGATCTACAAAATACCATGGGAAAAAAACCACCATGCCCAAAACTGTGCACAAAACCCATGCACAAAACCATGGGTAGGTTCACCCATCATCTTTAGATCTGCACCCCATCCTTGGGTCTGCATAATATATTTTTTTCCTGGGGCGCTGCCCCGGACCCTATGCAGGAGGGCTACAACCCCCTGCAAAACCTCTGATAGGGGGGACTGTCACACCCTCTTGCCCTCCACTGTGCCTGGTGCAACGTACAAGACGTGTGACTAGTCACAGAAAGAATATAACACACACCCAATAATACTCCTACACTTCCTCATGATAATTGAACTCAATTGACACTTCCATAACTACATGATAAGACTTCCCCCTTAATTTTGTACATACATTTAATTATTGGTTTTTAAAATATTACTAATTGTGCCAAGAGGCGCTCTACAACCTTGTATAAAGAGATGTATAGGTGTAAAACATTGTAAAATTAATGTAATATTAGCCCTAACAAAATATAACTATGTATAAATAAAATATAAAAATCAGAAATTTGAATTAGGTAATCTAATCAAATTCATTACAAGTTTTTGTATTTATAATTTTTTGTATGTATTTAGATTTATTAAAAAAAATTCAATAATAGAAAGATCAATATAAGCTTATGAATATCTCATCACCCATCACCCATCGCTTGATATTGATTACTAGATATTGCAACAATATTATAATCATATGTAAATTAAGTAATCATAAGCCCATATTTATATAATGTTAATCAATATTAGGTCTATTATTATATTAATACTACATGATATGATCTATAATAATATGCATGCTTAAATATGAAATAACTTAACTCCATTAATACAATGTCGTCTATAATACAATATTATAATAATCTCGTTATAATCTATATTAACGTATTGGAAACCTTAAAGATTATGATATATTATTATATCAAATATCTTAATCCCATTATTAAATGGGGTTGATGCGGTACTATAGATTCATACAATAAAGGTATTATAGATTCATTACAATTGACACTACAACACAAAGGGGGGTTTTAAGACAATATTTAAGACAATATTTGGGTAAATTGTCTTAACTTGAGACAAAAGAAAACTTGTCTATTGTCTTAAATATTGTCTTTAAGTGGTGTCTCAAATTAAATTGTCTTAAAATATTGTCTCTATAAAGACAATATATAACATAAGAATTTTTGTCTCTCTAGAGACAGTTTCATTTTTGTCTCTCCAAAGACAATTTCATTTTAATCTCTCTAGAGACAATAGTTAGAATTAAAGACATATTATCTTTAAAAAAACAATGCTTTTGATCTTAACTATTGTCTCTCGAGAGACAATAAAAAATTACATTCAAAGATAATACATGATCACTTTTGTCTCTTTAGAGACAATATAAAATAATGAATCTAGAAAAATATCTCACCATTGAAATAAACCAATATTAAAAGTATTTAATTAAAAATAAACTACAATATCATTGATTAATTCATATTAGGACACAGTGGAATCGAACCACCAACCTCCTACTTATAAAGCAGGTGCTCTACCATTGAGCTAGAACCCTTTAAAGAATTATGTGAGAATTATGGTAGTCCTTGAAATTGCATATATAGGCATTGATTTTAAAACTAGTAGTTGCACCAAGAAGTGCAAAGGAATGCCGATAAAAGTGGGAATGTGAAATTTCATATATAGGCATTGATTTTAAAACTAGCAATTGTGCCGAGAGGTGCAAAGGAACGCCAATAGAAGTGGAAATGTGGAAGCCATCAAGCAAGTGAAATATATGGAATGTGAAATTACATAAAATTCAAAGACACCATATCAATCTATTTTACCCCACCTTGCTTTCCCAATAAAAGTTTTGGAGTACCTATTCCAACATTTTATAGGCTACTTGAAAAGAAAAAAAGAAAAAGACACAAAAGCCACTATGACCTGCAACTAGAAATTTATGAACAATTGCAATCTTCTTGGAAGGCAATAGGTCAATATTACTCCAAGCTTGAACTTTTCTTTTTTAAAACTTGGCTATTATCCATCTCCAACAACCAAATGCTGAAAAACTACAGCTGAAACACTATTTACTGAAGGACCTGCCCAAATAAGAAATAGTCTCCCCAAGATTTATAAGCTTTCATTTATGATTCATCCGAGTTGGGGAATGATTAAGCCAAGTAGGGGATTCATCTTGGCCAAAATGAAACCCTGGTTTTTCCTTTCTAACAACTATGCTTGCTTCTTTTGAAAAAATGTCCCAGTAAAAATTAGTACCTTCCATAAACTATTGAATCAACGAATGTGTTAAATTTGAGCCATCTGAAAAGTGGAAATTTGGGTATATTATAATACATATCCTGAAATTTGATATCATATGGATAACTTACGTAAGCGAAATAATGAAAATATTTTACAAGTGATGTTTCTGACGCTAAATGTCAATTCTCCAACACCGTTATTAGAGGTAATAATACTTTGATATTTTCTCCAAAGAATATCTAAAATTCAAATAATGAGGTGGAGATTGAAAGTTACCTTTAAATTAGCATTCATCACTCATTCTAGCGACTAAAATGGTCTATATATCAATGCATGTTTTGTACATAGTAAAAGTGGCTAGCTTTTAGGAGCTCTTTTTGGTGGACAAATTCTTGAACTAGCCCAGTGATCTTACAAGGGTGTGAAGGGCTTGACCTAACACTCAATCCATTCCCTACAATCCATCAACATCTAGGACCATTTTGTGATCTTTCTTCAAGCAAGTATCCAATCTTGGAAAATCTAAATACCTTCCTAATATTGTATCTAGATACAAAAAATCTTGTTGCTCTTTTCTTTTGTGTTCGACAAAGAGAAGCAAAGAAACAAAATTTAGAAAAAACTATATTCTATAATGGTAATTGTGTCCTCCATCTCCAGGTAACAAGATACTACAAATAAAAGAGAACAATGGGGCATGAAAATAGATCACAATAGTGCTTGCCAACACCAAGGTTAGCACTACCAAGCAAATACAAGTTTACATTACCCGTGTCTTCTTAGAAAGATTAGTTTGGCTTTGGTGATCCTAATAGAGGTCTCTAACGACATCTCACTAGATAGAATCTAGATGCAACAATCATGCACAAAAAAAGTAAAATACAATAGTTCAACATGCTCAAACTTATATGTATTACTTGTAGTGAAGCATCATCTCAATTTAAACATACCATCCCTTTAAGAAGCTCCATTTGATCCCTCCTGAACATATTCTCCAACAACCACTGTAGGTTCACAAAAGAAATGAAGATACCATAAGGGAGAAAATATATTGCTCCTCACCAAATCATTAACACACAAGCTAAAATCAATAATACAATTTTTCATAATTAACTTCTTGTATTCTTTTGAAGTGAACACCATTCAATTAGAGATTTTTACCTCGGTGCAAAATACATGAACCCACTAGCCATCAGTAGTCCTCTTAGAACCACCACTAAAACCACCACATAGAGCATAGTTCATACCAAAACCAAGCATACCACGACTAGCTACATTTGGACGCCTCATGTGTTGGAGTTGGTATTTCCAGTTTAAAGCTTCACATGGCTGAAAATACCATCCTCCAAAAGAATTCTTTAAAATACCATAGTAATATTGGTGAATTGCTACCTACAATATAATGTTGACATGAAAATTTTAAGATACCCACTATAATCCAATGTAACAATACTGCAGTAAATAGAGAAAAAAAAATAGAGGAAGGAATAGGTAGATTACCTAGTAGTAATTGTAAACACAAATCATGTTTGATCGAGTAGATTCTGGAAATCTAGAAATATCTCACAAAACAAATTCTTCTCTTGGTGAGATAGATGACATCTGGTAACAATAAAAATGCCTTTCCAATGGAACTTTTGCAACAAGGGGCTAGAACATTGTCTCTTTAGCCTGCAACACTGTTTGAGAAGAAGGGCTTGGGCATCCAACAGTAAAGTTCTCTTTATACAAGCAAAGAAATATTATAGGACAGCTAAATGTATGAAAATAAAGATGAAGAATCGTGTGCTAAGCAAGTTCTCTGATAAAAAAGTTTAACAGAGTTAAAACCGCCATTCACTGAAATTTAAATAGAAACCTAGAAGAAAGACTTTTAAAAAAAATCTTGAATTTAGATGATTGAGGGTTAGGTCAAAACAAGCATCTTACTTAATGCACTGCGGAACTAACATTTTGGATGCAATGGAGTCATCAAAGATAGGGTCAATGATTTCTGAACATAGTTATTAATTTATGAAACAAACGAACAATGTATATTTACTATTTTCCTAGGCACTTATAATTGCATCTTATGAAATGAACAAACAACATACATTTACCATTTCCATAGGCACTTGTGTATGCCTCAAATCTTAATAACTACCACTAGTCCTACATGACACAATCATTTGATATTGACCACATCACATTTTAAAAAATATGATATTCAATTAAGACATGCCATAATTTTTTCCATGACAAGAATGTCACTTAAAAATGAATAAATATTTTGTAAAATATATTCTTCAATATCAAACCATATAATCCATTGCCCACTATTTTGTGGTGTCAGATTAGTTCTGGGACAGGCATCACTTCAAGTGAACCTCAACTATCTTAGTTGAAACAGAGAACCAACTACACCATACAATCTTAACTATCAATCAAAGACAAAGTACAAGGTTTAGTCCCTATGCTGGAACTAGCTAGAAAACAATATTCTTAAAGCCCCTCCCTCTCGAATATTATTATCTACAGATGATACAAACGAATTTGAGATATTCTTGGCCCTCGGGTGTGTTTTTATTTCCTCCTTATTTGCTGCTAACGAACACTAACAATGGTTTTAGCAATTTACACCACACTATTGTGTGTTTGATGATGATCTTGTATTTGTTGTGAAAGGTTCTATCCTCACCCAAAGCAGGGAGAATATGGACACAAGAAGAATTTACCAAACAATAAGTATTGTCAGTGTCCGACTCTAGCGACCCATTAATCCCTTGAGGAATGGATAAAGATGAACAATCACCCATAGAGAGAGAAACAGTTTTCCAAACAATGGACCCCAAGATTGATAACCACTATTAATAGCTTGGGAAACACCTACTACTACACCAACAATATTTACCACAAGAAAAGTAGTTGGAGGGATGAGAAGACTGGCCAACTTAAAAACATAAATCTGAGAAAATTCAACATCTTCATCTGAAGACTTTGATGTGACAGTAAATTTTGTGTCAATCCCCACTAGAACTTTTAGTAACCATTGAAACACGACAAACATATGTGCTCATACACCTCTAATAACCCAAAATTTCTCATTCCTCCACCATTCATTGATTCGAACTGTACTCCAATGTAGCTCTAGAATGGAAGTTGTAAAAATGGAAATAAAATATAATATGAAGAACACACTTGCAAAGTTGCTAATCTGCAGATCAAATTAAATATAAAAATCAGGGGAAAAATGTGAAGCATTGTATGAGAACAAAATCCAAAAAAAATATAAAATACAGGTTGCATTAGAGGTGAGTAAATCTTGACAAGATTAAGGTTAGTAAGGGTTGACAATCTTACCTCAGGAATGATAAACTTCCCTGTAAGAAGACAAACAACTGGCAAGGTACAATATGCAACCAGTGGGAGGGATGTGAGAGGATAAACTATGGTATTGATGTATGTTAGCCTCTGCAATTGGTGTAGCCATACCAAATTGGACAATGCCCGCTCAGTAAAATTTCAACAGAGCCAAGGGCCCATCGGAGCACTTGATTCAAATGATATGAAAGATTGATTGGTGCAAATCCCTTGAATGTAGGATGTGTAGGCATGCAATATATTTAAATCCAGTGTCAAACATGCATTTTAAACCCAATCAAAATATCTTCTGTGATAGAACCATAAATCCACCCAATCTGCACAAAATATGCGAACCCACTCATATTAGATCTTTGCTTCAAGAACAGTTTCCCAGTGCTTGGTTTCCTAAACAAAATGTTGCTTTATTCTGAAGAGAATTTATGCACATTTAAGAAAAAGGTTTATACAACTTCACTATAGAAAAAACTAATTCAATGAACTAAAAAAAATCCACAACATCATCAAATAGATGTAGATCCACCTCTATTCATACCTATTTTCCCCATTCTGACTTTGTCTTCATATCCATAGTTGATAACATGAATGGATTCTTTCAATAAAGAAGCAAGATTTGCAGATTGTGGAAGACCACCATTTTCCATAAGGGTAGATTGAATAAACACTAGTGATTAACCAAGTCTTTTCTATAAGCTCCTTTGGGACATGAGCAATGATTTCTCATCATCAAATCTTGCAATACACAATTTCATAGAAGGGTGAGGGCGAACAATGTTTAAGGAAAGTGAGTTGTCAAAAAATAGAAATCACTGGTTTGGACATGGACTCACCTTCAACACCCTCTTCTATGTCTTCCAAACTAAAGATGGATATAGTATATTCAGTTCACTTGGTTCTCTTCTTATCGTCATCATACCTTTTGTTTGATTTTCTGTTCTTCTTTCGAGATCCCCAACAACATCTCAGAAAACATGTTGTTTCAAGATCCTTCTTAGTGAGAACAGGATCATAACCATAGAGTGCTTGTCTATTAAAACAACACCCTGTACCCACATAAACAGGCCCTTGGATACCATCAAAACCTCTCAAGGTGAATTGCAAAGATTTCAGAATTAATATGACAGGTTGAAATTATATGAAAATTTCATAATTGAATATAAGAAAACATTTTGGGTGTTGATCAATGCTTACATCAAAGAACATAGTGTTATGATTAGCATATCGATCATGTTGATCTCTGAGAAAACTGTACATAGCAAGTTTTCTTCCTAAGAACTGGATCCATTAGAAAACATATTGCCTCATGAATAGATTTGTTGTTGTTCATATAATTATCACAATCAAGGTTCAACCCAAAGAGGCCATTTGTGAGGACAGCATACACTCGGACCTAAGTGGAGCAATGGATAACAATCCTCAGCGTTAGCATAATAATTAATGAATTTTAAATGAGGAAATCAGTAGAAAAAGAGAGATGTGTACATAGCTAGGAATATACCAATGCATTCATTGCATCAGCTTTCTTATGGTGTTGGAAACTAGGCCTCTTTTCATGGGATACAAAAAATAACCATGGAAATTCATTGCCAAAATTGTCAACTCCCCCTGATTTAGTCACTAATGGTGACTACAAAGAAATTTCAAATGTTGTGCCAGTAACAACCTTATCATTATCTTCTGTAAGCTCATGATTTGTCAATGGAGTACTACATTTTGGTCCAAATAATGTGTACAAAAAGGGAGATATATCATGGCCCTCAGTATGTCCAAGCATCTTCAGTCGTGTGTCCAAGGATTCCATCCTTTGTTCCAGTGCAGGTGATGACAAATTCTATGAAATGAACTGTTTACTTATCTCCTTAAAATAAAAAATGAGAAAATGTCATACATACAGTGCACCAACTGTGTATTATGTTCCTTAAGATGAATCTGATAAAGAAGATGGAAAAATATGAAGTTCATACATAATTTAGCTTACCTTTTTAGAGTCCTTTGTTGTTGTGTCATTTTCTTTGTGTAGATTATGTACCTTCCATAAACTAAGTTGTCCCACTAGCTCAGCACTACTCTCCTTCAATGAATTGTGCATAGCCTCATCACTTCCTATAGATTGCCTTGGCATGTAAACAAAAATGGTATCTCTGCTATTCTCTGTGCTTCCATTATGTTTTGAATTCATCAGCCTTTTGGAAGGCGTAGCATGGAATGACTCTCGCATTTATCCTTGTAAGTCCAATTGCAAATTTTGTAATCTATTGCTTAGATTCAGTATTCTGTCTACAAGTTTGGTGCTTTTTGAATCCCCTTTACTAGGAACATTCATATCATCCAAAATAGTAGAATCGTTGGCTAGTTCTCCTGATTCTACAAGATTTTATGTGAGGAGAATACTTTCATAATACTTTGTCCCATCCAAAACCGTAGCATCCTTCTCCATGATAGATACATGGTCTCCAAGTGGGATGTGCAGTGACAAATATTCAGCCTCTGATGTCACATCATTTTCTATAAGCTCAATATTTTTCACTAGGGTATCATATTCTGGTCCCTCAACATGTTCAAGCCTCTTCAATGGCTTATCCAAGTAAAGTTGTTGATTGCACACATCCTTTTCTTTATAAGAGATACATTCATACTTAAAAAAGGGGATATATTGTAACTTTTTCTAAGTTCCTAAACTTTTGGATGTAATACTAGAGTCTAGCCCAAATCAGGTGTTTAAACAAGGAGATATATTATATCCCTCCATAACCTCAGGGATAGTCAATGGAGTATCCAACTGCGAAGGTTCCTGCTTGCTCACCACAATCTGCATATTTTCTCTAATTTTGAAAATTTGGGTCTCTCCAGCTTCCTGGCCATTGTTTCCCTCAATTTTGGCGGGGTCAATGAATCACTCATGTTTTTTGTTGTTGTCCATATCAAACAATTGTTCTCTAATTGGACTTGCATCAGTTATGCCATCAACAATAAAAATTCTTTCTTGGCATGCTCCATATTCAACTTCATTCTTTTCCACAGCTATATTATATCCCTCTGTAACCTCAGGGGTCTTCAAAGGATTATCCAATCGGTAAATTTCCTACTTGCATGTAGCTTTTGTAACAATCTCTGAGATATTTTCTGGAAGAGAATCAGCTATACCTGAACAAAACAATGCATCATTACTCTCCATAATCTTGGGCTTATCTAATGGATCACTAATGTCCAATCCAAAAAAAGAATTCAAGTAAGGAGATATATCAAGGCCTTTTGTAAGCATAGGCATATTCAATGGAGTATCCATGTTAGAAGGTTCCTAGTTGCTAGCCACTATGTCTACTTTCACAAGTTGTATAGTTTGTCCAACTTTGAATTCTTGTGTCTCTTTAGCTCTGTTATGTATAGATTTTTCTTCCTGATCATCCTCTTTTCCCTCAATTTTGTGAGGGGCAATAAATCCCTCATTTTTTCCATGGTTGTCCATATGAAATATTTTTTCTTTAATTTGACTTGCGTCAGTTATGCCATCAACAATACTAATGCTTTCCTTATATGCTTCATCTTCAACTTCATTTTTTTCCATAGCTACATTGTAAGATCCATGTTCCACTTGATCAACATCTGTTAAGGGAATGTGAACATTCTTGGTGATCTACTCAACTACATCTTCCTCCTTTTGAGGAGTTGAACCATACAACTCATTGATGTTATAAAACTCATTTCCATTGTCTGAAAAGTTGCCTTGATGCACTTCATCCTCTGAAGCTTGAATGTTCTCATATGTTACTTGAAGTTCATTGGACATATCTACCTGTTTAGTATTATTCACTTTCATCCAAACTGCATCAGGAGAGCCATCATTTTGCTTGTGAAAGATGGTTTATTCAACATCTTGAGTTTCAGCCATTGAAGCAAGTTCATAATGCTCCTGTCTTTGATATATAGAATCATGAAATCCTTCTCTAGTTTTGGGATCACTCAATTTATCTTCTTGAGCTTCACCATTAACCAGTGAGATGTGACTTTTCTGAACATCATTTAGAACTAAAAGCTCCTCTTCACTGCATTCCCCAGGCACTTGACCTTCACTATATGATGCCAGCTGTGACAAATTTTCTAGAGACAAAGCCTTTGGTAGGAGTTCAAATTGGTGAGCACCATTGAAATTTTCTGCATCAAATTGAAGCTTATTTTTTAATTCTGGAGTGTTGCCACAATCCATTGGTTCACCTTCATAAGCTTCATTCTCATAAATCTGTTGGTTGTCATCTTCCTCCTTTTGAGGACCATTGAACTCATCAAGTCCAAAACACACTTTGCTTTTGTTTGAAAAATAAGACTTGATTTCATGAGCTTCATCCTTCATAGCCTCTCGAGCTTCCTCATTGTAGTTCTTAGGAGATACAGTTTCTTGAGAATTCTAAGTTTCACTCTTGGAAAACTATTCAATTTTCTCTTCGTTTTCAACTACAGAGACCTGATACCCTTCAGTGGTTTTTGAATCATTCAATTCATCCTCTAAACCTTCATCATTAACAAGTGATATGGGATTTTCCTGAAGATACTCTTTACTGCATTCTTCATCGGCTTGAGCTTCACTATTTGAAGTCTACTGCACTGGACCTTCTAGAACTTGATCCTCTACTAACAAATTACCTTTTTTCTTACCTCCAACTGAATCTGCAATCTGCTCTTCATCGACAATTTCTTCAGCAATTTCCAAATCATGTGATTCATCTTCATTATCTATGTCTCCTAGCAGTGGACTATTTTCCAAATCTACATTTGAAACTGGAATCTTCTCCTCCACGTCACAGTGTCCAAGCTCTGGCTTTTTGGATGTAGTACTATATTCTAGTCCGAACAAAGTGACTAAACAGGGAGATATATTATATCTGTCAATAATTGCAGGGGTCTTCAATGGAATATTTAACTGGGGTATTTCCTGCTTACAGGCCTCTTTTGTAAGACTCTCTATGAATTTGTCTAGTACAGAATCATCCATTCCTTAACAAAGAAACATGTCATTAGTGTCCATAGGTTTGGGCTTGTTTAAAAGAGTACCACAATCATTACATCAGGGGGAACAACACATTAGTACTATCATTACTGAGACAATCCATCTTTTATCTAGAACAAAATCATACATACCTTGATGAGGGAACACATTGTTATAGTCTACAATGTTGATTGAAATGTTTTCTTCTATTTCAAGAATAGAATCAATTATACCTAAAAAAGGGAACATATCATTATTATCTGGAAGCTTGGCTCGTTTAATTTGTTCTAGAATTATTGCAGCAGATCATTAGAGGTTGGGTTGTGTTTCATGGAGTAAAAACACTTATAAATGTGGAGAAAACACATCATTACTATAAATACAGAGGAAACCCATAATTTTTCTTGAATAATAATACCTGAACAAGAAAACAAATCAATACTGTCTTAAGAATTCATTTTATTTTGAAAAGTCTCCTCAGTTGTGACTGCTTTTTCAAGAACAGATTCATCCATACCTGAACAAGGAACACATCATTACTGTAGGTAAGGTTGGGCTTGTTTAATGGAGTATTGAAATAATTATAGCAAAAGGAACACATCATTAATATTAATTCTAGGGGAACTAGAACAGAGTCGAGGCATACCCAAACTAGTGAACACATCAATACTGCCTTCAAAACTATTTGAAGAATCAACAATCTCCTGAGTCGCGTCTGGTTCTGTTTCTTTATAATTACATGGACAACTGAATTTCTTCTTTGAAGTATCGCTCTCTATTTGTGTGTAGACATGAATCCCATCAACCTTGTAATGAGATGACTCAACTGCATGCTGGGAAACACTAGGCATTGGCTCATACATACTACAGACACTGTCCACTTTTGAACCATACAATTCATCAAGGCCATAAAATTGTTTTTCATTGTCTGGACTCTGAATAATGAAATTTATCTTCATGAACTTCATCCTCAATAGCTGAGTTATGAGGTTGCAGACAACCATTTGAAACTCGAATATTCTCATAAGCTTCTAGAGGTTCATCGTATGATGAATGAATCAGTTGATGATCTCCAAATTTCAAAGAAACTGCATCAGACAACATGGGACAACCATCATTTTGGCTACTGTTATAATTCTTATGTGATTTTCGTTCTTCATCATCGTGAGTTTCACTTTTGTAAACCTGTTCAATTTGCTTTTGTTTTTCAACTACATGATCTTGATATCTTTCAATTGCTTCTGAATTCTTAAACCCATACTCATGAGTTTCATTATTAACAAGTGAGATGGGATTTTCCTGAATAGCAGTCGCTGAAATGTACTGTATAGTGCATTCTTCGCCATCTCAAACTTCACTAGATGATGCCTGTCGTGGTAAAATTTCCAGAGCTTGTTTCTCATAGAGAAGTTCATATTGATCACCCTCATTCAAATTACCTACATTAACAATCATGTTCATCAAATTCTTGGTTGCCGTTGAAATCCATTGATTCACCTTTATGAGATTTGAGAAGTAAAATAAAGTCTACTCACATTATTCATTATTTTCTGGTTCATATTTAAAATGAAACTTGTTATTTTGCAAACTAACTAATTCTCATCAGTTTAATACTTTACTAGCACATGGCCATCTTTCCTACCTGCAATGGAATCTACAATATTCTCTTCATCCGCAGTTTCTTTGGAAATTTTGAAGTCATGCGATTCATCTCCATCATCTGCATCATCAATAAGTGGATTATCAATTTGAAAATCTATATTGAAACTCGAAACTTCTCTTCCACAACATATATTTCATTAGTTAAGAAGTAAGTAATTAATTTGCAGTCAGACATCTAAAACTAGATTCTTCTCTTTTACATCACTTTGGTCAATTAATAATTTTGTTTATTCAAAATGTTCTCACCTAAAGACATGTCACATTACGTAGCCTCACCTCCAACCCAATTTATGTATAGTTATGTTAATATAATAAAACACGCGAACACCCCAGTAAACACCAACATAGTATAAATTGTTGACCTGGTTGTCTGCCAATGCTTTCCCGCTGCTATATCTAGGTTCTGAATGATGACTAGTAGGATGACAATTAAGAAGTACTTCACAGCCACTACCTGGGAAGGGCATGGGAAGAACAATGTCTTTGAGTTCAACATTTTCCTCCTGCTAACTTAACTTATAAACTATGATACCTTAGCCTGAATATCGATGTGATCAGTTGGGAAGCCTTGGGATTTATAAATGTACCAAGATTGCCCTGAAGATTGCCCCTGAAGATTGAAGGTTGTGGGGTATAATTTGGTGGTGAATTGGTGGAGTAAAAAATAAGAACATGCACTCACAAACAACCATGGACATTTCACAAAGAAAACCATTTCCTAATTGCTTCTGTTCAGGTGTGCCAACTCAGCTAAAAGAATTGTTCACTCTAAGAATGAATGGATGTAATTAAGTTCAATGGAGATTAGTGTGAAATCAAAAGACTTAATGTAGGGTTAGGACATCCATGCTTTTCTAACATGGCACGAGGTCCTATATATGAGTTAAGATATGTTAATCACATGATCATAAGCTCGCTGAGGACCACCATGAAAAAACTATCCTTGTCAATGAAAAACTGTCTCCTTTCTAAATAACAATTCTTTCAATCATGTTAAGGCCACACATGATGTTTGTATTAGAAACAAGGGGTTTATTAGACTCTCCCATTTTATAGTTTATAATGTTTCATTAATATAACTATGTCTATCTGTTTTTATTAAGCAGTACCAATGTTAGAAAGTTCAACTCAACAAACTACTTGATGAAGCCAGAGTGTTGACAAAATCTTAATTAAAGCTTGGGGGGAATTTTTTCATTCTTGGCATTTAAATTTTATTGGGAGGAGTTTTGTCCACCCACTCATGATTTAGGTTGCCTAGTAAAAATAAACTAGGTGTTGCTTGCTAGTTACTTCTTAACATCATCATCAAATTAAGAATTTTTTTATCCTTATAAGGTAACACCTTGATATAATTTCCAACTTTATTATTCAATTAACATTCAATATTTGATGCGAAGTTTGGCCATGAATGATCTATCATCAACTTGTATATTTCCTTGTATAAATGAAAAATATATAAAACAAAATATTATTTATAACATTTCATGTTATTTGCTTTCTTATTTCCTAATATTTCTTCAATTCCTTGCTATTTCCTATGCATGTGTACCCCATATTTCTTGCCCATAGTTGGCCCAACCACTCTTGTTTCTATCAACTGATTTCCTTCCATTTCCAGTTTGTGTTCTTTGGGACAAGTACTTTTATGTCCATTTCTTTTTCCAATGTAGGCTATAAAGTTATACAGGGTAGGCAAAGACAATAAAATGTTAAAAATGAACGTATTAGACATGGAATTTTACAATCAACAAACCTTACAAGGCCACCCGCAGTACTTCATTAACCATAAAAGTAATTTGGCTGGAAATTATAAAAACTTTAATTGGTCATTCCTCTTACAAGTTATAAGAAAGTTTGAATTAAGTGTAGCATGGATCAAAGGTTGCAAATCTCCTTTCTCATTTGCAGTTCTAGTCAACATCTAACAATTTAATTTCTTTAATCTATCATCAATATTCTTGTAAGGTTTCCTCGAGCCAACAAATCATCTTAGTAAAAACATTTATAACATTGAGAAAATCAAAGAAAGATATGCTAATTTAGGTTTTCGAGTAATCATCAAACATTCAAAACATTTTTGTTCCATGCAGAATGGGTAAAAATGCATAAATTTAAAATATTTAATGGGAATACTTGATAAGTAAAAATAAATTTGACTCAATTTTACCATGTTCTACACGAACTGTAAAGCAGTAGGTACAAGTGAATATAAATTTTACCAATTTTGATAAAATTTCACCTACACATTGAAGCAGGTGTCTTTACTGAAATTGTGGTAATTTTCAAAGGTTACTTCACTCTTGCAATTCTTTTGTCCATGTAGATGGACTAAAAGATCAAATAATTCAACCAGTCAGAAATGATATGTTTTATAGAATTGGCCATACCATATAGTAGTATAGGACAGAGAAATCTCTTTTCATCTTTTCTTCCACTGCCCTTCCCCTACCTCATGAATCTACCACTCCTCTCACCACAATCATTCTTGGCCATTAGAGCCAAAGGCTGCCCTGCCCACCAACCTTTTTTTTAGTTATAGGGCCTTATAACGACCTGATGAATCTATCTATATCGACATTTTTCTAATTGCCACTGGCAGATGGGCAAGGGATAGAACCACATTGGAGTGATTTATCTTAACACACTATGCTTAATTGAAATCATGACATAAAAACATTAAATCTCAAATCAACCTCTAATTTTGTAGGTTTGTATTATAACATGCATATTTTCCTTCAATATTTTATCCCACTGTGTAAAGAGTAAATCATTTTGCTTATAGTGATTACATAAAAAGAGATACAACAAGCCTACTAACCTTATCAATCTTCTCAAAATAATCGACTAGATGCAAGAACCATCCTTTGATCTAACCACCAACAACAGTAAGTCAGGCCGACATCTTGTAGTAGCCTACTCACCTTTGATGTGCTTGGGATTAGAATTGGTGTTGGGAAAGAATTTCCTTTGTGGATACAAATACTAAGAATGAAAAGGATGACACTACTGATGTTGATGGTGTTGATAGCGTATTTCCTTTTTGGCATCGTTTGAAGCAAATGGAGATGCATCAACACCATTGTTCTATTTTCCTCTCAATATATTCCTATAATCACCTTTGTTTTTGTTCCTACCTCAACGACTTGGCCAATGGCAGTGAGTGCTATCAACCACTGAGACACCATAAACAAAGACTATCTATTGAAGGATGCCCTATTCTCCACAAAGCTCTCTGCATAATTTGCATCCCTCATGGAGGGTTCATCACACAAGCACCCCATCAAAATAATTACAAAATACACTCTAAAAGGCCTCCTCCGACAAATCCCAAAACCCCCCAAAAAATCCTTGAAAGCATATAATTTGAACTTAAAAATGAAAAAATATATAAATGGAAAGGATAGTCTTTCCAGTCTTTTATGTTTAATGTGTGAGTCTTTCGCTCGAATTTATTAAAAGAAATAATAAAAGTTGCACACAAAAAAACCCTGACTAGTTCTCCTCATAATTTTGTGCGAAGAATAAAACAATTCGCGTTGCATCAAGACAGACATTGTCTTGTTCCTCTAGTATTCTTCTTCTTAAACACACATCACAGTGTTCAAACCCCATGATGTGTTTACAAACCCCATGATGTGCAACCAAAGTAGTCACTTGGAACCCATAGATATAATGTACTTTATGGCATGAAAATTCCATTTTCTCTGAACCAACACGTTTGAATCCCAGAAATGGAGTGCTTCAATAAAAGCAACACTTCTCACCAACGAGGTGCAAATATGACCCAAACTGAACAACACCTGTTATAATTCCCTCGAGTGCATGCTGCATTTGAAAACCATGTTATTCTTGTTGAAAACCCCCTAGATATGAGGAGGTCGTGGCTACCATAGGGTGAAGGTTCAAATCCTTCAAAGGTCTATGACTCCCATGGAGGCCATGGCCGCCATTTAGAATCCCTCAAATATCTATGTCTAGGTCCATATTTATGCACATACAAAATTATTGTGTAGCTCTTCATTTATTTCCACTCACCCAGCCTCATGACCTGCACGCCTTGTGTGCCCTTTGCATATCCCTTCTGCCATTACAAGTTATTTTTCTTCCTCATTTTATTTATTTATTTTTAAACTTTCTTCCATTTTCTTTTCATTTTAATTTGGTTTTGTGTTGTTCCTCGCAAATGGGTGTTCTTTGGTATATTTCATATACAAGCATATTTTTAGTAAGATAAATACCTTTATCACATTGTCATATTCATGGTTATTTGTTGGGAAATTTGGCTTTATAAATTTCGTTTTAATACACATTTATTTTTTTATTATTGTGAATTGAATTTTGTTATATTTTGGATTTATTTTATTTTTACGATGAATTGAAAATTATATATATATATATATATATATATATATATATATATATATATATATATATATATATATATATATATATATATATAGATATGATAGATATATTCTTACTATTATTATTTTAATTTTAATAGTTTGGAGAGTGCATGTCATGAGGGTGTTTCCTGGTCTATGAATTTAATATTTTCATGATTTTCTTTTATGGAAGTCTAAATGAAATTTAATTAAAATCAATTCTATTTTCATTAATGGATACATTCATCATGAATTATATAAGCAATGAAGGAGATTGGCTTGCAAATTAAGCATTTAATTACATAAGTTGATTGAAGAAAAAAACTAGTGTAAGGTGATGTTGAACTTTAAAAGCCCCCCAAGTACTAGGAAAAATTTGGGGACCTAATTTTTAATTTATTTCCTAAAAGAGATTTTTTTAACATATATTGAGCTCAGTTTGTTGCACCTTGCACCTTGATTATTTGTCTTTATAGTTAAGTTAGACGAACTTTCATGTTTTACTTAATCAATTTTGATTTGTTTCGTTCCTTGTTAATTATTCATAAAATGAGATTTTATTTCATCCCTTTAAATTAAATTTCCTTTGTTGTAATTCCTTTATATCAAACATTATATTGAAATCAGGCTTCTTCTATTCATGTTTTTTTGAGCTTCATCCATAATGATCAAATTGGGAACCCTATTTTCCTTTACCATCATAGCATTATTTGATCTCCTTATAAAACTTGATTCTCAAATTTGGTCCTTCTTTCATGTCCATAAACTACTTAAATTTCTCTCCTCTCGTCAAACTCTTTTCTTCGATCTTTTACACTTATGGAAATGTTCATTACTTGCTTTCAAACATTGGACTTATTGAAATTTTCCTTGATCCAATTTGGAGACTATGACTAGTTTCCAAATAAGATATTTTCTTCCCTTATTCACCAACCTATTTCAAAATTAGGCCCAATTTGAACATAAGTCCCCCTTCTTCATTTTGGTCCTTTTATATTTCCAAATAAAATTAAATTCCCTAATTAGGGCCCTTGTTACTAGCAATTATATTTGAGTTATATTTTAAATTTAGAGTCATGTTTCTTATTTTCTTCTTTTTATTTCAAGATACATTTTTCAATTTTTCTTTTTATTTTTTTCTCCTTTCAAACATTTTTACTCCTCTATACATTGATTTCTACATCAAGCCTAATCTTTGAATTGAGGATCCTTCATTCCTTCATAGCCAAACTTTCTACAAGTTTCCAAATTGGGCTCAATTTTGGAATTTTGGAATTTTCATACCTTCCTCTTTGAAACCTTCTTCCATTAGGCATTAATGACATTAACTTAAAGTTTCCAAATTAGGTCCTTCTACCATTCATATCACAATTCAAACATTTTGGTCTAACTCTCAAACATAGAAAAAGGAAAAAATATATTTATAAGCCAATTATGTATCCAAAATATTCAAAGGAATTAGCTTGATTAAATAATTGATTTTATTTGGATAACCATGTGCACATTTTTCTAGGCATACTAACATAGAAGTACCTTTACATATGAATTACCCTTATAAAAATAGAAATTGACATTTAAGAAAGGAGTTTGAGTAGTAGTATTGAGGAGAGTTTAAATGAACAAAGGAACCTCATGTTCAAGAGAGAGTTTGAATCAAGAAAAGAAACCAAAGACACCTAAGTTGTACAAAATGATGGAAAATTCAAATAAAATGTGAAATTGAATGGAAAAAAATAAATTATTAACAATTAAAATTAAATTCTCATGAGTACAATAACAGTATCAAAGCCATGAATTTGTGGTACTGGCCATAGCCTTTAGTGTTGTATAGAGTCTATCACATATACGTTTCTATGTCTACAATTCCATGTCGATCGTTACCCATTACATCGCCTATTTGTGGTAAGATTTTTCTGTAGCTCTATCATTTTGTTACCTCTATTTCCAACCATTTCTCTATGTGAGTGTAGTTCTAAATTACCTATTTCTACTGTATCCAACCCTAGGTGCTCTACAACACATAATATTCTATTGTATCCAACCCTAGGTGCTCTAGAAAATGACATAATGAAAACCACAAAACCAATTAAACGACATAATGAAAACCACAAAACCAATTTAAAATGAGACAGAGTAGCTTTTAGATACCCTGCCCCTTCCCATCATTGCAATGCTGCACATCGGTTTGCTGCCATTAACCAAAACAAATATGGACATGGGATTGCAGAAACTAATACAAGAAGATCTAGACCTGGGATTGCTGAAATGAAAGGGTTGGGGCTTCTGAGAGGAAATGTACCTGGAATAGAAGCCTCATGATTGTTGAGAGAGAGCATTGATCATTGTTTCCAAATGGAGGTTCCTATCCAACACAACAACAAAACATTAAAATATTGAATGAAACCCTCAAGGCAATGCTGAATAATTTTGACAGAATGAATCGAAGGTATAGGAAAATCCTCAAATTGTAAAGGAAAATCCTCAAATCATATAACAGACTGATAAAATTTAAACAATGAAATATAAAGGAAAATACTCAAGCCATATAACGATTTATATAATTTGAACAGTGAGATATAAAAATAATTCACATTCTAGTTACAGAAGTTTTGGATGAGTTTATATTGACTGTAGTGGAATAAAACCATCAAACCCTGATCAGGCATTTGGACAGTATCAAGAGGGTTTCACTATATTGAAATAACCTAACCACAACTGTGAGGAATAGCGGATGATTGCTCAAACAATACTACAACACCGCATGGAAAACAACGAATTTGCAATCCAAGGGATGTGGCCCTATTAAGAAGTAGGGAACCAACCTGGGAAAGAGACTTGGTGTTAGAAGAAAACTACTCTCAACCTGCACACATACTATCAGGGTGAAGGTCCTAGAGGAAATCTCACCCATTGAACATTGAACCAGAAATAGGCAATTAACAAGAGGCATGGTTTTAAAAAAAATGTAAAATAAAGAAAGGCAAAGACTCATTCTGTAACCTGGGGTACTATCTTTAAATTCAGTGGCACTATAGTTACTGTGAAGGCATAAGAAAATGGTTAATTCAAACCCTTTTATGCAATCTCGTAGTTTGTGTCTCTGTGAGCGTAAGCATGGAGAATACCTTGTCTACTGTGGCCACCATTACTCTGCCTAAATGTTAACGAGTGAGGAATGGGGAGACTCTGTGAGAAAACCCTACTTTCAACCCTGTTGGCTTATATGGGCTTGACCCAAGTTCAGAAGAGTTATTTAGCCAAACAAATCCCACAACTACTAGCCCCTTCGGCAACAGCCCGCGGAGCACGGACTGAGGTCTCACCCGAGGTAGTAGGGGAGGGTACTGGAACCAGGTTTCCACATCCTAGGGATGTTTTGATGTGGTCTGGAGGGTTCGTGTGTCGTTTTGTGGCCTCGCGCCACTTTGCTTCTGCGTAGATTTGGAACAAGGCAATTCCTTAATCCTTATTATTTACTAGCTGTTATAGATCAGGTCTATGTTTACGGTATTTAAGCAAACATTTAATAGAGATAACTAGTTTGTGCACTCATAAAAGTTATATATTTGCATAAAATCATAATATAAGCATAAGCACATAGATCAAACAAATATATCAACCATAAATTAACCAGATCCACAATATTTCAGATTCAACATAGTATTTCAGAACCAACTTATCTTTATTCAATTCTTTCGCTAATACAACCAGATCTTCCTTGCGCACTCAACTGCAGGGGTCTGCGCACACAGCTGCGGACTCTACCAGGCCTCTACGCACATAGCTGTAGAGCCTCTACCTACTCCCCAACACCCTTGACTCGAACTTACAGACGCAGAAGATACTGTCTTCACAGACCCATAGCACTAAGATCCATAAAAAAGAACTATCCTTTTCCCTTAGAGCCATGCTCTATTTATACATTCCCCTGGTCCATAGACCAAGGGCAGGGTGACTTACTTCCTATTATTCTATACTATTTCTTGGGTGGACAACCCTTTGACTCGACCTATTACATTTTGTGCTCTGCATATTTCAGAGATTTACAATATTATTATCCTAACTTATAGGCTTCAAGCCCCAAAACTATTATGCGGGACCTCCGCTACCCAACAGGCCCCCAACACAATCATCGTGACTTGTCCCGAGTCACTTGTCGGTGGGCTAATATGCGCTGCCTAGGCTCCACAGCTCACCTTTTTGTGAGTGACGTACTACTCCCTCTTTGTCTCCTGCATTGCTTTTTCCAGCTCTTGCTCCAGTGTCGCTACCAATTCACACAACCGATACTGCTCGTTCTGCTCTACTCGGTTAACATAGAACACCCCCTCATAGGATTTTAGCTCTAGCTGGGGTGCCGCATACGGGAACGCCTCGTACCAATGTAGCCCTTTTTCAATTTCTTATCTTCTGTACGCACTTTCTACTATAGCTTGTGTTGCAATTTTTTAAGACCATTGTTGCTGTCTGCGAGATCCCAATCTTCAAGGTGCCTCAAAGATGACCTATTAACTGCAATTCCTCCATTTGTCTCCATATTTATAGCCTTTCCCGTATCTTTCATGGTTTGTCATCCAACCCATGGGTGAGGCAGCGACATCCAAACCAGTTCTACTTCGTGTCTATATTCCATCACATCTCCTACTGTCGATGTTGAACTCTGAGTGGTGCCCACAGCTATCAACAACGTCCTTTGCTGAAAGCCCGACACCTCCAATGGCTAGATCAGAACCCTCGGCCTTACTCCTTGAGCGGAGATAATGAATAGTTCCAGAGCAGCGGGAAGGCACAATAGCTTATGGTTCTTAGAAGCGTAACTCGTTCAGTGGATGCCCCCCTGTGATTTATAAGTGTCTTGAAATTCAAATTCGTTGGCTCCCGCCTCTTCTACTACCCTCATGCTAAGCCTGCGGCAGATTGTTCCAGATCTAGTTCGTATCCCATCTCTTAATTGCCTGCTACCCACTCCCTTTTGCCATAACACATACATCTTGTCATGAATAGTGACAACAATAGCCACCTCTCTACTTGTCAACATAGCAGCATAGCCTGTTCCATGCAACCGTAACCCTTGTGATAGATCAAATATACGTGCACCTTGGTCATCGCACAACTGCTCCCCAGGCTGCTTTAATGTCCTGCACTCTCTTTCAACTGGCTGGAGCGGTGAGACTGTCCTTCAGGCAGTTAGTCAGGCAGTCGGCCCACCCATGTAGAGCTTCAGGTGACTACCATTTACTCTTCCTAGGAAGGGGTCTCCATTGAGCTTAGAAAGCTGGACCGCGCCTCCATCTATAACTTCCTTGACTACATAAGGTCCCAACCAGTGCATGCAGAGCTTACCAGGGAATTTGTTGAACTTGTTGTCATATAGTGATACTATATCATTTTCTTTGAACATGCGCATCTTGATATGGTGATCATGCCAAGCCTTCTCTCACTGCTTTTGTACTTGTTGATGAAATCTTACTAGAAATCTCTCCTCATCTAGTTCTTGCAGTTGCACGATCCTCTCTTCCAAAGCCACACGGTCTTCCATGCCTGTTGCCACTACTATTTGTAAACTAGGTACAATGTACTCCATGGGCATGACGACTTCCTTGCTGTAGACTAACCAGAAAGTTGTCTGGCCTGTCAACTTTTTGCATGTTGTTCTGTATGCCCATAACATAGTAGGTGTGCTTAAATCCCAATCATTGCACTATGCATTACATACCTTGGTCAACGCTGTCTCCAAAATTTTGTTAAACACTTCAACGATCCCATTTGCTTGTGAATGGTACAATGTACTCTGTTGATGGTATAGCTGAAATTCCTCAGTGAGCGCGCTGATAGTCTCATTCAGGAAATGCATTTTGCAGTCACTCATTAGAATTTTCGGGCATCCAAATCACGTTAACACATTCTCAAACAAGAATTTCGTGGCTGTAGTGGCCATGTAGTCTTTAACCAGTTGTGCTTCCACCCATCAGGTCAAGTACTCTGTCGCCGTGATGATATACTGTGCCCCCGTCTTTCCTGGAGGTGTGATCGACCCCACAAAATCGATCGCCCATTTCTCAAACGGTTGCAGTGTCATCTGTGGCTTGAGTGGCATTTCATCCCTCTGCGATGGTTTCCCAGTCCATTGACATACATCATAGGCTCAATAGTACACTTTCGAATCTTGATGTAGAGTTGGCCACCATAGTCGGGTGCGAAGAATCTTTTGTGCTGTGGCACAGCCCACATAATGTCCTCTAGCAACCCCCCCATGTTCTTCAGCTAGAATCTGTCCTCACTCGAATTCAAGTACATATCTGTGTAATATTTCATCCTTGCCCATTTTGTAGAGGTGCCCCGCAATAACAGTAAAATCTGCGGTGCATATCACTAATTCTTTCTTTTGCTAAATGGAATATCCCTGGGGCACAGTTCTTGTGGTTAAGAAGTGGATTATATCCTCAAAATGGCCATCCGTGACACACACTGCATACAGCTGTGCATCCGGTAGTCCTTCCTCTAAGTTTGTGGGCTCTTCGTCATTCTCAATTTGGGACAGGTGATCTGGGCCCGCGTTTGATGTCTCGGCTTTACGACGACTTCAAAGTCATATTCTTGAAATAATAGCAACCATCTACAAATGCGCCCCCCCAACATAGGCTTGTTCACTAGGTATTTTAGTGCAGAGTGGTCAGTATACATCTTAAAGTGTCCTCGGAGCAAATAGTGGCGGTATTTTTGGAGTGCGTATACCATCGCCAATCCTTCTCATTTAGTAGTGGAATAGTTCTTCTCTGCTTTTAACAATCGACAACTTGCGAACATGATCGAGTGATTGATTCCTTACGCTCCTTCCTGTGTGAGTACCACTCCCAATGTGATACATGACGTGTCAACATGCACGTGAAATTCGATGTCCATTATGGCACGCAGTTGTTTGATACTTCACGGTGCTTGCAGGTTGAGTATGACAACAATATTTGCTGGATCCACCATCAGAACTTGCTTACAAACCACATGCTTACAAACTACATGGCCAAGTAGGTTTCCAAAGGAGATGAGGAAAGTACACTTCTTTAGGTTAATTGCAATCTAGTGCACTCGGCAAGTATCTATCATTAACTATAAGCTCTCGGTATGTTTCTTAACTAGCCCAAACATGGTCCAATCATCAAGATATACCTCTAAGAACTTGTGTATAAACTCTTTGAATGTCGCTACCACAACGCCTGATAAGATTGCCGACGCGTTCTTTAGTCCACAGGACATCACCATATACTGAAAGCAGCCCCATTTGGTAGCAAACATTGTTTTACTCCTATCGTCTAGCGTAATCTTGATCTGGTGGTACCCCGAGAAGCCATCCATAAAGGAGTAAGCTTCTTGTCCTCCCACATTTTCCAGTACTTCGTCTGTAAATGGCATCGAAAATGGATAGTTAATGCACGCATCATTGAACTTTCGAAGATCCACACAGATGTGAATTTCACCTTTTGTTTTTTCTCCTACACCACCATAGGACTTACCCAGTCGGATTGATCCACTGGTTCAATTATCCTGGCTGCGAGCATCTTGTCCAATTCTTGACAGACCTTCACTTTGTATTTTGGATTCAACCGGTAAGACTGCTTCTTAACTGGCTTCACATCTGGCTTTAATGTTATCTTCATTACTCCCAAGTCACTAATGATCCATTTTAACTTTGTGATTTTAGTCGAGAATAATTCTTGATATTCTCAAAGCAACTCGACGACCTTTTCCATTATGGCATCATCCCAATAGTCCCCAAGCATTGCATACTTCAGCTCTTCCTCCATTCTGATGTTTATTTGTTTCATTTTCAATGGTGTGGTGATGTCTGGATCCTTGATTTCTGGTCTGTGAACCTCGCAACTCCCCTCTGTTTCCAGAATATTGATATTCCTAGGGTCATCCTCATCATCTTCTACCTGCACATTGTAACATTCCAGGGCCTGGCTCAACTGTCTTGACCAGTCTGGCTACGCGATTTCTTCTGGTTCCAGGGTATTTTAAAAATAGCGGCCTTCACGAACTACAATGGGTCATCCACCGTATCCATCCATTGATCTTCAAAGAGGAATGTTAACAAAAAACCCTCGCACAAGATATCCCATTCACCTGTACCATGTCGGAGCTCAGTTTAAGCATACCAGTTCCTTGGAATGACATCTAGGGTATGATAAAATAAGTGTGCCCACTCTGGTTGAGGCTCTTCTACATAGGCTTGGACCCATTTGGCAAGGTGCATGCGCGGGTCATCACGTCCATCGTATTTCTCAGTGATTCGTAGTTCCGGGTTCCCAAATCTTATCTGCATCATGCGCCTGCAGCTGCGCCAATTGTTGAAAGTTCCATCATGTGTTCCCCATCAACGCACAGGCGTTGCGCGCAATTCCCATCGCAACGCATCAAGCCATTGGGGCTCTGGAACCACACTTTCAAATTTGGTTAGGACTTCTTCTACTACTGTGAGCCCATCATACATTAGCAGTTCGAGATCCTGAGTTTTGATGCAATAAAACTACTTAGTCATCATATTATAGTTTAACATGGTTACCACATTCAACCGATTATGACATCACGCGTCTTCCTCATCTAAATCTTCGGTGGAGGATTCTGCATGCCCCCATGATATTCTTCCTCCTGTAGTCGGATTGACCCAATCTTGATTTCGTGTTGTAATTTAATAGAGACAATATAATTCATCATAACTTCCTTCATCGTGCACAGGCTCAGTGTAACGCGGTCCTTCTGCCGGGTCTAGCAGAATGACTACACGGAGTGACTTCTTCTCAAATATCATTTTCCGCTTCTTTAAATTAATAACCCCATTCATATCAGTGGCCCAGTCTATCCATAACAATGCAGGATAATGGCTACTTTCATCCACGATTTCTATTACCTCGAAGTTTGTTTAGGCGCTCGCGCCTTCTATATCTACTGTAATTCCTTGCAATCTTCCCATGGGCAGAATCTTCTATTGATTCACCATCCTCAATTGAATAGGAGACCATTGTAGTGTGGGTTTGCCCATGCATTCCCAAGTCTATTTAGGTAGTACATTTGCATCTGAGCCTAAGTCTAGAATGATCTGATCCATCTCAAAGTCGCCAATATGCACCGTTAGACACATTTCCCACCCAATCTGTGACGCTTGTTTCCCCAATTTTCGGACCACACGAGGTTCCCTTGACCATGCGTACCTAGTTATCAGTTCTTGTAATCCTTGCAAAGCAATTTCATACATGTCTCTAAAAGGGTAGTTAGCATTGAGGGATCCCTCTTCGGCTCAGGTTGATCCTTACTACCTGGGGTAGAGACTTCCGCAAAGCTCCTCCTAGCTTCCAGATCTGTTTCCTTGCGAACCCTGGCATCGTCCTTGGTCACTTTCCTCTTATCCTCCCCTGTAGCTATGCCACTTTTGAGCATCATGTTTATGTTGGGGTCTTCCTCGCACAGTTTGGCCCTCATCATTTGGACATTCTGCATCATCATTGGTTGGTTGCCCTCTTCTCCCATATCTGTGCTATCAATGTGGGGCAATCTATCATTTCATGATCGAACTGCTCGCAGTACAGGCACAATATTCTGGTCAGGTTGGTGCAGTCCCGTACATAGTGTCCTGGTGCTCCACAGTTGTAACATATTAGCTGCTTGTGACCCCTTCCTGGGCCCATTCCTCCCCGTCCTTGTCTACGTCCCTAGAACCCACCGCATGTTATTTCCATAGCTATATCCTGACCTTGCGCTTCAGTCTGTATTCTGTAGGCAGGTGACTGGTCCATTAATAATTGATAACTACGGCAGTCTCATTCCTCGTGGCCCACCGATCTACAAAAGTTGCAAAATAACTGCTTGGGGGTCTGGTTAAATTTTGGTAGTAGATGGAAGTTGTCCATGTTATGCTTTCCTCCCACCTGATAGATTGCGCACCAGAGCGAGGGTGCCGCGCTCAGCCCTGCTTGTGCCTCTGGTCGCAACTGTGTTGGTCCCCTTGCTGCCACATAGTTCGCAAAAATTGGACAGTGATCCTTATCATGACCCTGGATTCTACACTTTATAGACCACACCTCCTCCCGAACCTCTGGTCGAGGCACCTTTTCCTTTTTTAAACTCTACATCTCTAAACATAGGTTTTGTATTTGCATGTGGATTTGCTGAACTCCCAACCCCAGATCCTGTATTGGAGTTTCATGCAATCTTATTGTTGTCTCTAATGCTTCAGCCTGGGTTGAGATCTTTTGCTGTGATAGCGCCATCTTCAGATGTGGTGTTAATGATGCCACAAAACATGTGTAGTGCTATGCATTTGACAGCGTCATGTTTGCCTCGCGGATTGTACTTTTCAATCTCTGATCTAGATCCCACGGAGTTTCACCAAGCATCATCGCGATCTCCTTGAACCCTATGATCAACTACATTTTTGATTTTGGCCGACTATATTCTTTTTTCAATTCAGCCCGAATCTCCGCTGTTCCTGCATTCGGGTGATCACTTGAGTACTTTATATACCACGTCAATGCACGGTCCTGTAGCATGCTAACTTGGGTAGCCTTTTTGATATTATTGTCCATAACTCCGTGTGATTCCCATACTGCCATTACCACAAACCAAAATTGTTCTGGCTCTTCGCTTCTTGCTCCTTTGAATACCGGCAACTGAATCGTGCTCGTCATTTTTAACTTCTAGTTTGCGTGTCGGTACACTAGGCCCTTCTATGAACTCGTACTGCTCCTGATTCAATTAATCCGTACACTCTTTCTCTGTATGATTCCGACTTCCCAACATCCAACATCCATTAGGCAGATCCCGATCTCGGCAACGGAACCATTTATTGGCTAATATGGGCCTGACCCAAGTTCGGAAGAGTTATTTAGCCAAACAAATCCTGTAGCTACCAGCCCTTTCGGCAACAACCCATGGAGCGCGGACTGAGGTCTCACTCGAGGTAGCAGGGGAGGGTGCTTGAACCAGGTTTCCGCACCCTAGGGATGTTTTGATGTGGTCTGGAGGGTTCGCACGTTGTTATATGGCCTTGCACCACTCTGCTTCTGCATAGATTCGAAACAAGGAAATTACTTAATCCTTATTATTAATGAGTTGTTATAGATCAGATCTACATTTACAGTCTTTAAGCAAACATTTAATAGAGATAACTAGTTCGCACACTCAGAAAAGTTATAGAATTGCATAAAATCATAATATAAGCATAAGCGCATAGATAAAACAGATATATCAACCATAAATTAACTAGATCCACAATATTTCAGATTTAACATAGTATTTCAGAACCAACTTATCTTTATTCAATTCTTTTGCTAATACAACCAGATCTTCCCTGCGCACTCAACTATAGGGGTCCGCGCACATAGCTACGGACTCTACTAGGCCTCTGCGCACATAGTTGCAGAGCCTCTACCTACTCCCTAATACCCTTGACTCGAACTTACAGACGCAAAAGATACTATCTTCACAAACCCATAGCACCAAGATCCATAAAAAAGAACTGCCTTTTTCCCTTAGAGCCATGCTCTATTTATACATTCCCCTGGTCCGTGGACTAAGGGCAGGCCGACTTACTTCCTATTATTCTATACTATTTCTTGGGTAGACAACCATTTGACTCGACCTATTACATTTCGTGCTCCACATATTTCAGAGATTTATAATATTATTATCCTAACTTATAGGCTTTAAGCCCCAAAATTGTTACGTAGGACCTCCACTACCCAACAAACCCAAGCAATCAGAAATTAACCAAGCATATTCCAACTAGAACATATGTAAGGTATTGGGTGCAGTAGGAGACTCTACCTGATAAGAGTTTCATTGTCTTCTCAGGAAACCCTCATGATATTGCTGGGCGCCTTCAACCCTAAACTCACCGCCAGAGTTCCCATCGAGTGTGAAGCTCGAGGTGAAATTGGTTACCTCAACCATCCCACCTGAAGCCTTACCATTATGCCTGAAGCCTTACCATTAGATCGTCAATCTATGATCAACTATCCTGCCTGAAGACTTACCATTATGCCTAAAGCCTTAACATTAGATCATCACGCTATGATCAACCGTCCTGCCTAAATCCTTACCATTACGCTTGAACCCTTACCATTAGATCATCAAGATATGATCAACCATCCCGCCTGAAACCTTATCATACGCCTGAATCCCTACTATTATATCATCAAGCTATGATCACACAATGGATATCGATACAGGTGTTTATGGGTTGGAACTCTCTAGAGACCACCCTTGGGATTCATAAATAAATTACTAAAGGTTGGTACTGTCAAGACTTATATACATCGAAATTTTCAATGTTAATTAAACAACAAAGACAACAAAGAATGTGACAATAAACCAACCTCCATAATAACATGGATATGAGTAAATAATTACAAAGTATTAAGTTAAGAACATGTAAAGGGTTAGGTTAGGATGGTAAATTATCTCAAAAAATTTATATAAAATTAACGTAAATATCCTTAATCCTTACCATAATACTATTTCCAAGTAGTGTATCAAAATTTATAACACTTGTATGGTAAGAATATGGTTGTAAGTATTTTTTTTGGTATTCTTATAATTATTACAAGTGGTATGAGAGCTAAGGTTCTGACACCATGGTATCTTTGGAAGTAAAGAAGACAACATGTGAATGAAGATAGAGACAATGAAAGACAATATACAAAGGGGAAGTATACCACCAAACACACTAGAAGCATCTTATGTAGGGGCCGATCCTGAAATGTGGATACAATTGGGAGAGGAGTCTCGCAAGGGCAATTTATCTATGTTAGAAAGATTCCAACACTTACACGCATAATGACTAATTTAAGAACTCACAATGAGAGGCTCACACAAGAACACGAGAGAATTTGAAGAGTTTGTCCCATAAATAGAATCAATGAGAGCCAAACCACAATGCTCGCAATGGAAATAGAACCCCAACCTTTCATCAAAAGGAGGATAATACAGAATCAGCATGAGGACGAGATGAAGATGAAGGATGATTTCTAGGTTTCATCTTGTCATGATTTGTGGCATCATCGGAGTAAGGAAAAGAGTAATACTAAGCACGGGAATAGTAAATTGAGTTTGATTTTTATTGGCTCTTAGCAAAGGATGTGACCTAATTGCTTAATGTCTGGTACTTGGAAATCTCTCACTGATAGACTTTAGTGGGCTTCAAATAGATCTTGAGGTTGGACGATTTACAGTACAATGTTATAATCAAATCTCACCTATATTCTTTAATTATAAGTTCCAGAGTATGTCCCAGTGAAGTAATGTAGATGGCTGAATAAGAACTATCAGAATACCTTCAGGATGGCTTGGAATCTCTAATAGTCAAATCTTGGTTGAAGGAGGTGTAGATAAAAATGATGATTGGTCACTTTTATATAGATATCAGAGCTATTATGGAGGATTACTACCAATCAGGATTCATTCAGTGAACAAACTATGGATGAATTGGTCACCTGGAGGATGCATCATGCAACAAAGTGATTGTTCACAAATATCTGAAGCAATGTGTTGGATGCAAAAGTGAGGAAAATAGTTTACAGCCCAAGCATACCTTGCAATAAAATTTATGGAAGCCTATATGAAAAATTGAAGAGAAGCCATTCTACACTAACTAAATCTATGATCACTAGGTAATGGTACATTTCCATTAATGCTTATCTGAAAGGTGATTTGAGAAGATAAATTTCGATGGAGATATCTAGCATACTGGAACGATAGTGAAAATTTTTCATGGTGAATTACAAGTAGTTACGATCACCAAACTAAAAACACCTTATCATTAAGATTATAACCAATTTTGAAAGTTGTTATTTACTACGTTTAGGGAGTGACTCAACTACCCAGTTTCAAGGTAGTTGAATTTTTTCTCGTGTGTTGTAATCTCCCCAAATCCTTTTTGAGTTAGTCTCTTATCTAGTTATCCTTTTCTAAAACGTAGACATTAAGATTTTCTATAATAAGAAATAGAAAAAGGTATGTAACTTGTGTCTATATATATGGTTGATGTCACACATGTTGTTGTATTTATGATTTTCACTTAGGGGCACGAATCACTCTACCTATTAATGGCATTCCCTTTTACATAACTCCCAACAGAGTCTTTTCCAAGTTGAGGTTGTGAAGTACATATCCTACTATTCACTTCGGAATTCCGCCATTGGAGTCCAATTTCAAGCAAATACAGAGGAGAAGTGGTTGATGGAGAGGTTTTGTAATTCTTCCCACTCGGTTTTGAATTTGTGCAACTTCTTAATTGGATAGAGAAATCAATACAAATACCAGTGAAGCTTCCTCCTTATGATCAATTTGATGGTGAAGCACAAATGTTGCCATGAGGTATTACTAAGAATTTCGTAGGGAAGGGTGCAGAGGTTACCTTGTCAAACATCTGGAACCTACGAGGGAGAAGCTGTCTAGAAACCCTACAAAAAACAACGTGAATGAACCTCGGCCAACATGGATCGAGCGGGTAGTTACCATGACCAAGCTCAAGAAAACCTTCACCGTCGGGTGGGCATCGGTGTCCTGGACTGTTGATGAGATCCAACTCCCAAGATAAAGAATGGTGTGAGGATTATAAAAGGCCTTGATAAGTTTCCAGTGCATGAATTCACTGCAGGGTAATGAACATAAGGGGTAATGTCTCTAACAATATGATAAAAACTCTTCTTACTTCATTGAATCCAAAACCATCAAGGTAAGTTAATAGGGTATGGTAATCATTTTATAGAAAGATAAATTCTTGTTCATTTTCCTCTTCAAGGGCAACCTCCCAATGAATGAATGCTCAAATATAATCACTATACTTAACAAATCCAATAAGGAGGACTTAAATATTATTCATTTTTAAAACGTAAATTTTAACCACTATTGGTGCCTATGCTAATGAATAGGCCATATTACATTTATCACATGAAAGCTACCTAGTATGAATTATTTAATAATAACTAACATAACAGACTTTGTATATATTACATTAAATGAACACCATTTTTATAATATTATTAACCATTATGGACCTCATTACATCACTAGGGGGGATCCCACCATTTCATCCCATTTGAAACACATTTCTCTCAAATTTTATATCTATGATGTATCTCCATAAGCCAACTTCCTATGTATGGGCGTTTCCCCCTACCCTAAGAGTGAAGTAGTCCAAGAAGTGTGTCCATAAAGGGATCATCCATAAACCAAGGTCCCATGTACAAGTACTACACTCCACACTAAGAATGAAGTCATCCAAGCAATGCATCCAAAAATCCAACTATCAAGTATAAATGTTTCCTTCAATGTTGACAATGAAGTCATCCAAGAAAGGATTACATAATCTTATATCCTAGGTACAAGTGTGCATGTTGGGTCCTAACTAATCACACATGAAATTGATGAATAGACATGAGGATTTTGTTAAATATTATCACCATGGTCATATGGATCCAAACATCTTTCCACCAAGATACTATGTCATCCATAACCAAAATATCATCCACATAGATACAAAAGGTTAGTTATTGATATGGAGTTATGTACTCTATGGTATGTACAAGTATTATTACACCAGAATGTCACGACTAATCATCAACAGACTTATTTTACCAAGGTCCCTTAAGGTTGTGGTAAAAAATTAGCAAGAAGAATTAAAGTGGAACTTCAAAGTTTAATTTGTTTTATTGTGACTAGGTTAGGTGTGAATAGGTTAGGTAGGAGGCACCATCTGAGATCCTGACAGGAATATCAATAGATTTTACCAAACAACTCTCTTTCACTAGGTTTCTCAATTGAGGCCCTAAATTTCATCGAGGCCTGCTCACATTGCTTAGAAGAACATAATATGCCATCCTCAAAATCCTCCACCTCCTCAAGTTAAAAAATAATATTAGGGGAAGGAAAAATTACTTTGAATCCTAACACACCAATAGGATTTTTGCTACTTGTTTTATCAAGAAATATAATTCTATTAATGAAACAAGATGACTATGTAATCAACAAATGTTAATGCTCAAAATAGTTTTGTGAAAAATTTCCATCACCTAAGGAGAACATATAGATGAAGGAGATACTAAAGATGAGGCTCCCATAATAGGTACAACTTAACCTCCACCCATCAATATCCCATTCTAGTAGTTTGAGTTAATTTGATTGTCCCTCTTTAATGCATCCATCACTACAACACATAAACTCTTGAAGCCTAATGTTTTATTCTATTGAAAAGGCTTGGTTGATCCAATCCCTCTACTCTAATACTTCTCACATGGATACGTTGTCAATATATTGTGTGTAAACTTAAGATAATTTGTGATCCCATTTTTAGTATCATGAATTAAATATTCCCATCCATTCTCTACTTTATTTTGTATAAACATGAGAAGGAGACATGAAAACTTCACTTTCTAGTGACGTGACTTCTAAATAATCCACAACATCATAAGATGATCCATAGAAACATCACTAAAATTCAACCCATATTAAATAGTTATCAATTTAATAATTCATTATATAGTTTAATATATGTTATTTTCTAAATAAACCATGGTTGATAATAATTTTGTTAAAAATAACAAAAAATCTTATTTAATAGAATATGTTTGTGTGTTTTTTCGTTAGCAAAAAAAAAGTTGATCATATTTCTATTCAATTTGAAAAAAATACAAATAGTAGATACTTATAGCATTCACAAGGAATTGAGGTCATTATATTCTCCTTACAAATTTCTATCTCAATATTTAAAATTCTAGCAAAAAAATTTAGAAGCTCATAACCCTTTATAAAATTGGTTGTCAACATCTAGTATTTTAAATATTTATAAATAATTATACCATGAAAAAAGTTCAATTAATTCCAATAAGGAAATGATGTACTCTTTTGTCACCTAGTATAGAGTACTCTCGCAAAGGTCTATGTAGACATGACATTCTATTCACTCAAGATTGATTATTGCAAAACAAATTTGGAGTTCTACTCCTCACCTAGCCATATACCTTATTGCTCCAAATATTTCAAAATCAAGTCACACATGAGCCATCAATCCATTACTATGTTGTCTCTTCTTAGCCTTGTCCTCAATTACACAAGAAAAAGTGATGCCATATTCTCCTTCTTCTCCCTCCTTATATAGAATACATCGATGGTAAGGAACCCAACCCCTATGGTCCACCTATCATTATATAATTTTTCCTTTGTCTTAACATTTTCCATTCACATAAAACTACATTAGATATTATTCTTCCTTTTTCTTCAATTTTGTAATAATCAATATAATAATTATTTAGTAAAATTTATACTTATTACAAATTTCAAATTTATGAATGGAATGTCAAGAAAAGGTATCATGTAGATATTGAACATTGCATGTCGTAAAGCAATATAGAATTTGCATATCTTTAAAAATTGCACCTCTAAAAGCTGTATCAATGCTCGTTTTGCACATACCAAACAAGATTTTAGAAGGAGACCAAAAAGCGACATGAACACCACCAGTGTAGAACTTTAATTTGAAAATCCCAAAAACCCAACTTTCCCATTCAATAAGAAAACAATAGATAGGAAATGTAGGTGAAAATGTTGAAAAGCATAACCACTGGGTTCTTTCTCATATACTTTTCTTGATGAATGAAATAGTGTATTCCTTTGTAGAAAGGTGTGAGCTCTGAAATATTCCATGATAATTGCATATTCATGGGGCTTGGTTTTCAAGGCAAAGTCCGATGTTCACTGTAAACTAACTATGATCATTAATAACCACTTCATGAATGCTAGTAGTCAACCAGTAAACCAACCACACTAGAATTTGAAACCGAATAGGTCAAAATGGAAATTAAGTATGTTAACACAAGAGTTCAATAAGAACTTGAATTTGGTTACTCATGCCTACTAGGGAGATATTTCCATTAAAGGAAATCATAACACAAGCAAAAATACAACAAATTATAAGTGATCTGAATGATGACGTTATCAAAGATGTAAGTGAAGGACTGGGAAATATATGGTGATCATGGGAATGATAGATATCAAACACAACATGATGATGTTGTTTGGAGAGGGACATATCATTGTGGAGGGATGGATTTAGTTTCTGAAAGGGTCTCAACTCAATCTACCCAGCTGGATGGGTTGTTTATCTCATATACAGTTAGATTGGTTAAATTTAGCTTATCAGGTTCATGAGGGTAGGAGAGGGAGGAAAAATAGAGATAGGAAGCTTAACAGTCCTCCACAAGGAAAATATATTCTTGCATGTAAAGGTAAAGGGAATTCTAGGGGGTAATCTAATGCAAAGAAAGGGTGAATTATGCCTCCCTGAATCCACATCATGAGACTATGTTTAAGATTCATCATTCTGAAGCTTCGAGAAGACTAGAGTGTAAGCACAAGAGAGAAGCTGAACATATTGTAGGTTGAGAAGAGGGCCAAGAAGGACCTTTCCTATTATTCCTCTTTTAGATTAGAGACACAATATTTAAGTGTGTTTATAAGGTAGAAGTAAACATGATATGGATTGTCAAGCATATGCTGGCAGAGATGTTTTTGGACTGTCATAGTGGAAAAAATGATCTAATGGATAAAATGAATGCCTTATTCCAAAGAAAATTTCAACGTTGAGGAGCAACTAGGGAGGGGTAGATGATGCTTCCCTAAGCTAGGTCAAGTTCTTGCAATGGATTAAAGATCAAGCTATGCTGGAAAGTCTCATGAGGAATATAATTATGCAATAAATGCACATGAAAAATTGGAATTTAAAGTCTAGGACTCATTACAAAGAAGTGGTTCAAACAGTGACCACTAAGTTTTGAATGGGATCTAAAATTTGACTTTCTCAAAATTGAAAGAAGTTGGAACCACTCTGAAACATCCCGAAACAATTAATGTTAATATTAAATATTTAAGTAAAAGTTGACATTATCCTTATCTTTCCTTTTAAAGGGAGGAAGATAAGGAGAATATCAAACTTTTACTTTTACTTTAAAAATTAAATATTACCATTAATTACTAGGGTTAGGTTTTGTGGGGCCCTAGGGTTAAGATATTTTTTTCATTTTAAGTATTTTTTATTAAAATAAAATTATTTGGTGGTCATTAGCTATGTTGCACTACATTCTTCAGAATTGGTTAGTTTAGTAGAGAACTAGTCACTTTGGTGTTTTAAGGTGAGTTCAATACAAGACCAACCTTAGCCAATCTGAACCACCAAACTAGACTAGTATAACTCTAAAACCATTGTGACCAACTTTCCTTATCCTTATCAAAGTAAAAGTTGACATTATCCTTATCTTTCCTTTTAAAGGGAGGAAGATAAAGAGAATGTCAAACTTTTACTTTTACTTTAAAAATTAAATATTACAATTAATTACTAGGGTTAGGTTTTGTGGGGCCCTAGGGTTAAGATATTTTTTTCATTTTAAGTATTTTTTATTAAAAAAAAATTATTTGGTGGTCATTAGCTATGTTGCACTACATTCTTCAGAATTGGTTAGTTTAGTAGAGAACTAGTCACTTTGGTGTTTTAAGGTGAGTTCAATACAAGACCAACCTTAGCCAATCTGAACCACCAAACTAGACTAGTACAACTCTAAAACCATTGTGACCAATCAATTCCACTAGTTCTAGGCTAGTTCCAATAAGAGTGTGCCCTTCTCATCCTCCTCTCAAGTCGTTTTGTTGAATCCTTTCATGAATGGTGATTTGGAGGGTGTCATAAACTGTCAGATTGTTGTGAGCACCTAAGATCATAGGTAGTTAAGCCTTGAAAAACATAAATTTGTGGGGAACTAGTACAGACATCCCAAAACATATTTAGTGAGGATGTGCATGCATGGAACTATTACAGACCTCCCAAGATACATAGTGAGGATGTACATGACCAAAAAGCATCAAAAAAAATTATCCACCCTCAAAAACCTTGCCCACAACATTGAAGTGTGGTGCAAAACAAATTGCTAGTAGGCTACTAATGCTACCAACAATCATTCCCTCTCTAATTTCATAATAAGCTCCTACTCAAGCTACCTCCTCCACTATGGTTATAGTAAGTTCTTGCAACTGTGTGAGCTACAAGAAATTAAAACTGCATTGGAATCTCCACCAATCTTAGGGAATTTGACTTCTTTGCATTCCCCAACTATTTTGGGTTGATTGATTAGTTAACTGGATGATCATTGAGTTTGACTGAAGTCCCACTGCTTAAATGACCTTCCACTAGTTCCTACAAAAGTTAGAACTAGTTTAACTGACAACAACCTGAAATAATTGACCTCTATTGCTACAAATTAGTAATCACATATGCAGAACTAAACTCTAACTCCTCCAACTCGAATTTATTGAGTAAACTAGGTGACACAAGCCATGTCACACAAGTTAACATCATCCAGGTGTCCCTTGATGTGGAAATTCGAATTTTTTCAATTTAATCAAGGAAAAATCAAATTGAGAATTTCTTTCTGCATTTGTCAACACATAGTTCATTGGAATGTATTACTTTCACTATGAACTTGGCATAGTTCACATGTTAAGTTCATAAGGTTTTGGGCTGATGTGGTTCTATGTGTTGTGTATATAAAGAATAGGTGTCCATCTCTTGCTATTAGAAGCAAGACTCCCTATGAAATTTGGTATGGCCACATTCCTTCGTTGAGGTATCTTAGGGTTTTTGGTTCATCTTGTTATGCCCTCATACCTAAGGAACATATATAAAAAACTCAGTGCAAGGAGTCACAAATGTATCTTCTTGGGTAGTCATACCTCCAAGCCATACCATCTCTATGATGAAGTGAATAAGAAGTTTATAATATCTAGAGATGTGATATTTATTGTGTCTTCCAAGGTTGACAATGTTGTTGAGGGGTAGTTTAATCGTTTGGATAGATTTGAACATGCAAAGTATTTTCAAGAGTTTGATAGTGAGATTCCACATCTCCTTCTCCTACCTCTATACTTTCTATGAAGAGCCTTGAAGAAATCAAGTTGAAGGAAATTCCTTCCCTTTCTTTGTCAGGAAAGAGGTCAGAGACTGCTGGTAGCAGATAGCCAAATTTGACAACCAGTGAGGGTACATGCAAGATACAAAGCAAGGATTAATGTAAAGGAGTAATGGAAAGGAGTGTACTAACTATATATATTTCATCAAAAATCTTTCATCCCACTTAGGATGCCTTGCATCATGCCTGGTTAGTCATAAGATCATATTGGTCACAACCTCCGTACCTTAAATAAACAAGTGGTAATAGTATTCATCTTCTAAGCTAGGTAATAAACAAGTGAAAGGGAACAAGAAACGCAGAGGAAACACATGGAATGACTTTCATTTCTTGCAACCATGCATGTCATTGAAGACAGAATGATACAAAAATGATAAACAAACTTTTAAGCTACAGTAAGAGGTGTATTTCAAAAGATGTGCTTCGTTTTCCATACCTAGGCTCCAAAGGGTTATGCATTATATGGAGTCTTCAGGCAGTCTTGATATTCTATCATACCTTGGGTTCCTTGGTCTTCTTATTTTTCTCCTAAGCTCCTTGAGAGTCATCTATTATGTCATCTTTCTTCATGGCCCCTGAGAGACATAATTGTGTAGTTTTAGTGGGCAGTGACTTTTACGGGATGAGGACCTAGGAGGACAAATTTACACAATTTTAGGATGCTAGGCACTGCCATGGGATGAGGCCTTGGGACCACACACTTGAAAACTTAGCGATACAACATAGACCATCCAAAACATATAACACATATTTTTCTTAATGTAACAACCTTTGTGGCAGCTTACAACAAGTGTGGTTCAGATGATAGACTTTGGGAGGATAAAGGCGTCACTTGTGTAAGAGTGTGTGAAATGAGTGTGAAACATGTCTATGTGGTGAAGATAACCCATTCTCATAAACATTTCCCCTTGAAGAAAAATGAACCTCCCTTTGCATGACAAGCGATAACCCCCATGCCCAAAGATGACACATTCTATGTAAAGATAAAAGCATGGAAGACTCTTAAGATCGAAAAGGGGAGCTTGAGATTATCAACTTACCAATAAGTGACTAAGGAAAGATCGGTCACAATATCCATAGTTGGCTCTCAAATTTAAGTGCATGTCAAAATTTTGGAGGGTGTTGTAACCACTACAATAGAGCCTTCACCTTCATGCTAGCTTCTTTTTCAACTAGTGTCTTGAATTCTATGAACTTGGAGAATGTCTCATATTTCTTCCACATGAAGAAGATCCAACACTTCCGTGAGAAGTCATCCATAATAATGACAAAATATTTGTGTCTGATAGAGTAGGTTATCGAGAAAGGTCCATAAACATCATAGTGTATCCTTTCTAGGACTGCATGTGCTTTGTTGTCCCGAGCATGGAATGTGGATTTTATGTACTTTCATAATTTACATCCTTTGCATATATCCTACTGCTTAAGTGCTCCTTTAGGGAGGCAAGTGGTTATTTGTTGTATAGTATTCGAGGTACTATGATGCAAATGACTAAGTATTTTGTGCCAAAATTCATTGACATCGCGACTTGCACTTTCTCCACCTTAGTGCTTAATGCAGCACAATCTTCCACATATAGCTTATATAGGTTCTTCACATGATGAACCCTGATCTGCTTCACCTGCCCTATGGCTATATGTCTCAGGAATTCTTTTCCTTTGTTGAATATCACTTCATAGCCATGGTAAACCAACCACTTGGTGAATGCTAGTAGACAGATCCCTAATCCTTTACCTTTACCTTTTTTACTAGTGCCTCGTATTGAAAATTTGAAGAAAAAATATTTATTTTCTCTTAAAAATTTGTCTTAAAATCCCCCTTTGTGTATCAGTTTCGAATGCAATGATAGAAAAGTTTTCTTTAATAGTATCAGCAAATATGAAAGCGATAGAAGAGGAATTGATGTCCGAGAAATATTATCAATAAAAGTTGTTGTGTTCTTCTTAGTAGACTACCCCCACAAAAGAAAGAGCCCAACAAATCATTGTCTTTATGTAAGATAATGTGAATGGTAAGTAAAATAACAACCTTGGTATAGGTGCAAGACAATAGTTGCCTGAGAGCTGGCCGACTTAGGGCGCACTGTCATAGTCAATTTTGCAGTTTTTAGATAATATTGTTTGAAGCTTATGTCTTGATTGTTAATTGTATTAAATAGGTTTCATCTAAAGTGGCCATTGTCTTAAATATAACTTTTTGTCTTAAATTATTTTTGTCTCAAACCATTTTTTTTTTAAATATAAAGTTTTGTCTTAAATTATTTTTGTCTCAAACTATTTTTGTCTTAAAATAATTTTTCCTTAAATTGTTTTTGTCTTAAAATAATTTTTTCTTAAATTGTTTTTGTCTTTAAATGTTTGTCTCAAACTACTTTTGTCTTAAATATAAAGTTTTGTCTCAAAATATTTTCGTCTTAAATTATTTTTGTCTTAAATATAAAGTTTTGTCTTAAAATATTTTTGTCTCAAACTGCTTTTGTCTTAAAATAATTTTGTCTTAAATATAAAGTTTTGTATTAAAATATTTTCGTCTCAAACTGTTTTTGTCTTAAAGTTTATATTTAAGACAATTCAATTGATATTAAATTTTAATGTAAAATAACTAAAATAAAAGTGATTTTTTAAGGCAAAAGGTTTGTTTTGTCTTAAAATAATGTCTTAAAAGTGCCCTTGGTGTAGTAGTGTGAGATCGTCAATTGCAACATAATTGTATTAGAGTACCATGATACAATCTCTATTTTATCGTATTACAACCATTTACAATATGTAACTCTATTCATAGGGTAACTATACACGGAATAACCAAACAATTTATTATAATTAAATATCCTTGGATGCATATAATGGTAGTAGAGGTTTATATGTGATGTAGTGATAATAATAATAAATTAAAAATATTGTTAAGTGGAGATTGTAACAAATTGCAGTAAAGTTAAGTATTAACACTTTTGGGTACAAGGAAATGAGAATTGGATTGACTAGATACCAATCCAACAGTTAATATAATATTTATATTATTCAATTTTGAAAATTTTGTAAGTGGAAAATTAAAAAAAATTGTGTAACAATTAGACACTTATAATTATGACATGTTACATAATTAGGAGTATAAATAAAATGATAATTGAAAATTTTTATTTTTATATTTATTATTTCAAATTTATTTAAACTCTAGATTTACCATGTAGCGAAAGAGATCAAATCTCTTTTCACTCCAAAAGAGTTTTGGATCTCAAGGGATTTAATCCCCTTCGTCACTTGGTAGATCGAGAGATAATATGGATCTAGGATGGTGATAAACAATTCAATGCGCACCACAAATATAATATTTAAATATGTAGAGTTAAGTAATATTGATATCTATCTAAAAACATATTAATAATTGAAAAACATTTTCAATGTGAGATTTTAATCTTAACTAGGATTTATAGAAAACTATGTATATTATATAAAGCAATTGAAAAAAAAATGCATATGGTTAAAATTTTTCAAGTGATTAGCTTTGGGTCATTTGAAAAATAGCAAATTTTTCTTGGAATTGTAACTTTAAATTGTGTAATCTACACAATCCAAGTGCTCACTGGTGTTTTTCAAGGAGTTGAATCTATTTAGACCAAGTGGGCTAGTTTAAAATGTTAGTAATTTTTGGGAAGGAGGAAGGGAGCTATTTTTTTTCCTCATTGAAGCTTTGGGGTGCATGTTTACTTGAAAAACCCATTTTTGTCTGCAAAACAAAAAAATCCCACACAAACCAAACAAACAAGCAAACATATCTAAACCTTACGACTTAAAGTTGGATTTCGAGAAAACTAAATATTTTCCTCAAGGTTTCTAATTTTCTCATATCACACTAAGGCCTAATGGAAAAGAGCATACACATGAGAAAAATCCTCTCTTTATGTTTCTTATTTGCCCAGATCACACAGGGTCGTGGGGTAAAGAGCATACGCATAAATGGAAGGTATAGTTCCGGTAATATAAAAAAATTATAGATGACTATAAACCGAAATAAATTGAGAGATAAATAACTATAACTGCAAATAAAGATTGTATACCTCTAGATCTTAAAAATGACATAGCTCGGGCTATCAAAAACCATTCTGTGTGAAACGAAAGGTGTTCATGACTTGAACAGATGCTCATAACACAATAGAGTAGTCCTCATAGCCTGAATTGGTAAAAAAAAATAGATCTAGGAATCGATAATCAGATGCAATTGTGCTGGCTTTGAATTCGGATCAACAACGAATGTGACCCTCAAATAGCTCTGATACCTTGTAGGAATTTACAGGGTAAGTTCCTTAAATAGAACATCAAAGGACAATGCTCATAAAAATATCACAGATCAGTACACCAATATTCTTGACGTGGTTAAAACACTCAAAAAGGCAATTTATCAGTGTAAAAGAAAGAAAATTTACATAAGCTTCTCTCATGAACGGTCACCTAACAAATAACCCTCCATGATATTTAAATATAGATCATGGACCAATTGAGTGTTAAGCCATGGATCAAGTGTCAGTAATATTGAGGAGTGAATGAACTGTCGGATCACTTCATGTCTAGAACATATTGTGACCATGAGATTGCAAGTTACAAAAGGTACATACTAAAGAAAACACACTTTATCTAATGATACGCTAGACCAAGTTATACTTAATTATTTACTATGTGTCAGAATATCTTAACACATCCACCATCACCAAGGCCTTCGATGAAAATTCTTTCGAGCTCAACATCCCATCGTTCCTTGGTATGCACCCAATTTCCAATGTAGATCACCTTTGGCCATACTTTCCACCATTGTTGGACACATATGATATTGTAGAACAAGTCACACCAATAGAGCTCAACCCAAATTGCATGGAACATGCCACAACTAATCAGATCATGGATACATAGATCAAGAACACTCGCCAATAGAGGATACAGTTATATCGAGTTGTCAAAGAAGGGAAACTCCTTCACCAGGGCAAGTGGTTCACGAGGGACCACATTCAACAAAAATTTCCTCACCTCATGGAGGCTTTGTACACAATGGGGACCATTTCTTCCTAAGGGGGGGGAATGATCCAGGTGGATATTGGTGGCCACCTACCTATTCCACCTATACCCCCAAGTCATTTTCATTTGTTTCCTTGTTCATCTTAGCATTTACTATTTTTAGCAATTTTTTGGGTCCTAAACTTTTGGAGGATTTTTGACCACCTAAATGAGCTTTTTTTGGGGTATGCGACACCTGAAATGCTCGGCGAGACTTGCAGTAATTGCGGATATCTTTCCAACAAGGTAACATACGCACCACACATAGATAATATGACCAAGTTACCACCCCGGGAAGTTGGCTGCCTAATTAACCCCGATGGGGCCCACAAACTCTTGGTGTTACATCTCCTGGGGTTAGGGTTTTGGTTTTTTAGGGTTTTCTCATGTTTTCTAATAATAAATAGGCCCTTTAGCCTCATTGTTACACAGTTTAGAGGCATGCAGCTGCCACATCTCGTCTCAATGATAAGCTACCATCGCCTGGGCTATCTTATTTCCATTTTGTTTTTAATCATAGTTCAATATTTTTCTATTAATGAAATGCAGTGTTTTTCTACTGCATCTCTCTATTTATGATTATATATGTAAGCTGTTGCGTTCTTGTTTAAGTTTGGATAGGGTCATTTATAGCCAAAAAATTATTTGGCACCCGTCTATGTGACGGTAAAACACTTCCTGTAAAATGCACATAAATGAACGAATGAAGTGCAAAAAATGGATGAAGTCTAGCCATGCCCTAGTAGGCAGGGATATAAGGATGAATATAAAGATAAATAAGTTGAAAAAGAAAAAGAGCACAAGAATGAATGGATAGAGAATAAGAATATCACGCATTTAGAAGACAATCAACATGCGAAAAGGAGGATGCAGACCGACCTGAGAAGGTTTCTACAGTTGAATATCAAGGAGGCTCTATACTGTTTTGTAGCGCATATATGTTTATATATTTAATCAATATCTATACAATGCATTAAGAGAAATATAGAAAATAATGTTGGTTGTTTACATGTTCTTTGTTGTTTCTCACATGTTTTTTGTTGCTCTAGAATGGAAAGAAAAAGGATCCACTCAAGGATCCTAAGTGATCCCAACTTACTTTTGTTAAAACCCTACAGAGCCTATTCCAGATATTAGCATGCAAATGACAAAACATGGCAACACATAGCCACAAAGAGAACACCACATGTCAACACAATGCCACAAAGAGAACACGTGGCTACACATTAGGGCCATATAGAAATTTACTCTTTACACCAAACATTTAATGTTAACCAATAATGTTAGATTAATGCTAGCATTACTTGATGATGAAAAATATTTGTTGAGATTATCATTTTATAAACTAAGCTTTTGGCACAATATTTGCTTCTCAGCATCGGGAAGAGGCCAAATAAGCCCATATAAAATTTTACTATTTACACTAAACATTTAATGTTAACCAATAATGCTAGATTAATTCTAGCATAACTTGATTATGAAAATATTTGTTGAAGTTATTGTTTCTTCAGCTAAGCTTTTGGCACAGTATTTGCCTCTCGGCATTGGGAAGAGGCCAAATAAGCCTTCATAACTCTTCATTGACTTAAAAATAATGTGTTGTCGATATTTATTTAGTTAAAGAAAAAATATACTAAAATATTTAACTTCAAACCTTAAGTTTAATGCTTTGATTTCCAGACTAATACATTGAACTTCAAACCTTAAATTTAATGCTTTAATTTTTGTGCAAGAACTAATACAAAAGGGTTGATGATACTATACTCCCTACCTGTTCTAATAAAATAGCTTGAATATAAACTATTATTGGTATTAATTTATCACCATTGTATTGGCAACATATTATAAATAAAATATCATATAAAAATAATAATGACAAAAACATATTTTATGCGAAGATGCAAATCAATATTAAGAAATATTATTCAATGAATTTGAATTTTTATTTTAAGTAAATAATAAAATTTTAAATACATATTTACAATAATTAAAATTAGAAATACTATTATTAAAAATAGTTAATAAAATGAAGGTGAAAATATTTTCTCATAAAAAACATTTTATAATATATTTAGGCCGATAGGCCTTTCCTATGCATCAACAATTGTCTATACTTTTACCCTCAACCATTCGATCAAGTGAGACACTTTCAACTGTTGATTTGAAGTGTCATTTTGCAAGCATGCACTGCACTTTGACTACTTTTTCCAAATATATGAGTTGCCTTCTTTTCACCTCCTAGTTCTGTTGTGCATTGAACTTGGCCCTTTGAGTTGCCTTACTACTTTTTCCCATTCTTTTATGTCACTCTTGAAGATATTTTTACTGCTTTTTCCTTGCCAGTTGGTGTTTCTGTTCTTCTTTCCTGGCTTTTGGCAAGCCTTGTTCTTCTTCCCTGGCTTTTGGCAAGCACTGAGCTTCATCTACCATCGCCTCACAAATTGTCATGGACTGCACATGTTTCTGGATAACAAGGAACTTGACATGGGAGATACTTTGTCCCCTGCAATCCTCAAAGCCATTCAAAGCACGTCAGTTCATATTGCCCTTTTTACTAAGTGTTATGCTGAATCCCCTTGGTGTTTGGAAGAGCTACGTTGGATTTTGAGATCATATCACAAGTGTAACTTGAAGATAATTCCTGTGTTTTGTGACGTTGAGCCTAAAGAGCTTCGTTACATTGAGAGTGGGCATTACGCTAAAGCCTTTGAAGAACACCAACACAAAGGCAGATTCGTGGTGGAATGCATCCAAACATGGAAGGCAGCCCTTAACCAAGCCTCCCACATTTCTGGTCTGCTATTTAAATCGAATTAAAGGTAAAACCCTTTTATTTTCTTACAAGTCCATTGATTTTACAGTCTACGGACAAATGTATTGTGAAACAAATAATCCTTTTTCACTGGTGGATTTGCTTGGAGAGGCCAAATACTGTGGAAAATTTGCTAGAATTTTAGTGATATAGAAAAATCACGTCTCATCTTTCCATAACTTTGATGAAATTTTCAAAATTTTAAGAATTTTTGGGGATTAGACAAAATATATATGAACGAGTTCTACTATGCATGAATTATAATAATATTTGCTTTGCTTTAGTTTATAAATTATTTGTTATATATTTTTGGAGGAACCACATATTTTTCTGTAAAATTTCTTCAGAATGAGATGGGTATTTTTTATAATCACAGATTTGAGTTATAAATTCTCCACAAAGTTATTTGAATCATATTCAACTCATGCTTCAAATTTCTGACAAATTTTTATTAACTCTATAATTAAAAAACTGTTTATTACCCAATTAACTCAACTCCATTAACCTGCCAAAAACAAAATTTCAGAATATTGGCATCCTTTCTAAAATTTTTATCTTCCTTTTATCGTGAAAGCCTGGAATTCATCGGATCGAAACGGAGAATTTCAAGTTTTCGCTGAAGTGCGATCATATGTAACAAAAGTTAAACTGAAATTCCGTTATTTCAAAAACATTATCTTATTTTCGAAACTCTGGTCTTCATTGTGATGCAGTATAATCATATGGTTAGAATTAATCATATTTTCTAGGATGATGGCTCTATAAGGTTTTTTTGAGTGCGTCTTTATGAAAAAATAGGATGATATTTTTATTTATTAATAAAAATTACAATTTTTTCTTTTAAAAAAAATAGTTGATATATCAATTTAAAAAAAAAAAATCAATCTTACTATGAGTGTTTGTAAAAGATATAACTAAATAAACCAAAACATTTTATCCAAATAGTGTGTGGTAAGAAAAAATATAACTTTAGATGACTTATTTTTGGAGCCTAAGGGAGCCTATTGAATTAAGTGAACAATGACCCTAGAATCACTGATGGAATCGCTGATATAGGGCTACACTTCAGGCGCTTGAAAAAACTTAATTTCTAGATTTTCCAACACAGAAAATGAGATTTTTAAATCTTTCTGGCAAGTTTATGAGGAAAGGATATGCAAGTTTTTAATTTTTTTTGGTAAGTTTATGAATAATTATGTGAGTAGAGGTATTTTTTTTAAGATTTGATGAAGTTGAGAAAGAACAAGCTCATTTTTTATCTTATATTAAGTTTTGGAATGTTCTAGCTGAAAGAAGTTAACAGAAAAAGCTTGAATGAACATCCGACGAATGTAATTTCATAACATTTTTCAAAGACAAACCTAAAAATTCTAGACCATCTAGATTTTATGTTGAAATGGTTTGATACACCTCATTTTGGGATGGTTTGATTTTCCTCTCATTCATTTACTGCATATGAGTTGTGACCAAGCCTAACATAACATGTAGTATTTAAGATTTCAGATCTGAGCATCAAAGATTGAATATATATTTTAGTGCTCAATGCAATGCATGAGTATAATCTTCAGAGCTTCACAACTAAATTTGAAGAAATCAAGAATTTTTTTATTTTATTCAGCAACGGCTGATATGAAATCCCCTGTTCTTCCTGTAGAATAATTCCATTCCTAATTTCAGATCCCATTGAAAAGGAAATGGATCTTGAAATTTGAAACAGTTTCCAAACTTCCAGTGCTATTTTGACCCCCTGATCCCCCCCAATTTGATTTTTTAATGAAAAATTCCCCAAACCTTAAGTGCCTAAAGGCTAAAATGTGAAACTTCATTCTTGGTCAATGTCTGATCTATCCTTTTGTCAAGATCTGATCTTGAGGTTTGATCTATAACATCAGATCTCAATGTCTACTCTGAAGGTTTGATTTATGATATTGGTCAAGGTCTGTTGTCAAGGTGTGATCTATCTTTATGTGCCATGAAGTTGCTCACTTCACCCACGTTGTTATTAAGTCCCGCTATAGCCCTCAAGAAAACCACTTTATTCACTGTCATATGGACATGGCTCACAAAATTGTTGTATGACCTGGTTTATGCTTATGCTGAAATGGTCCTTAAAATGATCAAATATTAATGATGCTTATAGCTTATCAAATTATCAGTTATGATACATTGATGGTTAATACTACTAGAAACATGCATGAGGAATCACTTCTTTGGTTATGATTAGTTGTCATTCCTGAATGGCTTTGATATTTGTTCTTATCTATTATGGATTTCAAATTCAATTATTGTTGTCAGTAACTATTGCTGCACTTTATTCGGTTTGTGCTTTAAAATGTGCTATCACATGTGCAGCTGAATACTGATGGAATTTCTACTATTATTACCAAGCCATAGCTACTACTGCTGAGTTTATTGATGTCACTACTGTTTTCTCTTTTATTTGCTACTATTAGCACACTATCAGGTTCAGATTTGTGCTTTAAAATGTGCTATCAAATGTGCAGCTGAATACTGATGGAATTTCTACTGTTATTACTGAGTCGTAGCTGCTACTACTGAGTTTATTGATGTCACTACTATTTTCTTTGTTATTGGCTACTATTAGCACACTATCAGGTTCAAATTTGTGCTTTAAATTGTGCTATCAAATGTGCAGCTGAATACTGATGGAATTTCTACTGTTATTACTGAGCCATAGCTGCTACTACTGAGTTTATTGATCTTACTACTGTTTTCTTTGTTATTTGCTACTATTAGCACACTATCAGGTTCAGATTATATATATTTAAGTTTCAAAGTTTCAGTTTTCCTGCCGTGAGTTTCTTTTAGTTTTGAGGAAAAGTTAGACTTCAAGTTTAGGTTCATGACATTTTATGATGCTCTTGAGGCAAGGATTCAATGGAGAAAATCGTGTTGATATTGCTAGAATACCCAAGACCTACCTCTCTGGGATTCTCAATACTAATGGTCTTAGACTAAGACATGATAAAGTTTAATATTCCTCAGTATCATGTTTGGCTCTCAAGCTTCTTTAGTTAATGTGCAAGGAATTATCCATTGGATAGGAACACCAAGAAACTTGATTATGATGAAATAAATGCATGAGCCTTAAAATCAATAGGAAAATCAATTAGTGGCTAATTGAATGCAAGATCATCATTGCCAGATTTCAAGTGTGCTTTAGGATTTTCACTACCGCCTATGTTTACTATTCCTCTTGCCAGTGCGCCACCAAGAAAACTTATAAACAATAGACTTCTAACAAACTAAGAGTTTGTTTATTTGATTCAGCAACGACTGATATGAAATCCCTTGTTCTTCCTTTAGAAGAATTCCATTCCTAATTTCACTTGCAATAGGCTGCAAGAGATTTTTGTTCTCTTTTGCACAAACAATTTGCTAGGGACAGAAAATAGGAAAAGGGAGAAATAACAAGTTTCCTGAAAAGCTCTGTGATTAAGCCCCAAAAATTTCCTCTAGTTAATCAACAAGAGGAGTGCCATGAAGTTGCTCACTTCCCTCACACTGTTATTAAGTCCCACTATAGCCCTCAAGAAAACCACTTTATTCACTATTCATATGGACATGGCTCACAAAAATGTTGTATGACCCGGTTTATGCTTATGCTGAAATGATCCTTAAAATGATCAAATATCAATGATGCTTATAGCTTATCAAATTATCAGTTATGATACATGGATGGTTAATACTACTAGAAACATGCATGAGGAATCACTTCTTTGGTTATGATTAGTTGTCATTCCTAAATGGCTTTGATATTTGTTCTTATCTATTATGGATTTCAAATTCAATTATTGTTGCCAATAACTATTGCTGCACTTTATTCGGTTTGTGCTTTAAAATGTGCTATCAAATGTGCAGCTGAATACTAAGGGAATTTCTACTGTTATTACTAAGCCGTAGCTGCTACTGCTGAGTTTGTTGATGTCACTATTGTTTTCTTTGTTATTTTCTACTATTAGCACACTATCATGTTCAGATTATATATATTTAAGTTTCAAAGTTTCAATTTTCCTGTTGTGAGTTTCTTTTAGTTTTGAAAAAAAGCCAAACTTCAATTTTAGGTTCATGACATTTTATGATGCTCTTGAGGAAAGGATTCAGTAAAGAAAAACATGTTGATATTGCTAGAATACCCAAGACCTTCCTCTCTGGGATTTTCAATACTAATGGTCTTGGACTAAGACATGATAAAGTTTAATATTCCTCAGTATCATGTTTGGCTTTCAAGTTTCTTTAGTTAATGTGCAAGGAATTATCCATTGGATAGGAACACCAAGAAACTCGATTATGATGAACTAAATGCATGAGCCTTAAAATCACTCTGGACCCCAATAACACATGTTGAATTATAAATTCTTGTGGTTTTCTTTATGTTCTTCTACGTTTACATGCTGTGCTGTTCTCTTTTTTGCTTCCAGTATAAAGAACTTACATTCCCAATCTGTTTTGTCTCCTATATCTTTTACTCTATTTCAGATTTAATAAGCTATACAATATCAATAGCAGCCGAGAAGGTGGACTGACCTTTTATAAAAATTCAACAATTCCAACTTCATAAGTCTATTGGCCTCTCTTTGAACCTTTTGGGACAATTGCTAGTTAATACATTTTAAATAGATAGTAAAAAGATTTAAAATTTTATTTTTGTAAAAATTATATTAGAGAAATTTTTAGGTAACACATTTCGAACCAACAAGTGTAATTCATCATCAAGACTAGATGTCAATCAAAATAATGCTTATTTATTTTTTAGTTAAGAAAATATAATTCAAACTAAAAATATACATAATAATAATTATTGACATGTTATTGAGAAAACTACATTAATAACAAAGATAAAAGGTTTTGTCAAAAATATTATGTTGATAATAATAAATCTAATATTTTTTTTCATAGAATAAAGATATTGTTCACAGATAGATAAACAAAAAATAAACCTAGAGTGCTTAGCAATCTTACCTAAAGTGTCGACGGAATGGAATTGCAAACTGAAAAACCAAATTGCTTACCGTCACAGATTCAAATGGTCATGTCCATAATGATCCTGAGTGAGTAATATTGAGAGGGAAGACGAACACTATGGCCAAACCGGGAGGAAACTTCATTGAAACAAAATACATGGAACTTGAATGTCCATAACCAATTTTATTCACTGTATGTTACGAGCTTGATAATGGTACATCATCTATTTGTCAATTGGGGAGAGGCATGTGAAGTTGACGATGACACAGTTACAATAGCATGCAATCAACGCAGGGCATACATCTTCTTCCTTCTTTCTTTTTTTTCTTCTGGTTAAAATATGATACGTAATGATTAAAAATATATGTTTTTTTTTTAAATCATAAATTTAAATATTAATTCAGTAATTAATTATAATTTTAAATTTAAATTATTATTATTATTAAATAACTAAAAAATATTTAAAATATTAAATAATTAAAAAATATTTTAAAATTTTATAAATTTAAAATTATATAAATAATTTTTGTTTTAATATTTATAATAATAATGATTTTTTTTTTTTTTAAATTCGTCTTTTATCCAAAGTCATGTTTTTCATTATTACATTTTATTAAAGAATAATTATATTTAAAAAATGTAATCACTTGACAAATTCAGGAATGTTTCAATTTTATTATTAAAATAAATATATTTATAAAAATATAGAAAAATAATTTAGAATTTTTTTATAGTTAGTAAATTAATATAATTTCTTCTTTTTCCTATAAATATTTTTTAAAAACATTTATTAACACTGTTCAATATTGTGGAATTTAATTTGGACCTTTCAATAATAAATATGTTTTAATTGTAAGGACTTAACAAACTGAACTAACTATTAAGCTAATTATGCTTTAATTGTAAGTACTCAACAAACTGAACTAACTATTAAACTAATTAATATAAATTTATGAATCACAATACTTCTCATCATTTTTCTAAAATTATATATATTTATATGGATGGCCATATCTGTTTGGGAAAAGAACTTCAACAATTACGTGTTTCCCTCTAAAAAGAACTTCCTCAAGTCCACCTGTCATAACTTCCTCAAGTCCACCTGTCATCACTTTGTCATCACTTTGGATCATTATATCATATGTTATAAAGATCATCTTATCATTGTTTTTAAATTATTTATATTTATATGTATAATCATATCTATTTGGGAAAAGAACTTCAATCATTACGCGTTTCCCTTAAAAAGAACTTCCTCAAGTCCACCTGTCATCATTTTGGATCATTATATCATATGCTAGATGATTGGATCATGAAGGCAAAGTTATTTGAGAGGAAAGTTTAAACCCTAAAAATTTTCTCGTTCTTTTTACCTATACACCCAAAAGCATTGAATAAGTGTTACAACTCATAAAGTTTTTCTATGTTGGGCAGGACATATTCTATATGAACCTCACCGCTTATTGATTACAGGCGGGTGGGCAGAAAAAAGGAAAGGGCAGCTGCTTTATGCTTGCTGGCTGGAATAATGAATTGGATAGGGTTGCTTTCTATCCACGATACAGGTGTGGAAGTTAGCAAACACGATGATACGGCAGTTGTTTATAAAGTGATTTTTTGAAAGCTTTTCTGGCGTGTTTTTTCGGTTGAAATCTGGCAGGAATTTATTGGAATCGCAAGTTTGATAGCTAGTTTTTGCACAATGAAAGCGTCCCAGGGGTTTTTCAGGGTGCTGAATCCAAATATGCAGTTAAAAAACCATTTTAACTGCAACAAATCAAGATTTAACCTCAAGTTATTATGCCGGATTCCGGAATCTCCAAAAAGTCGCATTATAAACAACTCCGATGATACGGAGGTCAGCGAGGTGGGGATCATCTCTCACCGCTTCATTCGAAACTCCCTGCCTCTACTACATATGCTGGAGCATGTTCGCGGGATGGAGGGGTGGGATGGCCGACGTCACTCACAAATAAAAAGGTGCTCAACGGGACGGCCATCTTAAGTCGATTACAGATTTTCGGAATATTCGGGAATTTTATAGACATGGCCACGATTAATTTTTTAACCGCACTCATGTCTGTCCGATTTCCGAATATTCTGGAAATTAGTAATCGCCTTAAGCTCACCTAGCTCACTTCAACTAGACAGGGGTTCAACTAGACAGGGGTGAGCATCTAGTAGACATTAAAAAAAAAATAGTTTGATCTCCGGGTGCCAGTTTGATAAGGTTAAGGTTGAGGCCATTATCATGTTTGTGAGATATTTCATTCTGAAAAAGTTATGCACATATATTTACTTTTGAAATGTTTGCAGATTTGCATGGCCCTGAAAATCCCATTCCCGTCTCTCCACAGTGGTTGCTTCTAAAGCCCGGTGAGAATAAATCAGCAACAACTACAGGGGTATGACCTTCTCCCTTGTATATTCACCTTCATTTTTTATGGAAATCTACCACATTCTATATTGATATTTGCATTCTCAATTTGAATTTATCCAATAGCAGTTTTTAAAATTTACATATCTTCCAAAAGAATCTTTGTCAGATTCAAACCACAAGAGAAATTGTGCTTTTTCATGCAGACCGAAAAATTCTTTTCAGATTCAAACCACGAGAGCAATCGCGCATTGTCACGCAGACTGGAAATTCTTTGATAAAATTTATGGAACATCTTCTTTGACCAAGTCGACTTCTATAGACAAATCACCTTAATTTATTATAGAAATTGTCAAAATCTTCAAAAATTTAGTAAGTCGATTTAATAGAGTTTGCGAAATTAAAGTATCTTTCTAGATTCTTTGTGCAGATATATTTTCGATCAAGCATTATGAGCTATCAACAATCTTTCATGCAATATCACCCTTCCATATATTTTAGCATTCGTGCAAGTAGTATCCATGAATAACCACGGTCTTTTACAACCAATTGCAATCTTGCTAAATAGTTATTCTTATACATCGTACTTCAATAAGAGTCACTGGTAATGTTTTGCAGGAAAAAACTATCTACAGTTCCTCAGCATCATCGATTTTCATCAATGGAATGATTTTATGGTGCAGATCATGTAAAAGACTTAACTTACAGCCCAAAGATCATCAATACCGAATATTTCACAAACATAACTTTATATGAGATGACATACCTTGATCAACAGCGGAAGATGTAATGGCTGCCATCTACCTTGATCTGACTCCTGACTGTTCCTCTTCTTCAGAATTCGGTTTCTCTCCTCTTGCCCTCACTTTCTTTATGTGCTTCTTGATTGAGAAGAATGCAACTCTTGTGTGTGGGAGAGAGAGGACCCAATCCTTTATATATTATTTAACTCTAATCTGGTACGTCCATCATATACCAATTCAACGCTTAAGATCTAATGCTTTAGATTAGAAACTGCTTTAGGATAAAATCTAAATGCTTTAAGATTAGATCGGATCACATTAAGATTAGAAACTGCTTTAACGTTAAAAAGCAATGAGCCTTTTGCTGTTTCTAATAGCAGTTTCTAACATTCTCCCACTTGACCCGACTATTCATAATATTAAGTGTTGAACATCATACTATGATAAATTGCTGAGAATTATGGCGGTTGTGCACTATTAATTCAATGCATTCCCTTCCATATACTACAATACCAGCAATCCATCAATTCATACTCATAATTTATATAAAACAGCATAATGGTCCACATAATGTCTTATATCATAATGATTAAACATAATATCTTTATAAGACTCTTTCTTGTTTAAAATTACATAAAATACGTATTACTACATTAAAACAAGAAACACATGATTGTATATCAGAAACAGATAAAAGAGCTCAGAATGTCACACATCAATTATCATTAATACAACCAAGACCCATTCTTTGAACATGTTCCTTAAATTGTCTTGGTTGTAACCCTTTCGTCAAAGGGCCTGTAATCATAAGTTCTGTCCTGATGTGCATGATTGACATTCTTTGTTTCTGAACCTCATCTTTCACAACAAGATACTTCAGTTCCATATGTTTGGCACCTTTAGAGTACTTGTCGTTCTTTGAGAAAAATACTGCTGCAGAGTTATCACAATAAATTTTCAGCGGCTTGCTAATGGTGTCGACAACCGCAAGTCCTGAAATAAAGTTCTGCAACCATAATGCATGAATTGTGGATCCTTATTGATTCCAATATCATAATCTGATTCTTGCATATAAACCACATAATCATCAGAAATAGCTGACCTACGATTTCTTTGAGGTCTTCTTAATGCTACTTGTTGTGGTTCATGCATATCAATATTATGTAAGTCATTTCCTTCAGGAAGTACTTCTTCGTTTATATGTTGTTCATTATCATCATGCTGTTCTACAACAGCTGGAACAACATTTGGAGTAATAGTAGATGAAGGAACTATTCTAGGCAATGTAACATTTACCCTTGTTTCCTTTATTTCTACTATTTCTCTTCTAGTACTCCCACTGACTTCACCATTCTTAATGAATCTTGCATTACCAGTTTCTACAATTGTGTATTGTGCACATATGCCATGACTTTCAAGGAATTTTGCAAATGGACCTGGACACTGGCCTGACTCACCATAATATTCACCACCTCTATCAGACCTTATGATTTTCACCTTTTTATCCAATTGCCTCTTAACTTCCTTTACAAACATCTCAAGGACATTCACAGATTGAGATTTTTCATGAAGCAAATAGACATAACCATAACGGAAAAAATCGTCAATGAAAGTGATGAAATACTTTTCTCCATTAAAGGCTGGAGTGTCCATAGGTCCTCAAATATCAGTGTGTATTATTTCAAGAAGCTAACTGCTTCTAGTGGCTCCTTTCTTATTATGTTTGGTTTGTTTACCTTTAATACAATCCACACATAATTCTAGATCACTAAAGTCCAAATTTGACAAAATTTCATTACTTACTAATCTCATCATTCTTTCTTTGGATATATGACCTAGTCATTTATGCCACAAGAAAGCAGAATTTTCATTCAACCTGCTACGTTTACATCCAACATTATTTACTATATTCAACAAGGAATTCGCATAAGTGTCATTCAGTTTCAATTTATATAAACCATAAATTAGAATACCAGAACCAACATTATCAGTATTCTTATATAAATCAAAACAACTAGATCCAATCACACATCTAAAACCAGAAATATCCAATTTACTTGCGGAAATAAGGTTTCTAGATAATGAAGGTACATAAAGGGTACTGTATAAGTCTAATACATATCCACTTTCTAGAATTAGACGATAAGTCCCAATGCCTTCAATTGAAGATTTCATTCCGTTTCCCATAAAGAGAAAACGATCTTCATTTGGATTTATGGTTCGGATCATACGAAATCCCTGCATATTATTGGAAACGTGAGTTGTAGCACCAGTATCAAGCCACCATGTATTAATGGGAACTTCAATTAAATTTGATTCAAAACATACGAAAGATAGATAATTACCTCTCTTTTCGAACCAAGCTTTCCTTTTCGGACAGTCACTTTGATAATGTCCTTTCTTTTTACAGAAATGACATTGAACATCCTTTAGTTCCTTCTTTTCCTTATCCTGCCCATTCTTAGCAGGTGCCTTTTTCTTCTTGAAATGACTTGATTTTCCTTTCTTTTCTTTACCAGCTTTATTACTCGCAAAACTTACTGAGTGATTCACTTGATTTTTCAACCGTCCTTCTTCCTGAACAAGTCTACTGGCCAATTCATTAACATTCCATTTATCCTTTATAGTGTTATAGTTAATATGAAAAGGTCCATATTCAGAAGGTAGCGAGTTCAGGATAAACTGGACAAGAAAAGAATCCTCTACTGTAAGTCCCAGGGAGTTTAACCTTGCTGCAATATTAGTCATCTCTATAATGTGCTCTTGCATAGTTCGCGACCCATCAAACTTCATGGTCGTGAGTTCTGCCATAAGAGTACCAACGAGTGACTTATCAGTTGAACGAAAACGCTCTTCCACAGACTGCATATATTCCTTAGCACTTTCTGTTTGTGGAATTGTTGACTTGATGTTGTTAGCAACAGTCATCTTAATAAACATAAGGCTCAATCTGTTACTGCGTTCCCATGCTTTATGGTGTGATTTTTCTGCCTCAGTACTATCTCTTGTAAGAGCAGCAGGCTTATCCACAAGGAGTGCCAAGTCAAGATCCTGAATACCTAAATGGAAATTGACTTGTTCTTTCCATTCAGAAAAATTAACACCAGTGAACAATGTAACAGATGAAGCATGTATATTCATGGTAACTCCTGCAAATTAAAAATGAAATCACTATAAGCTCATAACTAACGCGATTCAGATGTAGACATAATAGTATAATATAGCACTCCTTTGGGTAGATACTATCTTATACTTAACATAATTAAATACCAAAACATAAGCAGGTAATAAATATATTCAATCAAATAGAACTGACATCTTTGGATGATCAATATTTATTTAATCAAAATATCTATTAAACCTCATCATGTCAACTAGTTATAGAACAAGACTTTCCTTTGGGTAAGTTCTCAGGTTCTATCATTAGTGACGCCAGCTTTAATTGGTATTTTTATAACTGGCAATTTCTATCAATAATCGTTATGTCAATTATGCACTAAATGATTATTCTGATTTTGACCACTTTGGTGATTAACAAAATCATAAATCTCATGTGCATAAATGATTTATAACACATACTTGATGCGAAACAACATTCTGATTTTGACCACTTTGGTGATCATAAATCTCATGTGCATAAATAATTTATAGCACATACCTTATGCAAAACAATCAGTCGTAGAGCAATTACTTTTATGCCCAAATTTCAAATTCAATCGAAACTGTAACTTTCCTACAGGAGTTCTACTCAACTCTGTACAAAAATGATTGCTTTGTTAGTCTTCTTACAGTGCACAAATTTGACTATCTACCAGGATTCAATAACTTATATTCACCGCATATTCATTCCAACATACACAGCGAACACACAATGATGCGGCAATTTTCTAGGTGACCTGGATCCATCATTATATGGCATCTCGAAAACACAAAGAGCATCGAAACCCAAGGATCACCGCAGAGCATAATTCAGAGTTCTAGTCCAAGCAAGAATTTGTGCAATGTATGGAAGCTAAAGGCTCCGACGTTATGGTTATGTGACATGCAATAGGGTTGTGACAACCGAACAATGATACAGTTCCAAGGATGAGTTTTCCTTCGAGGCGATGATTGTCGAATTAAATTGAGCGTGCTCCGGGCTATCAAACGAATTACAATGGAGAAGCTCAAGGCAATGACCACCTTAGTGACATGATAAGAGACAGTAACACGCGCACTGATCTATTCAACAGAGCACGGTGTATGGCGACCTCTGTAGCGAACAAATGACTGGCGCAACGGCTGTTCTCAAGCTAATCCTTATTGAACTCGGATGGGAGCTCATAAACAAATACTGCAAGGACTATCCCCATCGAATGGTCATACACGCACTCGTATGCAGAAGATAACTATAAAAATTCAAGTCATTTCCTTGATGGGTGAATGTCGAAACATACATTAGCGATACGCTGGTGTTACCAGGCAAGACTCTTTGGAATCGACTTTAGCCGTTACTATGAATGGGAGAATACCGGGTGGACACAAGAAGGCATGAATTCTCAAAGCCATTTGGAAAACAGAAATGAGGAAGCAACCAGTTGATGAGAAATCCTTTCCTCAAACATGAAAATTCATAGTGTTAAAATCAAACGAAGGAAACCCATTGTTGGGAACAATCAAAAACCGTTTAGGGTTTGGCGTGCTCTGGTACATACAGAACAACATTGATACCATTCATGAAACCCCACAATTTCCCGAAGGCTCAATCACATGAGTAAAGCACAAAACAGATCAATTGCAATCATAGGAAATATTCAGTTATTGATTGGCTCTGATACCAAATGTAAAAGACTTAACTTACAGCCCAAAGATCATCAATACCGAATATTTCACAAACAGAACTTTATATGAGATGACATACCTTGATCAACAGCGGAAGATGTAATGGCTGCCATCTACCTTGATCTGACTCCTGACTGTTCCTCTTCTTCAGAATTCGGTTTCTCTCCTCTTGCCCTCACTTTCTTTATGTGCTTCTTGATGGAGAAGAATGCAACTCTTGTGTGTGGGAGAGAGAGGACCCAATCCTTTATATATTATTTAACTCTAATCTGGTACGTCCATCATATACCAATTCAACGCTTAAGATCTAATGCTTTAGATTAGAAACTAATTTAGGATAAAATCTAAATGCTTTAAGATTAGATCGGGTCACATTAAGATTAGAAACTGCTTTAACGTTAAAAAGCAATGAGCCTTTTGCTGTTTCTAATAGCAGTTTCTAACAGATCACATTTAAAAGTCTTGCTGCATAGAGAAAACCCCATATGGTCATTATTCAAATGTATTTGTTGTATGAGCTTCGTGGAGCATACAGTTGTATTTCAGGATTATTTGTTGTATCAATTTCTGATGCATGCAGTGTTAATGCAGGACCACCTATTCATTGTAGCCCTACACACGGCAATCACAGTGATTTCATAGCTAAAGTTTCTGGGAATGCGGATGAGACCATTGACACAGAGAAGAGGAAAGATGATTGGCGATCAGCCTTAATTGAGCCTGAATGTTGTGAGAAACACTAACATTCCTCGAGATCGGTGGAGAGAGGGTGATAAAGATTTGAGTGATCATCGCAGGTCAGACCATTGGGCAGATAATGCCACGGGTAGAAGTCCAGGGGAAAGAAGGCGACTCCTTTCAGATCATTGGAACGTAACTGAAAATAGTGAAAATCATGAACCTAGTTATGATGCAATGGGATACTAGATGGGGACGAATTAAATTTCTTTATTCTTTCATATGTTTAGAGTTATTTTATTTTCGGATTTATTGATAATTAAATATTAAATATCTTAACATGTAATATTTCTTAAATATAATGAGTTGAATTAAAATTTGCAAAATGGCAAAACAAAAAATCACAATGGTATAATTTAAATTAAGTATTATTTATAATTTAGAGTTTAGTTTTAGGAATAATGTTTTAGAGTTTAGTTTTAAGAATAATATTTTTAAAATTAAATATACATTATTTATTATTTATAGAGATATAGATTTTATTTATTTATTTATTTTCTGAAAAAATTAAAAGTAACCTTTAAATTTTTAAAAAATTAATTATATATTAATTACAATATTTATAATTTAAAATAAAAGAAACGTTAAATTTATACAATAATAATATGCAAGCAATAGATTTGTATTGTAAGACGTGTAAATTAATATATGTGGAGAATAAATTTGTATTGGAAAATGGAGTTTATTTTGGGCATAGGCTATTGGAAAATCATGAACAATGAGGGAATTAGAAATGATGGGTAGTAGGCTAGCAAGAATTAAGAAATATTTTGGGATCCCTCTACAATTCCTAGACCTTTGGTAGATCTAGTAGCCTAAACATTGGATCTCTCAGTTTGTAGGATTTCACATCACTTCTATCACCAATTGAGCTACCCCTTGCCGCTTCTTTATGAATGAGATGTCTAATATTTTCAAAATCAAGTTCAGTGGCGACCTTTTAAAAATAACAATAAAATATTCTCTGTTTAAAAAACAATGTCTTTTTATAAGAAAAAGCAAATATGAATATATATGTTTGGTTGATTATAATTAAAATCATTATAAAAAAATATAATCCCACACTCCTAGTGCTTTCTTAGTTTGTTCTTCACATTACAAGCAACTATGAAGATGTCTTAAAAATATTTGAGGCTCACTGTCAACTATAAATAAGTCACCAGTTCAAAACTTTGTGTGTACAAATTGAGTCATTTTAAGAGCTAATAGTTATGTCTAGACATTTGGACAGCTTGTTCAAAGCTTTGTCTAAAAAAATTGATTCATTGTAAGAGCTAATGGTGGTGCCTAGACATTTTGATAGGTTAGTATGACTTAGAGATGTTATTGAAGCCACATGTTGGGTCTGACGATCATCTGAGGACTCACAATAACCTATCAAACTACAAAAAAAATGGATAAAGTAATAAAAATGTAAAACAATTCTTATTAGCATTCCACATGCAAATTTGTCATAAACCTTGCTTTCTTCAATTATGTTTCAATGGTATTTTTATATTATAATTAAAAACTTATAAAACATATTTTGCTAGGAAGAAATGTTAGGCAAACTATTCAATATGTTCGTGGTATTTTCTAATTTCTATTTTCTTACATTAACTCTTTTTTTCTCACAACAAATTATTCGTAAATTGCAACATTACCTTAGAAAAGGACAATAACAACCATACATGCTTATTATGAATTGGAATTGATATATAAGTTCAAACACTATCCTATATAAAGAAATAGGAAGATATCATTACGACATTGTTCAAACTTTAAGTCTCCTTTATGTCCTTAAGGTAAGCATATGTATTTGTACATTTACTATATTGTATTGATCATTAGTATAGATTCATTTTAACCAATGATTTAGCAAAGACTTACAGGGATTAAATCTTTTGTGTAAACATCTTTTTAGGGTGCAAAACATGAAAAATAGATCACTTCAAGAGAATTTGTCTATCTCACCACTTCATATATTTGCGTTTAAGAATGATGTATGTTATTTACACACACATATTTTTTAATTGTAGTTTTTAATACACAAATAGATTGAATGCCTTGAATATCCCATTGGATTGTGTAGAATACATATTCACACACATTGCTTAGTTGCAGTTTTCAATATATACATAATTAACATTGAAATATTTTACTTTAGTAAGATAATTTTTTATGAATCACATTGTTCATATTAATTTTTTTTAAACTTGAAATTCCTTTAATATTTGCTAGATTTAATTTGTATGTGATGAACCTATGGTCTCAGAGCAGTGCATCAGATCCAAACATTCCAACCAGGTATGAAACATTAGTCCATCTTAAAAATTGTGCAATAGATAAGCACTAAAGTCTCAAATGTTGGTTGTGATGATGAGGTGAATGAGAGTTTTTATAGGAAATGATAATTATAAAAAAACAATAGAGTGCTTGTTGATATGCTTGTAGATAATTGGAGTTTATTCCCTTTTCCTAACACTTCTTGCAAGATAGACTATGGAGATTTGACCGAATATAGGAGAGGAACTTACAACAAATGGGATGGAGTTTCTCATTCTAAAACACAAGAAGGGTCTTTTAAATATGGAAAAATCAATCAAAAGCGAAGTTACACTTTGAATGGGATCTCTTATCAAGCTCCTGCAGCTCCACTCAAGCTGGATGATAATTTTAATCTAATTGGAGTATTCAAACTTGATATACCATATAGACCAATGAACAAGACACCAAATCTTGATACATCAATAATTAATGACACCTATAGAGGATTCATGGAAATCATTCTACAAAATAATGATACAATTGTGCAAAGTTATCACTTGGATAACAAGACATTTTTTTTTGTCCCAAATTTTCTTTTATAAATGTTCATCCACACATAATCACTAGAATAACATAGGAGGTTTCCTACCAATCTAACAAGAAAAACTTCTTGTAGGATGGACTATTGAGATTGGATCAAAGAAAACAGAGAAACTAAAAACAAAAGGGATGGAGTTGCTCATTGCATAACACAAGATTGCTTATGTGAAGACAAGTCAATGATATTAAAATTTAAGATATGTAGAAAATACTACTATGATTCATTTAAAGAGGAAAGACAAGGTGAATAAATTGTAGTTAAATCCATCTTGGGGCCTATGAGGACGATGTACCCTTTTTTGGCATGGAGAATAGGCCTAGGTTGGTTGTGACTTAAATTTATGCATTCATGTGTGATGCCATCTTGCTCTAGATACTGGGATTTAGATTGCGTTTTATGCATAATTGTAGCTATATGGCCTACTGAAGTCTTAGGCATTTGTTGGATTTATTCATGACTTTGTAAGGATTTATTTTCTTCCATTGTTTTTATACTAATCATAGCATTGATTTGTATGCATATTTGTAGCTATATGGACTACCGAAGTCTTAGGCATTTGTTGTATTTATTCACGACTTTGTAAGGATTTTATTTTTCCATTGCTTTTCTACTAATCAAAGTATTATTTTAATATATTGATTAATCTTCACTTGCAATCTTTTTATGAGTAACAGGTTGTATATATTACACAATCTCAAAAAGTGATGGCATAAAAAATACAATAATACACCATACAAGCCAAAAAAAATGGAAGAAATGGTGAGAAAACAATATAATTTTTCGAAAGATATACCATGTCCACATCATACCAAATATGTTTGTATATTTTCATCTTAATTGATCATTCTTCCTCCCTCCTATTGATTTGATATGCTATTTAATTTTTCTTTCTCTGACATGTTAAAGTTGAAATTCCTGTATTTTTAACTACTAATTAAACCACATAAATCTTTATTTTTTAAAACGGATGTTAATGCCTTAAACTATTTCAACAGACTATGCTCAATGTTGCTTGTCTAGTTTCCATTTCAAAGGATTGTTTTATCACAAATCCTTTGTTGCAGAAGTTTCTAAACAAACTTGGATTTGTATCATCATTTTGAATGAGACTTAAGTTTTTTGGTTTAGAAACTTCAAATATGAAATAAAATAGCTATTGTTGAATATCACATGGGGAAAACTATTATTGGATGGGAGTTGATAGGTGACAATGTCTGGTGCACACATGCCATTTGAGAAATGTTAGAAATGTCAGTGGAAAAAATGTATGATTATCCCCAACTTGAGGCAATGATAAGGGCCTAAGACTTGTAATATAGACTTGTAACTTGGCATACCTTTTTCTAGCATGGAGAATAGGCCATGGTTGGTTGTGAATTAAATTTACGTGTTCATGTATGATGCCATCTTGTTCCAAATACTAGGATTTAGATTGATTTGTATGCATAATTGTAGCTATATGGCCTACCAAACTCTTAGGCATTTGTTGTATTTATTCATGACTTTGTAAGGATTTCTTTTCTGCCATTGTTTTTCTACTAATCAGAGCATTGATTTGTATGCATAACTCTAGTTATATGGCCTACCAAAGTCTTATGAAGTTTTTGTATTTATTCATGTCTTTGTAAGGATTTCTTTTTTGTCATTGTTTTTCTACTAATCAGAGCATTATTTTAATATACTCGTTACTCTTCTCTTGAAATTTCTTTATGAGTAAAGGGATATATATATATATTACACAATCTATGCCACTGTGTATTTTACAAAGATTGCCCCGCTTATAGGTCACCTTGTTGCTACTAGTGCACATATCTAGTGTAGTTGTAAGTTTTATTCTAGAATTTATGCTCATTTTATGGGATATTCCTGCAGTACGTTCATCATGGCACTGTAGTGACTGGCTACATGATCTCTCATCAATTGTGTAGTTTCTTTCTCCTAGATTTAATTTGTATGTCAAGAACCATGTACAATACTAGGAATTACTCTGAACATCAACAAGCACACAATCAATAAATAAGTGAACCAAAGATAGTATATACTTTCCCCTTTTGGTGGAAATGATATATGACTACCTATTAATTGTAGAGACTTGGATCATATAAGGATATAATTTAAACAATAGGAAAAAATCAACAATTGGTTATATAAACTTCATTATCTATATGAAAATTGCAATGGCCATTAATAGTGGAAAACAGAGGAAAAGATGGAAGGGGGAGAAACTGCAAAGGTGTGATAAAAAATTATAGGCGTTTAGAAGTCCAAAGAGAAGAAAGAACGTATGAATACATGGGTATGCTATCGCATGGATGGTTATTTTGATGCAATGCAAGATTGATTTCTGTGATTGGAAAAAGCATATGATGACTATCCACACAATGTTATCTCTGTAAAATTGACTGGACCATTTGCACTAGAAAGGGAAATGCAAAATGGGTAGTTGAGGAATGGCATGTTTGCACAATTAGAAATGGAAATACAGAAATGTCAGTGGAAACAACATGTGTGCATGTTTCCCAGGTGAAAATGGCATGTGTGCACCTTATATCCTTTTGTCAAACATATATATTGTCACTGAAAGGTGGGATGACATTGAAAGGATACAAAATTGATGAAAGACAAAGAAGTAAATAGTACTCCTAGATGCATTTGCATTGAAATCAATAACCAGGTCCAATCTTTCTATATAGAAGGCAAGTCACATCAAGTAATACCAACGATCAATGTAAACTTGAATAGTTTATCTTGGGAGATAAATGTGGTAGGGTATGTTGTTGAGATTTATGCTAAATAATGAGTGGAAAATTATTTGGCAACATAGTAATGAGTTAGCAATGTTAAATAAGCTATGTAGAAGATATTTGTAAGTCATCAAGAACATTAATGTGCATGGTGACTACAGCCTTGGAACCAACTTCATCTTCGAGATAGTTAAATGAAAAATTCTTTCCAGAGATGTCGATCATTACCATTATTTAGAGGATGGAGAGCTTTTTGGTGGGGATTACTTGATATACTAGTTGAACAACCTTATAAACATGGCCTTGGATTGGTGACACTAACTGAAGCAAGTTAAAAGCACATGCTTATATAATAACAATTCCAATTAATTTAGTAGCAAGGATTAGGCTTATTTCCACTTTATGATAAATGCAGTTTAGGGAAAATATGTACATTGACTAAATGTATCTAGCCTTGACTGGGAGACCATACTATTTGATCGACTCCATCTCTAAACATATTATGGTAGCCATATTTTTTGAAAATGTTAAAAAGTGATGGCATAAAGAATACAATAATACACCATACAAGCCAAAACAATTGGAAGAAATGGTGAGAAAACAATATAATTTTTTGAAATATATATAATGTCCACATCATATCCAAATATATTTGTATCATTTAATCTTAATTGATCATTCTTCCTCCCTCCTATTGATTTGATATGCTGTTTATTTTTTCTTGCTTCAACATGCCGAAGTTGAAAGCCTTGAATTTTTTATTACTAATCAAACCACCTAAACCTTGTTTTTTTCAAATGATGTTAATGCAATAAACTATTTCAATAGACTGTGAGTGGTGTTGCTTCTCTCATTTTCATCACAAATGACAAAATCACATAAAATATTAACATCTTTCTGCTATGCAATTGTTTCCCACACTACTGCCTTACGAGGTTTCCTTTGCAACATTTGGTGAAATTGCTAGTTTTAATATAATTATCAATAATTATTAGGTGGATTGGAGGGATTTAACCTCCATAGAATATTCTTAGTAGTATAGACAAACTGAGGGTTGAGATTTATCTACAAAGTAGTTATACCATTTTTCCTCTTTTAATTGAATTAATTATTTAAAAAAAGGTCATGTGAACAAGTGTCGGGTAGATGTTGTCATGTAACATTACAATACAAGATTTTAAAAAATACATGTCAACTAATTAATGAAAATGAAGAAAAATATTGAATATGTTGGCTGAATTAAACTTTTTAACAAAAAGCATATATCCACAATAATATTATCATTTAAAAAAGAAACAATGTAGACAAAATTCAAGAAAACAAAAATAGTATAAATTTCATTTGGATACTGATATTGAAATCTTAAATTATGTTTGTTCTTAAAAATTTCTTAAACTATATAAATTGTATCCTATAGTAATCAAATAAACTTAGGACAACAAACTCATTTACCTTTTTTTTTCAAGAAACAAAAAAAATATCCATTCATGTATGAAAATTTACAATATATCCTTTCAAGTGCCTAGATAGTATATCTGATAACATGATACTTAGAAGATACAACAAAGTAGATATGAAACTGCTTCAACCCAAAGAAAATAATTATCTCCTGTGTCTCATTTTCTATCATGATAACTAAAGTTGCAACCCAAAAAATAAACATAGTAACATGCACAACAATGAAACAAAAACCAAAGAAGTTCAACTACAAAAAGGAAGTCAATCCCAAAAAAATTGTGCAAAAGCAAAACAAAGAAAGAGATCCCCTCACATTTCCAAGTGACCATCCCTCATAAGGGTGCCATTGGAAAAAACTTGGTGGTGAATCTTCTCCAAAGATGTTGTTCAACATTCTTTAGAAAACGAGTGTGCTTCAACATTTCGTTCCCTATTCGTTCCCTATAAATGTGGGAGATAAAGACTCTATGAAATGTTGAAAATAAAGACTCAATCCAACTCAGTAGATGTTCACCTTACAGTCTCCAAATATTCTATTTCTAGCCACTCAATGCAATAGAGGATGCTCTAATATTTGTGTCCTAGATTCACTTACTATTCAACTTACCAACGTTTCATTCCTAATGAGGCTGGCAAAAATTACATAAATTAATATCATAGTTGAAATGTGTTTGTATGAATTGAATTTTATTGAAGTAAAAGATAATTCATATTTCAGATATATAAATAAAGTAAATTGATAGGATAATAAAAAAAAATTGTGAATTAAATTTTCTTAAAGTAAAAACGATAAGTATGTCTAAGATATAAATCACATAAATTGATATGATAGTTAAAATAATTTTGTTTAAGGTAAAAGTTATCCAAGTAAAAATTAATAAGTATTTCAGTATTTCATATATATAAATTATGTAAATTGATATCATAGTTAAAATGATTTTGTGTGAAGTGAAATTTAGCCAAATACAAAACAATAAGTATTTCTTATATATAAATTACTAAAATGGATATCATAATTGAAATATTTTGTAAAGTATACGTTAAGCAAGTTTTATATATATATATATATATATATATATATATATATATATATATATATATATATATATATATATATACTATGCTTTAAATTTTAACAAAGGGAAAAATTATATATTTATATAATTGAATATTTTTGTTTAAAGTAAAGACAAATGTTTAATGATAATAATATTTTAAATGGAAATAATGCTATAAATTACATAAATCAATATTATAGTTAAAATGTGTTTGTGTGATGTAAATTTTATCAAAGTAAAAATTAATAAGTATTTAAAATATATAAAAGTTTAATTTGGAGATGATGATTTCAATGTGATTTATATTTAGATTATTATTATAAATATGACTCCAAAATATGGGTGTATAATTTAATTGACCTCAAACTATTCACATTTGCAAATCTTAATCCATTATAAGAAAAACTCAAAACAAAGGAAGAATAATTTAAATATAAAACACTCATACAATATTTCAGATAATTTAAACTAGCCTAGATCCATCTTAAACCTAGATCTGTCTATTCACATTTGCAAATTGTAACTTTTTATAACAAAAACTGAAAACAAATGAAGAATAATAATTTAAATATAAAACACATTTACAATATTTTAGATAATTTAAACTAGCCTAAATTCATCTTAAACTTGGATCTATCAAGAGCCTAGATTATGGATTTAGGCTGGTAATAATAAAGTTATAATTTAGTTAGTTTTATGATTTTTTAAGTTTACCAACATAAGATATATTATGAACTAAATGTTTTGATGTTTATTATGAATTAATGCCCACCTATATTTATCGTCCATTTAATTTATTTATTTTTCCGAAGAAAAAACAGTAACTTTTTATTAAAAAGATAATGAAAAGTTACATCTGCATATGCACTAAAGCATACTGAGAACTGCCACAAGGGCTCTACGCAACGTTAGAAAACTAACGTGCAAAAAGAAATAAGAGAAAAGAAAGAGGGAAAAGAGAATGAAAAGAGGCAGAAAAACTGAAAAATAGTTCAAGTTTTCCGCCCCTTTTTCTTTTCGACCTTACGCCACTCTCCTTGGGTGGGCTCGGTCGGTGCAATGATCAACTGTGTTTCTACATTCTGTGGACCAATTTCTTTGTCTGAATCTGAAGTATCTGAGTGGTGATGTCGCTTGATGCCTCCTATGCTGTGGTCCACGCTTGTCATCTCTGCCTTGTTGTCTGTTGTGTTTCCTCTCTGTTTCTCCATTTCTTGAGCTCCATGTCCCGTCCATTTAATTTATATTGTTACACTATTATTATTTTTTTTAAATAAATTAATTTATTGTTAAAATTAATTTTAATATTAAATTGAAAAATAAAAAAATATGTACAAATTTTATATTTAAATATATATAATACCTATATGTCTTTCTTAAAAGAATATATATTCAAGGAAAACATAAAAATATACAATTTTATAAACTTTAATAACGTAATCACCAATAAATTAAATTCTTAACGCTTTTTAAATTGAAAAAATAATAAAGAATACAGCCACACACATGCTAATATGCTATGAAACCTTTGACCCTAAAATTCCATACGATACAACGCAAAAACAGAGCTAAGACAATCACCCTTTGTTTCGTTTAAACTGTAGATGCCGGTCGGATTCCACGACGGAAAATACAATTGCTCCGCGACGTTCATTAAACTTCAATGTTGATTCTGCTTTTCTGTCCCACGCGGCAGATTATTTATCGGCGCTATCTTTGGGCTTCACAAAAATCCTACAAGCACATGATGAATGCAGAAGCCAAGCCTGTGATGGACTGCAAATTTAAGAATTCATAACAAATATTATGATTTAGTAAATTTTATGGATTCTTCGGTTATTATTTTTGATGGGAACACCAGTTTCAACTATCAAAACTATCACGGCCACTCATTATAAAGAAGAAATTGTCCTCAGTGTTTCTTATGTGTGGGGTCGATTTTGATTGATATCATTATAACTAGTGTTTTATTTTCATGCATATTACTATAATTGTTAAGTGTTTACACATTTTTAGAAGTCAGGGCAAATATATGCAAATTTAGAGAGTTAAATTTCCAATGTGAGTCTATTTAGATTGGGTATTTTTATGGATATTTTTATTTTGATTGTTGATTCCTAGAATATTTGGCAATCAGACTGACATAGGTGTACTGTCAATTATGCCAATCAACCATTGAAATAAGCTCAGAGATTTAGATTACCATCATTATAAATTTTAAATGTTTATATCAACTAGCTTTTTCTACAAACACAAGTAAATTTAAATGTGGAGATTTATATCTCCAATCAGCAATTATCAGCAGTTGAGATAATCTGAGGGATTTCGACTACTATCATTATAAATTTTAAATATTTATATCAACTAACTTTTTATACAAACACAAGTAAATTTAAATTTGGAAATTTATATCTACAATGTGCGGTTATTTAGACTATTATCATTATAAATTTTAAGTGTTTACATCCTTTAGCTTTTTTTACAAATATAATTTTAAATATTTATATCAACTAGCTCTTTCTAGAAAACAAATAAATACAAAAATTTGAACCTGAATTTTAATCTTCAATCTCAAATACATAATACTTCATTATCATAATAATAAACTATAAATTAACTGCGCCAAAAGCGGTCTTCACTGTTAGCATTGATCAATACAACGACTTGATGTTAAATACTAGAATCTAACGACTAGAAGTTAAATACTAGAATCTAAGCTGATGTTCCTGTCTTCACTGTTAGCATTGATCAATACAACGACTTGAAGCTAAATACTAGAATCTAAGCTGATGTTCCCATCATTTGTCGCCTTTGAGAAACCCTCGAAGCTCGTGAATCACAAGCCTCCGTTTGATGTAGAATCGGAGTACAAACTGTCTTAACAGATGTCCATATTTGTAAGGACTCTGGACACCACATATCTCCACAATGGTATGATATTGCCCACTTTGGGTCTAAGCCCTCATGGATTTGCTTTTGGACTTACCCCAAAAGGCCTCATACCAATGGAGATATTTGTTCATCCTTATATACCCATGATCCTTCCCACTTCTACCACTTCTAATCAATGTGGGACTTTGTTCGTATACCCAACAATCCTCCCCTCGAACAAAGGAGCATCGAGCCTCCCCTCAAACCATGCGTAGGATTCTCCCCTCTCTACCAACCAGGATTCTCTGCTCCAATGCGTTGGAAGCACACGCCTTACATGGTAGCACGATTATCCCCTCTCTACCAACCAGGATTCTCCGCTCCAATGCGTTGGAAGCACACGACATGGTAGCACACCACCTGTCTCGAGAGCTTGAAGGTCAATCCGTGTTGGAGCACACCGCCTGTTTAACTGAGTCCATGAAGAATCCACAGGTTTAACTGAGCTCATCCACAGGGGGCTCACCATCTTTGTTCGGCATTCCGAGGATTCATCCACTTGGGTAACCTCAAACTTGGCTCTGATACCACTTGTAAGGACTCTGGACACCACATATCTCCACAATGGTATGATATTGTCCACTTTGGGCCTAAGCCCTCATGGGTTTGTTTTTGGGCTTTACCCCAAAAGGCCTCATACCAATGGAGATATTTGTTCATCCTTATATACCCATGATCCTTCCCACTTCTACCACTTCTAATCAATGTGGGACTTTGTTCGTATACCCAACAATATTTGCCCAAAGAACCCTAATAAACTCTTCATTCATTTCGTTCTTTCACCATTGCTGAGTGTTGTGCTGATAGCTGGCCTATTGAAACAATGTCCCAAATAGGTAATACACCATTATCATTCATTCGGCCCCCTTTTCTACTCTCAGTCCTTATAGCTGGCTGCTGCATTCTTTCAATCATTAATGGAGGGGATTGCGCACAGTTGAAATCTCATGTGCAGTTCCTCAAGGCCAATTACAATAGTGGGGGTTTTGTTGGATGTGGATGGAACGCCAGCATATGCTCTGATCCCCTGAAGAATCCCAATGGGGCATCCACCTGCTGCTTCGACACCCTCTGCAAAGATCTCACCAGTGATACGTTGCACTGTGGGAAATGCGGCTTCCCTTGCCCCTGTGGATTGGCTTGCTGCTCAGGCTCCTGCTTTGACATCAGGAATGATCCTATGCATTGTGGGAATTGCTTCTACAGATGCACTAAACACGAAAAATGTGTGTTTGGCATATGTGGTTATTGGCTTAATTCCAACAACCTTGAGTTTAAGTCGATTGGATTCCGGAATATGTTGGAATAAGGATGCCCAATTTCTAGTACATTATATTACCTCTTTCAGCTTTATAGTGTATCTATATCACAGGTTTGTAATATACATTAATATTCACTTATGTACCTCAATCATATTTATTTATTAAGCATATTATATTAATCAATCATATTTATTTATTAAACATATTTTATTAATTATGCCGTAAAGCGTTTCTTTTTGAAACGAATTCACCCTGCCGCTGACATGTCCTATTGGATTTGTGTTTTTGAAACGAATTCCCTCGGCCGTTGACATGTCCTATTGTTCACCGTGGATTTGTATGTTAGACGATTATTTTGATCGTTATTCAAAATTAAAATAAGTTAATGAATAACTGAAAAAACAGTTAATGACCAAAGCATAAGCAAGTTCCATGCATGAAGAAGCTTGATATGAAAGAATATTGCTCCCAACTTCAGCTTACTGTAATTGTTTTGGGGTCTGTCATGGTGCCGCCTTCCCGACCTTCTCCCATAACCACACTCTATCTCTCCAATCTAGTTACCATCTTATTGTTAGGCGCAGATTCGATACATTGCTTGTGTATAACAATGACTGTAATAATATTTATGGTTTCACCGGTGGGCGAGTTGGAGGAGCTGAAACCTTCATTTGAGCAACTGCTCTCAGTTTCCACTCACTGTACAAGTCGAGGACGTACCCCCTCTCATTTTTCAGGCAAAATTTTTCCTCTTACTTTCCCATTATTCCTCAATTCTAATGGATTCGCTCAACTCCAACCTATGCTGATCTTGATTGTTGCGTTTGTGTGTTTTCTGTTTTGACAAAAATAGATAACTCCCTTGGATTGTGGTGGTTTTGTTGTGGGTGTGAGTTTCAACCATAGTTTGTGTGACGGATGAGGGACAGCCCAGTTTCTCATGGGACTTGCAGAGGTGGTGAGAGGAGAGACGAAGCGGACAACTTGACGAGATGGGGAGAGGAGAGACGAAGCTGTCCGTTGAAGCAGTATGGCAGAGGGAATTTCTGAAACCCCAGCAGCAGTCCCATCAGGTCCATTTTCAGCATGATGAGCCCCATTAGGTCCATTTTTAGCATGATGAGCTCCTTGAAAGTGGGTTCATGGTCAACCCTAATTTCTCAATGCAGCAACAGATTGTCAATGTGAAAACCGAAGACCTAATATTGGCTTCGTTTTTCTTCAGCTCGGATGTTTTACATAGTATAAAGCACCCCATAACAGAGGAGTTGAAGGAGCATTGTACCACGTTTGTAGTGTTAGCAGCGTTGGCCTAGCGGGTAAGAACAAGGGCTCTTGCGATTCCTCTTGATCAAGCTGTCAGGCTTCTCTTCGAGGTGGATGTGAGGAGGGCGTTCAACCGCGTCCCTCCCCCTCTTGCAGAGGGATAGTACCTAGCATGTGCACGCAGTGATATAGCCCGAGAGGTTGTGACTGGATCCCTTTTGCAAGCTGTAAAGATGATAATGAAGGCAAAGTTATATTTAAATGAAGAGTACTTGAGATCGAGCATAGCGTTCCTTGAAATGAAACGCTCATGCCCAGAGATGACAGATGTGCATGTGTGTTGAAGACGCGTACCTTACCTTAATCACTGGAGGTGGCTAGGATTTAATGAAGTCTACTTTGGGCGGGGTGAACCGGTGATTGCATGTCGTATTAGTTTGCTCAGGACTTTAGGATTCCTAATTGCATTCCTGCATCCCCCGAAAAAAGAAGAGTGGAGTGAAGATACCTTCTACATCTCTGAGTGGCATGAATGCATATTTTTGGCAAGACAGTGTTTAAATTTTCAAACAAAAAAGAAGAAAGAGATTGAAGGGCTTTCCATCCTCTAAAACTCTATGACTGGTTTTAGTTTGTGGGAGCTTTGTTTTTACTTGTTCTAATTCTGTTGTACACTTTTTTTACTTTTTCTTCTAATTCCAATGTGCATCTCTCTATCTGCTAAGGAGTAACTATGTTTATAACATGTGATGGTTGGAGTTAATTAATGCATCTCATATGATTTCCTTCTACCAAGTGGCAAGTCATGGTCAAATTATTTACACGCTGTCAGTTAATTCAGTGGAGAAACCATCAGATTGAAATCTATGTAAAAAAGGAAAAAGAGGAAAGAGATTGAAGGGCTTTCCATCCTCTAAAACTCTGTGACTCGTTTTAATTTGTGGGAGCTCCCAACCCATCATGTCAAGATTTCCCTCTATTCAATGTTCAGATAGTAAATGTGTTTCTACATTATTTAAATGATAGAGAAACGACTATGATATATTGGTTGCTTGAGACAGCTCTTGCCCTCCAAACCATGGAAATCCAAATACCACAGTGCAGGATGAGGGAGGAAGAAAAGGACAAGCAGTTTTTAGAAGAACTGGAGGATTTGAAAGGAGCAGAAATACGCATCATTGAAGGAAACCGTGTTGTTGAAATTGGGAAGTGGGAGGTGACAAGACTTTCCAGAAATTCGAATCTCATGAACGGTATTGATTTAATTTACGTTAAAGAGCATGATAGTGGAGCCTCTCCTCTAAGATGTTTTACACGGGACAGTTTGCTATTGGTATTCTTACTTATTATCGTTTTACTATATTTGTTAAAATGTGTTAACATATTTTATTTGTGGTTAAGTTCAACATTCTAGTTTAACCATATTTGTAATAATGTGTTAACCTATTTTATTTATAGTTCAAGGAAGTTCAACTCCATGTCAACCACTATTATTAGTATTTTTGGTTTAGATATGGTAAAAGTCAGTTTTGTGATTTTTTTTAGCAATAATTTATATTCAATTAATATTTAATTAGTTGTTTTTTAATTGTGTTTTTAATGATATTTATGAACTCTTCAGGGTCTTCAACAGAACTATTTTCCCAAGTCTATTTTAAGCCATTGGAAGCAAGCATACTGACTGTAAAAAAAACCATTGATTCTCACATTGCTAGAAACTGAGAGGCCTATGCCAAAAACAAAGTAGAGAAAAATACTCTCGACTTACATAAACATTTCTTTAGGTAGAAAGAAAAGGCAACAAAGTAGAAGAGATAAAATCATCATTGGCTAAAGGAAAAGAAGATGTTTAGAAATCTTACGCCACTGTGGATTGGAGTCGATGCAGTAATCCAGCCCATTGCAGTTGTTATGTATCATCATTGGCTAAAGGAAAAGAAGAAAAGAAGATGCTTAGAAATTTAATGCCACGGTGGATTGGAGTCGATGCAGTAATCCAGCCCATGCAGTTGTTCTGTCAGACGATGGCTGATATCTTCAAGCTTCGGTCCAGCCATGGTCTAATTTTATTACTTCTATTGCCTGTTGTCTAATTGACAGAGCAGGGTTGAAATCAGGGTGTACAATAAGTGAGTGGGGCAGAGCATGTGAGTTGAATTGGATGCTAGTCTCCTATGCACTATTGAAGGGTTTATTCAAGGGTTCACAGCTTTGCTCCCCAATCATAAAATCTTTAAAATTAAATTCCCTAGATGGTGTGAATGAAGCCATGTGCAAATTTTGGATGCTTTTAATGGCACATCAACCTCCCTCATAGATGGTGTGAATGAAGCCATGTGCAAATTTTGGATGCTTTTAATGGCACATCAACCTCCCTCATTGTGTAGTGGCTTAGCAAAAATACCATTGTAAGTTAAATAAACAATTTTAGAAAAAACTATCATCAACAATTGTTTATTTCTTGGTTGAGTATCTTGATTTTTGTGTGAAAAGAAAATAGCCTGATTTTGAAACTGGCTATTTGAGATTATTGAAGTGATTAATCGCAGATGGTAAAAGTTTGAGTATCATGCAAGCATCTTCTGTACTGGGATGTGAAGGTTCAAAGCTTTTAAAAAGATGTGGAGGTCGAAGTTTTTAAAAATAAAGATTACAGTTTTCAATCAACTGAAACTCCGAGTTTTTGTATATCTTGTATACTTTGATTTTTGTGTGAAAAGCAAATAGTTGACTGTTGAAATTGGGTATTTCAAATATGTGTGTCTGGTTTGTTTAATTGAAAATATTATGAAATATCAATAATAGTGTTCATACTAAGGAGAAGTGGTTAAAAATTTAGATGTCCATAGGAAATATGAAATAACATAATCTTATATTAACTTATAGACAAATAAAGTAGTTTAAAAAAAAGTAAATTTTGAAAATGTTGAATCCATTTTATATACGAGTGAAAATGCAACTTAAACAATGAAAAGTTGAATCCATTTTATATACAAGTGAAAATTCAACCTAAACAATGAAAAATTACAGGTGGTTTTTATATATTTTTCCAAAAAGGAGAAAAAGACGATAAAAGTTACGTATTGTAGTAGCCAAAAATTGTTCCTTGCTCTGAGGGCGCAGACCATCATCCCCAAGTGCATATATATATATATATATATATATAGTTACAATTGGTCACAGTGAGGCTCATGGGCTATCAAAAAAATATGTAACATCATATAGTCACTGTTCAAAAATATATACATGCATATAAGCAAAAATAAAGTTTATGTTTGTCATTAGTTTCCTTTAACTATTTCTTTCCCTCCATCAGTGAAGAGTTTGTGATAATAATCATAATGCATATAAACCCTCAAACAAGGCATCTCCCAAATTCTTACAAATTTTCATATTTATCATTCTTTATATGTATTTAAATTTAACAAATAAATTTCAATAATAAAAAAAAACAATTTAACTCTATAAATATCTCATCACTTGATACTCGATATTGCAATTATATGTAAATTAAATAATCATAAGCCCATATCTATATAATATTGATAATATTATGTCTATTAATACTACATGATATGATCTATAATAATATAGATCCTTAAATATCGAATATCTTAACTCCACTAATACAATGCCGTCTATAACACAATATTATGATAATCTCGTTATAATCTATATTAACGTATTGGAAAACCTTAAAGATTATGATATATTATTATATCAAATATCTTAATCCCATTATTAAATGGGGTTGATGCGGTACTTTAGATTCATCCAATAAAGGTATTATAGATTCATTACAATTGAGATCGTCAGTTGCAACATAATTGTATTGGAGTACCATGATATAATCTCTATTTTATCGTATTACAACCATTTACAATATGTAACTCATAGGATAACTATACGCATAACAACCGAATAATTCATTATAATTAAATATCCTTGGATGCATATAAGGGTAGTAGAGGTTTATATATGATGTAGTGATATTAAAAATAGATTAGAAGTATTGTTGAGTGGAGATTGTAATAACAAATTGCAGTAAAATGAAGTATTAACACTTTTGGGTATGAGGAAATGAGAATTGGATTACATATCAATCCAATAGGTATAATCTTTATATTATTTCATTTTGAAAATTTTGTACGTGGAAAAATAAAAAGAATTGTGTGATAATTAGAAACTTATAACTATGACATGTTACATAATCAGGAGCATAAATAAAATGATAATTGAAATTTTTTATTTTTAGATTTATTATAATTATGTTAAATCTAATTTAATTTTACATTTACTAACTAGCAAAAAATATCAAATCTCTTTTCATTCCTAGATCTCAAGGGATTTAATCTCTTTTGTCACTTGGTAGATTGAGAGATAATATGGATATAGGATGGTGATAAACAATTCAATGCCCACCACAAATATAATATTTAAATATGTAGAGTTAAGTAATATATATATATATATATATATTTTTTTTTTCTAGGTAAAACTGATTTATTTATAAAGACATAATATACAGAGAGGTTCCGGCCTCAGGGACACTGGGTCAGTTGTATGACCATTCTGAGCATCAAACCTTGAAATCGTGATTGCGCCAAATGGGGAAACTAGTCCGAGTACAAAAATTAGGATAGTTCAATTTACCCTCACAGGGCTATAGTTCCATAATTCAAAAATTCTAACCAAAAAACTGTAAATTCCAAAACTTAACTCAGAATTTTCCACTGTAAATCGACAATTGGGAACAAAATTCAAAATTTTCGTCGCCTGAGTTGGGGACAAAACCAGAAAAATACCCGACAGGAAACAAGGTTTAAAATGACATGTAACAAAACTAATCAGAAACGGATTCAAGGCTCGCCATGTAACCTGGCCAGCAGCTGCAAGGTGTCTTCTGTTGGCTCTTCCTCCACGACCGGACACCATCCATATTCCTTAGAACCAGTGTGATCGGTCACAGTGCTACCTGTGCCCACCAGCATTACAGACGTGTCGCCTTGTCGGCTTCCCGAGGCCCTTGTGTCGCCATGTTTGCTATCCGTAGCTAGTTGACTACTAGCTACTGCTTTTCCATCGTCATGTTGCTAATTACCAAGGATGCTAATACCGCAGTTGCTTGGAGCCGCTCTTTTTTGCTCGTCCTTGTGCTCAGGCGGAGCTGCCTACGGATCAATTTATTCTGAGAAAGAAATGGTCACCGTGGCAGTGATTACAGGCCGGGTTAAGGTGCTGCGAAACAGAAATTGAGTGACATGGCGAGCTGGATGCGAAGGAAGGGGGAAATCCACTGAGTGAACTGCAACATCCCTCCCTTCTGTGCCTTGGAGCCTGGTGCGTCCCCTTCCACTTCGGCTGTTTGGGTAACGACCATAGAGAGAGCTGAGAGGATTGTGATTATCAGTGGAGGAGTCGGGGGAGGCAGTGGCAGAGCTAATCGATGCCGGTGGGTGAATCATGTCTCTGCGAGTGCCTCCACATCTACTTCGCATTCGATGTCTGATGCGAGCAATGGCAGGGTTGACAGCAAGGTTGGCAGCAGAGGGGTTGGTGGAATTTTGATGCAAAGAATGAACAGGGGAGGTCTGAGCCTGGTTTAAGTTGCAGAGACTGGAATGAGAGTAATGAAATCCATTGCTCAGATCAAGACAACTCAGCAACTAGCATCGGCTTCCTATCACAGTGTGAGAGCAGGGTTCTGCGGTTTGCGGAGGGAAAATGCAATGGAGCAAGGGTGGAAGAATTTCATGATGCTCTGCAGGTTCCATGGCAATGAAGATTGTGGATGTGTCTCAGCCTTTGGACACAATTAATGGCTCCTACAAGGTGGTTTGAATGCGCCAGAGGTTGGCATGGGGGACGATGCAGGTGGCCATGTGGCTATCCCATCCTCTGGCCGACCATCTTATCATATTAATTACCATAGTAATCACCTGCATCCGGGTGCGTTTCTTCTTCATTTGCCATTTCATTTTGTACCAAATCATTGTATTCCTATAACTGAGGAGTAGTGGTAGTAGAATTAAGTGTTCCTACACGAAGAGTCTTTCCACTATCAACTCCAATGTTAGCTAAAATATCTGCTACTTTGTTGCCATCCCTACGAATGTGCTTAAGGGTGACTGCTCTATGAGTTGATAGCCATTGTTCAATCTGCTCCAATCGTTCTGCTAATCTCCAACTGCTACTGACTTTGTATGATGGAGTCCCCTGTAGAATCTAATTCACCATGTTAATAAGAATCTGAGAATCCCCTTCAATTATAAGTGGGAAGAAGCCATGGAGTTGAGCAAGGAGGAGCCCCTGCCATAGCCCTTCTAATTCAGCTGAGTTGTTTGTATCCCAACCAATTGAACCCATAAAAGTTAGGAGAGGAGTGCCTTTGTGATTCCTGAAGATTCCTCCATATCCTGCTTTGCCTGGATTACCTTTAGATGCTTCGTCAAAGTTAATTTGTATCATATGTAGGGGTGGAGGAATCCATCTATCTAGTGTCATTCTTGGTGATGAATTTTTACCCTGATTTTCCTGCATATAGTTCCACTCGAGATTCCAATTTACCCATATATTCTGTTCTTGTGGAGTGGAGGGAGAGTCTTATTCATGCCAGGTTTGGGGTAGTAAGGTTTCTCGAAGGTTTTGACATATATTATTCCATAGGAATTCTAAAGGGGTGGAATGGTCCTTGAAGATGCAACTATTTCTTTCTTTCCAAACGGTCCACATGAGGAATCCTGGTATAAGTTTCCATAAAGCATTTAACAGTTTGCTTTTGTATGGATTTGTTGCCCAAGTGCGTATAGTGTTGGTGATATCCTCCTTAATTCGTCCATCTTTTTGGCATCTGAAGCTAACTTTTTCCCAAAGTCAGTTTGCCAGTGGACAGGAGTTTATGAGATGCTCAGTAGTTTCTTCCACCTATTTACAGTTTGGGCACATAGAAGGTCCATGAAAGCTCCTTTTCCGAAGGTTGTCCCAAGTGAGGATTTTATTTTGGCAAAGCAACCAGAGGAAGGTGGATATTTTTGGCCAGATGGGGGGGTCCCATACTTTGTTCCAGAGATGGTCCTTGACTTTATGGTTTCTTATAATTATATGATAGGCCTCTTGTGACGTGAAGGTTCCTCTCGCTTCGTAACCCCATCTGATTATATCCTTCTTGTCAGAGTAGCGTATTTGCCTGTTTGAGAGCTCTATTTCCAGCTTATCCTTGATGAGTTGTGTGCCTTGCCTGATGATGTGGTCCGTGCTTATCCATTTCCTATATCCCTAGGTATGAGTGGGCCTCTAGTGTTGATTTACCTTGATCATCGGTTACTCTACCCAATCCTGAAGTTGGTGAGGTGTGATCAGGTCCTTCAATTTGGGTCTTTGCTACCAAGAATCTTCCCAGAACCTCACATTGTTACCATTCCTAATTTCCTAGAAGCTGTGCTGTTGAATTAGGTCCTTATGATGTTTAGCTGCCTTCCGGATTAGGGAACCTGGGCCAACTTCTGTGAGCCGAATTAAGTCATCTATTGGTCTATTATTGGCATATTTTGCTATCCAGAGAATAGCCCAGGGTGTATGCAGATCTGAGATCTATTTCCACCAGATGCATGCTCCCATGACTGCGTTGCTGTGTTGAGGATCCCGTAGCCCAGTACCTCCATAGTTTCTTGGGAGGCAAACTGTATCCCATTTTACCAATGCCCATTTTCTCTTTTGTTCCGTGTTTCCCCACATAAAGGCTCTTTGAATATGTTTGATTGCCTTGAGAACCCACTTGGGCACTGCCAAAACTGAAAAAAGATAAAGCGGCATGGATTGCAACACCGCTTTGATTAAGACGAGACGACTTGCCATGTTCAGAGCTCTAAAAGTCCAAGAAGAGAGACAAGCTTCCAATTTTTCCAAGAGCAGATGTCACGATGAGTGCTTTAAAGCAGTGTCCGTCATAGGACACCTATGTATTTTGAGGGGAGAACCACTATTGAGAAGCCTAGGATCCTAGCAATTGAGGATTGGGTTATAACAGGGGTATGAAAGAAAAAGATTTGGGATTTATCTTTGTTAATGCATGCTCTAGAGGCATCCGAAAAATCAGTTAAAATGGATTTTAATTTGAGGGCTTCCTGGACTGAGGGGTGGCCAAACAACATGTTGTCACCCACAAATTGCTGGTGGGTGAAGGTAGGGGTGTTGGGAAAGGAGAGGCCTCTCAAATGATGGGAATGAAGGGCTTCTTTGATGTATCATCCAAGACCCTCCGCCATAATGACAAATAGAAAGGGGGAGAGGGGATCCCCTTGTCGGATGCCTCTGGAGGGGTGAAAGGGGGTGGAAGGGATCCCATTGACCAGAATTGAGAAGAAGGTAGATGTTATAAGACTCATTACCCATCTGACCCAAGGGGGGGCGAAGCCAAAGGCTATCAGCATTTTTTGAATATACTTCCAGCTTAAACTATCAAAATCTTTAGAGAGATCAATTTTAGGGAGCATACCTTCTCTTTTGAGCTACTTTAAAGAGTGAATGATCTCGTCAGTGAGTATAATGCCATTCGTGATTTGCCTTCCTTCCACATATCCTGATTGCTCTGGCAATATAAGTAATGGAAGCAGGGGTTTTAATCGTGAAGCAATAACTTTGGAGACAATTTTACATATGACATTACATAGAGCAATAGGCCGGAATTTTTCCGGAGTCTGACAATGTTCTTCCTTGGGAATAAGGGCAATGAAGGTTGCATTCAAAGAGGGAAGCATCCATTTATTAGTCCTGGATTCCTCAATGACTTTCCAATCCTCCTCCTTGATTAGATCATAGAAGTTGTGGAAGAAATCGGATGTGAAGCCATCTGGGCTAGGTGCTTTTCCTACTTTAAGTTGTCACATGGTTGTCTCCACTTCCTGTAAAGATATCGGCCTGAGAATGATCTAATTTTGTTCCTTTGTTATGATCTTAGGGATATTCTTGGTAATTTTCTCTATAGCTGGTAGCCAATCTATCTGAGGTTCTTGGTGAACTTGCTGAAAATGAGTGAGGAGTTCCTGTTCTACATCCTCATGTTTTTCCAGCCGTTCCCCTTGCTTATTCTAGATGTGAGTAATGTTGTTGTGCATTCTTCTCTGAATCTAGTGCGATGAAAAAAATTTATGTTTCGTTCGCCCTCTTTAAGCCATCTGACTCTTGAATTTTTCTTCCAAAGTATTTCTTCTTGCTTTGCTCTTTCTGAAATTTGTGTTTGTAGGTGGTTTTCCTGTTCTGCTAGAGCTTCAGATCTTCCTTCTGCAATGATTCTCTGCTGTAATTTTTTTATTTCTTGATCAAGAGCACTTTGTGCTTGGAAAATGTTGCCAAAGGTAACTTGATTCCAATGTTTGATGTTGTTCAAGAGATTTTTGATTTTTTGTTGGAGCTAATACATTTTTGTGCCTTCTGGAGTTTTGAAGTTTTTCCAAACTGCATTAATTAGGTTGTGAAAGTCTGGATGTGTCAACCAAAAAGCTTCAAATCGAAAGGGCCTGCATGTATTGTTTCCCGACCTTTGCCATTGAAGCATGATAGGCCAGTGATCTAAGCCTGAGAGTGGTAAGATTGAAGCCGAGAAGTCCCCTCCAAGATGGATTGCATTGTCGGAAAGCAGGAATCGATCTAATCGAGAGGCAATTTGATGTGCAGCTACGCATTTGTTATTCCATGTGAAGATTCCATTGTTGAATGACATATTGATGAGCCAGTTGTCATGGATGAAGTTTTTGAAGTGAGTACATTCATTGTCCAACTTGGCCCTTCCCCCTCTTTTTTCTTCCAATTTTGTTACCATATTAAAATCTCCTCCTATAATCCAAAGTGGATGAGTTCTTTCAGTGTTGATCAAAGCTAAAGTATTCAGTATGTCCACTTTGTTTATTGCTTCCTGGGGTAAGTAGACATTGGTGATGTGTCCATGAACATTTGTCCCTATAATATGGAAGGTTGCTTGAATGAAATGTTTACTAGCATGAATGTTAGTAAGAGTGATAGCTCTTTCATCCCATACTATTGCTAGTCCTCCTCATGCTCCTGTGGCATCTACTGCAACTGCTTTGTTGCCTGGCCATGCTTTGGCAAGGGTCTGATCTAGCATTGTAGAGTTACATTTGGTTTCCTGCAAGAAGAAGACTTGAGGTTTCTCCTGTTGAAACATGTTTTTTATTAGTCTATATTTCCTAGGGCTGTTGAGCCCTCTGATGTTCCATGAAATGAACTTCATGATGCACGGTCGGGTAGGGGATTGTAATACTTTGTAAGCTTGGAATATCTTCCAGATTCCACCAGCATCTCCCCAATGTGGATGGTTCTTTGAAGATCTGTTTTCCTTCCTCTTTTTTTATTATCTTTAAAGATGCTTTTTCCATCCCATTGACTCCCACTTTGGATGCCTAGTGATCTTTACTGCTGTGCCCTAGAGAGAATGACTTCTAAACTTTCCTACTGCCTTTCTGGGATCTTGTCATATTCTTTTTTCTTGCAAGCTTTTTCTAGTCCCAGTATATCTAGATCTCCAATGTCGATGCTCTCCGACTCCTCTTCCATGTGCTGGACTTCTTCACTCTCCACCTCTATGTCAAATATTGTCGTGGTTTCCTATTGCATGCTATCCACATCCATTCCTTGAGCATTCCATTTTGGGGACTTGTTGGAAGGGGCAGATTTGAGATCTGTGGATTGCACGGATTTTTGGGCCTTCTTTGAGCTTGAGGGAGTGGCCTAGGGAGTCATCTTATGGATTTCTTCGGAATGGTTCAGGTTTTCGAAGTTATTAAGCTCTGGCTAAATCAAGGTTTCAAAGCTATTGCTGGTTGATGGCATGGAGGCATTGGCGACATGTTTTTTAAGGAATGTAAAGGGTTTTTCGTGGTTCTTTTTGTGGTTGGATACTTTGGTAAACCCATCCAAGTCAGGTTTGTCCACTGTGGGAGAGGTCGAGGTTTTCAAATTTGAAGGACAATCTTGGAATAAATGGCCAACGGTGTGGCATTTTTTGCAATGGAATGGGACATGCTCATAATCTATTGACTGTATCCATTCGAAATCATCATGAAATAGGCTTACCGCATCTGGGAGAGCTTTGTTGAGGTGCATATAGACACATATTCGCACATAGGACGTGTATCACTTGAGTTTCATCTCCTTTGCAATCTTGATGAATTCCCCTAAACCATTCCCAATATCTTGCAACAAGTCTTCATCCTAGTATTCCAAAGGGAGGGAGTAAAGGCGGATCCATACCGGTGCCTAGCTCAAATCTTCTTTGTCCGAATTGAAACGCTCAATCCAATCTCTCGGGTATAGTCCTTCTATATTGAAAAAGTATGGTCCACCATCAAGAACCCTGTTTTTGTCCTCTAGACAGTTGAATATTGCAGTAAAGAAACCCTTAGGCCCTAACTGCAAAGTAATGTGTCCTTTTGGTTTCTATTTGGTGGCTATCCAACCATGCAATGCTTTCTCTGTGGGCCAAAAGCCTATGAACTTTCCAATCAATGCATGATCCTTCATGTACTGGATTTGAGTGTTAATCCGATGACTTGGGAGCTCAATCTTAGGTCTATCAGCTACTACAGGCTTGCAGGTTGCTGACGTCACTTTGGGTGCTTCATTCCTGTTGGTATTCTCTGGCAAGGTTTTGGGCTGTATTCCTATATCTTCCTGGTGTTCCTTCCTGACATCTTCTGTGTGCTGCAAAATGTTTTCTGTGTCAGTGGGGGGAGGCATCATAGCCTCCCCCTAAGGGGGTTCCATCACTGGTGAATTATTTCTTGTCGTGTAGTGGTTGTCTTATTGCTGGAGATTAATGGCAGATTGCATATGTCTATGCAAGTCTACCATTTGCAGGTCTGTAACAAACCCTAATCGCTCATGATCCGTCTCCTCTCTATAATATTCATTAGAGTTAAGTAATATTTATATCTATCTAAAAATATATTTAAACCCTCATTAAAGCTCTTCTACTATCATCATTGAAGTTTGTCGTGATGATGGATCCCGATTGGGATTTGAAACGTTGATAAAAGAAATGGTTGATACTATGGGTTCTCCGGCTTCTAAATCAAAAGATATAAACCACATAGGTCTTAAATCCAGAATCATTTCCCTATGCAGAGGGGATACATGGAGTGAAATCAATTTACTCGAACAATTTAGGGTGAAGATAGCAAGAAGAGCTACAGACCTTGCCGACATATACTAGCAGACATATCTCTATTATAAACTATTTAAACCCTCATTAAAACTCTTCTACTATCATCATTCAAGTTTGTCCTGATGATGGATCCCAATTGGGATTTGAAACGTTGATAAAAGAAATGGTTAATACTGTGGGTTCTTTGGCTCCTAAATCAAAAGATATAAACCACAGAGGTCTTAAATCCAGGAACATTTTCAATGTGAGATTTCAATGTTAACTAGGATTTACAAAGAAAACTATGTATATTATATAAAGCATTTGAAAAAAAAAATGCGTATGGTTAAAACATTTCAAGTGATTAGTTTTAGGTCAATTGAAAACTAGCAAAGTCTTCTTGGAATTGTCATTTTAAATTGTGTAATCTACACAATCCAAGTGCTCACTAGTGTTTTTTAAGGAGTTGAATCTATTTATAAATTAAAAAATTCAATCTAAATAATGAAAAATTATACCATGAGAGAGAGAGAACGCCTAAAGAGAGGTGCGAACCTTTCTTCAAATTTTATATTCTAAAAGGAATTTGCACCTCAGAAAATTTGATGTTTTTTCGTGCTTACTAGATCCGTAATTAAGATGAATATATACTAATATATATAAATATTATATATGTTAAAAAATTCAAACCAAACATCCAAGCAAAAAAAAGTGGATATCCAAATTGAACATAAGGTAAAGAAATAAAGAAGATGATTAAGATGATTTAGCAGAACATGAAATTCCTCTTCTCCTTTAAAATATTTAGATGGGGTATTATAACATCCCCCCATGGGTTCCTTAGTTATCAAGCATGGCAAATATTATTGCTTTATCTTATTAACTAATTTATAAGACTGTATTTGAAATCTAACTATATTATAATATACAATTTTTATGAAAATATTAATAAAAACAAATATAACTTTGCATGGAATTATAGAGGTTGTGACTAAATTTAGCATAATCACACATAACGTATGAAATACATATATTTCCTAAAAAATTAGAATTAGATTCATATTAATAAATAATGATATAACACAAATTTTATAGGAGATAAATTCCAAGAAATTAGTTGTGTATGTGTTTTTTCCCACCCAATCATAAGTATAAGCCTAAAGGGAACCCCCGGGTTGGTATATGAGGCCATAAAGTCAACAAAACTAAGGTACAAGCTTCTAACTCATTCAACCCAACCCACCTACTCTTATTCTTAGTTAATATACTTAGTACAAAGTACTTTAAATCATCCCATCAAGCCATCAAACAACCATGATAGTCTCTTACAAGGCCTCATACAACACAAAGGAAACCTTCCATATCTCCATTTAGTGGTTCCTTTCAGATATTCTTCCTTCTAATTCTCTTCGATGTAGGTGGAAAGAGCCCAATTTGTTATATTATTTCTAAGAATTGATTGTGGGAATAATAGTTGGTTCTCAAGAATGGAAACAAGCAACAAATATAGAGTGGATTCAAAGGATTCCTAACTTTCCCAACCTTCATTCTTACCTACAACTGTGATTATTTCATCCAAAGTATGTAATTTTATGTTCACATTGGTGATTTGGTTAGATTCCATGTTGGGTTCATGGTTAATAATGAAAAATAATACATGAGAAGTCTAGAGCATGTATGTGAGAAACCTAGAATGAGTAGAGTGATAAAAAATTTGAGGTTTGAGGGAATTATTCCCAACATTACTTATAATAAGAGGAATTTACTTGTAGGTTTTAGCCTTTACATAAATCACCTGCAAAGTAATTCTTCAAACATAAAAATAAATAATGGCAGGAACATAAAACAAATATACACAGAGATTTTCCCCTAGATCCCAAAAATGGGACTACTAGATTGATTTTTCATTATATTCCTTTCATTGTTACAACACATATATATAAATGTCGAAGCATTCATAAAAAAAATATAATAACTCTAAATTAGAACATAACCGTATTTCGCTTGACTAGATCTACAAAATACCATGGGCAGAAAACCACCATGCCCAAAACTATGCACAAAATCATGGGTAGGTTCACCCATCATCTTTAGATCTGCACCCCATCCTTGGGTCTACATAATATATTTTTTTTCTCAGGGCACTACCCTGGACCCTATGCAGGAGGGCTACAACCCCTTGCAAAACCTCCGACAAGGGGGACTATCACACCCTCCCGCCCTCCACTGTGCCCGGTGCAATGTACAAGATGTGTGACTAGTCACAGAAAGAATATAACACACACCCAATAATACTCCTACACTTCCTCATGATAATTGAACTCAATTGACACTTCCATAACTACATGAGAAGACTTCCCCCTTACTTTTGTACATACATTTAATTATTGGTTTACAAAATATTAATAATTGTGCCAAGAGGCACTCTACAAGCTTGTATACAGAGATGTATAGGTGTAAAACATTGTAAAATTAATGTAATATTAGCCCTAACAAAATATAACTCTGTATAAATAAAATATAAAAATTAGAAATTTGAATTAGGTAATCTAATCAAATTCATTACCAGTTTTTGTATTTATCCTTTTTTGTATGTATTTAGATTTATTAAAAAAATTTCAATAATAGAAAGATCAATATAAGCTTATGAATATCTCATAACCCATCACCCATCGGTTGATATTGATTACTAGATATTGCAACAATATTATAATTATATGTAAATTAAGTAATCATAACCCCATATTTATATAATGTTAATCAATATTAGGTCTATTATTATATTAATACTACATGATATGATCTATAATAATATGCATCCTTAAATATGAAATACCTTAACTCCATTAATACAATGTCGTCTATAATACAATATTATAATGATCTCGTTATAATCTATATTAACATATTGAAAACCTTAAAGATTATGATATATTATTATATCAAATATCTTAATCCCATTATTAAATGGGGTTGATGCGGTACTATAGATTCATCCAATAAAGGTATTATAGATTCATTACAATTGACACTACAACAGAAAGGGGGGTTTTAAGACAATATTTAAGACAATATTTGGGTAAATTGTCTTAAATTGAGACAAAAGAAAACTTGTCTATTTTCGTAAATATTGTCTTTAAGCGAGTCTCTCAAATTAAATTGTCTTAAATTATTGTCTCTATAAAGACAATATATAACATAAGAATTTTTTTCTCTCTAGAGACAATTTCATTTTTGTCTCTCCAAAGACATTTTCATTTTTATCTCTCTAGAGACAATAGTTAGAATTAAAGACATATTGTCTTTAAGAAGACAATGCTTTTGATCTTAACTATTGTCTCTCAAGATATAATAAAAAATTACATTCAAAGATAATACATGATCACTTTTGTCTCTTTAGAGACAATATAAAATTAATGAATCTAGAAAAATATCTCACCATTGAAATAAACCAATTTTAAAAGTATTTAATTAAAAATAAAATACAATATCATTGATTAATTCATATTAGGACACAGTGGAATTGAACCACCAACCTCCTACTTATAAAGCAGGTGCTCTACCATTGAGCTAGAACCCTTTAAAGAATTATGTGAGAATTATGGTAGTCCTTGAAATTGCATATATAGGAATTGATTTTAAAACTAGCAGTTGCACCAAGAAGTGCAAAGGAACACTCATAAAATTGGGAATGTGAAATTGCATATATAGGCATTGATTTTAAAACTAGCAATTGCACTGAGAGGTGCAAAGGAATGCTGATAGAAGTGGAAATGTGGAAGCCATCAAGCAACTGAAATATATGGAATGTGAAATTACATAAAATTCAAAGACACCATATCAATCCATTTTACCCCACCTTGCTTGCCCAATAAAAGTTTTGGAGTACCTATTCCAACATTTTATAGGCTACTTGAAAAGAAAAAAAGAAAAAGACACACAAGCCACTATGATCTGTAGCTAGAAATTTATCAACAATTGCAATCTTCTTGGAAGGTAGTAGGTCAATATTACTCCAAGCTTGAACTTTTCTTTTTTAAAACTTGGCTATTATCCATATCCAACAACCAAATGCTGAAAAACTACAACTAAAACACTATTTATTGAAGGACCTGCCCAAATAAGAAATAGTCTCCCCAAGATTTATAAGCTTTCATTTATGATCCAGCCAAGTTGGGGAATGATTCAACCAAGTAGGGGATTCGCCTTGGCCAAAACGAAACTTTGATTTTTCCTTTCTAACAACCACGCTTGCTTCTTTTTCAAAAATGTCCCAGTAGAAATTAGTACCTTCCATAAAATGTTGAATCAACGAATGTGTTAAATTTGAGCCATCTGCAAAGTGGAAATTTGGGTATATTATAATACATATCCTGAAATTTGATACCATATGGATAACTTACGTAAGGGAAATAATGAACATATTTTACAAGTGATGTTTCTGATGCTAAATGTCAATTCTCCAACACCTTTATTAGAGGTAATAATACTTTGATATTTTCTCCAAAGAATATCTAAAATTCAAATAATGAGGTGGAGACTGAAAGTTACCTTTAAACTGGCATTCATCACTCATTCTAGCAACTAAAATGGTCTATATATCAATGCATGTTTTGTACATAGTAAAAGTGGCTAGCTTTTAGGAGCTCCTTTTGGTGGACAAATTCTTGAACTAGCCTAGTGATCTTACAAGGGTTTGAAGGGCTTGACCTAACACTCAATCCATTCCCTGCATTCCATCAACATCTGAGACCATTTTGTGATCATTCTTCAAGCAAGCATCCAATCTTGCAAAATCTAAATACCTTCCTAATATTGTATATAGATACAAAAAATCTTGTTGCTCTTTGCTTTTATGTTCAACAAAGAGAAGCAAAGAAACAAAATTTAGAAAAAACTATATTCTATAATGGTAATTGTGTCCTCCATCTCCAGGTAACAAGATACTACAAATAAAAGAGAACAATGGGGCATGAAACTAGATCACAATAGTGCTTGCCAACACCAAGGCTGGCATTACCAAGCAAATACAAGTTTACATTACCCGTGTCTTCTCAAAAAGACTGGTTGGGCTTTGGGGATGCTAATAGAGGTCTCTAAGAACATCTTATTAGACATAATCCAAATGCAACAATCATGCACAAAACAAGTAAAATAAAATAGTTTAACATGCTCAAACTTATATGTATTACTGGTAGTGAAGAAACATCTCAATTTAAACATACCATCCCTTTAACAAGCTCCATTTGACCCCTCTTGAACGTATTCTCCAACAACCACTATAGGTTCACAAAAGAAATGAAGATACCATAAGGGAGAAAATATATTGCTCCTCACCAAATCATTAACACACAAGCTAAAATCAATAATACAAATTTTCATAATTAACTTCTTATATTCTTCTGAAGTGAACACCATTCAATTAGAGATTTTTACCTTGGCGCAAAATACATGAACCCACTAGCCATTAGTAGTCCTCTTAGAACCACCACTCAAACCACCACATAGAGCATAGTTCATACCAAAACTAGGCATACCACGGCTAGCTACATTTGGACGCCTCATGCCTTGGTGTTGGTATTTCCATTTTAAAGCTTCACATGGCTGAAAATACCATCCTCCAAAATAATTCTTTAAAATACCATAGTAATATTGGTGAACTACTACCTGCAATATAATGTTGACATGAAAATTTTAAGATACCCACTATAATCCAATGTAACAATACTACAATAAATAGAGAGATAAAGAAAAAATAGAGGAAGGAATAGGTAGATTACCTTGTAGTAATTGTAAACAAAAATCATGTTTGATCAAGTCGATTCTGGAAATCTAGAAATATCGCACAAAAAAAATTGTTCTCTTGGTGAGATAGATGACACTTGGTAACAATCAAAATGCCTTTCCAATGGAACTTTTGCAACAAGGGGTCAGAATGTTGTCTCTTTAGCTCGCAACATTGTCTAAGAAGAAGAGCTTAGGCATCCAGCAGTAATGTTCTCTTTATACAATCAGAGAAATATTATAGGACAGCTAAATGTATGAAAATTAAAATGAAGAATCGTGTGTTAAGCAAGTTCTTTGATAAAAAAGTTTAACAGAGTTAAAACTACCATTCACTGAAATTTAAATAGAAACCTAGAACAAAGACTTCTAAAAAAAATCTCAAATTTAGATGATTCAGGGTTAGGTCAAAATACGCATCTTATTTAACACACTGCAGAACTAACATTTTGGATGCAATGGAGTCATCAAAGATAGGGTCAATGATTTCTGAACATAGTTATTAATTTATGAAACAAACGAACAACATATATTTACTATTTTCCTAGGCACTTATAATTGCATCTTATGAAATGAACAAATCACATACATTTACCATTTCCATAGGCACTTGTGTATGCCTCAAATCTTAATAACTGCCACTACTCCTACATGACACAATTATTTGATATTGACCACTTCACATTTTAAAAAATATGATATTCAATTAAGACATGCCATAATTTTGTCCATGACAAGAATGTCACTTAAAAATGAATAAATACTTTGTAAATACATTCTTCAATATCAAACCATATAATCCATTGCCCACTATTCTGTGGCATCAAATTAGTTCTGCGACAGGCATCACTTCAAGTAAACCTCAGCTATCTTAGTTGAAACAGAGAACCAACTACACCGTACAATCTTAACTATCAATAAAAGACAAAGTACAAGGTTTAGTCCCTATGCTGGAACTAGCTAGAAAGAAATATGCTTAAAGCCCCTCCCTCTCGAATATTATTATCTACAGATGATACAAACAAATTTGAGATATTCTTGTCCCTTGGATGTGTTTTTAATTCCTCCGTATTTGCTGCTAGCGAACACTAACAGTTGTTTTAGCAATTTACACCACATTGTTATGTGTTTGATGATGATCTTGTGTTTGTTGTGAAAGGATCTATCCTCACCCAAAGCAGGGAGAATATGGACGCAAGAAGAATTTACCAAACAATAAGTATTGTCAGTGTCCAGCTCTGGCGACCCATTAATCCCTTGAGGAATGGATAAAGATGAACAATCACCCATAGAGAGAAAACCAGTTTTCCAAGCAATGGACCCCAAGATTGATAACCACTATTAATAGCTTGGGAAACACCTACTACTACAAAAACAAGATTTACCACAAGAGAAGTAGTTGAAAGGATGAGAACACTGGTCCACTTAAAAACATAAATCTAAGCAAATTCACCATCTTCATCTAAAGACTTTGATGTGACAGTAAAGTTTGTGTCAATCCCCACTAGAACTTTTAGTAACCCTTGAAAGACGACAAACATATGTGCTCATACACCTCCAATAACACAAAATTTCTCATTCCTCCACCATTCATTGATTCCAACTGTACTCCAACGTAGCTCTAGAATAGCAGTTGTAAAAATGGAAATAAAATATAATATGAAGAACACACTTGCAAAGTTGCTAATCTGCAGATCAAATTAAATATAAAAATTAGGGGAAAAATGTGAAGCATTGTATGAGAACAAAATCCAAAAAAAATCTGAAATACAGGTTACATTGGAGGTGAGTAAAGCTTGACAAGATTAAGGTTAGTAAGGGTTGACAATCTTACCTTAGGAATGATAAACTTCCTGTAAGAAGACAAACAGCTGGCAAGGTACAATATGCAACCAGTGGGAGGGATGTGAGAGGATAAACTATGGTATTGATGTATGTCAGCCTTTGCAATTGGTGTAGCCATACCAAATTGGACAATGTCCGCTCAGTAAAAATTCAACAGAACTAAGGGCCCATCGGAGCACTTGATTCAAATGATCTGAAAGATTGATTGGTGCAGATCCCTTGAATGTAGGATGTGCATGCATGCAATATATTGAAATCCAGTGTCAAGCATGCATTTTAAACCCAATCAAAATATCTTCTGTGATAGAACCATAAATCCACCCAATCTGCACAAAATATGTGAACCCACTCATATTAGATCTTTGCTTCAAGAACAGTTGCTTGGTGCTTGGTTTCCTAAACAAAATGTTGCCTTATTCTGAAGATAATTTATGCACATTCAGGAAAAATGTTTATACAACTTCACTATAGAAAAAACTAATTCAATGAACTAAAAAAAATCCACAGCATCATCAAATAGATGCAGATCCACCTCTACTCATACCTCCTTTCCCCATTCTGACTTTGTCTTCATATCCATAGTTGATAACATGAATGGTTTCTTTCAATAAAGAAGCAAGATTTGTAGATTGTGGAAGACTACCATTTTCCATGAGGGTAGATTGAATAAACACTAATGATTGACCAAATCTTTTCTATAAGCTCCTTTGGGACATGAGCAATGATTTCTCATCATCAAATCCTGCAATACGCAATTTCATAGAAGGCTAAGGGTGAACAACGTTTAAGGGTAAATGAGTTGTCAAAAAATACAAATCACTGGTTTGGACATGGACTCACCTTCAACACCCTCTTCTATGTCTTCCAAACTAAAGATGGATATAGTAGATTCAGTTCACTTGGTTCTCTTCTTATCGTCATCATACCTTTTGTTTGATTTTCTGTTCTTCTTTCTAGATCCCCAGCAACATCTCAGAAAACATGTTGTTTCAAGATCCTTCTCAGTGAGAATAGGATCATAACCATAGAGTGCTTGTCTATTAAAACAACACCCTGTACCCACATAAACAGGCCCTTGGATACCATCAAAACCTCTCAAGGTGAACTGCAAAGATTTTAGAATTAATATGATAGGCTGAAATTATATGAAAGTTTCATAATTGAATATAAGAAAACATTTTGGGTGTTGATCAATGCTTACATCAAAGAACATAGTGTTATGATTAGCATATCGATCATGTTGATCTCTGAGAAAACTGTACATAGCAAGTTTTCTTCCTAAGAACTGGATCCATTAGAAAACATATTGCCTCATGAATAGATTTTTTGTTGTTTATATAATTATCACAATCAAGGTTCAACCCAAAGAGGCCATTTGTGAGGACGGTAGACACTCGGACCTAAGTGGAGCAATGGATAACAATCATCAGTGTCAACATAATAATTAATGAATTTTATATGAGGAAATCAACAGAAAAAGAGAGATGCGTACATAGCTAGGAATATACCAATGCATTCATTGCATCGGCTTTCTTGTGGTGTTGGAAACTAGGCCTCTTTTCATGGGATACATAAAATAACTATGGAAATTCATTGCCAAAATTTTGAACTCCCCCTGATTTAGTCACTAGTGCCAGTAACAACCTTGATGAGGGAACACATTGTTATAGTCTACAAAATTAATTGAAATGTTTTCTTCTGTTTCAAGAATAGAATCAATTATACCTGAACAAGGGAACATATCAATATTATCTGGAAGCTTGGCTCATTAAATTTGTTCTAGAATTATTGCACTAGATCATTAGTGGCTGGGTTATGTTTCATGGAGTAAAAACACTTATAAATGTGGAGAAAACACATCATTACTGATGATGATGATGGTTAACGTCCACTGAGACCAAATTGGTCTATCGGACCTACAATTTTCTTAATTTTTACTTGTCTGGCTCCTCGTCTTTCTTGGCGAGATTGGTGTTGTAGCTTTCTTTCTTTTCTCTATAGTCTTCCAACTTCCTTTGTCTTGCATCTCCTTCAACTATAAATACAAAGGAAACCCATATTTTTTCTTGAATAATAATACCTGAACAAGGGAACAAATCAGTACTGTCTTAAGAAATGATTTTATTTTGAATAGTCTCCTTAGCCGTGACTGCTTTTTCAAGAATAGATACATCCATACCTAAACAAGGAACACATCATTACTGTCAGTAAGGTTGGGCTTGTTTAATGGAGTATTGAAATAATTATAGCAAAGGGAACACATCATTAATATTAATACTAGGGGAACTAGAACAGAGTCAAGGCATACTCGAACTAGTGAACACATGAATACTGCCTTCAAAACTGTTAAAAGAATCAACAATCTCCTGAGCCATGTCTGGTTCTGTTTCTTTATAATTACATGGAAAAATTAATTTTTGCTTTGAAGTATCACTCTCTATTTGTGTGTAGACATGAATCCCATCAACCTTGTAATGAGATGACTCACCTACATGCTGGGAAACACTAGGCATTGGCTCATACATACTACAGATACTGTCCACTTTTGAACCATACAATTCATCAAGGCCATAAAACTATTTGTCATTGTCTGGACCCTAAATAATGAAATTTGTCTTCATGAACTTCATCCTTAATATCTGAGTTATGAGTTTGCAGACAACCATCTGAAACTCGAATATTCTCATAAGCTTCTTAAGGTTCATCGTATGATGAATGAATCAGTTGATGATCTCCAAATTTCAAAGAAACTGCATCAGACAACATGGGACAACTGTCATTTTGGCTACTATTATAATTCTTATGTCATTTTCGTTCTTCATCATCGTGAGTTTCACTTTTGTAAACCTGTTCAATTTGATCTTCTTTTTCAACTACATGATCTTGATATCTTTCAATTGCTTCTGAATTCTTAAACCCATACTCGTGAGTTTCATTATTAACAAGTGATATGGGATTTTCCTGAATAGAAGTCAATGAAATGTACTATATGGTGCATTCTTCACCATCTCAAACTTCACTGGATGATGCCTATTGTGGTAAAGTTTCTAGAGCTTGTTTCTCACGAAGAAGTTCATATTGATCACCCTCATTCAAATTACTTGCATTAACAATCATGTTCATTCAAATTCTTGGTTGCCGCTGAAATCCATTGATTCATAATTATGAGATTTGAGAAGTAAAATAAAGTCCACTCACATTCTTCATTATTGTCTAGTTCATATTTAAAAATAAACTTGCTATTTTTCAAACTAACCAATTCTCATCAGTTTAATACTTTACTAGCACATGGCCATTTTGCATACCTACAATGGAATCTACAATATTCTCTTCATCCGCGGTTTCTTTGGAAATGTTGAAGTCATGTGATTCATCTCGATCATCTGTATCATCAAGAAGTGGATTATCAATTTGCAAATCTATATTGAAACTCGAAACTTCTCTTCCACAACATATATTTAATTACTTAAGAAGTAAGTAATTAATTTGCAGACAGACATCTAAGACTGGATTATTCTCTTTTACATCACTTTGGTCAATTAATAATTTTGTTTATTCAAAATGTTCTCACCTAAAGACGTGTCACATTACGTAGCCTCACCTCCAACCCAATGCATGTATAGTTATGTTAATATAATCAAACACCTGAACACCCTAGTAAACACCAACATAGTATAAATTGCCGACCTGGTTGTCTTCCAGTGCTTTCCCGCTACTATATCTAGGTTCTAAATGATGACTAGTAGGATGACAATTAAGAAGTACTTCATAGCCGCTACTCGGGAAGGGCATGGGAAGAAAAATGTCTTTGAGTTCAACATTTTCCTCCTGCTAACATAGCTTATAAACTATGATACCTTAGCCTAAATATCGATGTGATCAGTTGGGAAGCCTTGGGATTTATAAATGTACCAAGATTGCCTTGAAGATTGCCCTCGAAGATTGAAGGTTGTGGGGTATAATTTGGTGGTGAATTAGTGGAGTAAAAAATAAGAACATCCACTCACAAAAAACCATGGACATTTCACAAAGAAAACGATTTCCTAATTGCTTCTGTTCAGGTGTACCAACTCAGCTAAAAGAATTGTTCACTCTAAGAATGAATGGATGTAATTATGTTCAATGGAGATTAGTGTGAAATCAAAAGACTTAAAGTAGGGTTAGGACATCCATTCTTTTCTAACATGGCACGAGGTCCTATATATGAGTTAAGAAATGTTAATCACATGATCATAAGCTCGCTGAGGACCACCATGAAAAAACTATCCTTGTCAATGAAAAACTGCCTCCTTTCTAAATAACAATTCTTTCAATCATGTCAAGGCCACATAGGATGTTTGTATTAGAAACAAGGGATTTATTAGACTCTCCCATTTTATAATTCATAATGTTTCATTAATATAACTATGTCTATCTCTTTTTATTAAACAATACCAATGTTAGAAAGTTCAACTCAACAAACTACTCGATGAAGCCAGAGTGTTGACAAAATCTTGATTAAAGGTTGGGGGAACATTTTTCATTCTTGGCATTTAAATTTGATTGGGAGTAGTTTTTTCCATCCACTCATGCTTTAGACTGCCTATTAAAAATAAACTAGGTGTTACTTGCTAGTTACTTCTTAACATCATCATCAAATTAAGATTTTTTTTATCCTTATAAGGTAACACCTTGATATAGTTTCCAACTTTATTATTCAATTAACATTCAATATTTGATGTGAAGTTTGGCCATGAATGATCTATCATCAACTTGTATATTTCCTTGTATAAATGAAAAATATATAAAACAAAATCTTCTTTATAACATTTCATGTGATTTGCTTTCTAATTTCCTAATATTTCTTCAATTCCTTGCTATTTCCTATGCATGTGCACCCCATATTTTTTTCCCATAGTTGGCCCAACCACTCTTCTTTCTATCAACTGATTTCCTTCCATTTCCAGTTTGTATTCTTTGGATAAGTACTTTTATGTCCATTTATTTATCCAATGCAGGCTATAAAGTTATACAGGGTAGGCAAAGACAACAAAATGTTAAAAATGAACGTATTAGACATGGCATTTTACAATCAACAAACCTTAAAAGGCCACCTATATTAATTCAATAACCATAAAAGTAATTTGGCTGGAAATTATAAAAACTTTAATTGGTCATTCCTCTTACAAGTTATAAGAAAGTTTGAATTAAGTGTAGCATGGATCAAAGGTTGCAAATCTCCTTTCTCATTTGCAGTTCTAGTGAACATCTGACAATTTAATTTCTTTAATCTATCATCAATATTCTTGTAAGGTTGCCTCAAGCCAACAAATCATCTTAGTAAAAACATTTATAACATTGAGAAAATCAAAGAAAGATATGCTAATTTAGGTTTTCGAGTAATCATCAAACATTCAAAACATTTTTGTTGTATGCAGAATGGGTAAAAATGCATAAATTTAAAATATTTAATGGGAATACTTGATAAGTACAAATAAATTTGACTCAATTTTACATGTTCTACACGAACTGTAAAGCAATAGGTACAAGTGAATATAAATTTTACCAATTTTGATAAAATTTTACCTACACATTGAAGCAGGTGTCTTCACTGAAATTGTGGTAATTTTCAAAGGTTACTTCACTCTTGAAATTATTTTGTCCATGTAGATGGACTAAAATATAAAATAATTCAACCAGTTAGAAATAATATGTTTTATAGAATTGGCCATACCATATAGTAGGCTAGGACAGAGAAATATCTACTCATCTTTTCTTCCACTGCCCTTCCCCTACCTCATGAATCTACCACTCCTCTCACCACAACCATTCTTGGCCATTAGAGCCAAAGGTCACCCTGCCCACCAACCTTTTTTTTATTTATAGTGCCTTATAACGAACTTATGAATCTATCTATATCCACATTTTTCTGATTGCCACTAGCGGATGGGTGAGGGATAGAACCGCATTGGAGTAATTTATGTTAACACACTATGCTTAATTGAAATCATGACATAAAAACATTAAATCTCAAATCAACCTCTAATTTTTTAGGTTTGTATTGTAACATGCATATTTTCCTTCAATATTTTATCCCACTGTGTAAAGAGTAAATCATTTTTCTTATAGTGATTGCATAAAAAGAGATACAACAAGCCTACTAACCTTATCAATCTTCTGAAAATAATTGACTAGATGCAAGAACCATCCTTTGATCTAACCACCAACAATAGTAAGTCAGGCCGGCATCTTGCAGTAGCCCGCTTGCCTTCGATGTGCCTGGGATTAGAATTGGTGTTGGGAAAGAATTTCCTTTGTGGCTACAAATATTGAGAACGAAAAGGATGACACTACTAATGTTTATGGTGCTGATAGTGTATTTCCTTTTTGGCATCGTTTGAAAGAAATGGAGATGCGTTAACACCATTGTTCTATTTTCCTCTCAACTTATTCTTATAATCCCCTTTGTTTCTATTCCTACCCTCAACGACTTGGCCAATGGCAGTGAGTGCTATAAACTACCGAGACACCGTAAACAAAGATTATCTACTGAAGGATGCCCCATTCTCCACAAAGATCTCTACATAATTTGCATCCCTCATGGAGGGTTCATCGCACAAGCACCCCATCAAAATAGTTACAAAATGCACTCCAAAAGGCCTCCTCCGCCAAACCCCAAAACCCTCCAAAAAATCCTTGAAAGCATATAATTTGAACTTAAAAATGAACAAATATATAAATAGAAAGGATTGTCTTTCCATTCTTTTATCTTTAATGAGTAAGTCTTTGGCTTGAATCTATTAAAAGAAATAATAAAAGTTGCACACAAAAAAACCCTGACTAGTTCTCCTCATAATTTTGTGCGAAGAATAAAATAATCCGCATTGCATCAAGACAGACATTGTCCTGTTCCTCTAGTATTCTTCTTCTTAAACACACATCACAATGTTGAAACCCCGTGATGTGTTTACAAACCCCATGATGTAAAACCAAAGTAGTCACTTGGAACCCATAGATATAATGTACTTTATGGTACGAAAATTCCATTTTCTTTGAACCAGCATGTTTGAATCCCAGAAATCGAGTGCTTCAATAAAAGCAACACTTCTCACCAACAAGGTGCAAATACGACCCAAACTGAACAACACCCCTTCTAATTCCCTCGAGCGCATGCTGCATTTGAAAACCATATTATTCTTGTTGAAAACCCCCTACATATGAGGAGGTCATGGCTACCATAGGGTGAAGGTTCAAATCCTTCAAAGGTCTATGACTCCCATGGAGGCCATGGACGCCATTCAGAATCCCTCAAATATCTATGTCTAGGTCCATATTTATGCAAATACAAAATTATTGTGTAACTCTTCATTTATTTCCACTCACCCAGCCTCGTGACTTGCACACCTTATGTGCCCTCTGCATATCCCTTGTGCCATTACAGGTTATTTTTCTTCCTCATTTTATTTATTTATTTTTGAACTTTCTTCCATTTTCTTTTCATTTTAATTTGGTTTTGTGTTGTTCCCACAAAAGGGTGTTCTTTGGTATATTTCGTATACAAGCGTCTTTTTAGGAAGACAAATACCCTTATCATGTTGTCATGTTCATGGTTATTTGCTGGGAAATTTGGCTTTATAAATTTTGTTTTAATACACATCTATTTTATTATTATTGTGAATTGAATTTTCTTATATTTTGGATTTATTTTATTATTACTGTGAATTAAATTATATATATATATATATATATATATATATATATATATATATATAGATTCTTACTATTATTATTTTAATTTTAATAGTTTGGAGAGTGCATGTTATGAGGGTGTGTCTTGGTCTATGAATTTAATATTTTCATGATTCGCTTTTATAGAAGTCAAAATGAAATTTAATTAAAATCAATTCTATTTTCATTAATGGATACATTCATCATGAATAATATAAGCAATGAAAGAGATTGGCTTGCAAATTAAGCAATTAATTACACAAGTTGATTGAAGAAAAAAACTAGTGTAAGGTGATGTTGAACTTTAAAAACCCACCAAGTACTAGGAAAATTTTGGGGACCTAATTTTTAATTTATTTCCTAAAAGAGATTTTTTTAACATATATTGAGCTTAGTTTGTCGCACCTTGCACCTTGATTATTTGTCTTTATAGTTAAGTTAAACGAACTTTCATGTTTTACTTAATCAATTTTGATTTGTTCCTTTCCATGTTAATTATTCATAAAATGAGATTTTGTTTCATCCTTTTAAATTCAATTTCCTTTGTTGTAATTCTTTTATATCAAACATTATATTGAAATCAGGCTTCTTCTATTCATGTTTTTTGAGCTTCATCCATAATGATCAAATTGGGACCCCTATTTTCCTTTACCATCATAGCATTATTTGATCTCCTTATAAAACTTGATTCTCAAATTTGGTCCTTCTTTCATGTCCATAAACTACTTAAATTTCTCTCCTCTCGTCAAACTCTTTTCTTCGATCTTTTACACTTATGGAAATGTTCATTACTTACTTTCAAACATTGGACTTATTGAAATTTTCCTTGATCCAATTTGGAAACCACAACTAGTTTCCAAATAAGATCTTTTCTTCCCTTATTCACCACCCTATTTCAAAATTAGGCCGAATTTGAAAATAAATGCCCCTTCTTCATTTTGGTCCTTTTATATTTCCAAATAAAGTTAAATTCCCAAATTAGGGCCCTTGTTACTAGCAATTATATTTGAGTTATATTTTAAATTTAGAGTTATGTTTCTTATTTTCTTCTTTTTATTTCAAGATACATTTTTCAATTTTTATTTATTTATTTATTATTTTTTCTCCTTTCAAACAATTTTACTCCTCTATACATTGATTTCTGGGTAAAAGCATGTTAATGTGTATCACTTTTTCCCTTTTTGTGGCAAAGAAGTTTTATAAAAATAAATGGAGTTGGAATGTTTACTCTTAAATTTACAAAATCATCAAGAATTAGGTGGTGGTAAAAGAAGAGAAAACATGTCAATTTAAATTCAATTTCATGTCATATTTTTTCTAAAATTTAATATATATTTTTTATCTAATTTATTCATTTTCTTTAAAAGATATTCATTAATATTTTACATAAATTTTTAAGTAGTGACAAAACTGCGACCCCCCATTTCTCTATCGATTTATGTTTTTTAATTCCAATTTCTTTAAGAGATGTGTTGTAAACATTCTAAAGATTGATAAACAAATTTAAAAATAAAAAGTAAGCATATTTTTTAATTATTATTAAAATACTAGTAAAAATGATAATCTCTTTGTATATACAAAACCGCGACCCAAGAAACTATCCTCTCAAGTTTATAAAATCAATTTTTTTAATAGAAAATTGAAAATAACATATAACAAAATGTTAAAATTAATTTTTGAAATTTTTTAAAATATATTTTAAATTTTTTATAATAAAATTTTTAAATATGATTATAATAACATATTTTATATTATTCAAAATATAATAGGTAAATTACTTCTTTAGAAATTATAATTCTATTTTTATATATATTTTTAAAGGGTTTTGGCATTTCATTTAACTTTACATATTTAAACCTGCATATTTAAAAAAGTTATTTATATTTTGTGACTGTTTAACCATAGTTTTTACCAATATTTACTATGAGTTGACTTATTTATAAATTTAGTATTTACTTTTTATAACATTACTTATATTTTATGAACCCATTAAATAGGTTCACTATAGCTTTTACCAAAATTTATTGTAAGTTAGCTTTTTTACAAATTTAGCATTTATTTTTTATAATTAACAAGTATGAAACTCAACTCATTTAATTGATTTTTTTTTTGAGTACTTTTTTGCTTTTGCCGTATAATGAGACACATTAACATGATTTTACCCTTCTACATCAAGCCTAATCTTTGAAAGGATCCTTCCTTCCTTCATAGCCAAACTTTCTACAAATTTCCAAATTGGGCTCAATTTTGGAATTTGGGAATTTTCATACCTTTTTCTTTGAAACCTTCTTCCATTTGGCATTAATGACATTAACATAAAGTTTCGAAATTAGGTCCTTCTACCATTCATATCACAATTCAAACATTTTGGTCTAACTCTCAAACATAGAAAAAGGAAAAAATATATTTATAAGCCAATTATGTATCCAAAATATTCAAAGGAATTAGCTTGATTAAATAATTGATTTTATTTGGATAACCATGTGCACATTTTTCTAGGCATACTAACATAGAAGTACCTTTACATATGAATTACCCTTATAAAAATAGAAATTGACATTTAAGAAAGGAGTTTTAGTAGTATTAAGGAGAGTTTAAATGAACAAAGGAACCTCATGTTCAAGAGAGAGTTTGAATCAAGAAAAGAAACCAAAGAGACCTAAGTTGTACGAAATGATGGGAAATTCAAATAAAATGTGAAATTGAATGGCAAAAAATAAATTATTAACAATTACAATTAAATTATCATGAGTACAATAACAGTATCAAAGCCATGAATTTGTGGTACTGGCCATAGCCTTTAGTGTTGTATAGAATCTATCACATATACCCATTACATCACCTATTTGTGGTAAGATTTTTCTGTAGCTCTATCATTTTGTTACCTCTATTTGCAACCATTTCTCTATGTGAGTGCAATTCTAAATTACCTATTTCTACTGTATCCAACCCTAGGTGCTCTGCAACACATAATCTTCTATTGTATCCAACCATAGGTTCTCTAGAAAATGACATAATGAAAACCACAAAACCAATTAAATGACATAACGAAAACCACAAAACCAATTTAAAATGAGACAGAGTAGCTTTTAGATAACCTGCCCCTTCCCATCATTGTAATGCTACACATCGGTTTGCTGCCATTAACCAAAATAAATCTGGACATGGGATTTTAGAAACTAATACAAGAAGATCTAGACCTGGGATTGCTGAAATGAAAGGGTTGGGGCTGCTGAGAGGAAATGTACCTAGAATAGAAGCCTCATGATTATTGAGAGAGAGAATTGATCATTGTTTCCAAATGGAGATTCCTATCCACCATAACAACAAAACATTAAAATATTGAATGAAACGCTCAAGGCAATGCTAAATAATTTTGATAGAATGAATTGAAGTTACAGGAAAATCCTCAAATCATATAATGGACTGATAAAATTTAAATAGTGAAATATAAAGGAAAATACTCAAGCCATATAACGATTTATATAATTTGAATAGTGAGATATAAAAACAATTCACATTCTAGTTATAGAATTTGTGGATGAGTTTATATTGACTGTAGTGGAATAAAACCATCAAACCCTAACCGGGCACCTGGACGGTATCAAAAGGGTTTCACTATATTGAAATAACTTAACCACAACCGTGAGGAACAGAGGATGATTGTTCAAACAATACTACAGCGTCGCATGGAAAATAATGAATTTTTAATCCGAGGGATGTAGCCCTATTGAGAAGCAGGGAACCAACCTGAGAGAGAGACTTGGTGTTAGAAGCAGACTACTCTCAACCCGCACACATACCGTCAGGGTGAAGGTCCTAGAGGAAATCTTACACGTTGAACATTGAACCAGAAATAGGTCAGTTAACGAGAGGCATGGTTTTAAACAAAATGTAAAATAAAGAAAGGCAAAGACTCATTCTGCAACCTGGGGTGCTATCTTTAAATTTGGTGGTGCCATAGTTACTGTGAAGGCATAATAAAATGGTTAATTCAAACCCTTTTATGCAATCTCATAGTTTGTGTCTCTGGTGAGCCTCAGCATGGAGAATACCTTGTTTGTTGCGGCCACCATTACTCTGCCTAAACGTTAACGAGTGAGGAATGGGAAAACTTTGTGAGCAAACCCTGCTTTCAACCCTATTGGCTTATATGGGTCTGACCCAGGTTCGGAAGAGTTATTTGGCCAAAAAAATCCCGCAACTACTGGCCCTTTCAGTAATAGCTTGCGGAGCACGAATTGGGGTCTCACTTGAGGTAGCAGGGGAGGGTGCTGGAACCAGGTTTCCTCACCCTAGGGATGTTTTGATGTGCTCTGGAGGGTTCGCACATCATTATGTGGCCTCGCGCCACTCTTCTTCTGCGTAGATGTGGAACAAGGCAATTCCTTCCCTTATTATTAATGAGCTGTTATAGATGAGGGCTACATTTACGGTCTTTAAGAAAACATTTAATAGAGATAACCAATTCGCACACTCAGAAAATTTATAGATTTGCATAAAATCATAATATAAGCATAAGTGCACAGATCAAACAAATATATCAACCATAAATTAACCAGATCCACAATATTTCAGATTCAACACAGTATTTCAGAACCAACTTATCTTTATTCAATTCTTTCACTAATACAACCAGATCTTCCTTGTGCACTCAGCTGCAGGGGTCTGTGCACATAGCTGCGGACTCTACCAGGCCTTTGTGCACACAGCTGTAGAGCCTCTACCTACTCCCCAACACCCTTGACTCTAACTTACAGACGTAGAAGATACTGTCTTCACAAACCCATAGCACCAAGATCCATAAAAAATAACTACCTTTATTCCTTAGAGCCATGCTCTATTTATACATTCCCATGGTCCGCGGACCAAGGGCAAGCTGACTTACTTCCTATTATTCTATACTATTTCTTGGGCGGAAAACCCTTTGACTCGACCTATTACATTTTGCACTCCACATATTTCAGAGATTTACAATATTATTATCCTAACTTATAGGCTTTAAGCCCCAAAAATGTTATGCGGGACCTCCGCTACCCAATAGGCCCCCAACACAATCATCGTGACTTGTCCCAAGTCACTGGTCGGTGTGGCGATATGCACTGCCTTGGCTTCGCGGTTCACCTTCTTATGAGTGACGTATTGCTCCCTCTTTGTCTCCTCCAAAGCTTCTTCCAGCTCCTGCTCCAGTGCCGCTACCAAATCACACAACCAATACTGCTTGTTCTGTTATGCTCGGTTAACACAGAACAACCCCTCATAGGATTTTAGCTCTAGCTGGGGTGCCACATATGGGAACACCTCGTACCAACATAGCCCTTTTCCAATTTCGTATCTTCTGTACGCACTTTCTGCTGCAGTTTGTGTTGCAATTTTGCAAGACCATTGTTGATGTCTGCGAGATCCCAATATTCAAGTTGCCTCAGAGATGACCTATTAACTGCAATTCCACCATTTTTCTCCATATTTACAGCCTTTCCCATATCTTTCATGGTTCGTCGTCTAGCCCATGGGTGAGGTATTAACATTCGGACCAGTTCTGCTTCATGTCTATAATTTTCCAGCACATCCCCTACCATCAATGTTGAACTCTGCGTGGTGCCCGCAGTTGTCAACACTGTCCTTTGCAGAAATCCCGACACCTCCAATAGCCAAATCAGAACCCTCGGCCTTACTCCTTGAGCGACGATAATGAATAGTTCCATAGTGGCGGGAAGGCATAATAGCTTGCAATTCTCAGAAGCATAACTCGTTCGGTGGATGCCCCCTTGTGATTTATAAGTGTCCCAAAATTCAAATTTGTTGGCTCCAGCCTTTTCTGCTGCCCTCATGCGAAGCCTGCGGTAGATTGTCACAGATCTAGTTCATACCCCGTCTCTTAATTGCCTGCCGCCCACTCCCTTTTGCCATAACTCAGACATCTTGTCATGAACAGTGACAGCAACAGTCACCTCTCTGCTTGTCAATGCAGCAGCGTAGCCCGTTCCACGCAACCACGACCCTTGTGATAGATCAAATCTACATGCACCTCAGTTGTCGCATAGCTACTCCCCGGGCTGCTTTAACGTCCCGCACTCTCTTTTAACTGGCTAGAGCAGTAAGACTGTCCTTCAGGCGGTTAGCCAGGTGGTCGACCCACCCGTGTAGAGCTTCAAGTGACTGCCATTTACTCTTCCCTCGAAGGGGTCTCCATTGAGCTTAGCAAGCTGGATTACGCCTTCATCTATAACTTCTTTGACTACATAAGGTCCTAACCAGTGCATGTGGAGCTTACTAGGGAATTTTTCGAACTTGTTGTCATATAGTAATACTAGATCATTTTCTTTGAATGTGCGCATCTTGATATGGCGATCATGCCAAGCCTTCTCTCACTACTTTTGTACTTGCTGATGAAATCCTACCAGAAATCACTCGTCCTCCAGTTCCTACAGTTGCGCGATCCTCTCTTCCAAAGCCGCGGTCTTCCATGCCTGTCGCCGCTGCTATTTGTAAACTAGGTATAATGTACTCCATGGGCATGATTTCCTCCTTGCCATAGACTAACCAGAAAGGTGTCTGGCCTGTCAACCTTTTGCATGTTGTTTGGTATGCCCATAACACAACAGGTATGCGTAAATCCCAATCATTGCGCTGCGCATTACATACCTTGGTCAATGCTATCTCCAATTTTTTTTTAAACACTTCAAAGATCCCATTTTCTTGCAAATGGTACGACGTACTCTGTTGATGGTATATTTGAAATTCCTCAGTGAGTGCGCTGATAGTCTCATTCAGGAAATGCATTCTACGGTCACTCATTAGAATTTTCAGGCATTCAAATCGCGTTAACACATTCTCGAACAAGAATTTCGTGGCTGTAGCGGCCGTGTAGCGTTTAACCGGTTGTGCTTCCACCCATTGGGTCAAGTACTCTGTGGCCATGATGATATACCGTGCCCCCGTCTTTCCTGGAGGTGTGATCGACCCCACAAAATTGATCACCCATTTCTCAAACGGTTACAATGTCAATTGTGGCTTGAGCGGCATTTCATCCCTCCGCGATGGTTTCCTAGTCCATTGACATATGTCGCAGGCTCGATAGTACGCTTTCGAATCTTGATGTAGAGTTGGCCACCATAGTTCGGCACGAAGAATCTTCTGTGCCATGACGTAGCCCGCATAATGTCCTCCAGCAACCCCCCCATGTGCTTCAACCAAAATCTATCCTCACTCGAATTCAGGTGCATATCTGTGTAATATTTTGTCATTGCCCATTTTGTAGAAGTGCCCTACAATAACAGTAAAATCTGAAGCGCATATCACCAATTCTTTCTTTTGCTGAATGGAATATCCCTGCGGTGTGGTTCCTGTGGTTAAGAAGTGGATTATATCCTCAAAATGGCCATCCATGACACGCACCACATACAACTGTGAATCCGGTAGTCCTTCCTCTAAGTTTGTGGGCTCTTGACCGTTCTCAATCTGGGACAAGTGATCTGGGCCGGCGTTTAGACGTCCCAGCTTTACGATGACTTTGAAGTCATATTCTTGAAATAATAGCAACCACCTACAAATGCGACCCCCCAACATAGGCTTGTTCACTAGGTATTTTAGTGCAGAGTGGTCAGTATACATCTTAAAGTGTCCTCCGAGCAAATAGTGGTGGTAGTTTTGGAGCACGTATACCATCGCCAATCCTTCTCATTCAATAATGGAATAGTTCTTCTCCACTTTTGACAATCGGCAACTTGCGAACGCGATCGGGTGATCAATTCCTTCCACTCCTTCCTGTGTGAGTACCACTCCCAACACGATACACAACGCGTCAACATGCACGTGAAATTCGATGTCCCATTTTGGAAAGACCAATATAGGGGCTGATGCCATATTTTCCTTAAGCATTTCTAGACTTTTGTTACATTCTTCATTCCAGAAATATGTAGCATCCTTTTTAAGTAATTGTTCCATTGGTTCCGTGATCTGTGCATAGCTTTTTATGAACTTCCGATAGTAACCAATGTGTCCTAGTGTGGCACGTAGTTGTTTGACACTTCGCGGTGCTTGCAGGTTGAGTATGACAGCAATCTTTGCCGGATCCACCATCAGACCTTGCTTACAAACCACATGGCCGAGCAGGTTTCTGAAGGGGACGAGGAAAGTACACTTCTTTAGGTTAAGCGCAATCTGGTGCCGTCGACAAGTATCCAGCATTAACCGTAAGCTCACGGTATGTTTCTTAACCAGCCCGAACACAGTCCAATCATCAAGATATACCTCTAAGAACTTGTGTATAAACTCTTTGAATGCCACTACGACAATGCGTGACAACATTTCCAGTGCGTTCTTTAGTCTAAAGGGCATCACCATATACTGAAAGCAGCCCCATTCGGTAGTGAATGTTGTTTTAATCCTTTCCTCGAGCACAATCTTGATCTAGTGGTACCCCGAGAAGCCGTCTGTAAAGGAGTAGGCTTCCTGTCCTCCCACATTTTCCAGTACTTCATCTGTAAATGGCATCAGAAATGGATCGTTAACGCATGCATCATTGAGCTTCCGAAGATCCATAGAGATGCGAATTTCACCTTTCTATTTTTTCTCCTGCACCACCATAGGACTTGCCCAGTCAGATTGCTCCACTGGTTCAATTATCCTAGCTGTGAGCATCTTTTCCAATTCTTCATGGACCTTCACTTTGTATTTTGGATTCAACCAATAAGGCTGTTGCTTAACTGGCTTGGCATCTGGCTTCAAGGTTATCTTCATTACTCCCAAGTCAACAATGATCCCTTTTAACTCCGTGATTTTAGTCAGGAATAAGTCTTGATATTCTTGAAGCAATTTGATGACCTCTTCCATTGTGGCATCATCCCAATAGTCCCCAAGCATTGCATGCTTCGGCTCTTCCTCCATTCTGATGTTTATTTGTTTCGTTTTCAAAGGTGTGGTGATGTCTAGATCCTCGATTTCTGGTCAGTGAACCTCGCGACTCCCCTCTATTTTCGGAATATTGATATTCTTAGGGTCGTCCTCATCATCTTCTACCTGCACATTGTAACATTCGAGGGCCTAGCTCAACTGTCTCGACCAGTCTGGCTGCACGATTTCTTCTGGTTCTAGGGGTATTTTAAAAATAGCGGCCTTCACCAACTGCAATGCATCGTCCACCGTATCCATCCATTGATCTTCAAAGAGGAATGTTAACAAAAAACCCTCGCGTAAGATATCCCATTCGCCTGTACCGTGTCGGAGCTCAGTTTCAATATACCAGTTCCTTGGAATGACATCTAGAGTATGATAAAATAAGTGTACCCACTCCGATTGAGGTTCTTTTCCATAGGCTTGGACCCATCTGGTTAGGTGCATGCGTGGGTCATCATGTCCATTGTATTTCTTAGTGATTCGTAGTTCTGGGTTCCCAAATCTTATCTACATCATGCGCCTGCAGCTGCACCAATCGTCAAAAGTTCCTTCATGTGTGCCCCATCAACACGCATGCATTGTGCGTAATGCCCATCACAACGCATCAAACTGTTGGGGCTCTCGAACCACGCTTTCAAATTTGGTCAAGAATTCCTCTACTACTGTGAGCCCATCATACATTGGCAGTTCACGATTCTGAGTTTTGACGCAATACAGCGACTTAGTCATCATATTATAGTTTAACGTGGTTACCCAGTTCAACTGATTATGCCACCACTCATCTTCCTCATCTAAATCTTCGGTGCAGGATTCTGCATGCCCCCACGATATTCTTCCTCCTGCAGTTGGATTGACCCAATCTTGATTTCGTGTGGTAATTTAATAGAGACAGTCTAATTCATCATCACTTCCTTCATCGTGCACAGGCTTAGTGTAACGCGGTCCTTCAGCTGGGTCTAGTAGAATGACTACGCGGAGTGACTTCTTCTCAAATATCATTTTCCTCTTCTTTAAATTAATAACCCCATTCATATCAGTGGCCGAATCTATCCCTAACAACGTAGGATAAGGGCTACTTTCATCCACGATTTCTATTACCTCAAAGTCTGTTTGGGTGCTCGCACCTTCTATCTACTGTAATTCCTTACAGTCTTCCCATGGGCAGAATCTTCTATTGATTCGCCATCCTCAATTGAATAGGAGACCATTGTAGTGTGGGTTTGCCCATGTGTTCCCAAGTTTCTTTAGGTAGTATGTTTGCATCTAAGCCTAAGTCCAGAATGATCTGATCCATCTCAAAGTCACCAATCTGTGCCATTAGTCACATTTCCTACCTAGTCCGCGACGCTTGTTTCCCCAATTTTCGAACCACGCGAGGTTCCCTTGACCCTGTGTACCTAGTTATCAATTGTTGTAATCCTTTAACCACCTCATTGTCGCGAAGCAATTTCATACATGTCTTTGAAAAGGTAGTTGGCATTGAGGGATCCCTCTCCGCCTCAGGTTGATCCTTACTACCTGGGGTAGAGACTTCCACAATGCTCTTCCTAGCTTCCAAATCTATTTCCTTGTGAACCTCGGCATCGTCCTTGGTCACTTTCCTCTTATCCTCTCTTATAGATATGCCACTTCTGAGCACCATGTTTATGTTGGGGTCTTCCTTGCGCAGTTTGACCCTCATCATTTGGACATTCTACGTTGTCGTTGGTTGGCTGGCCTCTTCTCCCGTATCTGTGCTATCAATGTGGGGCAATATATCATTTCATGATCGAATTGCTCACAGTACAAGCACAATATTCTGGTCGGGTTGGTACAGTCACATGCGTAGTGTCCTGGTCCACCACAGGTGTAACAAATTAGCTGCCCGTGACCTCTTCCTGGCCCCATTCCTCACCGTCCTCGTCTACATCCCTGGAACCCATCGCACGCTATTGCCGCAGCTATATCCTGACATCGCGCTTCAGTTTGGATTCATTAGGCAGATGATTGGTCCATTAATAATTGATAACTACGAAAGTCTCATTCCTCATGGTCCACTGATGTACAAAAGTTGGAAAATAACTGCTAGGGGGTTTGGTTAAATTTTGGTAGTAGATGGCAGTTGTCCATGTTGTGCTTTCCTCCCACCTGATAGATTGCGCACCAGAGGGAGGGTGCCGCGCTTGGCCCTGCTTGTGCCTCTGGTCGAAACTGTGTTGGTCCCCCTGCTGCCACATAGTTTGCAAAAACCAGAAAGTGATCCTTATCATGACCCTGGCTTCTACACTTTATAGACAACACTTCCTCCCGAAGCTCTGGTCGGGGTGCCTTTTCCTTTTTTGAACTCTGCATCTCTAAACATAGGTTTTGTATTTGCACGTGGATTTGCTAAACTCCCAACCCCAGATCCTGTATTGGAGTTTCATGCAACCTCATCACTATCTCTAATGCTTCAGCCTAGGTTGAGATCTTTTGCTGTGACAACACCATCCTCAGATGTGGTGTTAATGACGCCACAAACCACACATAGTGCTATGCATCTGACAGCGTCATGTTCGCCTCGTGGATTGTACTTTTCAATCTCTGATCTAGATCCCATGGAGTTTCACCGAGCATCATCATGATCTCCTTGAACCCTATGATGAACTGTGTTTCTGATTTTGGCTGGCTAAATTATTTTTTCAATTCAGCCCGGATCTCTGCTGTTCACGCATTCGGGTGATCGCTTGATTACTTTATATACCACATTAGTGCGCGGTCCTGTAGCGCACTAACTAGGGTAGCCTTTTTGATATTGTCATCCATAACTCCATGCGCTTCCAATACTGTCGTTACCATGAACCAAAATTGTTTTGGATCTTCGCTTCCTGCTCCTTTGAATACCGGTAACTGAATCATGCTCGTCATTTTTAACTTCTGGTTTGCACGTCGGTACACTAGGCCCTTCTATGAACTTGTATTGCTCCTGAATCAATTAATCCTCGGACTCTTTCTCTATATGATTCCAACGTCCCAACATCAAACATCCCTTAGGCAGATCCTGGTCCTGGTAATGGAACCATTTGTTGGCTAATATGGGCCTGACCCAGGTTTGGAAGAGTTATTTAGCTAAACAAATCCCACAGCTACTGGCCCTTTCGGCAACAGCCCACAGAGCGCAGACTGATGTCTCACCCGAGGTAGTAGGGGAGGGTGCTGGAACTAGGTTTCCATACCCTAGGGATATTTTGATGTGGTTTGGAGGGTTCGCGCGTCGTTCTGTGGCCTTGCACCACTCTGCTTTCACATAGATCCAGAACAAGGAAATTCCTTAATCCTTATTATTAATGAGCTGTTATAGATCAGATCTACATTTACGGTCTTTAAGCAAACATTAAATAGAGATAACTAGCTGGCACACTCAGAAAAGTTATAGATTTGCATAAAATCATAATATAAGCATAAGCGCATAGATCAAACAGATATATCAACCATAAATTAACCAGATCCACAATATTTCATATTCAACACAGTATTTTAGAACCAACTTATCTTTATTCAATTCCTTCACTAATACAACCAGATCTACCCTATGCACTCAGCTGTAGGGGTCCGCGCACACAGCTGCGGAGTCTACCAGGCCTCTACGCACATAGCTGGAAATCCTCTACCTACTCCCCAACACCCTTGACTCGAACTTACAGACATAGAAGATACTGTTTTCACAAACCCATAGCATCAAGATCCATAAAAAAGAACTGCTTTTCTCCGTTAGAGCCACACTCTATTTATGCATTCCCCTGGTCCATGGACCAAGGTCTGGCCGACTTACTTCCTATTATTCTATACTATTTCTTAGGCAGACAACCCTTTGACTCGACCTATTAATTTCATGCTCCGTATATTTCGGAGATTTATAATATTATTATCCTAACTTATAGGCTTTAAGCCCCAAAACTATTACGTAGGACCTCCGCTACCAAACAAACCCAAGAAACCATAAATTAACCTGGCATATTCCAACTAGAATGTATGTAAGGTATTGGGTGCAATAGGAGACTCTACCTGATAAGAGTTTCATTGTCTTCTCAGGAAACCTTCGGGATATTGCTGGGCACCTTCAACCCTAAACTCACTGCCAGAATTCCCATCCGGTGTGAAGCTTGGGGTGAAATTGGTTACCTCAACCATCCTGCCTGATGCCTTACCACTACGCTTGAAGCCTTACCCTTAGATCGTCAATCTATGATCAACCGTCCCACCTGAAGACTTACCATTATGCCTGAAGCCTTAACATTAGATCATCAAGTTATGATCAATTGTCCCGCCTGAAGCCTTACCATTACACCTTAACCCTTACCATTAGATCATCAAGATATGATCAACCATCCCGCCTGAAACCTTACCATTATGCCTGAAGCCTTACTACTAGATCATCAAGCTATGATCACAAAATGGATATTGATACAAGTGTTTACGGGTCGGAACTCTCCAGAGACCACCCTTGGGATTCATAAATAAATTACTAAAGGTTGGTACTCTCAAGACTTACATACATCAAAGTTTTCAATGTTAATTAAACAACAAAGACAACAAGGAATGTGACAATAAATCAACCTCCATAATAACATGGATATGAATAAATAATTGCAAAGTATTAAGTTGAGAACATGTAAAGGGTTAGGTTAGGATGGTAAATTCTCTCAAAAAATGTTAAGAAATTTACTGCATAACATAAATAATTACTGAGAGGAATAAATATAAAAATAACCAGCAACAACCATAAACACATAAACACAAATGTTTATCCGGGAAAACCCAAAATATGGGGAAAAACCCAACCTAATAAGATCTCGTTAGCATTGGCCAAAACCTTGGCCACTTTGACCAAGTGAGCCTTTACTGCTCACCTCCAGGTCTTGCATTACAATGAAGTCCTTCCAGCCTTTTATAAGCTCCATTACATATAATACCACGGGCAGAATACTATGGGTGCACAATACCATTTGCCCCAAAACCATCATTGTTTAACCTGGTCAACTTTGACTCTATCCCAAGTCAAGTTTACCTAACAATTCCCCCCTTAAACTCGTCTTGGGGTTCCTTGACTAACTCCAGCCAAACCTACTAAGTGAGACAATCCTGCTCACTCTAGCTCTTACCGCCCTCAGAGTTTTTACCCGGGGTATTGTTAACCCGACATCCCCACTATCACCTAGGTCTAACCGAGACATTACCAGTGATCACCGAGGGGTACACATGCCTTACCAGGTCTTAGAGTAGTATGCCCATTTACATGCAATAATTTTGACTTCATTAATTTTATTTTTTTTTGTTTATTGCTGCTGTGATTCTCATCCATCCTCTCTTAATTTGATTTGCTCAAAAAACTTCTATCAAACCACTCCAACTGCGAGCCCAATGAGAACCTCGTAGATTCTAGCACTGGTGGCCTCACGTAGCAGAAAATGAACAATTTTTGAAGCCGCATGAACAATTTTCTTCTGCTGACCTTATTTAAATAGCCGCATGAATCCCGAACAATTCGTCAACATGTTCCAAACTAGTAAATATCGCAAATGCACTGTGATCCCTTGTAGTTACGGCACTATCTTCCACACATTCTTCCTTGAGGTTCTTCTGCGTACGATTGTTCCACCATTATTTTTCAGACCGATTTGTAAAAAGGCTACATTGATCTCATCAGGGACTATAAACCCCTGGCATCAAAGAATCACTTTAAAGCCAATATCTGGCTCTGATACCAATTGTTAAGAAATTTACTGCATAACATAAATAATTACTGAGAGGAATAAATATAAAAATAACCAGCAACAACCATAAACACATAAACACAAATGTTTATCCCAGAAAACCCCAAATCTGGGGAAAAGCCCAACCTAATAAGATCTCATTAGCATTGGCCAAAACCTTGGCCACTCTGACCAAGTGAGCCTTTACCACTCACCTCTAGGTCTTGCATTACAATGAAGTCCTTCCAGCCTTTTATAAGCTCCATTACATATAATACCACGGGCATAATACTATGGGTGCACAATACCATTTGCCCCAAAACCATCATTATTTAGCCTGGTCAACTTTGACTCTATCCCGAGTCAAGTTTACCTAACAAAAAATTTATATAACATTAATGTAAATATCCTTAATCCTTATAACATTCATATGGTAAGAATATGGTTGTGAGTATTTTTTTTGGTATTCTTATAATTATTACAAGTGGTATGAGAGCCAAGGTTCCGACACCATGGCATCTTTGGAACTAAAGAAAACAACATGTGAATGAAGACAGAGACAATGAGAGACAATATACAAAGGGGAAGTATACCACCAAACACACCAGAAGCATCTTATGTAGGGGCCGATCCTGAAATGTGGATACAATTGGGAGAGGAGTCTTGCGAGGGAAATGTATCTATGTTAGAAAGAGTCCAACACTTGCGCACATAAATGACTAATTTAAGAACTCACAATGAGAGGCTCACACAAGAACACGAGAGAATTTGAAGAGTTTGTCCCATAGACAGAATCAACGAGAGCCAAACCACAATGCTCACAATGGAAACAGAACCCCAACCTTTCATCAAAAGGAGGATAATGCAGAATCGACATGAGGATGAGATGAAGATGAAGGACGATTTCTAGGTTTCATCTTGTCATGATTTGTGGCATCGTCAGAGTAAGGAAAAGAGTAATACTAAGCACGGGAATAGTAAATTGAGTTTGATTTTTATTGGCTCTTAGCAAAGGATGCAACCTAATTACTTAATGTCTGGTACTTGGAAATCTCTCACTGATAGACTTTAGTTGGCTTCAAATAGATCTTGAGGTTGGACGATTTACAATACAATGTTATAATCAAATCTCACCTATATTCTTTAGTTATAAGTTCCAAAGCATGTCCCAGTGAAGTAATGCGGATGGCTGAATAAGAACTATTAGAATACCTTCAGGATAGCTTGGAATCTCTAATAGTCAAATCTTGGTTGAAGGAGGTGCAGATAAAAATGATGATTGGTCACTTTTATATAGATATCAAATCTATTATGGAGGATTACTACCAATCAAGATTCATTCAGTGAACAAACTATGAGTGAATTGGTCACATGGAGGATGCATCATGCAACAAAGTGATTGTTCACAAATATCTGAAGCAATGTGTTGGATGCAAAAGTGAGGACAATAGTTTACATCACAAGCATACCTTGCAATAAAATTTATACTATATGAAAAATTGAAGAGAAGCCATTCTGTACTAACTAAATCTATGATCACTGGGTAATGGTATGTTTCCACTAATGCTTATCTGAAAGGTAATTTGGGAAGATAAATTGCGATGGAGATCTCTAGCATACTGGAACGATAGTGAAAATTTTTCATGGTGAATTACAAGTAGTTACGATCACCAAACTAAAAACACCTTATCATTAAGATTATAAACAATGTTGAAAGTTGTTATTTACTACGTTTAGGGAGTGACTCAACTACCCAGTTTCAACATAGTTGAATTTTTTCTTGTGTGTTGTAATCTCCCCAAATCCTTTCTGAGTTAGTCTCTTATCTAGTTATCCTTTTCTAAAACGTAGACATTAGGATTTTCTATAATAAGAAATAGAAAAAGGTATGTAACTTGTGTCTATATATATGGTTGATGTCATACATGTTGTCCTATTTATGATTTTCACTTTGGGGCACGAATCACTCTACCTATTAATGGCGTTCCCTTTTACATAACTCCCAATAGAGTCTTTTCCAAATTGAGGTTGTGAAGTACATATCCTACTATTCACATCGGAATTCTGCCATTAGAGTCCAATTTCAAGAAAATAGAGAGGAGAAGTGGTTGATGGAGGGGTTTTGTAATTCTTCCCACTTGGTTTTGAATTTGTCACAACTTCTTAATTGGATAGAGAAATCAATACAAATACCAGTGAAGCTTCCTCCTTATGATCAATTTGATGGTGAAACACAAATGTTGCCATGAGGTATTACTAAGCATTTCGCGGGGAAGGGTGCAGAGGTTACCTTGTCAAACGTCTGGAACCTATGAGGGAGAAGCTGTCTGGAAACCCTACAGAAAACCACGTGAATGAACCTCGGCCAACATGGATCGAGTGGGTAGTTACCATGACCAAACTCAAGAAAACCTTCACCGTCGGGTGGGCATTGGTGTCCTGGACTATTGATGAGATCCAACTCCCAAGATAAAGACAAGTGTGAGGATTATAAAAGGCCTCGATAAGTTTCCAGTGCATGAATTCACTACGGGTAATGTATCTAACAATATGATAAAAATTCGTTTTACTTCATTGAATCCAAAACCATCAAGGTAAGTTAACAGGGTATGGTAATCATTTTATGGAAAGATAAATTCTTGTTCATTTTCCTCTTCAAGGGCAACCTCCCAATGAACTAATGCTCAAATATAATCACTATACTTAACAAATCCAATAAGTAGGACTTAAATATTATTCATTTTTAAAACCTAAATTTTAACCACTATTGGTGCCTATGCTAATGAATATGCCATATTACATTTATCACATGAAAGCTACCTAGTATGAATTATTTAATAATAACTAACATAACAGACTTTGTATATATTAAATTAAATGAACACCATATTTATAATAGTATTAACCATTATGGACCCCATTACATCGCTAGGGGGGATCCCAGCATTTCATCCCCTTTGAAACACATTGCTGTCAAATTTTATATCTATAATGTATCTCCATAAGCCAACTTCCTGTGTATGGGCGTTGCCCCCAACCCTAAGAGTGAAGTAGTCTAAGAAGTGTGTCCATAAAGGGATCATCCATAAACCAAGGTCCCATGTACAAGTACTACACTCCACACTAAGAATGAAGTCATCCAAGCAATGCATCCAAAAATCCAACTATAAAGTATAAATGTTTCCTTCAATGTTGACAATGAAGTCATCCAGGAAAGGATTACATAATCTTATATCCTAGGTACAAGTGTGCATGTTGGGTGCCAACTAATCACACATGAAATTTATGAATAAACATGAGGATTTTGTTAAATATTATCACCATGGTCATATGGATCCAAACATATTTCCACCAAGATACTGTGTCATCCATAACCAAAATATCATCCACATAAATACAAAAGGTTAGTTATTGATATGGAGTTATGTACTCTATGGTATGTACAAGTATTATTACACCAGAATGTCACGACCAATCATCAGCGGACTTATTTTACCAAGGTCCCTTAAGGTTGTGGTAAAAACTTAGTAAGAAGAATTAAAGTGCAACTTCAAAGTTTAATTTGTTTTATTGTGACTAGGTTAGGTGTGAATAGGTTAGGTAGGAGGCACCATCTGAGATCCTAACAGCAATATCAACAAATTTTACTGAACAACTCTCTTTCACCAGGTTTCTCGATTGAGGCCCTAAATTTCATCGAGGCCTGCTCACATTGCTTAGAAGAACATAATATGCCATCCTCAAAATCCTCCACCTCCTCAAGTTAAAAAATAATATTAGGGGAAGGAAAAATTACTTTGAATCCTAACACACCAATAGGATTTTTGCTACTTGTTTTATCAAGAAATATATTAATGAAACAAGATGACTATGTAATCAACAAATGTTAATGCTCAAAATAGTTTTGTGAAAAATTTCCATCACCTAAGGAGAACATATAGACAAAGGAGATACTAAAGATGAGGCTCCCATAATAGGTACAACTTAACCTCCACCCATCAATATCCCATTCTAGTAGTTTGAGTTAATTTGATTGTCCCTCTTTAATGCATCCATCACTACAACACATGAACTCTTGAAGCCTAATATTTTCATATATTGAAAAGGCTTGGTTGATCCAATCCCTCTACTCTAATACTTCTCACATGGATACGTTGTCAATATATTGTGTGTAAACTTAAGATAATTTGTGATCCCATTTTTATTATCATGAATTAAATATTCCCATCCATTCTCTACTTTATTTTGTATAAACATGAGAAGGAGACATGAAAACTTGACTTACTAGTGACGTGACTTCTAAATAATCCACAACATCATAAGATGATCCATAGAAACATCACTAAAAGTCAACCCATATTAAATAGTTATCAATTTAATAATTCATTATATAGTTTAATATATGTTATTTTCTAAATAAACCATGGTTGATAATAATTTTGTTAAAAATAACAAAAAATCTTATTTAATAGAATATGTTTGTGTGTTTTTTCATTATCAAAAACAAAATTGATCATATTTCTATTCAATTTGAAAAAAATACACATAGTAGATACTTATAGCATTCACAAGGAATTGTGGTCATTATATTCTCCTTACAAATTTCTATCTCAATATTTAAAATTCTAGCAAAAAAATTAAGAAACCCATAACTCTTTATAAAATTGATTGTAAACATCTAGTATTTTAAATATTTATAATTAATTATACCATGATAAAAGTTCAATTACTTCCAATAAGGAAATGTTGTACTCTGTCGTCACCTAGAATAGAGTACTCTCACAAAGGTCTATGTAGATATGAAATTCTATTCACTCAAGATTTATTATTGCAAAAAATATTTGGAGTTCTACTCTTCACCTAGCCATAGACCTTATTGCTCCAGATATTTCAAAAACAAGTCACGCATGAGCCATCAATCCATTACTATGTTGTCTCTTCTTAGCCTTGTCCTCAATTACACAAGAAAAAGTGATGCCATATTCTCCTTCTTCTCCCTCCTTATATAGAATATGTCGATGGTAAGGAACCCAATCCCTATGGTCCACCTATCATTATATAATTTTTCCTTTGTCTTAACATTTTCCATTCACATAAACCTACATTAGATATTATTCTTCCTTTTTCTTCAATTTTGTAATAATCAATATAATAATTATTTAGTAAAATTTATACTTGTTACAAATTTCAAATTTATGAATGGAATTTCAAGAAAAGGTATCATGTAGATATTGAACATTTCATGTCTTCAATCAATATAGAATTTGCATATCTATAAAAGTTGCACCTCTAAAAGTTGCACCAATGCTCGTTTTGCACATACCAAACAAGATTTTAGAAGGAGACAAAAAAGCAACATGAACACCACCAGTGTAGAAATTTAATTTGAAAATCCCAAAAACCCAAATTTCCCATTCAATAAGAAAACAATAGATACAAAATGTAGGTGAAAATGTTGAAAAGCATAACCACTTGGTTCTTTCTCATATAACTTTTCTTGATGAATGAAAATAGTGTATTCCTTTGTAGAAAGGTATGAGCTCTGAAATATTCCATGATAATTGCATATTCATGGGGCTTGGTTTTCAAGGCAAAGTCCAATGTTCACTCTAAACTAACCATGATCATTAATAACCACTTCATGAATGCTAGTATTCAACCAGTAAACCAACCACACTAGAATTTGAAACCGAATAGGTCAAAATGGAAATTAAGTGTGTTAACACAAGAGTTCAATAAAAACTTGAATTTGGTTACTTGTGCCTACTAGGGAGATATTTCCATTAAAGGAAATCATAACACAAGAAAAAATACAACAAAGTATAAGTGATTTGAACGACAACGTTTACAAAGATGTAAGTGAAGGACTGGGAAATATATGGTGATCATGGGAATGATAGATATCAAACACAACATGATGGTGTTGTTTGGAGAGGGACATATCATTATGGAGGGATGGATTTAGTTTCTAAAATGGTCTCAACTTAGTCTACCCAGTTGGATGGGTTGCTTATCTCAGATACAGTGAGATTGGTTAAATTCAGCATATCAGGTTCATGAGGGTAGGAGAGGGAGGCAAAATAAGGATAGGAAGCTTAACAGTCCTCCACAAGGAAAATATATTCTTGCATGTAAAGGTAAAGGGAATTCTAGGGGGTAATCTGATGCAAAGCAAGGGTGAATTATGCCTCCCTGAATGCACATCATGAGACTGTGTTTAAGATTCATCATTCTGAAGCTTCGAGAAGACTAGAGTGTAAGCACAAGAGAGAAGCTAAACATATTGTGGATTGAGAAGAGGGCCAAGAAGGGCCTTTCCTATTTTTCCTCTTTTAGATTAGAGACACAATATTTAAGTGTGTTTATAAGGTAGCAGTGAACATGAGATGGATTGTCAAGCATATGCTGGCAGGGATGTTTTTGGACTGTCACAGTGGAAAAAATGATCTAATGGATAAAATGAATGCCTGCTTCCAATGAAAATTTCAATGTTGAGGAGCAACTAGGGAGGCGTAGATGATGGTTCCCTAAGCTAGGTCAAGTTATTGCAATGGATTAAAGATCAAGTTATGTTGGAAAGTCTCATGAGGAATATGAATATGCAATAAATGCACATCAAAAATTGGAATTTAAAGTCTAGGACTCATTACAAAGAAGTGGTTCAAATAGTCACCACTAAGTTTTGAATGGGATCTAAAATTTGACTTTCTCAAAATTGAATGAACTTGGAACCACTTTGAAACAACCCGAAACAATTAATGTTAATATTAAATATTTAAGTAAAAGTTGACATTATCCTTATCTTTCCTTTTAAAGGGGGAAAGATAAGGAGAATGTCAAACTTTTACTTTTACTTTAAAAATTAAATATTACCATTAATTGCTAGGGTTAGGTTTTGTAGGGACCTAGGGTTAAGATATATTTTTTTTAATTTTAAGTATTTTTTATTAAAAAAATATTATTTGGTGGTCATTAGCTATGTTGCACTACATTCTTCAGAATTGGTTAGTTTAGTAGAGAACTAGTCACTTTGGTGTTTTAAGGTGAGTTCAATACAAGACCAACCTTAGCCAATCTGAACCACCAAACTAGACTAGTACAACTCTAAAACCATTGTGACCAACCAATTCCACTAGTTCTAGGCTAGTTCCAATAAGAGTGTGCCCTTCTCATCCTCCTCTCAAGTCGTTTTGTTGAATCCTTTCAGGAATGGTGATTTGGAGAGTGTCATAAACTGTCAGACTGTTGTGAGCACCTAAGATCATAAGTAGTTAAGCCTTGAAAAACATAAATTTGCAAGGAACTAGTACAGACATCCCAAAACATATTTAGTGAGGACGTGCATGCAGGTAACTATTACAGACCTCCCAAGATACTTAGTGAGGACATGCATGAGCAAAAAGCATCAAAAAAAATTATCCACCCTTAAAAACCCTGCCCAAAACATTGAAGTGTGGTGCAAAACAAATTGCTAGTAGGCTACTAATGCTACCAACAATCATTCCCTCTCCAATTTCACAATAAGCTCCTACTCAAGCTACCTCCTCCACTATGGTTATAGTAAGTTCTTGCAACTGTGTGAGCTACAAGAAATTAAAACTGCATTGGAATCTCCACCAATCTTAGGGAATTTGACTTCTCTGCATGCCCCAACTATTTTGGGTTGATTGATTAGTTAACTGGATGATCATTGAGTTTGACTAAAGTCCCACTGCTTAAATGACCTTCCACTAGTTCCTCCAAAAGTTAGAACTAGTTTAACTGACAACAACCTAAGATAATTGACCTTTATTGCTACAAATTAGTAATCACATATGCAGAACTAAACTCTAACTCCTCCAACTCGAATTTACTGAGTAAACTAGGTGACACAAGCCATGTCACACAAGTTAACATCATCCAGTTGTCTGTTGATGTGGAAATTCGAATTTTTTCAATTTAATTAAGGAAAATTCAAATTGAGAATTTCTTGCTACATTTGTCAACACATAGTTCATTGGAATGTACTACTTTCACTATGAACTTGGCATAGTTCACATGTTAAGTTCATAAGGTTTTTGGCTGATGTGGTTCTATGTGTTGTGTATATAAAGAATAGGTGTCCATCTCTTGCTATTAGAAACAAGACTTGCTATGAAATGTGGTATGGCCACATTCCTTCATTGAGGCATCTCAGGGTTTTTGGTTCCTCTAGTTATGCCTTCATACCTAAGGAACATATAAAAAAAACTCAGTGTAAGGAGTCACAAATGTATCTTCCTTGGGTAGTCATCCCTCCAAGCCATACCATCTCTATGATGAAGTGAATAAGAAGTTTATAATATCTAGAGATGTGACCTTTCTTGAGTCTTCCAAGATTGACAATGTTTTTGAGTGGTAGTTTAATCATTTGGATAGATTCGAACATGCAAAGTATTTTCAAGAGTTTGATAGTTGGATTCCACATCTCCTTCTCTTACCTCTATACTTTCTATGAAGAGCCTTGAAGAAATCAGGTTGAAGGAAATTCCTTCCCCTTCTTTGTCAGGAAAGAGGTAAGAGACTACTAGCAGCAGGTAGCCAAATTTGACAAGCAGTGAGGGTACATGCAAGATACAAAGCAAGGATTAATGCAAAGGAGTAATGGAAAGGAGTGTACTAACTATATACATATCATCAAAAATATTTCATCCCACTTAGGATGCCTTGCATCATGCCTGGTTAGTCATAAGATCATATTGGTCACAACCTCCATACCTTAAATAAACAAGTGGTAATAGTATTCATATTCTAAGCTATGTAATAAAAAAGTGAAAGGGAACAAGAAACGTAGAGGAAACACATGGAATGACTTTCATTTTTTGCAACCATGCATGTCATTGAAGACAGAATGATACGACAATGATAAGCAAACTTTTGAGCTACAATAAGAGGTGTATTTCAAAAGATGTGCTTTGTTTTCCATACCTAGCCTCCAAAGGGTTATGCATCAAATGGAGTCTTCAGGTAGTCCTGATATTCTATCATACCTTGGGTTCCTTGGTCTACTTATTTTTCTCCTAATCTCCTTGAGAGTCATCTATTATGTCATCTTTGTTCATGGCGCCTGAGAGACATAATTGTGTAGTTTCAGCGGGCAGTGACTTTTGCGAGATGAGGACCTAGGAGGACACATTTACATAGTTTTAGGATGCAAGGCACTGCTATGGGATGAGGCCCTGGGAGAAAAAATATACACAATTTTAGGATGCAAGGCAGATTAGGTAGTCAAGGGACAAAACTGCACAGTTTCTGGAGACAGTGGGTTCCGCCTCAGGGAAGGACATTGGAGGAAACCATTGTGCAATTTTGAATGCTAAGGGAGGTTGGTATTTCTATGCATTGCACAGTTCCAACAGGTAAGGGAAAATATTGAGTGTTACATATGTGAAGGGCATAGTTCAAGAAAGTTGGATAAGGCTAGGTTGCTAAGGAAACTCCAAAATTTAGTTAAGTGTGGGATCAATGGAACTGATGTGAATAGTGATAAAACTTGACTATGACCACACACTTGAAAACTTAGCGATACAAAATAGACCATCCAGAACATATAACACATACTTCGCTTAATGCAACAACCTTTGTGGCAGCTTACAACAAGTGTGGCTCAGATGATAGACTTTGGGAGGATAAAGGTGACAATTGTGTAAGAGTGTGTGAAATAAGTGTGAAACATGTATATGTGGTGACGACAACCCATTCTCATAAAGATTTCCCCTTGAAGCAAAACGAACCTCCCTTTGCATGACAAGCAATAACCCCCATGCCCAAAGATGACACATTCTATGTAAAGATAAAAGCATGGAAGACTCTTAAGATCGAAAAGGGGAGCTTGAGATTATCAACTTACCAATAAGTGACTAAGGAACGATCGATCACAATATCCATAGTTTGCTCTCAAATTTAAGTGTAGGCCAAAATTTTGGAGGGTGTTGCAACCACTACAATAGAGCCTTGACCTTCTTGCTAGCTTCTTTTTCAACCAGTGTCTTGAATTCTACGAACTTGGAGAATGTCTCATATTTCTTCCACATGAAGAAGATCCAACACTTCCGTGAGAAGTCATCCATAAAAATGACAAAATATTTGTGTCTGACGGTGTAGGTTATCTAGAAAGGTCCATAAACATCATAGTGTATCCTTTTTAGGACTACATGTGCTTTGTTGTCCCGATCATGGAATGTGGATTCTATGTATTTTCGCAATGTACATCCTTTGCATATATCCTACTGCTTAAGTGCTCCTTTAGGGAGGCTAGTGGTTATTTGTTATACAATATTTGAGGTACCATGATGCAAATGACCAAGTATTTTGTGTCAAAGTTCATCGACATTGTGACTTGCACTTTCTCCACCTTAGTGCTTAATGTAGCACAGTCTTCCACATATAGCTTATACAGGTTCTTCACATGACGAATCCCAATTTGTTTCACTTGCCCTGTGGCTATGTGTCTGAGGAACACTTTTCCTTTTTTGAATATCACTTCACAACCGTGGTAAACCAACCACTTGGTGAATGCTAGTAGACAAGTCCCTAATCCTTTACCTTTACCTTTTTTACTAGTGCTTCGTATTGAAAATTTGAAGAAAAACTATTTATTTTCTCTTAAAAATTTGTCTTAAAATCCCCCTCCGTGTAGTAGTTTCGAATGCAACGATAGAAAAGTTGTCTTTAATCGTATTAGCAAATATGAAAGGGATAGAAGAGGAATTGATGTCCGAGAAATATTCTTAGTAAAAGTTGTCATGTTCTTCTTAGTCGACTACCCCCACAAAAGAAAGAGCCCAAAAAATCATTGTCTTTATATAAGACAACGTGAATGGTAAGTAAAATAACAACCTCGATATAGGTGCAAGACAGTAGTTGCCTGCAAGCTGGCCGACTTAGGGCGCACTTTCAGAGGCAGTTTTGCAGTTTTTAGATAATATTGTCTTAATTGTTAATTGTATTAAATAGGTTTCATCTAAAGTGGCCATTGTCTTAATTATAAAGTTTTGTCTTAAATTATTTTTGTCTCAAACTATTTTTGTCTTAAATATAAAGTTTTGTCTTAAATTATTTTTGTCTCAAACTATTTTTGTCTTAAAATAATTTTGCCTTAAATTGCTTGTGTCTTAAATTGTTTTTGTCTCAAATATAAAGTTTTTCTTTAAATGTTTGTCTCAAACTACTTTTTTCTTAAATATAAAGTTTTGTCTCAAAATATTTCATCTGAAATTATTTTTGTCTTAAATATAAAGTTTTGTCTTAAAATATTTTTGTCTCAAACTGCTTTTGTCTTAAATTAATTTTGTCTTCAACTATTTTTGTCTTAAATATAAAGTTTTGTCTTAAAATATTTTCATCTCAAACTGTTTTTGTCTTAAATTTATATTTAAGACAATTCAATTGATATTAAATTTTAATGTAAAATAACTAAAATAAAAAGTGATTTTTTAAGACAAAAGATTTCTTTTGTCTTAAAATAATGTCTTAAAAGTGCCCTTGGTGTAGTAGTGTGAGATTTTCAATTGCAACATAATTGTATTAGAGTACCATGATACAATCTCTATTTTATCATATTACAACCATTTACAATATGTAACTCTATTCATAGGATAACTATACGCAGAATAACCAAACAATTTATTATAATTAAATATCCTTAGATGCAAATAATGGCAGTAGAGGTCTATATATGATGTAGTGATATTAATAATAAATTAAAAATATTGTTATGTGGAGATTGTAATAAAAAATTGCAGTAAAATGAAGTATTAACACTTTTGGGTATGAGGAAATGAGAATTGGATTCACTAGATATAAATCCAATAGTTAATATAATCTTTATATTATTTGATTTTAAAAATTTTGTAAGTGGAAAATTAAAAAAAATTGTGTAACAATTAGACACTTATAATTATGACATGTTACATAATCAGGAGTATAAATAAAATGATAATTGAAAATTTTTATTTTTAGATTTATTATAACTATTTCAGATTTATCTAAACTCTAGATTTACCATGTAGTGAAAGAGATCAAATCTCTTTTGACTCCAAAAGAGTTTTGGATCTCAAGGGATTTAATCCCCCTCGTCGCTTGGTAGATCGAGAGATAATATGGATCTAGGATGGTGATAAACAATTCAATGCGCACCACAAATATCATATTTAAATATGTAGAGTTAAGTAATATTGATATCTATCTAAAAAAATATTAATAATTGAAAAAACATTTTCAATGTGAGATTTCAATGTTAACTAGGATTTATAGAAAACTATGTACATTATATAAAGCAATTGAAAAAAAATGCATATGGTTAAAACATTTCAGGTGATTAGTTTTAGGTCATTTGAAAACTAGCAAAGTCTTCTTGGAATTGTAACTTTAAATTGTTTAATCTACACAATCCAAGTGCTTACTAGTTTTTTCAAGGAGTTGACTCTATTTAGACCAAGTGGGCTAGTTTAAAATGTTAGTAATTTTTGGAAAGGAGGAAGGGAGCTATTTTTTTTTCCTCACTGAAGCTTTGGGGTGCGTGTTTACTTGAAAAACCCCTTTTTTTCTGCAAAACAAAAAAATCCCACACAAACCAAACGAACAAGAAAACATATCTAAACCTTATGACTTAAAGTTGGATTTTGACAAAAACTAAATATTTTCCTCAAGGTTTCTGATTTTCTGAGATCACACTAAGGCCCAGCGGAAAAGAGCATACACATGAGAAAAATCCTTTCTTTCTGTTTCTGGTTTGCCCAGATCACATAGAGTTGTGGGGCAAAGAGCATACACATAAATGGAAGGTATAGATCCGGTAATATAAAAAAAATATAGATGACTATAAACCAAAATAAATTGATATATAAATAACTATAACTGCAAATAAAGACTATATACCTCAAGATCTTAAAAATGACGTAGCTAGGGCTATCAGAAACCATTCCGCGTGAAATGAAAGGGGTTCGTGTCTTGAATAGATGCTCATAACACAATAGAGTAGTCCTCATGGCCTGAAATTGGTCAAAAAAATAAATCTAGGAATCGACAATTAGATGCAGTTATGCTGGCTTCGGATTTGGATCACCAACAGATGTGACCCTCAAATAGCTCTGATACCATGTAGGAATTTGCAGGGTAAGTTCCTTAGATAGAACACCAAAGGACACTGCTCATAAAACTATCACAGATCAATACAACAATATTCTTGACGTGGTTAAAACACTCAAAAAGGGAAACAGTCCACAGCCCGAGCCAACACAGCTACTTCAGGAAATTTATCAATGTCAAAGAAAGAAAATTTACATAAGCTTCTCTCATGAATGGTCACCTAACAAATAACCCTCCATGCTCTTTAAATATAGATCATGGACCAATCGAGTATTAAGCCATGGATCAAGTGTCGGTAATATTGAGGAGTGAATGAACTGTCGGATCACTTCATGTCTAGAACATATCATGACCATCAGATTGTAAGTTACAAAAAGTACATACTAAAGAAAACACACTTTATCTAATGATACGCTAGACCAAGTTATACTTAATTATTTACTATGTGTCAGAATATCCTAACACATCCACCATCACCAAGGCCGTCGATGAAATTTTTTTCGAGCTCAGCATCCCATTGTTCCTTGGTATGCACCCAGTTTACAATGTAGATCACCTTTGGCCATGCTTTCAACCATTGTTGGACACATCTGATATTGTAGAATAACTCACACCAATAGAGCTCAACCCAGACTACATGGAACATGCCAGAACTGATCAGATCATGGATACATAGATCAAGAACACTCGCCAATAGAGGATACAGTTATATCGAGTTGTCAAAGAAGGGAAATTCCTTCACCAGGGCAAGTGGTTCACGAGGGACCACATTCAACAAAAATTTCCTCACCTCATGGAGGCTTTGTACACAATGGGAACCATTTCTTCCTAAGGGGGGAGGAATGATCTAGGTGGATATTGGTGGCCACCTACCTATTCCACCTATACCCCCAAGTCATTTTCATATGTTTCCTTGTTCATCTCAGCATTTACTATTTTTAGCAATTTTTTGGGTCCTAAACTTCTGGAGGATTTTTGACCCCCTAAATGACATTTTTTTTGGGGTATGTGACACCTGCAATACTTGGCGAGACTTGCAGTACTCGGCGAGATATTTCCAACAAGATAACATATGCACCACACATAGATAATATGACCAAGTTACAACCCCGGGAAGTTGGCTGCCTAATTAACCCCAATGGGGCCAACAAACTCTTGGTGTTACATCTCCTGGGGTTAGGGTTTTGGTTGTTTAGGGTTTTTTCATGTTCTCTAATAATAAATAGGCCCTTTAGCCTCATTGTTACACAGTTTAGAGGCATGCAGCTGCCACATCTCTTCTTAGAGATAAGCTACCATCACCCGAGCTATCTTATTTCCATTTTGTTCGTAAGCATAGTTCAATATTTTTCTATTAATGAAATGGAGTGTTTTTCTACTGCATCTCTGTGTTTATGATTATATATGTAAGATGTTGCGTTCTTGTTTAAGTTTGGATCAGGGTCATTTATAGCTAGAAAATTACCTGGCACCCATCTATGCGACGGTAAAAGACTGCCTGTAAAATGCACATAAATGAACGAATGAAGTGCAAAAAATGTATGAAGTCTAGCCATGGCCTAGTATGCAGGGATATAAGGATGAATATAAAGATAAATAAGTTGAAAAAGAAAAAGAGCACAAGAATGAATTGATAGAGAATAAGAATATCGTGCATTCAGAAGACAATCAACATGAGAAAAGGAGGATGCAGACCGAGCTGAGAAGGTTTCTTCAGTTGAATATCAAGGAGGCTCTATACTATTTTGTAGTGCATATATGTTTATATATTTAATCAATATCTATACTATGCATTAAGAGAAATATATAAAATAATGTTGGTTGTTTACATGTTGTTCACATGTTCTTTGTTGTTTCTCACATGTTTTTTGTTGCTCTAGAATGGAAAGAAAAAGGATCCACTCAAGGATCCTCAGTGAGCCCAACTTACTTTTGTTAAAACCTACAGAGCCTATTCCAGATATTAGCATGCAAATGAAAAAACATAGCAACTCATAGCCACAAAGAAAACACCACATGTCAACACAATGCCACAAAGAGAACACGTGGCTACACATTAGGGCCATATAGAAATTTACTCTTTACACCAAACATTTAATGTTAAGCAATAATGCTAGATTAATGCTAGCATTACTTGATTATGAAAAATATTTGTTGAGATTATCATTTTATAAACTAAGCTTTTGGCACAATATTTGCTTCTCAGAATCGAGAAGAGGCCAAATAAGCCCATATAGAATTTTACTCTTTACACCAAACATTTAATGTTAACCAATAATGCTAGATTAATTCTAGCATAACTTGATTATGAAATATTTGTTGAAATTATTGTTTCTTCAACTAAGCTTTTGTCACAGTATTTGCCTCTCGGCATTCGGAAGAGGCCAAATAAGCCTTCATAGCTCTTCATTGACTAAAAAATAATGCGTTGTCGATATTTATTTAGTTAAAGAAAAAATATACTAAAATATTTAACTTCAAACCTTAAGTTGAATGCTTTGATTTCTAGACTAATACATTGAGCTTCAAACCTTAAATTTAATGCTTTAATTTTTGTGCAAGAACTAATACAAAAGGGTTGATGGTACTATACTCCCTACCTGTTCTAATAAAATAGCTTGAATATAAACTATTATTGGTATTAATTTATCACCATGGTATTGACAACATATTATAAATAAAATATCATATAAAAATAATAATGACAAAAACATATTTTATGTGAAGATGCAAATCAATAATAAGAAATATTATTCAATGAATTTGAATTTTTATTTTAAGTAAATAAAAATTTTATATACATATTTACAATAATTAAAATTAGAAATATTATTATTAAAAATAGTTAATAAAATGAAAGTGAAAATATTTTCTCATAAAAAACATTTTATAATATATTTAATATATTTTAAATAAATATTAAAAAGATTTAAGCAATATTTTTCTGTAAAAATTATATAAGAGAAATTTTTAGCTGACACATTTTGAACCACAAGTACTTCATCATCAAAACTAGATGTCAATCAAAATAATGCTTATATATTTTTTAGTTAAGAAAATATAATTCAAACTAAAAATATACATAATAATAATTATTGACTTGTTATTGAGAAAACTACATTAATAACAAAGATATGAGGTTTTTGTCAAAAATATTATGTTGATAATAATAAATCTAATATTTTTTTTCCTAGAATAAAGATATTGTTCACAGATAGATAAACAAAAAATAACCCTAAAGTGCTTAGCAATCTTACCTAAAGTGTCGACGGAACGGAATAGCAAACTGAAAAACCAAATTGCTTACCGTCACAGATTCGAATGAAACTTGAATCTTGAATGTCCATAACCAATTTTATTCACTGTATGTTACGAGCTTGATAATGGTACATCATCTATTTGTCAATTGGGGAGAGGTATGTGAAGTTGACGATGACACAGTTACAATAGCATGCAATCAACGCAGGGCATACATCTTCTTCTTCCTTCTTTCTTTTTTTTCTTCTTGTTAAAATATGATACGTAATGATTAAAAATATATGTTTTTTTTTTAAATCATATATGTTTTTTTTTTAAATCATAAATTTAAATATTAATTCAGTAATTAATTATAATTTTAAATTTAAATTATTATTATTATTAAATAACTAAAAATATTTAAAATATTCAAAATATTAAATAATTAAAAAATGTTTTAAAATTTTATAAATTTAAAATTATATATATAATTTTTGTTTTAATATTTATAATAATAATGTTTCTTTTCATTTTTTTTTTTAAGAATTCGTCTCTCACAAAAAGTCATGTTTTTCATTATTACATTTTATTATAAGAATAATTATATTTAAAAAATGTAATCACCTAACAAATTCAGGGATGTTTCAATTTTATTATTAAAATAAGTATATTTATAAAAAATTTAGAATTTTTTTTATAGTTGGTAAATTAATATAATTTTTTTTTTCTATAAATATTTTTTAAAAAGATTTATCAACACGGATCACTATTGTGGAATTTAATTTGGACCTTTCAATAATAAATATGCTTTAATTATAAAGACTTAACAAATTGAACTAACTATTAAGCTAATAAATATAAATTTATCAATCATCATCTTGTCATTCTTTTTAAAATTATATATATTTATATGGATGGTCATATCTATTTGGGAAATGAATTTCAATAATTACGTGTTTCCCCTCAAGTCCACCTGTCATCACTTTGGATCATTATATCATATGTTATAAAAATCATCTTATCATTCTTTTTTAAATTATATATATTTATATGGATGGTCTTATCTATTTAGGAAAAGAACTTCAATAATTATGCGTTTCCCTTAAAAAGAACTTCCTCAAGCCCACCTGTTATCACTTTGGATCATTATATCATATGTCATCACTTTGGATCATATTGACAATTGGGAGCAATTATCTCCAAGTTGGTTCTCCGTAATTCAAGTTCTTGATTTGTCTCTGCCACTGGCCAATTCCTGATTTGTCTCTACCACTGGCTGTACAGATAGACGGGAATTAGTCCTGAAAAATTGACTGTATAGACTCTTGTGATTGTATCAGTTTTCCTTATTCTAGGCCTAAACTATAGGGTCTGAAGTGTATACAATGGCTATTTATGCTGAACAATGAGTAAAAATTATTGAAGCCTTTCATAAAAACTTCCTTGTTTTTTACTTGGTATCAGAGCAGAGTTCTTCACCTCTATGCCTGAATTCTCATTTACTCCTCGCATCATGACTAAGGATCGACCCGAATCATCTTTTGTACCAGTCATTCATGTTCAATCAGAAAACCCTAGTTTCACCACCAATATCATCCTTACCGAAGTTAATTATGATTTCTGGTCCCAAATCATGGAAATGTAGATCACAGGGCATGAGAAGCTTGAATACCTCATAGGTAAAACACCTATTCCGCAGGTTACTGATGCTGCCTATGCAAAGTGGTATGCTGAAAATCAAAAGGTCAAAGGATGGTTGCTGACTTCTATGTCACCAGAGATTATGAAGCGCTATCTTAGACTGTCTACTGCACGTGAAATCTGGACTGCTCTTGCTAAAGCTTTCTATGATGGATCAGATGAATCACAACTCTTTGCACTGAATCAACGGGCATTCTCCACCAAACAGGTTGGTCGTTCTCTTTCCACCTATTATGGTGATCTAGTAGAAATCTTTCAAGAACTAGATCATCGTGATAGGATTGTCATGAAGGATCCTGAAGATGTTGTCGCCTATAAAAAATCAGTTGAGAGACTGCGGGTGCATATCTTCTTGAATGGACTAGATGCAAACTTTGAACAAATTCGAGGTGAGATTCTTAGAAAGGATCCTACACTTGATCTTTAAGGAACTTATGCATATGTTCGTTGTGATGTCGTTTGCGAAGCTGCACTTCAAGGTGAACCTACACACTCTGAATCTGCTACTATGGTGGCTCGTCGGGGCAAGCCTTACCAATCGCAAAAAACACATCACGCTTCTGGTTCACTGAATCACACAACTGACCAAAATCGGTCATCTGGATCACAAAATCATAGCTATGAAATAAGAGCTGCAAAATCAGAACGTATATGTACCACTGTGGAGAAACCGAGCATACAAAGTCACGTTGCTATGAATTAATAGGATATCCAGAATGGTGGGATCCTGCTAGGGAACATCGCAAGAGAAATTCAAAGTCAAATCATCATGCTTCTGTTGTTGTTGTTGAGCCCTCTGCCAACACCAGTACTACTGAGGAAGCCTCTTCTTTCATTGCTACTGCTGGGAATGTTGGTAAGTCTCTTCATAGCTCTGTCCCTATTAGTCATAGTGAATGGATAATTGATTCAGGTGACACAGATCACATGACCTTTGACGTAAACATATTTAGTCCATGAAATACTCAAACCACCATATAGTGTCCACAGCCAATGGTACTCCCTCTCCCGTGGTTGGAGAAGTTTCAGTTCCTCTTACCCAAAATTTGAATTTGGAGTCTGTTCTAGTTGTTCCTTCTCTTAATCATAACTTATTGTCTGTTGCCCAAATAACCCTCACTTTGAACTATATTATGATATTTTGGCCTAACCTTTGTGTTTTTAAGGACATTTGGACTCGAAAGACAATTGGTTATGGTATTAGGAGAGGAAAGCTCTACTATCTTGATCTACTACCGGCAAGCTCCAATCAGTTGGCTCAAGTTTTCTTAGCTAATAAGTCTGACACACATCAGCATTCAGAAGCCTGGTTATGGCACAGGCGTTTTGGCCATCTATCTTTTAGATATTTACAGAAGTTGTTTCCAAAGCTCTTTTCTCAATTAAATGTTTCGGATTTTAAGTGTGACATTTGTGAACTAGCTAAAAGTCACCATGTACCATTTCCCATTAGTATGCATAAAAGTCCTGCACCTTTTATGGTTATTCACTCTGATGTCTGGGGACCTACAAAAACTTCTTCTTTGAGTGGAGCATGTTGGTTTGTTTCTTTTATTGATGATCATACTCGCATGACTTGGGTTTGTTTAATGAAATCAAAGAATGAAGTTAGTTCCCTGTTTCAGCAATTTCACAAAATAATAGCCACCCAATATAAATCAAATATTCAGGTTCTTCGTACTGATAATAGTGGAGAGTTTGTTAATCAAGACTTCAAACAATACCTGAATTTACATGGCATTGTTCATCAGACGACTTGCCCTTACTCCCCTCAACAAAACGGGATAGCAGAACGGAAAAATCGTCACCTTCTTGAAGTTGTTTGTGCTTCCTTGTTTGGGGCTCATATGCTTGTTAGTTATTGGGGAGAAGCCATTACGGCCGCAACTTATCTCATTAACCATGTACCCTCTAGTTCACTACAATTTCAGACCCCCTTTGATGTTCTCCATAATACTGTGAGTGCCCCTACCATACCAAATCTGTTCCCTAAAGTTTTTGGGTGTGTAGCCTTTGTGCACCTTCACAAACCCTTGAGAAATAAGCTAGAACCCTGTGCCCTTTGCTGCGTCTTTGTTGGCTATGCCTTGCATCAAAAAGGTTATCGGTGTTATCACCCCCCTTCTCGTAAAATTTATGTTACTCGTGATGTGGTCTTTCATGAAGATGATATGTATTATTCTGCCTCTGCGTCTCCACTTCAGGGGGAGAATAGAGATGAAATGAAGACTTTGCATCGTTCTTTGGACCTTGATCTTATAAGTGGAGATCATTTGGACACTAGGGGTAAATCTGACCATTTGGAAACAAGTGATGGTGATGTTGTAACTCATAGAGGTGATTGTCCAGATGGGCAGCAAGTTATGGAGAATGAGGTTCCGAATCAAATGGAAGTGGAAGTGGAAGTGGAAGTGTTGTCTCTGTCTTCCTCCTCTCACGATGTACCACCAAACCAATTGTCTTCTCCAGTCGATTCCATGCCCGAGTCTCAGGTAAACTCTGAATCTGAACCTCAATTAAAAAAGTTACCAGATTGAGTCACAAGAGGGAAACCCAAAGTTAGCTATGAACCTGTTCTCAACTCTAAATCTAAGTATCCCATAAGAAATTATGTATCCTACCATAGACTGTCAAATGAGAGTAAGGTATTTGTGAATCAACTATTTGTTGTAGTTATTCCTAACAGTGTGTAGGAAGCTTTGAAAGATCCTAGATGGAGGAGGTGATGAATGAAGAAATGAAGTCTCTTCAAAAGAATTCAACATGGGAAGTTGTTGACTTGCTTGAAGGGAAGATACCTGTTGGATGTAGGTGGGTATTCTCCATTAAATACAAAGTTGATGGAACCATAGAACGGTTCAAAGCAAGACTTATCACCAAGGGATATACTCAAACATATGGAATTGATTATATGGATACATTCGAACCAGTGGCCAAAATTAATGCAGTCCGTATTTTACCATCTCTTGCGGTGAATTTTGACTGGCCTTTACATCAATTCGATGTAAAGAATGCATTTTTTCACGGAGATCTCCAAGAAGAAGTATATATGGAGTTTCCCCCTGGCTGTAAGCTGCAGACTAAAGGCAATAAACAGGTCTGTAGATTGAAAAAATCTTTATATGGCTTGAAGCAGTCTCCTAGAGCGTGGTTTGGAAGGTTCACTAGCTTTATGAGGTCTATTGGTTACAAGCAAAGTAACTCAGATCACACTCTCTTCTTGAAACATAATGGAGAACAAATCACAAACCTCATTGTGTACGTTGATGATATGATAGTAACTAGAGATGATCTTGAAGAAAGGAAATCACTGCAAGAGCAGCTTGCCCATGAGTTTGAAATGAAGGATCTTGGGAAATTGAAGTATTTCCTTGGAATTGAAGTGTCAAGGTCAAACAAAGGTATTTTTCTGTCACAACGGAAATATGTCTTAGACTTATTGAAGGAAACTAGCATGACAGGATGTAGTCCAGCTAGTAGCCCTATGGAAGAAAATCTGAAGCTAGGTGTGCACCCAAACCAAGTTCCTGCTAACAAGGAGTGCTATCAGAGATTGGTTGTAAGATTAATGTATCTTGCACATACTCGGTTGGATTTAGCCTATGCACTAAGTGTTGTCAGTCAATTCATGCACTCTCCAAGTGAAGAACATATGAATGCTATTATCAAGATCTTATGCTATTTGAAGTCATCTCCAGTAAAGGGAATTTTACTCACAAAAGGTGATAGCTTGGATGTTAAAGGTTATACATATGCTGATTAGGCTAGGTCAATTGAGGATAGACGTTCTACATCAGGCTACTTCACTTTTATAGGAGGAAATCTGGTTACTTGGCGAAGTAAAAAACAAGAGGTAGTTTCTAGATCCAGTGTTGAGGCCGAATACAGAGGAATGACTAAGGCAATATGTGAATTGTTGTGGATCAGAAATCTGTTGCAAGATTTACATATGAAGCAAGTCGGTCCTATGAAGGTATACTATGATAACAAGGCAACATGTGATATTGCTCATAATCTAGTTCAACATGATCGAACTAGGCATGTTGAGGTTGATATGGATTTTGTCAAAGGAGAAACTAGACGCAAAGTTGATTGAAGTTCCTCATGTTCGATCTCAAGACCAACTTGCTGATGTGCTGACCAAAGCAGTGTCAAACCAAGCATTTAATGATTGTTTCAACAAACTTGGCATGAGTGACATCTACTTACCAACTTGAGGGGCAGTGTTGACAATTGGGAGCAATTATCTCCAAGTTGGTTCTCCATAATTCAAGTTCCTGATTTGTCTCTGACACTGGCTGATTCCTGATTTGTCTCTGCCACTAGCTGTATAGATAGACAAGAATCACTCCTAAAAAAATGGCTGTACAGACTCCTGTGATTGTATCAGTTTTCCTTATTCTAGGCCTAAATTATAGGATCTGAAGTGTATACAATGGTTGTTTATGCTGAACAAGTATGAGTAAAAATTATTGAAGCCTTTCATAAAAACTTCCTTGTTTTTCACTGATCAATATATCATATGTTAGATGATCAAGGCGAAGTTATTCGAAAGGAAAGTTTAAACCCTAACAATTTTCTCATTCTTTTTACATATACACCCAAAAGCTTTGACTAAGTGTTACAACTCACAAAGTTTTTCTATGTTGGGCACGACAGATTCAATTACTTTGAGGTTGGGAACCTCACTGCTTATTGATTATAGGCAGGTGGGCAGAAAAAAGGAAAGGGCAGCTACTTTATGCTTGCTGGCTAGAATAATGAATTGGATAGGGTTGCTTTCTATCCACGATACAGGTGTGGAAGTTAGAAAACACGATGATACGGAGGTGAGCGAGGTGGGGATCATCTCTTACTACTTCGTTCGAAACTGCCTGCCTCTACTACATATGCTGGAGCATGTTCGCGGGATGGAGGGGAGGGATGGCCGAAGTCACTGACAAATAAAAGGTGCTCAACGGGACAATCATCTTTAAGTTGATTGTAGATTTCCAGAATATTCGGAAATCCGACAGACATGGGCGCGGTCAATTTTTTTACCACACCCATGTCCCTCAGATTCCCAAATATTCCGGGAATCTGCAATCCACTTAAGCTCACCCCAACGGGACAGGGGTGAGCATCTAGTGGACATAGAATTTTTTTTTTTTTTTTTCTTTTTAGTTTTATCTTCAGGTGCCAGTTTGATAAGGTTAAGGTTGAGGCCATTATCATGTTTGTGAGATATTTCATTCTGAAAAAGTTGTGCACATATATTTACTTTTGAAATGTTTGTAGATTTACATGGCCCTGAAAATCCCATTCCCGTCTCTCCACAGTGGTTGCTTCCAAAGCCCGGTGAGAATAAATCAACAACTACAGGGGTATGACCTTCTCCCTTGTATATTCACCTTATTTTTTATGGAAATCTACCGCATTCTATATTGATATTTGCATTCTCAATTTGAATTTATCCAATAGCAGTTTTTTAAATTTACATATCTTCCAAAAGAATCTTTGTCAGATTCAAACCACAAGAGAAATTGTGCTTTTTCACGCAGACTAAAAAATTCTTTTCAGATTCAAACCACGAGAGCAATCGCGCTTTGTCACGCACACTGGAAAATTCTTTGATAAAATTTATGGAACATCTTCTTTGACCAAGTCGACTTCTATGGACAAATCACTTTAATTTATTATGGAACTTGTCAAAATCTTAAAAAATTTAGTAAGTCGATTTAATAGAGTTTGCGAAATTAAAGTATCTTTCTGGATTCTTTGTGCAGATATATTTTCGATCAAGCATTATGAGTTATCCACAATCTTTCATGCAATATCACCCTTCCATATATTTTAGCATTAATTGCAATCTTGCTAAATGGTTATTCTTATATATCGTACATCAATAAGAGGCACTGGTAATGTTTTGCAGGGAAAAACTATCTACAGTTCCTCAGCATCATCGATTTTCATCAATGGAATGATTTTATAGTGCAGATCGCATGTAAAAGTCTTGATGCATAGAGAAAACCCCATATGGTCATTATTCAAATGTATTTGTTGTATGAACTTCGTGGTGCATACAGTTGTACTGCAGGATTATTTGTTGTATCAATTTCTGATGCATGCAGTGTTATTGCAGGACCCCCCTATTCACTTTAGTCCTACACATGGCAATCGCTGTGATTTCATTGCTAAAGTTTCTGGGAATGCGGATGAGACCATTGATACAGAGAAGAGGAAAGATGTTTGAACCTGAATGTTGTGAGAAGAGGAAAAATGTTTGAACCTGAATGTTGTGAGAAGAGGAAAGATCGGTGGAGAGAAGGTGATAAAGACTTGAGTGATCATCGCAGGTCAGACCATTGGGCAGATAATGCCATGGGTAGAAGTCCAGGGGAAATAAGGCGACTCCTTTCAGATCATTGGAACGCAACTGAAAATAGTGAAAATCGTGAACTAGTTATGATGCAATGGGACACTAGATGGGGACGAACTAAATTTCTTTATTCTTTCATATGTTTAGAGTTATTTTATTTTCGGATTCATTGATAATTAAATATTAAATATCTTAACATGTAATATTTCTTAAATATAATGAGTTGAATTAAAATTTGCAAAATGGCAAAACAAAAAATCACAATGGTATCCTTTAAATTTAGTAAGTATTATTTATAATTTAGAGTTTAGTTTTAGGAATAATGTTTTAGAGTTTAGTTTTAAGAATAATATTTTTAAAATTAAATATACATTATTTATAAGGATATTTATTTATTTGTTTATTATTTTTTTTTTGCTGAAAAATTAGAAGTAACATTTAAAATTTAAAAAAATTAATTATATATCAATCACAATATTTATAATTTAAAATAAAAGGGTAAATTTATACAATAATAACATGTAAGTAATAGATTTGTATTGTAAGACCTATAAATTAGTATATGTGGGTAATAATTTTTTATTGGAAAATGGAGTTTTTTTGGACATAGTCCAATGGAAAATCAGGAACAAGGAGAGAATTAGAAATGATGGGTCGTAGGCCGGTGAGAATTAAGAAACACCTTGGGATCCCTCTACAATTCTTAGATAGTCCTCTACAATTCCTAGACCTTTGGTAGATGTAACAGTCTGAACTTTGGATCTCTAGGTCTGTAGGATTTCACATCAGTTCTATCACAATATTCTCTGTATAAAAAACAATGTCCTTTTATAAGAAAAAGAAAAAATGAATATATATGTTTGGTTGATTATAATTAAAATCATTAGAAAAAATATGTCTATATAAAATATTCTCTGTATAAAAAACAATGTCTTTTTATAAGAAAAAACAAAAATGAATATATATGTTTGGTTGATTATAATTGAAACCATTATAAAAAATACATAATCCCACACTCATAGTGCTTTCTTAGTTTGTTCTTCACATTACAAGCAACTATGAAGATGTCTTAAAAATATTTGAGGCTCACTCTCAACTATAAGTAAGTCACCGGTTCAAAACTTTGTGTGAAAAAATTTAGTCATTTTAAGAGCTAATAGTGATGTCTAGACATTTGGACAGCTTGTTCAAAACTTTGTGTGAAAAAGTTCATTCATTTTAAGAGCTAATGGTGATGCCTAGACATTTTGATAACTTAGTATGACTTAGAGATGCTATTGAAGCCACGTGTTAGGTCTGAAAATCATCAAGACTCACAATAACCTAGCAAACTACAAAAAAAATGGATAAAGTAATAAAAAAATAAAACAATTCTTATTAGCATTCGACATGCAAATTTGTCATAAACCTTGCTTTCTTAAATTATGTTTCAATGGTATTTTTATATTATAATTGAAAACTTATAATAAATTATGTTTCAATGGTATTTTTATATTATAATTGAAAACTTATAAAACGTATGTTAGGCAAAATATTCAATATCTTCGTGGTATTTTCTATTTTCTGTTTTCTCGCAATAACTCTTTTTTCTCACAACAAATTATTTATGAATTGCAACATTACCTAGAAAAGCACAATAACAATCATACATGCTAATTATGAATTAGAATTGATATATAAGTTCAAACAATATCCTATATAAAGAAATAGGAAGATATCATTACAACATTGTTCAAACTTTAAGTCTCCTTTATGTCCTTAAGGTAAGCATATTTATTTGGACATTTACTATATTGTATTGATTATTAGTATAGATTCATTTTAACCAATGATTTAGCAAAGACTTACATGGATTAAATATTTTGTGTAAACATCTTTTTAGAGTGCAAACTTGAAAAATAGATCACTTCAAGAGAATTTGTCTATCTCACCACTTCTTATATTTGTGTTTAAGAATGATGTATGTTATTTACAGACACACATTATTTAATTGTAGTTTTTAATGCACAAATAGATTGAATGCCTTGAATATCCCCTTGGAGTGTGTAGAATACATATTCACACACATTGTTTAATTGTAGTTTTCAATATATAGATAATTAACATTGAAATATTTTACTTTAGTAAGATATTTTTTTATGAATCACATTGTTCATATTAGTTTTTTTTACACTTGCAATTCCTTTAATATTTTCTAGATTCAATTTGTATGTGATGAACCTATGGTCTTAGAGTGGTGCTTCAGATCCTAACATTCCAACCAAGTATGAACATTAATCCATCTTAAAAATTGTGGAATAGATAAGCACTAAAGTCTCAAATGTTGGTTGTGATGATGAGGTGAACAAGTGTTTTTATAGGAAATGCTAATTATAAAAAACAATAGAATGCTTGTTGATAATTGGAGCTTATTCCCTTTTCCTCACACTTCTTTCGGGATAGACTATGGAGATTTGACCGAATATAGGAGAGGTGTAGAATTTCCCACTGTAGATCACCAGATAATGCAATATAATAAAGAAAATTACTTGATCTACTTCTACAAACAAAATTGCAGAAGCTTAATCGATTATGAGCAAGATCAAATAGAACACATATAACAGAGAATGAGAAATCAATGACACAAGAACACACAAGAATACTCTAGGGAAAGCCTTAGCTAAAAACCCCGATCTCTATATTATCATACAAGTGGAAATATGTCCGGATTAAACAAAGCTTTAGCTCACAAGCTATCCAGCGCTCAGTACAATCCCTCAATATAGCTCATAGACTTAATAGACACAACATATGTCTTCCTCCAATCCTCTAAGCCTCCTATTTCCTTGCGTAGTTTCTCCTAGGGTCCAATGCTGCCACCTATGTGAATTGGCCTCTCACACAACTCACCAAACTCGGAAGTAATTGCACAATCTCGAAGGAATGAATTCCTTCTGCATGCAAGAGATATCCTCAGTGGAATATTCCTACAACTGATATAATACATTGTCCCATCATCTGATCTCAACTGGGTCTCTAACTGAATTGACATGCATGAGTTATTTATGAGATAATATTCAGTTATCTGAAGTGCAGCAGTTACATGCATGCGTGCATTAACTAACTGAACTCACAATCAGTTCCACAAACTATTGGAACTAATCTAACTAGAATAACTCAGTTAACTGAGCTAACTAATTACAACTCAAAGTACAACTCATCCCGATCTCCTTTATCGAGGGATAACTTCCTCAATCAAAGGGGAAACTGTTGCATGTCTTCACATAGACTTCATGTTTGATTTTCTACAACTAATTAACTCAAGATGAATTAATTAATTATTTTACAAACAGCTGCTAAGATCAAATTCGAATTTTAATTCTCAATTTTAGTTTAGGGACTAACTAAAATTGGAATGTATCTCAAAATGCTATTTATAGCAGTGCTATTTTTAGCACTTCTATTTTTATCACTTATTGTTGCTATTTTAAACACTCCCTCTCAACAAGAAAGGGATTATCAATCACCCCAATCCTGTCTCTGTGGAACTTGAACTTGCATTTTGACAATGCCTTAGTCAAAATATCTTCATCCTGTTCCTCGGTCAAAACATGCATCAACAACATGATCCTCTTCATCACACAGTCTTGAAGATGATGATACTAGATATCTATGTGCTTGGACCTGTCATGAAATACTAGATTCTCATAGAGTTTGATACAACTATGATTATCACAATAGATCATAGTTGGATCCATCCTCTGACAAAACAATCCCACTAGAATCTTCTGCATCCAAATGGCCTCGCATGTTGCCTGACTGGTAGCCATGTATTCAGCCTCTGTTGAGCTAAGTGCAACTAACCTTTGTTTCCTATTTTACTAGGAAACTACAACTGAACCAAGGTTGAAGATTCCTCAAGAAGTGCTCTTCCGGTATGATGGACTCCCTGCCCAATCTGCATCTATGAAGCCCTGAAGCTTCACTCCCTCTATCCGTCTGTACCACAATCCATATTGAGATGTGCCTCTGAGGTATCTCAGCACATGCTTCGCTGCCTTCCAAAATAACTTGGTAGGTTAAACCATATCTTGACTCAGCTAGTTCACTGCAAGGCATAAATTTGGTCATGTGTTCACTAGATACATCAATGAACCCACAAGTTGCCGATAAACAGTAGCATCTACTACCTCACCTGAAGTAGCATCCTCCTTCCTCCAGTTACCAGATAGAGGAGTCTGCATGGGCTTGCACTTATCCATGTGGAATCGCCTGAGTATCTCATTGACATACTTGCCTTGAGACACAAATACTTCCCAATCTTTCTGCCGCACTTCCATGCCTAGAAAGTAATGCATAAGACCCATGTCTTTCATCTCGAACTCTCTTGCAAGGTCCTCCTTACAAGACTTGATCAACTGATCATCACCTGTCAAAATTAGATCATCCACATAAAGAACAATGATCAATGGCTTACCTTCTACCATGATGTGGTAAAGGTTCGCATCTGCTTCACTCTTGGTGAAGCTCAACCCAGTGAAATATCTGTCAATCCTAGTGTACCAAGCACGAGGTGCTTGCTTCATCTTGTACAAAGCCCTCTTGAGTTGACACACATGCTACTCACAATCGAAGGTCTCAAAACCTTCCGACTACTCAATGTACACCTCTTCCTCAATCTTCACATTGAGGAAAGCAGTTTTCACATCCATCTGATCAATCTTCCAACCCATCTGAGCTGATAGTGCTAACATCGATCTGATAGATGAGTAGCTTCCTATAGGAGAAAAAGTCTCATCGTAGTCGATTCCCTTAACCTGTGAGAAACCACGGGCAACAAACCTTGCCTTATGTTTCTCAACACTACCATCAGCTGCCTGCTTTACCTTGTAAAGCCATCGGGAACTCACCACTGACTTGTCCTGAGGTCTTGGGACAGCATCCCAAACACAGTTCTGAATGATGGAGTCGTACTCCTCCACCATATCATCAATTCAGGCTGGCTGCTGCACTACTTCCTTGAATGAAGAAGGTTCGGTCTCTACACACTCCCCAACCAGGGCCACGTAAACAGTGTATTGCTCGAGTGACCTCCTTTATTTGCACTAAGAAGATGGTTGTCCCACATTCTCTCATACATCCATCATCAACCTGGTAGCTTCCCTTGAGCGTTTCTGCCCATCTTTGGAAGACTTACCATGAGTGGATGCCTCCACTCCTGGATCCTCTGCATGCGGCTGCTCCACATCAGTCTAAGGCTCCTCCTCCTTAGGAACTGAAAATTCCTCCTCTGTATGCAACATGATCTCACTCTCAAGTGATACTCGCATGGATTTCTGCTCATTGAACTTCAGATCTCTGCATACCACTGTCCTCTGACTGGTAGGCAGGAACACCCGATAGTTGTGGGGTGTATCCGTGTACCCCACAAGTATCCCCAACTCAACTCCTGGATCTAGCTTCTTCTCGGCATCTTTGGTCACATGGCAATAGACCTATGATCCAAAGATCCTAAAGTGACTCACATTTGGTCGCTTCCCAGAAAGGGCTTCCATTGGTGTCTTCATTCCTAGTGTACGATGCGGGCTTTTGTTCTGCACGTATACTACTGTATTGCATGCCTCAGCCCACAAATGAAGTGGTAGGCTTTGGTTATGCAACATTCCTCAAGTTGCTCCCACAATCGATCTGTTCTTCCTTTCGGCCACCCCATTCTACTATGGGTTATGGGGTGCCGTCAACTCCCGTTTAATTCCTTCTACTGCATAGAAGTCCTTAAACTATTCGGAGACATACTCTCCACCATTTTCGCTACACAAGGCCCTTATTTTCTTTCCATATTCTTTCTTTGCCAAGGCTTTAAACACAAAGAGCCTTGATAAGGTCTGATCGTTCTTCTGCATAAAGTAGATCCAAAATCTATGAGAAAAATCATCAATAAAAATAACATAGTACCTTTGTTTAGCAGTGGAGACTATAGAGAATGGTCCACACACATCTGTGTGAACTCGCTCCAGGATTGCTCCAGCTCTATTGTCTTGATCCTGAAAGGAATATTTCACATACCTACCCAAGGTACAAACTTTACATGTATCTGTCTGCTCTAGTTTTCCCTTGGGAATTTTGGTAGAAATCTGCTGCATAATCTTCAAGGCCCCATGGTGCAAGTGGCCCAATCTTCTATGCCATAGCTCGCCAACATCTTGGCTCTACACCAACTCTACTTTGGAACTCAATGCAAAATAGTTGTCTACCTCCAGCTTGTAGAGATTCTTTACTCGAATCCATATCCTCTTGATGTGACCAGTGCCGATATGCCTCAGGGATACCTTTCCTTTACTAAAGACTACATCATAGCCTTTGTATTCTAGCATAGTGATGGACACAAGATTCTTCTTTAAAGCCGGTACATACTTTACATCATTCAGGGTGAGAGGAGCTCCATGCTCCCTCTGAAACACAACCCTACCTTCACTTGAAACATGGTACTTTCCATCATCACCCATCTCGATCCACATATGGAGATCCTTCTCCTCCAAAGTACTGAAAATATTCTTGTCACCATCATGTGGAATGAATCTCCACTGTCCAGGTACCAAACACATCCCACCATGGATGAAACCATGCATTCGATGAGAGAGAAATCCAATTTGAATTGTGAGGCCAGTGCCCCACCATCTAATCCCTTCGAGGATCCCTTCTTGGATTTCTTCTGTGGTCAATTTGTAGCATAATGGACCACCTCGTGACAATGAAAGCATATCACTTTCGATTTGTCAAGCTTCTTCCTACCATGGGAAGAACTGGATTTGGAATGGGATGCCTTCCCTTTCCCTTTCCTTGCCTTACTCGCTAAGGCTATATTTTCTTCATCATCTTGCTTTAATGAAGATCCATCTCTGTTGCTTCTTCTTATCTCCTCCTGCATCAGATCTGACCAAAGTCGTTCCCAATCCGGCAATTTCTCTCTTCCATTTACTGAGTCTTGGTAGCTATGCCAGCTCTTAGGAAGATCGAGGAGAGCAAGACTCACCATGTCATCATTGACTGTCATGATCCCTACACTTCCAAGCTCCTCCCTGCAGGTCGTGAGCTTGTTCAGATATGTAGAGATCATGTTGTCCTTTTCACACTTGATTTTCCAAAGCTTGTCTTTCAGTGCCAGCTTCCTCTGATCGCTATTATTCTAATATAGATCTTTCACTATTTTCCACATTGAAAATGGTGTCTCCTTCCCATGGAGACTCGAGACTATGTGGTCTCGAACTCCCTCTAGAAGGATTCTACTCACTCTAGCCACACATTTCTCCCATTCCACTAATTCTGTAGCATTAGCTGCTACTGGCTTGAGGACTTCTTGATCAATGAAGTCCTTCAAACCGTTGTCCTCTAATACTACTTCCATGCGATCCTTCCAGGCTATATAATTTGAGCTACCATCAAGGGCATACTCGAGTCTTAAACCGTTGAATGCCATTGGTGAAATTTGAGATTTGATAAGAATTTGAATTTTATAATCATGAACTTGAAACTTCGAACTTCTCCCTTTTTTGTATACTATTCTTCACTTTGATCACCTTTGCTCTGATACCATGTAGAATTTCCCATTGTAGATCACCAGATAATGTAATATACTAAAGCAAAACACTTGATCTACTTCTACAAACAAACTTGCGGAAGCTTAGTTGATTATGAGAAATATCAAATAGAACACATATAACAGAGAATGAGAAATCAATCACACATGAACACAGAAGAATACTCTGGGGAAAGCCTCAGCTAAAAACCTCGATCTCTGTATTATCATACAAGTAGAAATATATCAAGATTACACAAAGCTTTAGCTCACAAGCTATCCAGCTCTCAGTACATTCCCTCAATACAACTGATAGACTAAGTAGACACAACATATGTCTTCCTCCAATCCTCCAAGCCTCCTATTTCCTTGTGCAGTTTCTCCTGGGGTCTAATGCTGCCACCTGTGTGAATTGGCCTCTCACACAACTCACCAAACTCAGAAGTAACTGCACAATCTCCAAGGAATGAATTCCTTCTACATGCAAGAGATATCCTCAATGGAATATTCCTACAACTGATAGTACACTGTCCCATCATATGATCTCAGCTGGGTCTCTGACTAAACTAACATGCATGAGTTATTTATGAGAGAATATTCAATTATCTGAAGTGGAGAAGTTACATGCATGCATGCATTAACTAACTGAACTCACAATCAGTTCCACAAACTATTGGAACTAACCTAACTAGACTTAAATCAGTTAATTGAGTTAACTAATTACAACGCAAAGTACAACTCATCCTGATCTCCTTAATCAAGGGATAACTTCCTCAATCAAAGGGGAAACTGTTGCATGTCTTTACATAGACTTCATGTTTGATTTTCTACAACTAATTAACTCAAGATGAATTAATTAATTATTTTACAAATAGTTGCTGAGATCAAATTTGAATTTTAATTCACAATGTTAGTTTAGGGACTAACTAAAATTGGAATGTATCCTCAAATGCTATTTATAGCAGTGATAGTTTTAATACTTCTATTTTTAGAATTTCTTGTTGCTATTTTCAACAAAATTTACAACAAATGGGATGGAGTTTCTTGTTCCAAAACACAAGAAGGATCTTTTAAATATGGAAAAATCAATGAAAATCAAAGTTACACTTTGAATGGGATCTCTTATCAAGCTCTTGCAACTCCACTCAAGTTGGATGATAATTTTAATCTAATTGGAGTATTCAAACTTGATTTACCATATAGACCAATAAAAAAGACACCAAATCTTGATATGTCAATAATTAATGACACCTATACAGGATTCATGGAAATCATTCTACACAATAATGATACAATTGTGCAAAGTTATCACTTGGATGACAATGCATTTTTTTTTGTCCCAAATTTTCTTTTATAAATGTTCATCCACACATAATCTCCATAACATAGGAGGTTTCCTACCAATCTAACAAGAAAAACTTCATGTAGGATGGACTATGGAGATTGGATCGAAGAAAACAAAGAAACTAACAAATGGGATGGAGTTGCTCGTTGCACAACACAATATTGCTTATGTGAAGATAGGTCAATGATATTAAAATTTAAGATATGTAGAAAAGACTACTATGATTCATTTAAAGAGGAACGACAAGGTGAATAATTACAGTTGAATCCATCTTGGGGCCTATGAGGACTTGCTGATGTACCTTCTTTTGGCATGGAGAATAGGCCTAGGTTGGCTGTGACTTAAATTTATGCATTCATGTGTGATGCCATCTTGCTCCAGATACTGGGATTTAGATTGAGTTTTATGCATAATTGTAGCTATATGGTCTACCGAAGTCTTAGGTGTTTGTTGTATTTGTTCATGACTTTGTAAGGATTTCTTTTCTTCCATTGTTTTTATATTAATCAGAGCATTGGTTTGTATGCAAAATTGTAGCTATATGTCCTACCGAAGTCTTAAGCATTTGTTGTATTTATTCACGACTTTGTAAGTGTTTTCTTTTTCCATTGTTTTTGTACTAATCAAAGTATTATTTTAATATATTAATTAATCTTCACTTGAAAACTTTTTATGAGTAACAGGTTGTATATATTACACAATATCAAAAAGTGGTGGCATAAAAAATACAATAATACACATACAAGCCAAAAAAGTGTTGTATATATTGCTCCAGATACTAGGATTTAAATTGATTTGTATGCATAACTGTAGCTATATGGCCTACCAAACTCTTAGGCATTTGTTGTATTTATTCAAGACTTTGTAAGGATTTCTTTTATGCCATCATTTTTCTACTAATTAGAGCATTGAGTTGCATGCATAATTGTAGTTATATGGCATACCAAAGCCTTATGAAGTTTTTTTATTTATTCATGACTTTGTAAGGATTTCTTTTTTTCCATAGTTTTTCTACTAATGAGAGCATTATTTTCATATACTGGTTACTCTTCTCTTGAATTTTCTTATGAGTAGAAGGATATATATATTACACAATCTACGCCACCATGTATTTTACAGAGATTTCCCCCATCTCTTATAGGTCACCTTGTTGCTGTTAGTGCACATATCTAGTGTAGTTGTAAGTTTTATTCTAGAATTTGTGCTCATTTTATGGGATATTCCTACAATACATTCATCATGGAACTGGAGTGATTGGCTACATGATCTCTCACCACTTGTGTAGTTTGTTTCTCCTAGATTTAATTTGTATGTCAAGAACCATGTAGAATACTAGGAATTCCCATGAACATCAACAAGCACACAATCAATAAATAAGTGAACCAAAGATAGTAGATACTTGCCCCATTTGGGGGAAATGATATATGACTACCTATTAATTGTAGAGAATTGGATCATATAAGTATATAATTTAGAAAATAAGAAAAAAACCAACAATTGGTTATATAAACTTCATTATCTATGTGAAAATTGCAATGGCCATTAATAGTGGAATACAGAGTAAAAGATGGAAGGAGGAGAAATTGCAAAGGTGTGATCACAAATTATAGGCATTTAGAAGTCCAAAGAGAAGTAAGAACCTATGCATACATGGGTATGCTATCGCATGGATGGTTTTTTTGATGCAATTCCAGATTGATTTCTATGATTGGAAAATGCATATGATGACTACCCACACAACATTATCTCTCTAAAATTAACTGGACCATTTGCACTAGACAGGTAAATGAAAAATGGGTAGTTGAGGAATGGCATGTTTGCACCATTAGAAATAGAAATATAGAAATGTTAGTGGAAACAACGTGTGTGCATGTTTCCTAGGTGCAAATGGCATGTGTGCGCCTTATATCCTTTTGTCAAACATATATGTTGTCACTGAGAGGTGGGATGACATTGAAAGGATACAAAAATTGATGAAAGACAAAGAAGTAAATAGTACTCCTAGATGCATTTGCATTGAAATCAATAACCAGGTCAAATCTTTCTGTATAGAAGGCAAGTCACATCGAGAAATACAAACGATCAATGTAAAATTGAATAGTTTATCTTGGGAGATAAATGTGGCAGGAAATGTTGTTGAGATTTGTGCTAAATAATGAGTGCAAAATTATTTGGCAACATATTAATGAGTTAGCAATGTTAAATAAGTTATGTAGAAGATATTTGTAAGTCATCAAGAACATTAATGTGCATGGTGACTTCAGCTCTGGAATCAGCTTCATCTTCCTGATAGTTAAATGAGAAATTCTTTCCATAGATGTTGATCATTACTATTATTTAAAGGATGGAGAGCTTTTTGGTGGGGATTACATGATATACTAGTTTAACAACCTTATAAACATGGCCTTGGATTGGTGACACTCACTGAAGGAAGCTAAAAGCATAGGCTTATATAATAGCAATTCCAATGACTTTAGTAGTAAGAATTAGGCTTATTTCCACTTTATGATAAATGTAGTTTAGGGAAAATATGTTCATTGACTAAATGTATCTAGCCTTGATTGGGAGACCATACTATTTGATGGAAACCATCTCTAAACATATTATGGTAGCCATATTTGTTGAAAATGTTAAAAAGAGATGGCATAAAGAATACAATAATACACCATACAAGCCAAAACAATTCAAAGAAATGGTGAGAAAACAATATAATTTTTTGAAATATATATAATGTCCACATCATATCCAAATATGTTTGTATCTTTTCATCTTAATTGATCATTCTTCCTCCCTCCTATTGATTTGATATGTTATTTATTTTTTCTTGCTTCAACATGCCGAAGTTGAAAGCCTTGGTTTTTTTAACTACTAATCAAACCACCTAAACCTTGCTTTTTTTTAAATGATGTTAATGCAATAAATTATTTCAATAGACTCTGAGTGGTGTTGCTTCTCTCATTTTAATCACAAATGACAAAATCACATAAAAAATGAACATCCTTCTTCTATGCTATTGTTTCCCACACCACCCTGTTTCCTTTGTAACATTTGGTGAAATTGCTAGTTTTAATATAATTATCAGTAATTATTAGGTGGATTGGAGGGAGTTAACCTCCATAGAATATTCTTAGTAGTATAGACAAACTGAAGGTTGAGATTTATCTACAAAGTAGTTATACCATTTTTCCTCTTTTAATTGAATTGATTATTTAAAAAAAGGTCATGTGAACAAGTGTCATATGAAATGAGTTATGGTTCTTTTGGGAATTTGGTATTGATAAGGCATAATATTGTAACAAAGTCTATTTATAAATTAAGAATGTCCATAATAAAGTGGGCATAAATATCCATGGACAAGAATTTGGTTCATATGTGTTTAACTTATATATTAGTTCTTTTAATAATAATAATAATAATAATAATAATGATGTTTAGAAAATCTTCGGCAAAATCACATAATCAATCTTTTGTCTACGCGTTTCGAACCAACCAGTGTGGTTCATCGTCAGGACAAGCTGAAGGACTGATCTGGCTAAGCTTGATTAAATAGAGTGTGCAGAGATCCCAACGGTTATATTGCAACGGCTAATTTTAACTAAGTCAAACTAATAATTTTATTATTAACCGAAACCTACTATTATTAGTTAATTGAATATAATAAATATAATGTTTAAATATAATGGTCATTATATTTATTAAAAATCTATATTTATTATTATTCTTAAATTAATTAATTCCAAATAAATAGTATTAAAATACTATTAATCTTTAGAATTTAGTTACAATGGTAATTGGTATTTAAAAATTGATTATACCTAAGGATCCAATGGTAAAGATATAATAGTTAATAAATTATGGTAAATTCATAATGGTAAACTACCTATAATGGTCATTAATAAATTATATTAATATTCCCAAATTATTTAACTCTAAATGGTAATAAATTACTATTGTTTTTAGAATCAAGTTATAATAGGTAAAAGTTTAAACCAAAAAATCATTTTAATTTAAAATTTTATATTTGTAAAGGCCCATTCGAAATTAAATTAATAAGTACTAACCACTAATCCATATTTTCTTAATAATTTATAGTTCTAATAATATTAAAAAACAATAAATAGTATTTTAGTTAAATTAATATTCCTAGAAGGTAAATAATAATGCTAATAGGCTCCAGGTAGTTGTTGTCATGTAATATTACAATACAAAAATTTAAAAAATACATGTCAACTAATTAATGAAAATGAAGAAAAATATTGAATATGTTGGCTCAATTATACTTTTTAATAAAAAAACATATATCCACAATAATATTATCATTTTAAAAAAGAAATAAGGTAGACAAAATTCAAGAAAACAAAATTAGTATAAATTTCATTTAGCTACTAATATTGAAATCTTAAAGTACTTTTGTTCTTCAAAATTTCTTAAACTATATAAACTGTATCCTATATAGTAATGAAATAAACTTAGGACAACAAACTCATTTACCTTTTTTTTCAAGAGACAAAAAAATCCATTCATGTATGAAAAGTTTACAATATATCCCTTCAAGTGCATATACAATATTTACAATATATCCCTTCAAGTGCGTATACAATATATCTGATAACATGATACTTGTAAGATACAACAAAGTGGATGTGAAACTCCTTCAACCCAAAGAAAATAATTATCTTACCCTATATAGTAATGAAATAAACTTAACTTAGGACAACAAACTCATTTACCTTTTTTTTTCAAGAGACAAAAAATCCCATTCATGTATGAAAAATTTACAATATATCCCTTCAAGTGAGTATACAATATATCTGATAACATGATACTTGGAAGATACAACAAAGTGGATGTGAAACTCCTTCAACCCAAAGAAAATAATTATCTCCTGTGTCTCATTTTTTATCATGATAACTAAAGTTGCAACCCAAGAAATAAACATAGTAACATGCATAGCAATGAAACAAAAACCAAGGAAGTTCAACTACAAAATGGAAGTCAATCCTAAAAAAAAAATGTGCAAAAACAAAACAAATAATGAGATCCCCTCACATTTCCAAGTGACCATCCTTCATAAGGGTGCCAATGGAAAAAACCTGGTGGTGAATCTTATCCAAAGATGCTGTGCAACTTTATTTAGAAAATGAGTTTGCTTCAACGTTTCGTTCTTGGAGATAAAGACTCTATGAAATGTTGAAAATAAAGACTCAATCCAAATCAATAGATATTCACCTTAGAGTCTCCAAATATATTGATTTCTTCTATTTCTAGCCATTCGATGTAGTAGAGGATGTTCTAATATTTGTGTCCTAGATCCACTTACTATTCAACTTACCAACCTTTCATTTCTTATGAGGCTCGCAAAAATTACATAAACTAATATCATAGTTAAAATGTGTTTGTATGAGTTAAATTTATTGAAATAAAAAATAATTCATATTTCAGATATATAAATTAAGTAAATTGATAAGATAATAAAAAAAAAAAATTGTGTGTGTGTGTGTGCGGGTTGTGCTTTTCTGAGTTAAATTTTAACAAAGAGAAAAATTATATATTTATATAATTGAAATATTTTTGTTTAAAGTAAAGAATATAATTTAAATATAAAACATTCACACAATATTTTAGATAATTTAAACTAGCCTAGATCTAACTTAAACCTAGATCTATCTATTCACGTTTGCAAATTGTAATTTTTTATAACAAAAACGAGAACAAATGAAGAATAATAATTTAAATATAAAACACACTTACAATATTTTAGATAATTTAAACTAGCCTAAATTCATCTTAAACTTGATCTATCAAGAGCCTAGATTCTGGATCTAGGCTGGTAATAATAAAGTTATAATTTAGTTAGTTTTATGATTTTTTAAGTTTACCAAGTTATGAACTAAATGTTTTGATGTTTATTATAAATTAATGCCCACCTATATTTATCGACCATTTAATTTATATTGTTACACTAATATTATTATTTTTTAATTAAATTTATTTATTATTAAAATTAATTTTAATATTAAATAGAAAACCATTTTTATTATAAAAAGTATGTACAAAATTTTATGTTTAAATATATATAAGCGGGTCTTTATCCTTATAGAAGCGGGTCTTTCTCCTATTGAGAGCCTAGCTATGCTCAGGTTTCTGTTGTACAAGCACAAGCTCAATAACATAGACAATCATAGACTTCCTAACCTAGCTTTAAATTCCAGCCAAAACCACCTAAGGCTTAACCGAGGATGGCATAAGGACACAAGGGCCTGGTTAAACTATTGGGAGATCAATGAGAATGATGCTTTGCAAAACATAAATAACATTAAAGATATTGTTACTTCTAAATTCAAAGAAAAATTGTGGTGTGAGAAAGATTTAGCGTCTAAAAGAAAATTAAGTTATTATAAGAAGGTCATCAACCCCACCCTTGAAGATCAAAAGTATCTCTCTATTCTAACTAGCTCAAAGAAGAAAATTAATATAGCAAAGATTAGAACGAATTCTCATGAGCTCCATAGTGAAACTGGCCGCTGGGCAGTTCCTAAAACGCCATGGATGGAAAGGATCTGCCATATTTGTGAGAATAGGAGCATCCAGGATGAAAACCACTTCCTCTTAGAGTGCCCTGCATACAACCACATTAGATCTCAATTTCACAACCTTTGTTACAATACTAACCTTCCTAGCCTTTTACAATGCCAAAATTATAGTGAACTCAGGAGGCTTCTCTCCAAGCTTTTTGAGCATAGGAATAAAATCTTAAATCAAAATAAATACTCTGTCTTTTTAGGTCCAATAGATCATTATTTGGTCTCAGTGGACGGTAACCACCACCACCACCACCACCATCATCATCATCATCATCATCATCATCATCATCATCATCATCATCATCATCATCATCATCATCATCATCATCATCATCATCATCATCATCATCATCATCATCATCATCATCATATGTCTTAAAGAATATATATTCGAAATAAAACATAAAATATATACCATTTTATAAACTTTAATAATCTAATTACCAATAGCTTAAATTATTAACACTTTTTAAATTGAAAAAATAATAAAGAATACAGCCACACATATGCTAATATGCTATGATACCTTTTACCCTCAAATTCCATAAACAGAGATAATACAATCACCCTTTGTTTTGTTTAATCTGCAGATGCCGGCCGGATTCCACGAGGGAAAATACAATTGCTCTGCGACGTCCATTAAACTTGAACGTTGATTCTGTTTTTATGGCCCACGTGGCAGATTATTTATCGGCGCTATCTTTGGGCTTCACAAAAATCCTACAAACACATGATGAATGCAGAAGCCAAGCCTGTGATGGACTACAAATTTAAGAATTCACAATAAATATTATGATTTAGTAAATTTTATGGATTCTTGGGTTATTATTTTTTATGGGAACACCAGTTTCAACGATCAAAACTTATGATTCTAAGATTTAATTAAAAAAACTATCACGGCCACTCATTATATAGAAGAAATTGTCTACTCTCAGTCCTTGTTGCTGGCTGCTGCATTCTTTCAATCATTAATGGAGGGGATTGCGCACAGCTGAAATTTCATGTGCAGTTCCTCAAGGTCAATTAAAATGGTGGGCGTTTTGTTGGGTGTGCATGGAACGCCAGCATATGCTCTGATCCCCTGAAGAATCCCAATGGGGGATCCACCTGCTGCTTCGACACCCTCTGCAAAGATCTCACCAGCGATACGTTGCACTGTGGGAAATGCGGCTTCCCCTGCCCCTCTGGATTGACTTGCTGCTCAGGCTTCTGCGTTGAGATCAAGAAATGGTCAATCTCACTTAGAAAATTTCGTAATGAAAATAGTCAGATCGAAAGAAAGAATGGTCCTATGCATTGTGGGAATTGCTTCTACAGCTGCACTAAACACGAAAAATGTGTGTTTGGCATATGTGGTTATTGGCTTAATTCCAACAACCTCGAGTTTAAGTCGATTGGATTCCGGAATATGTTGGAATAAGGATGCCCAATTTCTAATACATTATATTACAGCTTTTAGCTTTATAATGTATCTATATCACAGGTTTGTAATGTGGTATATACTAATATTCATTTTATGTACATAAATAATATTTATTTATTAAACATATTTCGTTAATTATATATATGAAGAAGAAAAAATAGTAGATCATATTTAATATAATTTCATCATTATTAGATTATACTATGTGAAATAATATAATTTAATTATCAATAATTATTAAATGGATAGTAAAGATTTAAACACTTTGAAATATTTTAGAATATTTATAGCAATATACATAAATTAATAGTTGAAATTATTTATTTTCAAAATAGTTATGTTATTTTTATTTGTTAATTAGATTGATTAATTAAAAAAAATGTTATATGAACAATTGTGAGTTATAAGTTTTTTGACACGTGGTATTGATAAGCTATAATATTAGTTCATGATATTATAACAAGTCTTATTTATAGCTTAGAAATCTCCATAATAAAGTAAAAATAAATCTTGTTATTTTTTTAAATATATATATTTAATTTATATGTTAATTATAATAATAATATATATTGAGATTGGTAAAGAGAAAGTGATCAAAACCGAAGTGATCATCGCAGATCAGGCCATTGGGCAGATAATGCCATGGGTAGAAGTCCAGGGGAAATAAGGCGACTCACTGAAAATCGTGAACGTAGTTATGATGCAATGAGAAACTAGATGGGGGCGAATTAAATTTCTTTGTTCTTTCATATGTTTAGAGTTATTTTATTTTCGGATTTATTGATAATTAAATATTAAATATCTTAACATGTGATATTTCTTAAATATAATGAGTTGAATTAAAATTTGCAAAATGGCTAAAGAAAAAATCACAATGGTATCATTTAAATTGAGTAAGTATTATTTATAATTTAGATTTTAGTTTTAGGAATAAGGTTTTAGAGTTTAGTTTTAAGAATAATATTTTTAAAATTAAATATACATTATTTATAAGGATATAGATTTTTTTTTTCTTTGAAAAATTAGGAGTAATATTTAAAATAAATAAAAATTAATTATATATTAATCACAATATTTATAATTTAGAATAAAAGAAAGGCTAAAATTATATAATAATAACATGCAAGCAATAGATTTGTATTGTAATATGTGCAAATTAGTACATGTGGGTAATAATTTTTTATTGGAAAATGGAGTTCTTTTTGGGCATAGGCTATTGGAAACTCAGGAACAAGGAGAGGTCTTAGGCAGATGAGAATTAAGAAACACCTTGGGATCCCTCTACAATCCTAGACACCCCTCTATAATTCCTAAACCTTTGGTAGATCTAATAGCCTGAATTTTGGATCTCTCGGTTTGTAGGATTTCACATCATTTCTATCACCAATTGAGTTACCCCCTGTGACTTCTTTATGAGTGAGATGTCTAATATTTTCAAAATCAAGTTGAGTGGTGACCTTTTAAAAACAAGAATAAAGTATTCTCTGTATAAAAAGCAATGTCTTTTTATAAGAAAAATCAAATATGAATATATATGTTTGGTTGATTATAATTAAAATCATTATAAAAAATATATAGTCCCACACTCATAGTGCTTTCTTAGTTTGTTGTTCACATTACAAGCAACTATGAATATGCATTAAAAATATTTTAGGTTCACTCTCAACTATAAATACGTCACCAGTTCAAAAATTTGTGTGAAAAAATTGAGTCATTTTAAGAGCTAATGGTGATGCCTAGACATTTGGGCAGTTTGTTCAAAACTCTTTGTGAAAAATTTGAGTCATTTTAAGAGCTAATGGTGATGCCTAGACATTTTGATAGCTTAGTATGGCTTAGAAATGCTATTGAAGCCACGTGTTAGGTCTGACAACCATATGAGGACTCACAATAACCTAGCAAACTACAAAAGGATGAATAAAGTAATAAAAATGTAAAACAATTCTTATTAGCATTTCGACAGGCAAATTTTTCATAATCCTTGCTTTCTTAAATTATGCTTCAATAGTATTTTTATGTTATAATTAAAAACTTATAAAACGTATTTTCTAGGAAGAAATGTTAGGCAAACTATTCAATATGTTCGTGGTATTTCTATTTTCTTGCATTAACTCTATTTTTCTCACAACAAATTATTCATGAATTGCAACATTACCTTATAAAAGGACAATAACAATCATACATGCTAATTATGAATTAGAATTGATATATAAGTTCAATCAATATCCTATATAAAGAAATAAGAAGATATCATTACAAAATTGTTCAAACTTTAAGTCTCCTTTATGTCCTTAAGGTAAGCATATGTATGTGGACATTTACTATATTGTATTGATCATTAGTATAGATTCATTTCAACCAAAGATTTAGCAAAGACTTATAAGGATTAAATCTTTTGTGTTTTTTAGAGTACAAAACTTGAAAAATAGATCACTTCAAGAGAATTTGTCTATCTCACCACTTCATATATTTGTGTTTAAGAATGATGTATGTTCTTTGCAAACACACATTGTTTAATTGTAGTTTTTAATGCACAAATAGATTGAATTCCTTGAACATCCCCTTGGATTGTGTAGAATACATATTCACAGACATCGTTTAATTGTAGTTTTCAATACATACATAATTAACATTGAAATATTTTACTTTAGTAAGATATATTTTTATGAATCACATTGTTCATATTAAATTTTTTTAAACTTCCAATTCCTTTAATATTTGCTAGATTTAATTTGTATGTGATGAACCTCTGGTCTCAGAGCAGTGCATCAGATCCCAACATTCCAACCAGGTATGAAACATTATTCCATCTTAAAAATTGTGGAATAGATAAACACTAAAGTCTCAAATGTTGGTTGTGATGATGAGGTGAACAAGTGTTTTTATAGGAAATGCTAATTATAAAAAACAATAGATATCTTGTTGATATGCTTGCAGATAATTGGAGGTTATTCCCTTTTCTTAACACTTCTTACAGGATAGACTATGGAGATTTGACCAAATATAGGAGAGTAACTTACAACAAATGGGATAGTGTTTCTTGTTCCAAAACACAAGAAGGGTCTTTTAAATATGGAAAAGTCAATCGAAAACAAAGTTGCACTTTGAATGGGATCTCTTATCAAGCTCTTGCAACTCCACTCAAGTTGGATGATCATTTTAATCTAATTGGAGTATTCAAACTTGATTTACCATATAGACCAATGCACAAGACACCAAAGCTTGATACGTCAATAATTAATGACACCTATAGAGGATTCATGGAAATCATTCTACAAAATAGTGATACAATTGTGCAAAGTTATCACTTTGATGACTATGCCTTTTTTGTTGTCCGTATTTTCTTTTATCAATGTTCATCCACACATAATCACTAGAATAACATAGGAGGTTTCCTACCAATCTAACAAGAAAAACTTCTTGTAGGATGGACTATGGAGATTGGATTGAAGACAATAGAGAACCAAACAACAAATGGGATGGAGTTGCTCGTTGCACAGCACAATATTTCTTGTGTGAAGATAGGTCAATGATATTAAAATTTAAGATATGTAACAAAGACTACTATGATTCATTTAAAGAGGAAAGACAAGGTAAATAAATTGCAGTTGAATCGATCTTGGGGCCTGTGAGGACTTGTTGATGTACCTTTTTTTGGCATGGAGAATAGGCCTAGGTTGGTTGTGAGTTAAATTTATGAATTCATGTGTGATGCCATCTTGCTACGGATACCAGGATTTAGATTGAGTTTTATGCATAATTGTAGATGTATGGCCTAACGAAGTCTTAGGCATTTATTGTATATATTCATGACTTTGTAAGGATTTCTTTTCTTCCATTGTTTTTATACTAATCATAGGATTTATCTGTATGTATAATTGTAGTTATATGACCTACCGAAGTCTTAGGAATTTGTTGTATTTATTCATGACTTTGTAAGGATTGATTTTTATTTATTTATTTTTTTCTACTAATCAAAGTATTATTTTAATATATTGATTAATATTCACTTGAAAACCTTTTATGAGTAACAAGTTGTATATATTACATAATCTCAAAAATGTGATGGCATAAAAAATACAATAATACACCATACAAGCCAAAAAAATTGGAAGAAATTGTGAGAAAACAATATAAGTTTTCAAAAGATATACCATGTCCACGTCATATCAAAATATGTTTGTATATTTTCATCTTAATTGCTCATTCTTCCTTCTTCCTATTGATTTGATATGATATTTATTTTTTATTGCTTTGATGTGTTGAAGTTGAAAGCCTTGGATTTTTAACTGCTAATTAAACCATGTAAATCTTCTTTTTTTTAAAACTCATGTTAATGCCATAAAATATTTCAATAGACTATGCTCAATGTTCCTTCTCTAGTTTTCATTGTAAAGTATTTTTTTATCACAAACCCTTTGTTGTAGAAGTTTCTAAACAAACTTGGACTTGTAACATCATTTTGAATGAAACTTAAGTTTTTTGGTTTAGAAACTTCAAATATGAAATAAAATAGATATTGTTGAATGTCACATGGGGACAACGGTTATTGAATGGGAGTTGGTAGGTGAGCATGTTTGGTGCACAAATTCCATTTGAGAAATGTTAGAAATGTCAGTGGAGAAAATGTAAGATTATCCCCAACTTGAGGCATTGATAGGGGCATAAGACTTGTAATATAGACTTGTATCTTGGCATACCTATTTTTGGCATGGAGAATAGGCCATGGTTGGTTGTGACTTAAATTTATGTGTTCATGTATGATGCCATATTGCTCCATATACTAGGATTTAGATTGATTTGTATGCATAATTGTAGCTATATGGCCTACCAAACTCTTAGGCATTTGTTGTATTTATTCATGACTTTGTAAGGATTTCTATTTTTCCATTGTTTTTCTACTAATCAGAGCATTGAGTTGTATGCATAATTGTAGTTATATGGCCTACCAAAGTCTTACGAAGTTCTTGTATTTATTCATGACTTTGTAAGGATTTCTTTTTTGCCACTGTTTTTCTACTAATCAGAGCATTATTTAATATACTGGTTACTCTTCTCTTGAAATTTTTTTATGAGTAAAAGGATTTTTATATTACATAATCTATGCCACTATGTATTTTACATAGATTGCTCCCATCTCTTATAGGTCACCTTGTTGCTGCTGGTGCACATATCTAGTGTAGCTATAAGTATTGTTCCATAATTTGTGCTCATTTTATGGGATATTCCTGCAGTACATTCATCATGGAACTGGAGTGATTGGCTACATGATCTCTCACCACTTGTGTAGTTTGTTTCTCCTAGATTTAATTTGTATGTCAAGAACCATGTAGAATACTAGGAATTCCTATGAACATCATCAAGCACACAATCAATAAATAAGTGAACCAAAGATAGTAGATACTCGACCCTTTTGGTGGAAACGATATATGACTACCTATTAATTGTAGAGACTTGGATCATATAAGGACATATTTTTAAAATAAGAAAAAAAACCAACAATTGGCTATATAAACTTTGTTATCTATGTGAAAATTACATTGGCCATTAATAGTGGACAATAGAGTAGAAGATGGAAGGAGGAGAAACTGCAAAGGTGTGATCATAAATTATAGGCATTTAGAAGTCCAAAGAGAAGTAAGAAGTAGAACCTATGAATACATGGGTATGCTATCGCATGGATGGTTTTTTTGATGCAATGCAATATTGATTTCTATGATTGGAAAAAGCATCTCATGACTACCCATACAACATTATCTCTATAAAACTGACTGGACCATTTGCACTAGAAAGGGAAATGCAAAATGGGTAGTTGAGGGATGGCATGTTTGCACCATTAGAAATAGAAATACAGAAATGTCAGTGGAAACAATGTGTGTGCATGCTTCCCAGGTGCAAATGGCATGTGTGCACCTTATATCCTTTTGTCAAACATATATGTTGTCGCTGAAAGGTGGGATGACATTGAAAGGATACAAAAATTGATGAAAGAAAAAGAAGTAAATAGTACTCCTAGATGCATTTGCATTGAAATCAATAACTAGGTCCAATCTTTCTGTATCGAATACAAGTCACATCGAGAAACACCAACGATCAATGTAAACTTGAATAGTTTATCTTGGGAGATAAATGTGATAGGGTATGTTGTTGAGATTTGTGTTGGATAATGAGTGGAAAATTATTTGGCACCATAGTAATGAGTTAGCAATGTTAAATAAGCTATGTAGAAGAGATTTGTAAGTTATCAAGAACATTAATGTGCATGGTGACTGCAACTCTGGAACCAAAATCATCTTCTAGATACTTAAATGAGAAATTCTTTCCAGAGATGTCAACAATTACCATTATTTAAAGGATGGAGACCTTTTTGGTGTTGATTACTTGATATATTAGTTGAACAACCTTATAAACATGGCCTTGGATTGGTGACACTAACTGAAGCAAGCTAAAAGCATAGGATTATATAATAACAATTCCAATGACTTTTCCCTAACCTTGCACTAGTAGCAAGGATTAATGTAGTTTAGGGAAAATTTGTTCATTGAATAAATGTATTTGGCCTTGATTCAGAGACCATACTATTTGATGGACTCCATCTCTAAACATATTACGGAAACCATATTTGCTGAAAATGTTAAGAAGTGATGGCATAAAGAATACAATAATACACCATACAAGCCAAAACAATTGGAATAAATGGTGAGAAAATAATATAATTTTTCGAAATATATATAATGTCCATGTCATATCCAAATATTTTTGTATATTTTCATCTTAATTGATCATTCTTCCTCCCTCCTATTGATTTGATATGCTATTTATTTTTTGTTGCTTCAACATGCCGAAGTTGAAAGCCTTGGATTTTTAACTACCAATAAAACCACCTAAACCTTGTTTTTTTAAATGATGTTAATGCAATAAACTATTTCAATAGATTTTGAGTGGTGTTGCTTCTCTCATTTGCATCACAAATGACAAAATCACATCACATAAAAAATTAACATCTTTCCTCTATGCTATTGTTTGCCACGCTACCGCCTTAGGACGTTTCCTTTGCAACATGTGGTGAAATTGCTAGTTTTAATATAATTATAAATAATTATTAAGTGGATTGGATGGAATTAACCTCCATAGAATATTCTTAGTAGTATAGACAAACTGAAGGTTGAGATTTATCTACAAAGTAGTTATACCATTTTCCTCTTTCAATTGAATTGATTATTTAAAAAAAGGTCATGTCAACAAGTGTCATATGAAATGAGCTATGGTTATTTTGGGCATGTGGTATTGATAAGGCATAATATTGTAACAAAGTCTATTTATAAATTAAGAATCTCCATAATAAAGTCGACATAAATATCCATGGACAAGAATTTGGTTCATATGTGTTTAACTTATATATTAGTTCTTTTAATAATAATTATAGTAGTAGTACTAATAATAATAATAATTATGCTAAGAGGTGCCAGGTAGATGTTGTCATGTAAAATTACAATACAAAAATTTAAAAAATACATGTCAACTAATTAATGAAAATAAAGAAAAATATTGAATATGTTGGCTAAATTAAATTTTTTAACAAAAAACATATATCCACAATAATATTATCATTCAAAAAAGGAAAAAAGGTAGACAAAATTCAAGAAAACAAGAATAGTATAATTTCATTTAGCTACTAAAGTATGTTTCTTCTTCAAAATTTCTTAAAGTATATAATCTGTATCCTATAGTAATGAAATAAACTTAGGACAACAAACTCATTTACCTTTTTTTTCACAAGACAAAAAAAATCCATTCATGTATGAAAAATTTACAATATATCGCTTGAAGTGCCTATACAATATATTTGATAACATGATACTTGGATGATAAAACAAAGTGGATGTGAAACTCCTTCAACCCAAAGAAAATAATTATCTCCGGTGTCTCATTTTCTATCATGATAACCAAAATTACAACCCAAAAGGTAAACATAGTAACATACATAGCAATGAAACAAAAACCAAAGAAGTTCAACTAAAAAAGAAAGTCAATCCTCAAAAATTGTACAAAAACAAAACAAAGAAGGAGATGCCCTCACATTTCCAAGTCACCATCCTTTATAAGGGTGCCATTGGAAAAAAACCTGGTGGTGAATCTTATCCAAAGATGTTGTGCAACGTTGTTTAGAAAACGAGTCTGCTTCAACATTTCGTTCTCTTTAAAGGTGGGAGATAAAGACTTTATGAAATGTTGAAAATAAAGACTCGATCCAATTGAATAGATGTTCACCTTAGAGTCTCTAAATATATATATCTCTTCTATTTCCAACCACCTGATGCAATAGAGGATGCTCTAATAAGCTAGCATTTGTTTCCTAGATTCACTTACTATTTAACTTATTAACACTTCATTCCTCGAGACTATTGTAAAAATTACAAAAATTAACATTATAGTTAAAATGTGTTTGTATGAGTTAAATTTTTTTTATGTAAAAAATAATTCATATTTCAGATATATAAATTAAGTAAATTAATATAATAATAAAAGAAATAAATTGTGAATTAAATTTTCTTAAAGTAAAAACCATAAATATGTCTAAGATATAAATCACATAAATTGGTATGATAGTTAAAATAATTTTGTTCAAGGTAAAATTTATCAAAGTAAAAATTAATAGATATTTCATATATATAAATTATGTAAATTGATATCATAGTTAACATTGTTTTTGTGTGAAGTGAAATTTAGACAAATACAAAACCATAAGTATTTCTTATATATAAATTACTAAAATGGATATCATAATTGAAATATTTTTGTGTGAGGTAAACTTTATGCAAGTAATATATATATATATATATATATATGTGTGTGTGTGTGTGCGCGCGCTCGCGCACACGCTTTTCTAAGTTAAGTTTTAATAAAGGGAAAAATTATATATTTATATAATTGAAATATTTTTGTTTAAAGTAAAGACAAATGTTTAATGATAATAATAGTTTAAATGGAAATAATGGTATAAATTACATAAATCAATATTATAGTTAAAATGTGTTTGTGTGATGTAATTTTTATCAAAATAAAAATTAATAAGTATTTAAGATATATAAAAATTTAATTTCTAGGTGATGATTTTAATGTGATTTATATTTAGATTATTATTATAAATATGACTGGAGAATATGGGTGTATAATTTAATTGAACTCAAAATATTCACATTTGCAAATCTTAATCTATTATAAGAAAAACTGAAAACAAATGAAGAATAATTTAAATATAAAACACTCTTGCAATATTTTAGATAATTTAAACTAGCTAAGATCCATCTTAAACGTGGATCTATCTATTCACATTTGCAAATTGTAATTTTTTAAAACAAAAACTAAAAACAAATGAAGAATAATAATTTAAATATAAAACACACTCACAAAATATTAGATAATTTAAACTAGCCTAAATTCATCTCGAACATCGATCTATCAAGAACCTAGATTCTAGATCTAGGCTAGTAATAATGAAGTTATAATTTAGTTAGTTTTATGATTTTTTAAGTTTGCCAACTTGTGATGTATTATGAAGTAAGTGTTTTGATGTTTATTAAGAATTAAAACCCACCTGTATTTGTTGACTATTTAATTTATAATGTTACAACAATATTATTATTTTTTAATTAAATTAATTTATAGTTAAAATTAATTTTACTATTACATTAAAAAAAAAAGCCATTTTTATTATAAAAAATATGTACAAAATTTTATGTTTAAATATATAAAATAACTATATTTCTTTCTCCAAAGAATATATATTCGAAATAAAACATAAAATATATACAATTTTATACACATTAATAATCTAATCACCAATAAATTAAATTATCAACACTAAATTAAATTATCAACACTTTTTAAATTGAAAAAATTATAAAGAATACAGCCACACATATGCTAATATGCTATGATACCTTTTACCCTAAAATTCCATACAACAGAGCTAAGACAATCACCCTTTGTTTTGTTTAATCTGCAGATGCCGGCTGGATTCCACGACGGAAATACAATTGCTCCGCGACGTTCATTAAACTTCAATGTTGATTCTGTTAAAATCCAACAAACACATGGTGAATGCAGAAGCGAAGCCTTTGATGGACTGCAAATTTAAGAATTCATAATAAATATATGATTTAGTAAATTTTATGGTTTTTTGTGTTATTATTTTTTATGGGAACACCAGTTTCAACGATCAAAACTTATAATTAAAAAACTATCACGGCCACTCATTATAAAGAAGAAATTGTCCTCAGTGTTTCTGGGGTCGATTTTGATTGATATATTATAACTAGTGTTTTATTTTGATGCATATCACTATAATTATTAAATGTTACATATCTTTAAAAGCCGGGGCAAATATAAATAAATTTAGATATTTAAATTTTTAATGTGAGTTTATTTTGACTGGGCATCTTATCTTGATTGCTGATTGACATCAGATTGACATGGGCACAGTTAATTATTTTACCATATCGGTTTGATTGCCAAATGTTTTGCCCATCAACAATTGAGATAAGCTCAAGGATATAGACTACTATCATTATAATTTTTAAATCTTTATATCAACTAGTTTTTTCTACAAACACAAATAAATTTAAATGTAAAGATTTATATTTTCAATCAGCAATTGAGATAAGCTCAGGGATTTCAACATAATAATATTAAATGTTTATATCAACTAGCTCTTTCTACAAACACAAGTAAATTTAAATATGAAGATTTATATCTCCAATGTGCCACTATATAAATTTTAAATGTTTATATTAGTTAACTTTTTATACAAACACAACTTTAAATATTTATATCAGCTCGTTCTTTTTACAAAGACAAATAAATCCAAAAATTTGAACTTGAATTTTAATCTTCAATCTCAAACACATACACATATTCCAATCTCAAATACGTAACACTTCATTATCACAATAATAAATCATAAATTAACTGGGCTGAAAACTATCACCATTAGCATTGATTAATACGACGACTTGAAGTTAAATACTAGAATCTAAGCTGATGTTCCCATCATTTGTCGCCTTTGAAAAACCCTCGAAACTCGTGAATCACAAGCCTCCGTTTGATGTAGAATCAGAGTACAAACTGTCTTCGATAATGGTAATACACCATTATCATTCGTTCGGCGCCCTTTTCTACTCTCAGTCCTTATAGCTGGCTGCTGCATTCTTTCGGCCATTAATGGAGGGGATTGCGCACAGTTTAAATCTCATGTGCAGTTCCTCAAGGCCAATTACAATGCTGGGCGTTTTATTGGGTGTGCATGGAACGCTAGCATATGCTCTGATCCCCTCAAGAATCCCAATGAGGGATCCACCTGCTGCTTCGACACCCTCTGCAAAGATTTCACCAGCGATACGCTGCACTGTGGGAAATGCGGCTTCCCCTGCCCCTGTGGATTTGCTTGCTGCTCAGGCTTCTGCGTTGACATCAAGAATGATCCTATGCGTTGTGGGAATTGCTTCAACAGCTGCACTAAACACGAAAAATGTGTGTTTGGCATATGTGGTTATTGGCTTAATTCCAACAACCTTGAGTTTAAGTCGATTGGATTCCGGAATATGTTGGAATAAGGATGCCCAATTTCTAATACATTATATTAGAGCTTTTAGTTTTATAGTGTATCTATATCACAGGTTTGTAATGTGGTATACACTAATATTCATTTATGTAGATCAATCATATTTATTTATTAAACATATTTCATTAATTATAATGTGGTATACACTCATATTTATTTATGTAGATTAACCATATTTATTTATTAGACATATTTCTTTAATTATATATATGACGAAGAAAAAATATGACGAAGAAAAAATAGAATTTGTATGTGAAATAATATAATTTAATTATTAATAATTATTAAATGGATTATAAAAATTTAAATATTTTGAAATATTACAAAATATTTATGGTAGTACACATAAATTAATGATTAAAATTTATTTATTTTCAAAATAGTTATGTTATTTTCATTTGTTAGTTAAATTGATTAATTAAAAAAATGTCATATGAACAAGTGTGAGTTATAAGTTTTTTTGGCATGTGGTATTGATAAGCCATGGTATTGGTCCGTGATATTGTGACAAGTCCTATTTATAGATTGGGAATCTCCATAATAAAGTGGAAGTAAATCTTATTCCATTTTTTTAAATGTATACATGTTTAACATATATGTTAATAATAATAATAATAATTTGAAAGAAAATTATAATTTAGTTAGTTTTGATGCTTATTATAGATTGATATTACTATTAGCTATTTAATTTATATGGTTGCATATCCAATTTAAAAAGAGATAAAGTAAATAAATAAATCTTATATTTTCACTTTTGAATATAACGAAAATGTATATTTTAATATAGGACTTAAATGAACAAGTTGGATATCTATATTAAGTAATTTATTTCAATGTCAACTTTATTTATATATGTTTTTATAGAGAAAAAGTTATATATAGACCATAATGTAGAAAGCCAAAAAGTAATTGAAGGTAAAAATAAATTAATTATTTCTTAATAAAAATAATAAGAGAAATATGTATAATTCGTTCTATTTTTAATATAAAATTAACATATGATATTTATAAAATATTAATAATTATGCCAAGAAGCAGTCTACAATTTTGTATAGAAAAATGTGTAGATGTAAAACATTGTAAAATTAATATAATGTTAACCCTAATATATAAATAAAATATAAAAATCAGAAATTTGAATCAGATAATCTAATCAAATTCATTACAAGTTTTCGTATTTATCCTTCTCCGGTATGTATTCAAATTTATTAAATAAATTTCAATAATAAAAAAATCAATATAACTTTATAACTATCTCATCACCTATCGCTTAATATTGATTACGCAATATTGTAACAATATTGCAATTATATATGTAAATTAAATAATCATAAACCCATATCTATATAATATCGACCAGTGTCCATTATATTAATACTACATGATATGATCTTTAATAATATGCATCCTTCAATATCAAATATCTTAATTCCATTAATACAATGTCATCTATAATACAATATTATAATAATCTAGTTATAAGCCTTAAAGGTTATGATATATTATTATATCAAATATCTTAATCCCATTATTAAATGGGGTTGATGCGGTACTATAGATTCATCCAATAAAGGTATTATACATTCATTACAATTGAGATGGTCAGTTGCATTATAATTGTATTGGAGTACCGTGATACAATCTCTATTTTATAGTATTACAACCATTTACAATATGTAACTCTATTCATAGGATAACTATACGCAGAATAACCGAACAACTCATTATAATTAAATATGCTTGGATGCATGTAATGGCAGTAGAGGATTATATATGATGTAGTGATATTAATAATAAATTAAAAGTATTGTTAAGTGGAGATTGTAATAACAAATTGCAGTAAGATGAAGTATTAACAGTTTTAATTATGAGGAAACGAGAATTGGATTGAATACATATCAATCAAATAGTTAACATAATTTTTATATTATTTTATTTTGAAAATTTCGTAAAAAAAAGGTGAGATAATTAGACATTATAATTATAATATGTTATATAATCAGCGTATATTTTTAGATTTATTATAATTATCTCAATCTATTTTAATTTTAGATTTATCAAGTAGCTAAAGGGATCAAATATTTTTTCACTCCAAAAGAGTTTTGGATCTCAATGGATTTAATCCCTCTTGCCCCTTGGTAGATGGAGAGATAATATGAATCTAGGACGGTGATAAACAATTAAATAGGCACCACAAATATAACATTTAAATATGTAGAGTTAAGTAATATTGATATCTATCTCAAAATATATTAATAATTGAAAAAGCATTTTCAATGTGAGATTTCAATGTTAACTAGGATTTACAAAGAAAACTATGTATATTATATAAAGCAATTGAAAAAAAATGCATATGGTTAAAACATTTCAAGTGATTAGTTTTAGGTCATCTGAAAACTAGCAAAGTCTTCTTGGAATTGTAACTTTAAATTGTGTAATCTACACAATCCAAGTGCTCACTGGTGTTTTTCAAGGAGTTGAATCTATTTATAAATTAAAAAATGCAATTTAAATAATGAAAAATTATACTAGGAGAGAGAACTCCTAAAGAGAGGTGCAAACCTTTCTACAAATTTTATATTCTAAAAGAAATTTGCACCTCAGAAAATTTGATTTTTTTTTGTGCTTACTAGATCTGTAATTAGATGGGGGATTATAACATCCCCACGTGGGTTCCTTAGTTATCAAGCATGGAAAATGTGATTGATTTATCTTATTAACTAATTTATAAGACTGTATTTGAACTCTAACTATATTATAATATACAATTTGTATGAAAATATAAATAAAAACAAATATAACTTTGCATGGAATGATAGAGGTTGTGACTAAATTTAGCATAATCACAGATAACGTATGAAATACATATATTTCCTAAAAAAAAGTAGCATTAGATTCATATTCATAAATAATGATGTAACACAAATTTTATAGGAGATAAATTCCAAGAAATAACTTTGCATTGAATGATAGAGGTTGTGACTAAATCTAGCATAATCGCACATAATGTATGAAATACATATATTTCCTAAAAAAGGATAGCATTAGATTCATATTCATAAATAATGATATAGCACAAATTTTATAGGAGATAAATTCCAAGAAATTAGTTGTGTACGAGTCTTTTCCCACCCAATCATAGGTATAAGCATAAAGGGAACCCTCGTGTTGGGCTATGAGGCCATAAAGGCAACAAAGCTAAGGTACAATCTTCTAACGCATTCACTCCAACCCACCTACTCTTATTCTTAGTTAATATACTTAGTACAAAGTACTTTAAATCATCCCATCAAGCCATCAAACAACTATGATAGTCTCTTACAAGGCCTCATAAAACACAAAGGACTCCTTCCATATCTCCATTCAGTGTTTCCTTTCAGATATTCTTCCTTCTAATTCTCTTCGATGTAGGTGGAAAGAGCTTAATTTGTTATATTACTTATAAGAATTGATTGTGGGAATAATACTTGGCTCTCAAGCATGGCAACAAGCAACATATATATAGTGGATTCAAAGGATTCCTAACTTTCCTAACCTTCATTCTCACCTAAAACCGTGAATATTTCATCCAAACTATGTAATTTCCTATTTGGTTAATAATGAAAAATAATACATGGGAAGTCTAGAGCATGTATATGAGAAACCTAGAATGAGTAGAGTGATAAGAAATTAGAGGTTTGAGGGAATTATTCCCAACATTACTTATAATAAGAGGAATTTACTTGTAGGTTTTAACCCTGTACATAAATCACCTACAAATAAATTCTTCAAACATAAAAGTAAATAATGGTAAGAACATAAAACAAATAAACACATAAATTTTCCCCTAGATCCCAAAAATGGGACTACTAGATTGATTTTTCATTATATTCCTTTCAATGTTACGATACATATATATATATGCCGAAGCATTCATAAAAACAAATCCAATAACCCTCGATTAGAACATAATTGTATTTCCCTTGACCAGATCTACAAAATACCATGGGTAGAAAACCACCATGCCAAAAACCATGCGCAAAACCCATGGACAAAACCATGGGTAGGTTCACCCATCATATTTGGGTCTACCCCCCATCCTTTGGTCTGCATAATAATTTTTTTTTTCCCGGGGCAATACCCCAAATCCTATGCAAGAGGGCTACAACCCCCTGCAAAACCTCCAGCAGGGGAGACTGTCACAACCACCCCCCCCCCCCCCCCCCCCCCCCCTCCCACCATACCCCCACTGTGTCTGATGCATCATACAACATGTGTGACTAGTCATAGAAAGAATATAACACACCCCCAACAATACTCCTACACTTCCTCATGATAATTGAACTTAATTGACACTTACATAACTACATGAGAAGATTTCCCCCTTAATTTTGTACATACATTTAATTATTGGTTTATAATTCCATGGAGGTGGATGGATTCACTTAAGGCACATGGTGGAAAAGAGATTAGAGCTTACAATAGCTGCCATTTGTGCTTATGAAAAAAATCCATCATCTCATCTGTATCATATATATACTATCATCAAAATCTCAAACATAATTTTGAATATGTTCATTACAGTAATTAGATCCCACAGCATGAGATTCTTCTCATAATGCTTGGCCTCTACACGTGGTGGTAACCAATACTCATTATATGCTTACTCTTGTGGCCATATCCAAGAAAACTCTACTTGCAACATTTCTTTCTTTAAGCTCTCATTTAGCTAATCAAACACATGAGTATTCATGTATATAGGGTTTTGATAACGATATTCAAAATGACACATGAAATGATAATATAATAATGACATATCAATAAATCATCATTTTTAGATATTAATATTTTATCTACAATCATATATTGTCCATCAAATATGCATTATTAGAACAAGCGTGCACTCTCACAATGCAATCAAAATATGTTTAAAAGATTCATATATGATAGTGTAGGTTTTAACCTCGTACAAAAATTAACTACAAATGAATTCTTAAAAGAAGAAAATAAACAATGGCAAGAGCATAAAACATAAAACATAAAATAGATATACACAAAGATTTTCCCTTGGATCCCAAAACCGAGACTACCAGATTGTCTTTTCATTATGTTCCTTTCAATGTTACAATACATATATATAGATGTTGAAGCATCCATAAACCTCAATCCATTAACCCTCGATTAGAACATAACCACAGTTCCCTTAACCGGATCTACAAAATACCATGGATAGAAAACCATCATGCCCAAAACCATGTGCAGAATCCATGCACAAAACCATAGGTAGGTTTGCCCACCTAATATAGGGTCCATAAAATTTTTTCCTAGGGCGTTGTCCCAGACCCCATGCAGGGGAGTTACCGCCCCCTTGCATACCCCCCAATAGGTGGGGTAACCGGCCCCGCTGTGACTCCTGTACTGCACCCAACGCAATGTACAAGAGAGGATACTGCCCCCCTTATGACCCCCATGCGCGTGGGGTAGTTGTGGAAATAATATAACACACACCCAACATTATTCCACTTGTTGTTTACTTTCCACAGGGGGGCATAGGAGAGCTTAGTCATTGGTCTAGCCCTGCAATGCCAATTGTTTCTTTAAACCAAGAGAAATTCTCAGTTCTCACAAACTTTGTCAATGCATTTGCAGTATTCTTCAAAGTGTCCACCTTTACCAGCAACACCTTTTTGTCCTCAACCATATCCCTCACAAAGTGATACTGAACATCAGTGTGCTTTGTCTTTGAATGATAAGAAGGTTTATTTGCCAAGAAAATTGTACTTTGGCTATCACAGTCTATCCTTATTGCTCACTATACTAACCCCATACTTGAACACAATCTTTGCAACCAAACTGCTTCCTTGCTTGCATGAGTGGCTATCATGTATTCTGCCTTTGTAGTTGAAAGTGGCACTACAAATTGTCACTTACTCATCCAACTGACTGCACCTCCAAATAGTTAAGCACATACCCACTTATAGATCTTCTCTGATCCAGATCTCCAGCCTAGTCTGCATCAACAAAGTCATGGATGTCCAAAAATATATCCAATCCTGGTCTTCCTTGGTAGCACACACCATAATCACTAGTGCCATGCAAATACTTGAAAACCCACTTCACTACTGTCTGATGCTTGTTTCTTGGTTCTGACATAAACCTTCTCAATACTCCCACTACATGTGAAATGTCTGATCTAGTATAGAACATTACATACATCAGGCTAATGACTGCACTTTCATATGTAACATGGGACATGTCCAATTCCTCTTCTTGTGTCTTGGTACAATGTTCAACAGATAATTTTACACCTACAGGAATAGGAACCTTCACTGGTTTACTATCCTGCACATCAAACCTTTGTAGTATTGTCTTGAAATACTTCCTCTAGTTTAACCAAAGTTTCTTCTTTACCTAATCTCATTTAATTTCCATGCCCAAAATATAGTTTGCAACACCAATATATTTCATGTTGAATTTGGAGGACAATAGGGTTTTCAAATTCCAGATATTTTCTTTGTCATTTCCAACCAACAACATATCATTGACATACGAGATCCACTAAATAACATGGTCACCAATTAATTTAAAATACACACAGTGATTTGCTTTGGTTATGGTGAAGGCAAGCCCTGTATGAATGTATCAAATTTCTGATACCACACCCTTGATGACTGTTTTAACCCATACAAAGACTTGTTTAACTTGCATACCAGTTCTTTCTTACCCTTCACCGCAAAACTTTAAGGTTGTTTCATGTAGATATCTTCTTCCAGATCTCCACGAAGAAATGTTGTCTTCACATCCATCTGAACTACCTCAAAATCAAAAGAAACATCAACAAATAAAAGTAATCTAATAGAAGCTACCTTGGCAACAGGAGAAAAAAAGATCACCAAAATCAATTCTTGGGACTTGGGAATAACCTTTTTCTACCAACTGAGCTTTATATTTCTCCACCTTGCCTTCTACATTCATATTCTTCTTAAACACCCATTTGCTACCAATGGGTTTCCTTCCAGCTTGTAACTCCACCAAATCCCAAGCCTCATTTTTGTGGAAAGATGCCATTTCATCAACTATGGCCTCTTTCCAGAGTTCTCCATCCTCTGAAAAAATTGTTTCCCTCACAGTTTTAGGATCATGATCAAGAATAGATAAAAAAAAAAAATTTGAACAGAAAGTAGATCGATTATAACTTTCTAGATGCCTTCTTTCTTGAAATGATCTTCTCATAGCTAGAGTTTGTGGCTCTTCATCTTTTGCTTCATCTTCTGGTGTAGAGCCTGATTCTTCCTCCATTAGCTCAAACTCTATCTTAGCATGTTCCATTGGAAGGACTTCATGTTTAATAACATCTTTCACCTGTCTAAACACCACATCTTGGTTGTACACAACCTTCCTTGTTTCTAGATTCCAAATATTATAACCTTTTAAACCATCCTTATAGCCAATAAAGATGCACCTTTAAGATTTACTATCCAACTTTGTTCCTTTCTCCTTTGGATCATGTACATATGCACCACATCCAAATACCCTCAGACGTGAAAGAGAAGGTTTCTTACTAGTCGATACTCTTGTGGAGTCTTATCCTCCAATGTTGATGAAGGTGATCTATCGACCAAGTAACATGCAGTCTCCACCGCCTCTGACCAAAATTCCTGTATTAACTCGACACTACTAAGCATGCTTCTTTCGTTTTCCATCAACGTCCTATTCATTCTTTTTGCAACTCCATTTTTATAAGGTGTGTATGGAGTATTCTTCTATCGTGCTATAGCACACTTCTTATAGAACTTTTCAAATTCCTTTTTGCAAAACTCTCCACTGTTATCTGTCCTCAGCACCTTTATCTTCTTCTCTATATGGCTTTTCACCAAATCCTTAAATTCTTTAAACTTGTCAAAGACTTTAGGTTTCTTCTTGAGGAAATATATCCATGTATTCCTTAAAAAGTAATCTATAAATGATACAGAGTACAAAGACTTACCCAGTGATGGAATCAATATAGGTCCAAACACATCACTATACACAAGATCTAATATCTGTTTCGCCCTATTAGCACCAGAGGGGAAACTCACCCGATTCTGCTTCCCATATACACAATTTTCACAGAAATCAAAATCTAGAGAGAAATTAGTTACACCTTCTTCCATACCATTACCATCAAGTATTCAAATTTTCTTCTCTCCGATATGTCCAAGCCTTTGATGCCATAGCATGGTATCTTCTCTAGAGAACAATAGATTTTATTTTCCACTTTTAGGAAATAAAAACTGTTGCACCCATCAATAACAATGCTACCCTAAAGATTGTATAGAGTTCCAATCCAATCTCCCGGCATCAATACCAGTGCTCCCTGAACCATCTTGCAGGTATCTTTCTCAAACAGTTTTTTTACACCTGCATCATCCATCTTGCTTACAAAAATCATATTTCTGGCTAATGCAGGAATATGTAGAAACCCAAAGGTGTTCTAATCCTTCCACCTTGCAACTTCAACTTGAATTTTCCCTGACCAATGATTCTAACCTTCTTGTCATCCCCTAAGAAGACATCACCACCATCATATTTCTCATAATTGCAGAACCACTCTCTATGGGGAATAAAGTGAAAAGATGCACCTGAGTCAATCAACCATGGCTCATGATCTACATGTGTACTTGAAGAAGAAGCCATGTACACATCCCCACCTTCATCTAAGGTGGTTTTCACTTCTGCAGAAGGAGCATCATTAGATCCCTTTCCTCACTTAGGAACTTTATATTTACAATCTTTTTTGAAGTTCCCTTCCTTTCCGCATTTCCATCACACCTTTACAAGTTTTCGTGGAGATTTAGATCTCCCCCTAGATTTAGATCACCCACTTGAGGACTTATTTTTGTTACATTTCTCGGACCGTCATCATATAGACAAGGAATCACCATTTTGGCCCTCCATATTTTTCTGTCTCATCTCCTTTGACATCAAGGATGAGACTATTTCATCAAACTTCAAGGCAATTACATTGCTACCTATTGCAACAACCAGACCATCCCACAAATCTGGTAGAGAACACAACAAACTGATGCACTTATCTTCATCTAAAATTTTAGTATCAACAAATAATAACTGACTTTCCATAGAGTTAAAGGCATTTAGATGCTCTGTCACTGAGTCTCCAACTTTCATCCTCAAGTTATACAAATTTTTTTGTAAGAACAATTTATTCACCAAAAAATTATATTGGTACACAGTCCCTAACTTGTCCCACGAAGCCTTCGCTGAAGCTTCCCCTGATACATTCAATAATACTAAATCTGAGACACATAATCATATTGTGCTCTTTGCCTTCTAATCCAAATTTGTCGAGTCTTCAGCTGACATTGCTCTTGCTTTAGTACTCAGATCTACCGTGATCCACTTATCTTTATCCACTAGCAGATCCTCCATCTTGAGTTCCCACAACTCAAAACTCTGACCATTAAACTTTTCAATCTCTATATTTCCACTACTCTCCATCTTCTTTCACCACAAGAATCGATCCTACAGATCTCCCACTGAACAAGGTCTACCACAGGCCGAGAAAAACCCATCAGTAGTAAATGAATCCCCTTGAAGCCAAAATAACTCTGATACCAAATGTAGGTTTTAACCTCATACAAAATTTACCTGCAAATGAATTCTTCAAGAAAGAAAATAAACAATGGTGAGAGCATAGAACATAAAAAAAATATACACAGATATTTTCCCCTGGATCCCAAAACTGGGACTACCAGATTGATTTTTCATTATGTTCCTTTCAATGTTACAATACATATATATACATGCATAAGCATCCATAAACCCCAATCCATTAACCGTGGATTAGAACATAATCACAGTTCCCTTGACTGGATCTACAAAATACCATGGAAAGAAAACCATCATGCCCAAAATGATGTGCGAAATCCATGTCCAAAACCATAGGTAGGTCCAGCCACCTAATATAGGGTCCAAAAATATTCAATTTACACACAACCAACAGATAGCATATAACATGACTATGCATGTTCCCCAATTCAATTTACTCTAGAGGGATTAGCCAATTTTTTGACAACTTCAATAGTGATTACTTGACTATCTAAACATATTTTTAGTGTAGTACAACACAAGGAAAAGCCTTTCCTTTCTCTACTAGATAATTCCTCACAATCCTTTTCCTTTTAATGCTCTTTAATGTTGTTAAAAAGGTTATAATCCAAGAGAGTGATACAAGAAGGAAGGTCATTGGATACTTATGAAATGGTGTAAGATCTCCAAAATACAACAACATAACAATATCACATAAAAAAATATCACATATGATTGTTTCACATGTCATTCCCTTTGCCTTCATTATTACCTCATAACCATTTTAGCATAACCTTCTATTAAATATGAATGTATTATTTTGTTTTAAACAATATTTACATGTGCTAGGATTTTACCTTTACTGTACCACCACTTGGTTACTCACCACATGTATGAGTATATTTATCATTAATAAATCACTTATTATATCAACCACGGTTGAAGGAATTATAACCTAAATTTCTTCTATCACATATGAAATTTTAACATGACTCAATTCATATACGTATGGTTTCTATAAAAATTAATGATGTTACTTATAGAATTGATGTATCATGGGTATTTACAAAATAGTTTCAACCTCTTAATGTGAATATTTTTTCCTTGGTTACAGAACAAGAAACAACCATAATTGGTCATCAAGTCACACTTGATATAGCACCATACCATATTGAACCAATATGCAACACCTTATATGCCCATGCATATCTACATGCACTTTATTACATATTTGTTATTTAATATGTTTATATGTACATGCACATCTCAACTATTTTTCTCTCTTGCATAGATGAACATTTACATAACTAAATTATTTACGCATTGAAACTGCATGAAGAAATGTAACAACATAATAAAAAATGAGTTAATGAATTTTTCTTTCCAATCCCTCCACCTAGCATAGATATATGCAACATATATGAGCTACTCCATGAAGTTATTACCAAATACACAATAGATCATGAATTGTAGTTTTCTCACATAAGTGGCAATTCATAGGCCTCATACATAAAATTGATGTTGCTACTTTTGAAATTGTCACTACTACATTATGGACTTATAGTGTCACTAATTTGAATTCCTATGGTCCATTATTCTCCTTTAGATAATTTTTTTAGTTAGTAAGTGTCAACTTTTATCAATGGTAATTTGCATAATTTTTGGGCCAATCTTGTGCTAATGTTTTGTCATTATCACAATGCACACAACTTTAACTTTTTTAAAAAATTATTTTCCTTTGAGTCATCTTTGCATATTCTTGAGTTAATGCTGCATAATAGTTATGCCACTAGAATATGTAATGCATCTCATGAATCATAAATTTGTTGTTTGTTTTAAGGTGGTGTCATATTAATAAATATATAATGTATTATTAAAATCATTTAGCATTGTGATATTCTATCCATTGAAAAAATAAGTTATTAAAAATTTGTGTTATTTATATATATTTTTTATTTTCTCAAATCATATCACACTCAATGTGGCAAGTATACTATAATGGGATACTATTACATACATTTATATGAAATTATGATTTTAATCTTATTTTTGGTCATTCTCAAGTCTTCAAAAAATATAATTTTTTTGAAAAAATGTTGTCACAGCCCCAGGGGGACCTGCACAGATCAAGGTGCACAATGGACTCTCAGGGCATATGACAACAACATAATTCCTCTGAATGAGTTACCCAAGTCAATAGTACTAGACTTGCACTATGCCTTATAATAATTCTTAGTTAAGTGTTTGTGAAATAATATGTTAACTAATTTCAAATATACAACTAATATAATATCCATAAACATGTATAATTGCAAATGAAACACATTGCAAAAGACAAATATATAGTGGGTGGTTAACCTCACAACCAAATTAACCTATATATAATGAAAAAGTTCTAAAATGAACAACCCTATTTGGTCTTTTACATCAAGGAAACACTTTCCAAAACCATCACACAACCTCCCTAGGCCCAACCCTAAATTCATGGTGTGATCCCCAAAACATTGGTATTTACAAACCCCAAATTACAACCTCAAATTTATGCCTCAAAAATTTTCCGACAGTTGTGTCATGCAGTGCTTAGAAGACCTGCAATGTTTTGTCCCTGTTTAAGATACCCCTTTAGGAATATCTTAAAATCCCCACCAAATTTCTGAGTCCTGTTTGAGTTTGTCTCTATGGTATTTAATCAAATAGTTTGTGTACATATGGTTTTAGGTGCACTTTTATAATTCGTTTCAATAAAGGTAAACATAGAACCATATAGACACTGTTAGCTCTACTACATTTTGCAACATTTGATGGATTAAATTAGGTCAAACAGTGCTGGTTTGGGTTGCAGAGGGTTTGTAGCTATTTGCTTTATCATTCTCCTTCATTTTCCCTTTTCTCCTTATAACTCCCACACCTCCATTTCCTCATTCCCCTTATTTCCTTTTAGACTCCTTTATCCCTGTTTTTGTCTCAAAACCTCTCATAAACCCTTTTTTGGGCTCCTGGGATTCTTTTGCTTTAAAACCTATTAAAACCCCATTTACCCCTTTTCCCTTTAGTCCCTACGCATTTTTGTTTCAACACTATTAAATCCGTGTGGGTCCCTTTATTTGTTTAAAGCCTTTTTTCCGCTTAATTCTAAAGTCCATGTAATACAATTTATAACGCGCACATATAATAAAAAATTATAACCCGGCGGGCCCGTACCTGTCACATCACTCCAAACATGTGTGCTAATTCTTGGCCATTCGATCATCCCGCCTTATCATCTGATGGTGTTCGCAAGCCCTCACCCCGTTAACCGCTCATTTGTTAGCCCATGGGAAAGTGGTTTCTCCCGCCAACCTACCTGCCATGCATCACCATATTACTGCATTGCACTGCCCTGTACGTCAACCTCCGAGCACCAAGAGCGATGCGGGGAAACCGCTTGCCACCCTTCCAGTACTGTCCCCCGCTGGTTAACCTGTGCGCAGCTCCCACTCCCGATAGCCATCCGATCTTTCTCGCTGCGATCTGATGGCCAAAATCTGTCTCCGCCCATAAACCCCGATAACGCCCTCCGATCCAATCTGTACGATTTGTTTTTGTGATCCGTTGGCTTCTATTGATCCCTGTGCCTCTGTGTCTTCCATCGCCTCCCGCCATCAGATCTAGGCCGTCCATTTTGCCATCCAATGGCCAGCGTTCTTCCTCAGCTCTTCGTCCATCTTTAATGTATTTTGTTGTGTTTATGGCCTGTTTTGTGCACATGAGGAAGAAAGAGATCATCTAGTACACTGTGCATTGAATTCCTAGCAACCATAGTTAAAGAACAACCCGGTCAAGGATAAGAATGATGATCCTTGAGTAGCTCAATGACTGCAGTAGTTATTGAAATTTATTCAGATAATACTTCATCTGCTTGTGAAGGACAACAAAGTACCAGTAAATGTCATTCTATACATTAAAACATTCATATTGTAGCAGAGGACCCATATCTAACTGTAAATGTGGTTGGTGGTCACTTATGACCCCTCCACACATGGGTCTACAGAGACTTTTTGTGAACAAACTCTATATATATTCAGGAAAAAGATGTAATGAGGTTGATGAGTGTTATTTTGCTGTAAGGTTCAGCTTCTGGAGATTGTAAATACTGTGATACCTGCAACATTTGGTCTTCATTTTCACCTAATACAAGCTTCTTTTGTTGTTAATTGCTCACTGTCCACTCCTTCTTCTTGTTCCAGGCTGTGCCTGTTTTGCATTTATTCATGTGCTGCTAATGTTTAGCATTAGAGGGGTTGTCATCCCACATTTGTGTTAGGATTTAGCATGTATCATTGAATTTTTTTGCAGGTTTCTATTGTTTTAATGCCAGAGAGCTATCATCCTGTCTGTGTATTAGGAAACAGATTTACAGATCTTTTAACTGGTTGCAGCTGGCCATCACAGGGTCCTGTGCATCTACTGGTGTGATCAGTCTTCTCCATCTTCACATTTTCTTAAAACTATGAGTAATTGGTGGTCTAAAGCCTTGTAGTCTGGGGGTGTTCACCCATGTCTAGGGTCAAACATAGTAGGAGTGGTTATCTGGCTTGAATATGGAACATTTCTTTCATTCATCCACCATTTTTCCAACATTTTTGTTGAGTTTGTAATGTTCCTGAGCATATCTGATATACAACCTAGGAGAGTTTCTTGCGGTGATAACATTAATTGGCGCCATTACTGGGGGCAGGAGATTGAAGCTCAGCTTCCCTGGGAGAATGACACAGCTTCAAGCTTTGATGATAGACAAGGTTTGAACACAATTTTTGGTTGTAATCATCTATCTGGCGACTCCAATGTAGGAAGACCATCATTTGGCGACTCCACATTGAAGTTCTGGCTCAGTTTGTGAGGCACACTCGAAGAAATCCTTAGAAATTACCAGCTGAACCAGTACCTGAACCTAAGAGGACTGTTAAATCGAAGAAAGCTTCACAGAAAGGGGCATCAGGATTAGATAAGCCTAAGAAGTCTTATTCATCTCTGAAATATAACGCTATTGCTGAAGATTTACAGTTTGAAGATTTAGAGCACAACACTGATAATAAGGTAAAACCTTCATAGATTAGTTCAGCCCCTTGTGCAGTTAGTTCCCCTTTGAATCTCAGTCCAAAGAAAGCTTCCCATTCAGTCCAAAACATCGCTTTATCTCTGCCATCCATCACACTACTCCCCACCATTCAATCTTCTAGTATTCTTCCAAATATTCCAATCATGGCAGGACAACAAGCACCTACGAGGATAGAAAGGATTGTAGCTGCTAGATATGGACCATTGGCATTTCCCGTGCCTTTAAATCCGATGCCTGTGGGAGAATATCAGAAATATATTCCTAAATTCACTGGTACAGAGGGAGTAACAGCAGAAGAACACCTTGAAGCTTTTTACAGTTATGCTGATAATTTAGATATTAGTGAAAATGATGTGTGGATGAGAGTTTTTGTCCAGAGCCTTGATGGAGAGGCTAGGAAGTGGTTTAGAGAATTGCCCCAGAGATCTATAACAGACATTGAAGCATTAGATGATGCACTTTTGAAGCAATGGCGAGATAAGAAGGACTTGCTGTATTATCATACTGAGTTTGGTAACTTGAAGAGGGAAAATGGGGAATCAATACCTGATTTTAATAAAAGATTCAATCGTATGTATCGTAAGATACTAGCTGAGGTAAAACCTACCCCCACCTCTGCCAAACTCACTTATGCCAATGCTTTTGACTCTGATTTCTGCTTGTTATTGAGAGAAAGGAGCTGTGCTACTCTAGCAGACATGCAGGATGCAGCCTTAGAAGTAGAATCTAATATCATGACTGCAGAGAAACTAAAAATTCAAGCGGACAGAAGGAGGTAGAGAGCTTAGGCTTCTACTTCTTCTGCATCATCTTCAGAGCCTAAATTAGATAAAATGACCAAGACGATAGAGTCATTGGCTACTGAATTTTCTAAGCTGAAAGTTGAACAGAATTCAGGGAAAACAAGGCAGCAGAACACATTTGCTCCAAGAAATCCAAATCCTTTCAGAAGAGCAAACGAGTAGTTACAGATAATGCAGAGGGGTGAAGATTCAAAAGAAGATCATAAAGTTAAGGCTCCTTTTCAAAATGTAGTCATGGAGGAGGAACAATTTGAAGAGGATGAGGATGAAATTCACTGCATGGAAGATAAAGGTAGTGCTGCATTTTTTACTTTGGCTGCTTATGAAGAATATTTGTTGCAAGAACAAAATAGTCAGGAGTGGGACAGAGGAGCTGTTCTACAAACTGAATAGCAACAGAGATATAACCTGAGATCAAATGCAAAGAATGTCAAAGAAAATTCTGCCAAAAGAACTGCTGTCCAAACAGAGTCATAGAATAGTGGGCAGAGAAGACTAGCAGCTGATCTAGTCATCCTCAAAGCTCCTGTTCAAGAGGTAAAAAGTTATAATAAGTCATCTTCTTCTTTCAGCATTGAGTCAGAAGTCCAGAAATTGAAAATCTTTGTGCCTCTGGTAGAGTTGGTAAAGAGTGTCAAAGTATTTATAAAGCCTATCCTTGAAGCCCTTGAGCTAGAAATCACACAAACCTCCACTGACTCTGTTAATTTACAAGATGAAAAACCTGCCATTGTGCTCAGCCCCATGATTGAACCTACTGATAATAATTCTCCATCTTTTTATGTCTCATTGACCATTCATGACAAAATCCTCCACAATTTCCTTCTAGACACACGGGCTAGCCACAATTTAATGCCTAAAGCTGTCATGGAAGAGTTAGGCCTTGATATCGCTAGACCCTATCATGATTTATTTTCTTTTGATTCAAGGAAAGTGAAATTTCTTGGATTGATTAAGGATCTTGCAATTACCCTAACTCAGCTGCCCATGAAGAGTATGATGATGGATATTGTGGTAGCAGACGTCCCTCCTAAGTTTGGCATGCTGCTGTCTAGAGGGTGGATTAAGAGACTAGGTGGGACATTACAGAATGGTTTATCTTATGCCATTGTCCCAGTGTTTGGAGGAGAAAGCAGGAGGTTATATAGAGAAGCACAGTTGGCATATATCATTAGTGATGAAAAGAATCCTACAAATCATCCCATTTATGTAGTGGACAGTGATTTTGGAGCATGTATTCTCCAAATAGAAGAATCTTATAAGGTCGAAATGCAGCTCAGGAAACCAACAGTTCAGGCCTAAGAAGAGCAAGGAAGTTAGGTTTGGGAGATGTTCTTCGATGGAGCATGCTCCAGGGAGACTGCAGGAGCAAGGGTGGTGCTAGTATCTCCACAACAAGAAAGCATTCAACTGTCTTTTAAGCTGGTTTTTCAAGTCACAAACAACATAGCAGAATATGAAGCGCTGTTGTTGGGCCTAAATGCAGCAAAAGACAGAGGAATTAGAAGCATAAAGGTATTTGGAGATGATGATCTGATCATTCAGCAAGTTAATAAAACATTTCAGGCAAAGCACCCAAGGCTGAAAGCATACAGAGATGAGGTATGGAGAATTAGAAACTCTTTTGATTTTTTCTATATTTCATACATTCCTAGAGCCCAAAATCAGCTTGTTGATTCCCTTGCTATGTCTGACAGTCTATTTATCCCTCCCATGCCTCCCAAATTAGTTTATGAAGTGCAAATGAAGTGTAGGCCATCCTTGCCTAATAATGTCCATCATTGGAAAGTTTTTGAAGATGATAATGAGTTGAATAGGTTCTTGCAAGTCATTGATGAGTTTTTTGAATTGCAAATTGACCAAGAGAATGAAGCCTTGGAAGAAAACCCCCAATCCCAGCTTAGAAATAAAATTGGTAAAGAGAACATAGTCCAACTTCTTAGTAACCATATTCCAAAGGGTCTAATTCCTCTAGAAAGACTGTTTGACCAGAATGCTGTGCCTTACAAAGCTGCCGAAAAAGAAGACCAATCTGCAGTCTGTAAGTATGACATAGGAAGTCTAGGTTAGCCTAGATATGTAAATCTGTCCACTCATTTCTCTACTGATCAAAGTGCTGAATACTGCAATTTAATGAAGTAATTTGCTGATGTGTTTGCCCGGGAGTATAGTGATCTAAAAACATATGACAAGAACATAATTCAGCATAAAATCCCTTTGGAGAAAGACACTATTCCTTTCAAACAGAAGCTGAGACCAACAAACCCTATGCTTCTTCCTTTGATTGAAAAAGAAATTAAAAAATTGCTGGTTGCCAAGATTATAGTCCCTCTCAGATATTGCAAATGGGTAGCTAATCTAGTGGCGGTGAGGAAGAAAAGTGGTGAAATCAGATAGTGTGTTGATTTCAGAAATTTGAACAAATGCTCAAAGAAAGACAACTATCCTCTGCTGAAAATGGAGCATTTGCTGCAAAAGGTCTCAGGAGCTAAAGTAATTTTTTTCTTGGATGGATTTTCAAGCTTTAATCAGATTGTTGTGCACCCAGATGATCAAGAAAAGACTGCATTTACCACTCCTTGGGGCACTTTTATATATGCCAAAATGCCATTTGGATTGATGAATGCTGGAGCCACCTTTCAGAGAGCTATGGATATAGCTTTTGTGGGAGAGAAGGACAAATTTGTGCTTATGTACCTTGATGATATAACAATTTACTCTAGTAGCCATCAAAATCATTTACAACATTTGAAAAAAGTATTCTTGAAGTGCAGAAGGTTTGGAATTTCAGTCAATCCAAAAAAGTCTCAATTTGCTTTAAATGAAGGCAAGCTGTTAGGACATACTTTGTCTTCTGCAGGTGTTCAGATTGATCCAGAAAGAGTCAAAGAAATCTAGACTTTGTCTGTCCCTAGATCAAAGAAGGATATTCAGTCTTTTTTGGGCAAAATTAATTTTGTCAAGAGGTTTGTTCCAAATTTTGCAAAATTGGTTAAGCATGTGACCTCCACGTTGAAGAAAGGATCAGAGGTTAAGTGGACCGATGTAGCAAGAAAATCATTTGATTCCATCAAAAAAGCTATTATGGAGGCTCCCACACTAATCAACCCTGATTACAGCAAGTAGTTTCATATATTTTCTTTTGCCTCTGAAGACACCATTGCAACAGTTTTATTGTAGGTAGATGAAGAGGTTCAGAACATCCAGTAGCATTTTTTAGCAAGAATTTGAGGGATGTTGAACTAAGGTATGATATTATGGAAAAACAGGCATATGCTCTTATTAACTCCTTGAAGGCTTTCAGAGTCTATATCTTGCATTCAAAAATAATTGCATATGTGCCTTCTGCTGCAATAAAAGATGTCTTAACACAACTTGATGCTGATGGAAGAAGGGCGAAATGGATCGCAAAAATGATAGAATTTAATATAGAGCGAAAGCCCACCAAGCTAGTTAGAGGTCAGGGTCTTGCCAAACTATTAGCTGAAGAAAATTGCAGGTCTTTAGACATTGATTTCCTATATGCAAATGCAGAAAATGGTCAGGCAGAAAAGGAAGAAACAGTTGAACCATAGAGGAAGCAGTTGGTGGCTGAGAGTCTAGTTTCTTGTAAGCTGCAATAATTAATTTCTTACTGAAGCTAGAGATCCCTTTAGGATTTACTCAAAGTCAGGCCAGAACTTTAAAACTCAGAGTAGCAAAGTATTGCATTATGGAAAATCTGCTCTACTAGAGGGATCCATCTGGAGTATTTTTAAGGTGTTTGGACAAAGAACAATCAAAAGAGGTTATGCAGTAGTTTCATAACAGCATGTGTGGAGGACACCATTATTGGAAAACCACAACACATAAAATTCTCAGAGCTGGGTACTATTGGCCCACTTTATTTTCTGATGTATTTGTTTTTGTTAAATATTGTGACAGGTGCCAAAGATTTGAAGGAAAATAGGAGTTGAAATCCCTGCCCCTAAAACCAATTCAGGCAAAAGGACCTTTCAGCAGTGGGGTTTGGATTTTATTGGAGAAATCAGTCCACATTCCAGTGGCCAGCACAGATGGATATTAGTAGCTACTGATTATTTCACTAAGTGGATTGAGGCAGTCCCTACAAGGAAGGCTGATCATAATGTAGTAATGAAAATTTTGACAGAAAATATCTTCAACAGATTTGGTTGTCCACATAAACTAATCACTGAAAATGCAGCAGCTTTCAGAGCAAAAGAACTGGTGGAAATGTGTGATTCAATGGGTATCAAACTTGTTCATTCCACCTCATATTATCCATAGGGAAATGGTCTAGCGGAATCCTCTAATAAAAGACTGATCAGGATAATTAAAAATCTGTTAGAGGACAATAAAGAGAATTGGGATTCAAAGCTCAAGTATGCACTGTGGGCTGATAGAGTGACCATTAAAAAACCCATAGGCAATTCTCCTTTCAAGCTGGTATATGGCACTAAGGCTGTATTCCCAATTCAATTAATTCTCCCTGTGGCAAAATTCCTTCAAGAAGAGCAGAATGAGAAAGAAGAAATGGCAAAGGGAATCACTGATCTAGCAGAATTACATCATATTAGAGAACAGCTCATTGAAAAAGTTGCAGCACATCAAAGAAAGATCAAGGAAGCCTTTGACAAAAAGGAAAAAATAGATAGTTTTCAGATTGGTGACTTGGTTTTGAAATGGGATGCATTGAAAGAAAAGAAAGGAAATCATGGAAAATTTGATGCTTTTTGGACAGGGCCTTTCATTATTTCACAGATTCAAGGGAAAAACACCTTCATACTGAAAAGTATGGGAGGAGAGATAGTTTTGATGGACCAGTTAATGGGCAGTTTTTGAAAGTTTATGTTGTTTAAGGTCTTTGGCCTTAAAAGTTGTAAATATTGTGTTTTTATCAGTTTTAAATATAGGTGCAGTAGACTCCATGCCCAATGGAACACTAGGAATTTTGGCTAATTTGTTTTCAGCTGGAAAAGCATTGATCTACAGGTTCTTGAGACCTCACAGGGAGGATCTCATCCCCAGAAGGAGCCAGTGTTAGCTCTGCTACAGTTTGCAACATTTGATGGATTAAATTAGGTCAAACGGTGTTGGTTTGGGTTGCAGAGGGTTTGCAGCTGTTTACTTTATCATTCTCCTTCATTTTCCCTTTTCTCCTTATAACTCTCGCAACTCCCTTTCCTCATTCCCCTTATTTCCTTTTAGACTCCTTTATTCCTATTTTTGTCTCAAAACCTCTCATAAACCCTTTTTCAGGCTCCCAGGCTTATTTTGGTTTAAAACCTATTAAAACCCCATTTACCCCTTTTCCCTTTAGTCCCCGCGCATTTTTGTTTTAACACTATTAAATCCATGTGGATCCCTTTATTTGTTTAAAGCCTTTTTTCCGCTTAATTCTAAAGTCCATGTAATATAATTTATAACACGCACATATAATAAAAAATTATAACCTGGTGGACCCGTACCTGTCACATCACCCCAAACATGTGTGCTAACTCTCAACCATCTGATCATCCCGCCTTATCATCTGACAGTGTTCGCAAGCCCTCACCCCATTAACCGCTCGTTCATTAGCCCGCAGGAAAGTGGTTTCTCTCGCTGACCTACCTGCCATGCGTCGTCATATTACTGCATCGCACCACCCTGTACGTAAATCGCCGAGCACCAAGAGTGGTGCGGGGGAAACTGCTTACCGCCCTTCCAGTACGGTCCACCGGTCGTTAACCTATGCGTAGCTCCCATTCCTGATAGCTATCCGATCTTTCCCACTGCGATCTGACGACCCAAGTCTGTCTCCGTCCATAAACCCCGATAACACCCTCCAATCCAATATGTACCGTTTGTTTTCATGATCCGACGGATGCTATTGATCCCTGTTCCTCTGTGTCTTCCATCACCTCCTGCCATCAGATCTAGGCCATCCATTTTTCCATCCAACGACCAGCATTCTTCCTCGGCTCTTTGTCCATATTTGATGTATTTTGTTGTGTTTTTGGCCTGTGTTTGTGCGCATGAATAAGGAAGAGATCATCTGGTACACTATGCATTGAATTCCTAGCAACCATAGTTAAAGAACAACACGGTCAAGGACAAGAAGGATGATCCTCGAGCAGCTCAATGACTGCAACAGTTATTGAAATTTATTCAGATAATAATTCATCTATTTGTGAAGGACAACAAAGTACCAGTAAATTTCATTCTGTCCATTAAAACATTCAGATTGTAGCAGAGGATCCATATCTAACTGTAAATGCGGTTAGTGGTCAGTTATGACCCCTCCACGCATGGGTCTGCAGAGACTTTTGTGAACAAGCTCTATATATATTCAGGAAATAGATGTAATGAGGTTGATGAGTGTTATTTTGCTGTAAGGTTCAACTTCTGGAGATTGTAACTGTTGTGATACCTGCAATGTCTGGTCTTCATTTTTAGCTAATGCAAGCTTCTTTTGATGTTAATTGCTCATTGTCCAATTCTTCTTCTTGTTCCAGGTTGTGCCTATTTTTCATTTATTCATGTGCTGTTAATGTTTAGCATTAGAGGGGCTGTCATCCCACCTCTGTGTTAGGATTTAGCATGTATCATTGAATTTGTTTGCAGGTTTCTTTTGTTTTAATGCCAGAGAGCTGTCATCCTGTCTGTGTATTAGAAAACAGATTTACAGACCTTTTAACTGGTTGCAGTTGGCCATCACAAGGTCCTGTGCATCTGCTAGTGTGATCAGTCTTCTCCATCTTCACGTTTTCTTAAAACTGTGAGTAATTGGTGGTCTAAAGCCTTGTAGTCTGGGGGTGTTCACCCATGTCTGGGGTAAAGCATAGTAGGAGTGGTTATCTGGCTTGAATATACAACATTTCTTTCATTCATCCACCATTTTTCCAACATTTTTGTTGAGTTTGTAATGTTCCTAAGCATCTCTGATATACAACCTAGGAGAGTTTCTTGGGGTGATAACAGACACCATGAAAATGCTTCAACCCAACAACATGTAATTTAGATTATACTTTGATAGGGTACATACCACTAGTAGAGATACTCCAATAATATATATGAGAAATAAAATGATAAATATCAACATACATGTTATGTATATATATATGGTTGTAGGTGACTGATAAGACAACCGAGAAATGTACCAACATTACAATATAAGAATCCGTCTGTAATCCAATGAATATCAACTCACCCAAGTGATGGATAGCAACCCTAAGATCACTCCGTTACACAACAACAATATTATATAACCACATAAATTTAAATGGACACTCAATATGCAACAAAAATGGATACGATGAAGGGTCTCAACCCTATTTAAGTTAGCTACTTAACCTCCTCAATATGGTTGTAGCTCGACCCCCAAAAAGAATAAAATCATCCAATAGAAAAAACAACATTCAACCTGCAAATACCGAAGGTAACTCGACCCCTAAAACAACACAATAGATAAACTCAGTCCCTTATATATGACAAAACTCAACCTTCATGGAGCTGTATAACTCAACCTCTTGGATATTGTGAGAAAAACCTGTATAAGAATATAGAATACCAAAAGTTAATCTATAAAATCAATTGATAACATCATTGACTTACTCCTTTTTGGTCACATCTTCTTCTATGAAATCTAAGTGATTACCTTCCAACACTATCTAGGGTGTATAGTTTCAACATCAATACTAATAACTAGAATGAGGGTTTCCAAAAACCTTAGACTCTTTCTCAAGAGATCTCCAAAATTCTATTTCCAAGTGAGTGAATGCAAGAATATATATAATAATATTAATAAAAGTAGTTTTAAAAAGAGAATTTGTGTCTCACATAAAGTTGTGTTTTTAATTATTGCATTTTATTATAAGAATAATTATATTTAAAAAATGTAGTCACCTCAAAATTTTTATTATGTATAACAAATTTACGAATGCTTTAATTTTATTAGTAAAATAGGTATATTTATAAAAATAAATTAAAAATATAGAAAAATAATTTAGAAATGTTTTTATAGTTAATAAATTAATATAATTTTTTTTTTCTATGAATATTGTATTACACAAATTTATTAAAAAGGATCACTACCATGGAGTTTAACTTGGAACTCTCAATAACAAAGGTTCTTTAGCTATGGTGACTAAACAAACTAAACCGACCCTTAGGCTAATTAATCTAAATTTATTAATCACAATAATTTTTAAAGATCGTCTTATCATTCATTTTTAAAGATATATTTATATCATATCTATTTTGGAATAGAGCTTCAAGAATTTTAATTTAGTTATCAATAATTATTAGGTGGATTGGAGGGATTTAACCTCCATAGAATATTCTTACTAGTATAGACAAACTGAAGGTTGAGATTTATCTACAAAGTAGTTATACCATTTTTCCTCTTTTAATTCAATTGATTAATTAAGAAAAGGTCATATGAGCAAGTGCCATATGAAATGAGTTATGGTTCTTTTGGGCATGTGGTATTGATAAGACATAATAATATAACAAGGTATATTTATAAATTAAGAATTTCTATGATAAAGTGGACATAAATATCAATGGACAAGAATCTGGTTCATATGTGTTTAACTTATATATAATTTCTTTTAATAATAATAATAATAATAATTGTGCTAAGACTCACTCTACAACTCAATATGTGAGGTAGATGTTGTCTTGTAACATAAAAATAGAAAATTTTAAAAAATACATGTCAACTAATTAATGAAAAATAAATAAATTTATTGAATATGTTGGCTCAATTAAACTTTTTAACACAAAGCATATATCTACAATAATATTATCGATCAAAAAAGGAAATAGGTGGACAAAATTCGAGAAAACAAAAATAGTATAAAGTTCATTTAGCTACGGATGATCGATGTTGAAATATTAAAGTATGTTTTTTCTTCAAAAAATCTTAAACTATATAACATGCATTCTATAGTAACGAAATAAACTTATTTGTTAGTAAATTATTCCTGACCTCACATTAGGACAACAAATTCATCTACCTTTTTTTTCTCCTCTTCAAGAGAGATACAATGGATTTTTCCATTCATGTATGAAAACTCTACAATATGCATGGGTATAATAACGACCACATCCCTTCATGTGCCTATACAATATATTTGATAGCATGATACCTGGAAGATACAACAAAGTGGATGTGAAACTCCTTCAACCCAAAGAAAATAATTACATCCTTTGTCCCATTTTCTGTCATGATGATCAAAATTGCAACCGAAAAAATAAACATAGTAACATGCATAAAAATGAAACAAAAATCAAGGAATTTCAACTAACAAAAGGAATTCAATCCTAAAAAAATGTACAAAAACAAACCAGAGAAGGAGTTCCCCTCACATTCCAGGTGACCATCCCTCATAAGGTTGCCATTGGAAAAACCGTGGAAGTGAATCCTATCCAAAGATGCTCTGCAACCTTCTTTAAATAACTATTTTGCTTCAACATTTTATTCTCTATAAAAGTGGGAGACAAAGATTCTATGAAATATTGGAAATAAATATATATCCAATTGAGTGGAAAAGGGTAGGATCTTGCAAAGAAGAACGTTGATTTGCACAATCGATGTTCACCTTAGAGTCTCCATATATATCAATCTCTTCTATTTCCAGCCAGTTGACGCAGTAGAAGATGCCACAATAGGCTAACGTCTTTGTCCTAGATTCACCTACATGTGAAACTTACCAAAACCTCATTCCTCATGTGTAACAACCCAAAATTAAAATATATAACTTATTGTATCAATTTATGTGATTAAGAAACAACACACAATTATTCAACTATTTAACATAGAACTTTTGAAAAATGTGAGGAGAGATGACTTACCTATATTGATGATATTCCTTACTTAGTTAACTATAAGTAAACCATATGTAATGAACCACAATTAAATATACAACTAATTATCAATTATGGATTTAATAATCATCACATAAATTATTCAACTAATTAGCATAGAAATTTCGAAAAACATAAGTAGAGACAACTTCCCTATAGCGACAATATTCCTTACTTGTGATTTCAAAGAGAATGTTATTTGAATCCCGCTAACGTCAACAAAATATTTGGGGACACCTCTCCACCCAACCGTAGGCGTAGCCACACATAATCTTTCTACAGTTGGCCACCCTTCAGCCTTCAATCAACATACTACTACCAGGGAATCCTTTGTCCCACAACACTTTTCTTCCAAGAGAATGGATGAATCCATGAATGAATCTCACCCTCCTCATTGTGCATTAAATAGATGAAACAATTCCAAAAATGGATAGGGATCCGCATGCGCACATTCCATGTGTCAACATGCCAACGTTTATTTCTTTATTTTATGTTCTACTTAATTTAATTCTTTCTTATTTTATTCCTTTTTATTTTTTGTTAACTTTACTTATTCTTACTATTTTTATTTTTTACTTTTATATATATTTATTTAGAACTCAAGTTTGTTATTTATTATTTTATTTGTTTATTATTATTATATTCTCTTCATTATTTATTTACTATTATTATATTTTATTTATCTTTATTATTGATTTACTATTATTATCTTTTCTTTATGGTTTACTATTTATTCATTATTATTATCTTTCCTTTATTGTTTATTATTTATTTACTTATATTTTATTATTATTATTATTATTATTATTATTATTATTAGGGGGCATTACATACTCCCCTCTTTAAGGAACTTTGTCCCAAAGTTAAGTTGAATCATGTAATATTACTTCATGTTTTCCCTACACCATCTGTTGAACTGGTATAACTAGCAGGGATCGAAAGTTTCCACAACACTTGAGAAATCTCAAGGAATCTCTATATTTTTTCCAAACTTTTGGTACTAGGCATAAAGCCTCATCGGTCTGTACCAAAGCCCAAGGCTAGCCCCAAGGTTCGCACCTGGCTTAGACCTCATATTCCCCAAGGAAGGCACCTTACTTAGTTCTCCATGCAATAGTACTCCAGGTATCTCAAAAGGTTCGCCCACTCCCTCCACACTCACTAAGGTGCACAACCCCAGGCATTAAAGTCCATACACGCCCACCAGAATTCATCATCCCAATCCATTATTAGACACCTAGCCTATAATATCAGGCACTTGGCCTCCTCAAGATGGTCCATAGCCCTTCAAGAGCTATCCATAAAGATCTATACAAGACAAAGGAATCACTGGCATATGTAGTTTTGAATGAGTAAGTCCCGAACCCATATGGTGTTACATATTATCCCTCACAGGTATGGGTTCCCATGAGATCATCAAATAAGTTGACCCTCTCAACCCATTTGTAGAGTTCTTGTTAGTCACTAGATCTCAAAATACATGTAATTCATTAGTTATAATCATAGTATCACATGGAATAATCCACATGCAAACTCTTGCATCTTATCATGAAAACATAGCATCATTGTTAATCAGCACATTCTAAATAATAACAAATTGCATGCTCATGCATGTCATAAAATCATTATATCATGAAAAATCATCACAACATTATACTTCAAGTCATAAAAAAGAGAAATTTAACTCATAAATTGTGGTTAACCCTCATAAGTTACAACATCACCATATTAGTATCAAATATATATCATGACATCACATAAGAAACTAACAACATGTCAATATAACCTCATATCATAGCATCATAATCCCTATGCATATCATACCCATCATGAGCATACAACATCATTATCATAACAAATAAGTAAATAAAAATACAAAGAACTTCTATTATGTGGTAGGATAGTTTACTAATTGTCATTGACTTCTTATACTTGTGGCGAAACTTCCACTCATTCCATTAGAGTGTCTTTCTATAACTTTTTCCACTATTAACCATCATCATTCCAAGTTGGTCATGGTTAGGAGGGTTGTTTTGCAATGGCGAACCCTATGCCATGTGTTGTAGCGATCACCACCGCCACCTTCAATTTGAACCTCTTACCATGCCTTCCATCCCACCTTCCCCTCGCTCTCCACATTGCTGCTATTCAAACTCAGGGTAATAATAAATACCACCAACTACGATTAAACTATTCTCACACTCCTCCGTTGGCATCAAATTTTTGTACTTATTTCGATTAAACTTCTGTGCTTATCCAACTTCAATTTGTGATGGAGCTGTAAATTTCAGTTGTTATGCATCACCAGAAGGATTAATATTTCAACGAGGCACTACTCGGTAACTTTAAATCAAAAATTTTCCATTTTCATAATTCTTAAACATCACTATCACAAAATCACTTTTGTGATCATGTTTGTACCATCAAAGTGGGAATTGAATGGATTGTATTTATTTATTTTTCAATCTAATGATAAATAGTTGACTGTTTTTAATTTGTATAAATTTAGTCCTAACGTGTGGAGAATCTTCCCACAATCTTGTAAAAATTCACGTCAGATATTTTCTCTAATCAATATTATTGATAATTTAAAAAAATAATGTAATAGGATTGTTATTATATATTAATTATAATTTTAAAAATGAACTACACATTGGAGATGATGAGACGGCTGGGGCGGATGGCTTTCACTCCCCCCAGCCGAGTTCGAACCCTGTGGAGGTCCCCCTTTCGGCACATTGTGACGGCTCTGTCGTATCTGCCGGCTTCGGCTGTATCTGTCTGGCTTCGGCCATAATGTAATCATGAGGGCTGCGGCCATATATGGATTTTCACTCTGAAAAAAAAATTATTGATAATTAAAAAAAGGTAATGTTATACGGTTGTTATTATATATTAATTATTATTTTAAAAATGTAATATGATTCTTAAAATTTAATAAATAATTAATAGTTGAAAATAAAAAAATTATAAAAAAAAAATATGAGTTCGTGGAGAAGAAAGGTTTAATGTTAAAATTCCCAAATCCTGCCAACGTAGCCCTCTATCCAAATAACCAAGTTATAGAAAATGTAAACTTGGGTATCGATATTTGTTTAAATATTTATTCTTACAAATTTCGTATGGTAAACTATAATGTCTCGGTAATATTCTTATAATTGTAAGTAGTGCTTAATTATTATGTTAACTAAGTAAATCATGAAGTAAGTACAAAATTTTGTTGCAGTTAGCGAGATTCAAATAATGTTCACTCTGAAATCACAAGTAAGGCATATTGTCGCTATAGGGAAGTCATCTCTACTCGTATTTTCTGAAATTTCTATGCTAAGTAGTTGAATATTTTCTGTGATGATAATTAATCCCATAATTTATATAATTAGTTGTATAGTTAATTGTGGGTTGCCACTTAGAATTTTCGAATAATACGAGTAGAGATGACTTACCTCTATCGACGATATTTCTTACTTGTGATTTCAGAGTTGAATATTCTTTGAATATCACTAACCATAACAAAGTTTTGGGGGACGACTCTCCACCCAACCATAGGCTCAGCTGCACATAATATTTCTATAGTTGGCAACCCCCGAGCCCTCAATCAATGTACCTGCCAAAGAATTCTTTGTTTCACGAAACTTTTCTCCCAAGAAAATGAATGAAGGAATTGATGAATCTCATCCTCCTCATTGTACATTAAAAAGAACCAAAAAGTGGAAAGGGATCCGCATGCACACATTCCATATGTCAGCATGCAAATTTTATTTCTTTATTTTAAGTTTTACTTAATTTAATATTTCTATTAATTCAACTCTTTCTTATTTTATTCCTTTTTAATTTTTGTTAACTTTACTTATTCATACTATTTTTATAGCTTACTTATATATATTTATTTATTTAGGACTCTAGTTTATTATTCACTATTTTATTTATTTATCATTATTATATTATCTTCATTATTTATTATTTATTTACTATCATTATCTTTTTTTATTATTTACTATTATTATATTTTTATTATTATTGTTTATTATTTATTTACTTATATTTTAGTATTAGATTATACTATATTATTTATTACTATTGTTAGGGGTATTACATACTCCCTCTCTTTAAAGAACTTCATCCCAACGTTAAGTTGAATCATTTAACATTTTATCTTGTTTAGTTATTTATTACTTCACATTTTCCCTACACCCTCTGCTGAATTAGTATAACTGGTAGGCAGCGGAAGTTTTCACATTGCCAAGGAAATCCCAAGGGATCTCTGTCCTTTTTCCCAACTTTTTGAACCAGGCATAAAGATTCATTGGTCTCTACCATAGCCTAAGGCTGGCCCCAAGGCCTGCACCCAACTTAGACCTCATCTCCCCCAAGGTAGGCACCCAACTCAATACTCTAGGCATCGAATTCCTTACGCCCCCACTAGAATTTGGCATCCCAATCCAATATCAGGCGCTTGGCCTACAATATACACATTTGGCCTCCTCAGGATGGTCCCATAACCCCTCAAGAACTATCCATCAAGAGCTATACAATACAAAGGAACCATTGACATATGTAGTGTTGATTGAGTATGTCCTTATCCCATATGGTGTTACATATTCTCTCTTGCAGATATGGGCTCCCAAAAGATCATCAAATAAATCATCCCTCTCGACCCATTTCTGGAGTTTTTCTTTGTCACCACATCTCAACATGCAACCAATGCATTAGTTATACTGTTTTGAAACCAGCTCACAGAAACATAGAAAAGATAGATCAACGTCTTAAAAATCAGCCTCGTTGAGGGGGAAACCTCCTTTACATTACACAAATGAAAATCTCTTGGATGATACAAATGACAATACCTCCTTTCTATATATAGGAGTCTAAGGGGTCCTAATACAATCAAAGCCTACATAACAATAATATTGTAGGGGCACAACAATAACAATAGTGGGCTTCTATGGGGCATAATAATAACAACATGGGGACTATATGAGCACAATAATACAATAAGGGGGTTACACTAATAACAATAAGGGGTTACACTAGTAGTATAGGGACCTAACATGCCCCTCTCCTTCAAAAAGTGTTGTCCTCAATGCTTGAGTATTTATCGATGCTTCTGTATAAAATTCTCATCCTCCCATGCAAAATATTTAGGAGGTAAGTTCTTCCACTTGATGAGATGCTCTAAAATTGATCGATTCCACAGCTATCGATTTCTTGTTTTTGTGATTGCTTCCAGTTCCAATATGTTTTTTCCTTCCTTGTCAAGTTCTGACAATATTGTTTGAGCTGGGATCTTCTCACCTGAAACCTTCTTTAAGCATGAAACATGGAACATAGGGTGCACTCGAGAAGATGCAGGAAGCTCCAATTTGTATTCCATAGTACCAATATTTTGTAACACCTTGTAAGTACCATAATAATTTGGTGATAATTTATTATCCTTATTAGCTTGCTTGAGGGAAATTTGTTTGTATGGTTGTAATTGTAGAAATACCCAGTCACCTACATCAAACATTCTTTCACTGCGATGTTGATCTGCCTGTTGTTTCATTCTATTCTATGCCAAAATGAGGTTATCCTTTAAGAGTTTGATAAATTGTTGTTGATGCTCGATGTGATCTTCCACTGCTTGAAGCCTAGAATTTTCTTTTAAAGATGATTTGATGGACGGTGGATGATATCCATAAAGTGCTATAAATGGAGTCATTTTTGCCGCAGTGTGGAAGGAAGTGTTATACCACCATTCGGCTAGAGGCAACCACTTGACCCATTGTGTCTGTTTATCAAATACAAAGTAACAGAGATGTCATTCCAAACATTTGTTCACTATCTTAGTTTTCCCATCATATTGAGGGTGATAAGATGAGCTATGAGCTAACTAAGTACCCAAATATTCCACCTCTTGTACTCCAAAAAAAACATTTGGAGATTTTTGCATATAATCATTTCTCCTCCAATATTTTGAGCACCCTATCAACATGTTGAACATGATCCTTCCAAGACTTTCTATAGATTAGTATATCATCAAAAGATACTAACGCAAATTTTCTAAGGAAGGTTTTGAAAATGGAATCCATCAAACCTTGAAATGTAGAAGGTGCATTGGTAAGGCCAAAAGGCATGACAAAAAATTCATAATGACCCTCATGAGTTCTAAATGTTGTTTTTGGAATGTATTCAGTCTTAATTATGATTTGATGATATCCTGAATAAAGATCCATCTTGGTGAAGTAAATTGCTCCATGTAATTCATCCAATAATTCATCAATGACAAGAATGGGAAATTTATCTTTAATAGTAAGCTTGTTGAGCTCCCTATAATCCAAACACATGCGCCATGATCCATCCTTCTTGTGTACCAATACCATTAGAGCAGAGAAATAAATTTGACTAGGTTGAGTTATACCAACCTTTAGCATTTTTGCAAGCATATGTTCAATTTCACTCTTTTGGGAATACGGATATCTATCAGGCCTAATGTTTGGGGGAACACTTCCTGGAATCAAATGAATATCATGATCATGATCATGAATAGGTGGGAGGCCTTTGGGAGTCTCAAATACCATGGAATGATTGTCCAAAACATTTTGGAGATATGGAGAAATAAATGATTTCGATGTGGGAACCTCTAGTGAAAATAATTGTGCAATTACAGCACGTTGTTATTTCTTTAGAAGCTTTGTCATGTTGTTACAACTGATTATATTTCCCAGTTTCCCTTCGATACCACTTAAGTCAACTTCCTTTCCTTCCCAAAAGATTTTCAATAAAAGTTCCTGAAAATTAAAAGCTATCATACCCAAAGATTATAGCCATTGGAATCCTAGTAAAACATCTGCACCACCCATTGGAATGGAAATCATTGGACTATTCAAGGCATATTCTCCAATCGATAGCTTGATATTATGGCACTTGTGAGAGCAATTTATGATTCCTCCATTTGCAACCATTACTTGACACTCTGGTGCTTGATATAGGAAGAAATTCAATTCCTTGGCTATATTACAATGAATAAAATTATGGGTACTGCTCGAATCAATCAACACTATTACCTTTTTCTTCTTGATATTCCCTTCTATATTGAGAGTTTGAGGAGTGGTAATTCTTGTCAATGCATTACAAGATATGGTCAGATTCATTTCTTCTTTCTCTTGGATTGGTTCCTGGTGTATATCCTCTTCTTTTGATGTTTCTTGTTCCTTTTCTTGATCCTCTTCCCCATATATGTAAATTAATTTCTTCCCAGCATACTTATGACCTTTAGTGTATTTTCTATCACATTTGTAACAAAGCCCTTTTCTCTTTTTTCTTCCAAATTTTGTGGTGTCAAACTTGTAAGTGGTGAAAGGCTAGGAGAGACAATGCTTCTATCTTTATAGTTGTAAGTCGTAGGCTTCCTTGTTGCCCTAATTTTTCTTTCCATTTTTCTTGCCAACCTGAATACCTTCTCCAATGACTCAGCTTCCCAAAGGTCAACTCATGTTGGATGTTATCTTTTAAAGTCAATATGAACACATCAATCCTATGCTCCTCTGGAATATATTTTACCCTTATATTCAATTCTTGGAAGTCCTCAATGTGCTCCATCATTGAACCCTTTTGTTTGAGATTTATCAATTGGATAAACAAGGTGTTGATTTTTGTATTCTCATAATGTGTTATCATTTCTTCCATAAAAATTACCCAAGTGACAAATTGTTTACAAGAACAAAGCCATCGATACCATACAAACTAATTTGGTTCCAAATATAAAGTTGCAATGCATACCTTTTGTGTGTTTTGAACATTATGGAGATCGAAATATTGCTCCATCTGTAGTATCCATGTTACAGGATCTTTGCCATCAAAATTCCTCATATCGATCTTTGGAACATGGTGGGTCTTCAATCCAACATTAGAGTCTATGAAATCATGATTAAGATTTCTTTTGTTCTCATCATGAGTTTCCTTTACTACCCTTTCACCATTAGCAAGCATTCCTTGTAGCACCTTTGTCAAATTTGTCTCAAATATTCCATTTTACCTTTAATTTTTTCTTCTATACCATCCATCTTAGTTTCCAAGACCTTTGTATTCCTTCAAACTAATTTTTCAACCAAACTTATGGAAAAATTTAAAAAACTACACACCTTTTTTCACTTTGTAGGAGTTAGATATTGAGTCTATTATATATCTGTAATTTTGGATCTCCAAGGTCCGAAATTGCATCCTATGGTATACCTTTAAGTCCTCTTTCCAACCCCACAATTTTGATCAAGAGTGGATTCTCCAAGGAAGAGTTATGCTAAATCTCCCATGATGACCTGATTATAGACTTGTTCAATAGAGCGAACTTGTACGAAGTACCACGTGCCACAATTTTGTCTTTAGAACTTGAACCTGATACATAGAAAACTACAGGATGTCCTATTTATGTAACATTTTATGAAATTTCAATCTGATACTTAGAGAGAAAGTTATGACGATTTTCCCGATGTCACCTCTTTGGGATGTAATTTGGGAGCCTGCAAAACCCCTAAATCTCTTGGACCATATCTCCTACAATACAGTGAAACAAGATCTGAAATTTGGGTCCAAGATTCATCAAGGTTTCAGCCCAAATGGGTGATAATTTTAGAGTTTTAAACTTCGTAGAAAAACAATTATAGTGAAAATTCCATGATGACCTATTTGCGATGGAATTTTGGAGCTTGCAAAAACCCTAACTTCCATAGATCATATCTCCAAAAATATAGCAAAGCAAGATCTGAAATTAGGACCTAAGGTTCAGAACGAGTTCGACTCAAATTGTTGTTTTTTTTAGCTTTTGAAACTTCACAGAGAAAAAATTATATAAAAATTCCATAATGACCTGTTCGGAGCAACAAAACCCTAGAATCGAAAGCTCTTATACCAAATGTTATGAAACCAGCTCACAAAAAGATAGAATAGATAGATCAACGACTTAAAAATCAGACTCTTTGAGGGGAAACCTCCTTTACATTACACAAATGAATAATTCTTGGATGATACAAATGACAAAACCTCCTTTCTATATATAGAAGTCTAAGAGGTCCCAATACAATCAGAGCCTACATAACAATAATATTGTAGGGGCACAACAATGTCAATAGTGGGCTTTTATGGGGCATAATAATAACAACATGGGGACTATATGGGCACAATAATACAATAAGGGGGTTTCAATAATAATAAGGGGCTACACTAGTAGTATATGGACCTAACATATGATCATAGTATCATAAAACATAATCCACATGCCAACTCTTGCATGTCATCATGATATCATAATATCATTGTTAATCACAATATTCTGAATAATAATGAAGTGCATGTTCATGCAAATCTATATACAATTACCACATGCTTCACATCGTGAAATACTATCATAAGTTATAACATTAACATATTTGCATCAAGGATATATCATGACATCACATAAAATGAACCACATATCGTAACATCCTAATCTCTACATCATATCCATCATGAGCATACAACATAATTATCATAACAAAATAAATAAATAAGATCCACATGTACATCATTATCCTAATACCATCATATCATAAAACATGATCAATATGAGAATAATCTCAATACTTATCAAATATGGGAGATTAATACATTATAATCATTCTTATCACGATTCATATATATATTTCCATTTTCTTGTATACACAGTGAATACCAATTATGAACTAATATTATCCAACATCCATCTAAGATATAGGCTATCTCATTAATACCATTAGTGTCATATTTTCATCAAGATACAAATTACTTTTCAATAATCATTACCACTTCTTCCAACTCAGAAGTTGACCATTTACACTATGGGTATACTGATTCAATTACATTGTTAAATTTCGAATGAGCCTCATTATCTTGATACTTAATCTCTCATCATGTAATATTCCTTCCTAGGGAAATTTTAGTGAAATTCATTGTTAAGATATTATCGGTTGTACAATCATTCTTTAAATCATCAATATCAAATTAAAATTCCATGATCACTATACATATTTTACTTATCCAAATGGCACAAATACACTAGAGGCCATCATTATTTAAGTCTTATGTCAAGATTAATCTACCTACATGAGGGCTTGTCCTTCCTTGGTGATTTATCCATCACTTGTGTAATTGTCATTGTTCATCCAAAAAAAGATTTTCTTATCTCATCAGGTTCCTATCTTATTACCAATTGATCACTTTATCATAGACTCACCCTTCTTCAAGTTGGACAAGATATTTTTCCACTTTCACTTTTGGCTTGTGAAGACTATATTTGGTTTAGAATTTGAAGCATTTGAATCACTACTACCATTATCATTAAAAAAAATAAATTCTATGCTTATTGTGCTTGGTAATAACTTCTTTCAATGCTAATGGCACAAACTTAGTAGTTGTTTTATGTAAAGTGTCAGTATATCATCAACACAACCATGAAACATTGAGTTTAACTTAGTCACATATACCTTCTATTAGTTTATTATCACTTATTTTGTCAATTTATGCGTATTTTTTCGCAAAGTCTCATTAGAGAATTTACAACAACATTCCTTCTTATACTTCAATTTTTATTTTTAACCATTTAAACCTTTAAACATTTACTCAGTTTATCGCCTATCATTCTTGACTAATTACAAGTGTTCACAATTTCCAATCTTGACATTTTTAAATTTTGTATTCATCTCTATTACTATCACCAATCATGTTGTTCAATCCAGTCATTACTATCCTTAAGACATTTTTCCACTTGAGAGAGAGATACCCCTAGTCTTTTCCCACAAATTATCCTTGAACATTATTACCTTTTCATAGTTCTCTTCACAATTCAATGTCATACACCTAAAAGGAATCATAGGAGCTTTGATTAACTATTCAAATCTTAAGATTTCATATTTTTGTTAGACATGTTGGTAGTCTACTCAATTATCACTAATATTGGACTTAGTATGAAAATACTACTTTATGCTAAGATATTTTCCCTTTTCATCTATGAAATATTCCTAATTTCTATTTTTATCTTCTTCATTCTCATCATACAAGCATTCATGGTTTTATGTTCTAGATAATGCAACATCACCAATGATCCTTATCATTACCCACTCAATTACTTTCAATGGTTGATTGATAATATTTCCTCTTGGTAGGCATCATCATTATTTAGAGTTTAAATTTATCCTTATTGTGTTCTTATATAAAAATACTTCTATGACTCCATAATCATTTTCCACAGGGATATTTATTCATGGGATATCTCAAGAGTGCTAAGTTATTTCATCCTGAATATTCATAAATCCAAATCGCTAGTCATGATTTATGATATCTACTGCTTATGGTTGACTTCTTTTACTTGTTTGTGAAATTCTCAATTACTTACCTTAAGTATATATCTATTACTCATTTTAGTTCATTCACTCATTCTATGTTGGTCATAGTTCTGAGGGCTATCATTTGTTATCTTCATTATAAAAATTACAAGTTCCAACTATGACTTTATTCTTAAAGTAAAATTATCCAAATATCAACACTAACATTAGGGATAAACATAGAAAATTTTTCTTCCATTCTTTAACCCTTGTCTTTCATGCTAATTTTTCCGTGTTTTCATTCTAATAATAGGTTTATTTCCCTTTTATGGTGGCTTCTTACCATCTTAATGGATATTTATCCTAATTTTGACTTCTTTTGACAAGTACTTTTAGAGAACTATACTATTATTCTCTCAAATTGATTAAATCATAATTTTTCCACATCTTGCATGAATAGCTAGTGTTTGTGTTGCTTCATTAGGTTACCTCGACTTGTTTATATTATGTAATTGTGTATTATGGCATCTCCTTCATGTCCATTATCAAGCCCCCTAACTCTATAATATTTGAAACATTTCAATGATTATCCCATTCTCATCAATGTAGGTTAACTTCTTACTTTAATTATAAGTTCCAAAATGCTATAAATAATGCCCCACTTAAATTGATTATAAGTTATCTTGCTTCTTTTCTATCAATATATTTCAAGAATATTCATTGTTATGACTTTAATCTATCCTCTTTTTGGGTCATACATAACTTCTAAAAGCATAAGAAAGTATTGTAATACATCATATTTTAACCAAACATTTCAAAACCGTTAACTCAATTTTTATGAGTTTTCCTTATCATTTATAATTGATTAATTTTAGTGCATCATGTTTTTTTATTGTTTCTTTTCCTTGTGAGAAGACATTTCCTCAAGGTAAGGGAAACCTAATAACCATGAACCTCTCGTACTAAAATTTAGCAATGAATCTCTCCTACTAAAATTTTTATTTTCTAACTCTTGTTGGGTTACTAATTTATTATTGTTTACATGTCAACCATATTGATTTAAAAGAAGTAACTCACATATAAATTTATCACACTACTAATAAGTCTTTTTGTTTTTGTGTTTTTATAAATATAAATAATATATAGTAGTCATGAAATGATGATATATATTTTAATAATAAATTTTCATATTTATGGAGATATTTCATGGATAGGCATATACATGTGAACTTTCGGTTCAAGAGGGTAGGTTGACTTTTGTTCTGTATTGATAATCAATAGACGAATTTGATGAAGAGAAAATATGCCCAACATATTCTTCATCTGGGTGTTTAATCCACGAATGCGAAAAGGGAAATGCAAACATGCAAACGCATGGCAAGATTTAGTGTGGAAGTGTTGATGACGGCATTAAAACATTCTCAAAGTTAGTTCATTAATATACGAAAAAGTTAATATTAATATAACTAATGTATGTTGTTATAATGATTTTAATTAAATGTATGTTGTTGTTAAAAGAACACGTTAAAGTTAAATCTTACTGTCCGTGTGGCAAGATTTAGTGTGGAAGTGTTGGTGGTTGCATTAACACGTTCTCAAAGTTAGTTCATTAATATATGAAAAAGTTAATATTAATATAACTAATGTATGTTGTTATAATGAACACGTTAAAGTTAAATCTTACTGTCTTACTATATTTGGCTTCCATGAAGTGGATGACGAAGGTCGAATAAACAAACTTAGTTCATGAATACACAAAAACTGCCATGTATGTTGTTATAATGATTTTAATTAAATGTATGTTGTTGTTAAAAGAACACGTTAAAGTTAAATGTTACTATCTTACTATATTTGGCTTCCATCAACTCGATGATGAAGGTGGAATAAACAAACTTTTTCCTTATTCGAACCCACAATTTTACTGCACCAGAGTGGAATAAACCTCAATACCTTTGGCAAAGCATTCGAGGTAAACTCAGCCTTTAAGTTGAATCCTGTATGTTGTTGTTAAAAGAAAACGTTAAATTTAAATGTTATTGTCTTACTATATTTGGCTTCCATCAACTTGATGATGAAGGTGGAATAAACAAACTTTTTCCTTATTTGAACCCACAATTTTATTGCACTGGAGTGGAATAAACCTTAATACCTCTAACAAAGAATTCAGGACCTTTAAGTTGACTCAGCATTTGGAAAATTAATTTACTATGTTACAACTAAATTATTAAAGGTAATTTAGTATGGTAAAAGTAAAAAAAAAAAAAAATGTTAAGGTTAATGACTACTTCTACGAGTCTTTACTAGTTATTGTTTGTAGAAGTGGATGCTAAAACATGTGGGGTGGGGGTGGATTGGAAAATGGTTGCCATCATCGTGGATGCTGAGACCACTTGCATGCTTGTAGAGTTTCATATTTTATGGAAGCTTGGGTTGTTCTGTTCTTCTTTGTTCGACTTTGCTGCTGGAATAGAATTGCGAATTGCGTGGGTGGGGTGTGCTTCCTAAGCTTGGCATTGGAGATGAATACTACAATTGTAGAGGAATACTACAATGGTCGTCTATATTCAAATGAGTAAGAAGATTGAATGACATTTTCTATTCAAAGTATGAATTGGCATGTTAATCTAGCTATTTAGTATATGAGTTCTTAATTTGTAAACAACGAAGAGATGGGGTATTAGGGCAACCTCAGTCTGTTATTGAAATTAGTAAAAACCATTTAAGTTCATTGTAGCAGAGAGGGGTAAATGTAAACCCAATGTGATAGTGAAACCATAAGGGAGTTGTCGAGAGAAGGGATCCACCCTGGATTTCCAAGCTTAAAAATGGAAACTATGAGTGAATACCAATTGTTAAAATAGAGATTTTTGGGCGTAAAAATGGAAACTGCAACTGAATACAAACTGTTAAAATAGAGATGCAGTAAATAAGCTATTATGACTGTTGCTGACTTTCTTTGTATAAGCTGAGTAATTATATTCGTAGCAAGTGGAAATAAATTGTATTAAGTATTGTTTTGCAAACAATAATTTTTTTCTAGGTCTTTGGGCATAAAAATAGGAAAAGATGATAGGTTTGTACCTTAGAAACCTAGGTTAGTCCTCTAGCCTAGCCTAGCAGTGGCCTAGCCAGAAGGCAGTCCCGAGGTCTATAATAATAATATGAAAATTTATTTAAATTTTAAAGGAAATATTTAAGTAATAGTATGCTCTACTTTAAAGGAACAAGTATTGAACCCTCGAAAATTCTAATATCGACCAAATGTAGAACTGAAAGCTTAAGTTCGATAGGGTTTTCTTGAAAATAATGTAGCTAGTGTCCCTAGTGCAGATAAATTTAGTATTTGGAATTCATGAGGTATTATTAATTAGCATTTTTCTGTTAACAAATAAGTTAAGTTGAATCAGACAGTTTGGTAATTTATAGAACACCAAAATAGAAGTGAAACATAGAATGGAAATTTTCTTTGTGTTGATATGTCTAAGTTAGGTAAGTGGGAGGGTTCTGAAAGAAAGAACCCTGTTCACTATTCATTAAATGGAGAAGTAAATTGCTTATTTAATAGGAAAGAAAACTGATTATTAACTAGAAAATCAACATGCTATCCAATTTAATTGATTTCTAAGAAGAACAATGAGTAAGGAAAAGAACAGTAAATACTTGCAAGTATCTCTGTACAGTTCTAGGAAAACAAAACTTATGGCAAGTAGTTACTGTAAATATTTGCAAACTAATTCACAAGTTAAAGTCAGAAAAATAAGTGGGAACTGAGAGTTAAATCATGTGAAATTGCATTAAAAAGTGAAAGAACGGTTATGGTGTTTTGAGGACTTAATAATGTGTTGTAAAAAAACAGAATATGAGTCATCTTCTCCTTGTAAATTCATGAACACATGAAAATTGAAAGTATAATATTGTATTTTCCTTTGAGGTCCAAAATTTCAGAACTCCCAAAATGCCTTTTAATGTCTTTTTTATAAAAAATTTCAAAAAGGACAGTTATAAGACTGTCAACCTTCTAAACTACTTCAAGACAACCTGTCCTCCTATTCAAATATTACATTTAGAAAATAAAATTACATTGAAATAAAACATGTCTGCTAAACATTATAAAAAACTCTTTTTCATTGGATGATTTGTGACTCAAGAATAGAACAAGGTCCCACTCCCACATCGACTTCTTGGGGTGACATCCATTCTCTGCACTTTTTCTAGATATCTGATTTTACATTTGAGTCATTCATAAAATTGACATGGGCCATTCTAAATTCAATAATTTTTTTGTACATTGACTTTTCAACAAATAATGTCCTCATCATCCAAAGAAGTTGAAAGTCTTTGTGTAAATAATTAACAATAGTAGCCCGTTTAAGTACTACTATCTTTTCATGTGTAGAACCAATTTTGATTTTGGCTTCTACTAGTAGTGTCTCATAAGTCTCCCAAGGTAACCAATTTCCTTTCTGCTACCAACATGATGGTAAGCCTACCCTGGTTGTTTTTTAAAAATAAAATTTAAATTTCATTATAGACTCCTTTACTTCTTTCAGTTTCTTCTCAACCATTTTCCTATATAACTTCTTCACTGTTATTTTATTGATTTCCATTACACACTTAGTTCTGTCCTCAATTCAAGCTTCTTTTAACTCCTGTGTAGATTTTGAATTTAGAAAATCAATCATCTTCTTAGCAAAGTGGGCCCTTTGCTATAATTTCTACTTAAAAACCATGAATATACCCTCCAAATCCATTACAATAATCTTTTCTTCTTCAACAATAAGCAAGAATTCCCAAATATTTTTCACGGTATTTATAATATCATTCCAAAAGATTTCCCTTGCCTAAATCATGGACATGTTTCCTTTTACCTTTTCTTTCAGTTATTTTATTTCCTGGTAGGTAAGCTGCCAATCATTTCTGTATTTCTCATAGGTCTCCTTTGACAACAATAACTCATGCTTAGTGGTTTTGAGGGCCTTCATTGCATTGTAAAAATCACTTTGGTTCTTTTTCATTTCATTTTCAACAAGTTTCAACTCAGTCATGACCCGAGTTAGTTTTGCAGCTAGGTCTTTGGACCCTGCTTGCATTAAAATTGTACAAACATGTGAGTTAATTTTCTTCTTCAAAGAAGCATTCATTTCCTTTAACTTATTCACTTCTTCATTCCTCTGTAATAATTCATTAGTCAACACTTCCTTCTCTTTTTCAATCTGTGCTACCTCTGTAGCCATTGGATGTTCTACAAAAGGTAATTTCAATTTCTTCCTGAGTACCTGAATTTCTACCTCCTTACCCTGCTACAATTTTTGAACTGCATTCTTATCTTCAGGGTTGGCTCCAATTTTAACAACTAACTTTTTCAACTCTTCATTTTGAGTTGTCAGTGCCCTTTAATTTTCCTTTTCCAACTTCAACTAACTAATAGCTTTCTCCAACATGTCTTCAACTTTACTGGGAGATGACAAGGTTTTAATCAAATCATTATAAATTAATTCTCCAGTCTATCTGTCAAGATTAATTTTATTAGGTAAAGGGAACTTCCTAGAATCCAATATTAAATTAATAGTTTTTAAACCTGTTGAAGAGGAAACAAATAATACAAAAGATGAGAAAAGGATATCTTAATTTGATCCCTTTCTAGATCCATGGAAAATAACAATCTTGTTTGATAATATGAAGATGATTGAGCCTCCTTTTACGTTTCCATATTTTCTCTAATCTTCTTATTTCTATCTTGAATTTGTCAAAACAGTTGTTTGATCATTGGAATAGAGCTCTCAGTAGCTTCATCTAGATTGGGAGAGGATGGTGTGAAAATTATCTCCCCCAATTGTAATTGGAAACCAAAAACTAATGTTGTGTTGCCTTCATCAGATAGTTTTGATCTTTTGGCTGCTCCATCTGCATCTTCATCCAACTCAATGATCTCCTCTCTAACTCTCTTCAAATTCTTTTCATTAAATTTGTAAAGGGGTGTCAACATGTAGTCCACCTTCTGAAACAAAATGACCTCCATCAACCATCTTCTCAATCTCTGGTTGAGCTTCATGTAAGAAAGGGGCATAGGCATTCTCCACTCTCCTATTAGAAATCACATGAAAGGCTCATAAGCCCATTTTCCTCCCAATAAAAAATCCATTCCTGCAAGAAAGTTTTGGACTTCTTTTGCTACTTTCCTAGTGTTCACAATGAAAGGTCCCATAGTTATTGGAAATCTAAACATATGCCCTTTGTTGGCTGGAAGAAAATGGACTTGCTCCACATTTAACTCTACCTTATAAACTCCAAAGAAAACAAACTCATGGAAACAAAGGTTAGCAATCTGTAAGGCTCAATATCAGATCCCTACAACACAATCTCAGAATGATCTTCAAAATAATACCAGCTTCCTACTTTCATATCTCTACTCAACTTAGGAAAAGATTGAGCTTCTAGAAACATAGAGGTTGTAGGTGAGCTATTGATAACTGAATATGATACTGAAAGGAATGAGGCAACAAAATCCATCAACCCTTAATTCTTTGTGTTACTCCTCACCACATTAGTCCAAAAAACCACTGATTGTTTATTCTTATTGGGATCCATGATGTTTAACCCCACGTGCATGAAATTTTCAACATGAGTGTATAAGAATAAATATGTAATTAGAGAAGGGAATCTGAAATAACCAGTAAGTGAGAGGTTCATGAAATGAGCATTTAATACCCCTTCCCAAAAAGTTGGTATATCCAAGACAACTTCAGGCTTCATCATCAAACTAAAAATATCTAAAGTTAATTTATCAATGACTGAAGCATCATATCTTCCCAAGATCTTAGTTAAAATTTGAAGAATAGGTCTGACACCTTCAACAAAAGTATCCAACGAGAACTGATTTTACTCTAAAGAAAATTGTTTCCCACTTGGCATTAGATAAAAGATAATTTGGGCATAATCTTGAGCTGACAAATTTTCAAAATAAACTAACAGGTTTTCCTCAGAAAAAAAAGTACATGTACTTGCAAAGGGGAAACACAATGCTTTCTGAATTAGAAGGAAGGACACCTGGAAAATGTTTTCTCCTAACTTTTTCATTACAAAACATTTATGTGGATACATGGCTGATACTAACCAGGGGATAATTTATGGGAAAATGTGACTTTCAGAGACGAAAGCTATAAGGACACCGGACCTGACTGTGGTAGCATAAAATGGGAAAATGGCTTGATTTGAAAGGATATCATGATAGGTTTCCAAGTGATTTAAAGTGTATAAAATATCAAAAATGTCTCTTTCAATTTCCATGAGTGCAATGTGAGAAGATGACCCTGCTAAGTTAGTTATCTTTGACATTTTCGGATAATTAGAGTAGCGAGTTACTATATAAGTACTTGGTGGTGGTAGACAGTGTTGATTAGGATGTTTTTTGGTGAATTCTTAGGCCACAAAAACAAGAGAAGGTAACAAGAGTACATGAAAATGAGTTAAAATGGGAATTTATAGGTTAAATGGAAGAGAGGGAGGGCGAAACAAGATTTCAGTGCTTCCATAGAATATTAAATTTTCTGCAGAGTGAAATAAATGACTGAAACAACATGGATGAGTGAAAGGTGGAGGAGGGAATGGCTATGTGACAAGATGAGTGGTAGGGGCGACCTCACTTGTTGATGTGTGGGCACTCGCTTGCTGACAAATTCATGGGGGAAATCACCACTATGGGACATCTTTGGAGGAGTGCCTCTGCAGTCAATCTGAGTCATAGATCTAAAGTCAATAGGCTCGTTTGAAAATCCTTGTGGAGGCACACCTACTGTTGACTTTCGGGAAATTTGTGTTGTCAAGTTTGCCCCATCGCGTGGGCCCCATTGGATAAATTGCTTCCATTGATGTACATGTCTATCCTTTAATCTTTTGTAATGTTCAAACTATGATAAGCTTTCAGGAACAATAGTTACCCCAATCCATGATGGAAGAACCATAGTTGTTGGATCAAGTCCTTGAACGGTGGTTGTTACATTGCTGCCAGGTGTTTAAATGAGGGCACCCATATCTGAAGGTTACTCTTGAGATTGAGAACCATCCACATCATATTGAACAATCTATAATGTCATAAATTTGAATAACAAGCTTGGAGGACTAAATATAGATGACAACTATAAAGTACACAGATAATTTCGCCACCCACTGTTGAATAGAGGGGTGGACACACGTAGGGCATAGATGGATTAGGTAAGAAGATATTTTTCATGTTGGGCGTGTGTCGTAATCAGCTGAATGTCTCGAAATTTCCACCCACTATTCAATAGAGGGGTGTAAGCATATAAAATAAATATGCAATAAAATTATTTCTCTTATAAATGTTCTACTTGGAAGCATAGAGAAATGTGTAGGGATGTAGTAAATCTGAGACATTTTGAAATGTGTACTCAATATGTTGAATTCTTTTAATTTTTTCAAACATTTTAAAGAAAAATAATCACCGACCATACTTTTTCTTATTCAAAATACTCAAACAATTAAAACCATTTTTATTTAATTACATAATTATTTATTTATTTAATTATATTTATTTAATTGCATAATTATTTAATTATATTCAAATTACAAATATAATATAATTATATTTAAATTAAAATGTTATTATGAAGGGACACCTTTACTTTGGTAGATCACATCAAAGAAATACATGCCAAGACCATCCCCATATGACACAATAAAATATTTAAAAGATTATATTTTTTTTTGAAAAGATGCTCTCTAGTTTTATGGATACTCAACACCATATTCTCACACGTTTGGGTGAACCTATTCAATTAGTTGGTGTGGTGAGTTGTAGATGGAATTTCTTCCTAGAGATATGCATGAAAACAAAACACTTAAAAGGGGTTTTTAAGGCAACAACCACATCTTGGAGTGTGTATGTTTGAAGAATACATTGTTAATAAATCTTTTTTGTTTTTAGTTTGAGTTCTAAAAATGCATGTAGATGCTCCATTAATGTGTGATGGTGATAACATTAAAAAATTATTAGAAGGGGACAAATATATAAAAAAGAGAAAAATAAATTTAAAGAGAAAATATATTGATTTGACATATATCTATAATTATAATTTTTCCTTTTAATAAATAATCATTTTTGTATACTTTGTGGGTGAGAGGAAGTACAAGCACATTCTCAAGCTTATGATAAGTTCAGTATAACTTATAAAAACTTCAATATAGTTACAAAATTTCTCTTTCAGATGACATTGTGCTCGCTTGCTAACGACATCGTGGGAAAATCACTAGTCTGAGACATTTTCAGAGGAGTGGCTCTACATTCAATCCGAGCCATAGATCTAAAGTTAACAGGATTGTTTGAAAGTCATTGTGGAGGCACACCACCCATTAAACCTTTGAGAAATTTGCACTGTTGGGTTTGAACCATCTTGTGGGCCTCATCACATAAATTCATTCCGTTGTTGTACATGCTTGTCCTTTAATATATTCAAATGTTGAAACCAGGAAAAAATTAAAACTAGTTACAATAGATAAGAATACCTTCATTTGTAAAATAATTCGGTAAAAATTGAAACAAATAACAGAAACCTTACCTATAAAAATCAGACGCTGGAGTAGACTCGAACCATGGAAACTATTCTGGAACGTGAAAGAAATCCAACCTCTCTGGTTAGTTAAGGAATCGAACTCGGTGGACTTTTCATTGTAGAAATTGAATAGAAGGTCGTGAGGGTTTAAAATTGAGAGAAAAGCTATCTCAAGAGCACTCAGCTAGCAAGAACCTGGTCAAGAACATGGATTAGTTACAGGTAATTTTGTCCATTCGCTCAAGGGTTGATGCTCAAAACCTAGTTGCAGAGTCATTTCCCTCAACCCTCAGCTGGCAGAAATGATCATCCTTGACAACCTTCTTGGAAAAACAGTTACCCTAATCTATGATGAAAGGACCCCAGTGATTAGATTAAGTCCTTGAATAGTGGCTGTTAGATTGCTGCCAAGTGTTTGAAGGAGGTCACCCATATGTGGAGGGTACTCTTGGGATTGAGAACCATCCACATCATATTAAATGGTCTATAATGTCATAAGTTTGAATAACAGGCTTGGAGGACTAAATATAGATGACAACTATAAAGCACACAGATAATTTTAATCAGATTTCCACCCACTATTGGATAGAGGGATGAAAACGCATAGGGCATAGATGGATTACGTAAGAAGATATTTTTCATGCTGGGCATGTGTCATAATGAGTTGCAGGGCTCGATATCTCCACCCACTGTTGGACATATGGATGGAATCATATAAAATATTCAATATAATGATTTTCTCTTATAAATGTTCTACTTGGAAGCATAGATAAATGTGTAGGGATGTAGTAAATTTGAGACATTTTGAAATGTGTAACCAATATGTTGATTTCTTTTAATTTTTTCAAACATTTTAAAGAAAAATAATCATCAACCATACTTTTTCTTATTCAAAATACTCAAACAATTAAAACCATTTCTATTTAATTACATAATTATCTATTTATTTAATTATATTTATTTAATTTCATAATTATTTAATTATATTCAAATTACAAATATAATTCTGCCTTTTAATAAATAATCATTTTTTAATACCTTTCTGGGTTAGAGGAAGTACAAGAAAATTCTCAAGCTTATGATAACTTCAATATAACTTATGACAACTTCAATATAGTTACAAAGTTTCACTTTCAGAAATATAAATTTATCGTTAATCTCCATTTTAATATTATATTGAAAAGGTTCTGTATCATGCGGTCATCTAAATTATGTTTTCACTATGGGGAATGTGTCCTTGTTAATATTGAAATATTGAACTTTTGTATTATTAGATTATTAATAAGTAGTTATCATTTAAAAAATAGGCCACCTTAAAAGGTATAGTTACATATGTTTTCACTATGGGGGATGTGTCCTTCTTAATATTGAAATATTGAACTTTTGTATAAACGTTTCTATTATTAGATTATTAATATTGAAAGAATGAACTTTTGTATTATTCCTATATATATATATAATTGAATTAACAACGAGGGCCATTATCATATATTTAACTTGCCCATCTCGCAGTGGTTATAAATTTCAATAATTTTGGATTTTTAAGTTGCACTATTTTGTTTAGTTTAATATTGAAGTATATAGAAAGAAAGTAAAGATGAAAATGGATTGTTTTCCTAATCCATTTTCAGATTAAAGTAATCAATGAATGTTGTTCCTATTGTCATTTAACATTTTTCTTCTTTTATTTGTAGTACGGAAGGAAACTTTTCCTTTGTTGCCAACAAAGGTTGCTGCTTTTGGTATGGATACTACTATTTGGAAATTTCTTCCCTTTGAAATTATTGAGCTTGTCTTTCATTGGCTTCCTTTGTCAGTGTTGATGAAATTTAATTTGGTTTGTAGATAGTGGTGTCTTGTTTTGGAAAATTCGCTTTCTTGTAGCTTGTGATCAATGTCGTGAGAAAGAGTTAGGATTTATTTCTTTTTCCACTTGTTTATGAAATGATTTCTTCCTATAATCATACCTTAACAATCGTGGTCACTTGTCGACTATGGTGTTTCCTTTTATTCGTTCTGCATATAGAACTGAATGTATAGTGGGATCAATCATTCTCTCTAGTACACCAGGAATTTATTTGCATACAAAAAACTATTTCATTGTCAACCCTTTTACGAAGACGTTTAGAAATGTTGGATTTCTTAGTGTTACGAAGCGAGGATTCTATTCTTCACTTCAAAAAAGTAGTCCAGGAAATTATGAATGGGTGTTTTTGAAACATGTTTGTGAAAACATGGGCTCACATTTTCTCTTTTGTAGCACTATTGACAATGTTTGGAAGAGGACGAAGCTTCCATATGGTGGTGTAACTCCACCAAAGGAGGCTATATTATTTGAAGAAAAGTTTTATTAGGTATATCTAGATAGAGATTATGAATATTACTCTACTTATGGTTACACTATCTACTAGTTGTAATTGAACATAAATAATTGGGGTTATTTGTTTGTTCCTATTGTTGACATACAATGTATGCCATTAGGGTTATATAAGAATCAACTTGTTTGTGTTGTTAATAATGGTGGAACATCTATTTGGTCACTTGAAAAGGTAGAGAATTTTGAATTTGGTCGACTGTCGAAAGAGAAAAGTTTGGAATATTTTGAAGATGATTGGGGACACAGATGGTCGTTGCTTGAATCTGTCTCTTTGGATATAAATACTAAATGTGAAGGTTACGTACCTTTGCGCATAGTTGGAGAAAAATTCCTTATGCTCGGTTGGTCTGGAGTGTAGTTAAAGTTGTATGATTTACTGAGTGGAATATGCAAAACAATAATTCTTGATGGATTGTCCATGCTACAAGCAGTATGCTTCTATCTACAAAGAATTGAAGAATTTGATGATGTCATTGAAAATGGAAATCGTTTTTCACTGATTACTAATGTAAATTCTATTGTTGACATACATCCACTACCTGTGGATGTATTCAATTATCATTTCAGGCATGAAGATGTTCTTTTTTGTGTATTACTGAACACCATATGTATGTTTAATGTTTTCAAATTCTTTTTTGAACATCATTCTAATTCACATTTTGAAGTTATATTCAGGAGATAGCCTCATGGTTCTATCTACAAATGGTGGATGATTTCGATGACATCCTTGAAACTGGAAATGTATTTTCCGTTATTCATAATGGAGATTGTATTCATCACATAGGTGCAATATGTGTGGATGTATTGATTTAGCATTTTAGGATTCAACATGTTTGTTTTATGATAATGCATAAGACCTTTTGTGTGTTTGAATTTTTTTTTTATAAATCATTATAATTCATATTTTAAAGTTATATTGACAACATACGCATGCTAAATTTTGAATGCGGTTTGTATTTCTTTGTTTTTTATTTCTTCAACTTGTTGTTCTATCGATTATGTGTAAGGGGAACATTTTTGTATGTGTTCCAAGTTTTTCGTGGGAAACATAATTTCTCAAATATTTCTTCTCTGCACTTTTCTTAGTTTTTAGTTATTTCAAGATTGTAGAGTATGTATTAACATGAAACAAAATTGCAAAATGACTTTTCAATTGACTTTAACTTTATCATAGAGATGTTGAGTGAAATAAGAAGCAAGAGTGGTGTGAAAAAACATCCCTCTATTGCTACATGACAATGATTAAGTGAATACCAATGACAGTGGTATCAACAAAATAAGGAAGTCATTAAAGAGTGGAGAAGAACTATGCATCAATGAAAGAAAAGAGCTTTAGTGAATGATGAAGAAGGAGGACCTGTAAATGGTAAGTATGAAAAGAGCAATGAAAATATTGTTTTGATTTTTGCTTCATTACATGTTTATCATTTGAAAGAACTTATATTTTTTGAAGGTTTACTAACTTTTCTCTTTTTTAGAATATTGTGTTTCTAAAGAGAGTTTTCATATGAACAAAAATGGTATTTCCTATGAAAACAATGAAAGAAATGTAGTTTTTGGAGTTCATGAGAACTGTAGGAATGAAGAATTTCTTGAAATGGTTGAAAATTTGGGAGACTGTGTTGGTGAAGAGGGTCAGGCGTTTCTTGGTAGCGACTATATTGTTAATATAGCTACCCCTCCTGAATCTGTATGTAATGTGTTTGTTGGAACAATGTAGGGAGTTCATTTTTTTTTCCATTTTTTTTCTTTTGCATTTGAACCTTTTACTTTTCTTTTTTTGCTTGTATTGTTTTTTAGAACAATGTCAAAATCATTAGTAATCAACAAATATATTAAGAAGAATTCAAACCTTTATTTCTTCCTAAATGCGAGGGTCAACGACCAACTTGTCAAACTTCAAGAAATGATGAAATGTAAAATAACAATAATTGTATGTTTAGAAGCTTTTGCCTGTACATAGCAGAATATTTTCATTGTATTTTTGTTTACTTTTTTGTTTGTTCTCTTGAAAATTTGGTCTTCTTCCATATATCTTCTCAGATGTTTTATGTTTTTTAATATTGTGTTTACATAGGGACCCTTGATAAATATGAGAACCTTGGCGATTGTGGAAATGGTACAATAGATGTTATAATGGAAGATAGGGAATCTGATTCCAGAGAACAAGTTGTTTCATATGATATTTTTGGTGATAGTAATATGCTTTCTAGAATGGTTAATGATCTCGGAAATGTTGGAACCAATATTTGTTGACATAGCTCTATAGATAATATTGTTGAAGCTGAAGAATGTGAGAATGTTTTTTCTCTTGGTGGAGCACAAGTGATTAATCCATATTTATTTTCAAAGGTTTAATGGTTCTCAATGTTAAATATATAGTGTTTTACGAATGTCTTTGTTGATGTTTTTTCACAGAATTCTATTTCACTGAATAGTGGTGGACAAAGAAATTTGCAAGCAACACAAGCAATATCAGTTCGACCACTTCCACATGGACGATGCAAAAATGAAGAAAATGTAAATTGTTTTTTTTTTTATATATATATTAATATAAATTTGATTTGTTTTGTAGATATTTCATTCTTACAAATGCTATTTTCTTTGTTCGAAGCAGAATTTGGTCAGTTGTAATGAATATAGAAGAATGATTTCTCATTCTGTTACAAAAAGAAATGATATAACCAATACTCCAGTTCCACAAGTTGTTTCGCATGATCACCAAGCTAGGATGGTGTTTCATAGAGAAAATGAAAGTGTTCAGTATCATTTTAGCGAACAAATGGTTGATGTACATAAAATGTTTCGATCGAGGATTGATAGTTTGGATTCTATGCATATATTCCATGTATGTAATGAATTTTATCCTGGTATACAAGTTGTTATATTTCATGAGGGGCCAATTTGTAAATTTATGTAAGTTTGTGAAAGGTGCTCATCGCTTTTCTCACTTTAACAATATGGATCTAGGTGAGCAACCTGAGGTTCTATCAGTTTTGAAATGAGTTGAAGAGATGCTAATAGCGCGGGTGAATCCAATATTGCAGGTAATGCATGTTCGTGGTGGCCAATATAAATATAGCAGCCACACAATATGTTTTCCAGAAGATATTTCTTCGATTGTAAAGAAGCTCCCAGGATGTATTGAGGAACTAGATTTTTTTATTGTAAGAAGGCGAGGTGTTCAATTTGAATTCTATGAATGCTATGTGAAGAGACAACGTGTGATGGATGTGTTACATTATAAAATTGAAATGGACGAGTACTTCACGGATGTCGAAATTGACATGGATTCAATTGCTTCTCTCCCGGAAAGACCTATTGATATTTCTAGTAGGTTACAATATGTTGATAGTCATGTTGATGATATACCTAGGATGGATGCATACATTGAAATAAGCAGGGCTAATTGTTTGCATTGTCACTCATCATCCTTTATTTCTCCCTTGTCTAATGAATCCTGGGAGGTTGATCAAATTAGAAGGATTATTGAAAATGGAAATAACGCATCCGTTGAACTAACAGATTGGCCAAATATTGGTACATCTCCCATTAATGAATATAATATTGAAGAATGTTCAGACATGGTGTTCCCCACTTTATTCCCTACAAATGATGCTAATTGGTTGCATCCTAAAATTTGCAATGTTGAAATGCATGAATATGGTTTGCATCTATTGAGATTTTATGATTAGAGATTTGGAAGCCATCCTCGCTATCGATATTTGTTGTTGAATATGATTATGCGGAATCATAGTCAGTGAAAAACTACATCTTTCTTAAAGAAAAATATTCATGAAAATGTTCCTACAACCGTTCAGGAGTTGAGTAATTTTTTTTTTTATTTGTCAAATAATAAGTTCGCTAAGAAATTAATGCATTTTGGATCTTGTCTTACGGGTACAAGAGATTATTGGACAAAGTTTCATTTTGAATTAACTAATATGATCAACTAGCTGGCTTGCCCTACTTTGTTGTTTACATTGAGTGCAGCTGACACAAAGTGGCCTGATTTGGATAGTGTTAGTCCTTCAAGCAAAGATTCTGATCGACAAAGTAAGCATGCGAGGAAGATTCAAAATGTTATTTAGTACCCACATATAGTTGTTATGTACATGCACCAAAGATTCAATATCTTCTGTGACATAGCCTTGCAGAGATATCTTGGTGCTAGAGACTTTTGGTATAGGTTTGTTGTTCTTCCTTTCTGACAATTTTATAATGATTTGAAGGAAAATGTATGTTGTTATGATTTCTTATTATATTTTAACTGCATGTTTTCAATATTTTCAGGTATGAGTGGAAGCATAGAGGTTCTACCCATATCCACAGTTTTTTGTGGTTGCCTGAAGCACCAGATATGGAAACATTGGATTGGTCCAATGCGACTGTTGTTGGTGTAGCAAAGAGGTACTTTGACAAATATGTTACAACGTGGAATCCATGTGACATACATCATCGCAATGTCATGATCCCTTGAAATTTAAATGATGATCCATGTGTTTTGAACACATAATAATTTTTTTCTTGTAATGCCGAAGAAGATTATGGGAATTTAGTTAACCGTGTGCAAAGGCATACAAAATGAAGTGTTGATTCTTGTTTACATAAAAATGGTCTATTCTTTCTTGTTGCGATCAAACTCCATGGGAGGTTTGTCTAGAGTCAACATTGTCGATAGAAGAAAAAGGGAGAAAGAAGTATGAATCAACAAGAAATGATGACTGTTTAAATGTTCACAATGTTGATGTTTTAACAATGTCACAAGCAAATGTTGATTGTGAGCTAATTATTTCTTGACATAAGGTTTTAAAGTATGTTGAAAAATATGCTTCAAAGGAAGAGAGAAGATCTGAAAGTTATCGCAAAATGTTGACCAGAGTTGCCGGTGGGAGTGCATTTGAGGCTCTTTTATTATCTACATATAGAAGTTTCCTTGCTGAGACGCTTGTTGAGCATGACGTTGGAGCTCAAGAGATGTTCCATTTGTTGTTAAAGCTACCTCTTATTGTTTGTAGTTGGAAATCCTTCTCCTTGCATGTTGGAAAGAAAGTGTACCAAGGGTTTCACTACATTCTGATGAAGTTTTAGTGGAAACATTTTCATTCAGGTTTATGAAAGCCAAAATATTTGTTTTGGAACACTTATGCTAGATAGAAACACCAAGATCATGGAGTTTTGAGGAGAAGTGTAGTCATGAAAAATGGAGTCCACATGATAAGCAAGTTATCATTTGTGTTTTGCCACGATATTATGTTGTTCGTGATGACGGGTTAAAAGAGTTTGAAACATTTTGCTGGAGTGACTTACTTTTATACAAGCCATTTAGTGATGTTGGTTCAGATATTGAGTTGTCTACTTAAAGTATTGTTGAGAGTTGGATAAATTGGAGATATCATGCATGGCATGTTGATCGAGGCCCTTTCCCAAATGAAGGTGATGAAGAGGATGTGGAACCACTTATACATGAAGAAAATGTTGGTCGATATTTTGAAGAGTGTCAAGTTTTTTCGCATTTAATTTCTCCAAGCTGTGTAAAAATTTCACACCTTGATAATCTCGGTGGAAGGGAATTTGATGTTGATTATAATTGGCATGAAATGATGGTGTCAAATGATTCCTTCGAAGAAGGGGTCAATTTTGTAAAACATGTGCAATTTTCAAGTGTTTTGAATTTTGGGTTCATTATGAACAGATATTTGTAACCTTCATCTCTATCAAAAAAATAACTAGCTCCTTTTGAAATTATTTTTCAACACTTTTCTACTAGTGAAAATGATGGTGCTTAGAAAATGATTTTTCCAGGTAATGTTGGAATAGGTAAGTCTTCTCTCATTGGATGTATTTATCATGCTCTTTCTAGTGCAAAAATGAATGGAAAAATTCCATTGTTATTGCTTGCTCCAACTGGTATTGTTGCTTTTAACATACATGGGAAAACAATACATTTTGCTTTAAAAATTCCTATAAAAGATATGAAGCCACTGTGTGGGTAGGATTTGGCAATGTTCCAAGAGGAAATGAGACATGCTTGATATATATTGATTTATGAGATGATATTTATAGGTCCAAGGCTATTCATACAAATAGATTCTCATTTGTGAGAAGCCTTTCCTGAAAATAAGGATTGTCCTTTTGGTGGTAGGTCCATCATTCTTGTGGGTGATGTGGACTAGCTACCTCCTGTAAAGGATAAACCATTGTATGCAGGTAGAAAGACTCATAAAGTTTTGTGGGAAAGCTTCAACATTGTAGTGGCCCTAGACAAAATTTATAGCTAGTAAGGAGATGATCCCACATAAGCATCTTTCACAATATTTTAATCAATATTAGAAATGGAGAGCCTTCTCTTTCCGATTGGGATTTTCTTATGAATTGTCTTGATACTTGCTTGGATCAACAACAAAGGATTTTGTTTGATTCTTCTGCTCACTTATTTTCGATGAATAATCTCATCGATTTGCACAATCGAAAAATGTTTAAAGCGTTAAATTATCCTATTGCGATATGTGTTACATAAAGGAGTATAAGAACATAAATAAGTGATAGTGATGATGGTATATTGGAGCAGGAAGTACTGCTATGTCATGGAGAGTGTGTGATGCTAATGTGTAATTTATGGGTTGAAGTTGGTCTAGTTAATGGTGCACTTGGATATATTGAAAATATTTTCTTTGCGCTTGGTTCAAAGTCACTGCAACTTCCACAAATTGTTACAATTATGTTTGAAAAGTATTTTGGTGTTCCACTTGATAAGGAATTTTCAGTTCTTGTACTTGTTTCGACTGTTCCTAAGGGGGATATGAGGCAAATTCCTTTGAAAATTGCATGGCCATTGACAATACACAAATAACATGGGGTGACTTTGCAATGAGCCACTGTAGATATTGGAGACATAGAATGGTAGGGTCTAACATTTTTAGCTATATCGAGAGTGAAATCAATAGATGGTTTGTAGGTTTCACTGCGTTTTTCTTTTAAACGTTATGCAAAAATGAAAGATAGTGCATATGTTACACATAGAAAGAAAAAGGAGTGATTAAAGTCAATATCATTTTTGGGGTATTTATCTTCAATACAGTTTAGTGTTTATGAATTATTTTTTAAGTAAATAGACTATTTGAAAGCAATTGTTATTTGATTTCTTGAATTGTAGTTGTTTGCATTTTTTGTGTTCTTCTTTTCAATCCTTTTATATTGATGTTTCAATAGTAAATAAGAAAAATCGTAAATGAATAGTTTTTTTATGTTAATTTGTTCTCTTTGAATGTACTGATTTTAATTGTAATTTTTTGTCAATGATTCATAGATATCAAGAGCATTGATGGTAATTATTACATCAGAGTGATTAATTCAATTACAAAAACCATTAGTTTTGTTACTTGTATTCGTGCAAGGTTTGATAGAAGACATGGCTTCCATCCTCATTTTGTTGATGAGCATATCTGTGTTTTGAGTGGAATGAAATCAAATGTTCAAACTTTATATCATTTGCACCAAAGAGAATTAGGGAGGAAGACAGGAAGGAACTAGCTTGAAAGCGTGAAGTATTGCGATCATTATCCTGTTGATTTGAATTGGTGTTGCTTTTTCCACCACTCTGGGTGTGTTTTGGAAGAGACTGCTATGAAATAATTACTTATTGAGGGGTTTTCTGTTATGAAACCAGCTCAAGAAAAGATAGAAAAGATAGATCAACGCCTTAGAATTTAGCCTCTTCGAGGGGGCAACGTCCTTTACATTACATAAATGAACAATTCTTGAATGATTCAAATGACAAAACCTCCTTTCTATATATAGGAGTCTAAGGAGTCACAATATAATCCAGCCGACCTAACAATAATAATATAAAGCCACAAAAATAACAATAGAGGGATTTTATGGGGTACATTAATAACAATATGGGGGAAATAGGGGCACAACAATATTAATAAGGGGTATAACTACAATAGTAATGGGGTAATCACTAGTATTATGGGGACTCAACATGCCCCTCTCCTTCAAAAAAGTGTTGTCCTCAACGCTTGAGTAGTTCTGGATACTTCTGCATAAAATTCTCATCCTCCCATGTGGAAACTTCAGCGGATAAGTTCTTCCACTTGATAAGATACTCTAAAATTGAACGATTTCGTAGCTGTCAAGTTCTTGTTTCTGTGACTGCTTCCGGTTCCAATATAATTTTTCCTTCCTTGTCAAGTTCTGGCAATATTGTTTGAACTGGGAGCTTGTTGCCTATAACCTTCTTTAAACATGAAACATGGAAAACTGGGTGCAATCGAGAAGCTGCAGGAAGCTCCAATTTGTATGCCATAGTACCAATCTTTTGCAACACCTTGTATGGACCATAATACTTTGGTGATAATTTATTATCCTTCTTAGCTTGCTTGAGGGGCATTTGCTTATATGGTTGTAGCCGTAGGAATACCCAATCACCTACATCAAAACTTCTTTCACTACGATGTTGATATGCCTGTTGTTTCATTCTATTATGTGCCAACACGAGGTTATCCTTTAAGAGTTGGAGGACTTGTTGTTGATGTTCGATGTGATGTTCCACTGCCTGAACCTTAGAATTTTCTCTTAAATATGATGTGATGGATGGTGGTTGATACCCATAAAGTGCCATAAATGGGGTCATTTTTGTTGCTGTATGGAAGGAAGTGTTATAACATCATTCAGCCAGAGGCAAGCATTTGACCCATTGTGTCTGTTTATCAGATACAAAGCAACGAAGATATCCTTCCAAACATTTGTTTACTATCTCAGTTTGCCCATCAGATTGAGGATGATAAGATGAGCTATGAGCTAACTCAGTACCAAGACAAGAAAATAATTCTGTCCAAAAATTTCCAGTGAAAATGGGATCTCTGTCACTTACAATAATCTTTGGGTTTCCATGTAGCTTTTGAATTGTTTCCATAAATGCTGTAGAAACTGTACTGGCTTTAAATGGATGTGATAATGCACAAAAGTGTGCATACTTGGTAAGTCTGTCAACTACCACCATGATGACACTCTTTCCCTTAGACTTGGGTAAACTTGTGATAAAATCCATTGAAACCTCCTCCCAACGATGGCTTGGAATGGATAAAGGTTGTAATAGACCCGGTGTCTTAATTGTTTCAACTTTATTTTGTTGGCAAACCAAACATTCAGCCACAAACTTTTGAATATCTAATTTAAGGCCATCCCAAAAAAAATTCCTTCTTAACCCTGTGGTAAGTTTTTAAAAATCCTGAGTGCCCTCCTAAGGGAGAAGTGTGCAATTCCATGAGAATCTTTTGTTTTAGCTAGGAATTCTTACAGAGGTATAAGCGATCTTTGTACCATAACGAATCATTTTGCCAGCTAAATGTACCAGACGTACTAGAATCTTGTTGTAACTTTCGAATAAGTGCCCACACTTCTTCGTCATTCTTCCATTCCTCCCTTGCTTCATTTATCCAATCTAGTTGGATAATAGAAATGGCGCACAACAATGCTTCCACATCCTCATCCTTTCTTGAGAGTGCATTTGCCACCACATTTTGCTTCCCTTTTTTGTAGATGATTTCAAAGTCATAACCCAACATCTTTGTGACCCACTTTTGTTGCTCTTCAGAGGATAATCTTTGTTGTAAAAAGTATTTAAGGCTATCATGATCTGTTTTTACCTTGAAGTGTCTATCCATTAGGTAGGGTCGCCATTTCTTAAGTGCATGGAGTATTGCCAAAATTCCCTTCTCATAAATAGCTTTGCTTAAAAACTTTCCCTTGATTGGACGACTTTCAAAAGCAATGGGTCTTTCATCTTGCATTAGAACAACACCAATTCCATTTCCTAAAGCATCACATTCCACAATAAAGGTTTTTGTGAAGTCCAGTGTAGCTAAGACCGGTGCTTGGCACATTGCCTCTTTAAGATGTTCAAAGGCCTTTGTTGCTTCCGGAGTCCATGTAAATGCATCTTTCTTCAATAATGTTGTTAGAGGTGCTACTATTCTCCCATAATTCTTAACAAACTTGCGATAATACCCTGTCAACCCAAGAAATCCTCGCAGATGCTTTATGGATGTGGGGATTTTCCATTCCTTAATGGCTTTAATTTTGCTAGGGTCTACCTTAACTCCTTCATGAGATACAATATGACCCAAATATTCCACCTCCTGGACTCCAAAGAAACATTTGGATCTTTTTGCATATAATTGTTTCTCCTTCAATAGTTGTAGCACCTTGTCAACATGTTCAACATGATCCTTCCAAGACTTGCTGTAGATTAGTATATCATCAAAAAATACTAACACAAATTTTCTAAGGAATGGTTTGAAAATTGAATTCATCAAACCTTGAAATGTTGAAGGTGCATTGGTAAGGCCAAAAGGCATGACAAAAAATTCATAATGACCCTCATGAGTTCTAAATGTTGTTTTCGGAATGTCTTCAGTCTTCATTCTGATTTGATGATATCCTGAACGAAGATCCAACTTGGTGAAGTAAATTGATCCATGCAATTCATCCAGTAATTCATCAATGACAGGAATGGGGAACTTATCTTTAATAGTGAGCTTGTTGAGCTCCCTATAATCCGGACACATGCGCCATGATCCATCCTTCTTGTGCACCAATACTACTGGAGCAGAGAAAGAACTTTGACTTGGTTGAATTATACCAGCCTCTAGGATTTCTGCAACCATATGTTCAATTTCACTCTTTTGGACATAGGGATATTTGTACGGCCTGATGTTTGGAGGAACACTTCCTAGAATCAGATGAATAGCATGATCATGATCACGCATAGGTGGGAGACCTTTGGGAGTCTCAAATACCTTGGAATGTTTGTCCAGGACTTTTTGGAGATCTAGAGAAATAGATGATTCCGATGTGGAAACATCTAGCGAGCATAATTGTGCAATTACACCTCTTTGCTCCTTTTTTAGAAGCTTTGTCATACTATTAGAGCTAATTATCTTTCCTGGTTTCCCTGCAATACCCCTTAATTCAACTTCCTTTCCTTCCATAGAAAATTTGATGAAAAGTTCTTGAAAATTAAAAGCTATTGTACCCAGGGATTGTAGCCATTGGACTCCTAGTACAACATCAGCACCTCCCATTGGAATGGAAAGCATTGGGCTAGTCAATACATATTGTCCCATGGATAGCTTGATATTATGGCACTTTTCAGAGCAATTTATTGTTCCTCCATTTACAATCATCACTTGGCACTCTAGTGCTGGATATAGGAAGCAATTCAATTCTTTTGCTACCTTACAATGAATAAAATTGTGGGTGCTTCCTAAATCAATCAACACTATTACCTTTTTATTCTTGATTTGTCCTCCTATTTTGATGGTTTGAGGAGTGGTAATTCCCGCCAATGCATTACAAGATATGGTTGGATTTATCTGTTCTTCATCTAGGCTTTGTTCCTGGAGTATATCCTCTTCTTTTGACCTTTCTTGCTCATTTTCTTCTTCCTCTTCACAATCTATGTAGAATAATTTCTTCTCAGCACACTTATGACCTTTAGTGTATTTGTTATCACAACTGTAACAAAGCCCTTTTGCTCTTTTTTCTTCCAATTGTTGTGGTGTCAACCTTATAGGTTGTGGAAGACTAGGAGCAACAACACTTCCGTCTTTATATTTGTGAGTGGTATGCTTCCTAGTTGCCATAACTTTGCTTTCCATTTTTCTTGCTAACCTGAATGCCTTCTCTAAAGAATCAGATTCCCAAAGGTGAACATCATGTTGGATATTATCCTTTAAAGACCCTATGAACACATCAATCCTATGCTCCTCTGGAATATCTTTTACCCTTATGTTCAATTTTTGGAACTCCTCAATGTGCTCCATTATTGAACCCTTTTGTTTGAGACTTATCAATTGGCTAAAAAAAGTGTTGCTTTTTGTATCCTCATAATGTGCTATCAATTCTTATGTAAAAATTTCCCAAGTGATAAATGGTTTACGAGAGCAAAGCCATTGATACCATACCAATTGATTTGGTTCCAAATATAAAGTTTCCATACGTACCTTTTGTGTGTTTTGCACATTATTGATATCGAAGAATTGCTCCATCTGTAATATCCATGTGGCAAGATCCTTGCCATCAAACTTCCTCATATCGATTTTTGGAATATGGTGAGTCTTCGATCCAACATTAGCGTCTATGGAATCATGATTAACATTTCTTTTGTTCTCATCATGAGTTTCCTTTAGTACCCTTTCACCCTTAGGGACCATTTCTTGTAGTAACTTATTCATATTTATCTTCAATTCGTCCATGTCTGTCTTCAGTTCTATCTTCAAATCATCCATCTTAGCTTCCACGTCAATCATCTTAGCTTCTACGCCTTTCTTTAAATAGTCCATCTTAGCTTCTACACCTTTCTTTAAACCATCCATCTTAGCTTCTACATCTTTCTTTAAACCATCCATCTTATATTTTGTTCCTTTTTGTGCAAGGGACAGTTGTTGCACTTGGTCTTGTAATTTTGATATATCATGTTGCATTTCTTCCTTTTCTTCATGAGTCATGCTAGAGCTTTCAGGTTCCTTACTAGGTATTTGCATTTTCTTTCCTCGGGGCACCAGTTACCGATAATAATGCTCTACTATGCCCTTTGAATTGCTTCAAAATAAATTTTCAAACCAAACTTGAGCAAAAATTTAAGAAAATCTACACACCTTTTTTTACTTTGTAGGAGCTCGATATTGCCTCTGATGTATTTCTATACTTTCCAATCATCTAGTTCTGAATTTGTGAGCTGTAGTAGCCCTCTATGTCCTATTTCCAATGCCACAAGTCTAACCCAAATTGGATTCTCCAAGGAAGAGTTATGTGAAATCTCCCACAGTGACTTGCTTATAGACTAGTTCAATAGAGCGAACTTGTACGATATGCCACGAGTCACTGTTTCGACCTTTGGATCTGAAACATGCATACAAGAAACTACAATCTGTCATCTTTCTGTACCTTTTTACAAAATTTCAATCTGATCCCCAGAGAGAAAGTTATGACGATTTTCCCCAGGCCACCTGTTTTGAATGTAATTTAGGAGTCCGCAAAAAGACCAACTTCCTCAGATCATATCTCCGCAAATATCGTGCAAAAAGCTCTGAAATTCGGACCCAAGGTTCAGCGCGATTTCTTCTCAAATGGGTTTTTTTTGCGACTTTTGAAACGTCACAAAAAAAAAGTTATAGCGAAAATGCCATGATGACCTGTTTGGAGCAGCGAAACCCTAGAATCCAAAGCTCTAATACCAAACGTTATGAAACCAGCTCAAGAAAATATAGAAAAGATAGATCAACGCCTTAGAATTCAGCCCCTTCGAGGGGGAAACCTCCTTTACATTACATAAATGAACAATTCTTGGATGATTCAAATGACAAACCTCCTTTCTATATATAGGAGTCTAAGGAGTCACAATATAATCCAGCCGACCTAACAATAATAATATAAAGCCACAAAAATAACAATAGAGGGATTCTATGGGGTACAGTAATAACAATATGGGGGCAATAGGCGCACAACAATATTAATAAGAGGTATAACTACAATAGTAATGCGGTAATCACTAGTATTATGGGGACCCAACATTTTCACAGTGCATTATATTAGATATCATTTTTTGGGATTCAACCCTTAAGTAAGTCATTCATCTATGACCATTTCCATGACAGGTAGTCGTAACTGACTAATTTCTCATGATTTTTTAATAGTCCACTTAGCACTCATTACATTGGGTGATGCTCACAGGGGTGAAGAAGTGGGATTGAAACTAGAGAAATGAATCACATAATGCCAATCATCACTTCTAGGGCTAGCACCCGGTAAACTAGGACTTCCCGAGAAGTCACCCATCCAAAAAATGACATCTAATATGAAATAATTGTGTTGTGGTCGAGTGTTGAGAGTTGAATTTTGTTGTTGAATGTGGTGTTATTGTTATTATTATTTCTTTCAATGTTACTAAACTTTGGATTGTTGTCATTGGTCCTGTAATGTTTAAAATTTCATCTCATTTCTTTGTTTCATTGTGAGCAACATTGTCAGAATCGTCATTTCTTAACTATTGTGAATGCTTGTTAGTGATTGACAACAATTGTTGTTGATGTCGAAATTTATGTTCTCTTCAATGTATTTAGCTTTTCCTATGCTTATACTTAATTAGTGACATTATTTTATATTTTTAATTACCAACATTATTTTAGCAACATTTCACATTCGTTAATGTTATGGTTTTGTATTTCTATTTCGGTTGTTAATTTTTATTATTAATATTTCATTGTTAATTTGATTGTTTATTTTATCATATTTTTCTATCATAAATAATGTTATATATTTAGGTTATTGATTTTCACTGATATGTTTTATTTAATTTCATCTTTGTTTTATTAAATTGTGTTCAATTATTTTTTATAATATTTGCTTATATGTACTATTATTAATTTCTAAAGTTATTTATTTTTTATTATTAATAATATAATATTGATATTATTAATAATATTAATATTAATATTAATATAAATTATTATATCATAAGACATGTCTGCATTTATCAACTAGATTTATACGAATATAAATATGATTGTGCTAGGTATATAAAAAACTATTTTTATTTATGTCTTATCAAAATATCGTAATCATAATATATATAACATATTCTATAACTTTTTTCAAAACTTTTCATTAAAATACAAGTTATAATCGAATAAAAATTAAAAATTAAATAAAATAATCCCATAAAATTAATAATATAAGAATATGAACAATACCTTTAGTTCTTTGCCAACCTCTAAATCATTAATCTCATTAAAGAATAATATTTTAATGGAATAATATTTCCGTATTTTAGAATATATGTAATATAAATTTCATTGTTCTTTGCATTTACATTTACAAATTAATTGATATTATAAATAACCAATCTATATTTAAAATTTACTATTCAAGGTTTTCTTATTAAAGAATTCAACCCCTATAATAATCTTTCAATTTTTTTATTCGAATTTCTAAATGATTTCAAGTAACTAAAAGTTTTATATTTAAAATTTAGAATTTGGCGTTTGGTCATTAAAAGAATTCACATCATACAACAATAGCTGAATTAATTAAATTGGAAGTTAAAATACAATATTTTATTATTCTAAAAATTCAAGTTCATATTATTTAACATTGATTTGTAATGAGAATTTAAAATTTTGTTTTGAATAAAATTATAAATAAAAAATTTAAAAAATTAGTGATTTAAGATGTCTAAATATTACTTTCTTTTATAAAATCATTATTAGCAATGTTGCATTCTGTGAGCACCTTCTTTTTGCATCAAGCTTGACGGATTTACGATTTTCACAACCAAGGCAGGGTTGCTATTGTCAAAATCCTCACTGAGGACTAGTGTTGCCCACGATGTAGAGGCAGATAAGGTGGAGATTAAGCCAAGATAGGTCGTTGGTCTACAAAACTTGAGGTTAATCACCTTGACTTTTCTCTTACTTAAAATCCTTGAGGTTAATTTCAATTTACCGAAAATTCCTCTTACCTAAAATCCATATTTGCGCTCGTGCTCGATGGTATTTTCAAGTGGTGAGTTTGCTTATGTTATGTTGTTGCAGGAGGTGGTGAAGTGAGCCGAAGGTTGTTCACGGTGAACAAGTGACCACAGACAATCGGCCAAGAGGCCACAGGTTATCTTCGCCAATGAGGGCTTTCCCCTTCCACCAAGGAAGTCCGCTCCGTTGGATGCCCCCCTTGACTGGTTTGGCCGCCTCCGGGGCCGCACAGGCTGTGCCTTCAACTCGTCTGGCATTGGCTCCTAGCCCACGAGCAACTGCGGCCACGACCTTATTTGCAATAGCGCCGGCAGGCCTATCTTACTAACATAGTTCAACTACTAGGAATGGTTTTTTTTTAATTGGGTTCATACATATCAAATTGATCCTTTCTCTTAATTCCTAATTAATAACGAAATAATTACTTTTAAATAATGTATCATTTCCTATATCTATCTATATATATATATAATTTATTATAATAAAAAATTATTTATAATCTAGCAAAACTAAATATTATTTTTAAAAGCTTAATATTTTTATATATATTTAAAATCATTACTTTTAAATACTCATAAACATTATTTAAAAATTTCAAATTTATTCGAACTTTTACCTAGAAGTCACTGGGAGTTGATATCCAAAATTAAAATATACAACTAATTACATCTACTATATGTAACAATTCAAAATTAAAATATACAATTAATTACATCAATTTCAACTATTTAACATAGACTTTTCAGAAAGCACTCTCAGTTTTTAAAATGGATCTGCATTTTTAAGTTTTACTTATTTTAATATTTCTCTTAATTTAACTCCTTTTTATTTTATTCTTTTAGTTTTTGTTAATTTTAATTATTCTTAATATTTAACTTACTTATTCTTACTATTTTCATAATTTACTTTTATATATAAAAATTACATAAATTAACCTAATAATTAACTAAATTGATGTATAAGAAAGAAGTCTTTGAGTTCTGAACATGTGACACTCTATATATATATATTTTTTTTGACTTAAATTTTAACAAGAAAAAAAAATTATTTATTTGTATAATTGAAATATTTTTGTTTAAAGTAAAGACAAATGTTTAATAATAATATTTTAAATGAAAAATAATGTTATAAATTACCTAAATCAACATTATGATTAAAATGTAGTTGTTTAATGTAAATTTTATCACAATAAAAAATAAAACATATTTAAAATATATAAAAATTTAAGTTCACAAAAATCCACACACGCAGAAGCCAAGCCTGTGATGGAATGCAAATTTAATTCTTAAGATCTAATCAGAAAAACTAGCTCGCCAGCCCTGGCCACTCATTATTAAGAAGAAATTGTCCTCAGCGTTTCTTATGTGTGGGGTCGATTTTGATGGATATCATTATAATTAGTGTTTTATTTTGATGGATATCACTATCATTATTAAGCTATCATTATTAGTGTTTATATATTTTTTAATCCACTATAAACACAAAGAAATTTAGAGATTTAAATTTCTAATGTGGGTTTATTTAGATTATTATCACTATATATTTTAAATGTTTATATCAGCTAGCTTTTTCTACAAATACAAGTAAATTTAAATTTCCAATGTGGGATTATTTAGACTGCTATCACTATAAAATTTTTTGTAAATTTAAATTTGAAGATTTAAATTTCCAATGTGAGATTATTTAGACTGCTATCACTATAAATTTTAAGTGTCTATATCAATTAGCTTTTTTTACCAACACAATTTTAAATGTTTATATCAGCTATCTTTTTCTACAAACACAAATAAATCCAAAAATTTGAAGTGAATTTGAACTTGTAATCTCAAACATATAACTATCCGATCTTAAATACATAAGACTTTATTATCGTAATAATAAGTTATAAATTATCTGGGCCAAAAGCGATCTTTCAGTATCTTCACTGTTACCATTGATCAATACAACGACTTGCAATTAAATTCTAGAATCTAAGTTGATGTTCCCATCCTTTATCGCCATTGAAAACCCCTCGAAGTTCGTGGATCACAACCCTCCGTTTGATGTAGAATCAGAGTACAAACTGCCTTAACAAATGTCCATATTTGCCCACAGAACCCTAATAAACTCTTCATTCATTTTGGTCTTCACCCGAGGTGGGTGTTGTGCTGATAGGTGTTTGGCTAATTCCAACAACCTAGAGTTTAAGTAGATTGCGGATTCGTTGAATATATTGGAATAAGGATGTTTAATTTTTTATATATTATATTATAGCTTTGAGTTTTATCGTGTATTTATATTTATATTTGTAACGTGGTATATATTAATATTCATTTATGTATATCAATTATATTTATTTATTAAATATATTTTATTGATTATATATATGAATTAGAGAAAATAATAGATCATATTTGGATTTCCATGTGAAATAATATAATATAATTATTAATAATAATTATGTAGATGGTAGGGATTTAAACACCTTAAATATTCTAGAATATTTATAGTAGTATACACAAATCAATGGTTGAAATTTATTTATTTTCAAAGTAGTTATGCTATTTTTACTTGTTAATTAAATTGATTAATTAAAAAAATGTCATATGAACAGGTACGAGTTATGGGTGTTTTTGGCATGTGGTATTGATAAGCCATGGTATTGGTCCATGATATTGTAACAAGTCCTATCTATAGCTTAGGAAGTAAATCTTGTTCCATTTTTTTAAATGTATATATGTTTAACTTATATGTTAATTATTATAATAATAATAATTTAAAAGAAAGTTATATTTTAGCTAGTTTTGATTCTTATTATGGATTGATACCTATCTATTACTTGCCATTTAATTTATATGGTTGCATGTCTAATTTAAGAAAAGATAAAGTAAATAAATAAATATTATATTTTCACTTTTGAATATAAATGTATATTTTAATATAAGGCTTAAATGAATAATTTGAATATCTATATTAAGTAATTTATTTCAATTCCAACTTTATTTATGTATGTTTTTATAGAGAAAAAGTTACATATGGACCATAGTGCAAAAGACAAAAAGTAATTGAAGGTAAAAATAAAAATAAAAAATTCCTAATAAAAGTAATAAGAGGTATACGTGTAATTCATTCAATTTTTAATATAAAATTAACATATGGCATTTAAAAATTATTAATAACTGTGCCAAGAGGAACTCTACAACCTTATATAGGGGGAGATGTGTAAGTGTAAATTTTTGTAAAATTTAAGATGAACAAATTTAATGTTGACCCTCATTAAAAATTTAGTAATTAATGTAATGTGAACTCTAACAAAATATAATTATGTATAAATGAAATATAAAAATTAGTTCAACACATCATACAAATCAAATCAATCTAACATTTTCAATTTTGAGTTAAATAGGACGTTTCGAGCAAAATTTTGAAATTGAGATTAAGGATTTAGAGTAAAATTTTGAAAAGGATGAAATTTTATTGCCCAAAAATGAGGTGATCTAATCAATTTCATTACAAGTTTTCATATTTATCCTTATGATATTAAGTCCATCATATATATTTAGATTTATTAAATGAATTTCTATAATACAAAGATCAATATAGCCTTATGAATATCTCATCACTCATCATCCATCGTTAATGCTACATTGATATGATTTCTAACAATATGCATCATAACCTTGGATATCAAATATCTTAATTTTATTAATACAATGTCGTCTATAATGTAATATTATAAAATCTCGTTATAATCTATATTAACGTATGGGAAAGCCTTAAAGATTATGATATCAAATATCTTAACCCCATTATTAAATGCACTTGATTATGATATCAAATATCTTAACCCCATTATTAAATGCACTTGATGCGGTATTATAGATTCATCGAATAAAGGTTTTATAGATTCATTACAATTGAGATCGTCAGTTGCAACGTAATCGTATTGGAGTACCATGATACAATCTCTATGTTATCGTATTACAACAATTACAATAGGTAACTCTATTTATTCCCACCATTACAATATGTAACTCTATTCATAGGATAACTACACATAGAATAACCGAAATGTTCATTATAATTAAATATTCTTACATGTAATGGTAGTATAGGTTTATATATGATGTAGTGATATTAATAATAATTTAAAAGTATTGTTGATGATGATGATGATGGTTAAGTGGAGATTGTAATAATAAATTGTTGCAAAATGAAGTATTAACACTTTTCGTTACGAGGAAATGAGATTTGGATTGACTATATGTCAATCCAATACTTAATATAATCTAAAGTGGAAAATTAATAAAGATTGTGTGACAATTATATATTTATAATAATGAGCAATATAAACAAAACGATGATTGAAATCTTTTATTTTTAGAATTATTATAATTATTTTAGATCTGTTTTAACATCATATCTACAAAGGGTTCAAATCTCTTTTCACTCTAAAAGAGTTTTGCACCTCAAGGGATCTAATCTTTCTTGGCATTTGGTATATCCAGAGTTAATATGGATCTAAAATGGTGATAAACAATTCAATGTGGATCACAAATATAATATGTATATATGTAGAGTTAAGTAATATTGATGCTATCTAAATATATATTAATAATTGAAAAAACATTTTCAATGTGAGTTTTCAATGTTAACTAGGATTTACAATAAAACTATGTATATATTATATAAAGAAATTGAAAAAAATAAATCCATATGGTTAAAACATTTCAAGTGATTAGTTTTAAGTCATTTGAAAACAAACAAAATCTTCTCAGAATTGTAACTTTAAATTGTGTAATCTACATAATCCAAGTGCTCACTCGTGTTTTTCAAGGAGTTGAATCTATTTATACATTAAAAAATGCAATTTAAAAAATGAAAAATTATACCACGAGAGAGAGATGGAACTCCTAAAGAGATGTGAAATCCTTTCGTCAATTTTATATTCTAAAAGAAATTTGCACCTCAAAAAATTTGACTTTTTTATGCTTAATAGATCTGTAATTAAGATGAATCTATACTAATATATATAAATCTTATATATGTTTAAAAATTCAAACAAAACATACAATCAAAAGAAGTGAAGATCCAAATTTAACATAAAGAAATAAAGGAAGTGGTTAAGATGATTTAGGAGAACATAGAATTCCTCTTCTCCTTTAAAATATTTAAATGGGGGATTATAACATCCCCACATGGGTTCCTTAGTTATCAAGCATGGATAATAAGTTTTATTTATCTTATTAACTAATTTATAAGACTATATTTGAACTCTAAGAATGTTATAATATACAATTTGTATGCAAATATAAATAAAAATGAATACAACTTTGCATGGAATGATAGAGGTTGTGACTAAATTTAGCATAATCAAACATAACGTATGAAATACATATATTTCCTTTAAAAAAAATCATTATATTCATACTCATAAATAATGATATAACACAAATTTTATAGGAGATAAATTCCAAGAAATTTGTTGTGTAAGAGTTTTCCCACCCATTCATAGGTATAAGCCTAAAGGGAACCCTCAGGTTGGACTATGAGGCCATAAAGGAAACAAAGATAGGGTACAAGCTTCTATCTCATTCAACCCAACCCACCTACTCTTATTCTTAGTTGATATACTCAGTACGAAGTACTTTAAAGCATCTCATCAAGCCATCAAAGACCCATGATAGTCTCTTCCAAGGCCTTATAAAACACAAAGGACACCTTCCATATCTCCATTCAGTGGTTCTTTTCGGATATTATTCCTTCTAATTCTCTTCATTGTAGGTGGAAAGAGCCCAATTTGCTATATGATTTCTAAGAATTGATTATGGGAATAATACTTGGCTCTCAACCATGGCAACAAGCAACAAATATATAGTGGATTCAAAGGATTCCTAACTTTCCCAACCTTCATTCTCACCTACAACCATGAATATTTCATCCAAAGTATGTAATTTCCTTTTCACGTTGTTGATTTTGTTAGGTTCCATGTTGGTTCATGGTTAACAATGAAAAATAATATATGAGAAGTCTAGAGCATGTATGTGAGAAACCTAGAATGAGTAGAATGATCATAAACAAGAGGTTTGAGAGAATTATTCCCAGCATTACTTATAAGAAGATGAATTTTCTTGTAGGTTTTAACCCTCTACATAACTTACCCGCAAATCAATTTCAAACATAAAAATAAACAATGGAGAGAACATAAAACAAATATACACAAAGATTTTCCTCTAGAGCAAAAAAATGGGACTACTAGATTGATTTTTCATTATAATCCTTTCAGTCTTACAATCCATATATAAACATAACGAAGCATTCACAAAACCCAATCCATTAACCCTAGATTAGAACATAATCATATTTCCATTTACCAAATCTACAAAATACCATGCGAGGAAAACCATCATGCACAAAACCATGGTTAGGTTCGCCCACCATCTTTAGGTCTGCCCCCCATCCTTGGGTCTGCATAATATTATTTTTCATGGGTCGCTTCCCCGAACCCTGTATAGCAGGGCTACCACCCTTGTATAAAACTCTCGATGGGGTTGTCGCCCCCCTATGACCTTCCTGCTACACCATGTTCAACATACAACATGTGCAGCTATTCACGAAAAGAATATAAAACACACCCAACAATACTCCTACACTTCCTCATGATAATTGAACTCAATTGACACTTCCATAAATACATGAGAAGAATTCCCCCTTAACTTTTTACATACATTTAATTAATGGTTTATAACTCCATGGAGGTGCATGGATTCATTTAAGTACATGGTGGAAAAGGGATGAGCCCTTATAGTTGCCATCAATTGTGCTTATTAAAAAAATCCATCATCTCATCTGTAACATAGACATACTATCATCAAAATCTCAAGCATAATTTTGAATATGTTCATTACAGTAATTAGATTCCATAGCATGAGATTATTCTCATAATGCTTGGCCTCTACACGTGATAGTAACCAATACTCATTATATGCTTACTCTCATGGCCATATCCAATGGAACTCTACTTAAAACATTTCCTTCTTCAAGCTCTCATTTAGCCAATCAAACACATGAGTATTCATGTATATAGTGTTTTGATAGTGATATTCACAATGACACATGAAATGATAATACAATAATGACATATCAATAAATCAATCATTTTTAGCTATTAATATTTTATCTACAATCAAATATTGTCCATCAAATGTGCATTATTAATACAAGTATGCACTCTCACAATGAAATCAAAATATGTTTACAAGATTCATATATGATAGCATATACATGACTATGCATGTTCCCCAATTCAATTTACTCTAGAGGGATTAGGTAATGCTTTGACCTATAACCCAATAGTTGCAATAATGGTTACTTTACCATCTAAACATATTTTTAGTGTACCACAACACAAGGAAAATCATTTCCTTTCTCTACTAGATAATTCCTCAAAATCCTTTTCCTTTTAATTCTCTTTAGTGTAGGAAAGAAGGTTATAATCCAACACAATGAGACAAGAAAGGTGGTCTTTGGATACGTATGAGATGGTGTAATATCTCCAAAATACAATAACATAACAATATCACATATGATTGTTTCACATATCATTCCCTTTACCTTCATTATTACCTCATAACCATGCTAACATAACATTGTATTAAATATGAATGTATTAATTTGTTTAAACAATATTTACATGTGCTAGGATTTTATCTTTATCATACAACCACGTACTCACCACATGTATGAATATATTTATCATTAATAAATCATTTATTATATCAACCATGGTTGAAGGAATTATAACCTAAATTTATTCTATCACATATGTAAGTTTAATGTGACTCAATTCATAGATGTATGGTTTCTATAAAAATTGATGATGTTACTTATACAATTGATGTATCATGGGTATTTACAATTTTTTTCAACCTTTTAATGTGAATATTCTTTTATATATTATTTCTTAGTTACAATACAACAAACAACCATAATTGATCATCAAGTCACACTTAATATAGCAAAATACCATATTGAACCAATATGCAACACCTTATATGCCCATGCATATCTACATGCACTTTATTACATATTTATTATTTAATATGTTTATTTGTACATGCACATCTCAACTATTTTTCTCTCTTGCATAGATGAACATTTACATAACTAAATTATTTACGCATTGAAACTAGATGAAGAAATGTAACAACATAATAAAAAATGAGTTAACGAATTTTTCTTTCCAATACCACCACCTAGCATAGATATATGCAAAATATATGAGCTACTCCATGAACTTATTACCAAATACACAATAGATCATGAACTCTAGTTTTCTCACATAAGTGGAAATTCATAGGTCTCATACATATAGTTGATGTTGCTACTTTTGAAAGTGTCACTACTACACTATGGACTTGTAGTGTCACCAATTTGAATTGCTATAGCCCATAATTCTCCTTTAGATAACTTTTTTAGTTAGTGAGCGTCAAATTTTATCAATGAAAATTTGCATAAATTTTGGCCAATCTTTTGCCAATGTTTCATCATTATCACAATGCACACAACCTTATTTTTTCTTAAATTATTTTCCCTTGACTCATATTTGCATATTCTTTAGCTAATGTTGGATAATAGTTATGCCACTAGAATATGTAATGCATCCCATGCATCATAACCTTGTTGTTTGTTTTAAGGTAGTGTCATATTAATAAATATATAATGTATTATTAAAATCATTTAGCATTGTGATATTCTATTCGATGAAAAAATATGTTATAAAAGGTATATGGTATTTATATATAATTTTGATTTTGTAAAAGCATATCACACTCAGTGTAGAAAGTATATTATAATGGGAGACTACTACATACATTTATATGAAATTATGATTTTAATATTATTTTTGGTTGTTCCCATCTCTTATTTTTTTTTTTTTTTTGAAAAAAAGTTGTCACAGCCCCAGGGAGACCTGTACAGATCAAGGTGCACTTTGGACTCTTAGGGCTTATGGCACCAGCATAATTCAACCCAATGAGTTACCCATGTCATTAATACTAGACTTGGACTATGCTTTATAATAATTCTTAGTTAAGTGTTTGTGAAATAATGTGTTCACTAATTTCAAATATATAACTAAAATAATATCCATAAACATGTATAATTCAAACCAAACATATTGCAAAATACAAATATAGAGCGGGTGGTTAACTAGCCTAACAACCAAATTAACTTATATGTAATGACAAAGTTTTAAAATGAATAATCTTATTGGGTCTTTTACATGAAGGAAACACTTTCTAAAACCATCACACCAGCTCCCTAGGCCCAACCCCAAATTCATGGTGTGATCCGCAAAGCTTTGGTATTTATAAACCCCAAATTATAACCTCTAATTTATGACTCAAAATTTTTTCAATAGTTGTGTCATGTAGCGCTTTGAGGACCTACAATTTTTTTGTCCCCGTGTAAGATACCCCCCTAGAAATATCTCAAAATCCCCGTCAAATTTCTGAGTTTTGTTTGAGTTTGTCTCAGTGGTATTTAATCAAATAGTTTGTGTACATATGGTTGTAGGTGCGCTTTTTATAATTTGTTTCAATGTAAGTAAACATAGAACCATATAGACACCATGAAAATACTTTAACCCAACAACATTTAATTTAGATTAGACTTTGAAAGGGTACATAACACTAATATAGATACTCCAATAATATATATGAGAAATAAAATGATAAATATCAACATACATGTTATGTATATATATGGTTGTAGGTCATTGATAAGACAACCGAGAAATGTACCAACATTACAGTATAAGCATATGTTTGTAATCTAATGAATATCAACTCACCCAAATGATGGATAAAAACCCCAAGATCACTCCAATACACAACAATAATATTAGATAACCACGTCAATTTAAATGGACACACAAGAGGCATCACAGATGGATACGATGAAGGGTCTCAACCCTATTTAAGTCAACTACTCAACCTCCTCAATATGGTTGTAGGTCGACCCCAAAGAAAGAATAAAATTGGCCAATAGAAACATCAACACTAAAACTGCTAATATTGAAGGTAATGTGCCCCCCAAAACAAAACAGTAGATAAACTCAGCCCCTTATATATGGCATAACTCAACCTTCATGGAGTAGTAGAAATCAATGACTTGGATATTGCGAGAATAACCTGTATAAGAATATAGAACACCAAAAGTTAATCTATAAAATTAGTTGATAATATCATTGACTTCCTCCCATTTTGTTATATCTTCTTCTATAAAATCTAAGTGATTACGTTCCAACACTAGCTAGGGTGTATAGTTTCAACATGAAAACTAGTAACCAGAATGAGGGTTTCCAAGAACCCTAGACTCTTTCTTAATAGATCTCTAAAATTCTATTTCAAAGTGAGTGAATGCAAGAATATATTTAAATTTTGTTTTAATAATTAGAATATATATAATAATAATGATAAAACTAAGTATCCCCAATGGTTAGCTCAACTGGTCAAACAAATTCCTCGTCGTTCAAGAGGTCACAGGGTCAATTCTCCCTGAAGCCCTTAGGGTTAGGCCTAACTATTGGTCATGGGGGTTAATACCCTTGATCAAGCTCAGATATTTTTGTAGACGTAGCGGCCACCCAATGACCGCGTGTGTCCGTGAACCACCAGAAAAGGCCCCAAGCGTTAGCTCAACTGGTCAAATAAGTGTCTTACCGTTCGGGAGGTCATAGGGTCAATTCTCCCCGAAGCCCTTAGGGTTAGGCCTAGATATTGTCCGTGGGGCTTGATACCCTTGATCAAGCTCAGATATTTATATGGATTTAGTGGCCACCCAGTGACCCGGGTGTCCGTGAACCACCAAAAAAAATACAAAAATAAAAAATGATAAAAGTAATTTTTTTAAAAATAATTTGTCTCACACAAAGTTGTGTTTTTCATTATTGCGTTTTATTATAACAATAATTATATTTAAAAAAATTAGTCACCTAGAAAGTTTTATTATGTATAACAAATTTATGAATGCTTTAATTTTATTGTTAAAATAAGTATATTTATAAAGATAAATAAAAACATAGAAAAATAATTTAGAAATGTTTTTATAGTTAATAAATTAATATATATATTTTTTTCTATGAATATTTTTTTAAGTAGATTTATTAAAAAGGATCACTACCATGGAGTTTAACTTGGACCTCTCAATAACAAAGGTGCTTTAACTATGGGGACTCAACCAACTAAGCTAACCCTTACTTTAATTAATTAAATTTATTAATCACAATAATTTTTAAAGATCATCTTATCTTTCATTTTTAAAGATATATTTGTATCACATCTATTTTGGAATAGAGCTTCAAGAAATTTAATTTAATTATCAATAATTATTAGGTGGATTGGAGGGGATTAACCTCCATAGAATATTCTTAGTAGTATAGACAAATTGAAGGTTGAGATTTATCTACAAAGTAGTTATACCATTTTTCCTCTTTTAATTGAATTGATTAATTAAAAAAAGGTCATATGAAATGAGTTATGGTTCTTTTGGGCATGTGGTACTGATAAGACATAATATTGTAACAAAGCCTATTTATAAATTAAGAGTCTCCATGATAAAGTGGGCATAAATATCCATGGACAAGAATCTGGTTCATATGTGTTTAACTTATATATTTGTTCTTTTAATAATAATAATAATAATAATAATAATAATAGTTGTGATGAGACTCACTCTACAACTCAGTATATGAGGTAGACATTGTCATGTAATGTCACAATAAAAAAATTAAAAAAATACATGTCAACTAAGTGATGAAAAATAAAAATAAAAATTATTGAATATGTTGACTCAATTAAATGTTTTAACAAAAAAAATATATATCCACAATAATATTATCAATCAAAAAAGGAAATAAGGTGGAAAATTTTCAAGAAAACAAAAATAGTATAAAACTAATTTGGCTACAAATGATCAATGCTGGAATATTAAAGTATGTTTGCTCTTCAAAAAAATCTTAAACTATATAATATGTATCCTATAATAATGAAATAAACTTAAAGTATGTTTGTTCTTCAAAAAATCTTAAACTATATAACATGTATCCTATAGTAATGAAATAAACTTATTTGTCGGTAAATTCTTCCCGTCTTCACATTAAAACATCAAATTCATTTACTTTTTGTTTCACGAGAAGTAAAAATAATTTTTCCATTCATGTATGAAAAGTTTACAATATGCATAGGTACCACATCCCTTCAGGTGACTATATAATATATGATAACATGATACCGGGAAGTCACAACAAAGTGGATGTGAAACTCGTTCAACCAAAAAAAAAAATTATATCCTCTGTGGCTGGACATTTTCTATTATAATGATCAAAATTGCAACCGGAAAAATAAACATAGTAACATGCATAGCAATGAAACAAAAACCAAAGAAGTTAAACTACAAAAAGGAAATCAATCCTAAAAATTGTGAACAAGAAAACCAAAGAAGGAGTTCCCCACATTTCCAAGTGACCACCCCTCATAAGGGTGCCATTGGAAAAACCTTGGAAGTGAATCCTATCCAAAGATGCTCTACAACCTTCTTTAGGTAACAAATCTGCTTCGACATTTCATTATCTATGAAAGTGGGAAACAAAGACTATGAAATGTTGAAAATAAAGATATATCCAATCGAGTGGAAAAGGGGCCTAATCCATGCTCACCTCAGAGTCTCCAAATATATCAATCTCTTCTATTTCCAGCCACTTTGCACAATAGGGGATGCCCCGAATAAGCTAGCATCACTATTTATTTTGATGCATATCACTGTAGTTATTAAGTGTTTACTTATCATTATAAGCCACTGCAAATACAAGTAAGTAAATTTAGAGATTTAAATCTCCAATTTGGGTTTATTTCTACTATTATCATTATAAATTTTAAATGTTTATATTAGCTAGCTTTTTCTACAAACACAAGTAAATTTAAATTTGGAGATTTATATCTCCAATATAAAATTATATAGACTACTATTATTATAAATTTTAAATGTTTATATCCACTAACTCTTTCTATAAATACAAAAAAATCAAAATATTTAAACGCGAATTTTAATCTCCAATCTTAAATACATAACACTTCATTATCACAATAATAAATAAGAAATTGACTGCCGAAAAGTTATCATAACTGTTAGCATTGATCAATACAACGACTTGCAGTTGAATACTAGAATCTAAGTTGATGCTCCCATCATTTGTCGCCATTGAAAAAATTTCGAAGCTCGTGAATCACAAGCCTCTGTTTGATGTAGAATCAGAGTACAAACTATCCTGACAGATGTCCATATTTTCCCACAGAACCCTAATAAACTCTTTATTCATTTCGGTCTTTCACCATAACTGAGTGTTGTGCTGATAGCTGGCCTATTGAAACAATGGGCCAAATAAGTAATACACCACTATCATTCATTCGGCCCCCTTTTCTACTCCCAGTCCTTGTGGGTGGCTGCTCCATTCTTTCAATCATTAATGGAGGGGATTGCGCACAGTTTGGAATCTCATGTGCAGTTCCTCAATGCCAATTACAATGGTGGACGTTTTGTTGGGTCTGCAAGGAACGCTAGCATATGCTCGGATCCCTTGAAGAATCCCAATGGGGGATCCACCTGCTGCTTCAACACCCTCTGCAAAGATCTTACCAGCGATACGTTGCACTGTGGGAAATGCGGCTTGCTCTGCCCCTCTGGATTGGCTTGCTGCTCAGGCTTCTGCATTGACACCAAGAATGATCCTATGCATTGTGGGAATTGCTTCCACAGGTGTACTAAACTTGAAAAATGTGTGTTTGGCATGTGTGGTTATTGACCTAATTCTAAGAGTCTTGAGGTTAAGTCTATTGCAGATTCTTGGAATAAGGTGGAATTATGGATGTTCAATTTCTCTTGGGTTTAATATTATATTTATATTATAAGTTTGTAATATAATATATAGTAATATTTATCTATATATCAATTACATTTATTAATATTATTATTATAAATTAAATAAATCTAGTTAGAAAAATGTGATAGAAAGAAAAAAAAATATTATTATATTTATATTATAAATTTGTAATATAGTATATAATAATATTTATCTATATATCAATCACATTTATTAATATTATTATTATAAATTAAATAAATCTCATTAGAAAAATGTGATAGAAAGAAAAAAAAAAATATTTTTAAGTTATCATTTCTACTGAATTGTTGTATTTAACCAAGCTTATTATATTTAATAAGGGATTCCAATTAGACAGCCTGAAGGAACTCGCTCCTGCACAGCAGATCGTTGTAATACCAAATACAGTTTTATTGTTGCATTGTGATCGACCAATCTATCGTTGTAATACCAAATATAGTTTTCTTGGTTGTTGCATTGTGATCGACCAATCTATCGTTGTAATACTAAATATAGTTTTTTGTTTGTTGGATTGTGATTGTCCGATTTCTCATGGAAATGGAGGTCTTTATATATATATATATATATTAATTCTTAATAATAATTTAAAATAAATATATATTATAGTTAATTTTTATGTTTTTTTAATTTTAGCAATATGAGATGAATCATGAAGTGTTTTTGATGTTTATCATAGATAGATGCCTATTAATATTTATTAGCCATTTAATTTATATGATTGAGTTTAGTATATTTTTGTAATGGTTTCTAATCTAATCTCTTAAGCACTAAAACATATATTTTTTATATAAAATATATATTTTTGTACCTAATAAAATACATATATTATATATAATACTATATTTTAATTCACTTTTATTTATTATACATATCTCGTATATATATATACACACACAAACAAATAAACAAATGAGTATATCATATTTCGGTTTCCATGTGATTGAAAAGCCATCCATGATATTGTAACAAGTCCTATTTATAGATTGGGAATCTCCATAATAAAGTGGAAGTAAATCTTGTTCCATTTTTTCAAGTGTATATATGTTTAACTTATATGTTAATTAGTTATAATTTAGTTAGTTTTGATTCTTATTATGACTAATACCTATGGCTACTAGCCATTTAATTTATATGGTTGCAATAGTTTTATATCCAATTTAAAAACCGATAAGGTAAATAAATAAATAAATTTTATATTTTCACTTTTGAATATAAGAAATATATATATTCTAATATAGAACTTAAATAAACAATTTGAATATCTCTTTTAAGTAATTTATTTCAATGTCAACTTAATTGAAGGTAAAAAAACTTTAGTTATTCCTAATAAGAGTAATATGTGTAATTCATTCAATTTTTAATATAAAATTAACATGTGACATTTAAAAAATATTAATCATTGTGCCAAAAAGCATTCTACAATCTTGTATAAGGAGAGATGTGTAGGTCTAAACTTTTGTAAAATTTAACATGAACAAATTTAATGTTAACTCTCATTAAAAATTTTGTAATTAATGTGATATCCACCAAAAAAATATAATTATGTATAAATAAAATATAAAAACCAATTAAACAAATTACACAAATCAATTTTATTTTAAGTTAAATAAGACAAATTTTTAAAATTAGACTTAAAAATTTGGAGTGAAATTCTATTTAAAAAAAAAAGAAAGAAATTTATTGTGAAAAACTTAAATAATCCAATCAAATTAATTACAACTTTTCATATTTATCCTTCTCATATTAAATTTTTCGTATATTTTAAGATTCATTAAATAACTTTCTATGATAGAAAGGTCGATGTGGGCTTCTGGCCTATCGCTTAATATTGATTATAGGATTACATCTTAATAACTGAATAGTGCAACAATAAATGTAAAGTAAATAATCATAAATCCATATCTATGTAATATTAATCAATATTGTATCTATTATTGTATTAATCCTATATGATATAATCTATAATAATATGCATCATAACTTTAGATGTCAAATATCTTAACTCTATTGATACAATATTATAATAAACCCTTGAAAAATCTTAAAGATTATGATATATTATTATATCAAATATCTTAACCCCGTTATTAAATGCACTTGATGCAGTACTATAGATTCATGGAATAAAACTTTTTTTACAATTGAGATCCTTGCAACATAATGGTATTGGAGTACCATGATACAATCTCCGCGTTTAGATGTCAAATATCTTAACTCTATTGATACAATATTATAATAAACCCTTGAAAAACCTTAAAGATTATGATATATTATTATATCAAATATCTTAACCCCGTTATTAAATGCACTTGATGCAGTACTATAGATTCATGGAATAAAACTTTTTTTACAATTGAGATCCTTGCAACATAATGGTATTGGAGTACCATGATACAATCTCCGCGTTTTGGTATTACAACCATTACAATATGTAACTCTATTCATAGGATAACTATACGCAAAGTAACTATTATAGATTCGTTACAATTGAGATCCTTGCACCATAATGCTATTGGAGTACCATGATACAATCTCTGTGTTTTCGTATTACAACCATTACAATATGTAACTCTATTCATAGGATACCTATACGCAAAATAACCCAAAAATCCATTATAATGGTAGTAGAGGTTTATATATGATGTAGTGATATTGATAATAAATTAAAGTATTGTTAAGGGGAGATAGTAAAAACAAATTGCAGCAAAATCTTGAGTACTAGTTAGTTGAGAGTCGAAGTATTAGCATTTTTGTTTACGAGGAAATGATAATTGGATCGACTAGACGTCGATCCACTAGTTAATATAATATTTATATTATTCCAATTTAAGGATTTTGTAAGATAATATTTATATTATTTTAATTTGAGAAATTTTGTAAGGTGAAAATAAAAAAGATTGTATAATAATTAGACACTTATAATTATGTTTTATCATATAATGAATAATATAAATAAAATGACAATTGGAATTTTTTATTTTTAGATTTATTATAAGCAATCTACATGTATTTTAATTCTAGATTTGTAGACATTGAAAGGGATCGAATCTTTTTTTTTACTCCAAAAGAAATTTGTAGTTGAAGGGATTTAATATTTCTTGGGTTTGGTAGATCTAGAGTTAATATGGATCTAGGATGGTGATAAACAATTCAATGTGAACAAAAAAATATAATATTTAAATATGTAGATTTAAGTAATATTGATGTCTATCTAAAAATATATTTATAATTGAAAAAACATTTTCAATGTGAGATCTCAATGTTAACTAGGATTTACAAAAATCTATGTATATATTATATAAATCAGTTGAAAAAAATAAATGCATATGGTTAAAACATTTCAAGTGATTAGTTATAGATCATTTCAAAACTAGAAAAGTGTTCTTGGAATTGTCACTTTAAATTGTGTAATCGACACAATCCAAGTGCTCACTCGTGTTTTTCAAGGAGTTGAATCTATTTATACATTAAAAAATGAAATTTAAACAATGAAAAATTATACCACAAGAGAGGGAGATAACTCCTAAAGTGAGGTGCAAACCTTTCTTCAAGTTTTATATTCTAAAAGAAATTTGCACCTCGAAAAATTTGATGTTTTTTCATGCTTACTAGATCTGTAATTAAGATGAAAATATAATAGTGTATATAAATATTATATATGTTTAAAAATTCAAACCAAACATACAAGAAAAATAAACGAAGATCCAAATTAAACATAGGTGATTAAGATGATTTAGGAGAACATGGAGTTCCTCTTCTCCTTTAAAATATTTAGATGGGGGATTATAACATCCCCACATTGGTTCCTTAGTTATCAAGCATGGCGAATAAGATTTCTTTATCATATTAAATAATTTATAAGACTGTATTTGAACTCTAAAAGTATTATAATATACAATTGGTATGCAAATATGAATAAAAACAAATATAACTTTACATGGAATGATAGAGGTTGTGACTAAATTTAGCATAATCACGCATAATGTATGAAACACATATATTTCCTAAAAAAAAATAACATTAGATTCATGGTCATAAATAATGATATAACACAAATTTTATAGGAGATAAATTCAAAGAACTTAGTTGTATAAGAGTTTTTTCCCACCCAATCATAGGTATAATCCTAAAAGGAAGCCCCAGGTTGAGCTATGAGGCCATAAAGGCAACAAAACTAAGGTACACACTTCTAACTCATTCAACCCAAACCACCTACACTTATTCTTAGTTAATATATTCAGTACAAAGTACTTTAAAGCATCCCATCAAGCCATCAAACAACCATGATAGTCTATTCCAAGGCTTGATATGACATAAAGGACACCTTCCATATCTCCATTCAGTGGTTCCTTTCAGATATTCTTCCTTCTAATTGTCTTCAATGTAGGTCGAAAGAGCCCAATTTGTTATATCATTTCTAAGAATTGATTGTGGGAATAATAGTTGGCTCTCAAGCATGGCAACAAGCAAGAAATATATAGTGGATTCAAAGCATTCCTAACTTTCCCAACATTCATTCTCACCTACAACCATGAATATTTCATTAAAGTATGTAGTTTACTATTCACATTGTTGATTTGGTTAGATTCCATGTTGGTTCATGGTTAACAATGAAAAATAATACATGAGAAGTCTAGAGCATGTATGTGAGAAACCTGAAATGAGTAGAGTGATAAAAAATGAGAAGTTTGAGGGAATTATTCCCAACATTACTTACAATAAGAGGAATTTACTTGTATTTTTTAACCCTATGCATACATTACTTGAAAATGAATTCTTAAAATATAAAAATAAATAATGTCAAAAACATAAAACAAATACACATAGAGATTTTCCCCTAGATCCCAAAAATGGGACTACTAGATTGATTTTTCATTTATATTCCTTTCAATGTTACAATACATATATATACATGTCGAAACATTCATAAACCTCAATCCATTAACCCTAGATTAGAACATAATCGTATTTCCCTTGACCATATCTATAAAATACCATGGGAGAAAACCATCATGCCCAAAACTGTGTGCAAAACCCATGCACAAAACCATGTGTAGGTTCATCGACCATATTTGGGTTTGCTCCCCATCCTTAGGTCCGCATAATATAATTTTTTCTCAGGGTGCTACCCTAAACCATGTGCAAGAGGGCTACCACCCCCTGCAAAACCCCTAACAACAACCCCCCCTATGAACCCCCTTCCCCCGGGTGCAACGTACAACATGTGCGGTTAGTCATGAAAAGAATATAATAGACCCCCAACAAAACTATTACACTTCCTCGTGATAATTGAACTCAATTAAAACTTCCATAACTGCATGAGAAGACTTCCCCCTTAATTGTTTACATACATTTCATTATTGGTTTATAATTCCATGGAGGTGGATGGATTCATTTAAGACACATGGTGGAAAAGAGATGAGAGCTTATAGTATCCATCATTTGTGCTTATTAAAAAAATTCATTATTTCATCTGTATCATAGACATACTATCATCAAAGTCTCAAGCATAATTTTAATATGTTCATTACACTAATTAGATTCCAGAGCATGAGATTCTTCTCATATTGCTTGGCCTCTACACATGGTAGTAACCAATACTCTTGGCCATAACAAAAGAAACTCTACTTGCAACATTTCATCCTTCAAGCTCTCATTTAGCCAATTAAACACATGAATATTCATGTATATAGTGTTTTGATAGTGATATTCACAATGACACATGAAATGATAATAGAATAATAACATATCAATAAATAAATCAGATATTAATATTTTATCTACAGTCAAATATTGTCCATCAAATATGAATTATTAGAACAAGCATGTTCTCTCACAATGCAATAAAAATATGTTTACAAAATTACAAAATTCATGTATGTTAGCATATACATGACTATGCATGTTCCCCAATTCAGTTTACTCTAGAGGGATTAGCCAGTGCTTTGACCTATAACCCAACAACTTAAATAGTGATTTCTTGACCATCTAAACATATTTTTAGTGTAGTACAACACAAGGAAAATCATTTCCTTTCTCTACTAAATAATTCCTCAAAATCCTTTTCTTTTTAATGCTCTTTAGTGTAGGAAAGAAGGTTATAATCCAAGACAGTGATACAAGAAAGAAAGTCATTGGATACTTATGCAGTGGTGTAAGATCTCCCAAATAAAACTAACATAAAATATAACATAAAACAATATTATCTATGATCGTTTCACATGTCATTGTCTTTGCCTTCATTATTACCTCATAACCATGTTAGCATAACGTTCTATTAAATATGAATGTATTATATTTTTTTAAACAATATTTACCTGTGCTAGGATTTTACCTTCACCATACCACCACTTCGTTACTCACCACATGTATGGATATATTTATCATTAATAAATAATTTATTATATCAATCATGATTGAAAGAATTATAACCTAAATTTCCTCTCACATATGTAATTTTAACATGACTCAATTCATAGATGTATGGTTTCTATAAAAATTCATGATGTTACTGATATAATTGATCTATCATGGGCATTTACAAAATACTTTCAACCTCTTAATGAGCATCTTCTTGCCTTTATTATTTCTTGGTTACAAAACAAGAAACAACCATAATTGGTCACGTCACACTTAATATTATTAGTAGCCCATATTGAACCAATATGCAACACCTTATATTCCCATGCATATCTACGCACACCTTATTACATATTTATTATTTAATATGTTTATTTGTACATGTACATTTCAACTATTTTCCTCTCTTGCATAGATAAACATTTACATAACTAAATTATTTATGCATTGAAACTCGATGAAGAAATGTAACAACATATTAAAATATGAGTTGAGGATTTTTTTTTTTCCAATCCCTCCACCTAACATAGATATTTGCAGCATTAATGAGCTACTCCATGAACTTATTACCAACTACACAAACTACACAATAGATCATGAATTTTGATTTTCTACCCTAAGTGGCAATTCATAGGTCTCGCACATAAAATTGATGTTTATACTTTTGAAAGTGTCACTACTACATTATGGACTTGTAGTGTGACGAATTTGAATTGTTGTAGTCCATAATTCTCCTTTACATAACTTTTTTAGTTAGTAAGCATCAACTTTTATCAGTGGTAATTTGCATAATTTTTGGGCCAATCTTGTGCCAATGTTTCATCATTATCACAATCTACACAAGCTTTTTTTTTAAAATTAGTTTCCCTTGAGTCATATTTGCTTATCCTTGAATCAATGTTGCATAATAGTTATGCCTCTCGAATAGAATATATAATGCATCTCATGCATCATAAATTTGTTGTTTGTTTTAAGGTGGTGTCATATTAATAAATATATAATGTATTATTAAAATCATTTAGCATTTTGATATTCTATATCAAAAAATATGTTATAAAATTTTTATGGTATTTATGTATAATTTTTATTTTTACAAAGCATATTCACTAAATGTAGCAAGTTTACTATAATGGGGGACTATATACATTTATATGAAATTATGATTTAATATTATTTTTTGTCAAGTCTTCATATATATATATATATATATATATAAAAGGTTGTCACAGCCCCAGGGAGACTTGCATAGATCAAGGTGCACCATGGACTCTCAGGGCATATGGCACCAACATAATTCTACCTAATGAGTTACCCATGTCATTAGATTATGCCTTATATTAATTTTTAGTTAAGTGCTTGTGAAATAATATGTTAACTAATTTCAAATAGACAACTAAAATAATATCCACAAACATGTATAATTGCAAACCAAACACATTGCAAAAGACACATAAAGAGTGGGTGATTAACTAGCCTAACAACCAAATTAGTATATATGTAATAACAAAGTTTTAAAATGAATAACCATATTGGGTATTTTACATCAAGGAAAAAGTTTCCAAAACCATCACACAACCTCCCTAGGCCCAACCCTAAATTCATGGTGTGATCCCCAAAAATTTCGTATTTACAAACCCCAAATTACAACCTAAAATTTATGCCTCAAAATTTTTCCGATAGTTGTGTCATGTAACCCTTCGAGGACCTGCACTTTTTTGTGCCTGTGTAAGATACACCCTTAGGAATATCTCAAATTCCCCATGAAATTTGTAAGTTTTGTTTGAGTTTCTCTCTGTGGTATTTAATCAAACAGTTTGTGTACATATGGTTGTAGGTGCACTTTTTATAATTTGTTTCAATAAAGGTAAACATAGAACCATATAGACACCATGAAAATGCTTCAACTGAACAACATGTAATTTAAGTTAGAATTTGAAAGGGTACATACCACTGATAGAGATACTCCATTAATATATATGAGAAATAAAATGATAAATATCAACATACATGCACTACAAGAAAAAAGTACATTGTTGAGGGGAAAAAATTGTCACCATAAACTCATTGGTGGCGGTCAAAAGAGTTTTCGTCACCAAAAACTGAATGTCACCAAAGGTGGCATCGCCAAAAGTATAGGTGTTGTAGTGACATTCAAAGTCCGTCACCAATAAGAATTTATAATGATCGATAGCAACCATCACCATTTCATATGAGAAATGGTGACATACCATAACCTCCATCACCAAAAACTAAATGTCACCAAAACTGGCATCGCCAAAAGTATAGGTGTTGTAGTGACATTCAAAGTCCATCACCAATAATGATTTATAATGACAGACAATGACCATCACCATTTCATATGAGCAATGGTAACGGACCATAACCTCGATCACCAAAAATTGAACGTCACTAGAGGTGGCGTCACCAAAAGTATAGGTGTTATGGTGACATTCAAGGTCCATCACAAATATTGATTATAATGAGGGATAGTGACCATCACCATTTCATATGAACAACAATGATTTATTGTGATTGATATTTCATGACTGTCACTATTGGTGCATATATATTGTGACATTTGTTGACCATCACCAAAAGTCACATTGCCAGAAGTATAGGTGTTGTGGTGAAATTCAAGGTCCGTTACGAATAATGACTATAATGATGGACAATGACCGTCATCATTTCATATCAATAACAATGATTTATCATTATAGACCTTTGAGAGTCATCACTTTTGATGTGTATATATGGTGGCATTCATTGACCATCACCATTTCATAATTTTGGTGAGGGTCGAAAAATGTCACCAAAGCTCATTGGTGATGGTCAAAAGAGCTTTTGTCACCAAAAATTGATCATCACCATTCCATGTGGATGTCAGGGCACGAAGGAATCGAACCACCAACCTTCTTCTTGTAAAGCTTGTAAAGCAAGCACTCTTCCATTGCGTTAGCACCCTTTAAATAATTAAACTTTTAAAAATTAAACCTTGAAACTTCATAAATCGTAAATTCTACAACTTTCAATAAATTAAAGTCTCAACAATATTTTACTAAAAAGCAAAGCAACATCAAAGTTGCAGTTCCCTACCTAGTGGTTATGGAAGTTATGAAAAGTGGGAGGAGGGAAAAATAGTTATGTATAAGAGAATCAATATGTTCAGTTGAATACTCAATTAGAAGTGAAACTCTGAAGAAATTTATAACCTATAAATGACCTATTGATGGTCCTAGGTATTGAAGCAAGAATGCTGCAACTCTAAGGGCTACCAGCTTTACTTATCAACTCATGGTTTGTACAAACTTGGAGGTGACAAGGATATATGCACAAGTAGAAGTGAAGGTACTGTCTGTTGTCACTGCTCATCTGGCAAGAGACTCTAAGGGTTCCAAGCTAAACTTCTATAGGGTCAAAAGAAGCTTGATTTCGATGGAAGAAGAGAAAATCTATTCTAAGGGAGAGCTACTCTTCTACAGTAATGAAGAAAACAATCATGTAATGATAACTCACACCAAACCCTAACTAACCATCTAAATAGATATGTGAAGCAAAATTGCTGAAACAACACTAATATAATGTTGCTATCTAAGTTGTAGAAGTAAAAAACATCAAAACTACACTAAGGGGTAAGCAAAGGAAACTAAGCTAAGTCTGTGTTTAAGAGGAAGAGTAGTCAGAGATAAAAATTGGTCAGAAGAGGACATAAGGGATCAGCAATGCATAAGGAACGTTGGATCAGTGGGGTGAAAGGAAAACGAACGGCTGAGATCGGATCGCAGGAGGGTACATAGGTAGGTGGGCAAACAGGGTTAATGAATAGGATGGACAATTGAGATTATATCACAAAGGCTAAGTCAAGATATGGAGATATAATCGGCAGATGGATGGCGGAGATTTCATCGCGGGCAAAAGAAATGTGCGGAAATGGTAGCGGGTTGGTGGAGGTGGTAAGCTGTATTTTGTGTGCCCTCAAAACCAAAGCTGTATTTTGAAATTTCACATGATTAGCCTCCCCAAGTGAGACGTAGCATGGGGAAACCACTCTTTTCATGTGCCCTCAGGCAGATAACAATCATACAAAAATCCACGTCATATGGCGCGACAGTCGTCGAATCAGGCAGGGTTGATCAACAGTGGAGATTAGCCAAGCTAGTTGGTGATCGAGTGAAGCGACAGCCATTAGATCAAGGGATAGATCGATGATGGAGGTTGAAGTAGGAGAAGAAAGCATGTGGAAATGATGGAGCAAGTTTAGAGGGTGGTAAGTTGTTTATCGTGCGCCCGCAAAACTGTAAGTGGTTTCCTAGAAGTTTACGTGATTAGCCTCCCCGGGTGACATGTAGCATGTGGAAACCACTCTTATCACGTTCCCTCAAGCGGATAATGATCGGACGGAAATCCACATGATATGGCGCAATAACTATTGGATCTAGCTAAGAAAATCAACGGTGGAGACTTGACCGAGCTAGTTGGCGAGTGGGTGTGAGATAGCTGTCAGATCTGACGAGGCAGATCGATGGTGGGGATTTAAAGTGAAAAAAATCAGCGTTAAAAGTGAATTGGGTAGTGATTGGTTGGGTTTTTCTGTGTAAGGTAATATATGGGTAAAAACCGTTTAAACGTGAATTAACTTCTTCCACCTAAGTATTTCATTCTGAGGGAGAATGAAAGGGATATGAGGGAGATCAAAAGTTAGGAAGAGAGTTAAGGGGAAGATGATCATGAGAGGAACACAGTAACAATGTAATGAACCCAGTGATTACATTAAACAACAAACTCCTTGTGAAAACCAAAATCCTATCTTTTTGGGGTTGCTGCAGGGCTTCTTCCCCAGGTCACGGTCCCAGGGGGAGGAGGTGAGGCCGAGACACCTATGGGCAACCTTGTGGATCTTTTCTTTGATAACCTGCTAATTGACTGAAAGCATAAATGAAGCAAAATAAAACACAACTAATCTACTCTACACTACTGTAATGAGACTACAACTACTTAAACAAATAAACAGTTAAACAATAAATCATCTATTCTATACTGTGGTGATGCAAATGCAACTACTTAGGAAAATAAACAAATAAACCATGAAGCTATGCTAGTGTTGTAATGGAAATGAACTACTTAAGAATATGAATAGGAAACCATGAATCTGTACTACTGTTGTAATGAAAATGCATCTAATTAAGCAAATGAACAGAAAACAGGAATCTATGCTAGCATAACAATACAATAAAGAGGATCCTTGGCTACTAGGGTCACGCCCTAATCCAAGAGATTTAGCCCTCTGAGTTAACTCAGTGCTAGCTCAAAACAAAACTCATCTTCATTATAAATAAAAAATTGTTACAAGACTTGCAGCTTGAAAATAAAGTAGGGTTCTACAGTGAGAAGTCTAATTCTTCCTGACTCTTGGTAACTACTGGTGACTAACTAAAAAACTAAGGTACTAAGCCTCTCTACTTATAGATCTGAAGTCTCCAATGACTTCCTTCAAAATTAGGGAGGCACAACTCCCAATTAAATGATAAACTCGTGCTTTCCCTTTCACTAGCTTGACTACCTTCTAGTAGGGAGGCTTGGCTCCCAACTCAAGATAAACTCGTGCTTTCACTTGCTTGGCTGCCTTCTAATACACCTAAGACTTGGCTCCCAACTCAAGATAAACTCATGCTTTCACTTGCTTGGATGCCTTCTAATACACCTAATTTAGCTGTTTGCACCTTCACTTGCTTGGCTGCCTTCTAGTACACCTGATTTGGTTGTTTGCACCTTCACTTGCTCGGTTGCCTTCTAGAACGGGGGTTGTTTGTACTTTCAGCTGATGGAGTGATATTCGAATGGAGGGGCAGTAAATGAGGAGGGTTTACCTCCTGTAATTCCTCTCCCTTGTCCCATTCAAGTTTTTACCAAGGTCTTTACCATAGTTCCTTGCTTTTATCTTGTATCCCTACATTTTCCTTGCTTTTATCCTTTATTCCTGCATTACATGCACATTAGACCACAAAACAAAATATCCAACTCTACTCATCTCATAAACAAAATATAATCAAAAGTATGCAATAAAGTTGTGAGAATAGTTGGTTTGACTAAGCTAGGAGGTGAATTAGGGTCAATTAAGTCCCATATAATTACTCAATGATGAGGCTCATCATCACCCCCTTACTGAAATTGTTTCTCATCCTCTAAGCAACTTAGTGGCTCTGGTATCCTCTATGACATCTCATGCTTCAACGATGGTCTCTACTTCTTGTTTATAGAAGCCTGCTTTCCTTTCTACTTCTTCCCAATGATATTCTCTGATCTTCAAGCTATGTGGTAGTGTTCTCCATTTCCTTATGAAGACATGTATATTATCATTTCTTAGCATCCTAAACATGTCCTAAAATGTGAAATTTCTTGCCCTTGAGTAACAAGATATCGAGGTGCCAGCTGAGGATTATTTACAATTAGATTATGGGTGTTGATTAGGGCCATGGGATTTGATTTTTTAGCTGCTTCTCTGTCCCTAAAGCCACTTAGCTCTTTTGTTTCTTACTGCTCTTTCTTGTTCTGAAATGTAGAGGGGTTTGCCTCTTTCTTTTCCTTTTTTTCTTGACTGGTGTGCTGAGAGTAGTGACTCCTCCTCTTGTTCCTCCCCTTCTGTTTCAATGCCTTCTTCCTCTCTATTTTTTTCTTTGTCATCTCTATCAACTCTTGCTTCATCTCCTCCTCTGTTTTAATGCCTTCTTTCTCCTCTATTTCAACATCATCCTTTGTATTAGTTCCTTCTTTATCCATCTCATCCCCATCTAGCTCTGTATTTTCTTCTTCTTGTTTTGCCTCCTCCTTATTGACAGAAGGACTAACATCATAGATCAGGGTTTTGATGTTATCCTCTACTAGTAAGTCTCAAAATACTGACCATGTTATATGGATCTTGAGGTTTTGGAGGGCATCCTCAATGAGGATTATGGTAAACCCATGGTGAACTAACTGTTGGGAATTTCCTGCCTTTTCTTTGCTGCTGGAGTCTAGGAGTGATTGCATCAGAAAGTAGGGTATGTTGAGTCTTTGGTGAACTGGTGTTCCTACCCAAAATCTTAATTCTTCAAGCTCTCTAAAATGGTAGCCATAAAAAATATTGTATCTACCCTCACATGAGATATACTTGATGAGCATCTTTCTCGTGAGGCTTGAGGAGGAAATATGCAAATTCTTTGAAAAAAATAGTGTTTCCTGTGTATGTAATCTACTAGCTTTCTTAGAGGAAACTGGACACCTTTTTAGTTACAAACCAACTACCTCTTAACCTATACAACTTTTGATCAAATGATGCATATGAGTAAGTGAGTAGGATACTTACCTGTGGCCTTAATGCCACGTTGTGGTTGTCAAAGATTAGAGGTGTTGCTGATGGTCATTCTTCTTCCTCCTCTGATGTATGTTGATGGTTTCTTGCCTGTAGATCTGATGCTGTTGCTGCTGTTGTATGGTCATCTTTCTTCCTCCTCTGTTGTCTGTTGATGGTGTCTATGACTGCAGATCTGATGTTGTTGAATGGACGAAGGGAGTAGGAGTGTGTGTGGATGTAGGGATGATGGTAATGGATGAGGTGAGGTGTTAGATCATGTCTAGAATGAATTTTGGTGATCTAACCAATCTACCAGTAAGGGGATCCTATAGAAAACACAATTTTCACGTGAATTCAAGCAATGACATGAAAAACAATGGAATTTATGGAGGGATGAATGGTAAGGAGTGGAGGTGATGAACATATGTGAGGCAGGGCTCCCTTTGGATCTTCTCTTTGCTCCCTGATTGTATATATATATATATATATATATATATATATATATATATATATATATATATATATATATATATATATATATATATATATATATATATATAGAAACACCTAGGCTGCATCAGAGAGGTTTTCACCCTAGATATTTTCCCTGGGCGCCTCAAGGAAGGTTTTCACCTAGGAATCTTCTCTTTCTTTCCATTTTTATCATCCTTGGGCTGCCTCATGGAGGTTTCCAACCCAAAGATGGGACTCAGGCACCCCATGGAGGTTTTCACCTGAATCCATATTCTATTTTCTTTCATTTTTTAGTGACTTGATGAGGGAGGAGCTAAAACTTGCTCCACCATCATCACTGTCTTATTGATATTATCAATGAACACTTGTTTAGATAAGGGCCTCTTCTAGTCCATTAACTAGTAATGGTGATCCAAAAATGGAACCTGGATAAACCTCTAAGTCTAAAAGACTTCATGCGAGAGGTAAAAGGTTCCAAAAAGCACAAATCCTTTGTAAACCAGAGGAAAATGAAAATCATAGGCTACTCCTGGAAATAGTCTCATTGCAGAGATCTCCTCAATCTATATCCAACACAACTTGAATGGGTAAAAACGGACCCCGAATGAAGGAGTTATTGTAAAATGAAAATTGCCCAATGTCCTTAGAAAAGGAGGCAATTTCATTAAATTTTGAACTATATTGAAATTTTTGATTTTAGTATAGGCTCACAGGCCAATCCACAGTTGACATGTTGTAGGCTAGGATTGGGCCATGTGGCCTTTTTTTATTGATCAAAGAGGAAATATCACATCGGCACATTACACTATCAGGCTTTAAAAACTTGAAGAAAACCATAAAAATCAAGCTATCGGAGGCTTAAACGATAGATGAACAGGGGTCGTCGGATCCGGCTGATCAACGGTCCAGATCTAATCAGCATATCGCATCGGCAGTGATCAACAGGTCTCATTTGAGGCATAGCGCGATGGACCAGGGTGATGCAATGAAGTGATCACCAAAATCAATGGATCGCCATCAGCGAACACCCTTGAGTGCCCATGTATCGCCGATATTAGTGGATCGGCATTGACGACACCAAAGGGGAAGCCAAAGGGCCATTGTGATATGCGATGTGATATAAACCAGACCCAAAAGGGTTCTGAAATGGAAATGGATAACATTTGAAATTCGCCAATGCCATTTTATATGTATTTCTGCATGTTTTAACGCATTGCAAAATACAAAGGGACAAAGCCTTGTGACATACGATAGCGACCTATGGGTGGACCCGATAGGAAAATAAAGTGTGATTATGAATATTTAAAGTTCGGGAAGAACAGTGCTTGCGGGTTTTTTTGTGTACTTCAGCTTTCTTTGTGTAAAACACAGAACAACTGCTTCTAATGGATTTAAAGTGCCAATTTCCCAAGTCGTTTCTATTCCAAACATCATTGTTTGCCACCTAGGAAAATCATTAAAACGCAGATAGGGGGGCGAACAGGCGGACAGATGGGAGAGAGCCTGATTCCCTGAGAACCACAGGGATAGAGAGGAATAGCCAGAGGCACGGCCAGAGGAGGGCACTTTGGGGAACCAAAGAAGCTTTGCTAACCATCCATGAATGCTGGAAGCATTATTCTTGGTGGACTCAAGGAGTTGGACCCATCTCGAGGGGATAAATCCCATTGTTGTAGAGCCAGTGAGGGGGGAGCTCAAAAGCGATAATGATTCCAAAGAACCCAAGGAACAAAGAGCCCGAGAGAAAAAGAGGCTAAGAGACCCATAGAGAACCTGAGAGCCAGAGAGTCAAGGCCGGTCTGAATTCAATCGTGCTGTTATCTTCAACAGTTGAGGAAAATGATTCTGAGGGAGTCAGAGAAGCTAGAAGCTCAAAGGAGCTCAGAGCACTGACTGAAAGAATTAGTCCAGAGAAGCCTAGATCTATTTTGCAGCTAAAGGATAGCGAGGGGTAAGATGGTATTCTGAGCCCATTGGTTCATTTGTAAACCATATGGAGTTGAGTCATAGACTTGTAAAAGAATTCAGCCATAATCCCAAATAGCCTAATTGAGTTGATTAGAGCTCAAGGAGACGTAGCCCAAGATATTAGGGTGAACTCCATATTAATTTGTTGTCTTATGTGTATTGTTACTGCTGCCTTATTCATTGTTATATGCATTTATGTATACGTTCAAGCACATTTAAATATCAGCATACACAACAGATTTTAAAGCACATAAACAACCAACAATAAATACAAGTATATACCTATACTTTCAAGCATTTCTTAATTCCGCATTGGTTAATCATTAAAGACTTGGGAATATTCAAGCTTTGGAAGTGGGAGAGGTTCTTGAAAGCTAGACAAGAAGCCTAAGAGCCCCATTTTCAGATTAGGTGGTATCAGAGCTTAAGATTGATTAACCACACCTTTAAGAAGGATTATAACAGAATGCTTGATTGACAAAACAAAGACTGCTTGCCTGAAAGGTGTTTGAACAGCAAGAGGTTGATTGTATGTTTGTTCGCAGACTGACTATTGTTTAAGTTTGTAAAGAGGAAGCTATTGATAGCTCAGTCCAAGAAGGACAAATAGGAAGAAGGGCTGAAGGCATTCTTCTATCCCAAGGACCTCAAGGCAATCTTTGGAGCACAAGAGGTTTGTTGCAAAAGGTTGTTGAATAAGCTCTTTATTTATCTTGTTGAAGTTATTTTTTTAGTCATTGGCATAATGACAACTTCTACAAGTGTATCCTCAAATTCCTTCTCCATCACAAGACTCTTTGATGGAGACATGAAGAAAGAATTGTCCACCATGATGGATATGGTGAGAGAAATGTATGAGGATGGAAGGAAGAGTAGCATGCTTAGAAAGCAGCTGAATTCCATGAAGGAAGAGAAGCAGTTGCTTGCTGACAAATTGCAGGAAATGGAGAGCCAACTTCATATTGCAAATATGAACCTGAAAAGGATGCATGAGTTGGAGTCATAGCTCTTTGTTGCCCAAGAAGCCTTAGTCAAGTACCAACTTGAAGAAGAGGTAAGCCATTCCAGTTTGTCTTCAAATTCTTCTGACAATGCTTATATTGGTTCTTTTGAAAAACATACTAAAGGCATAGGTTCCAAGCTAATGTCCAAGATGGGCTATGAAGGAAAGGGCTTGGGAAAGCATGTAAAAGGTATTATTGCACCAATAATGGTTGAGGAAAGACCTAAGAATTTGGTTCTTGGCTATGGACAGTCTTATGGAGAAAGTTCCAAGCTACCATAAAGGTCATTGAAACCATTCCAAGGAGGAGTTTCATTGCAATTCGTCTAACTCAAGAGTGTGAAGATTGTGTTCAGGAGGAATGCAATGGATTGAAACATAATTTTCAGGGTGTAGGTGTTCAGGAGCACACCCTTGAACCAGAGAGTTGTGGAAACTTTGACAGCCTTGAAGAGATTGATGGAATTCCAAAGGGAGCCACTTCTTCATTTGCTTCACCTCCTCATGAAGGCAATAAAGGTGAAATAGGCAAATGTTGGACGAGAATGGCCACGTGCAGGAAACTATTGAAGGAAAAGAAGCAAGCAACCAAAGGTCCATTGGACAAGGCAAATCATGCTATCAAGAGGATGCATATGTGTTGCACTTACTACCATAAGCAAGGGCATCTTGCAGAAAGGTGTTGGACGTTGAATCCAACAATGCTTCCACTAAAGCCGAGGGAGAAGGTGAAAAGAGAAGATGGCAGAAATGGAAAGGAATATTCCATTACTGATGTGTCTCAGAATGATTCACATATTGATGCTGATGTGCAGACAAAGGAAGGACCTTTGAAATGGATTGGTAAGAAATGGTTAGAGTTCTTATCCAATTAAAGATTGCATGTCTATTGATGCATCTATTTGCATTTGTTTGTTTATGGGATGTAAGTTACAGGTTTATACCAAAATGGTGAATGGAAAAAGTTGAGTAGGAGGCTCACTTTGTTGTTGCAACATTATGTTCATTTCAGCTTCGAAAGTACAGTGTACTTAAGCGAAAGTTGAAGGATGAAATGCATGCATGAGCATGAGATACATGAACACAGGGATGTTGATGTTTTCCTTGTTTTCAGAACATGTGTGTGATTGACTTGAAGGGTCGATTGCTTTGTTGTAAACATGCATGTAAAGTTGGTTTGGTGGAGATAGTGATGAAATTGTTTCATCTTTTGAAAAGAATCTTAATGGTCTTTTTCTACATGCTTGACTTGAAGGGTCTTTTTCTTTAAAGGCATGTTTTGTGGGCTTGTTATCTAGTCCATCATTTGTATGTAGATGTAAGACATGGAGGTGTTCACAAGATGTGAAATATGTTTCTTTTTCTGACGCAGGAGTTTATTCCATCCATTTGTTGTCTGTATGCTTGTTGTTGTTAACAGTAGTTGTTGGCAGCTTGTTAAACAGGTACAATGAAAGTTTTGCGGACTAGATATAATTCACATTTGTTGAGCCACCTTAGATCAATGATCAACGCAAAGAAGCTCAAACTATCTTCCATGACCATTTCAGTAGAAGTTCTAAAGGAAGGCAAGCAGGAAGACAGTTCTTCTTAGGAAGATCAGCCCATCTAGAGAAGGGAAGTGGTCAGAGACTTTGGTTCAAAGGCACTACGCAAAGGCAAGTGTATGGAGACTAAAAGAAGAGGGTGAGTCACTCTCATTTGTTGTTCAGATCAATATATCAGTCTTTTGGAGACCAAAAGTTTTATTAATGGGAAGGTGTGATCTAAAAATGGATCCTGGATAAACCTCTAAGTCTAAAAGACTTCATGCGAGAGGTAAAAGGTGCCAAATAACACAAATCCTTTGTAAACCAGAGGAAAATGAAAATCGCATGCTACTCCTAGAAATAGTCTCATTGCAGAGATCTCCTCATTCTGAATCCAATGCAACTTGAATGGGCGAAAATGGACCCCAGATGAAGGAGTTATTGTAAAATGAAAATTGCCCAATGTCCTTAGAAAAGGAGGCAATTTCATTAAATTTTGAACTATATTGAAAATTTTGATTTTAGTATAGGCTCACGGGCCAATCCACAGTTGACACATGGCAGGCCAAGATTGGACCACATGGCCTTGTTTGATTGATCAAAGAGGAAATATCGCATCAGTGGATTACACTATCAGGCTTTAAAAACTTGAAGAAAACCATGAAAATCAAGCTATTGGAGGCTTAAATGATGGGTGAACAAGGGCCGTCAGATCCGACCGATCAACGGTGCAGATCCGATTGGCATATCGCGTCGGTGGTGATCAGTGGGTCTGATTGGAAGCATAGCGTGATGGATCGAGACGATGCGATGGAGCGATCGCCGAAATCGGTGGATCACCATCGATGAACACCCTGGAGTGGCCATGTTATACATATACATACATACATACATACATACATACATACATACATACATACATACATACATACATACATACATACATACATACATACATACATATATATATATATATATATATATATATATATATATATATGGGATAGTCCAACTGCGATCGCCGATATCGGCGAATCGACATCAGCGATACCATAGGGGAAGCCAAAGGGCTATTGTGATATGTGATGCAATATGAACCAAACTTGAAAGGGTTACAAAATGGAAATAGATAACATTTGAAATCTATCAATGCCATTTTATATGTATTTCCGCATGTTTTAACGCGTTGCAAAATACAAAGGGACAGAGCCTTGCGACATGCGATAGCAACCTACGGGCAGACCCGATAGGAAAATAATGTGCGATCATGAATATTTAAAGTCCAAGAAGAACAATGCTTGTGGATTTTTTCCATGTATTGCAGTGTTCTCTGTGTAAAACACAAAATGGCTACTTTTAATGGATTTAAAGTGCCAATTTCCCAAGCCGTTTCTATTATAAACATCATTGTTCCTTGCCTAGGCAAATGATGAAAACACAGACAGGGAGGCAAACGGACAGACAGAGGGATAGAGAGCCTGATTGCCTGAGAGCCATAGGGCCAGAGAGGAATAGCCAGAGGCACGACTAGAGGAGGGCATTTTGGTGAACCAAAGAGGCTTTTCTAACCATCCACGAATGTTGGAAGCGTTATTCTTGGTGGACTCGAGGAGTTCAAGCCATCTCGTGGGGAGAAATCCCATTATTGTAGAGCCAGCAAGGGGGGAGCTCAAAAACGATGATGATTCCAAAGAACTCGAGGAAAAAAGAGCCTGAGAGCAAAAGAGGCCAAGAGACCCACAAATAGCTCGAGAGCCAGAGAGTTAGGGTTGGTCTGAATTCGATCGTGTTGTTAGCTTCAACAGTTGAGGAAAATGATTCTGAGGGAGTCAGAGAAGCCAGAAGCTCAAAGGAGCTCAAAGCACTGATTGAAAGAATTGGTCTAGAGAAGACTAGATCTGTTTTGCAGGTAAAGGACATCCAGGGATAAAATGGTATTCTGAGCCCATTGGTTCATTTGTAAACCATATGGAGTTAAGTCACAGACTTGTAAAAGAATTTAACCATAATCCCAAATAGCCTAATCGAGTTGATTAGAGCTCAAGGAGTCGTAGCCTAAGATATTAGGGTGAACTCCATATTAATTTGTTGTCTTATGTGTATTGTTATTGTTGCCTTCTTCACTATTATATGCATTTATGTATACATTCAATCATATTTAAATATCATCATACGCAGCAGATTTTAAAGCACATAAACAACCAACAATAAATACAAGTATATACCTATACTTTCAAGCATTTCCTTATTCTGCATTGGTTAATCATTAAAGACATGGGAATATTCAAGCTTTGGAAGTGGGAGAGGTTCATGAAGGCTAGACAAGAAGCCTAAGAGCCCCATTTTCAGATCAAATGGAATGGCTTCTTCATCTACTATTCTAATCTATATTGAACCATTTTCATGGCATCTTTCTACCACATAAGGTCCGAGCCATATTGTCCTTAGCTTGCCCTTGAAGTCTTTATACCTAGATTCATATAACAATGCCCAGTCTCCTTCTTGAAATTTCTTCTCCTTAATATGCTTGCCATGCCAGATTTTCCTCTGAAGATGAACTATCTCTGTATGGAGGAGGGCCTGCATTCTGAATTCATCCAAGCCATTTAAATGGAACAATCTTTCTTGTTGTGAATAACCGAGATCCAAATCTAGTTGAGTTGCCATCCTCAATGTATTATATTCAAATTCAATGGACAACAAATCCTTTTTCCCATAGACCAGTTCATAGGGTGTAAATCCAGTGGTGGTCTTCCATGTCGTATTATAGGCCCAGGTGGCCTCAACTATTCTTTTTGCCTAATCCTTTCTGCTGTTGTTCACTAACCTGGTTAGGATGTTCTCTAGTGCTCTGTTGGTCATCTCCATTTTCCCATTAGCTTTTGGATGATAAGGAGTGGAGGTCCTATGCTTGATTTTGTGATGCTTGAGTAGTTCTTCAATCATGCTGGAGGTAAACTGGCTACCTTGGTCTATGACCAGCTCTCTAGGGTACCCAAATTTGTAGAATATATTCTCCCTTAGGAACTCAACCATCTTCTCTTCTATTGTTGCCTTAATTTCCTTGGTTTCAACCCACTTAGTCAAGTAATTAGTGCACACAATAATGTGTTGTTTTTACTTTGAAGGAGGATTGATAGGCCCAATGAAGTCCATGCCCCACTTTTCAAGTGGCTTGAAAGTCACTTGAGGTTGTAGGGGCATTCAATCTCTTGGAGCAGGCTTTCCCATCCTCTAGCACCGATCACACTGACTAATCTACTTTTTCACATCTTGATGAAGAGTAGGCCAATAATAGCTTGCTTGTAGCACTTTGAATGTTGTCCTCATTGTTGCAAAGTGACCTCCATAAGGCCCATCACGACAGGTCAGAATTATGTTAAAAACTTCCTCTTCCCTGGCACACATTCTCAAGATCTAATCTGGACAAAGTTTGAATAGATTTTCCCCAATCCAAGTGATGGGGGTACTTTCCTAATTATCTTGCTTATTTCTCTAGAGGGCAGGTTTGGTGGGAACTATGTTGATACCAAATAGTTTGCTATATCTGCAAACCATGGGGAGAGCACTGAAATAAGAAACAAATTCTCATCTGGTAACTGGCCATCTATGATTCCTTCTTCACCTGTAGCCATATTTATCCTAGATAGAAAGTCAGCAACAACGTTCTCCTTACTAGGTTTATCAACAATAGTTAGATCAAATTGTTGTAATAAAAGTAACCATCTTATAATTCTAGCATTTACATCTAGTTTGTTCATTAAATATTTCATTGCAACATGATCAGTATGCACAAATGTCTGATAGCTTGTAATGTAATGCCTAAAATTGTTCAATAAATGCACAACAACCAGGAGTTCTTTTTCGGTCACAACATAGTTTAACTCAGCCTTTGATAGATTTTTATTGGTAAAATAGATGGTGTAGGGAAATTTCTCCTACCTGACCTAAGGCTGCTCCTATGGCTTTGTGTGAGGCATCAACATGAATATGAAAATGGATGGCCTAGTTTGGGCCTCTAGGAATTGGTGTAGTGATTAACTTCCCCTTTAGAATGTCTAAGGCCTCTTGACAGCTCTTTGACCATATAAATTCAAAATCTTTGGCCAACAACCCAAACAAGGGAGAGGCCAACTTGTTGAAGTCCTTTATGAACCTTTTGTAGTATCTAGCTAACCCTAAGAAACTCCTGACATCTCTTTGCTTTTGTGGAGGTGGGACCCTTTGGATGATGGCTATTTTGTTTGGGTCGACCTGCAGTCCTTTCTGAGATATGGAATGACCTAGCATAGTCCCTTCAGCTATTAAGAATTCACATTTTTCTGGACTGAGAGACAGGTTCATTTCAATGCATTTGTGTAATACTTTGCCTAGGTTAGTTAGGGCTTCTTGAAAATCACCACCATAAGGTGTAAAATAATCCATATAGATATCTACAACATCATGTACTAATTCATCAAAAATACTCAAGAATACTCTCTAGAAAGTGGCAGGAGCATTGCATAAGCCAAAAGGAAGGACCCTATAGGCAAAAGTACCCCAAGGATAGGTGAATGTGGTTCTATCCTAGTCTTCTAGGCAAATTTAGATTTGGTTGTACCCACTAAATCAATCTAGGAAAGAACATAACTTCTTCCCTGCCAGGCCATCTAGCACTTGCTCAATGAAGGGTAGGGGAAAATGATCCTTCTTTGTGGCTTTTTTCAACTCCCTATAATCGACACAAATCCTCAACTTACCTTTATTCTTGGGAACTAACACTAAAGGAGAGAGCCACTCACTATCAGAGATAGGGTAAATGAACCCTGCGTCTAATAGTTTTTGCAGTTCTTCTTTGACTATGTCTTTAAGGGCTATATTCATTCTCCTTTGTGGTTGCCTGACTGGCTTGCAACCTTCCTTGATGTATATTTGGTGAGTACACACTGAGGGGTGTACTCCCTTCATTTCCTTGTGGCTCCAAGCGAAGGCTTCTAGGTTTTCTTTCAACATATTACATAGCTTTTCCTCTTCAAGAGCAGACAGAGATGGGTTGATTTTCAAAGTTTTCTTTGGGAAAATTTTTATGGTTTTGACTCGAAGTGGGTTGGAATTGGCCAAGCATAAGTCAATTCGATGATTGTTCAGTGTTTCCTTTACTTCTTCTTCTAATGGTAATGAACTACGAGTTGGACTTTGGAGCAGGTGTTCAATTAAGTCATCCTCGTCTTGTTGTCCTCCTCCTATGATTGCTTCCAAAGCATAAAGTTGGGTAGAATAAAGCTCATCTACTTCCTCCCACTCCAACCATAAAGGTAAATCATGTTCTAGGGAGGGTTGAGCAAGAGGGTATAAGAATAACTGTTTGGACATATGCCCATTCTTGATGGTCATATTCATAGCTCTGTAGTTAATGTAGGCATCAACTATGGCCAACCATGGCCTCCCAAGGATGAGAGGGTAACCAGTAAGCTTAGCCTTAGGCTAGAGAACTATGAAATCTATAGTGTAATCCCAGGAGTTAATGGAGACCATCACATCCTCCACAATTCCCTCAGGGGTGACTATGGAACCATTTGCAAGTTACAGAATGTTGTGGTCTTTCTTAATGGCCCATGGAGGTTAATCTTCAGCATGGTATCCTTGGTCATCACATTAATGGTAGCCCCAAGATCAATCAGAATGTGTGGGACAATGGTGCCATTGATGTGTACATCTACTACAGGGCTTCCAGGGTCTAAGTATTTTGGACATATTACCTGCTCCAGCATTAAGTCAGATAACTGCCCAATGACATTAATGGTAGGGGCATCCCTCTTTCTTCTTCCTAGATGCTTGAAGCACTTCTCCTTAATCAACTTATTGTAGACAGGAACATCTTTGATTGCCTGGAGAAGGGGGATCGTTACACATAGATTCTTTAATTCTCCCAGAATTTCAGTTTCTTCTGGGGTAGGCTAGAGTGGTTGGGCTAATCTTTCAGGAAAGGGTGGATTTGCTTTACGGTTGCTTTCCTCTATTTATTCTTTAATCTCCCTATGTGGAGAGGGGGGTTGGTTATTTAGGAGAATTCTCCCAGATCTTAGGTTGATCTCCTAGATTTCTACAACATAAATTGGGTATGATGTCTCTCCACTATATCCTTGTTGAGCTTGCCTATTGTTTGGGTTTGGATTTGGCTGGGTAGGCATCTGGGGTTTCTTAGGTGGAGCAGAGTGCAGGAGTTGTGGTTGGGTAGGTGGTGGAGGCAATAGGGCTAGAACATTGTTGAATTGGGGCCTCCACCCCTAGGGTGGGGTATTCCATTGATATTGTGGCTGAATATAAGGTTGAAATGACTAGCTGGCTGGCTAGGAATGATAATGAGGTGCATAGGACCAAGGAGTGGGTGTAGACTAGGAAGGATGAGAAGGGGGCCCCCAAGAAGGTATAGTTGTGGTTTGGTTGGGTCTGTAATATGCATGGGATGATCCTTGCATACACTGTTGGTATGGTCTAGGCCCAGGAGGTCTCCTTTGTTTGATGTAGCAAAGCTGCTCAGTGACCCCTTCAGCTCCTTGATATACAACTTTGAGTCTAGGTAAAGAAGGGCACTTGTCTGTGGAGTGGTTTTCTTCACAGACTGAGAAAATCTCAATACATTTCACTAGGCATTCATTCCTAGGATGCCTATTGGTGCATCTAGGACAAACTATGGCCAAGGCTCTCTCTGCTTCCTATTTCTTCCTTTTGATATTCATGGTATCCAATTGCAAGGCAAGGGTTTGCATCATCTCACTTTTGAAGTCCTCCAACATATTTCCAATTTCACCCTTGATGGATGAGTTGGAAGATGATGTATTGGCCATAGGTTGACTACTCCTACCCTTTTTCTTGGTTGTCCTAGAATGGCTTCTAAAGATAGTATTAATATCCTCATAGGGTATTTGGTAGATATCTCCTCCTGCTAACAAATGCAAGGTATCTAGGATATCCTCCCTTACTCCTCTAAGCAGGACCAACTTCAGTGACTCAGGGTCAACTGTGCACCTGGCCCTTTTGTAACTAAGTTGAAATATCTCTTCATAGTCTTCTAAGGACTCATCCTGGCCTATGGTCATCCTAAAAATCTCTTCTTTAGTGTCATTTGACTTACATTAGTCCCTATATTTGTAATTAAAGGCCCGTTGCATCTAAGCCCAAGTTAAGATGTTATCTCCAGGTAAACCCATGAACCAGCGCAATACTGCATCCTTGAGGGTAGATGGAAACAATTTTAACTTTTGCTCATCCTTTGTATAGTCATAGGTTTGGCATATAAAAAAAAACTCAAATAGGAAAGTGTCAGGGTCCTCTGTGGTCAAGCCATGGAAATGAGGTTGAGTAGAGGGGCTTATATTCTTCATTTTAGTGTCCCCATTGGTTTCCCTAATGGGGAAGGCACCCTCAATTATCCCTCTATTTCCTCTGTCATCTTGGTTTTCAGCCATTGGTTCAGTAGGAATGGGTTCTTCCTCTTCTTCTTCCCCTATAGGTTCTTCAAATATGTCAGGTTTCTCACCTAAAGGTTCTTCTAATTCACAGTCATCGAAGAAGAGATAAGGTTGACTATTCGATGTAGAGGGGTTATTTGGCAAGAATTTTCCTGAATTAACCCTATTCCTATGAGGCATAAAAGGAAATGTTTTTGGGTTGGGTTTTGTAAGATTTTCTTTAAAGCTGGAAAGTACTTTGCTGAAACGAAATTGCTGATTAAATGAAAAACTACTAACAAAATGGAAACTACTTGCAGAATGTAATTGCTTAATTAAATGAAAAAATACTAACAAAAAGGAAACCACTTGTTGAACTAAAATTGATGATTGCATAATGGAAAGGAAAGCAGATAAATGCCATATGAAAAAAAGAAACTAGATTACTTTTGCAGAAATATACTAAGGGAAGAAAATTGAAGACTAGAATCAGAAGAAAAGAAAGTTAGAGACTAGAAATAGAAGAAGGAGTAGTAATTCACATCCTAATTTGACACCTCCCTGACAACAATGCAAAAAATTGATGAGCCCAGGTATTGTAGCAAGAATGATGCAACTCCCAGGGCTAGCAGCTTTACTTATCAACCTAGGGTTCATACAAACTTGGGGGTGACAGTGATATATGCACAAGTAGAAGTGAAGGTACTACCTATTGTCACAGCTCATCTAGTAAGAGACCCTAAGGGTTCCAAGCCAGACTTCAATAGGGTTAGAAGAAGTTTGATTTTGATGGAAGAAGAGCAAATCTATTCTAAGGGAGAGGTACTCTACTGCAGTAATGAAGAAAACAATCATGTAATGCTAGCTCACACTAGACCCTAACTAACCATCTAAATAGTTATGTGAAGCAAAATTTCTAAAACAACACTAATTTAATGCTACTATCTAAGTTGCAGAAGTCAAAAACATCAAAAATAGACTAACGAGTAAGCAAAGGAAACTAAGCTAAGTCTTTTTTTAAGCAAAAGAGCAGTCAAAGATCAAAATTGGTCAAAAGAGGACGTAAGGGAGCAACAACACATAAGGACCATTGGATCAGGCGGGTGAAAGGCAAACGAACAACTGAGATCATATCGTAGGAGGGTACGTAGGTAGATGGGCAAATAGGGTTAACTAACAGGATCGACGACTAAGATTATATCGCAAAGGCTAACTAAAGAGATGGACAGAAAAGATTAATCAGGAGATGGACAGTGGAGATTAGATTGCGAGAAAAAGAAACATGTGGAAATGGTAGCGGGTTGGCAGAGGTGGTAAGCTATATTTCACATGCCCTCAAAACCATAAGCTATATTTTGAAATTTCACATGATTAGCCTCCTCGGGCAACACGTAGTATGGAGAAACCACTCTTTTCACGTGCCTTTAGGTGGATAACGATCGGACAAAAATCTGCTCGATATGGTGCGACAACGTTGGGTCAGGCGGAGGTGATCAATGGTGGATATTGGCCAAGCTAGCTGGCGATCGGGTGAAGCGACAATCGTCGGATCAAGGGACAGATCAAAGGTGGAGGTTAAAGAGGGAGAAGAAAACATGCAGAAATGACAGAGCAGGTTTAGAGGGCGGTAAGTTGTTTATCACGCGCCGTCAAAACTATAAGTGGTTTCCTAGAATTTTATGCGATTAGCCTCCCTAGGTGACACATGGCATGGGGAAACTGCTCTTATCACATGCCCTAAAGTAGATAACGATCGGACATAAATCCACGCGATATGGTGAGATAGCCATCAGATCTGGCTAAGTAGATCAACGGTGGAGACTTGACCAAGATAGTTGGCGAGTAGGTGCGTGATAGCTATCAGATCTGACGAGGCAGATCAACGGTGGGGATTTAAATTTCAAAAAGTTAGCGTTAGAGGTGAATTGGGTGATGATTGGTCAGGTTTTGCTGTGTGAGGTAATCTACGGGAAAAAATTGTTTAAAAGTGAATTAACTACTTCCACCTAAGTATTTCATGCTGAGGGAGGATGAAAGGGATATGAGGAAGATCAAATGACAGGAAGAGAGTGAAGGGGAAGATGATCCTGAGAGGAACAAAGTAACAATGTAATGAACCCAGTGACTGCGTTAAACAACAAACTCCCTGTGTAAACCAAAACCCTATGTTTTGAGGGTTGCTACAGGGTTTATTTCTCATGTCATGGTCCTAGAGGGAGGAGGTGAGGCCGAGACACCTTTGGGAAACCTTGTGAATCTTTTCTTTTCTAACCTGCTAATTGACAGAAAGCATAAATGAAGCAAACTGAAACACAACTAATCTACTCTACACTACTATAATGAGATTGCAAATGCTTAAAAAAAAAAAATAGTTAAACAATAAAGCATCTACTCTATATTGTGGCAATGCAAATGCAATTACTTAAGCAGATAAACAACTAAACCATGAAGTTATGCTAGTGTTGTAATGGAAATGAAATACTTAAGCAAATGAATAGGAAACCGTGAATATGTACTACTGAAGTAATGAAAATGCATCTAATTAAGCAAATGAACAAAAAACAGGAATCTATGCTAGCATAACAATACAATAAAGAGGAGCTTTGGCTACTAGGGTCAGGCCCTAACCCAAGAGCTTCAGCCCTCTAAGTTAACTTAGTGCTAGCTCAAAAAAAAACTCATCTTCATTATAAATAAAAAACTATTACAAAACTTGCAGCTTGAAAACAAAGTAGAGTTCTACATTGAGAAGTCCGAATTCTTCCTAACTCTTGGTAACTACTAGTGACTAACTAAAAGATTAAGGTCCTAAGCCTCTCTACTTATACATCTGAAGTCTCCAATGACTTCCTTCCAAATTAGGGAGGTATAGCTCCCAATTCAATGATAAACTTGTGCTTTCCCTTTCACTAGCTCGGCTACCTTCTACTAGGGAGGCTTGGCTCCCAACTCAAGATAAAATTGTACTTTCACTTGCTTGGCTACCTTCTAGTACACCTGATTTGGCTGTTTGCACCTTCACTTGCTTGGTTTCCTTCTAAGACACTTGATTTGGCTAATTACACCTTCACTTGCTTGGCTGCCTTCTAGTACACATAATTTGGTTGTTTGCACCTTCACTTGCTTGGCTGCCTTCTAGAAGGGGGGTTGTTTGTACTTTCATCTGATGGAGGGGCAGTAAATGAGGAGGATTTACCTCCTATAATTCTTCTCCCTTGTTCCATTCGATTTTTTACCAAGGTCTTTACCATAGTTCCTTACTTTTATCTTTTATCCCTACATTTTCCTTGCTTTTATCCTTTATTCCTGCATTACATGCACCTTAGACCACAAAGAAAAATATCTAACTCTACTCATCTCACAAACAAAATATAATCGAAAGTATGTATAAGTTGTGAGAATAGTTGGTTTCACTAAGCTAGGAGGTGAATTAAGGTCAATTACGGCCCATATAATTACTCAATGATGAGGATCATCACCTATAACTAGCAAATGCACCAAATATCGAAAAGGAAATGTCATAAGTGGATAGCATATGGAAGAGGAACATTGATGAACATAGATGCAATATGTTATAGGTTGAGTGAAAGAAATGTTGCAAATAATACTGAGAAGGGGGGTGAATCAGTATTATCAGGTCAATTATTTTTCATTTCATAATTAGATTTGTATATGCTACTTTAGTTAGGAAAAACCATGTATGTATGCAACTTCAGTGAAGGAAACAAGCGTATATGAGCAGACTTGTAATTTAGATTATTCTTTAGATGTTGATCATTAATCTATGCATCAAAACATATGAGCAGTAACCAGGAATAGTAAAACAGAACAGGCAATCACACATAAGAACACCAGATATAAGGTGGAAACACAATGTGGGTAAAAACCACCTACTGCAATGCGTCTCTATCTTCTTTCAATTAGAAACTTCCTTCTATAATGTTTCTGTACTGGTGCAGACTTATACTAGTACATAGGCTTCAACCTGTAGAAGGATACAACCTTCTCTCGTTCTCCAGCTTCTCCTGGAAGGGAGCTACAACCCCCTTAGCTCTTGTACTAGCTGAGGTACTAGTACATAGGTGCTGACCTACAGAAGGCTTCAACCTTATCTTTTCTTCCATGGACCACGTTTCATAAATTTTCAGACTGGATCCATGAATATCAAACAAACATCAAGTAGATCTGCAACAACCAATCTCCTTTGTACAAATACTGAATCAACCAACAACTTCTCAGAATGCTGTAACCAAAAAAACAGTACCAATAACCAGACACCAATTCTGAACCCAGAATATTGCAACAATAAACAGAAGCAGCTAAAATATATTTCAAGAGACGTACGCTACTTCACCAATAGAAACCTGCGTACATACGCAGCTATACCAAAGACAACCAGCGTATATGTAGTATTCTCTTACTTAACCTGCGTGTATACGTCCCTCCGCTGTATCAAACCTACGTACAGATCTATAAAAGATAATTTATCCTTTTACTTAATCAGACATCAGTTATACCCAGATTATCAAATTTATAGATCTAATCATGCGCTAAATATAATAGATCAAAATCACACAATGCTGCTACTATTCAAGCCTTGAGATCTCGTCCCATCAGTAGATCTTAACCATCGTGTAATGCTCAGGTTCCTCCTTGATTTAGATCTAGCTGTAACTCACCAACCAGTATTCCAGTTCTTTCTCCTCTCAAGATATTCAACACATAAGTCGATACCCTTGCCAAATGATCTCCTTCCCCTTTTATAGTCTAGGCCTTACTTAAACCATGGTCCAAAACCATAGATATCCAATACTAGGGACCCAATACCTGGGTTTAACACTTAGAATGCAATACCAAGGACCAACACCATAGGTTCAAATATGTCAGACTAAATCCCATGGACCAACCATAAGTTTTCCCACATGAAAGTGCGTGCATCTGTATACGCGCCTTCCGATTGGTACATCCGTGTGTATACGCGATTCTGTTAAGATGAACCTGTGTATACCTCATTTTCTTTCATTCTGAGAGCCTGAACTGTGATTTGCCCTTTGAGAGAGTTGCCATCAAGGATAACACGTGTGCCATAGTGCCAAACCTGTGCCATAATTCCAAGAATCTCCCCCTTTGGACTTGATGGCAACCCCAAGTCACTCAAAATCATTCTCCCCCTTTGACATCAAGGACAAAGGGTTATGCTCCCCCTAAAGACATGCTGAAATCTCTGCTCTACTACTGTCCAAGCTCCCCCTGACTGTAGACAAGAAACATGACCTTCCTATCACCAAAGACTCATACATACATCCAACTCCCATCCAAATGGGAATATACCAGTATTGACTCATCCACCCAACCAAGTGGGGATACATGATAAAATAAGAACATTACATCGTTCATCCTAGGCTTAGTGGGGAAACCAAAATAGGTCGTTACATGACCTTGATAAAAGAAATATAAGATATAAAGACAAAATATCTACAACAAGACTTTGATAGTTATCAACAACAAACATCAACAGCATTTGTCAATCATTATTTAGACCAACACCCATGTTCTCCTTCTGCACCTATTCCACCTGAAATCAAACTGTGAATTTGAACCAAGATCTTCTAAGATAATGCCAACAATGCATTATTAGAAGAATATATGCTCCCCCTGAACCTGTGCCAGATGGTCTCTGTCAGACCCATATCAGACTCTTTTCATCCTAAGGCTAGCCCCATTGCTTTTCTTCAAACCAACATATATGCGACTGTACCTTGATAAATCGGCGTATGTACGCAGATCCTCCTCATTCAACTCACGTACAACCACTTTTCTTTGAAACAGACAAGATTCAACAGCAAGATGATGCATCAACTACCCCCAGCTTCTGCCTGAGGTATTCAAATGTCTCCCTGGGCAATGGTTTGGTGAGTATATCAGCAACTTGTTCCTTAGAGGGAACATACTCCAATTTAACCTTTTGTTCAAGCACTTGTTCCCAGAGAAAATGATACTTGATAGGTATGTGCTTAGTCTTTGAATGCATGACAAGATTCTTTGAAATGCTGATTGATGAGCCCCAAAAATGGATAATTATTTGGGCTCATTCAACCTCCTAATTCGACTTAATCCACCATTCTCATTAGTTTATTGCATGTTTTTGATTATATTTATGCTAATAGAGTGAATTGGGTTAGTCATTATGCCAACAAGTCTAATGTGTGCTTTGTGTAGCCTTTTTGGTCAATTTGGAGACAAAGTCAATGGTTGAAATGAGCACTTGGAAGCCAAATTCGTGGAGAGTATTTTTAGAAAGGTGTTCCCTTCATTTATGGGCCCTTACCTCGAATTCTCCACCATCAGCTCGGAGTTCAAGTGCCACCAAATCAATTAGCACAAGGGCAGCCAAGCAAGTCAAGTAGGACTTCTGTTAACTACAAGTTTTGGGCAGCCGAGTCCCTAAAGTTTAGGAGGACTGTTGGGGTCCTCAATTTGTATAAATAAGAAGGCTTAGGGCCTCATTTGGGTTAGCTGGTAGTTAGTCATTTCATAGTCTTGTTGTAGTCATTTTGTAGTTCGATTTTTAGGCAATAGATTAGCTTTGCTTTCAGCTCATTTTCAAGTTCTCCTTGTGGACAGTTTTGATGTAACTCTTCTTTTCTTGCTCAATAAAGATGAATCCAGCTTTGCACCAGCTCTAAATCTCTCTTAGGAGGCTATAGCTCTTGGGGTTGGGCCCATCTCAAGCGCCCAATACCTCCTTTGATTATCTTTATGTGTTTTTGTTGCATTCTTAGAATAAAATCTGTTATTTAGATCTAAATCTTGTTTTGTTATTTAGTTTGTTTTTTGATGAGTAAAATAGCTTTTCATGCTCAGATTTAGTTGATAGGTTGTTAAAAGAAAAAGCTTCAAGAAAAGGGCCAACAAACATCTGTGGTTTCACCTCTCCCTCAGTGGGATCAGGAGCTCTGACTAGGATGACTTTGCTTTGCCATGCAATCATTAGTGTTTGGTTTTCATTTGCAGAAGTTGGTTACACGTTCAGATCTTTGAATGCTTCATTGCATAGTTAATATACATGGTTTCCTTGCAAATAAAGTTGTTGTCCATTCTTGTTACTGTTAGCCAGATCATATTAGGGTAGCATAGCTAGATCTTTGTTTTGTTGCATGTCTTTGTTGGTTCAGTTGGAAACACAAATTACAGAGCACCTATACCACTTCTCTATCTGCCCAGACTCCCTCAAACCCATCTTCTCCATCTCCTAACTTGGTTTCTTGCCTCACGTTTCCATACTGCCCTCATAACCCTACCTTTTGTGCAGCATTACTTCAGTCTTCTTGGAACAAATCCAGCCATCTACACCTTCTCCTCAACTCTATCCATCAGTCCTTGGGTCATTTCAGGCCCCTACCCTACCTCCCTATCCATTCATGCACCTTACCTCACTCACCCATCCTCCAAAATCCAATTTTTAAACATCCTGTAGAAAAATCACAGAACATCCTGTAGAAATCCTAAACATCCTGTAGAAGCTCATAAACGTGGTTTCTTGGCAGCCAAACTTTGTGAAACTCTCTAGAAGGGTGTTAGGGACCCCTTAGGCCCTCTCCGAACCTTCCCTACCTCTTCCAATCATTTCTCCTCCTTGATCCACCTCTGCACAGTCAAAAATAGTTAGAAGCACATGCATGATAATTCCAACAACTCAATCAAAAATACAAAAAGATGTTTTCTTCAGATAGTGATAACTTAGACACATGCATTTTACCTTCATAGAAGGAATGGCATCTCTTTCAGTAGTTTTCATGCTCTCCTTTGCATCAATAGGATTAGCTGGTAGAATTAGGGTTTGCTAGGGTTTGCGTTTATTTTTGGCTTTCAGTTTCTTTTCACAATTAGATTAGCTTCCTTCGAGTTAGCTTTCATCCATCAATTAAAAAGCTTCTTCTAAGAGCTCATAGAAGTTGGCTTAAGCTCCTAGTGGACTTGTGCCAGCTGACCAAGTGACAGCTGCGGCAAGAGCTAGTACTTGTGCATACAGCACCATCGCTTCCAAGTTTGTTACGAACTACCGGGTTGATAAAATTAAAGAAGGGAGTTCCAGGAGTTGTAGCATTATTGCTACAATACTGGAGCCCACCATCTTTTTGGCGCCGTTGCCGGGGAAGCGTCAGAGTATTGGTGATTGCCGCTTTTCTTCTATTTTCCACTACAACCTTCTGCTGAGTAGTTTATTTCATTTCCATTATGCAATTTTGTTTTTGCAAAAGTAGATTAGAATTTCCCGCTTTCATAGATTAGCATTTCAATTCCGCAATTTCATTTCTGCAAGAGTAGATTAGCATTTCAATTCTGCAAGCATAGACTAGCATTTCATTCTTGCAATTCAATTTGGGCAAAATAGATTAGTCCTTTCCTGCTTTCGTTTCAATTTCGCATTTTCATTTTAGCAAGAAAGTTAGTTGCAGTTCAATCTATTTCAGTTTTGCAAGTAGAAGTAGAAAAAAGCAAAAATCAACCAAAAAGATTTCATTTCATGCCTTGTAGGAGTAGAGGTAATTTAGAAAAATATTTGCACAACACCCCCCACTGCTTACACAGCCAACCTTCTCTCTTCTTCGATGGTTGTGATTAAGAAGAAGCCCTAGGTGGACATCAAGGCATCTTTAAAGAACCTCTATGGGAGAAGAAGAAAAAAAACATTCCTCTGGAGCAAATGGCTACAAGCAGAAATGTTGGGAGCAGTACCTTATCCAAAAATGAATTTGCAAATCAGATCGAAGATTTCAAGAGTGATATGAGGCAGTTTCTTGCCATGCAACTGGATACCTTGCAGGTCCAAAAGAAGCAAGAAGAAGCCAAGAGGGCTTTGGCCATTTTTTGTCCTAGGTGCACTAGAAAGCATCCTAGGAACGAATGTCCATTGTACTCCATAAAAGTGTGTTTTGTTTGTGAAGAATACCATCCTACAGATCAGTGCCCTTCCTTACCCAGAATCAAAGCTGCATATCAGAGAGCCAAAGGAGCCACTGAATCACTCTATTATATGAACCAAAGGAGGCCACATGGACCTAGATCTTACCAGCAGGAGCTGCAAGGGACACCCGAGACCTATTATGACCCCTATCAAGCCACTTTCATGCCTTCTTGGGGTCCCCCTGCTCATCCTTCCTGGTTCACACCTCCTCCGTGTTCCTTCATAGATCCATATTATGCCCAACCAGCTGCTCATTTGTTTCACTCTTATGCTCAGCCATAGCCTCAGTGGAATGCACCTCATCAGGGGTGGAGGCCCCAGTACAACACTCCTCCCACTTCTTTTCCTCCACCACCTGCTCATCCACAACCATCACCTCCTCCTCCACCAGGGCAACCCCAAATGCCTACCCAGCCACAACCCCATCCGCATCCATCTCGAATATACACCCCCACTGAGCTACCCATACCACCATTTCCAAACTTGTCCATTGGAGTAGCTCAACAAAATTGCAATGCTGAGACACAACATGTCCAAATGACTCCTCTTGAGCTCAATGATCTTCACCATAGCTCAGGAAGAGTGTTGCAAAGCAGAGATTATCTTGAAAGCATTGAAGGACCACATCCGGCAAAAGAAGATTCAAAAGAGGAGATCAAAGAACCATGGGCTGCACTTGATGAAGAGAAGAGATCAAAATCAGAGATCGAGAGAGCTCCCTCATGGTTACCATCAAATCTTCCATGTATTCAAGAGAAAGATCAGCAAAAAGAGGAAGATGAGGAAGTCATGTTAGAAGGTGACATGAAACATGATCCAGATCAACAAAAGAACCAAAGATATCAGAGCTATATTGAAATATGGTTTCAGACGGTCACTAATTTGCAGCAGTACTCTCTTCTTTAGCTATGTTTGATCCCTTCAAACTCAAATCATTTGGTCTCTGAGATCCGGATAGCTGTCAAAGCATGCATTTCAAGCCTCCACATCAGTTTACCTCTAATCTCGATGTGCACATGGCTCCATTGGAAGTATTCTTATACTTGAGAACGATTTTGTTTTTCAAGTAGGGTAGGGTAGGAAAAAAAGAAAAAAAAAAAGAAAAAAGAGAAAAAAGAAAAAGAAAAAATGAAAAAAGAGGAAAATAGAAATCTAAGGTGAAAACCTCCTTGGAGGTGCCTTAGATTGGCTCATTGATTGAAAACCTCCATGAGGCGGTCAATGGGTTGGAAAAAAAGAGAAAAGAGAATAAGATCTCTGGGTGAAAACCTCCCTTGGAGGCGCCCAGGGCAGGCAATTAGGGTGAAAACCTCCATGAGGCGCCCTAGTTGTTTTTCAAAAAAAAAAGGAGAAAAAGAAAAAGAAAAATAAATCTAATTTCCATTGAATAATTTCAGGTTGCAGCAATGACATTGCAGGTCAGGAGGATCACTCAAAACAAAGACAAAGGAGTTTTTGTGCCTTCTAGAGGAAGTTCTATATTTCTAGAGGAAACATCCTGTAGAACCTTCAAGCAAGCCAGATTCGATTTTGGAAGGGGGTCTAAAGCTTGGAATCCATTGGTTATGCCTGCAAGCATCCATGTTACCATTTCTCACCCTTTTCCATCATCTTTTCCACCTCATTGTGCTTCTCATTGTGCTTCTACAGGAAGTTCCTGTAGAAATTGTAGGAAGCTAGAAATGGATTTCAAAAAGGTGGTTTGGCGAACATGGTAGCTTCCTCAAGGGTTCAAAAGTCCTCTTGCAATCTTCAAACTCCTCCTCCATCATCTCCATACCTGCATCACAGCCCAAGCTCAGTTTTTCTTTCCATGCAAAAACTTGCAAAATGCTTTGAAGAGAAAATACATAGAACAAAATTTGTTTTTGCCATAACTTGAAAACCATGCATCCATTTGAAAAACCGTTTTACAGAGAATTGTATAGGGATGATGGCAACATGCTCGAGCAGTTTCAGGCCATTCCAGTGCACGGTTTCCAAGAAATCAGCCTCCATCACCATCAGCCATTTTTGCATTTTCTCCATATCTGTGCATCCATTTCAAAACCTGTTTCGTGGGGATATGCATATGGGTGATAGTAACCTACCCAAGCAGTTTCAGCCGATTCTGATGCACGGTTTCCGAGAAATTGATCTTTGAAATCTTCAGCCATTTTCCATTTTTCTCGAAATCTGTGCATCCATTGATCACGCTTTTGCTATGGGAGGTGCATAATGATGATAGGAATGAGCTCAGCAAGTTTCAGATCAATCCGGTTTACCGTTTGGGAGCAATGGCGAAAACAAGTTCTGGTCCTATGAAATTCAGCAATAGCAGCTTGAAGTTGCAGATTTGAACATGGAAACAACTACTTGTAGCTTAGATTTGGCCAGAGGACACCTGCACAAGGAAAAAAAAACCATGAATCATCAACCAAGCCTCATGCAACCAAAGGATCCAGGCATGCAGTAGCAGAACATGTGCATGCAGCAACAAAAAGGACACAGCAGCACGCCGACTGACAGGTATGTGTCTAAATCGGTTCTCTATTTGCATGAATATGATTTGAAAGTGCATAAATGAATGAAATGGTGAGATTAAGCCAGGAATCTAGCAAAGTGAACCCAACAGTGCCTTCTCTAGCGCTCAGCCAGAAATCATGCAGTATACGTGGATAGTCGACTCACGTGAAAATTAAAAAAAAACAGGGAGTGTTGGCCGTTTGAACTCCAGTGCAACTAATCTAGAAGAGAACATGCAGTTCATGATAGCACTGCAGTTTGCATGTGGCCACGTACCCCTAGCCACTTCACTCCCTCACCACAAATCATGCCGTAATTGAAAAATGCTCGGCTGACTCTCACCACCCGCTGATTCATTTGCACCTGTAACGTCCTTAGCCAAAGTACGCGTCCTCTGCTCCCACAATCTGTTAACTAGTCGTCCTCCATTGGGTTTTCTACCTGTTTTCAAAATTATCCCGCGTATCAGGCTCGCTCAGAGGTGTAGGGGCACTCTACAGGCATTTCTACAGGAAGTCGTCTACAGGAAACGCAGAAAACAGCTCTGCAGAAGGAAAACCCGAGATTTTTGTCAAAATTCAAGCTTGAAATGAGAAAAGTAGTTAAAGCTCGTGTCCAAGGTTACCAGGGTTCTTGAAAGTATTGATTTTGGAGTTTTTCGAACGCATTATAGATCTGTTAATGGTGGAGCAATCTGTTTGAATTCAGAATCTGATCATCTATTTCATAGTCCATGGAGGACAAGATATTCCCTGCTTGGTCTAAAACTATTGAAGAATGCTTAGAAGAATATGATGTGAGCTTAGAGAATGGTTTAAATTCTCATGAAGTGGAAAAACTCCGTCAAATATATGGATGGAATGAGCTCTAGAAGAAAAATGGTACACCTTTGTGGAAGCTGGTAGTGGAGCAATTTGATGATACAGTTGTTAAAATCCTTCTGCTGGCAGCTGGCATTTCATTTCTTCTCGCCTACTTTCGTGATAATGTGTCTTCTGAGGAGGGCATAACAGCCTATGTAGAGCCCCTGGTCATTCTCCTGATTCTCATCCTCAATGCCATTGTTGGAGTATGGCAGGAGAATAATTCTGAGAAGGCTTTGGAAGCTCTCAAAGAAATGCAATCTGATCATGCAAAGGTCTTGAGAGATGGACATTATGTTGTAGATCTTCCCTCCAGAGAACTTGTTCCAGGAGATATAGTGGAACTGAAGGTGGGAGACAAGGTTCCTGCAGACATGAGAATTGTGTCCCTCAAGACATCCACCTTTAGGATGGAGCAGAGCTCCCTGACCAGAGAGAGCATGCCTGTGGTCAAAAGAACATATCCAGCCACCTTGTGTGACTGTGAGTTGCAGTCAAAAGAATGCATGGTGTTTGCAGGAACTACAATTACCAATGGCTGCTGCACATGCATTGTTGTGAGCACTGGCATGTTTATAGAAATAGGTAAAATTCAGGAAGCTTCAATGGAATGTCATGATACCCCTTTGAAAAGAAAGTTGGATGAATTTGGTGAAAGACTGACAACAGTGATTGGTGCCATTTGTATTCTTGTCTGGATCATGAACTACAAATATTTTCTTTCATGGGAAGTCATAGATGGGTGGCCAAAAAATATCAGGTTTTCCTTTGATAAATGTACGTACTACTTTAAGATTGTTGTTGCTCTGGCAGTTGCTGCTATACCAGAGCGATTGCCTGCTGTGATTACTACATGTTTGGCTCTTGGAACTTGTAAGAGGGCACAAAAGAATGCTATTGTGCGTGGAGACTTTGGGTTGCACCACAGTGATTTGCTCTGATAAGACAGGTACTCTTACAACCAATCAGATGTCTTTCAGTGAGTTTATAGCCATAGGGCACAGTGCGGGTTCACTTAGAGAGTTTACTGTTGAAGGAACAACATATAATCCTGAGGATGGAAAAATATTGGATTGGCCTGCACATAATATGGGGGAAAATTCAGAAACTATGGCAGAAGTTGCTGCAGTTTGCAATGATGCAGGGATATCTTGTCAAGGTCACCAGTTCCATGCTACTGGTATTCCCACTGAGGCAACCTTGAAGGTATTGGTTGAAAAAATGGGAGTTCCAGACCCAATGGCAAGTGATACAAGTGCCATTCTCAACAGTGGCACAATGAAATTGGGCAATTGTGATTGGTGGATACAAAGATCAAAGAGGCGGGCTTTATTGGAGTTTGATTGTGATCGAAAATCCATGGGTGTTATTGTCATGGAACCAATGGGACAAAATCGTCTGCTGGTGAAGGGCGCCATGGAAAATTTGTTTGAAAGGACTGCTTTTCAACAACTTGCAGATGGATCAGTTGTTGAATGAGATGATGCATCAAGGGAATTACTCTTGAGGAAGTTTGATCAGATGAGTTCAAAGGCTTTGCGTTGTTTGGGATTGGCATACAAGGAAGTTTGGGGAGAGGGCAGCAGAAGGAGAAATTGGCCAAGATTTTAGCTAGGGAGGCAGCACCTGTGCTAGCCACCCTAAGCACATCCATCCCCTCCATGAGCACTCATTTTTTCAAGGTTTGGACACAATCTGGTCATGGTTCAACCTTCTACAGGAAGCTACAAGACTTTGTACAGGAAGTTCTGTATTTTTACCAGAAACATCCTATAGAAGCCTTTGGGCAGGCCAGAATCAAGTATGGAGAGGGATTTGAAGCTTGAAATTTGTTGAGGAGGCATGCAGCCACTCTTTTCTTCCATCCTCCACTGATTTCATCTCCTTTCACCACCATTGCCACCATCAGCTTGAATATACTTTCACAATCATACCAAAGATGAAACTTCTCTAGGAAAAGGAGCACAGGCAGTGGGAAGAACAAAGAAGCATGGTTTCATGACAGAGAAGAGGATATCACTTCAGAAGCTTGGCATGACAGGGAGGCCACCAAGGCCATCAAAGATGAGGAGATAGATTGGTTGCTCAGAGGATGAGCAACACTTTCAGTAGGGGGGTGATGATGAGCCCCAAAAATGGATAATTATTTGGGCTCATTCAACCTCCTAATTCGACTTAATCCACCATTCTCATTAGTTTATTGCATGTTTTTTATTATATTTATGCTAATAGAGTGAATTGGGTTAGTCATTACGCCAACAAGTCTAATGTGTGCTTTGTGTAGCCTTTTTGGTCAATTTGGAGACAAAGTCAATGGTTGAAATGAGCACTTGGCAGCCAAATTCGTGGAGAGTATTTTTAGAAAGGTGTTCCCTTCATTTATGGGCCCTTACCTCGAATTCTCCACCATCAGCTCGGAGTTCAAGTGCCACCAAATCAATTAGCACAAGGGCAGCCAAGCAAGTCAAGTAGGACTTCTGTTAACTACAAGTTTTGGGCAGCCGAGTCCCTAAAGTTTAGGAGGACTGTTGGGGTCCTCAATTTGTATAAATAAGAAGGCTTAGGGCCTGATTTGGGTTAGCTGGTAGTTAGTCATTTCATAGCCTTGTTGTAGTCATGTTGTAGTTCGATTTTTAGGCAATAGATTAGCTTTGCTTTCAGCTCATTTTCAAGTTCTCCTTGTGTACAGTTTTGATGTAACTCTTCTTTTCTTGCTCAATAAAGATGAATCCAGCTTTGCACCAGCTCTAAATCTCTCTTAGGAGGCTATAGCTCTTGGGGTTGGGCCCATCTCAAGCACCCAATACCTCCTTTGATTATCTTTATGTGTTTTTGCTGCATTCTTAGAATAAAATCTGTTATTTAGATCTAAATCTTGTTTTGTTATTTAGTTTGTTTTTTTATGAGTAAAATAGCTTTTCATGCTCAGATTTAGTTGATAGGTTGTTAACAGAAAAAGCTTCAAGAAAAGGGCCAACAAACATCTTTGGTTTCACCTCTCCCTCAGTGGGATCAGGAGCTCTGACTAGGATGACTTTGCTGCCCACAAAAACACTGACTTTGCTTTTCCATGCAATCATTAGTGTTTGGTTTTCATTTGCAGAAGTTAGTTACACATTCAGATCTTTGAATGCTTCATTGCATAGTTAATATACATGGTTTCCTTGCAAATAAAGCTGTTGTCCATTCTTGTTACTGTTAGCCAGATCATATTAGGGTAGCATGGCTAGATCTTTGTTTTCTTGCATGTCTTTGTTGGTTCAGTTGGAAACACAAATTACAGAGCACCTATACCACTTCTCTATCTGCCCAGACTCCCTCAAACCCATCTTCTCCATCTCCTAACTTGGTTTCTTGCCTCACGTTGCCATACTGCCCTCATAACGCTACCTTTTGTGCAGCATTACTTCAATCTTCTTGGAACAAGTCCAACCATCTACACCTTCTCCTCAACTCTATCCATCAGTCCTTGGGTCATTTCAGGCCCCTACCCTACCTCCCTATCCATTCATGCACCTTACCTCACTCACCCATCCTCCAAAATCCAATTTTTAAACATCCTGTAGAAAAATCACAGAACATCCTATAGAAATCCTAAACACCCTGTAGAACCCCTGCAGACTTCCTATAGAAGCTCATAAACGCGGTTTCTTGGCAGCCAAACTTTGTGAAACTCTCTAGAAGGGTGTTAGGGACCCCTTAGGCCCTCTCTGAACCTTCCCGACCTCTTCCAAGCATTTCTCCTCCTTGATCCACCTCTGCACAGTCAAAAATAGTTAGAAGCACATGCATGATAATTCCAACAACTTAATCAAAAATACAAAAAGATGTTTTCTTCAGATAGTGATAACTTAGACACATGCATTTTACCTTCATAGAAGGAATGGCATCTCTTTCAGTAGTTTGCATGCTCTCCTTTGCGTCAATAGGACTAGCTGGTAGAATTAGGGTTTGCTAGGGTTTGTGTTTATTTTTGGCTTTCAGTTTCTTTTCACAATTAGATTAGCTTCCTTCGAGTTAGCTTTCATCCATCAATTAAAAATCTTCTTCTAAGAGCTCATAGAAGTTGGCTTAAGCTCCTAGTGGACTTGTGCCAGCTGACCAAGTGATAGCTGCGGCAAGAGCTAGTACTTGTGCATACAGCACCGTCGCTTCCAAGTTTGTTACGAACTACCGGGTTGATAAAATTAAAGAAGGGAGTTCCAGGAGTTGTAGCATTATTGCTACAATACTGGAGCCCACCACTGATTGCACTTGTATTATCACATAAAATGGAGATAGGTGGAGTACAAGTGATTTGCATGCCTTGCAATGTTTTCATCATCCAAAGGAGTTGTGTGTAGTAAGATGCAACAGGTACATATTCTGCTTTAGCTGTAGATAATGCAATAGAACTTTGTTTCTTGCTGAACCAAAATACTAATCTAGGACCCATGAAGAATGCACCACCACTAGTGCTTTTTCTGTCATCCACGCTTCTTGCCCAATCCACATCTGTATATGCATGAAGTATGAGATCTATACCTCTAGGATACCATAAGCCATAGTTTTGAGTTCCTTGAAGATACTTGAAAATTCTTTTAACTGCCTGAAGATGAGTTTCCTTTGGATTTGCCTGAAACCTTCCAACTATTCCCACTGCATGCATAATGTCTGGTCGGGTACATGTTAGATAGAGTAGACTACCAATCATGGATCTATAGGTTGGTTGATGTACTGTTGTTGATTCATCATTTGCGCTGAGGCTGCATCCTGTTACCATAGGGGTACATACTAGTTTCGAATTCTCCATCCCATATTTCTTCAAGATCTATTTGAGATACTTGGTTTGTGACAGAAAAATGTCGTCTTTGTTTTGTTGGACTTGTAAACCAAGAAAATATGTGAGCTCACCAAGCATCGACATTTCAAACTCTTTCTGCATCACCAAGGCAAAATTTTGACTCATGTCTTCTTTATTGCTACCAAAAATGATATCATCAACATACACAACAAGTATTAGCAACTTATCATTGTCAATTTTTATATATAGATTGCTATCAAGTGATCCTTTTATAAAACCTTGTTGATGGAGGTAGTTATCCAACCGATAGTACCAAACCCTTGGGGCTTGTTTAATGCCATAGAGAGCCTTTTTGAGTCTGCATACAAGTTTTGGATCATTTCCAAGAATAAACCCATCTGGTTGTTCAATATATACTTCTTCATCCAAGTCTCCATTCAGGAAGGCAGACTTCACGTCCATTTGAAATACTTTAAACTTCTGAAAGCTAGAAAGAGCAAGGAACATTCTTATGGCCTCAAGTCTAGAAACTGGTGCAAAAGTTTCTTCAAAGTCTATGCCTTCTTGTTGAGCATACCCTTTACAAACAAGTCTAGCCTTGTTTCTAATAACATCTCCATTTTCATTCAACTTGTTTTTGAATATCCATTTTGTTCCTATGACATTTTCATCTTTTGGTCTAGGAACCAACTCCCAAGTGTTATTCTTTTCAATGTGCTCAAGTTATTCTTCCATGGCCTTGACCCAGCATTCATCCTTGCATGCGTCTCTTACATTTTGCGGTTCAGTGGTGGAGAGCAATGCTAGATAGCTTGAAGCTTTGAAATGGTTCTTCTTGTCTGAACACCTGCCTCTTTCTGCCCCAAAGTTTGAGATTCTGGATGATTCTTCTGAACGTACCTGGATGGATTCTTTTCTTCTATCCTTATCTGTTCTTCTGGTGCCTCATGGGTTTCTTCTTCATCATGAATCTGATTTGATGTTGATGGATAGTCCTCATCATCTTCGAAATCTTCAGATTTTACTTGCCTAGGAGTGTTTCCTTCTTCATCAACCACCACATCAATACTTTCAACAATTCTTCCAAGTCTTTTATTGTAACACTTGTATGCTTTGTTGTGGGGAGAATAACCAAGGAGAATGCCTTCATCTGCTCTAGGTTCAAACTTGCCAAGGTTTTCATCAGTTTTTTTGATGTAGCATTTGCTCCCAAAAGTTTTGAAGTATTTTACTGGTTCTGGTGGAAGCTGGAAGCTGGTTCTGGTGGAAGCTGGAAGCTGGTTCTGTAAGGTTGGTGGAAGCTGGAAGCTGGTTCTGGAAGTCACCTGGAAGCTGGAAGCTGAGAGCTGGTTCTGGAAGTCACCTGGAAGCTGGAAACTGGTTCTGTAAGGCTGGTGGAAGCTGGAAGCTGGTTCTGGTGGAAGCTGGAAGCTGGTTCTATAAGGCTGGAAGCTCGAAGCAGGAAGTCACACCCAAGATTTTGTTGAGGTTGTGAGAGAGTCAGGATAGGATGGTGTCAGAGTTGGATGATAAAGTCAGGAGATCATTTTTTAGTTTTGGTTTGAAGGTGGGGTGATGGGGCTCCATCAAGGCTGGCCGAAGGTTCAAGGATCAAGGCTGGCCCAGATTTATTTACCTTTAAATAGGTCTTAATACCGTGGGAGTCTTACCATACCACAGTTCGTGAGGAGTCTGAGTGCTATTTACCCGAAAATTTGTCTTGTTGAGAACAGTAACTGTAGCAAATGCGGCTTCACCCCAGAAGGTTGCGGGAGTTCCAAACTCATCAAGCATAGCACGAGCCATTTGTTGAACCATTCTGTTCATCCTTTCCACTACTCCATTTTGCTGAGGAGTCCTTACAGTAGAAAATTTCCTCTTTATTCCATGTTCTTCACAAAAATAAAAAAACTCATTTGAGGTAAATTCCCCTCCTCGGTTAGACCTGAGGCATTTGATTCTGCGATCTGATTCATTTTCCACCAAGGCTTTGAATGATTTGAACTTTTTGAAAGATTCATCTTTATGCTTCATAAGTCCTATCCAACACATCCTAGAAAAGTCGTCAATGAACAATATAAATTATTCTTCTCCTCGAGGTGACCTTTTCCTAGATGGACCACATACATCAGTATGGACAAGTTCAAGTGGCCTGCTAGCCGATCCTTCTTTCTCAGGGAAATTAGTTTTGGTTTGCTTACCAAATTGACATGATTTGCATATTGTATTATCTGGAATTCTAATGTCAGGTAGATCACGAACCTCCTGATATTTGCATGCTTTCCTTATTTGTGAGAAGCTTAGATGCCCCAATCTTCTGTTCCATAGCTAGTGTTCATCATTCTTGCTTAGATAACATTGTTGTCGCCCTCCCCTGAGAATATATAAATTATTTGGAGTTCTTATGCCTTTGATCACTGTTTCTCCTGTATCAATCTCACGAACAATGCATCCATTTGATCGAAATATTACTTCATTTCCTTGATCACACATTTGACTGACACTTAATAAATTATGCTTTAAGCCATCAACATACATAACATTTCCAGCCTTGACCTTTTCTTTCAAAGGAACAGAACCTTTACCTTTTATGAGTGCAGGGGTGTCATTTCCAAATGAGACCTTCTTTTCTTTTTCTAAGGAACTATATGACTGAAGTTCATCTTTATCACCTGCCATATGTTTTGAGCATCCACTATCGATGTACCACTGATTTTCCTATCCTTCCACATATAAGGCTATCCCACATCTTTCTGGTAGCAGTTCTTTCTTTCTCCATGTTTTGGGACATAATGAAGCTTGCTCCTTCTAAGTTGTTTGTCAAAACCTACTCCTGCATTCAGAATCTTCATGACCGAAGTTGTTACAAATAGAAAATTCTATTTCATTTTCAAGAGCAGAAAAGTTATTATAGGTCCTTTTCACGATCCCAGTCATACTCCTTTGTTTTTGAGCTTCTCTAGTCATGATTGTCTTGTAGGCAACACATTGAGCTGCTTTGTGACCAAAGTTATGACAAGAGAAACATTGGCCATTGAAGAAACTCCTGCGATTATCAAATCTACCAACCAAATGATTGTAGTTTCTATTGACATCCATTCTTGAGGAAAATTGAGAATGATTTACCTATGGTTGGTTGTAGCTTCTGTTCATCCTTAAAGTAGATTGCCCCTAATTTACATGGTAGTCTCTATTCATTCTTGAGGTAAATTGTCTCTGATTTACCTGGTGATCTCCATTGGGCCTTTGTTGTCGATTGTCAACCTACTCACTTCTCCTTACAGCTTCAAGATAACTTTTGGAGGTAGATGGCTTCTATGCTTGAGATGTTTCTTTGGTATACCCAAGACCCATCTTGATTAGAGGAGAACATTGCACTTTGATAATTTCTTCTAAAGTTTTAGATCCTTTAGCAAATCTAAGATTAAGAGCTTTCGTTTTCTCAATGTCCTTTCTAAGTCCCATAATTTCACATTCTAACTTTTCATTGTGTTTCTCCATTTCAGCATGTTGGGATGTCAGAGTATCTATAATCATATTTTTCTCTTCTAAGCAAATTTTGAGTTTAGAAATTTCTTCATAGAGACTTTCTTCATCTATAGCATCCAAGAAATCATCAACTTCAAAAGCCATCAAAAGTCTATAATCATTACCTTGTTCATCTTCATCGCTATTTGAAAGTCCATCACTATCTTCATGTCTGTAATAGCTCTTCTTACTTACATTCTGTTTTCTGTTACATCTAACTGCTTCCTTACCTTTGTCAAGCTTATCTTTATGAGGACACTTGGAAGCATAGTGACCGACTCTTCCACAAGCAAAACATTTGAAAGGTAGCTTACCTCTGAATCTTCCAGAACCTTGTTGAAGGTTCTTGACAAAATTTGATTCTTCCTCTTCTTCCGACATATGTCCTGAGTCATTGTAATCTCCTTTTCCTGAGGCTTTGAATGCGACTTCTCTCTTGTCTGATGGTCCCCCTTTTCTCATTTCGTAAGCGGTTAGGATTTCATGTAGCTGTGACATGGTAAGGTTCTGTAGATTCTATTTTTCTTCAATGGCGGAAACTTTTGATTCAAACTTAGAGGACAAAGATATTAGAACCTTTTCAACCAAAACAACTTCTTTTATTTTTTCACCCAAATTTTTCATACAATTAACAATCTCATCTATACGTAGAAAATAGTTAGCCACACTTTCATCATTGTACATTCTGAGATTTTCATATTGAATTCTGAGAGTTTGTAGTTTTGCTCGTTTTACCTATTCATCTCCTTCATAGCTCAGAACGATCTTGTCCCATATTTCTTTTGCAGTTTTGAGCTGCATAACCTTGACGAATTCTGATTGAGATAGGCTCCCTAATACAGTATTGAAATCCTTTGCATTTGTTTCATACTGCTTCTTACCAGCCGTCTCTGTAGGAGTTGATGATGGAAAAGTGTACCCTGTTTCCATAATATCCCAAACTTTTGTACCAAGATATTGAAGATAGGCAGTAATTCTTACCTTCCAATAGACAAAGTTGCTTCCATAAAAAATTGGTGGCCTGATTGATGCTTCTCTTTCATAGTTGCTCATGATGAAATATCTTCCTTCAAGCGATCAAGCTTCTTCTGAAGGACCTGCTCTGAAACCAATTGTTGGAAATAATACTGAGAGGGGGTGTGAATCAGTATTATCAGGTCAATTATTTTTCATTTCAAAATCAGATTTGTATACGCTACTTTAGTTAGGAAATACCGCGTATGTACGCAACTTCAGTGAAGGAAACAAGAATATATGAGCAAACTTGTAGTTTAGATTATTCTTTAGATGTTGATCATTAATCTGTGCATCAAAACATATGAACAGTAACCAGGAACAGTAAAACAGAACAGGAAATCACACATAAGAACACCAGATATAAGGTGGAAACCCAATGTGGGTGAAAACCACCTGCTGCAATGCGTCTCTATCTTCTTTCAATTAGAAACTTCTTTTTACAATGTTTCTATACTGGTGCAGACTTATACCAATACACCAGCTTGAACCTGCAGAAGGCTACAACCTTCTCTCATTCTCCAGCTTCTCCTAGAAGGGAGCTACAACCCCCTTAGCTCTTGTACTAGCTGAGGTACTAGTACATAGGTTCTAAGCTACAGAAGGCTTCAACCTTCTCTTTTCTTCCAGAGACCACGTTTCATAAATTTTCAGACTGGATCCATGAATATCAAACAAACATCAAGTAGATCTACAACAACCAATCTCCTTTGTACAAATACTAAATCAACCAAGAACTTCTCAGAATGTTTTAACCAAAAAAACAGTACCAGTAACCAGACACCAATTCTGAACCCAGAATACTGCATCAATAAATAGAAGAAACTAAAATATATTTCAAGAGACGTACGCTACTTCACCAATAAAAACCTGCGTACATACGCAGCTATACCAAAGACAACCAGCATATACGCAGTATTCTCTTGCTTAACCTGCGTGTATACGCGCCTCCGCTATATCAAACCTACGTACAGATCTATAAAAGATAATTTATCCTTTTACTTAATCAGACATCAGTTATACCCAGATTATTAGATTTATAGATCTAATCATGCACCAAATATAATAGATCAAAATCACACAATGATACTACTATTCAAGCCTTGAGATCTCGACCCATCAATAGATCTTAACCATCGTGTAATGCTCAAGTTCCTCCTTGATTCAGATCCAGCTGTAACTCACCAACCAATATTCCAATTCTTGCTCCTCTCAACATATTCAACACATAAGTCGATACCCTTGCCAAATGAGCTCCTTCCCTTTTTATAGTCTAGGCCTTACTCAAACCATGGTCCAAAACCATAGAGATCCAATACTAGGGACCCAATACCTGGGTTTAACACTTAGAATGCAAAACCAAGGACCAAAACCATAGGTTCAAATATGTCGGACTAAATACCGTGGACTAACCATATGTTTTCCAACATGAAAGTGCGTGCATCTGTATACGCGCCTTCTGATCGGTACATCCACGTGTATATGCGATTTTTTATAGATGAACCTGCGTATACCTCATTTTCATTCATTCTGAGAGCCTGAATTGTGATCTGCCCTTTGATAGAGTTGTCATCAAGGACAACACCTATGCCATAGTGCCAAACCTGTGCCATAATGCCAACAAGAAAAATCTCAATGTTGCTGCTATTTGGTGTTTAGATATTTGAATGATAGCTAAACTTCTGTGCAAATGTAACACGGATCTCCGAAAACCATGAACGACCATGAATGACATATGATAAAAAATAATATATATATATATATATATATATATATATATATATATATATATATATATATATATATATATATATATATATATATATATATATATATATATATATATATATATATATATATAGATATCTATATATTCCCTTTCCATAAACCAATTTGCAATTTGGAATTTCACAAGTCTGCACTGAAAATATGACAACAACTAACAAATAAAGAAAATTGACTTGGATAGAAAGAAATAGCTTCACCTTCATTCTTGAGCCACTTCTATTTATTTGAATTTCACTTGTGACATTATTTATCTGACAAGGAATCAAAATCATCACTAGTATAAAATTCATCCAACATGGACTTTGGATATCCCACTGACATCTGTGGTTTTTTCTGCATTCAAGATTTTGTGATCCATAATGAATTAAGCAAAGTCTTTCGATAGAAATCACATGAGAAAAATTTTTGGCCAACATGTTTCAAACCAACAAGTGGCATTCATCATCAAGACCATGCCTGAAAACCATGGAGTTTCCTGTCGATAGTAGAATAAGATGTGTGCCAACTGCTCAAGAACACATTCCTTATTAACCATTGTTACTTGACAAAAACCAAAGAGACAACACAATATCAACGTACACAAAATATCCTACTGAAATATAATAACAACTTAGCTAAGAAATCCAAAAGGTGTTCTTAATTAATAAACTTTGTATTTGGAAATATAGTTTCTTTAGATTTAAAAAAGGCTATGTTGTACACCGCTTCTATCTATTTATCTAGGCAATTATATCATAGCATATGTCACACAGTAGCAATCTATAATACTTAAAGTAAAAAGACAAATTTTCTCAAGAAAATAGATTGAGAGAAGAGCTTTGAAAACTATAAGTTTGTCATCAAAGCTTCAATTAGTTTAACAACAAACTAGCTGGAGTTTGAAAATCAAAATCATTCATAGTAAACAAATAGTTCATAGAAACATAAGGGAAGTTGCAGAATGATCACCATAAAAAATGGTCCACCTATTTGCAATAGTTCCATTTGAACATTAAGTATAAGAAGGGAAGCACCAATAACATCATTGATTGCCTCATCGGACCACTAGTCATGGCATTGATCACTGTGCTTGACTCCCACAGGCACGAGACATCAAGGTGGCTGCATCTTTACAAGCACAATCCATAATTCGACAACATATACTAGACACTCCTGGAAGGAAAGCAAGCTCCAAATTTTCACCTTCAAGATGTATTGTTATGCCACCTAGGACACATCTGTGTTCCTTCAAGTGAGCATGCCAAGAGTATTTGGGAGGCACATTGGAGTCGGGTCATTGGACATTTCAGAGTAGAGAAAACACTCAGCGTATTGCAGAAATATTTTTATTGGCCGAAACTTCATTAGGATGTTGGGAAGTAAATTGGATACTGCATCGCCTATGCCATTGCCAAACCAACCATCAAGAATCAAGGCCTGTATACTCCTCTACCTACTCCTATCCAACCTTGGGAACCTGTCTCCATGGATTACATGTTGGGCATTCCTTCTACTAAGCACGAAAACAGTTGCGTTTTCATGGTTGTCGACAGATTCTATAACATGACCATCATCACGGCCTACAAGAAGAGTATCACAACAGAGGCCACTACTAAGCTCTTCTTTCAGTGAGTCTGGGTACACTTTTCGATCCCACAGTCCATTGTCTTAGACTGGGACAATAGATTCTTGAGTGCATTTTGGTCAAGTGTCTGGTCGATGCTGGATAGAAAACTTACAAATTCCACAACTTTCCATCCCCAAACTAATGGCCAAATAGAGGTTTTCAATAGCATGATCCTACAAATTCTGTGCATGTACAACTTGAAGCATCCACGCACATGGGAAGAAAGTCTCCCCTATGTCCAACCCAGCTACAATAGAGCTCTCCACAGCTCAATAGGCCACAACCCCTTTTAGGTAGGGTCAAGATTTCAGCCATTATGCCCCATTGATGTGGCCATACCATTTGCAGCCACTCAGGTACGTTTGACTCACGTTCATGTTGGGTGGGCAGCATGATTATTTAGAGGTCTTTATTTCAGCCTAATGTATACCCCAGGAAGATTGTACACCCCTCCACATGGGGGGTGCGTGGGGGACTTGTCCCCCTCGCGGGGGTCTTGGGGGGGCTAATCCCCCCCGACTGGGGGGTTTGGGGGCCAGCTGTCCCTTGGCGAGGGTTTTGGGGGCAGTGCCCTCGAAGCTAAAAACAGATGTAAAATTGCCTTGTAAAAGTATAGTAATTTCTAGTCAATCTGGGCCATTCATTAGTCGGATGATCTAACGGTAGAATTTATGTTTAGTTTAGGGTTTTTTTTCCCTAGAAGGCAACCCCTCTCTTTGTATGAGGGTATTGTATTGAGGCTGTGATATAGATGTGTATTCTTAGAGTGAGAAGCAGATAGGTGAGACTATGAGAGAAAAGAGAAGATATTACAACGGATCTGCTGTAGGTTGTGTCTATTCATTTTGGTGGATAATAAAAAGGAAGGACTGGTTGTTCGGGGTGGACGTAGCCCAAACTGGGTGAACCACATATATCTGTGTCTCTCTTGTTTTATGCATTTTCTGTGTTTATATTTCTACAATATTTTATGTGTTCCATTGCTCTGTAATATATAATTTTCTAACAGTTTAGTCCGAAGCTAAAAGGGCTAACAACTTCATTGAGAGCATTCAACACATCTTCCAACATGTCGATGGTATATTTTCTAGAGCCAATGCTAAGTACAAGTAACGCCATGATCAACATCGAGTGACGCACAAGTTCTAGGTGGGTGACAAAGTTTGCATACATTTGCAAAAGGAGTGCCTTGCTAGACCCCATCACAAGCTTCACCCACTCCGATATGGGCCATACTATAGGAATTTACAGGGGAAGTTCCTTAGATAGAACATCAAAGGACATTGATCACAAATAGATCATAGATCAGTACACCAGTATTCTTGATGTAGTTAAAACCCTCAAAGAGGGAAAAAATCCATAGCTTGAGCCAACATGACCACTTCAGGCAATTTATTAATGTAAAAGAAAGAAAATTTACATAAGATTCTCTCATGAACAGTAACCTAACAAATGACCCTCCATGCTCTTTAAATAGAGATCATGGACCAATCGGGTGTTAAGCCACAGATCAAGTGTCGGTAATATCAAGGAGAGAATGAAACTTCGGATCACTTCATGTGTAGAACATATTATGACCATCATATTGTAAGTTATACGATGTACACACTAAAGAAACACACTTTACCTAACTATACACTAGACCAAGTTATACTTAATTATTTCCTATGTGTCAGAATATCCTAACATCCCCCCTTAAGAACAACTTGGGATAGGATTGAAGGATGTACAAATATGACACAATAGGAGAAGGAAGGAAGCATTAGATCTTATCATCCCTTGGTGACAACTTCCTAAAATCCGACTATAAATCGACGTTTAGTAAACTTTGCCTCTATGAGAGTCTTTGTAAAGATGTCTACAACTTGATCACCGGTTGAATAATATTGCATTTCAAGAACATGGTCATGAATGAGATTTCTGATGAAGTGAATGTGTAGTTCAATGTGTTTGATGTGCTGATGTTGGATTGGATTTTTGCATAGTTGAATGGAACTTTGATTATCACACCAAAGTGTAGTTGGATGTGGCTACTGAAAATCAAACTCTGACCGGATCTAACAAAGCCACCGAGCTTCCTTACTAGCTTCAATGACACCATGATAATCTGCTTCTGCTGAAGAAAGAGAAATGACACTTTGTTTCTTGATAGCTCATGTAATAGTTCTAGAACCAAGAGTGAAGACATAACCTGCAGAAGACTTTTGATCATTAGGGTCACTAGCCCAATTAGAATCAGTGAAACCAACCAATAGAGGAGATGCTTATGTACTGTAATGAATCCCAAACTAAATTGTACCTCGAACATAATGAATTTCTTTTAGCTCCTTTCCAATGACTTTCATGTGGGTTTTGCATAAATCGAGCAACAAGGCCAACAACAAAGGAAATGTCAAGATCGGTATGGATTAGATACATAATTTTTCCAAGAAGTTGAAGGTATAAGGTAGTATAAACTTTAGGAGAAGTACAAGTGACTGAAAGTTTGGCTCTAGACTGAAAGGGAGAAGGAGCTGACTTACAGTCTTCCATGTGAAAGTGGCATAAAAGATCACATGCATACTTGGACTGGGAAAGGGAAATACCTTCTTTGGATTGCAAGACTTGAATAGCAAGAAAATAATGCAATTGTCCTAATTCTAACATTTCAAACTACTTTTTAAGGTTGGACTTCACATGGTTTATAATGTTGGGATCACTACCAGTAAGGATAAGAACATCAACATAAAGAACACGAATGATAAGAGACTTACTACTTTCCTAGTGTTGATAGTATTGTTAGAATGACACCTAGAGAAGCCAATATCTAAAAGAAAGCTATCCATTTTGGCGTACCAAGCACAAGTGGCTTTCTTGAGACCATAAAGGGATTTCTTAAGGTGACATACAAGTCTGGAGTATGTTTGTATAAAGCCAAGAGGTTGTTCCATACATAGTTCTTCATGCAAGTCCCCATGTAAGAAGGCAGATTTAACATCCATTTGATGGACTTCCCATTTAAAGGAGGTAGCAACGGAAAGAAGTAGGCAGATAGAGTTCATTTTGGCAACAAGGGGGAAGGTTTTAGTATACTCACTGCCTTCAACTTGTGAAAAGTCCTTAGCAACAAGATAAGCTTTATGTTTATCAATTTTTCCATCTAGTCCAAACTTGGTTCTGTAAACCCATTTGCATCTAACAAGTTTTCATCCCTTTGGAAGAGGAACAACGTACCATGTATCATTTTCCAATAGTGAATGATATTCTTCATTCATATATGTGTCCCAAACTGGATGGCCTGAAGCTTCTGTAAAGGTGTCAAGATCATAATTCGTTGAAGCTTGAGCTAGTAAAGAAGAGGCTCTATCAAACTGAGAATGTGTACTATGCTAATTTGTAGGATCACCTGCAAGAGCACCTGCTGCAACCTGAGTAGCACAGACACATTTTGGAATCTGAGGAGCTGAAGGAGGATCCCAAGAAGGTGGGGGAGGATTTTCATCCTCGTTTTCATCATCTGAAGAAGGAATATTTTGAGAAGTAGAAGGGATAGAGAGAGGTGGCACATCTGCCAAACTAGGCTCGTAGGCCAATATATTTTCAACAAACTTTACATCTCTTCTAATGATAACATTTTTTGGATTTAGGTTGAAGAATTCTATATCCTTTGACATCTTCAGAATATAAAACAAAAATACATTTTCCACTCTTAGGTTCTAAGGCTTTATGTTTCTCATCTGGAATATGGGCCCATGCTTCACTTCCAAAAACATGATAGTGACTTACATTTGGTTTAATTGAGCTCCATGCTTCTGCTAGAGTGATAACCTTTAAAACCTTAGTAGGAGTGTTATTTACTATGTAATTTGCACAGTTAATTGCTTCTGCCCAAAAATTAAGACTAGGTCCTTTAGATTGAAGCACACAATTAGCCATTTCCTTTAAGGTGTGATTTTTTCTTTTAGCTACACCATTTTGTTGTGGAGTATATGGAATCGTATGTTGCCATTGAATTCCATGCTCATTGAATAAGTTGATGAGAATTTGTTGTTAACATATTCTCCACCATTATGAGATCTTAGCTTAAGAATTTGATGTCTAGATTTTTTCTCAACAAAGTCCTTAAAGCCGAGAACATGTTAAATACTTCACTCTTGAGTTTTAAGAGGTATACCCAAGTGCATATGGAGAAATCATCAATGAAAGTTAATAATTACTCGTAGCAAGAGAATGAAGCAACAGGAAGTGGACCACATAAATCACTATGCACAAGCTGTAAAGTGGTTGAGGAATGCCAAGAGGCATGTTTTACAAAACTATCTCATTGATGTTTTCTGAGTGCACATCCCGAACAAACACCATCTCTGCAAGATACCATAGGAAGACATGTCACCACATTTTCTTTACATATATTTTGAAGGGGGCGATAGTTTAAGTGACCAAATTGCTGATGCCAAAGTTTTCTCACTTCATCATTATGAGCAAAAAATACCGAGGGAAGAGTTGTTGACTCAAATTTTTTAAACTTATACAACCTTGTAGAATCATCAGTAATGCTAGTAGCTAAAATCTATCTAGGATCTCTTAGGTCCTTAATTACAACATCATGAGGGGAAAATTAAATGTTTTACCTTCACCTGAATGATTTATATGATATACAGATAAAAGGTTGCAGGATAGGGTAGGAACACATAATACATCATTAAATTGACCATTGTTTAGATGAATAGTTCCAGTCAGTACAACACTAAGAGATTTATCATCACAAACATATATAATTTTGGTGTTACAATCATTTAAAGAAGAAAACATGGCTTTGTTTTTGGCCATGTGATAAGAAGCTCCAGAATCAGTGAGTCACTCATGAGAATGAGAAGAAGAAGATACATTAAGTGCATAACCCGACCGAGATGCTTGACAACCACACGCAAAGAGTGATATTCCTAAAGATGAGTTTGAAGTTGAAGAGTGCTCTAAATGGACGTTATGCTTCTTCATTGCGACTTCGAAGGCTTCCATCTTCTTAAAGAATTTAGATTCTAAGCGGCCATCACGATTACAAAAGTTGCAATGTCTATTAGTCTTCTTCCCTTTGTTTTTAGCTGCCTTATCATTTTGTTGAGTTGATTTTTCATTGTGACAATGAAATTGCTTAGGACTCTTGTTTGGTTTAGGACCATCCTTTTTAGAATGTTGCTTCTTATGATTCTTTGAACTTGGTTGCTTCTGAGATACTAAGGCTTTCTTAGAAGATATTTCAGTATTAAGAAACCAAAATGTAAGAGTTTTTCTTGCTCTTTCATTAAAGAATCACAAAAGGCATCAAAAGAGGGGGAATTGTAGTCTTGTCCTTCAGAAATAAAGGCTTCTCTAGTAGAATAGAAGGCGAAAACAAACATAGAGTAGGCTGATCTTAACTTAGAAAGAATGGAATAGATAAGGCTACCATATTCTTTGTTAACCTTAACACCTTCCAAGAGAAGTCTAAGGGTCTTGAACTTGGACAAAAAATATTCAATGGAAGAAAAATTATTGGGGTCCAACGTAAGAAACTCATTTTCAAGTTGATGGGCTCTAATTTCATTTTTAATTCCAAAATCTTTATTGAGTTGTTTCATTGCTTCATCAGGGGTATCAATTTCTACGATATGGAATCTAAGGTATGGATAAATAGACATCCCTATCAACCCACGTGCTTGATGTTTCTTATTTTTCCATTTGGCTTTCTTATCTTCATATTTAGGTTTCGACTCTTGACTTGAGGCTATTCTATAAAGTGATTTACTTCTAAGAAAATCCACCATGAAGGATAGCCATTGGAATATGTTCCTCAATGTTTTTGATTTTCTGAGATCACACTAAGGTGCAACGGAAAAGAGCATATGCATGAGAAAAATAATTTCTTTCTATTTCTAGTTTGCCCATATCACATAAAGTTGCAGGGCAAAGAGCATACACATAAATGAAAAGTATAGATCAAGTAATAAGAAATATATATAGATGACTCTAAACCAAAATAAACCGACAGATAAATAACTATAACTACAAATAAAGACTGTATACCTCCAGATCTTAAAATTGACATAGCTAGGGCTACCAGAAACCTTTTCGCGTGAAACGAAAGGGGTGACTCACTCAAAAAAATGCTCATAACACAATAGAGTAGTCCTCACAGCCTAAAAGTGGTTAGAAGCAAAAGATCTATGAATCGACAATCAAATGTAGTTGTGCTGGCTTCAGATTTGGATCATCAATGGATGCAGCCCTCGAATAGATCTGATACAATGTAGGAATTTACAAGGTAAGTTCCTTAGATAGAACACCAAAGGGCACTTCTCACAAACAAATCACAGATCAGTACACCAATATTCTTGATGTGGTTAAAACACTCAAAAATGGAAACAATCCACGGCCAAGCTAGCATAGCCACTTCAGGCAATTTATCAATGTAAAAGAGAGAAAATTTACATAAGCTTCTCTCATGAACGATCACCTAACAAATAACCCTCCATTCTCTTTAAATAGAGATCATAGACCAATCGAGTGTTAAGCCACATATCAAGTGTCGGTAATACTGAGGAGAGAATGGACCATCAGATCACTTCATGTCTAGAACATATCGTGACCATCAAATTGTAGGAACTACAAAAAGTACATACTAAAGAAAACATACTTTACCTAACTATACACTAGACCAAGTTACACATAATTATTTCCTATGTGTCGGAATATCCTAACACATCCACCATCACCAAGGCCATTGGTGAAAATGCCTTCGAACTCAACATCCCATCATTCCTTGGTATCCACCAAGTGTTCAATGTAGATCACCTTCGACCATACTTTCCACCATTATTGAACACATATGATATTGCAGAACAACTCACACAAACAGAGCTCAACCCAGACTGCATGGAACATGCCACAACTAATCAAATCATGGATACACAGATCAATAACACTTGCAAAAAGAGGATACAATTATATCGAGTTGTCAAATAAAGGAAACTCCTTCACTAGGGCAAGTGGTTCACGAGGGACCAGGTTCAACAGAAATTTCCTCACCTCGTGGAGGCTCTATACGCAATGGGGACCATTGCCTCCTAAGGGGGGAGGAATGATCCAGGTGGATATTGGTGGCCACCAGCCTATTCCACGTAAATCCCTTAGTCAGTTTCATCTATTTCCTTGTTCATTTCATCATTTACTATTTTTAGCAGTTTTTCGGGTGCTAAACTTCTGGAGCAATTTTGACCCCCTAAACGATGTTTTTTGGGGTATGAAACACCAAAAATACTCAGCGAGATGTGTATTACTTGGTGAGACCTTTATAACAAGGTAGCATATGCGCCAAACATACATAATATGACCAAGTTACAACCCTGGGAAGTTGGCTGCCTAATTAACCCCATGGGGCACACAAACTCTTGGTGTTACATCTCTTGGGGTTAGGGTTTTGGTTGTTTAGGGTTTTCTCATGTTTTCCAGTAATAAATAGGCCCTTGAGCATCATTGTAACATAATGCAGAGGCATGTAACTACCACATCTCTTCTCAGAGACAAGCTACCATCACCCGAGCTATTGTATTTCCATTCTGTTTGTAAGCATAGTTCTATATTTTTCTATTAATGAAATGGAGATTTTTTCTATTACATATATGTGTTTATGATTATATATGTAAGTTGTTGCATTCCTATTTAACTTCAGATCAGGGTCATTTATATCCAGACAATTATATGGCACCTTTCTATGTAAAATGCATATAAATGAATGAATGAAGTGCAAAAAATGGATGAAGTCTAGCCATGCTCTAGTAGGTGGGGATATAAGTATGAATCTTACAACATGAATAAAAGCAAGACAACATGTTTGGGAGCAACAAAATAAAGATAAGAAATATAAAGGAAAAAGATAAATAAGTTGAAAAATAAAAAGAGCACAAGAATGAATGGATAGAGAATAAGAATATCACGCATGGAGAACACAATCAACATGAGAAAAGGAGGATGCAGGCCAAGCTAAGAAGGTTTCTTCAATTGAATAGCAAGTAGGCTCTATACCTTTTTGTATCGCATATATGTTTATATATTTAATCAATATCTATATAGTGCATTCAAAGAACTTATAGAAAGAAATATTTGTTGTTTACCTATTGTTCACATGTTCTTTGTTGCTCACATGTTTTTGTTGTTGCTCACATGTTTTTTGTTGCTCCAGAATGGAAAGAAAAAGGATTCACTCAAGGATCCTGAGTAAGCCCAACTTACTTTTGTTAAAACCCTACAGAGCCTATTCCATATATTAACATGCAATTGACAACACATGACAACACATAGCCACAAAGAGAACACCACATGTTAACACAATGCCACAAAGAGAACAAGTGGCTATGCATTAGGGCCATATAGAATTTTACTCTTTACACCAAACATTTAATGTTAAACAATAATGCTAGATTAAAGCTAACATTACTTGATTATGAAAAATACTTGTTGATATTATCATTTTTTCAACAAAGATTTTGTCACAATATTTGCCTCTCAGCATCAGGAAGAGGCCAAATAAGCCCATACAAAATTTTACTCTTTACACCAAATATTTAATGTTAACCAATGATGTTAGATTAATGCTAGCATAACTTGATTATGAAAATATTTGTTGAGATTATCGTTTCTTCAACTAAGCTTTTGGCACAGTGTTTGCCTCTCGGCATTGAGAAGAGGCCAAATAAGCCCTCATAACTCTTCATTGACTAACAAATAATATGTCATCGATATTTATTTGGTTGAAGAAAAAAATATATTAAAATATTTAGTTTCAAACCTTAAGTTTAATGATTTGATTTCTAGACTAATACATTGAGCTTCAAACCTTAAATTTAATGCTTTAATTTTTGTGCAAGAACTAATACAAAAGCGTAGATGATACTATACTCCCTACCTACCTTATGGCAAGTTCTAATAAAATAGCTTGAATATTAACTATTATTGGTATCAATGTATCACCATGGGTATTGGCAACATATTATAAAGAAAATATCATATAAAAATAATAATGACAAAAATATATTTCATGCGAGGATGCAAATCAATATTAAGAAATATTACTCAATGAATTTGAATTTTTATTTTAAGTAAATAATAAAATTTTATATACATATTTATAGTGATTAAAATTAGAAATATTATTATTAAAAATAGTTAATAAAATAAAGGTGAAAATATTTTCTCATAAAAAATATTTTATAATATATTTAACACATTTTAAATAAATAGTAAAAAGATTTAAGCAAAATTTTTCAGTAGAAATCACATAAGAGAAATTTTTGACTAACACTTTTGAGACCAACAAGTGTGGTTCATCATCAAAACTAGATGTCAATTAAAGTAATCCTTATTTTTTTACTTAAGGAAATATAATTTAAACTAAAAATATACATAATAGTGATTATTGACTTTGTTATTGAAAAAACTACATTAATAACAACGATATAAGGTTTTTGTTAAAATTATTAGGTTGATAATAATAAATCTAATAATTTTTTTCCTACAACAAAGACGTTGCTCATAGATAGATAAACAAAAAATAAACCTAAAGTGCTTAGCAATCTTACCTAAAGTGTCGACGGAATGGAATAGCAAACTGAAAAACCAAATTGCTTACGGTCACATATTCAAATGGTCATATCCATAATGATCATGAGTGAGTAATATTGAGAGGGAAGACGAACACTATCGCCAAACCGGGAGGAAACTTCATTGAAGCAAAATACATGGAACTTGAATGTCCATAAACAATTTTGTTCACTGTATGTTACGAGGTTGATGATGGTACATCATCTATTTCCCAATTGGGAGAGGCATGTGAAGTTGACGATGACACAGTTACAATAGCATGCAATCAAGGCACGGTATACATTTCTTTTTTTTTAAGAGTTTGATATGTAATCATTAAAAATATATGTTTTTCTTTTAAAATCATAAATTTAAATATCAATTTAGTAATTTTTTATAATTTTAAATTTAAATTATTTTTATTAAATAACTAAAATATATTTAAAAAATTCAAAAGAGTAGATAATTAAAATATTTTAAAATTTTATAAATTTAAAATTATATATATATATATATATATATATATATATATATATATAATTTTTATTTTAATATTTATAATAATAATGATAATTTTTTTAAAATTTGTCTCCCATACAAAATTATGTTTTTCATTATGGCATTTTATTAGAAATCATGTATTTTCATTATTGCATTTTATTATAAGAATAATTATATTTAAAAAATGTAGTTACCTCGAAAATTTTATTATGTATAACAAATTGACGAATGCTTCAATATAAATTAATAAATTAATATAAATTTTTTTATAGTTAATAAATTAATATAAATTTATTTTTTCTATGAATATTTTTTTAGAAGATTTATTAAAATTGATCACTACAGAGTTTAATTTGGACCTTTTAATAATAAATATGTTTTAACTATAAAGACTTGACCAAGTGAACTAACCCTTAGGTTAATTAATATAAATTTATTAATCACAATAAATTTTAAAGATCATCTTATGAATTTTTTTAAATGATATATATTTAGATGGATGGTCATATTTATTTGGGAATAGAGCTTCAATAATTCTGTTGTAAGGTGTTTCCCTCTGAGAAGAACTTCCCTCAAGTCCACCTGTCATCACTTTGGATCATTAGATCATATGTTAGATGTTTGGAAGATGTCCACTCATTGGATCATCAAGGCAAAGTTCGTTGAAAAGAAAGATTAAACCCTAACAATTTGGTCGTTCTTTTTATTGATACACCCAAAAGCTTCAACAGTCACTACTACTCACCTTCACACATAACTGCTTCCTACAACAACCAATATAACCCTATGTCGAGTATCTACAATAATGAACTAATGATGGATAAAACAAACCTCCATTGATATGGGCTACCTGACTAAGTGTTACAACTCATAAAGTTTCTCTATGTTGGGCAAGACAGATTCAATTACTTTGAGGTTGGGAACCTCACCACTTATTGACTGCAGGTGGGTGGGCAGAAATAGGGAAAGGGAAGCTGCTTTATGCTTGCTAGCTGGAATAATGAATTGGATAGGGTTTCTTTCAATCCATGATATAGGTGTGGAAGTTAGCAAACACGATGATACAAAGGTGAGCAAGGTGGGGATCATCTCTTGCCGCTCCATTCGAAATTGCCTTTGTAAAGCCCCTCAGTTGCAAAACGTTTGGCGAAGAGCGCACGACGGGTGAGTGGACGATGAGCTGGGGCGACCAGCAAGTTGGGCTGAACAGGAGGAAATGCGAAAGTAATCCGAAAATGACTAAGTGCTGAGAAGTGCGATGGTGAACTTATATGGTGGGGCTGTCCCGGGTGTGGGTGCCCTCACCATGGCCGACGTTAGAAAAATTAACAAAGTGCCAAAAGATGGGTCGGCTTGGCCATAGGTTGACGCCCCCATATTGGACGAGCTATCATATATATAGCATGGGTGGAAATGAAGATAAGTAATCATTCAATAATTATCAAGTAAGAGTTAAGGTGTCTTAGCTAGCAAGAAGTACGAGCTCCCTTAGTGCTCTGAAATTTGGGCGAAGATTTAGGCAGAGCTAGAGGCCGAAGCACCCTAGACACAGAACTAGAAGATAGTTTAGAGGGCCGCAGGCTAAAAGGAACTGCAAGGGGGTCGATCGTTTAGGAACAGACTGACGAGTCATTTGCTGGTTCAGACGGGTGAGCTAGTGTGGGTCGGGTGAGTCTAAACAAAGGTCGGGTCGGTGTCTGCGAGTTGGGTGGGTGCGCATGAGGGTGTGAGCTGAACAACAGATAGTTAGTGTGTGGGTTCGCTAGGTGAGCTGGGCGAGCTCAGGAGAATGTGCCATGGGATGAACGAGCACGGGTGACTCGTGTAAGGCGAGTTGGCATTTAGGCAATTGGTTGGAACATATGAGAAGCGAGTCGACATTCAGGTGATCGAGCGCGTTGGTGGTGACTCAGCCATAGGGTGAGTCAGGCTGAACGAAGCACCCAAGAAGGAGTAAATGGTGCAATGAGTCAAGGAAATCAAGCGGGCAACATGGTAGGTGGGTGCACTGAGCCAAATAGTGGTTCGTTCAGGCGAGTTGGCACACCGAAATGGTGGGTGTGTGCGAAGGTTAAATGACGAGCTGGGTGCCAATGAAACGGTGAAATGCATGAGTTGTGGGCATTGTGCGGTGTGAATGGTGGGTGTACCTAAGATGATTCGGGCAACCCGTGGGCTGAACGATGAGCCGATGTGACAACACTTTGTGCAACGGGTAAAGGAGAAGTGCGGGAGGTTAGAGCAATGGGCAGACAAGCTTGCGGATTTGTATCGATGGGCGACATGACCTGGCAGGGTTGCATGGGCCGCTGAATGAAGGAGTGTCGATCCTAAATGACAGATTGGTCAAGGCTACATGGTTGTGCAGGCCAAGTGAAAATTGCAGGTTCCTGAGAGGAAATCTAGGGGTTTCTCTCCATTGTATATTTACATGTAAAAATTGAAGATTATCATTATTATCGATAGACTCTTATTTACAGGGAGTTGCCCCTCCCAAGTTATATCCGATGTGCACTTGTGTTTAATGGTGATAATGTATGAATGAAAGATGTTATGAATGTTTTCATTGTGTTAACGAAAGATTGTAATTGGTAAAGTTGAAAAATAAACTAAATATAGAAAGTAGGCATAGTCCACATCCACAAGTATTGTTAGAAAGAAAGTGGGTGGTGGTGTCGAACCCCCCATCACGCGGTTGGAAGAGTACCGCCATAGTAGGGGTGTGATAGATGGCATAAGAGGTATTGATATGAAGCAAAGAAGACTGAAGACTTGGTAGGTGGTTCAGGTTTGCAGGTGACTTTGATGGATGGTCTATACAATATCACAAAGAAGGAAAATGGAAGGAATGGTGGAGGAACCTCAGGTTGTAATAGGTGAATCTAGCAAGGATGCAGGTGAAGCTTTCTTTGACAGGGTATTGGATCGCATGGAGGAATTTGCTTCTGATATGGCTTCGATGAGGGCCGAGAACATGCAAGTTCATGAAGGCTATGAGAAGGTGAAAGGGGAGCTGGAAGACCTCAAGGTTCGATACGAGTATACTGAATGGCAGTATGCACAAACAGAAGAAGAAGTCAAGAAGATTAGTGAAGCAAAGGATCAAGGTTTGGCTGAAATCTTGAAATTGTAGCAATATCTTGACGATGCTCGGAATGAGATCGTGGTTTTTAAGAAGGTTGTTGGGCACAACTCAGATGGAGTTGTAGCTCATGTGAAAGTCAAAGTGCTGGATTCTTATGACAGGAAAAGGAGTGCAAAAACTATTGGTAATTTCCTGTGGGATATGGAACAGTACTTGGAGCACTTGGCGATGAACAATGAAGAATCTAAAGTGAAAGTAGCTACCCAATTCTTGACGAAGGATGCTAAGATGTGGTAGTGAAGGAGGATGGATCAGGCTACCAATGGCAATGCTGAAGACATAACTTAATGGGATGAAATGAAGAAGGCTTGGCAAACTCATTTTAGTCCACAAGACGAAACATGGGATGTAAGGATGAAGATAAAATACATGAAGCAAATAGGAAGTCTATAGGCATATCAATGAGAGTTCTCAAGTTCAGTTTGGGAACTTCTAGACATGGTGGAAAGGGACAAGGTGTTCAAATTTATCATAGGGATGAAACCTTGGGTGCGAAATGAAGTGAAGAGGCAAAAAATAAAGACAGTTGAGGAGGAACTTGCTACTGTGGATTGTTTGGTGGAACACTGTGATGAGGGTTCTGATGAAAAGAAGAAAAGGAATCACAATCTGAAAGAGAAAACTATGAAAGAGGAAACTTCAAGATCACATGACAAGTTGAAGATGAAGAAACCATTGAAGTGTTGGATTTGCGAGGAGCCAAATATGGTGAAGAATTGTCCTTTAAGACCAAACATGGCTTCCTTGGCACAGGCCAATATGAAAAAGAAAGAAGGAACTCCTGTAGGAGTTATGTAGATTTTGGGAGCTGCAATGGCTACGGAAGCAGTCTCATGGAGAGACCTGGAAATGAACAAGTTGGAGTATGTCAAAATAAAGGTTTGGAGTGCTGTTGTACTCACTATGGTAGATAGTCCCCACAGCTTTATGAGTGAGCATACTGCAAGAAGGATTGGACTGAAATTTGTACTGGTGTAGGCACAAATGAAGGCAGTGAATTCTCCTCCGAATTCTGTGATTGATGTAGCTGAAAAGGTGGATGTGACACTTAGTGAATGGATTGGAGAGTCGAATTCACTATAGTGCAGATAGATGACTATGAGGCTATACTGGGCATGGAGTTTATGAAGCAATTCGAAGTGATGGTTGTTCCCCATTTGAAGAAACTGTACATTTACGATGGACGAGAGGATGCACCTATCGGTGTTCCAACTGTGGGAGTAACTAAGCCTGAATGTAAACTAACATCGATGAATATGGAGAATGGGAAATGAGATGAAGAGGTCTACAAGCAGTTGTCTATTGTAGAGGCAAAGCTTATGGATAAGGCACAGGTTATCAGGACATTGTCAGATAACATCTTGGATCTATCTAGGAGGCTGGAGGCAGTGGAGGATGACGATGACGAAGAGTATGTGAGACCAAATGCTTAGATGGAGGATCGGGAGGCATTCTTGTAGAGATTAGAAGTGGAGGATCTGGATATGTGGATTGAGTTGATTAGTGAGGGAGAGCCTCCTGGTTTTACTCCCTCCTCATCTTCTTAAACTATCATGGAGATGAGGCTCAGTGTTAGCTACTCATGGTAGTGAGTCTCCAACAATTTGAGCAGGCATATAGGGGTGAGATGACACAGATTGATAGTTAGAATGCGGTGGAAAGTCATGACAATGTAGGGGCATGCGTTCTTGTGGAGGTGATGCATGGTTGGATTAGTTACCCACCTAATCACCAACATGAGGGGTACCAACACATGATTCCTTGCAAAGCAATGGCATATCTATGGCATGAGGCGGGTCGAGTGGTGGACATCTGGATTACCCATATACACAGTTGTGTGAATGATTGTATTAGCGACAGATGGTTGTTAGGATGGAAAATTGTCGAGGATGACAATGACTTGGGATGGGGGAGGATGTAAAGCCTCTGAGCTACAGAACATTTGGTGAAGGGCACATGGCGGGTGACGAGATACGGCAACCGGCGAGTTGGGTGTGCCTGCACGGTGCGACACGTTGGGCTAACTGGGAGGAAACACGAAAGTCATCCGAAAATGACTAAGTGTTGAGAAGTGCGATGGCGAACTTATATGGTGGGGCGGTCTCAGGTGTGGGCGCCCTCACCATGGCCGATGTTGGAGAAATTAGCAAAGTGCCAAAAGATGGGTCGGCTTGGCCATAGGATGACTCCCCCATATTGGATGAGCTACCATATATATAGTGTGGGCAAAAATGAAGATAAGTCATCATTCGAAAATCATCAAGTAAGAGTCAAGGTGTCTTAGCTAGCGAGAAGTGCAAGCTCCCTTGGCGCTCTGAAAGTTGGGCGAAGGTGTAGGTGGAGCTAGGGGCTGAAGAACCATAGCAACAGATGTGGAAGACAGTTCGGAGGGCCACAAGCTAAATGGAACCGTAGGTGGGTCGATCGTTTAGGAATAGATCGGCGGGTCGTTTGTTGGTTCAGGTGGGCAAGCTGGTGTGGGTCAGGTGAGTCTGAATGGAGGTCGAGACGGTGTCCGCAAGTTGGGTGGGAATGCACGAAGGCGAAGGCTGAACTATGGACAGTTGGCGTGTGGGTTCACCAGGTGAGTTGGGCGAGCTCTGGCGAACGTACTATGGGATGAATGAGCACTGGTGACTCGTGCAAGACGAGTTGGCATTTAGGAATTCAGTTGGAACATGCGATGGGCGAGTCAACGTTCGGGTGAATGGGCCCGTTGGTGGTGACTCGACCAGAGGGCTATTCGGGTTGAATGAGGCGCTTGGGCAAGAGTAAACGGTGCAGCGAGTGAAGGCAACTAGGTGTGCGACATGGTAGGCAGGTGCGTTGGGCTGAATAAAGGTTCGTTCAGGTGAGTTAGCATGCCGAAACGGTGGGTGCGTGCGAAGGTTGAATGACGAGCTGGGCACTAATGAAATGGTGAAATGCACAAGTTATGGGCATTGTGCAGTGCAAACAATGGGTGTGCCCAAGATGAGTTCGACAACTCGTGGGCCGAACGACGAGCTGGCGCAACAACACTTTATGCGACGGGTAAAGGTGAAGTGCAGGCAGTCGGAGTGACAGGCAGGCAAGCTGCGGGTATGAATCAGTGGGCGACACGACCCAGTAGGGCTGCATGGGTAGCTGAACAATGGAGTGCTAATCCTAAACGATAGATTGGTCGTGGCTGCACGGTGGTGTAGGCTAAGTGTAAATTACAGGTTTATGAGAGGAAATCTGGGGGTTTCTCTCCATTGTATATTTACATGTAAAAACTAAAAATTATCATTATTATCAAGCAGACTCTTATTTACAGGGAGTTTCCCCTTCCGAGTTATATCTATTGTGCACTTCTGTTTAATGATGATAATGTATGAATGAAAGATGTTATGAATGTTTCTGATGTGTTAATGAAAGATTGTACTTGGTAAAGTTGAAAAATAAACTAAGAATAAAAAGTAGGCGTAGTCCACATCCACAAGTATTGTTAAAATGAAAGTGGGTGGTGGTGCCACACACCTCATCGTGCGGTTGGAAGAGTACCGCTTGGGTAGGGGCATGACAACCTTCCTCCACTACATATCTTGGAGCATGTTCACGGGACGAAGGGGAGCGGTGGCCAAAGCCGCTCACAAATGAAAGGTGATCAATGGGAGAGGGGCAAGCATCTAGTGGACATAGAAAAAGATTTCTTTTTCCTTTTAATTTGATCCCCGAGTTCTAGTTTGATAAGGTTAAGGTTGATACCATTATCATGTTTGTGAGATATTTTTGAAAATATTGTGCACATATATTTACTTTTGAAATGTTTGCAGATCTGCATGGACCTGAAAACCCCATTCCCCTCTCTCCAGAGTGGCTGCTTGCAAATATCGATGAGAATAAATCCGCAACAGCTACAGGGGTATGACCCTCTCCCTTGTATATTCACCTTCATTTTTTATGGAAATCTACCACATTCTATATTGATATTTGAATTCTCAATTTGAATATATCCAATAGCAGTTTTTAAAATTTACATATCTTCCAAAATAATCTTTGTCAGATTCAAACCACAAGAGAAATTGTGCTTTTTCACGCAGAATAAAAAGTTATTTTCAGATTCAAACCACGGGAGAAATCGCATTTTTTCACGCGGGCTAGAAAATTCTTTGATAAAATTTATGGAACATCTTCTTTGACCAAGTCGACTTCTATGGACAAATCACATTTAATTTATTATGGAACTTGTCAAAATCTTCAAAAATTTAGTAAGTTCATTAAATAGAGTTTGCGAAATTAGAGTATCTTTCTAGATTCTCTGGGTAGATATATTTTTGATCAAGCATTATGAGCTATCAACAATATTTCGTGCAATATCACCCTTCCATATATTTTAGCATTCATGCAAGTAGTATCCATGAACAGTCACACTCTTTTAAACTTAATTGCAATCTTGCTGAATAGTTATTCTTACATATCGTACTCCAATAAGAGTCACTAGTAATGTTTTGTGGGAAAAACCTATCTGTTGTTCCTCAGCATCCTCGATTTTCATCAATGGAATGATTTTATAGTGCATATCACATTTAAAAGTCTTCATGCATAGAGAGAACCCCATAGGGTCATTATTCAAATGTATTTTTTGTATGAGTTTCGTGGTGGATACAGTTGTATTGCAAGATTATTTGTTGTATCAATTTCTGATGCATGCAATGTTAATGCAGGATCCCCCTATTCATTGCTGTCCTACACATCGCAATCGTAGTGATTTCATAGCTAAAGTTTCTGGGAATGCGGATGAGATCGTTGACAAAGAGAAGAGGAAAGATGTTTGGCGATCGGCCTTGGTTGAAGCTGAATGTTGTGAGAAGTGGTGAGATGAAGAAAGAGAGCAGTAACATTAGTTGATATCAATGGAGAGAAGGTGATAAAGACCTGGGTGATCATCGTAGGTCAAACCATAAGGAAGATAATTCCATGGGTAGAAGTCCAGGGGAAATAACGTGACTCCTTTCAAATCGTTGGAACGCAACAGAAAATCGTGAAAATCATGAACCTAGTTATGACGCAATGAGACACTAGATGGGGATGAATTAAATTTGTTTATTCTTTCATATGTTCAGAGTTATCTTATTTTAGGATTTATTGATAATTAAATATTAAATATCTTAACATGTAATATTTCTTGAATATAATAAGTTGAATTAAAATTTGCAAAATGGCCAAACAAAAAATCACAATGGTATCATTTAAATTGAGTAAGTATTATTTATAATTTAGTTTTCAGAATACTGTTTTAGAGTTTAGTTTTAAGAATAATACTTTTAAAATTAAATAAACATTATATATATATATATATATATATATATATATATTTCCTGAACAATTAGAAGTAACATTTAAAATTTTAAAAAATTAGTTATATATTAATCACAATATTTGTAATTTAAAATAAAAGAAAGGTTAAATATATACAATAATAACATGCAAGCAATAGATTTGTATTGTAAGACATGTAAATTAGTATATGTGGGGAATAATTTTTTTTGTTGGAAAATGGAGTTCTTCTTGGGCATAGGCTATTGGAAAATCAGGAACAAGCAGGGAACTAGAAATGATGGGTTGTATGCCTGCGAGAACTAAGCAACACCTTGGGATCCTTATACAATTTCTAGAAATCCCTCTACAATTCCTAGACCTATGGTAGATATAGCACCCTGAACTTTGGATCTCTCGGTTTGTAAGATTTCACATCACTTCTATCACCAATTGAGCTACCCCCTATGACTTCTTTATGAGTGATATGTCTAATTTTTCAAAATCAAGTTGACTAGTGACCTTTTAAAATAAAAAATATATGTTCTCTGTATAAAAAAATGTCTTTTATAAGAAAAAACAAATATTGATATATATGTTTGGTTGATTATAATTAAAATCATTATAAAAAATATATAATCCCACACTCACAGTGCTTACTTAGTCTGTTTTTCAAATTACAAGCAACTATGAAGATGTCTTAAAAATATTTGAGACTTACCCCCAATTATAAACAAGTCACCAATTCAAAACTTTGCATGAAAAAATTGAGTCATTTTAAGAGCTAATGATGATGCTTGAACATCTTGTACAAAACTGTGTGAAAAAATTGAGTCATTTGAAGAGCTAATGGTGATGCCTGACATTTTGATAGCTTAGTATGACTTAGAGATGCTATTGAAGCCACATGTTAGGTTTGACAATCATCTCAGGACTCACAATAACCTAGCAAACTACAAAAAATGGATAAAGTAAGAAAAATGTAAAACAATTCTTATTAGCATTCGACATGCAAATTTGTCATAAACCTTGCTTTCTTACATTATGTTTCAATGGTATTTTTATATTATAATTAAAAACTTACAAAACATATTTTTCTAGGAAGAAATGTTAGGCAAACTATTCAATATGTTCCCAGTATTTTCTATTTTCTATTTTCTTGCATTAACTCTTTTTTTTCTCACAACAAATTATTCATGAATTGCAACATTACCTTAGAAAATGACAATAACAATCATGCATGCTAAGTATGAATTAGAATTGATATATAAGTTCAAACAATATCCTATATAAAAAATAGGAAGAATCATTACAACATGGTTCAAACTTTAAGTCTCCTTTATGTCCTTAAGGTAATCGTATGCATTTGGACATTTACTATATTGTATTGATCATTAGTATAGATTCATTTTAACCAACGATTTAGCAAAGACTTATAGGGATTAAATATTCTGTGTAAACATCTCTTTAGAGTGCAAAACTTGAAAAATATACCACTTCAAGAGATTTTGTCTATCTCACCACTTCATATATTTGTGTTTAAAAATGATGTATGTTCGTTACACACACACATTGTTTAATTGTAGTTTTTAATGCACAAATAGATTGAATGCCTTGAAGATCCCCTTGGGTTGTGCAGAATACATATTCAAACACATTTTTTAATTGTAGTTTTCAATATATACATAATTAGCATTGAAATATTTCTTTTAATAATAATTAACAATATATTTCTTTTGTAAATGTCCATCCACACATAATAACTAGAATAACATAGGAGATTTCATACCAATCTAACAAGAAAAACTTCTTGTAGGGTGGACTATGGATATTGGATCGAGGACAATACAGAAACTAACAACAAATGGGATGGAGTTGCTCGTTGCACAACACAAGATTTCATGTGTGAAGATAGGTCAATGATATTAAAATTTAAGATATGTAGCAAAGACTACAATGATTCATTTGAAGAGGAAAGAGAAGGTGAATAAATTGCAGTTGAATCCATCTTGGGGCCTATGAGGACTTGTTGATGTACCTTTTTTCTGTGTGGCGAATAGGCCTAGGTTGGTTGTGACTTAAATTTATGCATTCATGTGTTATGCCATCTTGCTCCAGATATTGGGATTTAGATTGAGTGGTATATATAATTGTAGCTATATGGCCTACCAAAGTCTTAAGAATTTGTTGTATTTATTCATGACTATGAAAGGATTTTTTTTCCATTGTTTTTCTACTAATCAAAGTATTATTTTAATATATTGATTACCCTTCACATGATTTTTTTTTTTTATGAGTAATAGGTTGTATATATTACAAAATATCAAAACGTGATGGCATACAAAATACAATAATACACCATACAATCCCAAAAAATTGGCAGAAATGGTGAGAAAGCAATATAATTTTTCGAAAGATATACCATGTCCATGTCATATCCAAATATGTTTGTGTATTTTCATCTTAATTGATCATTCTTCCTCCCTCCTATTGATTTGATATGCTATTTATTTTTTCTTTCTTTGATGTGTCGAAGTTGAAAGCCTTGGAATTTTAACTACCAATTAAACCACGTAAATCTTGTTATTTTAAAAGTAATGTTAATGCCATAAACTATTTCAATAGACTATGCTCAATGTTGCTTGTCTAGTTTCCATTGCAAAGGATTATTTTATCACAAACCCTTTGCTGCAGAAGTTTCTAAACAAACTTGGACTTGTAACATCATTTTGAATGAGACTTAAGTTTTTTGTTTCAAAAACTTCAAATATGAAATACAATAGCTATTGATGAATGTCACACGGGGACAACGATTATTGAATCGAAGTTGGTAGGTGATAATGTCTAGTGCACACATGCCATTTGAGAAATGTTAGAAATGTCAGTGGAAAAAATATAAGATTATCCCCAAGTTGAGGCAATTATAGGGGCCTAAGACTTGTAATATAGACTTGTAACTTGACATACCTTTTTCTGGCATGGAGAATACGCCATGGTTGGTTGTGACTTTAATTTATGTGTTCACGTATGATGCCATATTGCTCTAGATACTAGGATTTAGATTGATTTGTATGCATAATTGTAGCTATATGGCCTACCAAACTCTTAGGCATTTGTTGTACTTATTCATGACTTTGTAAGGATTTCTTTTATGGCATCATTTTTCTACTAATTAGAACATTGATTTGTATGCATAATTGTAGTTATATGGCATACCAAAGCCTTATGAATTTTTTGTATTTATTCATGACTTTGTAATGATTTCTTTTTTTTCCATAGCTTTTCTACTAATGACAGCATCATTTTCATATACTGGTTACTCTTCTCTTGAATTTTCTTATGAGTAAAAGGATATATATATTACACAATCTATGCCACTGTGTATTTTATAGAGATTTCCCCCATCTCTTATAGGTCACCTTATTGCTGTTAGTGCACATGTCTAGTGTATTTGTAAGTTTTATTCCAGAAATTGTGCTCATTTTATGGGATATTCCTACAATACGTTCATCATGGAACTGGAGTGATTGGCTACATGATCTCTCACCACTTGTGTAGTTTGTTTCTCCTAGATTTAATTTTTCGGTCAAGAACCATGTAGAATACTAGGAAATCCTGTGAACATCAACAAGCACACAATCAATAAATAAGTGAACCAAAGATAGTAGATACTTACCCCTTTTGGTGGAAATGATATATGACTACCTATTAATTGTAGAGACTTGGATCATATAAGGATATAATTTTTAAAATAAGAAAGAAAACCAACAATTGGTTATATAAACTTCGTTATCTATGTGAAAATTGCAATGGCCATTAATAGTTGACAAGAGCGTAGAATATAGGAAGAGAAATTGCAAAGGTGTGATCATAAATCATAAGCATTTAGAAGTCCAAAGAGAAGTAAGAACCTATGAATACGTGGGTATGTTATCACATGGATGTTTTTTTTTTTATGCAATGCAAGATTGATTTCTATGATTGGAAAAAACATCCGATGATTACCCACACAACATTATATTTGTAAAATTGACTAGACCATTTGCACTAGAAAGGGAAATGAAAAATGGGTAGTTGAGGAATGGCATGTTTGCACCATTAGAAATAGAAATACATAAATGTCAATGGAAACAACGTGTGTGCATGTTTCCTAGGTGCAGATGGCATGTGTGCTCCTTATAACCTTTTGTCAAACATATATGTTATCACTGAAAGGTGGGATGACATTGAAAGGATACAAAAATTGACGAAAGACAAAGACGTAAATAGTACTCCTAGATGAATTCGCATTGAAATCAATAACCAGGTCCAATCTTTCTATATAGAAGACAAGTCACATCGAGAAATACCAATGATCAATGTAAACTTGAATAGTTTATCTTGGGAGACAAATGTAGTAGGGTATGTTGCTGAGATTTGTGTTGAATAATGACTGAAAAATTCTTTGGCACCATAGTAATAAGTTAGCAATGTTAAATAAGTCATGTATAAGATATTGTAAGTCATCAAGAACATTAATGTGCATGGTGACTGTAGCTTTGGAACCAGTTTCATCTTCTAGACAGTTAAATGAGAAATTCTTTCCAGAGATGTTGATCATTACCATTATTTAAAGGATGGCAAGATTTTTGGTGGGGATTTCTTGATATACTATTTGAACAACCTTATAAACATGGCCTTGGATTGGTGATGCTAACTGAAGCAAGCTAAAAGCATAGGCTTATATAATAACAATTCCAATGACTTTTCCCTAACCTTGCGCTAGTAGCAAGGATTAGGCTTATTTCCACTTTATGATAAATGCCATTTAGGAAAACTTTTTTCATTGACTAAATGTTTCTAGCTTTGATTGGGAGAACATACTATTTGATGGACTCCATCTCTAAACATATTATGGCAACCATATTTTCTGAAAATGTTGAAAAAAGATGGCATAAAGAATACAATAATACACCATACAAGCCAAAACAATTGGAAGAAATGGTGAGAAAAAAATATAATTTTTTGAAATATATATAATGTCCACATCATATCCAAATATGTTTGTATCTTTTCATCTTAATTGATCATTCTTCCTCCCTCCTATTGAGTTGATATGCTATTGGATTTTTAACTACTAATAAAACCACCTAAACCTCATTTTTTTTAAACGATGTTAATGCAATAAACTATTTCAATAGGCTTTGATGGTGTTGCTTGTCTAATTTGCATCACAAATGACAAAATCACATAAAAAATTAACTTCTTTCTTCTATGCTATCGTTTGATTTGCATCACAAATGACAAAATCACATAAAAAATTAACTTCTTTCTTCTATGCTATTGTTTCCCATGCTACCGCCTTACGATGTTTCCTTTGCAACATGTGGTCAAATCGCTAGTTTTAATTTAATTATCAATAATTATTAGGTGGATTGGAGGGATTTAACCTCCATAGAATATTTTTAGTAGTATAGACAAATTGAAGGTTGAGATTTATCTACAAAGTAGTTATACCATATTTCCTCTTTTAATTGAATTGATTATTTAACCAAAAGGTCATGTGAACAAGTGTCATATGAAATGAGTTATGGTTCTTTTGGGCATGTGGTATTGATAAGGAATAATATTGTAACAACGTATATTTATAAATTAAGAATCTCCATAATAAAGTGGGCATAAATATCCATGGACAAGAATTTGGTTCATATGTATTTGACTTATATATTAGTTCTTTTAATAATAATTATAGTAGTAGTAGTAATAATCATAATAATAATGATGCTAAAAGGCTATAGATAGATGTTGTCATATAACATTATAATTCAAAAATTTTAAAAATGCATGTTAACTAATTAATGAAAAATAAAGAAAAATATTGAATATGTTGACTCAATTAAACTTTTTAAAAAAAATATATATCCACAATAATATTATCATTAAAAAAAATAAAGTAGAAAATTAAAAAAAAATAAAATATTATGAATTTCATTTAGCTACTGATGTTGTTCTGAAATTTTCCTTAAACTATATAATCCCTTCAAGTGCCCATAATAGGATACTCGGAAGATACAACAAAATAGACGTGAAACTCCTTCAACCCAAAATTTTTTCTTAAACTATATAATCCCTTCAAGTGCCCATAATAGGATACTCGGAAGATACAACAAAATAGACGTGAAACTCCTTCAACCCAAAGAAAATAAACATAGTAACATACATAGCAATGAAACAAAAACCAATGAAGTTCGACTACGAAAGGGAAGTCAATACTCAAAAATGTGGAAAAACAAAAAAAGAGATCCCCTCACACTTCCAAGTGACCATTCCTCATGAGGGTGCCATTGGAAAAACCTTGGTGGTGAATCTTATTCAAAGATGTTGCGAACCTCTTTAGAAAATGAGTCTGCATCAACATTTCATTCTCTATAAATGTGGGAGACAAAGATTTTATGAAATGTTGAAAATAAAGACTCAATTCAACTCAATAGATTTTCACTTTAAAGTTTCCAAATATATCGATTTTTCCAATTTCCAGCCACTTCGTATAATAGAGGGTGCTGTAATAAGCTAGCATTTCTGTCCTAGATTCAACTACCTATTTAACTTACCAACGCTTCATTCTTCATACTTCATACGGCTGGCAAAACTTACCTAAATTAACATCATAGTTAAACTAAATTAACATCATAGTTAAAATGTGTTTGTATGAGTTAAATTTTATTTGTATAAGTTAAATTTTATTGAAGTAAAAAATAATTTATATTTCAGATATATAAATTAAGTAAATTGATATGATAATAAAAAAAATTGTGAATTAGATTTTCTTAAAGTAAAACGATATGTCTAAGATATAAATTATGCAAATTGATATGATAGTTAAAATAATTTTATTTAATGCAAAATTTATCCAAGTAAAAATTAATAAATATTTCATATATATAAATTATGTGTTAAAATGATTTTGCATGAAGTGAAATTTAGCCAAGTACAGAACAATAAGTATTTCTTATATATAAAATACTAAAATGGATTATCATAATTGAAACAATTTTTTTTATGTGAGGTAAACTTTATGCAAGTAATATATATATATATATATATGCGCTTTCTTGAGTTAAATTTTAACAAAGGGAAAGCTTATATATTTATATAATTGAAATATTTTTGTTTAAAGTAAAGACAAATATTTAATGATAATAATATTTTAAATGGAAATAATGTTATAAATTACATAAATCAATATTATAGTTAAAATGTGTTTGTGTGATGTAAATTTTATCAAAGTAAAAACTAATAAGTATTTTAAGATATATAAAAGTTTAATTTCTAGATGATGATTTCAATGTGATTTATATTTATATTATTATTATAAATATGACTGCACAATATAGGTGTATAATTTAATTGACCTCAAACTATTCACATTTGCAAATCTTAATCCATTATAAGAAAAACTCAAAACAAAAGAAGAATAATTTAAATATAAAACACACTTACAATATTTTAGATAATTTCAATTAGCCTAGATCCATCTTAAACCCGGATCTATCTATTCACATTTGCAAATTGTAATTTTTTATAACAAAAACTGAAAACAAATGAAGAATACTAATTTAAATATAAAACACACTTACAATATTTTAGATAATTTAAACTAGCCTAAATTCATCTTAAACTTGGATCTATCAAGAGTCTAGAGTCGCTGGTAATAATAAAGTTATAATTTAATTAGTTTTATGATTTTTTAAGTTTACCAACTTCAAATGTATTATGAATTAAGTGTTTTGATATTTATTATAAATTAATACACACCTATATTTATAAGCCATTTAATTTTAATTTATATTATTACACTAATATTATTATTTTTTAATTTAATTAATTTATTGTTAAAATTAATTTTAATATTAAATAAAAAAGTACAAAATTTTATATTTAAATATATATATATAATAGCCATATGTCTTTTTGACATTTGAGAGAAACGCGATGTTGAATGACAGTGCAAGCGCTGTTTGGAGGAAGAACGCAGAATGCGTCGGGAGGCTGCGTGCTAGGGTAGAAGCAAGTAAGGAAATGGGTATGCAGACTGGAGGCTGACAAGTCAGAAACCTGTTTAGACCAACAGATGGTGGACCCGGGTCCTGATGCCCATTGGGAGCTGTCTTTTGAATGTGAGATCGTCGACATTGACCCAGAGCCAGAAGACCTACTTGCCTGCTGGGGTCAGGATGTCTCAGAGGAAAACCTGAAAATCTTCTTTCCGAACCTGGTAGTGTACCCCCGGGCTCCTGACAAAGCAGTGGGAGAAGGGAGCATGAAGACAGGAGCTCAGGATCGCGCCTCAGCTACAAAACCTTTTTTGGAAGGACTGACTCCCACCTTGACAAAGCCTTCGACCAATGAAGAGGAAGAAAGGGAGCCGAAAGGTTCCGGAAAAGAGGTACGAGCGCGAAGTTTGGCTCTTGCCTCAGGGGCTGGGACAAAATGGTTGGCTGTAGAGGTGGAAGTAGACTTTAGAGTCAATGACGATAAAAGAGCTGAGCCATATGGGGCAGAAACGGCAGCAGATCCTGCTAAAAAGAATCCTGGAAAAGGAGAACCCAGGAAGGACAGAGGGGGTGGAAAGCAGAAGAAGATCAAACCCATCAGAATTAAGGAGGAGAGACCTAGCTGTGTGTTTGGAGTGGATATCTGTATAGATCAGGCTATGGAAGCCTCGGAAACATTATTAGTTGGCAGAGTCCGAGGAAGAAAGTTCTCGGTAGATTACATCAAGGCTTGGACGCAGACTGAATGGAAAGAAGCCCCGGGTCAGCCAGAACAAATCAAAAATTTGGACAGAGGATGGTTTTGTATTCGGTTTGGACACAAGGAGCATGTCAACTGGGTGCTGGAAAAGAACTGGAGCTTCGGGAAGAGGCCAATCCTTTTTAAAAGGTGGACACCCCTGTTTGACGCCCAGAAAGAAAAAGAGGTGGAGTCCCCAGTCTGGGTCAAACTTCCGGGTCTCCCCATGCAATTCTGGACCGACTCGGCATTCACCTCCATGGGTAATACTCTGGGCAAGTTTCTCGCCATCGATAGCACATATCTTCAATCTCATGACTGGGGAGTCGCCCACATACTGGTAAGCATAAACCCCAGAGAGGGCTTGGCGGACGCTATGATCCTGAAATACCATGGTCTTGAGTTTACTCAGACCCTGGACTATGAAAACCTCCCTTTCAGATGCCACCGATGTCATCAATATGGACATCTGGCCCGGGAATGTCCTCTTGGACACCGTCGAAACCGAGGACAAAGGAGAAGAAGAAACATCCAAAAGGCAAGCCAGAAGGTGAACATGTTCGAACCAGAGGCTCTGATCAAGGAAAGCGACTGCATGGTATTCGCTCAGGTTTCGGCCCCGGAGCAGGGGTTGGCTGATCATCAGGATCAATCGGGGTCTGCAGCAAACGAATACATCTCAAATCTGACGTTTTCCTTGGGATCCTCATCTCTGCCTGAAAAGGCAAGGGAGGCTCAGGCGAGTTTTCTGTCCCCTCCCTCATCCTTGTGTTCTCTAATGCTCTATCTCTGTCTTGCTGTGAAGAGTCTGGTTCTCTTAGACAGCTTTTGAATGTAATGCTGGATTTGAGGAAGGGTCAAGCCTCTCTATCTCTGTCTTGCTGTGAAGAGTCTGGTTCTCTTAGACAGCTCTTGAATGAAATGCCAGATCTGAGGAAGGGTCAAGCCTCCACAGATAGTGTTATTATGACCATTCTGTCTTCACCAATGCTGACCTCTCTTCCCTTCGTCGATGCCTATTCTTCCCCTCCTTCTGACCGGAGTCCTGACGCCCCTTATAATCTTAGGCCTCTAGCCAAGAGAAAGGGAAAAGGGCTTGCTGTGAGCAGATTGGATATAGACATGGAGTCAACAGGCCAGAGGAAGAAAAGAGGAAGGAAATCTAATATGTCAAAGGCACAGTTGAAGGCTGTCATTGACACTGCTGACGGGAAGCAGATGTATCTTCCAGGGGTGCTTAGAGCAAAGCGGACACCCTTTGCGTGTTTTCGATGATCATTCTATCCTACAATTGCAAGGGTCTAGCTAGCCTACCCAAAAAGCTAGCTCTGAAGGAAATGGTTAGATCCAATAAACCTGATATTATTTTACTCCAAGAGACTCTGGGGAAGGGGGAAGAAGTCACAGGTTGCCTTGTTAAGCTCCTTCCGGGCTGGAGCTTTCATGTCATTGACGCCAATGGTCACTCGGGAGGGGTGGTTTTGGGTTTCAATCCGAAGATTCTTCGAGAGACCTCCTCTTGGGGATGGGAAAATGTTCTGGCAATGGAACTTTACTCCATCGATCTTTGCATCCCCTTTCTCATCATAAATGTGTATGGTCCTGTTTCAGAATGACAAAGGTTCTGGAACCCTTTCTTTGCTACATCGTTCCTGGCACACCCAAATATTATTATAGGCGGAGACCTTAATTTTTCTCTGGGGTTGACAGAATCTTGGGGGCTCAGAGCAAGAGCAGACCCCCTTTCCGACTTCTTTCTAAATAAATTGGCCTCCTCTCCTCTGTTGGATGTTACTCCGCTCAAGATGCGCCCGTCGTGGAGGAATCGAAGAATTGGCGATGATTGGGTTGGGAAGAAGCTTGACAGATTCCTTCTTGGTGATCAGCTGGCCGATAAGCTTCAAGCATTCAGACATTGGGTTGGGGAAGGCGGTCTTTCAGACCATTTCCCTATCTTTCTCGAAGTGAAGGGTTCCTTTTCTAAACCAAGCATTCCCTTCAAATTTAATGCCTCCTGGCTTTCGGATGACTCCTTCTCTAGCCTTTTCCACAGCACTTGGAAGAAAGCTAATCTCAGTGAAGATGAGAGCTGCAGTAAGGTTTTCGTAGAAAATTTAACAAGGATGAAGGCGGCTACTAAGCAATGGGCCCTTCAGAAAACCCTGAATGATAAAAAATCTCTGAAAAATGTCAACTCGGAGATTGCCATTCTAGAAGACCCAGGCGGTATTGGTTATAGAACAGAAGAGTCTCGGGCCAGAATTTTAGATCTGGAGATGGAAAGGAAGAAAATCCTCCAGAGCAAGGAGGAGAGCTGGAGGTTAAAAAGTAGAGCGATTTGGCTACAGGCGGGGGACGATAACATGAAGTTTTTCTAGAACTACGCCAAAGGAAGGAAAAATTCAAATACTATCTGGGAAATGAAGAAAACCAATGGAGATACGGCTCGATCTTTTGAAGAGTTAGCCTCTCTAGGGATCAATCATTTCAAGACCCTCTTCAAAGCGCCAGAGGAAGCCTCTATAGCTGAAGTTATAAGAGTTTCCCAGTTCTTTCCTAGATTCATAGAGGAGGAAGGAAATGAATCTATCATGGCACCTGTTTCTAAGGAGGACGTTAAGGATATTCTCAAATCTATGCAGAAGGACAAAAGCCCAGGTTTGGACGGTTGTACTGTCGAATTCTTCCATCATTTTTTCGAATTCATCGGTGATGAGCTAGTGGCAGTTGCGGAAGAATCAAGGCGCATAGGGACGATTCTCCATCCTTTCAACTCCACTTTTCTTGCTCTAATTCCCAAAACCGACCTCCCGGGCTCTTTTGAAGATTTTAGGCCCATATCCCTGTGCACCTGTGTTTACAAAATCATAGCAAAAGTTATTGCCTCCAGATTGAAACCCTTCCTCTCCAGAAATATTTCTCCTGAAGAATTTGGATTCCTTGATGGCAGACAAATCCATGAAGCGGTTGGAGTTGCTCAAGAAACTCTTCATAGCCTCAAAATTGGGAATAAGAGAGGAGCAGTAGTGAAGATCGATCTATCAAAGGCCTTCGACAGAATCAGCTGGCTGTACCTTAGGCTTCTTCTAATGCATCTAGGCTTCAGGTATGACTTTGTGAAATGGATAATGAGTTGTATTTCTACCTCCTCCATAGCTGTACTAATTAACGGAGTAGCCTCCAGTTTCTTTAGCCCAGAACGCGGTCTGCGTCAAGGCTGCCCGCTCTCCCCCCTTCTGTTTCTGCTAGCAGCAGAGGGAATCAACCTTATGATTCACGACGCAAAAAGACAAGGATCTCTCAAAGGCATTGAAGCTGCTGAAAATTTCTGGGTTACCCACCTTCTATTCGTTGTCGACATAATCCTTTTTAGTAATGGCAGCTTGGAGGATTGCAAGACACTCAAAAGGATCATCGACCTTTTCCTAAAGGCTACTGGTCTTTGCATTAACGAAAAAAAATCCTCTCTCACGTGCATAGGTTTGTCCAGAGAAATGTTGCGCAGTGTGAAGATGGTCCTAAACATTGATGTCAAAGCACTGGAGGATACTTTCAAATACATGGGATTTCTTCTCAAACCTGATAACTACCGGAACAAAGATTGGAACTGGATCCTTGCAAGAATCGAATCCAAGCTAAAACACTGGAGTTTCAGATGGCTCTCTAGGGCTGGAAGGCTTGTGTTAATAAAAACTGTGCTTATGGCAGTACCAGTTTATTGGGCTAGCCTGACGTGGGTTCCCAAAGGTATCCTCTCCTCAATCGACAAACTCTGCAGCAGGTTTCTGTGGGCGGGATCCAAGACTGAGAAGGTCACCCCGTGGATCGCCTGGGATAAAGTGGCTCGTCCCAAAGAGTGGGGAGGTTGGGGGATAAAAAATCTTCAATGTTTTTCCCAATCCTTAGCTGCAAAACTCGCATGGAGGCTCATCTCCCTTGACAACCTGTGGACTTCTATTTCAAAAAGAAAGTACATTGACCCTCAATCAACTATAGATTGGATCAGATTGCCAATTAAGACATGCAAACACTCCTCAGTGGTATGGAAAGCTGTGGTAGCTTCGGTCAATATTATTGAGAAGGGTTTGGTTTGGAGTGTGGGAGATGGCTCTCAAATAAGATTGGGTAGAGACCCCTGGATTGGGTGTTCAGACCGCTTCTCTCTCTCTCAGGGGTTGGTTGCTGTTTTAAAAGAGAAGGGACGTTACACTTTAAATCAGGTGGCCGATCCCTGGGCTACCTCCATATGGAGACAAGGGTGGATGCAAGGTATAGATTTACAATTGGATGAAGAATGGCTGGAGGAATGGGATGCGTACAGGAAAGACCTTCTCAACTCTTCTGTCAGGCTCTCAGATGCTCCAGACGAACTCCGGTGGGTCTTCGCTCAGAATGGCCTCTACTCTCCAAAGATGGGGTACAAATGGTTGATGGACCAAAAAGGGTGGGAAAATCCAGCATGGTGGGCTAAGCCTCTTTGGAAATTAAAGGGTCCTCCAAAAACTAGACTCTTCTTTTGGTGTGTCCTGCTTCAGAAAGTCCCTTCTTGGGACTTCCTCCAAAGACGAGGTAGGATCGGTCCTGGATGGTGTCCTCTCTGCAAGAACAACATCGAATCAGTTCATCACCTGTTCCTTTCCTGCCCCTTCAACTCTAGTCTGTGGACCGAAACATTAAGGTTACTTAAAATCCCTTATAGGTGGGAAGGGCAGGGGATTCTGGAAGCTTGGAAGAAGTGGTGGAAAGATGCTTCTAATGACAGAGAAAGATCCATTCCGCTCCTCATAACTTGGGGAACGTGGCTTGCCAGGAATCAGGTCATATTCAAGGACTCCTCATTCCCGATTGAAAGATTGGCTGCAGAAGGTGCTGCTATCTATGATAGCATCCCCGTCCCGCAGGCTACTCCTTCTTCCAGGTTGGTCAGGCAAGAAACGATAAGATATTCAATCCCGTGGGCTTACTATGACAGAGCCTCAGACATAAATGGTAGATGTGGGGCTGGCTTAATAATTCACTACTCAAAGCACAAGACTGTTAAGGCTTCGGTCGGCCTCGGCCAAGGCTCCAATAATTTCGCTGAGTTGAAAGCTCTCCACCTTCTTCTCTGCTGGCTTCTCCTGAGGAATTTGCAAGAAGTTCAGATTTTCGGGGACTCTCTGAATACAGTGAGATGGTTCAATGGAACGCAATCTTGCAGGAATCTCATCTTGTCTCCCCTGCTCAGAGAAGCTTCTCGACTGAAAAACCTTTTCTCAGAGATCTCCCTTAGCCACATCTTCAGGGAAAGAAACAATGAAGCCGATCGCCTCTCCAAAGAAGGTGTGTATCAAGACCTGGGGTCGGGGACAGTTTTAGAGGAGGAGAATGGGGTGGTCCGTCCTCTCGAACAGCCCATCTTTGAATAGCTCTCTTTTCCCAGATTTCTGTCCTGTGTCTATATATTTTGTTTCTGTTTCAATAGTTTTTCTTTCTTCTGTTCGCTGTTTATTCTCAGGTCATTCGGGCTGTTCTCCTTGTAAAAGGAGGCTCGTTTCGACCTGTCCTGGGCTCCTTATCGTGTTTACGCAGGACCCCTTTTTGGCTGCTGCTTGCTTTGTTGACCCTCAGTCCTCTCATCTCTGGGCGGTGTGCGTTTGCTGGTCGGGGCGTTTGCTCAGCCTTTGGCTTCCAATCGGCGAGCGACTTCACAAATCGCAGTCCTCTCACCCATTCGGGTTTGTCGTGCTGGCTCTTTGCCATCCGGGCGAAGGGGCTTTGCGCTGGTTTCTTGTTTTTTAATCAGCTGTGACTCTTTGTTTTTTCCTCCTTCAAGGCAAAGCACGAGTCTCTTTGTAATGCTATGCATATGCTTTGTAATCATCTATTTACTTAATAGAGGGTTCGCTTTTTTCTGTTTGAAAAAAAAAAAAACTATTTGTCTTTCTTAATAGAATATATATTCAAAATAAAACATAAAATATATACAATTTTATAAACTTATCTAATCACCAATAAATGAAATTATCAACACTTTTTAAATTGAAAAAATAATAAAGAATACAGCCACACATGGTAATATGCTATGATACCTTTTACCCTAAAATTCCATACGATCCAACGCAAAAAACATAGATAAGACAATCAACCTTTGTTTTGTTTAATCCGCAGATGCCAGCGGGATTCCACGAGGGAAAATACAATTCTTCCGCGACGTTCATTAAACTTCAACGTTGATTCTGTTTTTCTGTCCCAAGCGGCAGATTATTTATCGGCGATATCCTTCGGCTTCATAAAAATCATTCAAACGCATGATGAATGCCAGTGATGGACTGCAAATTTAAGAAATCATAATAAGTATTATGATTTAGTAAATTTGATGGATTCTTCGGTTATTATTCTTGATGGGAACATCAGTTTCAACAATCAAAATTTATACTTCTCAGATTTAATTAAAAAAATAATCACGCCCAATCATTATAAAGAAGAAATTGGCACGTGTTTCTTTTGCGTGGGGTCGATTTTGATTATATCATTATAATTATTAAGTGTTTATATATTTTTAAAAGTCAAAGTAAATATAAGCAAATTTAGAGATTTAAATTTCCAATATGGATTATTTGTACTGGCATCTTTATCTAGATTGCTGATTCCCAGAAACCATATTGACATGGGCGCCCAGAACATTCTGCCAATCAACAATTGAGATAAATTCAGGGATTTAGACTACTATCATTATAAATTTTATGACATAGGCGCCCAGAACATTCTGCCAATCAACAATTGAGATAAACTCAGGGATTTAGACTACTATCATTATAAATTTTAAATGTTTATATCAACTAGCTCTTTTTACAAAGACAAGTAAATTTAAATTTAGAGATTTATATCTCCAATCAGCACTGGAGATAAACTCAAGGATTTCTACTCCTATCATTATAAATTTTAAATGTTTATATCAACGAGCACTTTCTAGAAACACAAGTAAATTTAAATTTGGAAATTTAGATCTCCAATGTACGGCTATTTAGACTATTATCACTATAAATTTTAAATGTTTATCTAGACTAGCTTTTTTTACCAACACAATTTTAAATATTTATATCAGCTAGCTCTTTTTACGTAGACAAATAAATCCAAATATTTGTATGTGATTTTTAATCTTCAATCTCAAACACATTACACTTCATTATCATCATAATAAATCATAAATTAACAGCGCCAAAAACTATATTCACTGTTAGCATTGATCAATACAACGACTTGAAGTTAAATACTAGAATCTAATCTGATGTTCCCATCATTTGTCGCCTTTGAAAACCCCTCGAAGCTCGTGAATCACAAGCCTCCGTTTGATGTAGAATCAGAGTACAAACTGTCTTAACAGATGTCCATATTTGCCCACAGAACTCTAATAAACTCTTCATTCGTTTCGGTCTTTCACCATTGCTGAGTGTTGTGCTGATAGCTGGCCTATTGAAACAATGTCCCAAATAGGTAATACACCATTATCATACATTCGGCCCCCTTTTCTACTCTCAGTCCTTATAGCGGGCTGCTGCATTCTTTCAATCATTAATGGAGGGGATTGCGCACAGTTGAAATCTCATGTGCAGTTCCTCAAGGCCAATTACAATGGTGGGCGTTTTGTTGGGTGTGCAGGGAACGCCAGCATATGCTCGGATCCCCTGAAGAATCCTAATGGGGGATCCAGCTGCTGCTTCGACACCCTCTGCAAAGATCTCACCAGCGATACGTTGCACTGTGGGAAATGCGGCTTCCCCTGCCCCTGTGGATTGGCTTGCTGCTCAGGCTTCTGCGTTGACATCAAGAATGATCCTATGCATTGTGGGAATTGCTTCTACAGCTGCACTAAACACGAAAAATGTGTGTTTGGCATATGTGGTTATTGGCTTAATTCCAACAACCTTGAGTTTAAGTCGATTGGATTCCTGAATATGTTGGAATAAGGATGCCCAATTTCTAATACATTATATTACAGCTTTGAGCTTTATAGTGTATCTATATCACAGGTTTGTAATGTGGTATACACTATTATAAATTTAGGTACATCAATCATATTTATTTATTAATTATATATATGAACATGAAAAAATAAAATAGTAGATCATATTTAAATTTCTTATATGAAATAATATAATTTAATTATTAATAATTATTAGATGGATGGTAGAGATTTAAACACTTAAAAATATTATAGAATATTCATAGTAATATAGACAAATTAAGGGTTAAATTTTATTTATTTTCAAAGTAGTTATGCTATTTTTACTTGTTAATTAAATTGATTAATTAAAAAAAATGTCATATCAACAAGTGTGAGTTATGAGTTTTTTGGCATGTGATATTGATAAGCCATGGCATTGGTCCATAATATTGTAACAAGTCCTATTTATAGATTAGGAATCTCCATGTAAATTTTGTTCCATTTTTTTAAATGTATATGTATTTAACTTATATGTTAATAATAATAATAATAATAATAATTTAAAAGAAAATTATAATTTAGTTAGTTTTGATGCTTATTATGGATTGATACTACTACTGGCCATTTGATTAATATGGTTGTATATCCAATTTAAAAAAGATGAAGTAAATAAATAAATCTTATATTTTCACTTTTGAATATCATGAAAATGCATATTTTAATATAAGACTTAAATGAATAATTTGGATATCTATATTAACTAATTTATTTCAATGTCGACTTTATTTATATATGTTTTGTTAGAGAAAAAGTTATATATAGGCCATAAAACAGAAAGACAAAAAATAATTGAAGGTAAAAGTAAATTAATTGTTTCCTGATAAAATAATAAGAGGAACATGTGTAATTCATTCTATTTTTAATATAAAATTAACCTATGGCTCTACAATCTTGTATAGAAAGATGTGTAAATGAAAAACATTGTAAAATTAATGTAATATTAGCCCTAACAAATATAACTATGTATAAATAAAATAAAATAAAAAACAGAAACTTGAATTTGAACTTAAAAATTTAAAATGAAATTTTGAAAACGAAAAAATTTTATTATGCAAAAATTAAATAATCTAATAAAATTCATTACAAATTTTCATATTTATCCTTCTCATGTATGTATTTAGATTTATTAAATAAATTTCAATAATAGAAATATCAATACTGCTTTATGAATATCTGATCACCTGTCCCATGACATGATATATTACAACTATATGTAAATTAAATATCATTAGCCGATATCTATATAATATTAATTAATATTGTATCTATGACTATATTAATATTACTTGATATGATTTATAATTTTATATCATAACCCTAGATATCAAATATCTTAACTCCATTAATACAATATTATAATAATCTAGTTATAATCTAGATTAACGTATTAGAAAACCATAAAGATTATGATATATTAATATATCAAATATATTAATCCCATTATAAAATGGGGTTGATGCGGTACTATAGATTCATCCAATAAAGGTATTATAGATTCATTACCATTGAGATGGTCAGTTGCAACATAATTGTATTGGAGTACCATGATACAATCCCTATTTTATCGTATTACAACCATTACAATATGTAACTCTATTCACAGGATAACTATACGCAGAATAACCGAACAATTCATTATAATTAAATATCCTTGGATGCATGTAATGGTAGTAGAAGTTTATATATGATTTAGTGATATTAATAATAAATTAAAAATATTGTTAAGTGGAGATTGTAATAAAAAAATTGCAGTAAAACGAAGTATTAACATTTTTGGTTATGAGGAAATGAGAATTGGATTGATTACACATCAATCCAATAGTTAATATAATCTTTATATTATTCAATTTTGAAAAATTTATAAGTGGAAAATTTAAAAACTGGTGTGATAATTAGACAACACTTATAATTATGACATGTTATATAATTTGGAGCATAAATAAAATGATAATTGAAAATTTGTATTTTTAGATTTATTATAATTATATCATATTTATCTTAATTTTAGATTTACCAAGTAACTAAAGGGATCAAATCTCTTTTCACTCCAAAAGAGTTTTTCACCTTAAGGGATTTAATCCCTTTGGACACTTGGTAGATTGAGAGATAATATGGATCTAGGATGGTGATAAACAATTCAATGCCCACCACAAATATAATATTTAAATATGTAGAGTTAAGTAATATTGATATCTATCTAAAAAAATATTAATAATTGAAAAAACATTTTGAATGTGAGATTTCAATGTTAACTAGGATTTACACAAAACTATGTATATATTATATAAAGAAATTGAAAAAAAAATGCATATGTTTAAAACATTTCAAGTGATTAGTTTTAGGTCATTTGAAAACTAGCAAAGTCTTCTTGGAGTTGTAACTTTAAATTGTGTAATCTACACAATCCAATTGCTCACTCATATTTTTAAGGAGTTGAATCTATTTACAAATTAAAAAATGCAATTTAAATAATGAAAAATTATACCACAAGAGAGAGAGAGAACCCCGCAAGAGAGGTGCAAACCTTTCTTCAAATTTTATGTTTTAAAAGAAATTTGCACCTCAGAAAATTTGATGTTTTTTGGTGCTTACTAGATTTGTAATTAAGATGAATCTATACTAATATATATAAAAGTTATATATGTTAAAAAATTCAAACCAAACATACAAGAAAAAGAAGTGAAGATCCAAATTGAACATAAATAAATAAAGAAGGTGATTAAGATTATTTAGGAGAACATGTAATTCCTCTTCTCCTTTAAAATATTTAGATGGGGGATTATAACAACCCCACATGGGTTCCTTAGTTATAAAGCATGGCAAATACGATTGCTTTATCTTATTAACTAGTTTATAAGACTCTATTTGAACTCTAACAATATTATAATATACAATTTGTATGCAAATATAAATAAAAACAAATATAACTTTGCATGGAATGAGGTTGTGACTAAATTTAGCATAATCACACATAACGTATGGAATACATATATTTCCTTAAAAAATAGCATTAGATTCATATTCCTAAATAATGATATAAAACAAATTATATAGGAGATAATTTCCAAGAAATTAATTGTGTAAGAGTTTTTTCCCACCCAATCATAAGTATAAGCCTAAAGGGAACCCCTGGGTTGGGCTATGAGGTCATAAAGGCATTAAAACTAAGGCACAAGCTTCTAACTCATTCAAACCAACCCACCTACTCTTATTCTTAGTTAATATACTTAGACAAAGTACATTAAATAACCATGATAGTCTCTTATAAGGCCTTATACAACACAAAGGACAACTTCCATATCTCCATTCAATGGTTCTTTTCGGATATTCTTCCTTCTAATTCTCTTCGATGTAGGTGGAAAGAGACCAATTTGTTATATTATTTCTAAGAATTGATTGTGGGAATAATACTTGGCTCTCAAGCATGGCAACAAGCAATAAATATATAGTGGATTCAAAGGATTTGTAACTTTCCCAACCTTCACTCTCACCTACAACCGTGATAATTTCCTCCAAAGTATGTAATTTCCTATTCACATTATTTATTTGGTTAGATTCCATGTTGGGTTCATGATTAATAGTGAAAAATAATACATGAGAAGTCTAGAGCATATATGTGAGAAACCTAGAATGAGTACAGTGATCATAAATTAGAGGCTTTAGGGAATTATTCCCAACATTGCTTATAATAAGAGGAATTTACTTGTAGGTTTTAACCCTGTACATAAATTACCTGCAAATGAATTCTTCAAACATAAAAATAAATAATGGTGATAACATAAAACAAATATACACAAATATTTTTCCCTAGATCCCAAAAATGAGACTGCTAGATTGATTTTTCATTATATTCCTTTCAATGTTACAATACATATATATACATGTCGATGCATTCATAAAAAAATTCCAATAACCCTAGATTAGAACATAACCATATTTCCCTTGATCGAATCTCCAAAATACCATGGGCAGAAAACCACCATGCCCAAAACTGTGCACAAAACCATGGGTAGGTTCAACCATCATCTTTGGGTCTACTCCCCATCCTTGCGTCTGCATGATATTTTTTTTTCCTGCGGCTCTGCCCTAGACCCTATGTAGGAGGGCTACAACCCCTTACAAAACCTCCAACAGGGGGTAATATCGCACCCCCCCCCCCCCACTGTGCTCGGTGCAATGTACAACACGTGTGACTAGTCATAGAAAGAATATAAAACACACCCAATAATACACCTACACTTCCTCATGATAATTGAACTCAATTGACACTTACATAACTACATGAGAAGACTTCCCCGTTAATTTTGTACATACATTTAATTATTGGTTTATAATTCCGAGGTGGATGGATTCACTTAAGGAACATGGTGGAAAGGAGATTAGAGCTTATAGTAGCCCTTATTTCTGCTTGTTAAAAAAAATCCATCATCTCGTCTGTATCATATAGATACTATCATCAAAATCTCAAACATAATTTTAAATATGTTCATTATAGTGATTAAATCCTATAGCATGAGATTCTTTTCATAATTCTTGGCCTCTACACATAGTAGTAACCAATACTCATTATATGCTTACTCTTATGGCCATATCCAAGAAAACTCTACTTGCAACATTTCCTTCTTCAATCTCTCATTTAGCCAATCAAACACATGAGTATTCACGTATATAATGTTTTGATAGCGATGTTCAAAATGACACATGAAATGATAATAGAATAAGGACATATCAATAAATCAATCATTTTTAGATATTAATATTTTATCTACAATAAAATATTGTCTATCAAATATGCATTATTAGCACAAGTATGCGTTCTCACAATGAAATAAAAATATGTTTAAAATATTCATATATGATAGTGTAGGTTTTAACCCCGCAAATGAATTCTTAAAAGAAGAAAACAAACTATAATGAGAGCATAAAACATAAAACATATATACACATAGATTTTTCCCTGGATCACAAAACCGGGACTACCAAATTGATTTTTCATTATGTTCCTTTCAATGTTACAATACATATATATGCATGTCGAAGCATCCATAAACCTCAATCCATTAACCTAGGATTAGAACATAACCATAGTTCCCTTGACCGTATCTACAAAATACCATGGAAAAAAAGCCATCATGCCAAAAACTATGTGCAAAATCCGTGCCCAAAACAATGGGTAGGTATGCCCACCTAATATAGGGCCCATAAAATGTTGTCCCAAGGCGCTACCCTAGACCCCATGCAGGGGAGCTACCACCCGCCTGCATACCCCCCGACAGGGGGGCAACCACCCCCCGTGTGACCCCCCACTACGCCCGATGCAACGTACAAGACGGGATACCACCCCCCCTGTGATGCTCATGCACGTGGGGTAGTCATGGAAAGAATATAACACACACCCAACATTCTCCCACTTGTTGTTTTCTTTCCACAGGGGGCCAAAAGAGAGCTTAGTCATTGGTCTAGGCATTGTACTACAATGCCCATTGTTTCTCTACATGAAGAGAACTTCTAAGTGCTCACAAACTTTTTCAATGCATCTGTAGTATTCTTCAAAATTTCCACCTTTACCAGCAACATCATTTTGTCCTCAACCATATCCCTCACAATGTGATACTGAATATCAATGTGCTTTGTGTTTGAATGATAAGAAGGGTTCTTTGCCAAGAAAATTGCACCTTGGCTGTCAAAATCTATCCTTATAGCTCGTTGTACTAACCCCATACTTGAACACAATCTTTGGAACCAAACTGCTTCCTTGGTTGCATGAGTGACTATCATGTATTCTACCTCTGTAGTTGAATGTGCCACTATATACTATCCCTTACTCATCCAATTGACTACACCTCCAAATAGGTTAAGCACATACCCACTTGTAGATCTTCTCTGACCCATATCTCGAGCCCAGTGTGCATCAACAAAGCCACGATGTCCAAAACTCTGTCCAATCCTGGTCTTCCTTTGTAGCACAAACCATAATAACTAGTGCCATGGAAATACCTGAAAACTCACTTCATTGTTGTCCAATGCTCTTTCCTTGGTTTTGACATAAGCCTTCTCAACACTCCCACTGCATGTGCAATTTCTGGTCTAGTACAGACCATTACATACATCAAGCTACCGATTGCACTTGCATATGGAACAAAAGACATGTCCTCTTCCTTTTCTTGTGTCCTGGGACACTGGTCAATAGATAACTTTACACCTATAGGAATAAGGACCTTCACTGGTTTACTATCTTGCACATTAAACCTCTGTAGTATTATCTTGAAATAATTCCTCTAGTTTAACTAGAGCTTTCTCTTTGACTGATCTCATTTAATTTCCATGCCCAAAATATAGTTTGCAACACCAAGATATTTCATGTCGAATTTGGAGGACAATAGGGTCTTCGAATCCTCGATAATTTCCTTGTCATTTCCAACCAGCAACATATCATCCACATACAAGACCACCTAAATAACACGGTCACCAATTAATTTAAAATACACACAATGATCTACTTTGCTTTTGGTGAAGCCAAGTCCCCGTATAAATGTATCAAATTTCTTATACGACATCCTTAGTGATTTTTTTAACCCATATGAAGACTTTTTAAACTTGAATACTAGTTCTTTCTTACCCTTCACCACAAAGCCTTAAGGTTGTTTCATGTAGATCTCTTCTTTTATATCCTCGTGAAGAAATGTTGTCTTCACATACATCTATTCTACCTCAAAATCAAAAGCAACATCAACAGATAAAAGTAATCTAATAGAAACTACCTTGGAAACATGAGAAACAATATCATCAAAATCAATTCCTGGAACCTGGAAGTAACCTTTTGCTACCAATCGAGATTTATATTTCTCCACCTTGTCTTCTGCATTAATCTTCTTCTTAAACACCCATTTCATGCGAATGGCTTTCCTTCCAGTTGGCAACTCCACCAAATCCCAAGCTTCATTTTTGTGCAAAGATGCCATTTCATCAACCATGGCCTCTTTCTAGAGTTTTCCATCCTCTGAATATACTACTTCCCTCACAGTTCTAGGCTCATGACCAGTGATAGATGAAGCGAAATTTGAACAAAAAGTAGATGGAATATGCCTTCCTGGCTACCTTCTTTCTTGAAATGATATTCTCACAACTGGAGTTTGTGGTTCTTCATCTTTCGATTACTCTTCTACTGTAGAGTCTGATTCTTCCTCCTTTAGCTCAAAATCTATCTTCTCAGGTTCCTTTAGTAGGGATTCATGTTTAATAACATCTTTCACCTCTCTAAACACCACATCTGCGTTTTACAGAACCTTCCTTGTTTATGGGTTCCAAAGCTTATAACCTTTTAAACCATCATTATACACAATAAATATGTACCTTTCAGATTTGCTATCCAACTTTGTTCCTTTCTCCCTTGGAACATGTACATATAAACCACATCCAAATACCCTCAGATGTGAAAGAGAAGGTTTCTTACCAGTTCATACCTCTTGTGGAGTCTTATCCTCCAACACTGATGAAGGTGATCTATTGACCAGGTAACGTGCAGCCTCCACCACCTCTGACCATAATTCTTGTCTTAACCTGAAACCACTGAGCATGCTTCTTTCCTTTTCCATCAACGTCATGTTCATTCTTTTTTCAACTCCATTTTACTAGGGTGTGTATGGAGTGGTCTTCTATCATGCTATACCACACTTCTTATAGAACTCTTCAAATTCCTTCTTGCAAAAGTCTCCACCGTTCTCTGTCCTCAGCTCCTATATCTTCTTCTCTATCTCGTTTTTCACCAGAGCCTTAAATTCTTTAAACCTGTCAAAGACTTCAGATTTCTTCCTGAGGAAATATATCCATTTATTGCTTCAAAATTCATGTATAAATGATAAATAGTACACAGAATTACCCAGTGATGGAACCAAAATAGGTCCAAAAACATCACCGTTCACACGCTCTAATATCCGTTTCTCCCTCTAGGCACCAAAGGCGAAACACTCCCGATTCAGATTCCCATATACACAATTTTCACAGAAATCAAAATCTAGAGAGAAATTAGGCATACCTTCTACCATACCATTACCATGAAGTATTCAAAGTTCCTTCTCTCCAATATCTCCAAGCCTTTGATGCCATAGCATGGTATTTTCTCTAAAGACCGTTAGATTTTCTACTCCACTTTCAGGAACCACGGAATTGTTGCACCCATCAATAACAATTCTACCCTAAAGATTGTACAGATTTTCAATTTAAACTCCACGCATCAATACCAGTGCTCCCTGAACCATCTTGTAGGTATCTTTCTTGAACAATTTTTTTACACCTGCATCATCCAAATTGCTTATAGAAATTAGATTTCTGGCTAATGCAGGAATATGCAGAACACATGGAAGTGTTCTAATCATTCCAACTTGCAACGTCAACTTGACTTTTTTGCGACCAATGATTGTAGCCTTCCTTTCATCCCCTAAGAAGACATTACCACCATCATATTGCTCATCATCACAGAACCACACTATATGGGGAATAAAGTGAAAGGATGCACCTGAGTCAATCAACCATGCCTCATGATCTACATGTGTACTTGAATAAGAAGGAAAATACACATCCCCACCTTCATCTGAGGTGGTTTTTGCCTCTGCATAAGGAGCATCATTATATCCCTTTCTTTTCTAATGAGCTTTAGATTTACAATCCCATTTGAGCTTCCCTTCCTTTTCTCATTTCCATCACACCCTTACAGGTTTTCCTAAAGATTTATACCTCCCTCTAGAATTAGCTCTCCCACTCGAGGACTTATTTTTGTTTCTGTTCTAGGACCGTCCTCGTATAGAAAAGGCATCACCATTTTTTCCCCCCATATTTTTCTGTCTCATCTCCTCCGACAATAAGGATGAGACAATTTCATCAAACTTCAAGGAAGTTACATTGCTACCTATTGCAACAACTAGACTATCCCACGAATCTGGTAGAGAAAAAAACAAATTGATGCAGTTACCTTCATCTAGAATTTTAACATAAACAGATAATAACTGGATTACCACAATATTAAAGGAATTCATATGCACTGTCACCAAGTCTCCATCTCTCATCCTCAATTTATACAAATTTTTCCGTAGCAATAATTTATTCACCAAACACTTAGATTGGTACACAGTCCCTAACTTGTCCCACAGAGCCTTCGCTGAAGCTTCCCATGATACATTCAACAATACTAAATCCAAGACACACAATTGTGTTGTGCTCTTTGCCTTCTAATCCAACTTCACCCAGTCTTTAGCTGACATTGTTGTTGGTTTAGTACTTAGATCTATCATGATCCATTGATCTTTATCCACTAGCAGATCCTCCATCTTGAGTTTCCACAACCCAAAACTCTAACCATTAAATTTCTCAATTTCTATCTTTCCACTGCTCTCCATCTTCTTTCACTATAAGAATCGACCCCGCAGATCTCCCACTGAACAGGGTCTACCACAAGCCCGATAAAAACGCCTCAGCAACAAAGGCATCCCCTTGAAGCCAAAACAACTCTGATACCAAATGTAGGTTTTAATCCTGTACAAAAATACTTACAAATGAATTCTTAAAAGAAGAAAATAAACAATGGTGAGAGCAGAAAACATAAACAGATATACACAAATATTTTACCCTGGATCCCAAAACTAGGACTACCAGATTAATTTTTCATTATGTTCCTTTCAATGTTACAATACATATATATACATGCTAAAGAATCCATTAACCCTCTATTAGAACATAACCGTAGTTCCCTTGACCGGATGTACAAAATGCCATGGAAATAAAACCATCATGCCCAAAATGATGTGCAAAATCCATGCACAAAACCATAGGTAGGTTCACCCACCTAATATAGGGTCCCAAAAAATTCAATCTACACACCCAATAGATAGCATATAACATGACTATGCATGTTCCCCAATTCAATTTACTCTAGAGGGATTAGCCAATGCTTTGACCTATAATTCAACAACTTCAATAGTTATTACTTGACTATATAAACATATTTTTGGTGTAGTACAACATAAGGAAAATCCTTTCCTTTATCTACCAGATAATTCCTCAAAATCCTTTTCCTTTTAATGCTCTTTAGTGTTTGAAAAAAGGTTGTAATCCCAAAGAGTGATACAAGAAGGAAGGTCATTGGATACTTATGCAATGGTGTAAGATCTCCAAAATACAACAACATAACAGTATCACATAAAACAATATCACATATGATTGTTTCACATGTCATTCCATTTTCCTTCATTATTACCTCATAACCATGTTAACATAACCTTCTATTAAATATGAATGTATTATTTTTTTTAAAACAATATTTACATGTGATAGGATTTCACCTTTACCATACCACCACTTGGTTACTCACCACATGCATGAATATATTTATCATTAACAAATCATTTATTATATCAACCATGGTTGAAGGAGGACAAGTTAATGATAGAAAAAATACACAAATAAAATGTTTTAACTATAACAATCAAATATGACATAACTAGTGAGGAACATGGACTGAGATGGCGAGGGAGGGTTTCGATCCTGGAACCCTAGGCCCTAGGCCTAGGTGATGCAGGACTCTGCAGAATGACACGCAGGTACGGGGCCTACAGAGCTGGCAGATGCATAGAGCCGTGTCTATCTGCGTGGGTCAACGGTGCTATTGACGGCGGGCTAAAGGAAACTTCCCTTTCAGGCTGGCGGTTTACCTGTCTCGGTTTAGTTGATGCGAGGGCGGTTTCATGTTTTTCAAGCCCGTGAAACTTCCTTGGAGTTTTGCTGTCCCGGTCTTGCATAAGCCTGTTCTTTTTGCCTGTAGGCGGTTTTTTCAGCGTCTGTCTCGGGTAACGGTTGCAAGGAGGCATTGCTATTTCTGGCATTTAACTTTTTACCATGGTAAATGCAAATGAGTCGGTGGAGCTGGACCCATCCCCTGAAGATTTGCTCACGGTATGGGGAAAGGAGATCAATGCGCAGAACCTTGGAGAGTTATTTGACAAGTCTGAAGGACATGGAGCTGTTTCGGTCGCGGCGGCTGCCTCAAGAGCCTCAAGTTATGCGAAGGGTCTGCTGGACGAGAGCTGGGACCTGTCGGGCAACCTGGGTATCTCTGGAAAAGACCCTGTGAAGGAAAACCCTAAAGTAGAGCCGAACGCATGGGGAGGCAAGGGTTTCGTTGCACCGACCGGTAAGTCATTATCGCCATCAAAAATTTTCTGTCCGTCTGGAGGTTTAGAGGATATCATAAATTCAGTGCAAAACGTAGGGGTTTGGAGACCCGTAGGGGGATTAAAAGCTTCAGGGAAGGAGGTCGGAGGAAACTCCCACCTGTCGGCGGTTAACAGAGGCCTTTTCTCTAAGGATTCCTATCAGAGTTTTGTTGGGTCGGAGGGTTTGGCTTTCGAACTGGGTAGGCATGCAAAGCAGGGTTTTGGTGCAGGCGAAGGATTAGCGGAGGGCCCCTCGGTGGCAGGGAAGGTTGGCAGTCCGATTGAAGGGCTTGTCGAATCTCTGTCAAGTAATGGGGTTGATCATGCAGCAGGGGTCGAAGATGGGGCACAGAGGGGAGATGGAGAACAAACCCCTGATCTCGGAGATAAGAATGCCGAGCCAGAGCTGAGAAGGACAGGGGAAAAGAGAAAGAAATAAAAACTTTTGAAGACGAAGTGCTTTTCGGAGCTGGTTCTGGGTATGGATGTGCAGGTAGAGGACGTGCTGGATGTGGCTGAGGTCACGCTCGTGGGCAGGATCAGAGGGAGGCCTGTCTCAGGCAAAGTCCTCAGGCAGTGGGCGGAGAGTCAGTGGTTGGGTACCCCAGCGGCTTCTTTCAAATCAAATGCTCTGGTCAAAGGATGGTTCATGGCCAGTTTTGACTGTAAGGAGGCATTGGAGTGGGTCGAAGGGCAGAATTGGGCATTTGGAAACCGGCCAGTGTTTTTCAAAAGATGGACACCGCTCTTCGATGCTGAAACAGAAAAGGTCGACGAGTTCCCTGTTTGGGTCAGGGCACCAAGTTTACCCCCGTTTCTATGGGCGGACTCTGTCTTCAAGTCTATAGGAAATTTGCTGGGTACCTACCTGGATGCCGATAGGTCGTATCTGCATACCTATGAGAAAGGTGTGGCAAGAATTCTGGTGAGACTCAACCCCAAGGATGGACTGGCAAAATCTATAACCCTGCGCTGTAAGGAGTATAAAGTTGAACATAAATTAGATTATGAACTCCTCCCGTTCCGTTGTCATCGCTGCCACGAGTACGGGCATCTGGCGAGGGATTGCCCGTTGGGAAGGCGAAGGAGGAGGACCCAAAAGGATGAAGAGGAATGGGAAGGGCCCAAGAGGCATGTTGAGAGCCAGTTGGAGGAGCCTACTCAAATTGGAGCTGCTACGGAAGAGAAACTATATCAGTCTGAGGAAGGAAAGTCCAAGGAGGACGGTGGCCCGGTGCTTTCTCCAGATGATCAACTGATGATGGACACTTCTCCTCCTGGTCCGGACGCCGTTGTCGAAGATGAACAAACGGGTATGCAGTCCTCCTCAAAATATTATGCCTTTATCTCTAATTCTATTGTTGGGGGTACTTCTCTGTTAAATAATTGTAATGATGTCATGCAAAATATTGATAATCTCTTTGCCGAAATGCCCTCCTTAAATCTGAACTGTGAGGATTTTCCCCCATTGGGTAAGGGTGCTAGGCCTTCTTCTGCTGCTCAACATTATAACCTTAGATCCCTAAGTAAGAAGTCGGTTTGTTCGTATGAGACTATGGAGCCTGTAGGTGGATTAGGGGTGGAGACTCCTAAGAGATTTTCTAAGAAGGGTAGAGGGCGAAAATCCTTGCTATCAAAAACTAAAGTTAAAGAAATTTTTGATGTAGCTGATGGGAAACAGATGACAATTCCTGGGGCACTTAGAGCAGCAAAACCCCCTGAGACGGTTATTAAATGATCTGTCTTTCATGGAATTGTAGGGGGTTAGCTAGTAAACCTAAAAAACTAGCACTAAAAGACCTTATCTCGCGTAATAACCCGGATATAGTCTTTCTTCAAGAGACACTGGGCAAAAGTATGGATATTGAATCGTCTCTCTGTTCTCTTCTACCGGGTTGGGTCTTCATAGCTGCGGATGCTTCAGGTCACTCGGGAGGAATAGCCATGGGCTTTAGAAAAGGAAGGCTGAAGATGTTAAATGCATGGGGACTATCGAATGTTTTGGGAATGGAGGTTGTTTCCCCTGACTTTGATTTTCCTTTGGTGATTGTTAATGTTTATGGCCCTTGTCAGGGAAGGGTTCCTTTTTGGAATGATCTCCTCTCAAAAAGTCTGATTAAAGATAAGAATCTCATAATTGGGGGAGACCTCAATTTTTCTTTGGGAACCGCCGAAGCTTGGGGGCCTCTCGCGAGGGAGGATCCCCTGTCAGATTTCTTTTCAAATGCTCTTCTTTCTCATCAGCTGATTGATGTAAATATCATAAAATCCAAGCCAACATGGAGGAACAGAAGGTCGGGGGATGATAGAATTGCAAAAAGATTGGACAGGTTCCTCATTAGTGAAAGGCTAGCGTCCATTATTCCGTTGTTTCGGCAGTGGGTTGGTGAAGGAGGAAACTCGGATCACTTCCCCATTCTGCTGGAATTTTCAAAACCCCCTCCAAAACCGGCCGTGCCTTTCAAATTCAATGCCTCTTGGCTTTAGGAGGACTCCTATGAAACCTGGAGACATTCGGGTTCGGAGCACTCGGAGAATAAAGCCGGCCGCTTCATGGATAATCTGAAAAGACTTAAGAAAGCAGCCATTGAATGGGCTTCAGATAGAAGGAAAAAACAAATTGAAGAGCTAGTAAGCATTGATGAGGCCCTGGGGGTTCTTGAAGACCCTGAGTCTGATGCTTATGCATCTCCAGATTTGAAAGAAAGAATACTGGCTCTGGAAAAGAGAAGAGCGAAGATCTTATTGGATAGAGAAGAGGAGTGGAGACTGAAAAGCAGAGCTATCTGGTTGAAAGCAGGGGATGAAAATACAAATTTTTTTCATAATTATGCAAAAGGGCGGAGGAATGCAAATACTATATGGAAGTTGAGGGATTCGGAAGGCAGGGAGGCTTCCTCATTCGAAGACCTGTCTGCTATGGGAAAGAATCATTTTCAGTCTCTCTTCTCTGACCCTGGGGGGATTTCTTTACCTGAAATAATCAGAACTGCCCAGGCTTTTCCTCGGTTTGTGGAGGAGGAAGATGCTGAAGATCTTTTTAGAGAAGTGTCAAAGGAGGAAGTAGAAAGTGTTATAAAGTCTATGGCGAAAGATAAAAGTCCAGGGCCCGATGGATGGACTATAGAACTCTTCACACACTTTTTTGATTCCATCGGGGCAGAACTTACTGAAGTTGTGGAGGAATCTAGAGTGAAAGGAGAAATCTATGGTCCGTTTAATTCAACATTCATAGCACTTATTCCAAAAAAGGAAGATCTTGGTTCTTTCGAAGATTTCAGGCCTATTTCTCTGTGCAATACCATATATAAGATTATAGCAAAGATCATTGCGGTTCGCCTGAAACCCATTTTATCGTGCTGTATTTCAAAGGAACAATTTGGATTCCTGGATGGGCGACAAATTCATGAAGCTATCGGGGTAGCACAAGAAACTATTCACAGTATCAGGCAAACAAACAAGAAGGGGGCAGTGCCCAAAATAGACCTATCCAAAGCCTATGATAGGGTCAGTTGGACATATCTAAAGATGCTCTTGACACATCTTGGTTTCCAGGTGGGCTTCATAAGATGGATCATGGGGTGTATCACAAATGTAAATTTTGCTGTCCTGATAAATGGAGCTGCTTCTGATTTCTTTAAAAGTCAAAGAGGACTGCGCCAAGGGTGTCCGCTCTCCCCCTGCTTTTCCTTCTTGCTGCAGAAGGCTTAAGCAGGCTTATTTTAAAGGCAAAAAGTTCAGGTTTGGTAAAAGGTTTGGAAGTTGTTGTCAACCTGTTCATTACTCATCTGCTTTTTGTTGATGATATTCTTTTGTTTTCAAATGGGAACTTATCTGAAATTGTAGAGATTAAGCTCATACTTGATCAGTTCCTGAAAGCTACAAGGCTTCAAATAAATGATAGAAAATCTCAACTAATTTTTGAAGGCTTCAGTAGACAAGAGGAGCTTTCGATTGCTGCTCACCTGCCTTTTGGAACTTGCAATATGGAACAGCCATTCAAATATCTTGGGTTTTGGCTTAAGCCATCCTCCTACAGAAAGCAGGACTGGAACTGGCTAATAGCGAAGATTGAACAAAAAATATCCCATTGGAGCTTCAAGTGGCTGTCTAGGGCAGGAAGACTTACCTTGGTTAATTCAGTTCTGCAGGCTATTCTGGTGTTTTGGGCAGCTTTGACCTAGATCCCAAAAGGGATACTCCACAAAATAAAACAGATTTGCAGTAGGTTTCTGTGGTCAGGGTCCAAGGAGGATTCTGTACTCCCTTGGGTGGCATGGGATAAGATCGCAAGACCAAAAGACTGGGGAGGATGGGGCTTGAAAAGTCCCACTGACTTTAGTCTAGCCTTAGTAGCAAAATCAGGTTGGCGAATCATATCTATGGAGAATCTCTGGACGAAGGTAGTCAAAAGAAAGTACATTGACCCTATTCCACTCGAAGATTGGATAAGAACCCCAAACAAGAAAGGAAGAAACTGTTCTGTTATTTGGAAAGCCACTTCGGAGGCTTTTAAGGTAATCGAACAAGGGCTGGCCTGGCGGGTTGGAAATGGAGAAAGCCTGAGGATCGGTAGGGATCCATGGGTGGGGTGCAGCGAAGGTTTCGCTCTTCCTCCAGGACTGCTCACTCACTTGGATGATATAGGAATAAGAAGCTTAAGGCAGATTGCAAGTATGGAGCAGTCATCTATTTGGGGGCAGGCTTGGAAGTCTGAAGCTGAGCTAGGAATAGACATCATCTAGAGGAATGAGTGGCAGCTCTTTCTTCAGGAGCTTAGAAGATCCAATGTTAGATTAAAGGACAGGCCAGATTCTCTGGTGTGGGCACATGCTGAGACAGGGCTTTATTCTCCAAAGACTGGTTACAATTTCTTGATGAAGAACAAAGGCTGGAATCCTCCTGTTTGGTGGTCAAAGCCTTTGTTCAAATTAAAATGTCCTAAAAAAGCTAGAATTTTTTTTTGGTGTGCCTTAAATCATAAGATTCCTACTTGGGAAGTACTACAATCCTGTTTTAAGCAGGGACCTGGAAGATGCCCTCTGTGTTATGCGGATTCTGAATCCATTTCCCATCTTTTTCTTTCATGCCCGTTTACAAAGCAGGTATGGCATGAAGCGGAAAGGCTCTTAAATGTAAAATTAAGATGGGAGGGAGTTAGTTTGACCACAACTTGGGAATATTGGTGGAACCACTTTTAAGAGAAGAACCTGAGGAATTTGCCTCCCATCATTTGTTGGGGTATTTGGCTTGCAAGGAATCGTAGTATTTTTAGAGAAATGTCGACCCCTGTGGCTACTATTGCCATTCAAAGCAACACCATTCTAGACAGCATTCCGTTAAAGGAGGAACCTGCAAATTTTAATCAGCGGAAGGAGTTCCACATTAGAGAGGGGATACCGTGGGCTTTCTTTGACGGTGCAGCCCAAAACAATTTCACGGGTGCCGGGTTGTGCATTCATCTTAGTACTTCTCACTCGTTAAAGGCTTCAGTAGGAATTGGAATGGGCTCAAATAACTTTGCTGAACTCACTGCCTTAAAGCTTCTTCTCTGTTGGCTCATCCACAAAAATATTCTTACAGTTCAGATATTTGGAGATTCGATGAATGTTGTTAACTGGGTTATTGGGAAATATAGATGCCAGCACTACATGTTGATGCCTTTACTAGAAGAAATTCACACTTTAAAACAGCAATTTAATGTTTTTTCTATTGATCACATATTCAGGGAATGCAACGAGGAAGCAGATGGGCTTTCTAAAACAGGTCTGCAGCAAGCTATGGGTGTTTGGAGAGTAACTGAACAGTTTCAGGATCAGATCCGTGTGTCGGACCTCCCTCCAAATATATAGTTTTTGCTTCTACTTATATGCACTAGTTTATCTGTGGTTCATATGATAGCTGGTGGCATATGTACTTTGTTTAGTTTTTCTCCTATATATATGTTTATGCTCTGGTATTGATAGAGCGGATTATGGTTTTTCTTCACTGTATGAGTTTCTCTGGGTTGTTTTCCTCATGAAAGGAGGCCCAGGAGACACTTGGACTTCAGTTTTATTTTCTGGGTTAAGGCTGCTCAGGCCGAGTACAGGAGTTTTAGATTAGCACTACGTAGGGGTGCTGATGATCCTTCTCAGAGGAGCTTTTGCCATTATCAGGCAGCTTTTTGCAGAATGTTAACTCATATGCTTTGTAACTTTTTTACTCCTTATAAAAAAGTTCGATTTTTTTCCCTGGAAAAAAAACCATGGTTGAAGGAATTATAACCTAATTTTCTTCTATCACATATGTCATTTTAATATGACTCAATTCATATACTTATCGTTTCTATAAAAAATCATGATGTTACTTATACAATTGATGTATCATGGGTATTTACAAAATATTTTCAACCTCTTAATGAAAATCTTCTTGCCTTTATTATTTCTTTGTTACATAAGAAGAAACAACCATAATTGGTCATCAAGTCACACTTAATATAGTAGCATACCATATTGAACCAATATGAAACACCTTATATGCCCATGCATATCTACATGCACTTTATTACATATTTATTATTTAATATGTTTATTTCTACATGCATATCTCATCTATTTTTCTCTCTTGCATAGATCAAAATTTACATAACTAAATTATTTATGCATTGAAATTGAATGAAGAAATGTAACAACATAATAAAAGATGAGTTAAGGAATTTTTCTTTCCAATCCATCCACCTAGCATAGATATCTACAACATATATGAGCTACTCCATGAACTTATTACCAACTACACAATAGAACATGAACTGTGATTTTCTCACCTAAGTGGCAATTCATAGGTCTCACACATAAAATTGATGTTTCTAATTTTGAAATTTTCACTACTACATTATGGACTTGTAGTGTCACCAATTTCAATTTCTATAGTCCATAATTCTCCTTTAGATAACTTTTATAGTTAATAAGTGTTAAATTTTATCGATGGTAATTTTTATAATTTTTGGGCCATTCTTGTGCAAATGTTTCATCATTATCACAATGCACACAAGTTTAATTTTTTTTTAAATTATTTTCCCTTGAGTAATCTTTGGATATTCTTGATTCAATGTTGCATAATAGTTATGCCACTAGGATATGTAATGCATCTCATGCATCATAAATTTGTTGTTTGTTTTAGGGTGGTGTCATATTATTAAATATATAATGTATTATTAAAATCATTTAGCATTGTGATATTGTATTCGAAGAAAAATATGTTATAAAAAATTTGTGCTATTTATATATAATTTTTATTTTGTCAAAGCATATCACACTTAATGAAGCAAGTATACTATAATGGGAGACTATTACAGACATTTATATTAAATTATGATTTTAATCTTATTTCTAGTCATTCTCAAGTCTTCAAAAAATATAATTTTTTGAAAAAAAGGTTGTCACAGCCCCAGGGAGACCCGCACAGATCAAGGTGCACTATGGACTCTCAGGGCATATGGCAACAACATAATTCCTCCCAATGAGTTACCCATGTCAATAGTACTAGACTTGCACTATGCCTTATAATAATTCTTATTTAAGTGTTTCTCAAATAATATGTTAACTAATTTCAAATATACAATTAATATATTATCCATAAACATGTATAATTACAAATGAAACACACTACAAAAGCCAAATATATAGCAGGTGGTTAACTAGCCTGATAACCAAATTAGCATATGTATAATGACAAAGGTTTAAAATGAATAACCCTATTTGGTCTTTTACATCAAGGAAAAACTCTTCAAAACCATAACACAACCTCCCTAGGCCCAATCCTAAATTCATGCTATGATCCCCAAAACATTGGTATTTACAAACCCCAAATTACAACCTCTAATTTATGCCTCAAATTTTTTTCGATAGTTGTGTCATGTAGCACTTCGAAGACCTGCAATTTTTTGTCCTTGTGTAAGATAACCCGTTAGGAATATCACAAAATCCACACCAAATTTATGAGTTCTGTTTGAGTTTGTCTCTGTGGTATTTAATCAAAGAGTTTGTGTACATATGGTTGTAGGTGCACTTTTATAATTTGTTTCAATAAAGGTAAACATAGAACCATATAGACACCATGAAAATGCTTGAACCCAACAACATGTAATTTAGATTAGACTTTGAAAGTGTACATACCACTAATAGAGATACTCCAATAATATATATGAGAAATAAAATGATAAATATCAACATAAATGTTATGTATATATATATGGTTGTAGGTGACTCATAAGGCAACCGAGAAATGTACCAAAATTACAATATAAGAATCCGTATGTAATCCAATGAATATCAACTCAGCCAAATGGTGGATAACAACCCCAAGATCACTCCAATACACAACAAAAATGTTAGATAACCACATAAATTTAAATGCACACCGAAGAGGCAACACAAATGGATATGATGAAGGGTCTCGACCCTATTTAAGTCAAATACTCAGCCTCCTCAATATGGTTTTAGCTTGATCCCCAAAAAAGAATAAAATCATTCAATAGAAAGAACAACACTCAAACTACAAATACCAAAGGTAACTTAACCCCTAAAACAACACAATAGATAAACTTAGTCCCTTATATATGACAAAACTCAACCTTCAGGGAGCTGTAGAACTCAACCTCTTGGATATTGTGAGAAAAACCTGTATAAGAATATAGAATACCAAAAGTTAATCTACAAAATCAATTGATAACATCATTGAATTACTCTTTTTTGGTAATATCTTCTTCTATGAAATCTAAGTGATTAAGTTCCAACACTAGCTAGGGTGTATAGTTTCAACATCAAAACTAGTAACCAGAATGAGGGTTTCCAAAAATCCTAGACTCTTTCTCAAGAGATCTCCAAAATTCTATTTCCATGTGAGTGAATGGAAAAATATATATAAGTTTTGTTTTAATATTTAGAATATATATAATAATAATGATAAAATTATTATTTTTTTTAATATTTTGTCTCTCACACAAAGTTGTGTTTTTAATTATTGCATTTTATTATAAGAATAATTATATTTAAAAAACCTAGTCACCTCGAAAATTTTATTATGTAAAACAAAGTTATGAATGCTCTAATTTTATTATTAAAATAAGTATATTTAAAAAAATAAATTAAAAATATAGAAAAATAATTTAGAAATGTTTTTATAGTTATTAAATTAATATAATTTTTTTTTCTATGAATATTGTATTAAGCATATTTATTAAAAAGGATCACTTCCATGAAGTTTAACTTAGAACTCTCAATAAAAAAGGTGCTTTAACTATGGGGACTCAAAAAACTAAGCTAACCATTAGGCTAATTAATATAAATTTATTAATCACAATAATTTTTAAAGATCATCTTATCATTCATTTTTAAAGATATATTTGTATCATATATATTTTTGGAATAGAGCTTCAAGAATTTTAATTTAGTTATCAGTAATTATTAGGTGGATTCGAGGGATTTAACCTCCATAGAATATTCTTATTAGTATAGACAAACTGAAGGTTGAGATTTATCTACAAAGTAGTTATACCATTTTTCCTCTTTTCATTGAATTGATTACTTAAAAAAAGGTCATATGAGCAAGTGTCATATGAAATGAGTTGTGGTTCTTTTGAGCATGTGGTATTGATAAGACATAATAATATAACAAAGTGTATTTATAAATTAAGAATCTCCATGATAAAGTGGGCATAAATATCCATGGACAAGAATATGGTTCATATGTGTTTAACTTATATATTAATAATAATAATAATAATAATAATAATTGTGCTAAGGCTCACTTTACAACTCAGTATGTGAGGTAGATGTTGTCATGTAACATCACCATAGAAAAGATTTAAAAATACATGTAAGCTAATTAATGAAAAATAAAGAAAATTATTGAATATGTTGGCTCAATTAAACTTTTTAACAAAAAAACATATATCTACAATAATATTATCGAACAAAAAAGGAAATAAGCTGGACAAAATTCAACAAAACCAAAATAGTATAAAGCTCATTTAGCTACAGATGATCGATGTTGAAATATTAAAGTATGTTTTTTCTTCAAAAATTCTAAAACTATATAATATGTATCCTATAGTAACGAAATAAACTTATTTGTCAGTAAATTATTCCTGACCTCACAATTTTTTTTTCCAAGAGAAATAAAAAGGATTTTTCTTTTCATGTATGAAAAATTTACAATATGCATGGGTCTAATAACGACCACATCCCTTCAGGTGTCTATACAATATATCGGATAACATGATACCAGGAAGATACAGCAAAGTGGATGTGAAACTCCTTCAACCCAAAGAAAATAATTACATCCTCTGTCCCATTTTCTATCATGGTGATCAAAGTTGCAACCCAAAAAATAAACATAGTAACATTCATAGCAATGAAACAAAAACCATGGAAGTTCAACTATGAAAAGGAAGTCAATCCTAAAAAAGTTTACAAAAGAAAACTAAAGAAGGAGTTCCCCTCACATTTCCAGGTGACCATCCCTCATAAGGTTGCCACTGGAAAAATCCTGGAAGTGAATCCTATCCAAAGATGCTCTGCAACCCTCTTTAGATAACGAGTATGCTTCAACGTTTCATTCTCTATAAAAGTGGAAGACAAAGACTCTATAAAATGTTGAAAATAAATATATACCCAATTTAGTGGAAAAGGGAAGGAGCTTGCAAAGAACAACATTGATTTTCACAATTGATGTTCACCTTAGAGTCTTCAAATATATCGATCTCTTCTATTGCCATCCACTTGGCACAGTAGAGGATGCCCCAATAGGCTAGCATCTTTGTCCTAGATTCACCTACCTTTGCAACATACCAAAACCTCATTGCTCATGTGTAACAACCCAAAATTAAAATATATAACTTATTACATCAATTTATGTGATTAAGAAACAACAAACAATTATTCAGCTATTTAACATAGAATTTTTGGAAAATGCAAGTAGAGATGGCTTACCTATATCGATGATATTCATTACTTAGTTAACTATAAGTAAACCATATATAACGAACCACAATTGCATATGCAACTAATTATATCAATTATGGAATTAATAATCATCACACAAATTATTCAGCTAATTAGCATAGAAATTTCGAAAAACATGAGTAGAGACGACTTCCCTGTAGCGACAATATTTCTTACTTGTGATTTCAGAGTGAATGCTATTTGAATCCTGCTAACCACAACAAGATATTTGAATCCTGTTAAGGAGGTCACAAAAGGAGCCGTGGTACATCTGCTAAAGCAAAATGGAGAACCTTTCCCAAGCAAAGTGAATGGAAGTCAACTGAAGCAATACACGAGTGGCCCGACTATCTGACTAGCTCACAAAAGCATAGTCTTCATGCTCTAGGTAGCTGAAAGAAGGCGCGAGACTAGAAGCAAATACAGGGGACGTAGGAATAGATACAGGGGAGCAGTTTTGACACTGCGGTCTTAGAACAACGAGTATAGGGGATGCAGCAGGTAGTCACTCAGTGTGTTGCCAACCTTGCAGCCGTCTAAGCAGAGTTAGGAGGTCTCCATGCGAAGATGTCCGCACCGACAGAGTGACTCGAGGGCAAGTCACGATGTTTGTGTTGGGGGCCTGTTGGGCATGGGATCCCCCAAGGAAGGTTTTGGGGCTTAAAGCCCAAGTTTTGACTAAGTCCATTGTAAAGACTCCACGAATTGTGGGTGCAGAGCATGAAGTTGTAATAGAGTCATAAGGTTGTCCACCCTTACGTTTGTAAATCTAGTGTCGGTTTGAGAAATCTACCCATGGTTCGCAGACCATGGAATTGTATAAATAGAGTGAGGCTCTAAGTGTAAAACATGATCTAAGTATAGAAATAATTCGATGAAGCAGTGAGCCGAAGTGTAGAGTTGTGTCTTCAAGTTGTAGAGTAAGAGAAGGCACTACAGCTGAGCACGCAGAGGCCTAGTAGTCCGCAGCTGAGTGCGCGGACCCCTACAGCTGAGCACGTGGACCCCTACAGTTGAGTGCATAGGGCAGGTCGAGTCTGTAACTATTGGAAACAATAATAAACATAATTTTTACCATATTTCTATGTATCTTTTCCACTTTTGTGCATTATTGTGTATGAATTGCAAGTTTACTATTTATTTACTATGCGAACTTATATAAATGTGCTGAGTAAGTGAATATAATACAAGGTAGCTGTTTATGCGATGATAGTTAACCACTATAAGAAGATAAGTAAGATCTATAGTGTGACTTGGGGAAATAGTGGAGATCGCTACTCTAGCAGCGCAAAAGCCCCACACCCCCTGGTTAAGGCTGCGTGAAGGTGAATATAACAGGGCGCAAAGATCTCATAGGCCAAGGAGGTGTGTGAAGTAACCTGCAAGGAGGTATTCACAATTAGACTTGATCAATCCCTCAGACATCTCAAGGGTGAGGAAACCTGGTTCCATCATCCTCCCCATACTGCTTCGGGTGAGACCTCAGTCCGTGCTCTACCGACTGTTGCCACAAGGGCCAATAGTACAGGGATTTGTTTGACTAATTAACTCCAAACCTGGTTCTATTGGATGGAGTATTCTTTCGGCATAGTTCCAGTAGTGAGAAAGTGGATTATGTCTTCAAAGTGCCCATCTGCTATGCACACAGCAAAGAGCTACGTGTTAGGTAATCCTTCCTCTAGACTAGTAGCTTCCTTTCTTGTCTCAATTCGCGACAGGTGATTCGGTCCCGCGTTCAAGCATCCAGGCTTCACAACTACCTCAAAATCATATTCTTGGAACAATAAAAGCCACCTGCATATGTGCCCCCCTAACACAGGCTTTTTGACCAAGTATTCTAGCGTGGAATGATCAGTATACATTTTGAAGTGTCCCCCTAGAAAATAGTGGTGATATTTTTGGAGCACGTACACCATAGCCAATCCCTCACATTCAGTTGTGAAATAGTTCTTTTTTGCTTTAGACAATCTACGACTCGCGAACGTGATAGGGTGATCCAAGCCCTCCCCACCCTCCTGTGTTAGTATTGATCCCAGCACTATACACAACGCATCCACGTGGACTTGAAATTCCTCGTCCCATTTCTCGAAGACCAAGATCATCATAGAGGCCATCTTTACTTTTAGTACATCCAAGATTTTCTTGCAGTCATCATTCCAGCAGAACATCACATCTTTCTTCAACAACTTCTCCATTGGTGCAGCGATCTGGGTATAGCTCTTGATGAACTTCCTGTAGTACCCCGTATGTCCTAGGGTAGTGTGCAGCTATTTGACACTTTGCAGTGCTTCCAAATTTAGAATCACCATAATTTTCATGGGGTCTACCATCAGTCCCTGTTTGTAAACCACATGTCCCAACAGGTTCCCAAAAGGAACGAGGAATGTATACTTCTTGACATTCAACGTGATTTGTTGTCTTCAGTAGGTATCAAGCATCAAGTGTAAGCTCGCTACATGTTGCTTAACCAATCCAAATATGGTCCAATCATCCTGATAAACCTCCAGGAACTTGTGGATATATTCTCTGAATGCTGCAACAACTATGCGTGAAAAGATGGCCGACACATTCTTCAATCCAAATGGCATAATAGTGTATTGAAATCAGCCCCACTCAGTCATGAAAGTTGTCTTACTCCTATCTTCTGGGGTGATTTTGATTTGGTGGTACCTTGAGAATCCATCATTGAAATAATATGCTTCCTGCCCACCGACATTTTCTAATACTTCATCTGTGAAGGGAGTTGGGAATGGATCATGCACACATGCGTCATTCAATTTTCTGAGGTCCACACATATTCTTATCTCACCCTTCTACTTCTTTTCCTGCACTGCCATAGGGCTTACCCAATCAGATTCCTCCACTGGGCTCAATGATTCTAGCTGCAAGCATCTTGTTTATTTCTACGTGGACCTTCTCCTTGTACTTTGGATTCAAGCTATAATGCCTCTACTTAACTAGCTTCACGTTGGGCTTTAATGTGAACTGCATCATTCCTAAATCTCCGATGATTCCTTTTAAGTCCATGATCTTGGTCGGGAATAGGTCCTGGTACTCGTGAAGTAACTCAGAAACCTTATCCATCATTGCGTCATCCCAGTAGTCACAGAGCATTGCATACTTAGGTTGGTCTTCCATACCAATGTTCACCTGCTTTGTCTTTACCAGTGCGGTTATGTTAGGGTCTTCAATCAGTGGTCCTTGAACCTCGCAATGTCCTTTAGTTTCGGGAATGTTAACTTTTCACGGACCCTCATTGTCTTCTTAGTATTTACATTATAACACTCCAGCACATAGCTCAGCTGAGTAGCCCATTCCAGCTGAATAAATTCTATTGGCTCCTGGGGTATCTTAAAGATAGATACTTTTACTACTTGTAGCGTGTCATCAATACTGTCCCACCAACGATCCTCAAACATGAAGGTTAACAGGAACCCTTCGAGCAAGATATCCCATTCACTCATCCCATGGTAGAGCTCTGTCTCTATATACCAGTTCATGGGTATAACATCTAGGGTATGATAGAACAGGTGCACCCAATCAGGTTGTGGCTCTTCCCTATAGACCTTTGTCCACTTGGCGAGGTGCATGCGGATCATCTTGTCTATCATACTTCTCTGTTAGTCGCTTTTGAGGCTTCCCAAAATGCATGCGCATCATTCTCATGCATTTGTGCCAGTCCCCAAAGCTTCCTTGGTGCGTGCCCCACAACCTCGTGGGCGTAGTGCGTAGAACCAATTTCAAAGCCTTGAAACATTGTTGTTTTGACACCTCTCTTTCAAATTTGTTCAAGAAAGCATCTACCTCACTCATCCCATCATAAGTAGGTAGATTCCTTACTTCCATTGATACGCAGTGTAATGATCTTCTCATCATGTTGCACTTTAGTGTGGTTACCTCGTGTAACCAGTTCTGCCATCACTCTATCTCTTCATCTGAATTAGATGTACATGAGTTTTCACGTTCCCATGAGATTCATCCATCTGTGCTAGGATTTACCCAGTCTTTCTCTCACATGGTTATCTTGTAGATGCAGTCTAAATTTTCGTCACTTTCATAGTCACGCACTGGCTCCATGTAGCGTGATCCTTCTGCAGGGTCCAAAGGTATGACTATGCACAGAGAATTTTCCTCAAAAATCATCTTGCACTTATTCAGATTGATCACCCCATTTATGTCAGTGGCCCAATCTATTCCTAATAGTGAAGGGTAGGGATTGTTGTCATCAAAAATCTCTATCACTTCAAAATCTGCTAGCGCGCTTGCTCCTTCAATATCCATGGTGATTCCCTGCAATCTTCCCATAGGTAGCATATTTTGTTGGTTCTCCATTCGCAGTTGGATAGGAGACCATTGCAGCGTAGGCCTTCCCATGCGCTCCCATGTCTGCTTCAGCAGAATGTTCACATCCGATCCTAAATCCAGAATCACTTGGTCCATCTCATATTCTCTAATCTCCATGGTCAATCTCATTTCTCTTCCCATCCTTGTCGCATGCTTTCCAATCTTCTAGACTATGCGGGGTTCTCCTGGCACAATCCTAGTGCATATATTTATGAGTTCCTGCAACCCCTTTACAGGCTTGCTATTGCAAAGTAGCTTCATTTATGTTTCTAGGAACGTTGTGATCATTGGTGGGTCCATTTCTGGCTCTGGTCTATCTTTGCTTCCTGAAGTGGAGGCATTAACGAAGCTCTTCCTAGCTTCCATGAAGGTTTCCTTGGCGCGCTCCAAATCAAACTCTGGTTCTTTTGTTGGAGCCTTGAAAACTCAAGTACTATCTTTAGGTTGATTTCTTTTATCATGCCCTGTTGTCATCCCACTTCGGAGCATAATGTTTACATTAGGGTCTTCCTCGCATGGCTCAGACCTCATCATTTGTAGGTTCTGAGTCGGGGGAGGTTGGAGCGCTCCCTTGTCGCGCAGCCTCGCTATTAGTGTGGGACAATCCTCCGTCTCATGATCAAACAAGGTACAATACAAGCATGATGGATGCATTGGATTCATACAATCACGGGCATAATGTCCCAGCCCCCCGCAATTGTAACATATCAACTGTTCGCGACCTCTTCCAAGTCCTCCTCCACCTCGGCTAATCTGAAATGGACATTAAATCATGAAGAAAAGGTATTAAAGACTCTTGTGTAGGAATGCCTACATTACTTAGTGCAACAGATCGAAAAGATTGCAAATAGTATAGACAATTAACAGTCAGAAAACATAACAGACACACACATCAACACAACAAATAATCAAGGAGTTCACCAAATTTCCTGGCTACGTCTCCTATTCCCGCTTTAAGTGCTAACCTCTATATTATGTCTTTAAGAATAGATTTTATAGGTGTGAGCTCAATAAGAACCATAACACAACAACAGTGATATTACACAGGGATTCCACTTGAAAACCTCGAGTCTACAGAGCACACAGACTCTCCCTCTCAGTGCCTCTGATCAACTATTTGTAGCTGTGTGGTTTCTCTGACTCTCTGTCTCCCCTCTGCCTCTGACCTATGACCTGTCTCTGTTCTGTTATGGGATGGATTTTAAGCTTATTGACATTGTCTGTTCAACTCCATTCTCAGGGTTTTTGGCTCCGAGCCGCTATCTGTTCATATCCATGTTGAGCATTAAACAATCATTGCAAAACACTCTAAGGTATGGTGGCCACCTGTTTTCAAACAGAAAGGATCACTAGAGCAGGTGAAAATTCCAAAGAATCGCTTCTCTATTTATGCAGAGAAATACACAGAAAATACTCTAAAAATAGTGGAAAATCCAACCAAGCCAGACTTCAAAAGATATAAAGTCTGCCCTATAATCCTCTTGGGTCCGTGATTGATCACTATCACAAGTCATAGCACTACGGTCATAATGCATTTGTATTTGGTCCATAGTGGGAATACATAGAAATACATAGGAAAAACGCTTATTATCGGACTTCAAATTTTATGCAGTTGCATCTATAATTCCTTTCAGGTCCACCCTAATCGTAATCGTATATCACATGCCGCATAGGCCCCTTTGTATTTGGTACCATTCCTCCGCCGATCGCCAATAGCTGACTGCCGATATCGGTGCTATCGATGCATCGCATATCGCATGATCCGCGGTCCATTGGCATCACCTCTTTGTATGTTGCGATGCAATATTGTGATGTGATAAGTCGCAATCGCATATCGCTGAGTCTTCAGGCCTTTGGTAAGTCCTTCCCTCGGAAACCTACGATGCAATGGTGTAACCACAACCATTGATCTGCACGCTTGATCAACTATTCGCGTTGTGTCGCTGGATCACGATCACAATTTCCATAGGACCGCCTCTGATAAACTCCGCTGGCCTCTCCCGATTGCGATATCCCAATTCAATCTATGTCGTTGATCTATCCGATCCAACAGCTCTGGTGTAACGAGACTGCATTCTCCGCTAAACTTGGTTTTTCCGGCATTCCTTAGTGTTTTCACTGCGATAATGTTTTTTGATAGTTTTAAAGACTTAGACTTAGAGGTTTTAGGATCGATTTTGGATCACGCCTTCCCACTAAGAAGATTTTGGACCACCAAAACTTGGCTTTTAGCCATTGATCAAGTGAGGATATAGTTCCCTCACTTCTACTATTTCTATCCATTGTGATCTGCTTGGTTTTGAACCTTTGAGTCCTATTCTCATGTACTCAACATCCCCTTTATGCGTAGTTCTTACCTTCCTATCCAGAACTGTGTCCTCCTATAACTCATTGAGATACTCAGGCAACAAATCCCCAATAGAAGGCAACTGAATTTTCTCTTTAGGATCTTCAATCAATGAAGGTACATACAATCTCAAGTTTTCTGCATTAATGACTGAATAGATCTACATATAAGCTGGAAAATCAAGGTGAAAAGCATTTTCACCAATTTGATCAAGTATCTTGAAAGGTCCATACCTTATTGGTTCTAGCTTCTTACCTTCACCTTGTATTCTATCTTTGCTAATGTACAACCAGACTTGATCACCAACTTGAAAAGTATGCTCAACTCGATGCTTGTTATGTATTTCCTTGTACTTGGCTTGACTTCTTTATCGCTGTTCTTATACTGCCTAGTGAATTTCTTGGATTTGTTCAATGAACTTGGTTGCTTTGTCCACATCACTATGTCCATCAACTGATATGTCTTTACCAAAGACAAAATCCAAGGGAGACTTTGGTATAAAATCAAAAAAAGTCTCAAAAGGAGATCTTTGAGTAGAAGAGTGCTTGGCACGGTTGTAAGCATGTTGCACATAACAAAAATTCTCATCCCAAAGCTTGGGATGCTTGCTGCAATAGCCTATGAGAAACTGGATCACTGTCCTATTGACCACTTCTGTCTCACCATCTGTTTGTGGATGAAATGTTGTGCTCTTCTTCAACCTACTGTCCATCAGCTCCCATAAACTTGACAAAAACTTCCCAACAAATCGAGAATCTCGATCAGATATAATAGAAGTGGGTAACCCAAAATGAACCCATACATTTTGGAAGAACAACTTTGTTGTTTGTTCAGCTGTAACCTGTTTGTTACATGGTATCAAAATACACATTTTACTGAACCTATCCACAACAACATACAAATAATCATGAACTTTCCTAGATTTTGGCAATCCCCCAACAAAATCCATGGAAACACTTTCCCAAGGATGAGAAGGAAATGGAAGTGGAGTGTACAAGCCTAATTTCCAATTATTGGGCTTGCTTGTAGCACACATAGTACACCCTTTGATATATCTAGAAACTGTCTCATGCATTCTTGGCCAATAATAGACGCTTTGCAATTGTGCAACTGTTTTACTTACACCAAAATGACCTGATATGATAGAAGTATGTGCTTCTTGGATTATGTTAACTCTTTAAGTTTGTAGAATGCATAACTTTCCCAAATGATATAAGAGTTGGTCCTTTAGATAATAATCCAATTGTTCTACTTGCTTGCCATGACTTAAAGTTGCATATACATCTTTAAAATCTACATCTTGAGCATATTGTTCAATGTAACTTTCATGCATTACTGAGTTATGCTTAAGCATAGTAGATGCATTTATGATTGGTCTTGATAATATTTAACAATGTAAACTTTGAAACGGGAACTGTAAACTGAAAACGAGAACTCTAGCCAAAAAACCCCTTAAAAACATCAAAAACAGTGCTAAAAACAAAAAGTGTTGATGCTGGAATAACACTTTTTTTTTTTAGGGTAAATTTTGAGCGTGTTTTAAAAATGGCGGTGAAAACCAATTTTTTATGCAAAAATTGTCCCAAAAATGCCCTCAAAACAAAAAGTGTTAACGTTGGAATAACACTTTTTTTTTCCCTTTTTTTTCAAGGGTAATATTTCAACATTTCGAAATAATAGCGTAAAATATTTTATCATGACCCTGAAAAAGATTAAAATTTCAAACAAATAATGAAGACATAAAATAAAATTAAAAATAAAAAAATAAAACAATGAAAAAACACAAAACAATTTTTTTTTAAAAATTAACAAAACATAAATTCAAGCATATACTAAAAAAAGAACATTAAAAAAAAAAAAAAAAAATCAATCATAAAAATGTCAAAAAAAACTAAATTAAAAAAACTAAAAAACAGTTAAAAATTATAAACAAATAAATAATAAAAAAAACATATTTAAAAAAATGGGAAAAAAAATAATAATAAAAAATATCAAAAATCTGTAAACAATAAAAAACATTGTCAAAAGAAAAGAAAAGAAACTATATATATATATATGGAAAAGAAAAAAAAAATATATAAACTATAAAATTTAGGTAAAAAAAAAAAAAAAAATTAAAAAACATTATCAGAAAATTAAAAAAATGGAAAATTAAAAAGAAACTAAATTTAATAAAAACATAGAAAATTAACAAAAATAAAAATAAAAACTATTAAAACAAACTAGATTTAAAAAAAAAACATAGAAAATCCACAAAATTAAAAATAAAAAACTAGCAAAATTAACATTATAAACATTTAAAAAAAACTAAAAAAATAACAATACACTGAAATTAAAACAAAAAAAACCAAAAAATTTAAAAAAATTTAAAAATATGTCTTTTCAAATTTAAAAAAAAAAACCAAAAAATTTAAAATTTTTAAAGAAACATTTATTTCTCTATTTAAAAAAAAAAAAAAATTAATTTTTTTTAATACATATCGTTTTTTTAATTTAAAAAAGTATATATTAATTTTTTTTAAAATTAATTCATAAACCAATTTGGGCTTTTTATTATTGTTTTAAAAAAACAATGATTGAAAAATTTATTTAAAAAAAAAAAAAAAACAAAAAAAAAAAATAAAAACAAAAATTTATTTTTGAAAACAAAAATTTATTTTTAAAAACAAAAATTTATTATTATTTTTTTAATCTTTTTTTTTTTTTTAATTATTAAAAAAAAAAAATTTTTTGCCCCTCGGGCGGCCCGCTGCGGCGCGGCCCGGGCGGAGGTCCTGCACGCAGGCCTCCACCCTCAACCGTGCCACCGCGGGCTGCCTGGTGGACGGAGGGTCAATTCCCAGAATCGACCCTCTGCCCACTGGGCGGCCCGCGGCGGCGCGGCCTAGGGCAGAGGGCCTGCACGCAGGCTTCCGCCCTGGGCCGCGCCGCCGCGGGCAGCCCGGTGGGCGGAGGGTCGATTCCCAGAATCGACCCTCCGCCCACCGGGCGGCCCGTGGAGGCGCGGCCCAGGGTGGAGGGCTTGCACGCAGGCCTCCGCCCTGGGCCGCGCCGCCGCGGGCTGCCCGACGGGCAAAAAAAAATTTTTTTTTTAATAATTAAAAAAAAATAATAATAAATTTTTGTTTTCAAAAATAAATGTTTGTTTTAAATTTTTTTATTTTTTTTTATATAAATTTTTTAATCCTTGTTTTTAATAAATATTAAAATAAAAAACAAAAATCGTGTTAAAAATAAAAATAAAAATTTAATAATTGTTTTTTTTTTAAATAATAAAAATAACAAATTTATCTATAAATATCAAATTTATATAAAAAATTTTATATTTTTTTTGCCTTGTTTTAAATAAAAAAAAAGTAAGTTTAAAAATTTTTAAATTTTCTTCAATTTATTTATTTATTTTATTTATTTTTTATTTTTTATTTTTTTCTGTTTTTGTGTTTAATCAATTTTGTTTTTTATTTTTTAAATAGAAAATACATAATTCTTGGAAATTTTAATTTTTTATTTTAAATACATGCTTTTTTAATTTTTTTTTTGTTTTTTTTAAACATATATTTCTAAAATTTCTATATTTTTATGGTTTTTTTTTTGTAAATTTCAGTGTATTTTTGTTTTTTTAGTTTTTTTTTCAAATATTTTTAATGTTAATTTTACTAGTTTTTTATTTTTATTTTTGTTAATTTTCTATTTTTTTTTTAAATCTAGTTTGTTTTCATTTATTTTTTATTTTTTTCTTCTTGTTTTTATTAATGTTTTTTTATTTTTTCTATTTTGACTTACTTAATTATATATATATATATATATATATATATTTTAAATTATGTTTTTTTTTTTTTTTCCAAATTCTTTTAAAGTTTATGAAATAATTTTTTTTTTTAATTAACATTTTTATTTTGTCTTATTATATATATATTTTTATATGACTTTCTTGAAGTAATCAACATTTAAAAAAATGAAAATAAAAAAACTTAAAAATTCTTTAACTAATCATAATTAAAAAAAAAAAAATGGACATAATAAATTTTAAAGTTTGAAAAATAAGTCCTCTAAGAAAAAAAATATGATGTATAACGACGTTTCAAAATCAACATAAAAATCACTAACATTTAAAAACGAATATTTATATTTGATACATGAGAATATTTAAATTGTCAAAAATATGCTCCAAAAAATAATTATTGTATTCTGCATCACCACTTTTTAAAATCGGGTCATGTTTTTACCACCTCTATGAAACGGGTAATCGTATCAGTTATTTAAGGTTATTTAAAGTGCCAAAAACTATGTTCTAAAAAAATCGCCCCTTTTTAAAATCGAGTCATGTTTTTACTACCTCTATGAAACGGGTAATCGTATCGATTATTTAAGGTTATTTAAAGTGCCAAAAACTATGTTCTAAAAAAAATATGTGTGTTCTGCATCGCCCCTTTTCAAAATCGGGTCAATTTTTTGCTATCTCTATGAAATGGGTAACAGTATCAGTTCCCGTTTCAAAGTTTACATTGTTATTTCTACAACCTTATTGTGTATGCCCTTCTTATATCTGATGACAAGATGAAATTGTTGTAGAAAACGCATCCACCTATAATGTCTTGATTGATGTAATTTAGTTTGTGAGTGCAAATATTGAAGTGGTTGATGATCTGTATGCATGATTGTTTCTTTACCCATTAGGTAATGTTTCCACCTTTTCACACTTTGTACTAATGCATACAATTCTTTAACATATGTGGGATAATTAACTACTACAGAAGTAAATGTCTCAGAATGATAGCGTATGGGTTTTCCGTGTTGCATCAACACTGCTCCCATGGCATCATCACTGGCATCTGTCTCAATCTCAAAGGGATGTTGAAGATCTGGTAGTGCTAGTATTGGTGCTGTACTGATTTTCTCTTTTAAGGTGTCGAAGGTTTTCTGCTATTTGCCTCCCCACTTAAACACCTGTTTCAATCCTGTTAAAGCATGTAATGGAGTTGCAATCAAAGAAAAGTTAGCAATAAACTTTCTCCAGTATTGTGTTGCCCCTAGGAAACTCCTAACCTCTATAGCAGATTTGGGTTTAGGCCAGTTTACAATGACTTCAACCTTAGAGGGATATATCTTCAATTCACCACCCCCTACAATATAATGAAAATAATTTAAAGATGTTCTGCCAATTCACATTTTGACAGTTTTACACATAGATTTTCTTTTTTTAAAACATCTAAAGTCTGCTTTACATGCTTTACATGGTCTTCCCATGTCTTACTAGAAACAAGAATGTCATCTAAATAGACAATTACAAAATCATCAATAAATGGTTTGAGTACATCATTCATGACTCTCATAAATGTAGCAGGAGCATTAGTTAAGCCAAAAGGCATAACCAACCATTCATACAATCCTTGATATTGAAAGCAGTCATCCATGCATCATGTTCTGTAACTCTGACCTGATGATATCCACTATGCAAGTCCAACTTAGAAAAGTAAACTTCTTCTTTCAATTGATCTAATAAATCATCAATATGAGGAAAAGGATAATGATTCTTGATCGTTATTTTATTTAGTGCTCTATAATCAATGCACATTATCCATGAACCATCTTTCTTTCTCACTAGCACGATTGGATATCCACATGGTGATGTGCTTGGTCGTATAAACCCTTTTTCGAGCAACTCCTGTACCTACTTCTCTACCTTTGCATTCTCTAAAGCTGACAACCTGTACATTCCAATGTTAGGCAATAAAGCATCTTGCTGCAAATAAATATCTTGTACTATTTCTCGCTTGGGTGGTAGACCTTTTGGTTCTTGAAATAGAACATCATACTCTAAAACAACTTTAACTAAATCAGCTTTTTGTTTAGAATCACAACCTTCAAATGCATTGGATTTTTCAGGATCCTTTTCCTTTACAACCATTAGTAAAAATTTCTTACTTGAATTCACAATTCTTTTCATCTGCCCTGAGTTTATGAGAGAATAGTTATCTTTGAGTTTATGAGCTCTTACAATATATTCTATTCCATATTTACTGAGTTGATACTTATTCTCAGCTCTATAGAAAATAGCTTTCCTATCATACAAGTATGGACTTCCCAAAACAATACCACATATATCCAATGGAACTATATCTAACTCAACCTCATCTACAAATGTTGATCTAATAGCAAACCTAAGTCTACATTGTCTCGTTACTTGTAGCTTTGTTTTATCACAAACCCAACCTAATGGATATGGCTTCTCATGAGGTTTTTCTTGTAATACCATCTTCTTTACAATTGTTTCAGAAATCAAATTTACTTGTGATCCACTATCAAATAAAGTATCAATCTTACTATGCCTGGAAATCACTCTAATATGGAAAAACTCATTTCTTTCCCTCTCATTATTTCCATTATCAAAAGATTGTGTAGAATTACTTGTGGATGCTTTAGAATCTTTACCTTTAATACTTGTGGCTGTAACTGTTGTTTCATCACATGAATCTGATCCCAAGTCCCGTTGAATAGTAGTAGCATCCGTTTTCTTATTTCCACCGAACTTCTTAGGTCTCCGTTTTGGATGCAAAAACCAGCAGTGTGCCTCATCGTGTCGTTATTTCTTGCAATGAGTGCATGAAGGTTTATCCTTCTGTACAATGTTTGCTTTCCTCTCCTTCCATTTCAGTTTCTTCTTTTCCCTTCTCTTGCTTACAAAATATTTAGATGATCCCCCAACCTCTGGGTTTACATTCTTACCTCTAGCTTCTAGATGTGTGGCTTGAACTGATACATCATTTAAGCTAGTGGGATTAAACATGAGAATAATATGCTTTAAATAGCTATGAAGACCACCTATATACTTCAATAAAGTCTCAGGTGAATCTAATGATATACCTAGAGTTAAAGCTCTCTTTCTGAATTCCTAAGTATAGCTTTGTACACTTTAACCCTTCAATTGACAAAGAGTTTGCCAACTCATCATTGCCTGCTGCATGTAAGCTAAAGGACAGAATTGATTTTTGATAGCAAAAACAAATTCATTCCAAGTAGAAATGATTTTACCATGTTTTTGTAGATCAACTTGTGTCTTGCCTTCCCACCATACTAGTGTAGTTCCTCCAAGTCAAAGGCTAGCCAGCTGAATCTTCTTCCTTTCTGAGTCAATGTTCTGTACACTACAATATACATCAATTTGTCTTATCCAATTATCTAGCTTTTCTGCATTGAGTTCTCCATCATAAATTGGCAAATCAAACTTCACATCTAATTTGATTAAAGAAGCTTTCTTCTTCTTCTTAGAAGAGCTAGAAGATGATGAGGATGATGAAGGTGATGATGGAGGAGATGGTGGAGGAGGCATTTCCCCTTTCCCTTTTCCCACTAGAGGGGTAACTAGAAAAGGTTCCTCTGCTCCTTTGTTTGGTTTGGGTGTTGAAGTGCTTTCACCTCGACCCTTCTTAAATTCCAGATACATCTCTTCCACCATGGCTTGGAGTGTCTTAAACCTTTCTATAAATTGAGATTTTGATCCCAATGGATCTTCTTCTACCATTCTCCTCTGAGAATAGACTCTTCCAATCTCTAGATTAGCCTCAACAAGTTCTCCTTCTCCTAGTCTAAACTTTAATCTAGTTAGCATTCAAAATCCAACATAATTTTATCTGACCTTAACAAAAACCAAAACCAAATGCTATGATACCACTTGATCCGAAATGGATATTAAATCAAGAAGAAAAGGTATTAAAGACTCTTGTGTAGGAATTCCTATATTACTTAGTGCAACAGACCGAAAAGATTGCGAATAATATAGACAATTAATGGTCAGAAAACATAACAGACACACACATCAATACAACAAATAATCAATGAGTTCACAAGACTTCATGGCTTTGTCTCCTGGTCCTGCTTTTAGTGCTAACCTCTATATTATGTCTTCAAGAATAGATTTTACAGGTGTGAGCTCAATCAAAGCCATAACACAACAACAATGATATTACATAGGGATTCCACTTAAAAACCTCGAGTCTACAGAGTACAACGACTCTCCCTCTCAGTGCCTCTGATCAACTATTCATAGCTGTGTTGTTTCTCTAACTCTCTGTCTCCCCTCTGTCTCTCACCTGTGACATGTCTTTGTTCTATTATGGGATGGCTTTTTAAGCTTATCGACATTGTCTATTCAGCTCCATTCTTGGGTTTGTTGGCTCTCGAACACTGTCCGTTCAAATCCCTGTTGAGCGTTAAACAATCATTATAAAACACTCTAAGGTATGGTGGCAACCTATTTTCAAATGGAAAGGACCACTGGTGCAGGTGAAAATCCAAAAGAATCGCTTCTCTGTTTATGGAGAGAAATACACAAGAAATACTATAAAAATAGTGGAAAATCTAACCAAGCCAGACTTCAAAAGATATAAAGTCTTCCCTATAATCCTCTCGGGTCCGCGCTTGATCGCTATCGCAAGTCGCAGCGCTACATTCATAATCCCTTTGTATTTGGTCCATAGCGGGAATACATAGAAATACATAGTAAAAACACTTATTGGCGGACTTCAAATTTTACACATCCACATCTATAATTCCTTTCGGGTCTGCCCTAATCGTAATAGCATATCACATGGTGCATAGACCCCTTTATATTTGGTTCCATTCCTCCGTCGATCGCCGATCAACGATATCGGCGCATCGCATATCGCATGATCTGTGGTCCATTGGCATCATCCCTTAAGTCACAATCGCATATCGCTAAGTCTTCAAGCCTTTGGTAAGTCCTTCTCTTGGAAGCTTGTGATGCGATGGTGTAATCACAGCTGTTGATTTGCGCGCTTGATCAATGGTTCGCACTGTGTCACCAGATCGTGATCAAAATTTCCATAGGGCCACCTCCGACATACTCCACTGGCCTCTCTCGATTGTGATAACCCAATTCAATCTGGGCAGTTGATCTATCCAATCCAATGGCTTTGTTGTAATGAGATTGCATTCTCCGCTGAACTTGGTTTTTCCGCCATTCCTTAGTGTTTTCGCTACGGACTTAGACTTAGAGTTTTTAGGACTATTTTGGATCATCGGACTCGTCCACACCCCTGAAATCTGGTTCATGCCACTCCTGCATTTTGGTCAAGGGTCTGTGTTTTAACCTGAACCCTATAGGTGGGAGTCCTATCCATCATCAGCTCATAGCTCCTATAGGTGCGCTCATCATGTCCCATTGATCTACAAAAATTACATAACAACTGTTGTGAATTCTGCGTGTACTTCTGCAACAAATGGCAGTTGTCTGTAGCATGCTTTCCTCCTATTTGACAAATCATGCACCACAACATAACCTCTGGTCTTAATAACATCAGTCCTCCTCCCACGAGGTAATTCGCAAAAATTGGGCAGTGGTCCTTGTCATGACCCCAACCCTTACATTTAATGCACCATACCTCGTCACGCACTTCCAGGTGAGCTGTCCTATCCTGTTTCAGACTCTGCATCTCAAGGCATAAGTTTTTCAACTGCACGTGCATCTACTGAACTCCTAAGTTAGGATTCTATATCAGGGTATGATGCAGCCTCATTGCGATTTCCAGGGCCTCTGTCTAAGTTGTTAACCTTTGTTGTGATAGCGCGTTCCTCAAATGCGGCATTAGTGATGTTACAAACCATTCACGGTGTTGTCCATCCATCAAAGTCATGTTAGCTTCGTGAATCGTGCACTTCAGTCTCTGATCTAATTCCCAGGGGGTCTTGCCTAGTAGCATCGTGATCTCCTTGAACCCAATGATCGACTACACCTCTGACTTCGGCCTGCTAAATTCTTTGTTTAGTGTTGTTTGGATGTTTACGATCCCCGCATTCGTATTGTCATTAGAATGCTTAATATACCAAGTCAGCGTGTGATCCTGCAGAGCACTGACCAACGTTGCTTTCTTTATATTTTCATCTGTAACTCCTTGTGCTTCCCATATAGCTTTTATCATGAACCAAAACTGGTCTAGATCTTCATTTCCTACTCCCTTGAACACTGTAAATTTTATCGCACTTGCCATGTTGACTTGCGGTGGTGGTGGAGGTGGTACGGGCAAAGATGGGGGTGAAGGTGGTGAAACTGGCGGTGGTGTGGGTGGGGGTGGTATGTGCAGAATCCTCTGCCTTATCAAATTGATCGCACTTCTTGGTGAGACCTTCACGAGCTCTTCCTCATCCCCTCACGGAGGTGAAATCAAGAGGTTGGTTTCTAGTTCTGCACTACCTTCATTTCTGTAAATTCTCCCACTTCTCGTAGCCTCGAACATCAATGTATTCGCATAATCTACTTTTCACACAGTAGCATTTTAATCCAAGTGTTCAGAGACTTAACGTACTTACCTCACGGTCCTTTGAGGAAGCATCATTCTGCCTTGTTATAGCTGACTGAAGTATCTACCGCAAACTCAGTAATGAATCCTCCTATAATTCGATCAAGTCAGTGATCAACAACGTGCGAAATCTTATCCTTTGATGCTTCCACTCTGGGTTCCACACAATAGGACTGTCGAGCTTGCACCTTCCTTGGCTATCTACTAGCATTGCGATCCAATTGTACATCTCAGTAGGGAAAGATGCGAAGAAACTTCTGTGGATCTCTGTGTATAGGTAGCAGTCTAACCACTTTTCTTTTGATAGCCACAGATTCCTGTTCTCCTATGCCGCGAACTTGTGAATTCTCTTGTCCAACCAATGCTCAATTTCTTTCTTAGTTGTATTCCAATGATACAACATCAGACATCTCTATGTAGATTCTGATCATGGCAACAGAACCATTTGTTGGCTTGTTGGGGCCTGACCCAGGTTCAGAGTTAATTAGCCAAATAAATCCCTATTCTACTGGCCCATTCAACAACAGTCTGTAGAGCGCAGACTGAGGTCTCACCCACAGTAGTATGGGGGGATGCTGGAACCAGGTTTCTGCACCCTCCAGATGTCTGAGGGGTTGATCTAGTCCAATTGTGAATACCTCTGCGCATTTCCCTAGCCTACGATATCTTCATGCCCTATTATATTGACCTTCGCACAGCCTTTACCAGGGATTGTGGGGCTTTTGCATTGCTGGAGCAGCGATCTGCACTATTTCCCCAAGTCACACTATAGATCTTACTTATCTTGTTATAATGTTTAACTATCTTCGCATAAACAGGTACCTTGTATTATATTCACTTACTCAACACATTTATATAAGTTCACGCAAAAAATAAACAGTAAACTTGCAATTCATACCCAATAATGCACAAAATAGGAAAAGATACACAAAAATATGGTAAAAGTTCTCTTTATTACTATTTCCAACGGTTATAGACTCGACCTGCCCTGCGCACTCAGTTGCAGGGGTCCGTGCACTCAGCTACGGACTACTAGGCCTCTGCGCACTCAGTTGCAGAGACTTCTCCTACTCTATGACCCAAAGACACAACTCTACACATCAACTCAATGCTTCATCGAATTCTTTCTACACTTAGATCATGTTTTACACTTAGAGCCTCACTCTATTTATACAATCCCATGGTCTGCGAACCATGGGTAGATTTCTCAAACTGACACTACATTTACAAAAGTAAGGGCGGACAACCCTATGACTCTATTACAACTTCACGCCCACAATTCACGGAGTCTTTACAATGGACTTAGTAAAAACTTGGGCTTTAAGCCCCAAAACCTTCCTTGGGGGGATCCCATGCCCAACATGTAATATGTGCCCGTAAGGAGTTCCTGGGCTTGAAGTGGGCATGGACACCAGTGGAGACTGCTGTGAACACTTATTGTAAGATGTTGTCTGAATGCAACTTCAGAGGAGTTATCACATAGCTATCCGATCACTTTGTCACCTTAGTTTAGAAAATGATATTTGAAGAGGAGCCACCCTGCATGTCGAAGGCAGAAATGGAGGTACTGGTTGACATAGATGATTGCTATGCCTCATCATTTGGCACCTTCATACAAATTTACAGCATGGTGAAGACTTTGCATGTTCTACCGAAGTTTTCCTTAGACAAACTCGTCATGCAGTAAGTATCATATCACATCTGGGCAGGATTGACAGATAGGCTGCACCAGAAGAAGAAGGCCCCTTGGACCACTCTTCTGTTTCAGATCAAGTTATATGAGATATGGAGTTTAAAGGATGTGGATGTCAAAGTAGAGTAGATGAAGAAGTATCCATTCGACCTCCGAAGTTACAATATGTATGACCCACATTGTCTTGTGAAAGATCACTGCGAGAGAGTACAATTCAACTGCATCCATGGGGCATGTCATTTGGTGAAGGAAGACCCATGGAGATATTATTACAACTCCTCTAGACTCATTGAACCGGTTGGCCTCACTGTGGAATGGATAGCAAAGCAGCATCTCAGAGAGCACCAAAAGTAGGAGCAGTAGCAGAGGTGAGCATACCAACGTACAACAAGGGCAAGAGGAAGATTGTCGACATCATGGAGGAAGAGTAAAGCTGCAAGTTTTGAGAAGACCAACTTGTGCAGAAATCAGCTTTGGTGATAGAGGGAAAGAGGCAACAACGCGACAAGAGAAATGCACAAAGGTGGAGAGAAAAACGGAGAATGGAGGAAATAGAGAAGGAGTTGCATGAGTTGAAGGAGAAACTCCAGAAGGAAAAGGAGTTGTGTAGATAGGAGAAGGAAGCGTAGTAGGAACAGGTAAAGAAGGGGGTGCAACATGTACAGATAGATGAAACTGCATCCTTATAGATAGTAGACTCGTAAGAATAGCTGGCATCAGGCAGATAGGGTGAACCATCGTAGGAGCAAGACTTTCCTCAGGAGATAGAGAAAGCACTTGAACAGATGGATACAGATATGGAGCAACAAGAGTTAGAGTAAGACATCAACCTCATGCCTCACCACTAAGACGTCGACCCACCAGCTTCATCACATCCAGTAGAAGAGTAAGTCCCAAGCGACCAAGGAGACATTGAAATCCTTGCAAATCAGTGAGAAGGAGAGATGCACAACATCCCATTCAACGAGTCTCAACATAGAGTTGTGCAATCTCACAGAGTGTCAACTCTAGAGGATCATACATCTCTTGCGCAGTTTGAGGAATGAGTGATCCTGTCTAACATGTGCAAACATCCAACAACATTGACCGATGCTACCAGAGCATATGCCGAATCCACTAGCTTGAGTGTTCACTTCCTAATAGCTAAGAATGAGTGAATGGCTAAGGAGCTACAAATGACCAAGCAGGTAGAAGAATTGGTTACAACATCTGCTTGAGCAGAATTGAAGAAGGAAATATTGGATGAAGTATTGACCCTTGATATAGTCATGTGGGCATTGTATTCTAATTTTGGTACCATTCATAAGGAAGTCATCCATCTCAATGGGTGGCAGTAATGATGTGTTAGAAGAGCGCGTATCCTGTCGAACGTGCATGCTACTGTTGATTACATGCAAACATGGATGATGAGATATAAGAGAGCCATGCTTCACTTGCTTAAGATGATGAAGCCTAGAGCAATCGAGCTAAAGGCACGCATTCAGAGTTAGATCCGGAACTATAAAGAGCGCACGCAGCTCATCACTAGTTTATAGGCTTCCCATGCACGTGTATTTAAGAGTATGGATTTTGTTGTGTGCGCACATGCGATCCCATCAATTGGGACACTCACCTAGGTGAACACAAAGGCACAGGTCTGAGTAGAGCTTAACTCCTACTTTGATGAGTTGATGCACATAGCCACCATCCTACACTTGTCAACCAATGGAGACACCATGCACATGTATGTTTTTGGTCCAGCTACACTCAAGACAATGATGCGCATGCTATCAGATGATTTGGACATAGGATCCTGAGCAGTGTACCCAGATGCTATAGAGGCAAGAGTTAGGTTCCAAAAATATGTCACCTTAGAGTACACGGACACCATCGTGGACTACCGATCTTGGCATTAGTTCACTACTATCGACCACCGTGAGGATGTTGAAGAGTTGGTCTTCCAATAGTTGTCTAAGTCATTGTGATGTCCTGCATGGCTTACTCAAGCCATTTTATCTCACATGGCTACATGTGTATTGTAATATAACGTCTTGTCAAGTGTAAGTTCAAGTGTCGATAGCTGGATGTAACAGAGATAGAATAGATTAAGAGTCATGAGGGTAGATGAAATGTCAGAAAGGAGAGTGTCAACGGCTACCCCACCCCTTTGCTATAAATAGTCCCTCATAACTCATTGTAAAGGCTTTTGGTCAACCAAGCTTCCGATAAGAGTATCTTAGAGAAAGCTTGGATAGTATTGTTACAAGCCTCGGCTTCTCCACTATGTAGAGCTAGTATATCTCTTTGGAGGAGTAGGAAGTTGTGGCTGTAACATTCCACTGTTAGAACTAGTGGTTGGACATGGATGTATTGTATGACTAGAACTTACACTTCTTAATATAACAAATCCAACACATTTCATGCATATGTTGTATTTTATTTCAACTACCTTGAGTACTCTAAATGATATATGTATTTATTTTCTTACGCATGCATGTGTAGCTATTTCTGTATATGTATGTATGAATCTTTCTGAAATGTGTTTTCGGTTTAACCATCACTTTGGATTGTTAGCTAACTTGCCTTCCAAGTTGTGATGCATCTTTGCTCGTGTGTTCCCTTCTTAACTCCGTGCTATCATAGGTTTCTAAGGGGTGCACTCACATCACCCTCTGTGTGTTAGAACCTCTCATGCACGTTCTTTCACTTACTGCATATGTCACACCCTTGCTACCAACCGGGACATCTTAGTTGTCTCAGTGCCAAACCACGATCAAGGCATTACCGTATGACCCACTGCTAGGACCCTTACACCAAACGGTCTAAGGTCTAATTGAGACTTTTTACTGGGGAGATCCCCTGACATGTTGGCGGGTCGAGCACCATCAACATTTATGGCACTAGAAGGAGGGCCAGATGACAAGTTGTGTCCTCTCATCCTGTTTTGAACCTTTACATATCTATCATGGAGTCTCGCACTCTCTTACCTCCATGATGTTTTGCGCATGCTGAATTTGTCACCATCTCGAGGGAGTTTTTTTATCTCTTGTCCACATACATGTATGATGGTGAAGGCGAAGTGGCCTGACCTGAGTTTCTACATGATTTCCTTTCCATGCTTCATGAGGAAGATGGATGTTCTGAAGAACAGGTCAGTCTGATGCTTGCATACACACTTCGCGAATCTCCACATCGGTGGTTGTGCATCCTACTAGCTAACAATGTGCACTCACTTGAGAACTTATGTGATATCATTGAAGAAACTTTCTATCATTTTGATCCTAAACATCTTGACCAAAAATTGTTACAACAATGGAAGGCTCTGCATGAATCACCCATGATTTTTGGCAATTCTTCCGTGATTTGCAGTTTCAAGCTCCGAAGAACTAGATGAAATTTTTCTATCTTTGGGATAGATTCGAGTATTGTTTTAAGAAATCTGCCCATCCCAAGAAGACGTTTGAGCTCAAGCCTCACTCAGCATACTTCAGTGATGGAGCTGTGCAACCACAGACGAATACGACCACTGTCACAAGTGATTGTGCATCATCCCCTCATCAAACAACTCCACCACTATAAAGTGCTGCGAGAGATCATGCTCACACATTTGTTCAACTATCACATCGTCCCAACATCACTTCACTTAATTTTCGTGCAAATTTGGTTGTGAGTCCATCGAGTTGTCATATGCATTTTGTACCACAACCTCCGTCTTCGTACTCGGATGATCCTATGGATGTTACTGTCATGTGTTATTCCATTCTGGACTCTACGCTTGTTGTGAAAGAGGATCAAGCCACTGAAGGAGTTGGTGTTGCACAACCAGCATGTGCTATCATTCATGAAGAGTACGATTGGGAGCTTGAGCATCAACACTCGGCGAAGGATGACTCCGTCCTGTCCAAGCCTTCTTTGTTATTTCCTGAAATTTTTGGTGAACCTACCATCCAAGATTTTTCTTGTGTATCTTCATATATGGGTGCACGCATTGTTGATCACCCGCAGGATACAACGGATGTCAATCCATCATCTGATAATGGAGAGGATAAATTATTCATTGAAAATCTAGTTGACCTTTCATCTACCTTTTCTGGAAACACAAAGGATGAATTTCTTTGCTTCTCATCCACCCCTCTATTTGATTTATCAGATCATGAGGATGTCGATGAAATCATTGATTTTTTTTTTTTTATCGTGGTTGTCGTGATCCATTTACTCTCGTATTCGATCAGGATGATGATTCTAATGCAATTAATTTTTCGAAGCCACTTGTTTATGAATATCTATCTGATGACGAATTCAAAACACCCTAGACTATCAAGGCACTTCAGCCTGAGATAATGGTTATGTCAGGCCCTCACTGATTTCACTTCCGATCAGGAAATTGTTCAATCACCCGAGGCTCCTCATCACTCATCTGTATGCATTGAAGATCCATCACACACACAAATCATGCTTCCTCCACCCGAACTGCATGATGTCATCGCTCATGCATTGGAGGAATCTTACATTGCAAGCAAACATGCACAACACAAGTTGTCTTTGTTTCTTTCGTTTGCTTGCATGTCACAGTCAAGAGTATGTGTATGCTTCAAAGTTGCACGCAGTGTCGTACAACACCGTGACAATTCCACATGTCCTATGGAAACTTTGAAACATGAAGTGTGTTTGTCTTCATTGTTATATCTTTCTTGTTTGATCGTTCACACAAGCGAGCTACTTGCGGACCAAGACTTCACCAACATGGGTAAAGCATGTGCCAGCGGCTACGTTGGAAATATCACTTCACGTGATCAAGCCCATTGATCTGAAATTGATCAAGGATCTAGAAAAAACCTAAAATTCCAAGTTACTAGGTTGAAGTGTAAGTAGCGCCATTGTGTAGAGCTTGTAGAAACGACTCCAACGCAACTTGAACAGGTGCATTTGGCTTCCGGATGAATGAAAAACTGCTTATGGAAGTTTGTGACAAAATAGTGTTTACTACTCGTCACATGGCAAAAGTACAGATTCAGCTCAGTAACAGATATCCAGCTTCATTATAGTGGTAATGTCCTCAATTTGATTGCAAAGTGAAATAATAAATTAAAAATATTATTTTTACATAATAGCATGTATACATTAAAATGTCATTTAAAAAAAAAAACATATATTAAAATATGACCTTAAATTCATACCTTATATTTAAATCACATAACTTATATATTTCAAAAATGTTGAAACACATATTAAATGAGTTATAAACATATATTACAAACCACATTAACTTAATTAAAAGTTTACATATGGCAAGTGTAAAAATATGTTAAATGGTGGATTAATATTAAAGTGGGTGAACGCATATGGTGGGGTGAATGTATATAACTTATGGTTGAACATTGACACCGCAACGGATAATGTCATTAAAGTTTATCGCAATGCATATATTAACGCAACAGGTGCGGAGTATTTCCACGGAACCGTCGGAGTTTATGGTCCAAGTCAACGCCACCGTTCACATGGTTGTCGCCGAGAATTCTATTCTATGTTTGATACGTTCAACACCTGCCATACCTCCGCCCTGATCTCAACTAACAAAGATATTTGTCCCTGTATCCGCCATATCAAAGCACCAAAGGTGATATGTGTATTAAGGTTTATGGTGTTAGTTATGAGCCATAACTCATTAACGTGAATGTTGGATAATGTATTCAAAAGCCACGTGAATTATGATTTCAAAAACAAACTATACACCAAATATAAAATGTGATTTTAATATTTAGTTTGGTTTTGTTAGAAATGGATATGGTGGAGGATTAATGTGAGATTATTTTGGAGTGATAAATGTAAAGTGGTTATACAGGGATATTTTTGGTTACCAAAATATTATATATATGGTAATGTTATGCTATGGAAAAATAGATGAGAGTTGTGACATTTTGTATAACAGAGAAGATTTTTTGTGTAGTTTTGGAGATTTGGAGGCAGAACTTTGCAGGTTTATTCCGGGAGTTGTAGGGGGTCTTTTTCATCGTCGTCAGTTGCGTCAGATTTCTGAGGTCGAGTAGAACACAAATGGACCACCCAGGGATCTTGTTGATGTAACTTTGATTTTTTTTTGGCTTTGAATTTCTAATATAAAGGCCTCCCCGTTGAAGATTAGGCCCCGAGATGTAGGCTTTGAGATAGCCGAACTCCGCTATCAATCTCTTACATCACTTTTCTTCTCGTGGTTTTCTATTCTGATTTGTTGCAATATTATTATTCAGTTCTCCATGCTTATGCATTTAATGGTGTTTTTAAATCATGCATTAACACTTTCTAACATCGAACAAATAACAATTTCAATTAAAGATCTTTTTGGGGATCACCCATGCACCGTTAACTTAGGAGTAGGAGTAGTGTTTTCTTTAAGTTTGTTTGGTTGCATTCTTGTTTTCTTTCTTTCTTTTCATGTTTGTTTGTCTGATTTCTTACTTTCTTACTCACTTTTCTTTCACATTTACTTTTTCTTATGCTTTTCTTTGCTTTTTGTTTGCTTGTTTTGTTCATAAGTTAGTTTTGCATGAAACCGTGCATGACTCTGGAAGCAAGTTGGGTAAAGTACAAGAGTCCTTGTGTAACTATCACTACTTGGTTATTTGTCATCCTTCCTCTGTATGAAGAACTTGTTACTTTTAGTCCATGATATGTTGGTGGAAAATATGTACTGTTCGAAGTGAACCTTGGTGAAAACACAATGCTTGCATGCTAACTAGTGTCACCTACTCTAGTCGGTTGTTTTTGGGTTAACCCTTGGCAACTCAGTCAAGTAGAGTAAGGTGAGGGGGAAACCTTAAGAAGCACGTCAGAGGTATATAATAAACTACTTCTCTGAAGGAACAATCTCTTCTGCTATTAATAAATCAGGATCCCTCTTCCACCTCTAAAATGAATAAGTGTTATTCACAGTTATGAAAATGAAAATGAAAGAATGAAAAATAAAAAATGAATAAGGTAAAAGAAAAGAAAGGCTTCCTGCGTAGATAGGTGATGCAAATAACTCCGCCAGGGTACTCACCAGGCTCCTTAGTAGCAAAACGATGCTTGTGTTCCTATGTGACTCCGTCGGGGTATTGTTCAGGCCTGCTGGAAGCGGAGCAACACCATAGATGAAACTAAGAATCTAATGACTATGATGCTTGTGAACCAATATACATCTCAACCCCAATCGAAACAATTGTGTTGACTTGGCTTGGAATGTGTGTCAATTGACCAAGAGCTTAGCAGATGCTACATCTTACAATCAAGCAAGTGTGGAAACCAAGACGAACTGAGAACTGAACAATACTTTCAGAGGTGTTAGACTTGCTTTTCATGAACAAGTTCCATTCAGAGAGTTAGAGTTATACTAGTGTGTCGCCAAGTGTTATAACGGCTATAACCACCCTCCAAAATCTTACCTTAGCTTCATTTTGGAGCCTCCCTACTAGCCTTTCACAGTAGCATTTCTTGCCTTGTCAAGTACACAAGCATCAATGATTTTCTACCAGATTGCTAGCCTGTGCATGAGCTTGTTATATCCCCCTCACAGGCTATTTCTCTAGACTTGGTCTAGTTGCAGGTTGAGCGGCTCCCTCAAGAAAGTGCTCAATTCTGGAGGGGAACCAACCATTCCTCTAAAGATTGAACAATTCTATCTAGTATCCTACTGGGCTCCAGAATTGCGTAAATCTGCCTATCACTATTCACTGGAAAAATTGCACAATTCTTCCCAGTAGGACTGCTTAGCCCAAAAATTGCGCAATTCTAGGCATCAATCAGTTTCTCTGCCCAAAAATTACGCAATCCCTCTGGGTAGCCACCCCAACTCCCTCCTAGAAATGAGCATTTTTTCTCCTCAGCTGAGCAGACTGTTGCTTGTGCCATTGAGTTGACCGGTTCCACCCGGGATCGAGAAAACTTGACTTACTTGCATGGGCTGCTTTTTCCTGAAATAGCAAAAGGAAATATGCAAAATCATCCCTAGATTTCAAGGAGCCATTTTTAGCAACTAGAGGTTACATGCAAATATCGTTTTAGAATCTTTCCTCCAAGTGTCGCTTTTTCCTAGATTTGTGGCATTCTCATCATGAGCCTCAAACTTATTTATTCGACACTTCAAAGCTCACTTATTCACACCAATCTTGGAGCTCTAGCATCCCACAACACATCGAGGAGTCTTCTCCACATCTAGCTTAGCTATTCACGGGTAAGTCAGTTTAACTTGTCTTTTGCAACATTTCTGTCACTTTTTGTGTTTTTTCTTGTGTGAGTGTTGTTTGCTTGATTTTTGTGAATGCTTGTTTTCATTTACATGCATAATAGGTTGTACTAGCATTGTTCAGTTTTTGTTAGCATCTCATTGTTGTCACATGCATGAAACTGTTTCACATGAATTTGGCGACTCGCTCCAGTGACATGCATGTTGTTCCATTTTCTGAATCTTTCATTCACTGTTTGCATGCACGATCATTCACTCTTGATTACACTTAGTATCGCCATGCATTCACATTCACATTTTCTTTCAGTTGCCCGTTAATGGGTCTGGGCAGCCTTGGCCCAGACTCTACCTCACCAAGACAGAATTGCACAATCCTGGGAGGGAGCGCTTTGTCCTCCTCTCAGGAAATGCACATTTATTTCCTATGACTATCCTTTAGTCTTGCATTGTGAAATTCTGAGGGACAGTGATTGCTGGCCTAGAAAATTGTGCAATGCAGTCACTAGGCTTGCAATCACTGCCAACTAAAATTGTGCATTGCACAGTTCTAGTAGCCAGCAGGCCAGCTTGGATTGCACATTGCACAATTCCACTAGCCATATAGCCTCCCTAGATAGCCCATACTACCTTTAAAAATTGCACAATCCTTGCCAGTCAATCCCCAGGTATGTTTCATGTCGTTCCTCAATTTTCTTTGGTTTTCGCTAATAGATTTCTTTCCATGCATGTCGCTTTGTCTCCAGATCTAACCTCTGTTTTTTCGCCTCTTAGTAGTTCAGGATCAATGGCCTCCAAGAGAGTAGGATCAAAGCACACTAACAGAACTGGGAATGGAGAAAGAGTTGAGCTAATTGTAGACAAGGACATCAAGCTGAAATGGCAAGAGGTCAATGATTCATTTGCAGGGACATTTGGGGAAGACCTCGAAGACCGCCAAGACCATGTGAACATCCACAAGTCTGGCTTGTACTAGATTTCATGTAGGTATCCCATGCTCCCATGCGTGGACATGAAACATTGGATCTTCTCGCACACTGATCCTGAGATGATGACATTGAGTAATGTCAATGGGATGAATATTCCTATCTTTAGGGCATAAGATTATGGTGAGATGTATCAGATGTGGAAGCCCATTATCATTATGGAGACTCCCTTCAGCATACCCGGTAGCAATGCCAACTCGAGAGACATTTTGAAGAACTGGGTAAAGGAGCCAGCTAAATTCAGGATGACACCCAAGTAGATCTATAAGACAAAGATACTTCAGAAAGCATATCAATACTTGGTCATCTTTGCATGTCAACTGTATGGCCAGGAAAGCACGGAAATATTCCCACAGAGTTGGGTGATTGCGTTGGACCAACTAGCCAGAGAAGGCAAAGCATACAACTGGTCCGACATGTTGGCTCATCAACTGAAATAACAGGTATTAGGGCTCGACAGTCACCCAAAGGTATGCAAGCAGAAATCTACATGTATGCTTACATCTTAGATGCAATCTGTGCCCGTCGGGAGTTCCCGGCTTGAAGTATGCATGGACACCAGCAGAGACTATTGTGAACCCAATTGTAAGATGTTGTCTGAATGCAGCTTCAGAGGAGTTATCGCATAGTTGTCTGATCATTTTGCAACCCCGGTTTACAAGATGATATTCGAAAGGGATCCACCTTGCATGTCGAAGGTAGAAATGGAAGCACTAATAAACATAGCTGATTGGTATGCCTCACCATCTGGTACCTTCATATGGATGTACAGTGCGAAGAAGCCTCTGCATGTTCTACCAAAGTTTTCCTTGGACAAAATCGTCATGTAGGAAGCATCATATCACATCTCAGAAGGGTTGATAGCTAGGCTGCACCAGAAGAAGAAAGCACCTTGGCCTGCTCTTCCATTGTGGATTAGGTTATACGAGATATAGAGTTTCAAGCATGCAGATGTCGAAATAGAGAAGATGAAAAAGTATCCATTCGACCTCTAAAGTTATAATCAGTATGACCGCATTGTCTTATGAAAGATCACTGCGTGATAGTACAGTTCGACTGGATCCACGGGGCATGTCTTTGGGCAGAGGAATACCCATGGAGATATTGTTACAACTCCTCCAAACTCAATTAACTGATCGGCCTCATTGTGGAATGGATAGAGAAGCAGTGTTAAGAAGCATCTCAGAGAGAACGAGAAGTAGCAGTAGCAGTAGAGGTGAACATACTAGTGTGCGACAAGGGCAAGAGGAAGATTGTCTACAACATGGAGGAAGAGCAAAGCTGCAAGTCCCGAGCATACCCACTTGTGCATAAAGAGGCCTCGATGATAGAGGCAAAGAGGCAACAGTGCGACAAGAGAAACACGTAGAGGCAGAGAGAGAAACAGAGAATGGAATAAAATGAGAAGGAGTTGCATGAGTTAAAGGAGAAACTCTAGAAGGAACAGAAGCAGCGTAGACATGAGAAGGAATCACAAGAGGAAGAGGTACAGCAGGGGGTGAAACATGTACAGATAGATGAAACTACACCAGTACAGATAGTGGACTCATCATAAAAGCTGGCATTAGGCAGACAGGGTGAACCATTGCAGGATAAGGACTTCACTCAGGAGATAGAGCGAGCACTTTAACGGATGGATACAGATATGGAGTAACATGAGTTAGAGCAAGACATCGACCTCATGCCTCACCACTAAGAGGTCGAACCACCAGCTTCACCACATCCAGAAGAAGAGTAAGTCCCAAGTGGCCAAGGAGACACTGAGATCCTTGGAGATCAACCGAAATGAGATACGCAAAACATCTCATTCAATGAGTCTCAACATAGATTTGTGCAATATCACAGAGTGTCGACTCCGGATGATCACACATCTCCTGTGTAGTTTGAGGAACGAGTGATCATGTTTGATGTGCACAAACATCTAGTAGCATTGGCCGATGCTACCAGATCATATGTCGAAGCCATTAGCTCGATTGTTTGCTTCCTGATTGCTGAGAACAAGTGAATGGCTAAGGAGCTACAAACGGCCAAGCAGGGAGTAGAATTGGCTACACCATCTGCCCGAATAGAATTGAAGAAGGCAATACTAGATGAAGTATTGTCCATTGATATAGTCATGCAGTCATTGTATTCCAAGTTTGGTAGTATGCATAAGGCAGTCGTCCATCTCAATGGGTGGAAGAAACATTGTGTTAGAAGAGCGTGTATCTGGTTGAATGTGCATGTTATTTTTTATTACATGAAAACATGGAAGATGAGATATAAGGGAGCCTCGTTTCACTTGCCTAAGATGATGAAGCCCATAGCAGTCAAGCTAAAGGCATGCATCTAGAGTCAAATCTAGAACTATGAAGAGCTCCCGCAGCTCATCACTACTCTGCAGGCTTCCCATGCACATGTATTCAAGAGTATGGATGTTGTTGTGTGTGCACATGTGATCCCATCTATTGCGACACTCACCCACGTGAAGACAAAGGCACAGGTCCGACTAGAGCTTGACTCGTACTTTGATGAGTTGATGTGCATATCCACTAGCCCAGACTTGTTAATCAGTGTAGACACCATCCACAGGTATGTTGTTGGTCCATCTGCACTCAGGACATTGATGCACATGCTATCAGACGATTTGGACAGAGGAACCCGAGTAGTGTACCCAAATGCTATGAAGGCAAGAGTTAGGTTACAGAAACATGTCACCTTAGAGTACATAGACACCATCATAGACTACCGATCTTGGCATCAGTTCACTACTGTCGACCACCATGAGGATGTCAAAGAGTTGGTCTTCCAATAGATGTTTGAATCATAGTGATGTCTTGCATGGCTTGCTCAAGCTATTTTGTCTCACATCTTGTGAAGTGTAAGTTCAAGTATCGATAGTTGGATGTAACTGTCATAGAGTAGATGAAGAGTCATGAGGGTAGATGAACTGTCACAAAGGGGAATGTCAAGGGCCACCCCACCCCTTTGCTATAAATAGTCCCTCATGACTCATTGTAAAGGCTTTTGGTCAGCTAAGCTTCTGATAGGAGTATCTTAGAGAAAGCTTGGATAGTATTCTAATCAGCTTAGGCTTCTCCATTGTGCAGTGCTAGTATATCTCTTTGGAGGAGCAGGTGGTTGTGGCTATAACGTTCCACTGTCAAAACTAGTGATTGGACATGGATGTATTGTATGACTGGAACTTACACTTATTAATGTAACAGAGCCAACACGTTTCATGCATATGTTGTATTGTATTTCAGCTATCCTGAGTAATCTAAATGATATATGTATATGTTTTCTTACGCATGCATTTGTAGTTCTTTTTGTATAAGTATGTATGAATCTTTCTTAAATGTGTTGTTGGTTTAACCATCACTTTGGATTGTTAGCTAACTTTCCTTCCATGTTGTGATGCATCATAACTCCGTGCTATCATATGTTTCTAAGGGGTGCATTCACCTCACCCTCCATGTGTTAGAACCTCTCATGCCCTTCCTTGAATTACTGCATATGTCACACCCTTTCTACCAACAGGGACATCTTACTTGCCTCTATGCGAAACTGTAGTCAAGGCATTACCGTATGAGCCACTACTAGGACTCCAACACCAAACGGTCTAAGGTCTAATTGGGACTTCTTACCGGGGAGATCCCATGACATGTTGGCTAGTCCAGCATCGTCAACACCAAATTAATCAGTGTGAGATGGAAGACTATTCTTATTGCCAAATGTTTTTTGCAGGTAAATTGATTTATAAGAGCAACCTTTTATTGCGTTTGGATTCGAAGTAAGTTGGGGTTATAAGGGAAATTCAACATTGAGAGTGCATTACCATTTATATTATGTTTTAATTGGAAGTACATTGATTTATAAAGGTAGTTTGATGCTCATAGTGAGCATACCAACCCATTTGCATTGTGTTTTAATTTATTTATGTATTGTTTGGAATAGAGTCTGCAAAAATATCTAGGGATTTCACATTCGAACTTCTTAGAAAGATATTTTAAATGCAGTGATTGCATTAATCTGTGAAATTCATTTTCTGATTCCTTCTTCTATAACACTTATAGTTAAAAGATGTAATTGCACTTAATGTTTGGGTTGGAACGAATGTACAGTTAAAAGACGTTTGGTTTGGAACGAATGTACTTGTGTATTGTTGTTTCATTCCTTTGTGGCATATGGTTTGTGGAGAAATCTGGATTTTACGTGATTTTGGAAATGGTTTTGGCTCTTGTCTAATTTAGTGAGTTGCCTTCTTGAGTTTATATCAGATGGATCTAAGTTGTCCTTTTGTAACTTTCCATCTTGAGGAGATTCTTTATTTCTCTTTCTCCATATTTGTTGATGTATGGAATGTTAGGTTCTTTGACATATTTGTCGATGTATGGAATGCTAGGTTCTTTATGAATATGAAACTAATAGCTATGTAACTTTTCTATATTAATGAATTTCAAGTGCTACAGTTTATAAAAGGAGAAAAATACACAAGTTGGTATAACCATTTCTATCATATTATTGAACTTATTCTTAGAATGTTCAATGCTTCTTTTAATTACATTACAAGTTTTTTGAGCTTGTTGGAGCAGATTCCTCATTGTAATTTTTTTTTTCTCCATGATCATTGTAGTCAGTAACTCTAAGGGATTTTAATTTGTCCCAAAATTTGGTAACATATGCAGTGGCTAGTAGAAGGACTAAAATTTATGTATTATTGCATTATGTTAAAGAAATGAATATGGAAAAATCATTGTCAACTTGGACAAATCTTTCTGCTCTACATTTGTGTAAAAGTAAAGATATGAATATGGGAATTTTTTTGCTATCAAGTCAAGTGTTTGCATTGCATTTGATGTGTAGTATATTCATTTATAAGAGTAATTCAATGTCCATAGTTGACAACCCAATTGATTTTGTTTCAATTGGAGGTAAATTTATGTATAAGAGTAACTTTTCATTCTATTTGGATTCAAGTAAATTGTTTTATAAGGGAAATTCAATGCCCACATTGCATTGCCCATTTGTATTGTTTTTAATTGGAAGTACATTAATTTATAAAGGTAATATGATGCTCATAGTGGGCTGGTGTACCAATCCATTTGCATTGTATATTCATTTATAAGAGTAACTCAATGTCCATAGTTGGAAGAATTGGAGGTAAATTGATTTATAAGAGCAACTTTGCATTGTATTTGGATTCGAAGTAAATTGGGTTATAAGGGAAATTCAATGTCAAGAGTGCATTACCCATTTGTATTATGTTCTAATTGGAAGTACATTTATTTATAAAGGTAATTTGATGCTCATAGTGGGTAGACCAACCCATTTGCATTGTGTTTTAATTCATTTATGTATTGTTTCGAATAGATTCTGTGATAATATGCAAAGATTTCACATTCAAACTTCTTATACATATACTTTAAATGCAGCGACTGCATTAATCTATGAAATTCATTTTCCAATTCATTCTTCTATAACACTTGCAGCTAAAAGATATAATTGCACCTAATGTGTTGTTTCTTTTAACGACACCCATAGCACAAGTGCTTCGGGAGACATAGAAAGCTTCCTAGAGACAACCTCTGGGTTGATTGTAGACTAGTGCCTAGGACATCTTAGATAGAGGAGTGCATGGAAGCTTTTCAAGAGGGGCTTTCGGTTGCACTCCAATTGTCACGAAGTTAAAAAAGGAATAAAGGGGGCTTGGTTCAATCGACCTTGGCTCCAAATGTTCGGGGGGTAAATTGGACCAACCTCAAAGAGAAATGCCTCGTTCTGGTGGCCGGCACACAACAAAATGTAGCTTAGTATTGACGTTGTAGTAAAATGAAGAGGACGAAAGGGAGGAGGGAGGGGATGAAAGAGTGGTAGGAGTAGAGCGCTAGTCAGGGTTTCATGCCCTATACTCATGGGCACATTTGTATAAAAAATCTTAAGAAAATATGTGCACATTACAGGTACTTAAGTAAATCTATAGCTAACAAAGGTACTCTTGCTACTTGGTAACAAATATACAATCATGAGCAAGGGAGAAAATCGACAACTTCCTCACAACATTTTAGAAATAGAAAAACATACATGGAGTGAGATTACAGAGGGTAAAACATACTGTGCATCTCTCCTATAGGAAACAAAAGAATAGTTTCATTAATCCTCAAGTCCCAATTCCCGGTCCATTACATTCAACATGTTTATCATTCAAATCCCTCATGAACAAGAATATAGAACCAAAATGGAACCAAATAATTTGGACCACTATGGGTGAAAAATTATGGAACTTTATTAAGTGTTTATCCCCCTTATTTATACAGGAAAAGGGAGGCTTTGAATCAAAATTTACAAATATCTCAGCCCGAGTGTCCAACTATCTGCTAGACTAGTTGTGTCAGCCTATGATAGTTCTGCTGGCCCAAAATGATTTCCAAGGATTTGATTCCTTTCTTGAAAACAAATAGAAACTATAGAATAAGGAAAAGAAAAGGAAAATGGAAATATTATGGAGTAAGTATTAGCCTGCAGTTCCTATGAAGGCCCCTGATCAGGCCACGTCTCTATGCTAATGTGCCTCTCCTTGCAGCTTGGCTGGTTCCCATCGCTTTAATCTTAATTACCCGACTTCCCCACTCTCTGGAAATGATAGCAATTGACTGTGGTTGCTTGTTACAGAGTAGAAGCAAAGTTTGTTGAGGCAGTCCTTTATATTTATGACCGAGTGGAGGTCCATGCTGAGCCATTAATCTTCCTAAGTCCCCCAATACTGATTTTCCACTGCATCATGCCTCCATTTAATGCTTCAGCTGCCGACCCATCCCCCTTCAAAGCCCTGTACCATACTATTGGGGATTTACAGCAGTAGGAATTTTACTCTTAAAGGCGCTACAGAATAGTGAGTTTCGATGCTCCTCGGCCCCCTTTGGTTTAGCCTCTATTTGCATTTCTTCTAATATGACCAGGAGCTATGACCAGGTGCTTAGCCCAATATCAGGGGCTTCTTATTAGAGGCTTGCAATCAGGGACTTTTAACTTGAAGTTGCAACCTTTCAACTTCGTCAATCGCTGATCACCGATAGCCCTTTAGTGCTTAGACCTTGGTTCTTTGGCCCTTCATGTGACCATGGGCCAGCCCTCTTATCGGAGCCCCTTTACCGCATGATCACAATCAGAGTTTTAACTTGGATGTAACAACATGTATTATTCTATGATTTTCGATTGCCAATGTGACATCATCGTCTGCCACATGGCACGTTGTCAGTAGTGACATGTCTCACCCGTATATGCCCTCTTTGGACCCTTGAAAATACCAGATCTACGTGCCACATGTCCTCTATAGCACCACGTCATGTTGACATCATCTGTTATGTGGATTTATCAGGACTAATGATACTCCACCATGTGTCCTGCTGGAGGAGAGAGAAAAAGCCCGTCCTTCCTTGGTTTTGTAGTAGATTTTCTTTGTTAATTGCAATTGACCGTCTCCAGCGCTTTAACAGTAGAGGCCTGAAACTCGGTGATTTTTAATGTTATAGGCCTTTGGTAGTTTCATGATGTTGTATTTGTTGGTACATGATCTAGATTTAAACAGGAACGCAACAAATTACAGAGATAACCATAAACATAGAGATGCAATGGAAATAATACTTCATTTCATTAATGTAAAATACTGAAATATTCTTACAAACAGGAATGGAAATATACTAGCTAGGGCAATGGTAGCTTATCTTTGAGAAGCGATGTGGTGGCTACATGCCTCTGAACTGCCTTATAATGAGGCTCAAGGGCATTTTTATTATTGAACAATAAGAGAGAACCCTAAACAACCAAAACCCTAACCCCAGGGGATGTAACACCAAGAGTTTATGGGCCTTGTTGGGGTGAGTTGGATAGCCAACTTCCCGGGGTTGCGACTTGGTCATATTATCTCCATTTGACACAAATGATAGCCCATTGGAAAGATATATCTAAGGACTACAGAAGAAAAGATGATTTTAGGGAGAAAATCACTGGCAGTAGATTTCCAAAAAAACATCATTTAGGGCCTCAAAACGGCTCTGAAAGTTTAGGACCTGAAAAACTGCTAAAAATAGTAAATTGTGCTACAATTAAGGAAACTCAAAAACTGAAAGAAGCAATGGTGGGGGTCCAAGTGGAATTGGCAGGTGGCCACTAATATCCACTTGGATCATTCCTCCACCCTTAGGAAGCAATGGTCTCCATTACATTGAGTTCCTCCATGAGATGAGGGAACTTCTGCTGAACTTGGTGCCTGGTGAGCCACTTGCCCTAGTGAAGGAGTTGACCTGCTTTGACAACTCGATACAGTTTAATATTCTATTGGCGAGTGTGCTTGATCTATGTGTCCATGATTCAATCAGTTGCAGCTTGTTCCATACAATCTGGATTTAACTCTGTGGGTGTGAGTTGTTCTGCAATGTTAGATGTGTCTAGTAATGGTGGAAAGTATGGCCGAAGGTGGTCCACATTGAACACTGGGCATAGGCCAAGGAATGGGGGAATGTTGAGCTCAAATGCATTATCTCCCATAGCCTTGGTAATGGTTTAAGGACCATATCGGAGTGTTCTGAGTTTCCGATAAGCTCCGATAAGGCGTTCCTTTTGCAAATGCAACCAGACTTTTTCGCCCACCTGAAACTTGTGTGGCACCCAATGTTGATCATGTCGTTGCTTGTACTTAGCATTTGATTTCTCCAGAATGTCATGGACCTGCTGGTGAATATGTTGGATGTGCTCAATGAAGTTGTTTGCCTTATCTGTTTTGGACTAGACATGAGCCAAATCTACATGAGTAGCTGCAAATGGCATGGCCACATCAATGGGACATAGTGGCTGGAATCCCAAGCCCACCTGAAAAGGGTTGTGGCCAGTCAAGTTGTGGAGAGCCCAGTTGTAACTATGCTAAACATAGGGGAGGCTCTCGTCCCATGTGCATGGATTCCTTGAGTTGTACATGAGCAGAATGTGTATGATCATCTTGTTGACAACCTCTATCTAGCCATCAGTTTGAGGATGGAAGGTTGTGGACTTAGTGAATTTGGTGTCCAGCATCGACTAGAGACTGGAAAAAAATGTACTGAGGAACCTATTGTCCCGATCTGAGATGATAGACTGTGGGGTCCCAAAGTGTACCCACACTCATTCAAAGAAGAGTTTGGCAGTGGCTTCTATTGTGATATTCTTCTTGCGGCTGCCATAATCGCCATCTTCGAGAACCTGTCGATGACCACAAAAACACAGTCATTTCCATTCTCAATGGAAGGAAGGCCCGACATGTAATCCATGGAGATGGATCCCAAGGTCGACTAGGGGTAGGCAGCGAGGTATAGAGGCCTTGCTTCTTGATGGTCAGTTTGGCAATAGCACAGGCAGTGCATAATCTGATGTACTTCCCAACATCCTACCAAAGATTCGGTCAATAGAAATACTTATGGAGTACAACCACCATTTTCTTGACCCCGAAATGCCCAACAACCCAATTGCACTGTGCTTCCCAAATCATCTTGGCACGCTTGCTTGAAGGAACACAAAGGTGACCCAGGTGGCATAACAGGGCATCCTAGAGGTGAAAATTTGGAACATGTTGACCCTCCAAGAGTGTCTGGTATATGTGGCTGAATTCTGGGTCACTTTTGTAGAGAAGTGTCCAATCAGAAGTCTCTTGCCCACAAGAGTTGAGCACGGTGGTAAACACCATGATCGATGGTCGACTAAGGTAATTTGCAACATTATTGGTGTTGCCCTTCTTATACTTGATATTCAAATGGAGCTGTTGCAAGTATGTCGACCACTTCTAATGGAATTCATTCTACAATTTCCCTTGGGTCTGTATGAACTGTAGGGGTCAATCGTCTGTGTGGATGGCCATTTCCTTCCCCAAAATGTAAAGCTTCCATTTTTGACAGGCCTGTAAAATGGAATACATCTCTTTTCCATAAGTAGGATACTTCCGGACTGTGTCTGGAAGTGTCTCACTGTGATATGCCATTGGATGCCCATGTTGAGTAAGGACTGCCCCAATAGCATAGTCAAAGGCATCTGTCTCGACCTCAAATGGTTGTTGCAAGTCTAGTAATGTGAGTAGTGGTGCTGAGCAGAGGCAATCTTTCAACTTTGTGAATGTCTTCTGTTGAGATTTAGACCAAAAGAATTTTTCTTTCACTCCTCAATTGGTGACTTGACTCAAGGGCCAAGTGATATGAGAAAATCCCAACATGAACCTGCAGTAGAAGTTGGCAATACCTAGAAAGCTGCGAAGCTATATCAAAGTGGTTGGAGATGACCAATCCTGAATGACTTGGATCTTGGTTGGATCCACATGCACTCCCTTTTCATCAATAATGTATCCCAAATACTGAACCTGGATCATGCCAAAAGTGCATTTCTCCAAATTGGCACATAACTTGTGTTGCCGCAGTGTTTGGAGAACCTGTCAGTTGTGGTGGAGGTGCTCTTCCAAACTCTGGCTGAAGATCAGGACGTCATCCAAGTATACCACTACAAATGAGTTGGTGAATGGCCGCAAGATGTCATCCATTAGCCTAATGAAGTTTGTAGGAGCATTCGTCAATCTGAAAGGCATAACCAACCATTCAAAAAGGCCATCCTTGGATTTGAAGGCAGTCTTCCACACATCGAAGGGTTCAATTGGTACCTAATCATATCTTGACTTCAAATCAATTTTGCTGAAATATTTTCCCCCCTTCAGTTGGTCCAGGAGGTCATCAATCCATGGGATCGGGTACCTATTATGGAAAATGATCTTGTTCAGTGACCAATAGTCAATACAGAGTCTCCAAGTCCCATCCTTCTTCTGTACCAACACGATTGGGCTCCCACAGAGCAATGAACTCGGACAAATGTGACCTTTTTGCAGCAGCTCCTAAATCTGCCTCTTGATTTCATCATTCTCTAGAACGGGGCACCGATAGATTGGTCCATTGGGCATTGACGCACCCAGGGTCAGATAAATGGAGTGCTTGACTTGACAATGCAGAGGAACCCTTGCAGGGGAGGTGAATATGTCCTCGTACTCCTCCACGAACTTGTCCATCTGTAGTTGTCGTGCGGAGGGGCCCTGTCTAGAGGTCCTGCCCACCATCTTTTTCTTTCCTTGAGGGCGCATCATCAGGAAAACAAATTTTTTGGTTTTGAAAATGAGCTAACTACATGTTTTGTTGTAACCAAAGAGATGGTGGTAGGCGGTGCTACCTCTGGTATCCTGTACAACTTATTTCCAAAAGTAACAATAACAGCATGGGGCCTTGATTCATACACAGCATGTTGCTTCCACAAGTATGGTTGTCCTAATAATACATGACAAACTTCAAGGGGAGCAATGTCACACAATACCTCATCCGTGAAGGGCTTGATGTTGTATGGAAGGCGACACTGTTGGCTCACAAAAAGATCCCGTCCTTTGTGAAGCCACTAGATGGTGTACGGTTGTGGACGTGCTATGGTCGGTAAGCCCAGCCACTTCACGACTTCTGTCGAAATGAGGTTCTTTTGGCTCCTGCTATTGACAATGAACTGTAGAAGGGAGCCGTTTACCCACATCTGGGAGTGGAAGAGACACTCCTCCTCATCTGGATCTTTGGGTTCCTCCTTCTGGATCTTTGCGGTGGAAACAGTGGTGTTGGGCTCCGCATCGATATTCTTCTTCCCTTTGTCATTCCCTTTATCAAGTTTTGACTCAAAGTCAAAAGATTCATCTGATTCTTAAACCTTTAGCTCGACCACCAGTGACTACCTAGCCCGACACTCACTTGTGTTGTGAGTGGAGCTCTTATGGAACTCACACCACTTTCTCATGTCCTTTTTTGGCTTCGTGACGTTGCTCTTTGCTTGCAGCTTTGGTGGGTTGTCTTGGGCCGCCTCGCCTTGGCTTTGTCATTTATTCTATGGTTTGGGGGAACCTTTCCCTTGCTTCTAATTTGTAGATCCAAAGTCTCGCTTCTTATGTTTAAACTTTTGCTTGACCTTGATGGCATATCAATATGCTGTGCCGAGCGAGGATATGTTTAGGAATTCTATTTCTTCCTAGATGTACTTGTGTAGGCAGCCGCAGTATTTGAGTACCAAATTCTTCTCCTTATCCTTGATACCCAACTTTGTGCGAAGGGTATGGAAAATATTTGTAAACTCTAGCACGTCTTGGTCCCTTCCCTACCATAGCGTGGTCCACTTTATGTATTGATCCTCATAACTTTCAACAGGGTAGTACTGCTCCTTGATGGCATCCCAGAATGAATTCCAAGTGGGTGTGGTTGAAAATAGTGAGCCTATACTTTCATCCTTCTGTTCGCAGTAGGTTTCCCACCAATCCTTGATGTGGGGGGCTGCTTTGAGAAGAGAAAAAGTAATATTTTCTCGACTGGAAAAATCATGAATACAAAAATAACCCTCTACTAGATTTAACCATTTATCAACGACATCTGTGTCTATCTGACCCTCGAATATGGGGATTTCAAAATTAAATTGTACCTTAAAAGGTGTGGTGTTTCCAGAGTAGCTGTTGGAAGCCGATGCGTTGCCCTTGGATAGTCGTTGAAGGATCTGGGCAAAGTTGTCCATCATCGCGTTCCTTTGTCACTCAAGGGCTTCTTCGAGTAAGATTTTTATAGGATCTCCTGCCCCCTCGTCTTTCTTTTCATCCACCATGGGAGGCCATCAGGATTTGTGAGGCTGGTCTTGCAAAGGTTCGACCAGTTCAAGCCCTAACTCATTATATCCCGACCTCGTTGGGGACATGCAAAGAAAAATAGAGAAAGAAAAAGTAGACCGCTCTGATACCACTAATCCAGATTTAAATAGGAATGCAACAAATTATAGAGATAACCATAAACACAGAGATGCAGCGGAAATAATACTTTATTTCATTAATGTAAAATACTGAAATATGCTTACAAACAGGAATGGAAATAAACCAGCTAGGGCGATGGTAGCTTATCTCTGAGAAGAGATGTGGTGGCTACATGCCTCTGAACTGCCTTACAATGAGGCTCAAGGGCCTTTTTATTATTGAACAATAAGAGCAAACCCTAAACAACCAAAACGCTAACTCAAGGAGATGTAACACCAAGAGTTTATGGGCCCTGTTGGGGTGAGCTGGACAACCAACTTCTCGGGGTTGCGACTTGGTCATATTATCTCCGTTTGACACACATGATAGCCCGTTGGAAAGATGTCTCCAAGGAATATGACGAAAAAGATGATTTTAGGTAGGAAATGGTTGGTGGTAGACTTCCAAAAAAATTTCTTTTAGGGCCTCAAAATGGCTCTGGAAGTTTAGGACCCGAAAAACTACTAAAAATAGTAAATTGTACTACAATTAAGGAAACTGAAAAAATGAAAGAAGCAATGATGGGGATCCAAGAGGAATTGGCAGGTGGCCACCAATATCCACCTGGATCAGTACCCTCCGGTACTTGTGATCGTCGATATGCTGATTCCCACTGAACCTCTGATTCCCTACTCATCCATCGCTGCAAAGAACTTCGATCGCCAATATAATGTGCCTTGAAACTCTGATTTCCGATTTGCGATATCAGCAATCACTGATCATAGATTCCACTGTCTTCCCCTACTATTGCTTTAGTAAGATCTGACTGGGATTCATGGTGGGTCTTACCCCTTGTCCTTTTCTCTTTATTTTGTGGCTTTTAAGGGGTAGCTTCAATGTGATCTAACTTTTGATCTGATAGTCCGTTTGAGGAGTTCCACATACTATTGGAAATATTATTCAGAGCACTAGCCAATGGAGAGTGTCTGATTAAGCTTTGAGATCTTACATGGCTTGGAATATGGCTGCAAAACGTTCTTCTCTTTTGCGGTTTGGGGAACTTGAAAACGTTGTTTTGCAGTGAGTGACAACATAATGTATGGGTTGGAATGAATGCACTTGTGTATTGTTATTTCATTCCTTTGTGGCATCTAGTTTGTGGAGAAATCTGGATTTATGTCATTTTGGAAATGGTTTTGGTTCTGGTCAGATTTTTTATGTTGTCTTCTTGAGTTTATATCAAATGGATCTAAGTTTTTCTTTTGTAACTTGCCATATTGAGGAGCTTCTTTATTGCTCTGTCTCCATACTTGTTGATGTATGGAATGTTAGGTTCTTGGACATATTTGTTGATGTATGGAATGCTAGATTCTTTGTGAATATGAAACTAATAACTATGTAACTTTTCTATATTGATCAATTTCAAATGCTACAGTTTATAAAAAAAGAAAAATCCACAAGTTGGTATAACCATTTCTCCCATATCATTGAACTTATTCCTAAAATGTTCAATGCTTCTTTTAATTACATTAAAAGTTTTTTGAGCTTGTTGGAGCATATTCCTCTTTGTCAATTTTTTGTTTTTCTCCATGATCATTATAGTAATTAAATCTAAGGGATTTTAATTTGTCCCAAATTTAGACTTGAAAAATTTTATAATTATATTTTCCATATACCTTTCCTAATTTTCCTTGCAATTTAATTTTAGTGTTTTGATATTCAATTATAATTCCATCTTTTTCCATTATTTTCTCTTTAAAGATATCTAATTTATCATTTTTAATAGTGATTATTCTCTTCAAATTTCCATGTGGTGTGAGGTTCGGTAACTTTGTTGTTCACTATCTTATAGAAATTTCATATTAAAATAAGTGACTTGTTCAAGATTTCATTATTCACTCATTTGTCATCATATTTACAACTCAATTATAAATGTTTTGTAAATCATTTGGTGTGTAGAGGCATAACGGAAAATCCCATTTTCATTCCCAGGTAATATTTCTACATTATAATAGACTATAGATGCTCCTTCTAAAATGGATTTTGGTTACAATGTCACAAATAGTATGAAATAAAACAACCTAGGTTGTAAGCCAAAATATTTTTGTGACAAGAAGAAGATACAATTCATCCCAAATCCACATCAGAATGTTTTTACAACCAAAGACATATGACACCCCTATTCTTTATGGCCTTGAGAATATTGAGTGCCAAAAATCCCCGAGTTACCTGCTTGAGCCAAGTAGGTTGGCCTACCTAAAAAGCGTTGATTAGGAAATGGTTTATTGTTGCCATATGATTGAGTCCAATTTTCACATTCCAACCATGGAGGAATCGAGTACCCCCTCACATTTTCACTACTAACCCATGCATTAAGTGGAGGTGTGTGATGAGCATACATAGAATTGACACCTCCTCTAGTAGGAATAAGGAAAGTGGGTAAACCCTCAATCTTATAGTGAGACACTTGAATACTTATGAGGTCCTGGAATAATGGTGTATTATCTACAATACTGTTCAATGTGTTTGACATAATCCTAGGTTCATCTGTTATACTTGCATCATTGTCAACCATATTGATCATCCCTTATTCCTTGTGAAGCATTTGTTGTTCCTTTCTTCATTCCTTTTCCTGTATTGCCATTTGTTTTTGTTGGTCCTTCTCTTTCCTTGCTTTATCTCTTTCAAGTCTTTCATTTGCTCGACGTTGTGTTGCAACAAACCTTGTTGCCTTCTTCTCCTTGGCTAGATCCTTCTTTTTCTATTTAATTCTTGCATTTCAAATTTCCTTTTTTCAGACTCAACTAATAGGTTTATATAGTCCTCTGAGGTGAGTAACTATGAACTTCAGCCCAAAAAAATTCTACCGAGTGTACCTTGCTTTTTTTCATTGATACTCTCTCTGCTGGTAGCTTTAGGAACCGACCAAGTATATTTTTCACCCCTCCCACCTGCATGCCTTTTCTTGCTAATTCCCTTTCAGTATATAAGACAACTGATTGAACTATATTGTTATCTTCATTTGATGCCTCATTATGTGCTTCATTTTCTTCCATTGATCTATTGTGCACAAAAAAATGAACAATTTCATTGTTCAATTCTACTGGTTGTGAAGGCATGTTCATGCTTTGTTCATTGGTTTTTGAGACACTATGTTCATTCAAATTAATCATGGCTTCTTCTAGCAATTATAGTGGGGTTACTTGGCTTGGCAATGTCAATTGGTCATTGTCAATTGCATGTTCAACAATGTCATTAACAATGCCAACAACAGAAGTTTCATGTTTTTGAGTTGGTAGAATGACCTCCATGTTACTGTGAATTTGTTCATGATTATATTGTGTTTCACATACAATTTCATCATCTTCACCATATAGGTTTCCTTGAGAGAGGGAAATCATATTACTAGTTGCAACCGCATCATCCTTTTCATCTACTTCTCGCACTTCAACACATGTTTGGACATGCCCTTCTTCCTGAAAATCCACATGAAACGCTTGGCTACAACTAGTATCATGCATAATAACATCATAATTTAGTGGCCAGATTCCTATCCTCCTAAATCCAACCTTGATATTTGATGGTGTTAGAGCACTTTTAAACACTTTACTTGAAATATCTTCTAGCTCGAACCTTTTCACCTCAACCCCTAGATTCTTTGCCATCCATGCAGTACACTCTGACTTGAAATAGTTCTTGAAAGGGACAAACACACTAACATCAAGGGGTTGCAATCTATGAGTGGTATGAGTGGGAAATGTCAATAGGTTGATACCCAAATTGTTTGCTTCCTCAATTGTTTGTACAACCATGTGGCTTCCATGGGCATCTAATATCAATAGTTGCATGTTACTATGTGAGACACCACCTGGTACAAATTTAACAAAGTGACAAAGCCAATTTAAAAAAAAATCTTTAGCCATCCATGCATGGGGATGTGCAACCATGCATGCACCTAGTTCACAATTTTGTATATAGTTTTTTAGTTGAGTTTTACCTGTGAATAGATAAAATCCTAAGATTGAAGTACCAATTGCATTGACACAACATACAATAGTTATCCACTCCCTGCTCTTAGGAAAAATATTTGGCACATTTCGGCTCCCTCTCTTGGAAATTACCCACATGCCACAATTCCTTCCTACCTGTAAACCTGTTTAATGACAGTTCAATATATGGTCTGCACCATAATAATGTTTATTGTAATCACTAGAAAGAGTGTCATAGAACTTACATACAACTGCACGGGGGGAATTTAATGCTTTGTCTTTGTTAAGGCCCTCATATGTATGCAATAGAAGGTCTAGATGCCTTTTTTTAAACCCAAACCACCATGATTTACTAGGAAACCCATATTTGGATGGGTTTGGCCTCCCTTGACAGATTTGAGCAACTCTAGATTTGAGTTGTATCAACTCTATCCCATGTCCCAATTGGGCCATGTCTCTTTACACCACTCAACCACCTCGGACTCCTCCTCTTCAATCATAACTAGAAGAGGCCCTCTACATTTTGTGTGAGTCAGTCCATTTATCCAATAATGTATTGATGAGGGAGGAACACCATGTTTTTTTGTAGATGCCCAAACTAAATATCCATTAAAATCTACGTCATCAATTGTAACTAACATTTTTTTTTCCAACCTCTTATAGCACTGATATTTTTAGTTGAACATGCCCCTTGGATTATTGTTGATGGTGGCTTTGTGGGTGATGGCGTGACAACATCAACTTCAGTCACATGGTCATCCTCAACAATGTTGCTTGGGGCATTTTTGACATTCACATCACCTATCTTGTCCTCATCTGATGAAGGGAATTGTAGTTGGGCACCACTTGTCACTCTCCTACCACTTCTCCTTGTACGAGAAACATAACTAACTCTTGCCATAGATGCAAAAACCTGCAGAATTATTGCATGCATTTAGTTAAGAATATTTGAAAATTATGTTTTCATACAAGCCAAAAATATTTATGCCTTATTATAGGAAATTATCAGCATGTATGTTAGTATCCTTGAAAAATCAAATCTATAGAATGAATTTGTTGTATTTCTTCAATATTATCAGTGATTGTTGTTTTGATAACTTCTTTTTACACTTAAAATACCATAACTATTTTTGTACTTAGAAAACTACTACCAGTTTCCACCTTCTTCTGGTACTATGAGAAGACCCCTCTACTTATTGTTGACTATATTGCTTCATAAAATTTTGCATTGCATGTTTTCTTTGGCATTATCCTGGTTCCTTTTATGGTTAAGGTGTTGATCTGGTAGTTAATATTGTTTGAATTAGTTTTATTAGAATCATGTTTGTCATTATTGTTATTCATAGTGACCACAAATATCCTAGGTTTGGATTGCGAAGACATGGTAATTTTGCAAGTTGTTTGGCTACTTAGGGTAGCCTTAGTTGTGTTCCTATTTATAAACTGCATGCGCTTAGTCTTTTTTTCCATTAAATTTAATCCTTAAATGTTGAAAACCATAAAGCCTGACAATCTTGGAGATGTTCACAGACATCCTAGGAATTTGAACTAAACAAAGTGATCTTTCTGGTTAAGATATTGATCTGGTTTAGTTATTTTTTATAAACTTTTCTTTAAATTAAATTGTTTAGCTTCATGTTTGTCGATATTGTTTAGTTTCATTAAGTCTCTAACTACCAAGATCTAAACAATATTTATATTTTTCTTTGAGACAAGAACTCTAGATCCGATAATGCAAGAGCATCCACAAAAATGCCAACCTGCATAGATATATGAATTACATCATAATATATATGTGAAAGCCTTTTTGACACTTTGATCATGGAAAATTTTAGGGGCTAATGTTCGCCTAGTGGGCTAATTTTACATGATTTTTCCACAAAAAAGATTCGCTAATTTCCAATTCTTATAAAATATGATTCGCCCAAATTTTAGAATATAAAGTTATTTTACCTTAAAAATCGCCAACATTATATAGAGACTATATATAAAATTATTATAAATTTGAATGATTTTACAAATACATCAATAAACATTTTATAGTGTGCATATTAGGGATTAGTGAGATTCGCGAATGTTTTTAAATTTCAAGAAAATTTTCCATCCTTAAAATTTTCCTTGACTTTGGTTCAAATGGGATCATGTTCATAACTTATTTTTCTCCTCCACTACCTTCTTCTTGGAGTTAGTTTATTTTTAGGTTGCATGATAGATGATTCAATGTTGCACCATTTTTGTTCCTTTTTATATCATTATCATGTCTACCTCTACTCACATATTTGCATACTTTAGTATTGAATTTCCCCAAAATATCGTTTGGGTTTCTACATTCTTGTCATCTCAGACATTTTCATTCCTTTTGATATCATTATCATATTTGACTCTACTCACTTATTTGCATGCTTTTATTATTGAAGTTTCCCAAAAGATTGTCTGGGTTTCTACATTCTTGCCATATGAGCATACCCATCTATTTATTGTTGACTGTAATGCTTTATAAACTTATGCATCGCTTATTTTCCCTAGGTTTCCACCTTCTTATGGTACTATGAGCATACCCCTCTACTTATTGTTCACTGTAATGCTTCATAAACTTATGCATTGCTTGTTTTCTTTGGGGCTATACTTGAATTCTCATTTGTGTTCTTTGGCAACTTAGAGACCTAATGTCAATACTATTTTTATTCCTATAACTAACACTCTTTAGACATGAAGGAAGCTCTAGGAGGAATTTCAACTACAAAAAGTGTCACTTGGTTCCTTTTTTGGTTAATATGTTGATATGGTAGTTACTATTGTTTGAATTAATTTGTTTAGCATCATGTTTGTCATTATTGTTATTCATAGTGACCACAGACATCCTAGGTTTGGATTGGTAAGACATGGTAATTGTGCAAGTTCTTTGGTTGTTGACGGTAGCCTTAGCTGTGTTCTTAGACCTAGCTATAAAGTGCATTGTCTTACTATTGCTTCATTTAAATTTAATCCTTAAATGTCGAAAACTATAAAGTATGACACTTTTGGGGACACTCACAGACATCTTAAGAATTTCAACTAAACAAGGTAATCTTTTTGGTTAAGATGTTGATATGGTTTAGTTCTTTTTTGGAAAGTGTTTTTCTTTTTCCTTGCATATTTGTAAAGGTAAACCACATAAACATTTGCTTCTTTGAAATGAAGTAGCATTGAAAGTGTCAAGCTATGTTCCTAGTGGGATTCTTTGCTAGTTAGATTGTTTGCCCCTAAATTTAAGGTGGTTAGTTGTCTCAATTTTTTTATGGCTTCAGGTATGCTATCAATAAAGTTATTTTGAGCAAGATTTAGGTAGATGAGCCCAGTCAAATATTTTCATCCAGATTTAGGGTAGACAGGGGATTGGACCAGTGAGATCGTTGTATCCAATGGTAAACACCTGGAGAGAAGTGCAATTGCTCAGAGAAGTTGGAATACTTCCAATAAGATTATTGTTGCTCAGATGGAGTTGTTCCAACTGGACTAGATGACCAAATTCTATTGGTATACTCCCTACCAAGCTATTTATTGAGAATCAGATCAATTGTAGCTTTGTACAATTACATAGTACTTTTGGAATATAACTATATAGAAAATTAAAGTTGAGGTTGAGAACTCCCAGTGCGTTTAACTACCCAATCTCCGTTAGGTTAGGTTTCATGACAGATGATTCATTGCTGCACCATTTTCATTCCTTTTGATATCATTATCATGTCTGCCTCTACTCACATATTTGCATGATTTTAGTATTGAATTTTCCCAAAAGATCATTTGGGTTTCTACATTCTTATCATATGAGCTAGCCCATCTATTTATTGTTTACTGTAATGCTTCATAAACTTATGCATTGCTTGATTTCCCTAGGTTTCCACCTTCTTTTGGTACTATGAGCAGACCCCTCTACTTATTGTTGAGTATAATGCTTCATAAACTTATGCATTGCTTGTTTTCTTTGGGGATATCCTTGAATTCTCATTTGGGTTATTTGGAAAATTAGATACCTCTCAATATTGTTTTTATTCCTATATCTAACACTCTTAAGACATGAAGGAAGCTCTAGGAGGAATTTCAACTATAAAAAGTATCATCTGGTTCCTTTTATGGTTAAGTTGTTGATCTAGATTGTTTATCACACATTGATTTTTGGACTTATTTTTGCTCAAGAAAAAAGTTTAATGAAATATTTATTTTAATTAAAAGAAGAAATGAACGCATATGGTTTGAGAATTAGAATATGTAGTTGTCAGTTCAATTTAAATTTTTTCTCAACGAGTTCTGTTCTTTTTCATTTGTAGCTAGCCATACTAGCCTATACTCTTAATTATGGTTGTGTCATATTTTCCAATCAACTTTAAAATGATTAAGAATATAGAAAAATAGAAAAAACATATTTTTTCATGAAAATTAAACTGTAGCAACTGAAATAAAAACTATGAGAAATGAAAATAAAACTATAAGAAAAATGTGTTGTAATTAAAATAACTAACCTAAATATATTGTCAAATGTTCTGTGATGGTTTGTCTCTAGGGCTGGTGAATAGTTTGAATGTTAAACTTGCAACTTCAATAATGGTTGAACTGCTTTTATAGTTTTTTGCACTTGAATTTAATTGGTGGCAAGGATGGACATGGATTGCAATGGCTTGATTTTTAATGTGTGATCTGGATTGATTTGGATGTGATCGAAAGGCTGAGAATTTGTTTTGTTGATCCATGTGATTTGATCTATTTTAATGGGAAATAGAATGGGTTGGGTGTCATTTATTGAAGTTATTGCATTCGATGTCATTTATTGAACATAGCAGGTTTAAATGTTTGAACAACACAATAGTTATGGCCGACATACATTCACTTTTATTATGTGCAGGTATGGATAGTTATTTGGGATACATAGCTTTAGTTCTGATGAGGTGGGGTTGAAGTGACTACTACTTTATACTCTTGGAATAGACCATTTTGGAAGGATTTATGGTTTAATCTATTTTCTATTTGGGTCAATATGATTTGTAATATTAAGTATTAAGATACTATTTATGGACAGCTATGAGCCCAGTCAATGTTTTGGGAAACTTTGGACATAAATTAAAAAAAATTTGCACTTAATGTTATTTATTTTTGTTTAAATATTGGACAAATATCTCTCAATTTTTGGTGGTTTGGTGGGACCAGTACTATATCAATTACTAGTCTCTACACAACATTAGACATCTCTCCCCTAGTAGCAATAAAACAAAAATTAATAACCTGTATACCACTAGTCAATGAAACCGTAAACCAGGTTTAAATATGTAGATCCTATGCCTTTTAGTAGTAGAAAGATTTCTAAATAGTTGGTTAGTCATATGGACTAATTCACATGGATAGGCCATTATATTGTACTTGTATTTATCACTCCCGATCGATCTAGTACCAGCAACAAAGGTAGAAGAGGGGGGAGCATGGATCCCGACTAAGAGAAGAAGCATATCGAATTCTAAATTTTGTTGATGAAAATAAAAACTACGCCCACTATGGTACGAACAATAACATGAAAACAACGTGACTCTAGACAAAGAATCTTATTGAGTGTGGAAAATCCTCTATTGAACTTGCACAAGAATAAGCCTAGCGAGAAGTAAAATCATCCATCTGCAAGGGAGAGGATTTTTTATGGTTTGGTTTGGGTCCACGTTATTTTCTTTTCACAATGCTTGTTTCTCTATGTTTAGCCCTCAAGGCTATATTTTAACTCTTAAGCAATGCTTTTCATCAGCAGAGTAAATTAAAGCATACTAATCATTAAAAGCTCCATATTATATCGAGCCATGATTAAGAAATTAGACAATAATACAAGGCAAATAGATGACGATGTATAATCTCTGGAAATGGTGACACGAGAGTTGGATTTATTATCATGCTAGTAGGAGTGGCCCATGTCCCAGTGAAAGAACACTAATCTAGGTGATGTGTTCCAAGATGAGCTTAACTAAGCATTTACAACTATGTGTCGTTATTCCTAGAAGTTCATAGGCTACATTTGGGATCCACAAGATAAAATAGTAAATGTAATTGCACAAGTTGAGTCTAAATCATTAACAATCTTAGGAAAAGGATGGAAGAATGGAAAAAAAGTGGAATGTCCACTACAAGAAAGTGGTGGTGTGATTGTGGAGAAGTAAAATTTTTTGAGTAAGAAAGTGATGGCATGACTGTGCAAAAGTAGTTGATTTTTTTAGTACTTGGTTTATAGAGCAAGGATGCTCAACCCTTTTCATGTCTGGATGGATTCTCCACCGATTGGACACAAGTATATATACTTGTAAAACTAATTGGTTATAGGGTTTTTGCTTGTAGTTTATTGCATGATTTTTTCTGCTTGAGCTTATAAAACAAATGATTGAGCTTACGGATATTAAACAAGAATTACTAGTATTTGAATTCGAAGCCACAGGTTCTATAACACCTGAAGTGCAAAAAATGGATGATGTGCAGCCATGCCTTGGTAGGTGGGGATATAAGGATGAACCTTACATCGTGAATAGAAGTAGGACAACATGTTTGGGAGAAAAAAAGGAAAGAAAAGCAGTATAAAAGAAAAGATAAATAAGTTGAAAAGGAAAAAGAGCACAAGAATGAATCGATAGAGAATAAGAATATCGCACATGTAGAAGACAATCAATGAACATCAACAAAGGAGGATGTAGACCAAGCTGAGGTGATGAATTCAGTTGAATAGCAAGGAGGCTCTATGCCTGTTTGTAGTGCATGTATGTTTATATATTTAATCAATGTCTATACACTACATTCCGAAAAATTATAGAAAAAAATGTTTATTGTTTAGTTGTTGTTCATGTGTTCTTTCTTTCTCACATGTTCTTTGTTGTTTCTCACATGTTTTTTCTTGCTCCAGAATGACAGGAAAAAGGATTCACTCAAGGATCTTGAACGAGCATAACTTACTTTTGTTAAAACCCTATAGAGAGCAGGCAATTCGACTTACAAACTCGATATTTAAAGTCAGCCCTTGCTAGCTACAAGGTTAACATGCAAATGAAAACACATGACAACAAATGGCCACAAAAAGGACATGTGGCTACACATTAGGATTATATAGAATTTTACTCTTTACAACAAACATTTAATGTTAACCAATATTGTCAGATTAATGCTAGCATTACTTGATTATAAAAATATTTGTTAATATTTTCATTTTTTCAACTAATCTTTTGGCACAATATTTTCTCTCAGCATTGGGAAGAGGCTAAATAAGCCTATATATAATTTTACTCCTTACACCAAACATTTAATGTTAACCAATAATGCTATATTACTGCTAGCATAACTTGCTTTTAACTTGATTCTAAAAATATTTGTTGAGATTCTCGTTTCTTCAATTTAAGCTTTTGGCACAATGTTTGCCTCAACATCGTGGGAAGAGGCCAAATAATCCCTCAAAAATCTTCATTGGCTAACCAATAATGTGTCGTCAATATTTATTTGGTTAAAGAAAAAAGTATACTAAAGCATTCAACTTCAAACCTTAAAACCTTAAGTTTAATGTTTAGATTTATGTGGAGGACTAATACAAAACTGCAGAGGATTACTATAGTTCTTGCCTGCCTTATCGTAAGTACTCATAAAATAGTTTAAATATTAACTATTATTGGTATCACTTCACCACCATGGATATTCACAACATATCATAAATAAAATATCATTTAAAAATAACAATGACAAAAACATTTTTCAAGTAAAGATGCAAATCAATATTAAGAAATATTACTTAATGAATTTAAATTTTTATATCAAGTAAATAATAAAATTTTATATACATATTTACAATAATTAAAATTAGAAATAATATTACTAAAAATAATTAATAAAATGAAGATGAAGATATTTTCTCATTAAAAAAAATATTTTATAATATATTTAACACTTTTTAAATAAATAGTAAAAATATTTCAAACACAGTAATGTTTGTTTGTTTTATTTTTAAGATAGGAAAGTATAATTTAAGTTAAAAATATACATAATAGTGGTTATTGACTTGTTATTGGAAAAACTATATTAGTAATAAGATATAAGGTTTTTGTCAAAATTATTAAGTTGATAACAATAATGCCATGGTTAAGCAAAAAAAACCTTTGCATTATCTTAAAAAATTGTTGGATTGTTTAATATTTTTTTTAGTTTAATCTTACGAATTGTCGAGGGAATGGGATAGCAAATTGAAAAACCAAATTGCTTATAGTCACAGATTGAAATGTTCATGTCCATAATGATAATGACTGAGTAATATTGAGAGGGAAGACGAACACTTGGCCCAAACCGGAGGGAAACTTCATTGAAGCAAACTACATGGAACTTGAATGTCCATAACCAATTTTATCCGCTGCATGATCCGAGCTTGATGATGGTACAACAGATATTTGCCTATTGGGAGAGGGATGTGAAGTTGACGATGACAGAGTTATAATAGCATGTAATCAAGGCAGGACATGCACGTTATTGTAGAAGTAGAATATAATATGTAATGATTAAAATAAATGTTTTTTTTAATCATAAATTTAAATATCAATTATCATTAAATTATATATATATATAAAATTAATTTTTGTTTTAATATTTAGAATATATATAATAATAATGATAAAATTAATTTATTATTCACATAAAATTGCATTTTTTTATTATTTCATTTTATTATAAAGATAATTATATTTAAAAAAATTAGTCATTTCAAAAATTTTATTATGTATAACAAATTTATAAATGTTTTAATTTTATCACTACTACAGAGTCTAATTTGTACTCTCAATAACAAAGGTTTTTTAAGTACATGGATTCAACAAAATGAGTTAACCCTAAGGCTAAATATTAGTCACAATAATTTTTAAAGATCATCTTATTATTCCTTTTTAAATAATATATATTTACATGGATGGTTGTGTCTATTTTGGAATAGGGCTTCAAGAATTTTAATTTAATTATGAATAATTATTAAGTGGATTGAAGGGATTTAACCTCCATAGAATATTCTTAGTAGTATAGACAATCTGAAGGTTGAGATTTATCTACAAAGTAGGTGGACCATTTTTCCTCTTTTAATTGAATTGATTAATTGAAAAAAAATTCATATGAACAAGTGTCATATGAAATGAGTTATGTTCTTTTGGGCACGTGTTATTGATAAGGCATAATATTGTAACAAAGTATATTTATAAATTAAGAATCTCATGATAAATTGGGCTTAAATATCCATGGACAAGAATCTAGTTCATATGTGTTTAACTTATATATTAGTTTTTTTAATAATACTAATAATAATAATAATTTGTTGTATGTGAGGTAGATGTTGTCATGTAATGTTACAATAAAAAAATTAAAAAATACATGTCAACTAATTAATAAAAAATAAAGAAAAATATTCAATATGTTGGCTCAATTAAAATTTTTAACAAAAAAACATAGAAATAAGATGGACAAAATTCAAGAAAACAAAAATAGTATAAAGTTGGTTTAGCTACCTTGGATTGATGCTGAAATCTTAAAGTATGTTTGCTCTTCAAAAATTATTAAACTATATAGTATGTATCCTATAATAATGAAATAAACTTATTTGTCAGTGAATTCTTCTTGACCTCACATTAGGACAACAAATTCATCTACCTTTTTTTACAAGAGAAATAAAAAGGATATTTCCATTCATGTATGAAAATTTTACAATATGCATGGGTCTAATAATGATCACATCCCTTCGGATGTGTATACAATATATATATTAGCATGATACCAGGAAGATGCAACAAAGTGGATGTGAAACTCCTTCAACCTAAAGAAAATAACTACATCCCCTATGCCATTTTCTGTCATGATGATCAAAGTTGCAACCCAAAAAATAAACATAGTAACATGCATAGAAATGAAACAAAAACCAAGAAAGTTCAACTACAAAAAGGAAGTCAATCCTCAAAAAATGTGCATAAAAAAACCAAAGAAGGAGTTCCCCTCACATTTTTAAGTGACCATCCCTCATAATAGTGCCATTGGACAAAACCTAGAAGTGAATCTTATCCAAAGATGCTTTGCAACCTTATTTAGATAATGAGTTTGCTTCAACATTTCATTCTCTATAAAGGTGGAGGATAAAGACTCTATGAAAGGTTGAAAATAAATATATATCCAATCGAGTGGAAAAGGGTAGAAGCTTGCAAAGAATAAAGTTGATTGGTTGAATCGATGTTCACCCGAAAGTCTCCAAATATATCGATCTCTTCTATTTCCAACCACTTGGCGCAATAGAGGATGCCCCAATAAGCTAGCATCTCTTTCCTAGATTCTCTTACCTATGCAATTTACCAACACATTCCTTATGTGTAACAACCCAAAATTAAAATATACAACTAATTACGTCAATTTATGTGATGAGGAAACAACACACAATGATTCAACTATTTAACATAGATTTTTTTTTAAATGCAAGTAGAGATGACATACCTATATCAATCATATTCTTTACTTAGTTGACCATAAGTAAACCATATGTAACAAACCATAATTAAATATACAACTAATTATATCAATTATGGAATAATAATCATCACACAAATTATTCAACTAATTAGCATAGAAATTTCGAAAACCATGAGTAGAATTGACTTCCCTTTAGTGACAATATTCCTTACTTGTGATTTCAGAGTGAATTTTATTTGAATCCCGCTAACTGCAATAAAAAAACTGGGGACGACTCTCAACCCAACCGTAGACTCAGCTTCACATAATATTTCTACAGTTGGTCACCCCCGAGCCCTAAATAAACGTACTACTGCCAGGGAATCCTTTGTCTCACAACACTTTTCTTTCAAGAGAATGGATGAATCCATGAATGAATCTCATCCTCCTCATTGTGCATTAAATAGACCAAACAATTCCAAAAATGGATAAGGATGTGCATGCACACATTCCATGTGTCAACATGCCAACTTTTATTTCTTTATTTTAAGTTTTACTTAATTTAATATTTCTTTTAATTCAACTCTTTCTTATTTTATTCCTTTTTATTTTTGTTAACTTTGTTTATTATTACTATTTTTATAGTTTACTCTTATATATATATATATATATACTCCATTTTATTATTTATTATTTATTTAATATTATTATATTTTTTTTATGGTTTATTATTTATTCACTATTATTATATTATATTTATTGTTTATTATTTATTTATTTATATTTTAATATTATATCATATTATATTATATTATATTATATTATTTATCATTATTATTAGTGGGCATTACATATTCCCCTCTTTAAGGAACTTTGTCCCAAAGTTAAGTTGAATCATTTAAAATTTTATTTTATTTAGTTATTTATTACTTCACGTATAGGGATTGAAAGTTTCTACAACACCTGAGAAATCCCAAAGAATCTCTATCTTTTTTCCCAAGTTTTGGAACTAAGCATAAAGCCTCATCGGTATGTATCATAGCCCAAGGCTCGTGCCTAAATCAAACCTCATATGCCCCAAGGAAGGCACTTGAAACAATGCTCCATGTAGTAGTACTCTAGGCATCTCAAAAGGTTGGCTCACTCCCTCTTCTCTCACTAAGGTGCACAACCCCAGGCATCCAAGTCCTTACATGCCCACCATACTTCGGCATCCAAATGCATTATCAGATACTTAGCCTACAATATTAGGCACCTGACCTCCTCAATATGGTCCCATAGCCCCTCAAAAGATCTCCACCAAGAGCTATACAAGACAAAGTAACCGTTGGCATATGTAGTGTTGATTGAGTATGTCCCCAACGCATATGGTGTTACATATTCTCCCTTGTATGTATGGACTCCCACGAGGTCATCAAATAAGCCGACCCTTTTGGCCCATTTGTGGAGTTCTTGTCAGTCGCCACATCTTAACATGCAACCAATGCATTACTTATAATCATAGTATCATAGAAAGTAATCCACAATGCCAACTCTTGCATTTCATTATTTAAACATGACATCATTGTTAATCACCACATTCTAAATAATAAAGAACTGCATGCTCATGCATGTCATAAAATCATTATATCAGGAAACATCATCACAACATTATACTTCAAGTCATAGAAAAAAGAAGAAATTTAACTCATAAATTGTGGTTAACCCTCATAAGTTATAACATCAACATATTAGTATCAAATATATATCATGGCATCACATAATAAACTAACAACATGTCAATATAACCTCATATCATAGCATCATAATCCCTATGCATATCATACCCATCATGAGAATACAACATCATTATCATAACAAATAAATATAAAAAAATACAAAAACTTCTATTATGTGGTAGGATAGTTTAATAATTGTCATTGACTTCTTATACTTGTTGGTGAAACTTCCACTCATTCCCTTAGAATCTCTTTCTATACCTTTTTTCACTATTCACCATAATCATTCCATGTTGATCATGGTTAGGAGGATTGTTGGTGGATGATGGTTAGAGCACTGGTACTTGACAAGTTCATGATTTTCCCTTCTTGCATAAGATAGTGATCAAATTGGAACTTCCCTTTTATTCTTAAAGCCTTTGACAATATACTATTTTTTCTTTCTCCATCTACTCTTGTGGAATTGCACTTCTATTTCTTAATCACCTATAAGTTATCCATATCTTGTATAAATAGTTAGTGTCATATTTACTTTGTTAAGTTGCATAGGCTAGGTAAATATGTTGAGTGATGGTATAATTTTTCACATTTAATAATTTTGACTTAATGTCCATAATTAACTCTTTATTATCATTCTTTCCCTCTCCAAGAGGTGACTTGCATAACCTTAACTATTTATTCAATCACTAATACATACATCCATGCATTTCTGTCTATATTAAAATAGTAAACTATTCTTTAACTAAAAATTTCTAATATAAAAATCAATTTATGATATTATTATAGACCCCTCAATTTTTTATTTATTTTTCCTGTATAATATATATATTGTAAAATCAAAGTATTTTAAAATAACATAACTATTATATATATTGTAAAATCAAAGTATTTTAAAATAACATAACTATTATATAAAATCCAATGGAGAGAAATGCAAAATTAAAACTAAGTGGAGACAATGTACATGTTTATGTGAAAACCTTATTGAATTTAATTTTTATTTGTCTTTTGCATGACCGCTCAATTCGATTAGCCATTGCATGATCTATATTAGATTACGGGGATGAATTAAAAGAGATGCCCTTCCTAGCATTCTCAATTTGGCGTTTAAATAGAAATATGTATTTTCTTCTGCATGATGAGTCAACACTGAATTCGACTCGTTTAAACTAAACGATGACATCGATTGTGCATGGGAGAGAAAATCTATCTCCCTACGGGTATTATGCATAATGAGGAATCGAATTGAATTAATTAAATTCATATAAATTTTAGAATATTTTTGTTGCAAGATGTAGTTTAGATAAAGTTATGTTTTAGATTGTTTTTAGTAGGTGAGTTAATTTACTATACTTTTGTTAAAAAAAATTTGTTAATTTCTTTCCTTTTTTTAAAATTGAATCGTCCAAATTTTATAGTATGAAATTATTTTATTTTATAAATCTCCAAAAATTTATACGGAGATTATATAAAATTATTAGAATTTTAAAATTTTTACAAAAATGTGTCGAAAATTTTTGGAGATTGTATATTATGGACTAGGGGAATTCGCCAAAAATTCTAAATTTTGAGATAAATTTCCATCCTTCAAATTTTCTTGATACAATGAATTTTTTTTCTTTCATGCTCCATGTGTTTCTATATTTTTCTATATTTTGTTTATGAGATAAATTTCCATCCGTCAAATTTTCCTGTTGCAATGAGTTTTTTTCTTTCATAGTCCATGTGTTTCTATGTTTTGTTTATGTAATGCATGTTGTTATGTATAACTGAATTCGATTCTATTTGAGAACATCAATCCCTTTGGCTCTCAGCTCTTCCATTGATTCCTCTACGTTTTCTTGTTTTTATGTAGAGACGACAACAGAAGCACCTTCGAGGCCAAGGCGCTCTGCAACGGCGAACACTATGCCCTGTGTTGTAGCGTTTACCACTGCCACCTTCCCTTTGAACTTCTTACCGTGCCTTCCCCTGGCTCTCCACGATGTTGCGATTCAAACGCTGGGTAATACTCTCCTCCGTTGCACCAAATTTTTGTACTTATTCGGATTCAACTTCAGTGCTCATCCAACTTCAATTTGTGATGGAGATATAAATTTGAGTTGTTATGCATCTCGAGAAGGATTAATATTTCAGTAAGGATGAATCAAAATTTCTCCATTTTCGTAATACCTAAACATCACTATCACATAATCACTTTTGTGATCATGTTGGTACCGTCAGAGTGGGAATTGAATGGATTGTATTTATTTATTTTTCAATCTAATGATAAATAATGGAATGGTTTTAATTTGTATAAATTCAATCGTGACGTATGGAGATTTTTCCCACAATCTTGTCAAACTTCACATTATGTATTTTCTCTCACCAATATTATTGATAATTTTTAAAAAGTAATGTAATATGGTTGTTATTATATATTAATTATAACTTTAAAAAATGAACTTCAGAGTGGAGATTTTCTCTAATTTAATCGATATTATTGATAATTTTAAAAAAAGTAATGTAGTCCGGTTGTTATTATATATTAATTATAATTTTAAAAATGTAATATAATTTCCTATAATTTAATAAATATTTAGTAGTGAAAAATAAAAAAATTATAAAAACAAAATATGAGTTGGTGGACAAGAAAGTTTTATTAAAATTCCGAAATCCTGCCAATGTAGGTCTCCATCCAAACGACCAAGTTATAGAAAATGCAATCTTGGGTACCAATATTATTTTAAACATTTATTCCTATAAAATTTTATAGGGTAATATGTCTATAAGCGTAAGTAGAGCTTAATTATTATGTTAACTAAGTAAATTATGTAGAGCTTAATTATTATGTTAACTAAGTAAATTATAGAACAGGTACCAAATTTTGTTGCGGTTAGTGAGTTTCAAATAATGTTTACTTTGAAATTACAAGTAAGAAATATTGTTGCTATACAAAAGTCCTCTTTACTCGTGTTTTCTGAAATTTCTATGATGATTAGTTGAATAACTTGTGTGATGATTATTAATTCCATAATTGATATAATTAGTTGTATATTTAATTGTGGGTTGCCACTTAGAATTTTCGAAAAATATGAGTAGAGATGACTTATCTGATTCGATGATATTCCTTACATGTGATTTCGGAATTGAACATTATTTGAATCCCGCTAACCACACCAAAAATTTTTGGGTACGCCTCTCCACCCAACTGTAGGCTTAGCTGAACATAATCTTTCTATAGCTAGTGACCCCCGAGCCCTCAATCAACGTACCACTGCCAAGGAATCCTGTGTCTCACAACACTTTTCTCTCATGATAATGGATGAAGGAATGGATGAATCTCATCATCGTCATCATGCGTTACATAGACCAAAAAATGGAAAGGGGTTCACATGCACACATTCTATGTGTCAACATGCAACTTTTATTTCTTTATTTTAAGTTTTATTTAATTTAATGTTTCTCTTAATTTGGCTCTTTCCTATTTTATTCCTTTTTACTTTTTGTTAACTTTACTTATTCTTACTATTTTTATAGTTTACTTTTATATATAGTTACTTAGAACACGAGTTTATTATTTACTATTTTATTTATTTATTCTTATTATATTCTCTTCATTACTTATTGTTTATTTACTATTATTATCTTTCTTTATTATTTACTATTATTATTATCATTTTATTGTTTATTATTTTTAATCTATGTTTTAATATTATTTATTTATTACTATTATTAGGGATATTACATACTCCCTCTCATTAAGGAACTTCGTCATGAAGTTTAGTTGAATCATTTAACATTTTATTTTATTTAGTTATTTATTACTTCATATTTTCCCTACACCCTCTGTTGAACTATTATAACCAGTAGACATAGAAAGTTTTCACATCGCCAGGGAAATCGCAAGGAATATCTGTTATTTTTAACAACTTTAGAAACTAGGTGTAAAGCCTCATCGGTCTGTACTATAGACCAAGGCTGGTCCCAAGGCTTGTGCCTGAATCAGACCTCATCTGCCTCAAGGAAGACATTTGTCTCAGTACTCCATGCAGTATTACTCCAGGCATCTTGAAAAGCTAGCTCATTCCCTCCACACTCACTAAGGTGCACAACCGTAGGCATCGAAGTCTTTACACCCCCACCAAATTTCAGCATCCCAATCTAATATCAGGCACTTAACCTACAATATAGACATTTGGCATCCTCAAGATGATTTTATAACCCCTCAAGAGCTATCCATCAAGAGCTATACAAGACAACGGAACCATTGGCATATGTAGTGTTGATTGAGTATGTCCCTAGACGATATGGTGTTACATATTCTCCCTTGCAGGTATGGGCTCCCACGAGATCATCAAATGAATTGTCCCTCTCGGCCCATTTCTGGAGTTTCTGTCTGTCACCACATCTCAACATGTAATCAATGCATTAGTTATAATCATAGTATCATAAAACATAATCCACATGCCAACTCTTGCATGTCATCATGATATCATAATATCATTGTTAATCATAACATTCTAAATAATTACAAACTGCATGCTCATGAAAATCTACATGCAATTACCCAATGCTTCACATAATGAAATAACATCATAAGTTATAACATCAACATATTTGCATCAAGGTTATATCATGACATCACATAATAAATGAACCACATTTCTTAACATCATAATCTCTATATCATATCAATTATGAGCATACAACATCATTATCATAACAAAATAATAAATAAGAACCACATGTGCATCATTATCCTCATACCATCATATCATAAAACATCATCAATATGAGAATCTTTTGAATACTTATCAATTATGGAACAATAATACACTATAAGAATTCTTATCATGAATGATTGCAAAAAAACACAAACATTTGTTGTTATAAACATTAAATACCAACTATGAAACAATATTATTCAGCATCAATCTAGGATATAGGATACCTCATTAATACCATTAGTGTCATATTTTCATCAAGATACCAATTACTTTTCAATAATCATTACCACTTCTTTCAAATTGGAAGTTGATCATTTACATCGTAGGTATACTGATTCAAGTACATTATTAAATTTCAAATGAGCCTCATTATCTTGATACCTAATCTCTTGTCATGTAATCTTCTTTCCCCAAGGAAATTTTAGTGAAATTAATTGTTAATATATTATAAGTTGTACAATCATTCTTTAAATCATCAATATCAAATTAAAATTTCATGATCATTATACATATTTTGCTTATCCAAATGGCACAAATACACTAGAGGTAAACATTATTTAAGTCTTATGTCATGCTTAATCCACCTACATGAGGGCTTATCCTTCCCTGGTGATTTATCCATCGCTCGTGTAATTGTCATTTCTCATTCAAAAAAAAAAAATTATCTCATCAAGTTCCTATCTCATAACCACTTGATCGCTTCATCATAGATTCACCCTTATTCAAGTTGGACAAGAGATTTTTCCACTTTCACTTTTGGCTTGTGAAGACTATATTTGGTTTAGAATTTGAAGCATTTTAACCACTACTACCATTATGATCGACCAATTTTTGTTTCTATGCTTATTGTGTTTGGTAATAACTTCTTTCAATGCTAATGGCACAAACTTAGTAGTTTTTTTATGTAAAGTGTCAATATATCATCAATACAATCGTGAAACAATGAGTGCAACTTAGTCACATATACCTTCTATTAGTTGATTCTCACTTATTTTATCAATTTATGTGTATTTCTTCTCAAAGTCTCATTAGAGAATTTACAACAACATTCCTTCTTATACTTAAATTGTTATTTCTAACCATTTAAACCTTTGAAAATTTTCTCAGTTTATCACTTGTCATTCTTCAATAATTACAAGTGTTCGCAATTTCCAATCTTGACACTTTTAAATTTTGTAACTCATCGCTATGACTATCACCAATCATGTTGTTCAATCCACTCATTAATATCCTTAAGAGAATTGTCCACTTGAGAGAGAGATAGCCCTTAGTCTTATCCCATAAATTATCCCAGAACATTATTTCCTTTTCATAGTTCTCTTCACAATTCAATGTCATACACCTAAAAGGAATCATAGGAGCTTTGATTAACTACTCAAATCTTAAAATTTCATACTATTGTTAAACAAATTGGTAGTCTAATAAATTATCACTAATCTTGGAATTACTATGAAAATACTACTTTATGCTAAGGTATTTTCCCTTTTCATCTATGAAATATTCTTAATTTCTATTTTTATCTTCTTGTTTCTCATCATACAAGCATTCATGGTTTTGTATTCTGGATAGCGTAACATCATCAATGATATTCATCATTACCCACTCAATTACTTTCGATGGTTGATTGATAATATTTCCTCTTGGTAGGCATCATCCTTATTTAGAGTTTACATTTATCCTTATTGTGTTCTTATATGAAAATACTTCTATGATTCCACAATCATTTTCCACAGGGATATTTATTCATGGGATATCTCAACAATGCTAATTTATTTCATCGACATTTTTCATAAAACCAAATCATCAATTATGATCTATGATATCTACTGCTTATGGTTGACTTATTTTACTTGTTTGTGAAATTCTCAATCACTCATGTTAAGTATCTATCTATTACTCATTTTAATTCGTTCGCTCATTCTATGTTGGTCATAGTTCCAAGGGCTATGATTTGTCATCTTCATTATAAAAATTACAAGTTTCATCTCTGCCTTTATTCTTAAAGTAAAATTATCCAAATATCACAACTAACATTAGGGATAAACATTAAAAATTTTCCTTCCATTCTTAAACCCTTGCCTTTCATGCTACATTTTCTATCTTTTCATTCTAATAATAGGTTTATTTCACTTTTAGGGTGGATGCTTACTATCTTAATGGATATTGCTCCTAATTTTGACTTCTTTTGACATGTAATTTTAGATAATGATGGGGCCAGCCCACGTGGTCCCCCCGCCAACTCAGTCTACGCGGACTCACACTAATCCTTGGTTGATAATAAAGTGATTGTAAATGATTTTTGTGGTGGTTGATTGGCATTCAATACATGGTACCTTACTCGGCCTCTCTTCACGACACCTGCCCTCCTCGGGGTTGACAAACCCTAATCCCCTTAACGCGCTTTTCCTCCGCCATTTCGCGCCTGTTCAGTCATTTTCACTCTGTGACTTGCTCTGTCGTTCTGGTCTCGCTCCGCCTCTGGTTTTTCTGTTTGTGGGAGAAACCCTGTTGAGCTCCGCTGGTTTCTTATGGTGTAACAATGCTCTTCCACTCCGTCAAACCGGTGCTATGGGAGTCAAAGGGCTTACTTCAGGGTTTCTTGGTAAGTTACGGTCCTTCTCTGCGCGTTCAACTTGTTCCTCGACTGTGTGAGCTTTACTGTTTCTGTTCTGGTGATTACTGTTCGTTATGGTCTTTTTGGCAATTCTGTGGTGAATGTTGGTGATGAGTGGTTGCTACTCTGTTCCGCTGTCAAACTCACAGTTTGAAGACTCTCCAGCTTGGCTTTTCTCCAACGCTCGGCTTTATAGAACAGGTATGGCCTCGTTCCATGCTAAATATTTGTGTCCACAGTTTGTCCCGGAACTAACGTTCCGCAGCCCCTTTGTGTTCAGGGTTAGCACTTCGTTTCCGCTGGCCTGGGTCTCGGCTCACTACAGGTATGGCTCCTCCGTCACCCTCCTACACGGATTTGTTTGTTTTGATTGCAGTTTCATTTCACAACTTTGTTTGCAGGGCTATTATCGGTGTTCAGACCCTAACTCTTCACCTTGCTTTGTGTTGGCAGGTGTGGCCGGATTCCGCGGATTCACCAAGGCTACAATCGCTCTTTACCGGGTAGCTCTGTCTTTGCTTTACTTTCTCACGGTGTTTCTTGGTCTTGGCCGCATTTACTCTTGTCTGCTGTGTGCATTCTGTGTATTTGTCGGACCTGTGTATGTCAGGGTTACCTCCAACCCGTAACCGTAATTTGGGGTTTTTCTGTGAGCTCTTGATAGCTCGGTTCTATGAACCCTCGTGACATAGTTTTGGTATATATTGTTTTACACAGGCATACTATGTAATATTTTTATGGCATATGAACTATTTGTAATGGTTTTGTGGCTTACCGGTTTAGACTGTGGTCTGTTCGTTCTGCTATGTTGGGTTGCGCCCTCCCGTCTTGTACTCACTCTCTTCTTAGCTAGTCGAAGGACTCTTTGGAATTGTAAAGAACTCTGTTATTTTGGGTTGCCTGAAATGAATTGAAATTACGATGATATGCATGTACAGATTATTACAGAGGACATAAATCATAGACTTGTATTTTTAATGGTGCACTGTATTTGATGAAGGAAAATAATGTATGTACTTCTGGTATTTTTCTTTTACATGTTCCGCTCCTGAACTGAACCCCTCTGGGTTGTTTCGTTTGCCCTTTTGTACAATAGTTTGAGCAGTTGATTAACTGCCTGGTAGTTATGCTATTTCGGTTTTGTACAGTTGATACATGCATACGTTTCCTTTTGCTATTTGTTGGCTCACTTGCCCCTTTTATGCCATAAGGGTTTGCTGTTACATACTTATTAACACTAATCTATCTTTAACACTTCTAACTAAAACCTGTTACAGTAATTAAGGTAAAATAAACATAAATTAGGACAACAGAGTTTAATGCTGTAGTTGACCCTGAAAGAAATTAAACAACAGAAAGGAAAAAAAAACTAAGAACTCTGACAGGCTTGCTGTCCAGTTTAATGAAATTTTCAACTTTCCCAATCTTCTTCCGAAACTGTGTCCATCTTCTCTCGGTCTTCTCCCTGTCGACCAGATGCTCCTGCATCAGGCTGCCGGGGTAAAAGAGAGAGCTCATGGCTCCGTTCCATGAGTTCCTCCACCGAGTAGCCAGCTTTCTGAATCTGTGTCTCGTTGAGCCAGGAGCTGTCCTCCATTGGACGGTCCTTCCACTTGACGAGATAACGCAGATACTCTTTCCTGCACGTCTTCTTGGCCACCTGTGTGCTGAGGATTCCCTCGATCTCATGGGTCCAGACCGAAGGCAGCTGTTTCTTCCAAAGATTGCTCTCGAACTGGGTGTCCCGTTGTGGCTGTACCATACTATCAACTTCCATCTGAGCACGATATGGGAACAGGTCTGCCACGTTGAATATGGGCGATATGCCTATATCAGGTGGCAGCTGAATTTCATATGCATTCGCTGAAAATTTGCGCAGAATTTTGCATGGGCCGATTTTCTTGAATTTCAGTTTGTTGTACATACCTTTAGGAAACCGTTCCCGGCGCAGATGCGCAAGGACTTCGTCCCCAATCTCAAAATTTACCTCTCGCCGCTTTGTGTCCCCATGTTTCTTATATTTCTGCGTGTTGTCCTGTAATCTTGACTTAACTTTTTCATGCAGTTCACTCATCGCTTCGGCAAAATCTTCTCCGTCTGCTCTCCTCCTTTCCATCTGTCCCAAATCTCGTAATTCATGTACTCCTCGCGGATGCATACCATACAAGATTTGAAATGGGCTAAGCCCAGTGCTTCGGTTGGGCGAATCGTTATAAGCGAATTCTGCCTGAGCCAGAGCTCGATCCCACAATCGCGAGTTTTCTCCTGTCAAGCTTCGTAACAAGTTGCCCAAACTTCTGTTCACCACCTCTGTCTATCCGTCAGTCTGCGGATGATACACAGAACTGAAATTTAATTGTGTGCCCAGCTTTTTCCACAGGGTGCGCCAAAAATGACCTGTAAATTTCACATCCCTGTCTGAAACTATAGTTTTAGGTAAGCCATGTAATCGTACTACTTCCGTAAAGAAAAGGTGTGCCACATTTGTGGCGTCGCTAGTCTTCCGGCAAGGGATGAAATGAGCCATCTTTGAGAACCTATCCACCACCACCATCACTGAATCATACCCCCGCTGCGTTCTAGGCAATCCTAGGACAAAGTCAATGCTGACCGAATCCCACGGCCTGCTTGGAACAGGTAGAGGTGTGTACAGCCCCGTGTTCTGGCTGTGTCCCTTCGCCAGTTGGCAGATTTTACATCTGGTTACATACCTCTGTACGTCCCGGCTCATCCTTGGCCAGTAATAAAAATGCCCGAGCTGCTCCAATGTCTTATCGATGCCAAAATGTCCCGCTAGTCCGCCACTGTGTTTCTCTCTCACCAGATTTTCCCTCATCGAACAATCTGGAACACATAGCTGTCCCCCTCGAAACAGTAATCCCTCTTGTAAATTGAAATCTAGCCATGGGCTTGTATTTCTCAGTACGGGATTCTGGCATGCTTCAAAAGCTTCTTTGAAATCCGCGTCCGTCTGGTACAAATCCTTCAAATACTCAAATCCCATCACCTGTATGCCACTTTCCTGTAAGAGCAGGGCTCTTCTGCTTAAAGCGTCCGCCACTTTGTTGGCTTGCCCACTGATGTGCTTCAACACAAAAGTGAAACTTTGCAGGTACTCCACCCACTTGGCATGTTTATGGTTCAGTTTGTGCTGCTGTGTTATATACTGTAACGCAGAATTATCAGAGAACAAAATGAACTCACTCCCTAGTAAATAGTGCCTCCAATGCTTCAAGGCTTGAACCACTGCATAGAATTCTTTGTCATATGATGAGTATTTCTGCCGACTTTCATTTAGTTTCTCACTAAAGAACGCCACTGGTCTGTCCTCTTGACTGAGTACAGCGCCAATAGCTGTCCCACTTGCATCACACCGAACCTGAAAAGGTTTGCTGAAATCGGGCAGTCTCAAGATTGGCCTCTCCGTTATCTTACGCTTCAGAAGTTGAAAACTGTCTTCTGCTGCCTTAGTCCAGCAAAAAGGTTGGCTGGCCTTTTTGATGGTCTCTAGCATGGGCACGCAGATTCCACTAAAATTCTTTATGAACTTTCTATAAAAACTTGCTAAGCCGTGAAAGCTACGTACCTCGAATAAACTCTTAGGTGACGGCCAACTCATGATCGCTTCAATCTTCTCCGGGTCCATCTTTAACTCATTTTCTGCCACTACAAATCCCAAATAAATTAACTCCTTCTGTAAGAAAGTGCATTTTTTTAAATTTATCAGCAGTTTGTTCTGCTGCAGCTTCTCGAATACCCTTCGAATATGCTGAAGGTGTTCTCTTTTTGTCCTGCTAAAAATTAAAATATCGTCCAGATAGACTATCACGAACTTTCCAATAAACTCCTTTAACATTTCGTTCATCAATCTCATAAAAGTACTCGGTGCGTTGCTCAACCCAAATGGCATGACCAGCCATTCGTACAGCCCTTCGTTGGTCTTGAAGGCTGTCTTCCATTCATCTCCCTCTCTGATTCTGATCTGATGGTACCCACTTTTCATATCTATTTTTGTAAAATATGCTGCCCCACTGAGACAGTCCATCATGTCATCCATTCTAGGCAAGGGAAACCTGTATCGAATGGTGATCTTGTTTATAGCCCGCGAATCTGTGCACATTCGCCATTCTCCACCTTTCTTGGGTGCAAGGACTGTAGGTACCACACAGGGGCTTAAACTCTCTCTGATCAGTCCCTTATCTAACAATTCTTGCACTTGTCTTCGTACTTCTTCATTGTCCTTTGGACTCATTCTGTATGCTGCCTTGTTTGGCAAGCTTGCTCCTGGTACGAAATCAATATGGTGGCTGATGCTCCTCTTGGGAGGCAACTTATCAGGTAATTCATCAGCTGCAATAGCTGGAAATTCTTCTAACAGCTCTTGTACTTCTTTAGGCAATTCTGATTTCTCCAAGTTCAGTAATACTGGCTTCATCCTCCTCACAACTGCAAAATTAATTTCATTTTCCTCAACCTGCTTTACGAACTGTTTTCCGCCAATTAATAGCGCCTTTGTCCCACTTGATTCTGCTGAATCTTCCTCCTTGATGGGTACAAGTGTGTGTTTGACCCCATCCTTTACAAACTTATAGCAATTAGTTTTCCCATCGTGTGTCACCTTCCTGTCATACTGCCATGGTCTTCCGAGCAGTATGTGGCACACGTCCATCGGCATAATATCGCAGACCACTGTATCGTGGTATTTGCCAATGCGAAACTCCACCTCGCATTGTTCATCAACCAACAGCTGGTGGCCTTTCTGCAGCCACGACACCTTGTAAGGTGTGGGGTGTTTCAGCCGCTTCAACCCCAGTTTTTCCACCATCTCTGTGGCAACCAAGTTATCCGTACTCCCGCTGTCTATTATTACCTTGCAGCATTTACCATGCGATTTACAGACTGTCCGGAAAAGTGCCTTCCGCTGTGTTGGTTCAGCCACTTCCTTGGTTGGCTTTAACAGTACTTTGTTCAAAATCAAAGCTTCCCCTGTCTCCGCCATGTCTTCCACCTCCCGGGGTTGTGCTTCAGCTTCTTCAGGCTGTGCCATCAGCGTTCCCCTCTGACCGGCCTGTTCAACTTCTGGACACTCAAAGGCTCTGTGCCCCCATTTGTGGCACCTGTAGCACTGGACATTAGTCCCTCTTCCGCGGCCATTCCCTCGTCCTCTCTGGTATGACCGACCTCCTCTGGTGCTATCTCCTTTTTCTGCTGTCCCTGAAGTTTTTGAACTGCTGCCTTCTTCGCTGTTCGCAGCACTCTTTCCTCTACCGTAGGATTGTCCCCGTCCTCTGCTACTTCCTCTCCCTCTTCTGCTGTTCTGTTTTCTGTTAATCTTTTCCTCGGCCTTTACAGCGCTCTGAAAGGCTTCTTCAATATTTCGGGGAGAAAGTATGCTAATTTCATCCAGAATTTCCATCCTCAAGCCATTGACATATCTCGCTGTTTTTTCTGGAGTTTCATCCGTGTAACCAGCACGTAGATTTACCCGGTAGAACTCTTCCGTATACTCTTTGATAGTCATACCTCTCTGCCTCAGGTTCTGTACCCGCCGACATAGTTCCACCTGGTAATCTTTCGGCAGAAATCTGCCCTTCAATTTTGCTACCATCCTTGACCAACTCCGTATGGGTAATTTGTCCAGTCTTTTTCTGTCTGCTTGGACATTATCCCACCACAAGAGGGCATGTCCCTTCAACTTAGTAGCAGCGAACTTGACTCTCTTATCCTCCTTAACTTCCTCATTTTCGAAATACTTATCTAGTTCGCTTATCCAATCCAATAGGATATCAGCAGACAGACTGCCATCGTAATTCGAAATCTCTGTTTTGGGTTTGCTGCTGGCCAATAAAATTGAACGCAGCAATCTCAATTCTGGAGCCTCCTCATCGGACCTGTCTGTAGCAGCTACCACTTCTTCCTCACTGTCATCTCCCAGTTCCGGGTCTCTTCGTCTACCCGCTTCCACTGCTTCCAAGCGAGCTGTCAGAACTCTAATATGTTCCCTCAATCCTTCATCTGCTCCTCTACGTGCACCTCTTCCACGTCCTCGTCTTGGCACTTGCCCTTCTGCCATCTTCCTCTATATAAATAAAAAAAAACTGTGCTCTGATACCAATTGATGGGGCCAGCCCACGTGGTCCCCCCGCCAACTCAGTCTACGCGGACTCACACTAATCCTTGGTTGATAATAAAGTGATTGTAAATGATTTTTGTGGTGGTTGATTGGCATTCAATACATGGTAACTTACTCGGCCTCTCTTCACGACACCTGCCCTCCTCGGGGTTGACAAACCCTAATCCCCTTAACGCGCTTTTCCTCCGCCATTTCGCGCCTGTTTAGTCATTTTCACTCTGTGACTTGCTCTGTCATTTTGGTCTCGCTCCGCCTCTGGTTTTTCTGTTTGTGGGAGAAACCCTGTTGAGCTCCGCTGGTTTCTTATGGTGTAACAATGCTCTTCCACTCCGTCAAATCGGTACTATGGGAGTCAAAGGGCTTACTTCAGAGTTTCTTGGTAAGTTACGGTCCTTCTCTGCGTGTTCAACTTGTTCCTCGACTGTGTGAGCTTTACTGTTTCTGTTCTGGTGATTACTGTTCGTTATGGTCTTTTTGGCAATTCTGTGGTGAATGTTGGTGATGAGTGGTTGCTACTCTGTTCCGCTGTCAAACTCACAGTTTGAAGACTCTCCAGCTTGGCTTTTCTCCAACGCTCGGCTTTATAGAACAGGTATGGCCTCGTTCCATGCTAAATATTTGTGTCCACAGTTTGTCCCGGAACTAATGTTCTGCAGCCCCTTTGTGTTCAGGGTTAGCACTTCGTTTCCGCTGGCCTGGGTCTCGGCTCACTACAGGTATGGCTCCTCCGTCACCCTCCTACACGGATTTGTTTGTTTTGATTGCAGTTTCATTTCACAACTTTGTTTGCAGGGCTATTATCGGTGTTCAGACCCTAACTCTTCACCTTGCTTTGTGTTGGCAGGTGTGGCCGGATTCCGCGGATTCACCAAGGCTACAATCGCTCTTTACCGGGTAGCTCTGTCTTTGCTTTACTTTCTCACGGTGTTTCTTGGTCTTGGCCGCATTTACTCTTGTCTGCTGTGTGCATTCTGTGTATTTGTCGGACCTGTGTATGTCAGGGTTACCTCCAACCCGTAACCGTAATTTGGGGTTTTTCTGTGAGCTCTTGATAGCTCGGTTCTATGAACCCTCGTGACACAGTTTTGGTATATATTGTTTTACACAGGCATACTATGTAATATTTTTATGGCATATGAACTATTTGTAATGGTTTTGTGGCTTACCGGTTTAGACTGTGGTCTGTTCGTTCTGCTGTGTTGGGTTGCGCCCTCCCGTCTTGTACTCACTCTCTTCTTAGCTAGTCGAAGGACTCTTTGGAATTGTAAAGAACTCTGTTATTTTGGGTTGCCTGAAATGAATTGAAATTACGATGATATGCATGTACAGATTATTACAGAGGACATAAATCATAGACTTGTATTTTTAATGGTGCACTGTATTTGATGAAGGAAAATAATGTATGTACTTCTGGTATTTTTCTTTTACATGTTCCGCTCCTGAACTGAACCCCTCTGGGTTGTTTCGTTTGCCCTTTTGTACAATAGTTTGAGCAGTTGATTAACTGCCTGGTAGTTATGCTATTTCGGTTTTGTACAGTTGATACACGCATACGTTTCCTTTTGCTATTTGTTGGCTCACTTGCCCCTTTTATGCCATAAGGGTTTGCTGTTACATACTTATTAACACTAATCTATCTTTAACACTTCTAACTAAAACCTGTTACAATAATTAAGGTAAAATAAACATAAATTAGGACAACAGAGTTTAATGCTGTAGTTGACCCTGAAAGAAATTAAACAACAGAAAGGAAAAAAAAAAAACTAAGAACTCTGACAGGCTTGCTGTCCAGTTTAATGAAATTTTCAACTTTCCCAATCTTCTTCCGAAACTGTGTCCATCTTCTCTCAGTCTTCTCCCTGTCGACCAGATGCTCCTGCATCAGATAACTATACTAGTATTCTCTCAAATTGATTAAATCATAATTTGTCCACATCTTGCATGAATAGCTAGTGTTTGTGTTGCTTCATTAGGTTACCTCGACTTGTTTATATTATGTAATTGTTTATTATGGCATCTTCTTCATGTCCATTGGCAAGCCCCCTAAATCTATAATATTTGACACATTTTAATGATTATCCCATGCTCATCAATGTAGGTTAACTTCTTAGTTTAAGTATAAGTTCCAAATTACTATAAAGTATGTCCCACTTAAACTAATTATAAGTTATCTTTCTTCTTTTCTATCAATATATTTCAAGAATATTCGTGGTTATGACTTTAATCTATCCTCTTTTTGGGTCATGCATAACTGCTAAAAGCATAAGCAAGAAAGTACTGTAATACATCATATTTTTACCAAACGTTTCAAAACCATTAACTCAACTTTTATAAGTTTTCCTTATCACAGATAATTGATTAGATTTAGTGAATCATGCTTTTTTATTGTCATTTTTCCCTCATGAGAAGTGATTTCCTCAGAGTGAAGGCAACCTAATAACCATAAATCTCTCATACTAAAATTTAACCATAAATCTCTCCTACTAAAATTTTCATTTTCTAACCTTTGTTGAGTTACTATAAATTTATTATTTTTTACATGTGAACCCTATTAATTTAAAAAAAATAACTCATATGTAAATTTATGAAACTACTAATAAGTCTTTTGCTTTTTTTTTTTATAAATACAAATAATATATAATAATCATGAAATGATGATATATATTTCAATAATACAACGTCATATTTATGGAGATATTTATTATCAAAAACTATTTATATTTATCCCTTATCAAAATATCATAGTCATGATATATATATAGCATATTATAGGAAAACATAAAGGACAAGAATGTTTCATCATCACCTATATTGGGATTGCAATCATTAGTATCGCCTTCTGCCTGTACCTCGATCCTTGAGGGACACTAGTCAGAACCATCCAATTTTGATAAAACTGCTTAATCCAAGCCTTGATATATAGTAGAAAAGGTTTGACATGTTTAACCAATGAGTTTGGCTTCAGTGATGTGTGCATTTTTGCTGGAGTCATGGTAGAATACTTTAATAATCAACACCTCCAACATTTGGGTACATTAGTCATACATAAAAATTCAATCAATAAAAAAATAAAAAGTTTTCATTAAAATACAGGTTATAATCCAACAAAAAAAATAAAATAAAATAATCACATAAAATTAATCATTTAACCATACAAGCAATGCCTTTATTTCTTTGCCAACCTCTAAATTATTAGTCTCACTAAAGAATAATATTTGAATGGAATACTATTTCCATATTTTAGAATACATGTAATATACAATTTCATTCTTCTTTGCATTTACAAGTTAATTAATATTGTAAATAACCAATATATATTTAAAATTTAATATTCAGGGTTTTCGAAGTTAATTAATATGGTAAATAACCAATATATATTTAAAATTTAATATTCAAGGTTTTCGTATTAAAGATTTCAAACCCTATAATAATTATTTATTTTTTTATTAGAATTACTAAAAGATTTCATGTAACTAAAAATTTTATATTTAAAATTTAAAATTAGGCGTTTGATCAGTGAAAGAAATGACATCATAAAACTATAACTGAATTAATTAAGTTGAAAGTTAAAATACAATATTTTATTCTTCTAAAAGTTAATTGAATTAATTAACTTGGAAGTTAAAATATAATATTTTATTTTTATGAGAAGAGTCTTTAGTGAAAATCACATCATAATTCATTTGTTGACGCATTTTGAACCAACCATTGTGGTTCATTGTCAGGACGAGTTGAAGAATCCGATTATAGCTGCATGTCAAATAGAGAGAGCAAATCATCAAACAATTATATTTGATTGGGAAATGGCTATATTTCACTGGGTAACTAGGCACCAAGACCACAGGATAGGGAAAGGAAAAAATAATTAGTTAATTAATTTTTAAATTTGTTTAGTTATATTTATTACCATACGCTAGAAATTAATTATTAAGAGTATGAATCAATAATATATTAATAGGCCTTTTTAATAAAAATAAATAGACAAATAGTTAATTAGTTAATTTAAGGGATAGTATTTTATATTTAATTTATTGCCAATAACTATAACTTATTAACTAATAAAACATATTAATTAATTTATTTTTAAATGGATACCTTTAAATTAGTTGAATAATGACCGCATACTAACTAAAGGGAATCTAACAATATTGGACAATTATCAATTTTAACCACTTATATAAATATATATCTATGTGTGTGTGTGTATATATATATATATATATATATATGTATGTCCAATAAGTACTAAGGTAATAATTACTCACTGGGATCTCGTAGGATAATAATTAAAATTGTAACTTAGTTTGTTATAATTATTACCCTGAGGTTGAGCAATAATCTATTAATAGGCCTTTTTGTCAAAACTAGGTATACAAATAGTTAGTTAATTAATTTAAAGGTTAGTTTGTTATATTTATTACCCTAAAAAGTAAAAGTTTGTATTTAATTACCAAGAACCATAACTTATGAATAGATCCATTTAATATTATTAAAACTATCTAAATGGATAAAGCATTAAATTTATATGAAATAAGTAAAAATAGATAACCTATTAAATTACTTAAATAATGACCTCATACTAACGATAAGGAATCCAACATAATTTGATATTAGTCAATTTTATCCTAATTAAATTAACATGGTAATTAAATTAGAAAGAATATAGCATTTCCAATAGGTTAGTTAATTCAATATTAATTTTGTTTCATTATATCTAAAGGGTTGGTAAGAAAAACATACTTTTGGAATTCCTTCATAAATGTTTAGGAATGGACAATACTTGTTTCAATTGTATATTATGTTAATTAAAAGGATTTTATTACCTACTCAAAAGATTTGTTCTAATATTTAATCCAGAAGGAGTCAAATAAAACCCATAAAATGTATAAAATCCCAAGAGACGAGAAGGAAAAAAGGAAAGCAGATGGTCTAGAAGATGGGGGGAAACAAGGAAGACCTCAGAAAAGAACAACCCAAGGGGTAGGGGCGGTAGGGGAAAGGGGGCATCTAGGAAGAAAGGGAAGGGTTCCAACAACTGCTAATTTTTGAGTCGTCATCCATATTGAGATTCCTCGACTTTTTTCAATATCAATGGCCTCCCTAAATTTCCGATGAAGAATGGGAGCAATCTTGGCAATGACCTAGGCCTCCTCAATGCATATGTGATGCTTTGTTTCTTACGCATGCTCTGCCAAGGCAAAAAACTGGGTCCTCCCATGCTTAGTGTCAACTGAGTGTTCATTTATCCTTTGATTAATAGAACACCCCATCTCACCAACATAGGAGGTCCCACGTGAGCAAGGAATAACATAGCCACCTTTCATGTCCTTGGGGTCAATAGGGTCTTTTACGGATCTAAGGGACCTACGGATGGTGCTGAGGGGTCTAAAGGTAGAGGGAACATTATGCTTTCTGAGGATCCTCACAATATTATCTGTGGTCCCCTCGATGAAAGGGAGATGAACCCCTGAGACATGCTCCTTAGGGTCTCCCTTAACCTTGGGACCTTTGCTAGGTTTAAGGAAAGCTTTCATACCTTGGTTCCTACTATAACCATTATTAACAGACATGACAAGGAGATGGGCTTTATCTCTATTAAGGGTCTTTTCATCAGAGATTCTCAAAGCATGAATTTTGAGCGTGTTGAGCACACTCAACTTTTGAGCAGGGAAATGATGGGAGCTAGCATGAAGATATCGCTCAGTATGACTTTTCTTCCTAAACACTTGGTGGGAGAAAGAACCGACATCATTCTTAGAAATGAGAAAATCAAGGAAAGGTAAACACCCATCAACTTCTTGCTCCATAGTGAATTGTATGGATGGGGATTGATTGTTGAGATGCTGGAAAAAGAGTTCTAATTCTTTTGAGCCATGAGACCAGATGACACCAATGTCGTCAAAAAATCTCTTCTAGAGCTTGGGAAGGAGACAAGCCGAGGCCACATCTTTGGACTCAAAGTCTTCCATAAAGAGATTAGCAACAACCAGGGACAGTGGGGAGCCCATGGTAACCCCATAGGTCTGTTCATAGAATTTCACTTCAAAACTGAAAAAAGTGGATGTGAGACAAATTTCAACTAACTGAGCATATCAAGATTAGTAAGGTGGTTTATGACCTTAATGGCCTCCCTTATAGGAATGCAAGTATAAATGGAAATGATATTGGAACTCACAAGAATCTCCTTAGGGTCAAATTTTATGTCTTTAAGCTCATTGACAAAGGACGAAGAGTCTTTGACGAACGACTCTGTGAGGCCAATAAGGGGTCTAAGCTTCAAGGCAAGGCATTTAGTAAGGAGGTAGGTTGGACCACCTATGGTATTGACAATCAGCCTTAGGGGAGCCCCCTCTTTGTGAATCTTTGGAAGCCCATAGATCTGAGGAGTGATGGGGATACTCTCAATAATATTGTAGCTAAAGGAAGCGATAGTGTTACTAGATTTAATAGCTAGAGAAATAGTTCTGGAGACCTTCTACATGGATTTTTTCTAAGCTTTTTATAGTTGCCACTGTTACAAAGATGGTCCAACATCTTTTGTTGGTAATCATCCTTATTAAGGATGAGAGTAGCCCCTTGTTTATTGGATTTGAGAACAACAATATCCTTATTATGGTTCAGGGATTTGAGGGCCTCAAACTCAGCCTTGCTAATATTGCTCCTAGGGGGCTTTGCCTTCCTAATGACAACACCACAATCTTGCCTAATTGTGTCCTTAATATTATCGAGCAAGCTCCTAATCCCAAATTCCACGTCACACATAATGCCTTCTACTGGTATCTTCTTGGGGGCGAGGGCAAAATTTAGACCCTTCTCCAGAGGGCTATAGACGGAAGGGGGATAAGAAAATTTTGGAAGATTAGCAACCCTTGTTATGAGAAAGCTTATTATTAATATTATTATTATTATTATCATCTTCTGAAATTTTATCAATATAATATTTCCCACAACTAATAATACTATTATTACAAGATGACTCCTTATTATTATCCATATTAGTTAACTTATCACTATTACTACCAAATACAACCAAATTACTATAATAATAATAATAATAATAATAATAATTATTATTATTATTATTATTATTATTATTATTATTATTATTATTATTATTATGATTTATTTAAATTATAGTTATCTACCCTCCTACCCATTGACTTATTAAATTGCAATTTATAGTTATTAAAAATACATGAATTAAAATCAAAGGAACACATAAAATATTGAGGGAATGGATGTAGGTCCGAAGATCTGAAAGTGAACCCACTGTCAACTGCGCCAACTTGTGTGCACAAACCTGCAATGAACGGGTGATGGTGGGAGGATGGAGATGCGTCATCAGAATGGCTAGATAGGAGTGTAGGAATGGAAGGAAGGAGATCCAATGACGAGTCAATAGATCCATTGTCTACAATGCCAACCTATAAGCATGAACTAGAATCGAGCATGCCATGATGGGAGGACTAAAATGGGTCAATGGACTGGCAAGGTAGGAGCGATGGACTAGAAGATGGGAGACCATGCGACAGGTCACTAATAGAGATAGGTAGGACCGGAGGGTGAGAAGAACTAGGAGGATGGGAATGATTAGGGGCTAGATCCATAACAATCGAGCCAGAAGAATAGGTGTGACAATCCGGGCCATGGGTTTGACCAGAAGGTGAAAGCAGGGTTAGACCAGAAGGTGAAAGTCAAGGGAAAGGCTCTAAGCCTGCCAACGATGAAGGAGAGACATGATGGATGAAATCAGGTGAGCCGGTTGTTTCATTCGAATCCCCCAACAAACCTTCAGGCGCAGAAGAGGAGTCAACACTAGAATGAGAATATACCCACGATCTAAGGGCGGAAATTTGATTAACAGAAAGCTGGTTGTGGGAAGGCTTACCCACAGGGAAAAAAGGATCATCGAATGCCAAGGCTCTTTCACACAAGTTTCAAAACTTCGAATCCTACTTTTGTTTCCAAATATCTTCCAATCACAGTGATTTAAGAGCTAAATAGGCATCAACCATTTTCCAAAGGGAGGTAGAAATAATGTCAGACAATTCCATATGCAGAGCCAGAAGATTTGGAGAAAGATGATACAAAACCCTCCTTACCCTACAAATCTCGGATCTTAGTAACACTAAGCTGGCCTTCATAAAGACATGATGGTTCTTAGGACTGTTTAGGTGATGACTAATCTAGGCAAAAACTAGGATGATAGATGAATCTCTGCATCTCTTAAGGTATGCTATATCTGACCTCAACTTCGAAACCTGCAAGTGTGCCTGTTCAAATTGATGAACCTTAGTCACAGTGTCCTTTCCATGCAGGGAAGTAATTGTTGAATTGAGGCTTCTATGATCCATATCAAGTTTATGAGAAGAGTCTTCAGTGAATCAAATCATAATTCATTTGTCGACGCGTTTCGAACCAACAAGTGTGGTACACCGTCACGAGGAGTTGAAGAACAAAATCATGGTTGCATGTTAAATAGAGAGAGCAGGTCATCAAACAATTATATTTGAATGGGAAACAACTATATTTGATTGGGCAACTAGGTTGGACCAACGGCTAAGTTTGACTGGGCACCAAGACCAAGGGATAGGGAAAGGAAAAATTAATTAGTTAATTAATTTTTAAGTTTGTTTAGTTATATTTATTACCATATGCTAGTAATTAATTATTAAGAGTATGAATCAATAATACATTAATAAGCCTTTTTATTAAAACTAAATAGACAAATAGTTAATTAGTTAATTTAAGGGATAGTATGTTATATTTAATTTAATTGCCAAGAACCATAACCTATTAACTAATAAAACATATTAATTTATGAAATAATATTTTTTTTTTAAATAGATAACCTTTTAAATTAGTTAAAGAATGACCCCATACTAACTAAAGGGAATCCAACAATATTCGACAATTATCAATTTTAACCAATTATATATATATATATCTATATATATATATATATATATATATATATATATATATATATATATATATATATATATATATATATATATATATATAGTAATAAGGGTAATAATTACTCACTAAGGTCCCAAGAAAATAATTAAAATTGTAAGTTAGTTTGTTATAATTATTACCATAAGGTTGAGCAATAATCTATTAATAGGCCTTTTTATCAAAACTAGGTAGACAAATAGTTAGTTAATTAATTTAAGGGTTAGTTTGTTATATTTATTACCCTAAAAAGTAAAAGTTTGTATTTAATTACCAAGAACCATAACTTATTAATAGATCCATTTAATATTATTAAAAATATTTAAATGGATAAAACATTAAATTTATATGAAATAAGAAAAAATAGATAACCTATTAAATTAGTTAAATAATGACCTCATACTAACTATAAGGAATCGAACATAAATTGATATTAGTCGGTTTTATCCTAATTAAATTAACATGGTAATTAAATTAGAAAGAGTTTAGCATTTCCAATAGGTTAGTTAATTCAATATTAATTTTATTTAATTATATCTAAAGGGTTGGTAAGAAAAATCATACTTTTGGAATTCCTTCATCAATGTTTAGGAATGGACAATACTTGTTTCAATTGTTTATTATGTTAATTAAAAGGATTTTATTACTTACTCAAACATTTTGTTCTAATATTTAATCTAGAAGGAGTAAAATAAAACCCAGAAAATGTATAAAACCCCAAGAGATGAGAAGGAAAAAAAGAAAACAAATGGTCTAGAAGATGAGGGAGAAAAACAAAGAAGACCTCAGAAAAGAACAACCCAAGGGGCAAGTGCGAGAGGGGGAAGGGGGCAGCTAGGAAGAAAGGGAAGGGATCCAACAATTTCTAATTTTCCAACCGTCATCCATATTGAGATTCCTCAGCCTTTTTTCAATTTCAATGGCCTCCCTAAATTTCCGGCCGTTGAAATTGAAGAAAGGCCAAGGAATCTCAATAGGGATAACGACTGGAAAATTAGCAGTTGTTGGATCCCTTCCCTTTCTTCCTAGCTGCTCCCTTTCCCCTCCTGCCCCTACCCCTTAGGTTGTTCTTTTCTGAGGTCTTCCTTGTTTCCCCCCTCATTTTCCAGACCGCCTATTTTCCTTTTTCCTTCTCATCTCTTGGGCTTTTATACATTCGAGTAAGTAATAGAATCCTTTTAATTAACATAATAAACATTTGAAACAAGTATTGTCTATTCCTAAACATTCATGAAGGAATTCCAAAAGTATGGTTTTTCTTACTAGCCCTTTAGATATAATTAAATAAAAATAATATTAAATTAACTAACCTATTGGAAATGCTATATTCTTTCTAATTTAATTACCATGTTAATTTAATTAGGATAAAATCAACTAATATCAAATTATGTTGGATTCCTTATCGTTAGTATGAGGTCATTATTTAACTAATTTAATAGGTTATCTATTTTTTCTTATTTCATATAAATTTAATGTTTGATCCATTTAGATAGTTTTAATAATATTAAATGGGTCTATTAATAAGTTATGGTTCTTGGTAATTAAATACAAACTTTTACTTTTTAGGGTAATAAATATAACAAACTAACTTACAATTTTAATTATTTTCCTACGAGACCCCAGTGAGTAATTACTACCTTATTACTTATTGGACTTATACACACACACACACACACAGATATATATATATATATATATATATATATATATATATATATATATATATATATATATATATATATATATATATATAGAAGTGGTTAAAATTGATAATTGCCCAATATTGTTGGATTCCCTTTAGTTTGTATGGGGTCATTATTTAAATAATTTAAAAGTTTATCTATTTAAAAAAAAAATCATAAATTAATATGTTTTATTAGTTAATAGGTTATGGTTCTTGGCAATTAAATTAAATATAACATACTATCCCTTAAATTAACTAATTAACTATTTCTCTATTTAGTTTTAATAAAAAGGTCTATTAATAGATTATTGATTCATACTCTTAATAATTAATTACTAGTACATGGTAACAAATATAACTAAATAAACTTAAAAATTAATTAACTAATTATTTTTCCTTTCCCTATCCCTTGGTCTTGGTGCCTAGTCAAACTTAGCTGTTGCTTAGTAGTCGTTGGTCCAGCCTAGTTGCCCAGTCAAATATAGTCATTTCCTAGTCAAATATAATTGTTTGATGACTTTCTCTCTCTATTTAACATTCAAACATGATCTGGTTCATCAACTTGTCCTGATGATGAACCACACTCGTTGGTTCGAAATGTGTCATCAAATGAATTATGATCTGATTTTCGCTGAAGAATCTTCTCATAAACTTGATATGGATCACAGAAGCCTCAATTCAATAATATTTTATTATTCTAAGAAATTAGGTTCATATTATTTAACATTGTTTTTGTAATTAGAATTTAAAATTTTGTTTGGACGGAAATTATAAATTATAAAATAAAAAAATAGCAGTTTAGGAAGCCTAAATATCGTTTTTTTTTCTAAATCATTATTAGCAATACTGAGCACCTTTTTTTTGCATCAAGCTTGATGGATTTATGATTTTCACAACTAAGGCGGGGTTTCTATTATCAAAATCCTCACTGAGGACGAGTGTTACCCATGATGTAGAGGTAGATAAGGTGGATAGTAATCCAAGATAGGTCATTGGTCTACAAAACTTGAGATTCTGGGTTTGATCCCAGTATAGTCGTGTTGACAGTGCTCGACTGACCAACATTTAGGGGATCTCTTCAGTATAAAGTCCCAACTAGACCTCACACTATTTGGTGTAGGAGTGCCATCCTATATGATTGCTCGGTTGCCATTATCTTAAAGATATGCCTCAGCTCTTCCTTGTCAGCACATGAAAGTGGTATACTTAGTCTTCAAACAACAAGGTTCATGTTCCTGGTGAGTGCTTAGTGTAACTTATGTCTAAGTTCTTTCACTGCAAAGGGAGAGGGTGAGAGTGAGTCTCAAGTTGAAACGAAATAGTCCCAACTCAGTTAGAGATGAACAACACAGCAGGATCTGTACAGCTTCCGATGGAGTAGTCCACATAGATGCGGTAGTCATAAACACAAAGTGAACAGATATAACGTACAACACCCAACGGTGTAGTCCACATAAGTGTGATGGTTGCTATAACAAGTTTACAATAATGAATATATCTAGTGTCCGGTGGAGTAGTCCACATGGGTGAGACAAATGATAACAATTGATACAACACATTTCCAACAACATATGCACTAAAACAACTAAAATAGTTCAATTATCTTAGTACAGGTTAAAGTAGCATGCATTACAAGCATCAAAAAAATAGTGTTACAAATGAATAAAATACATGTGTGAAAATGTGTTGGCCTGTTAACAGGCTTTTGAATTAAGCGAAAGTTCCAAAACACATCTGTACACCATACATCACTAACCCCAATAGTGGGGTGTTGGAGCCACTTCTCACTCCTCAAAGAAAACACTATAGACTCTCAAGGCTATGTGGGAGGAGCCAAGGTGAAAATTCCTTTGCATATACATATGAGGGTTATATATAGCCAAGGGTGAACTTGAGCCTTGTGACTCTTCAACTTCCCTCATGGCTGTTTGACTTACATGACTCTTCAACTTCACATGTGGGTCTCTTGGACTTCCACATTACATTACATTGATTACAACAGTATGGCCCATAGTAGTGATGTGGTTGAGATGACTAATGACATGACTCAACATGACACTACTAATATGTTCATGCTAATGGTGGTGTCCATGTCAAGTTATTGTGTTGTTGAGTGATGAGTATGCTCTTGGTGTATCATAACTTCACCTCCACATGAAAAAATGTGCAAAGTCTTCGATGGTCTTGGTGTTCACTTGTTGTTGCATGTGAATGCATCCCCTTTGTTAGTACTTTGCATGTTTCATGTGTTCATTTGTTCGTGAACAAGTCTCCTAACATGCGCTACTTTTTCATCCCGTTCATCTTCGCACCATGTATCATCCATGTACCTGTCTCTTTAATCACTCATGATGAGATGACATCAAATCCAGAAATCCCCTAGTCTACCATGATGCATCATATTTCATTTCTGGGTGCAGGTGACTAGGAGAGAGGATAAGGCTCTGAAACTACACGGAGCACCTTTCTGGCTAGGATGTGAGGCTCTAGGGCACTGTTAGGAAAAACTACACAAAGGTCACTGAGAGGTTGGGTTGAGAAGTATGAGACAATAGTGACATCTATGGGGTCTGGCTTAGATGGGATGCAGAATTCTGTAGTTTTTCCAGGGAGGGCAGTGTAGGTAGTAGGAAGCATTCATAGTGAAAAATGCTCATATTTCCAGAAGAGGCTAGGATTGGGCTGTGGGAGCTTGCTAGTTAGAACTGCACATATCTAGAAGGAAATCATGCAAGACATGTTTGCACAATTTTTGGGTTGAGCAAGGTGTCAGGAAGCAGGTGGACTGTCCATGAAAATTGTGCAATTTTCAAGAGGAGTGGAAAGTAGGTCAATAGCGGGACAACCTAAAAAACTGTGCAATTTCCTGGGACTGTGCAGTGACAGGCATCAGGTGCCTGTCGCTCATGTCTGCAAAATTCATTCAGGTAGTGCAGGCTGGTAGGCTGACAAATTCTGCACAATTTTGGGGATGAGTACAGCCCTTGGTCACTGCTTGAGTCAAATTCTATGGTTGACCAACAAGAGGCTTGATAGATAGGCTTGTAGGAAGCGCAGATTGAGATGGCTTCTTGGCCAACTTCTACATTGTTCTGGGAGACAGTTAGCCAAGTTGATTCTAGGATTACATAGTGCAGATTGCCTGGAGGGCATCCTCAAGCTCTGCGCAGTTCTGGGAAATAGTTCTTGGTTAATGAGGGTTGAGACTACGCAGTTCAACTCAATGAAGGTCTAGTTGATGGTGGGTGGTCCACTACACAGATCTTTAGAAAAATGGTTAAATGTGTGAGCGAGTGAACTCATGTATACATGACCTTGTGAACACACACTCAACATGACTTGATGAAAAAACACCTCAAACCAACATGACAACATATGCTCAGTGTGACTGATTAAAGGGTGAGAGCGACAAGTGCGACACTTGAGATAGATCATTGAATGACCGTGAGGACACTTGTGTGACATTACATAAACTTCATGTGTGAGTGTGATAGATGTTTACATAGCGAACACAACTTGTACACAGAATACATACCTTGAACATAGCCATAATGAGACCGCAAGCATGACATTGCAACCAATATGCTAAAAGACGACTGGCAAATGGTCAAGAAAAGAGGGTGTAAAGACTCAATGCGTGCTCATGTGATGAGGCTAAATATTTGCAATCATTAGGAAAAAAACCAAGGAAGGCTCCGAAATTGGATGCAGGTCAACATTTTGGAGGGTGTTGCAACCGCTATAACACTTGGCGACACACTAGTTGAATACCATATTCTTTGTTTCGGTTCATTGATAGCACAGGGACTTGGTCTATCAGGGAGTATTGCATCGTTGTGAGGGTTACTTCGGTTTTCCCACCTACCCCATGGACAAGCATGGTTCACCTTTTTCCAACTCAATCAAACACAACAACAAGTTTCAGTTTAATTACAGTGTTTCAAAATCGAGAAGGGTATTTTGGCTCGTGAGTTTAAAATTTTTCGAGTATAAGTTTTCATCTCTGGTGTTGTTTCGCTTCCAGCAATCCTGTATAGTACCCCAGTGGAGACACATAGGAACACACACATTTCTCCACTACCAGTGATCCTGGTGAGTACCTCGATGGAGTTTCATGCTTCACCTCTCTACGCAAGAAGTCCTTCTCTTCTTTCGCCTTTATATTTCTGAAAACAGGACTGTGCATAGGCACTTATTTATTTTTGGGGTAGAAGAGGGATCCTGATTTATTGAGAGAAGAAAAGGTTATTCCTTCAAAGAAGCATGTAAGACCTCTGATTTAGGTTTGCTCATTTAGATTTTCCCCTTCTCTGTTTCTACTAGTTGGATCATCTTGAACACACAAAGCAGAAGGCATGAGGTTTTCTAATGTGGACACAGGTTCATGGTTGGACCATAGCTTTCCTTACAAACAACTTGTATTTTCCATCAAGACTTCATCAGCCAAAGGTTATAACCAAGCACAAAGAAGATGGACACAGTACTAGCCAAGTGCTTTAGTGTCACAAGGCTCTTTGGATCTCAGCCACATACTCATTCAAAAAAAAAAACTCAGTAGAGGGTAGCACTTATTGGAAAAACCAAAAATAGCATGATATTAAGCAAACAAAACAAAATGAAGCAAAAATAGCAAAGCAAAGTGACAAGAAAAAAAGTAAAAATACTATGTACATAGTGTGGGGCGTGACCTCGGTCAATAAAATTAGTGCTTTAAGTCGTGGCTATTGATAGGAAGGTTGTAAATCCTCCTGTCAAGTAATTGCAGACAGTACGTGTGTGGGCCAAGCTTTTCATAGACAGTGTATGGACCAATCCACAGGGACTGGAACTTCATATGCTTGTCTTTATCTTCATGGGGTTTGTCCCATTTCAAGGCTAAGTCACCCACATCGAAGTTAGCATTCTCGGTAGACTTCTTGCTGAACCATCTCTTGATATGGTTCTGGTGGTTTGAATTTTTCTTTTGCTTTCATACGTTCTTCCTGCAGCTTGTGAAGTGTATCCATCCTACCTTGAACTAATAGACATGGTTTGCCTTCAGATTCTTGGGACAATGGGAGAGCAGGTAAGTAGATGTTTGGCAGAAGGATGGCTTCTTTCCCATAAACCAGGAAGTATGGAGAAGTGTTCAAAGAGGGTTTGGGTGTTACATGGTCAGCCCATAAGGCATTCATCAAAGAAAAGTGCCAGTTTTTTTGTTCAAAGTAAATGGTCTTATTCATAATGAAAATAAGGTTTTTATTTGTAGATTCGGTGAGACTAGCATTCATCAAAGAAAAGTGCCAGTTTTTTTGTTCAGAGTAAATGGTCTTATTCATAATGAAAATAAGGTTTTTATTTGTAGATTCGGTGAGACTATTTCCCTGTGGGTAGTAGTTAGCTTAGTGTTTAAGCACGATACCGTATTGAAATGCAAAATCATAAAGCTTTAAAGATGAAAAGTATGTTTCATTTTCAAAAACAAGTGATACCATAAAGTCAAATCATGAGATGATGTTCTGTTGAAGGAAGCTGATGACTTCTTGGTCATTCACTTGCTTAAGTGGAACTACTTCTGTCCATCGCATGAAATAATATGTCACTGTCAAGATGTAGCGATGTTGTTTTGATGAATGTGGTAATATTTCCCCAATGATGTCTAAGCCCCATTGCTGAAATGGTTTAGTCACTCCAGCAGGGTACAACAGGGCTACTGGCCTTCGTTTTCTCTTAGCACATCACTAATAGACCGGGCACTTGTGGGCATAAGCATGTTCATCCTTGAATAATGTAAACCAGTATAAATCAACTCATGTGAGTTTTTGCGCAGTGATCTTTCCCTTGAAGTGGCCCCCAATTGGTCCGTCATGCAGATCGTGCAAGACCTTCTCTAAATCATGTGCTTCTAGACACTTGAGCAAAATTTCATTGTTGTGCTTTCTGTAAAGCACTCCATGCACCAAATGATAAGGTAAAGCTTTGAGGTGGAGTTCCCTCTTCTGTTACATGGAGAAGTGAGAAGGAATGGTTCCATGCTCAAGGTACTACACACATCTTAGTACCAAGAGTTTTTGCATGAAGTGGGTGGTTCTCGCTCTACATTGCACATCTCGATTTCTTGCTCCAAACTAGCAAGCTCTTCTTCTCCCCCCTGTGCATGGATTGCTCCTGCTATGAGTTTGACAATGTGAACTAACTTGATGTCAAGATCATATTCTTGCAAGCCTTTCATCTAGTTCACACATCTTTCCCCCATCTCTTGTTGTGCAAGTAGTGATATGACTGTTGGGTGTGGCATAAACACTATGCAATGGTTTTTTAGCAAGTAGGCTCTGAAGTGTCTCACCTCCTTATATACTATGTATGCTTGATTGTTGATGGTGGGGTAGTTGAGTTCAGGTCCCTACATGCTTGCACTCATGAAGAAGATGGGACGTTTGTCGTTCGGCTCATGCTTCTGAATGAGTACTACAACAAGTGAAGTGTCGAAGGCGAAGGTGTATAGCAAGAAATCCTTGTTAAAGTCTAGGTTGTAAAGTGCAAGTGCATCTTATATAACCTGCTTGATATGAGTGAATGCATTATTTTCCTTCTTACCCTAGTTGCAGACTACATCCTTCTTGATCATATCTTGCATAGGTTTCATTATTTGTGAATAATCTGAGATGAACTTCTGGAGGAAGTTGATCTTCCCCAAGTAGGACTGCATGGATTTATTATTAGCTGGGTGAGGAATCTGTGTAATTTTTCACACCCAGTCTGGATAAACCGTCATCCCACTTCTTGAAATGATGTGCCTGAGGAGGTTCCCCTCAGACACCGAAAATATTCTTTTCTTGGGATTAAAAGATATCTCATATTTTCTACATCGCTCTAATATCTTCTTCAGATGGCATATGTGTTATGACAATTTTCTAGAAAAGACAGTCACGTCATGAAGGTAAACCACTACACTTTGTATGATAAGTGCACGAAAAGTGATGTTCATGGAACCTTGAAAGGTTACACCTACGTTCACAAGCCCAAATGGCATTCTTTAGTAGGCGAATGTACCCCACTTGGTATGGAAGGTAGTTTTCAATCTATCAGGTTCCGCTACTAGAACCTAGTTGTATCCTGAAAAAGCATCGAGTAGAGAAAACATTTCTGCTCCAGATACTGTCTATAGAATGTGTTCCATTGACAACACAGGGTAGTTGTGTTTGTCCAAGGCACAGTTCAGGTTTCAGAAATCAACGCATAAGCATATCTCCCCGTAATTCTTATGTACAGGAACTAAGTTAGAAACCCGCATAGAATGACGAACTCTATAAATGATCCAAGCATCCAACAACTTAGCCAATTCATTCTGTATGAGGGGTTTTTGTGATGGATGTACTTTTCTCAAATTTTACTAAAATGGCTTGACCCCTTCTTTGATTAGAATCACATGTTGGATTATTCACATGTCGTATGCTTTAAATCATTCTATGTCCACGTGAATACATCCTAGTAATGTTTGAACAAGCCAATAAAGGCTTGCCACTCCTGCGGTGTACAACACATACCGAGATTGATGAAATTTAGATCTTATTATGTTCCTGAGTTGATCTATTCGTGTATCATGGTGGAACTGTGGTTTTTTTTGTTCCTTGGTCCTTGGAAGCATTTTGCAAGTCATAGAGCTTTTCGAGAGATACCACATCCTTCGGAATGAGTTTTCCTTTCTTGTCATCAACTACAACTTCCAGAGACTGCTCATACTCATCTTCATTAATCGTTGTGTCCTTGAAGAAATTAGCGTTGGCCTTGAAGTGTAGTATCTTTTGATCATCATAAAAAATGCGTAAATTAGTTATGTTATATATTGGGGATAGAAGGTTTATACAAAATTTCAATAGTAAACCTATCCCTAAGTGGTGTCATCCTAGTAGCTACGTTAAATAAGGCATCAATAGTTGCATTATGCATTTTTGGCACAACAATGATATTGAAAGCTTGGAAGTTAGAGTTCGGTCACCATACCTCTTGTTGATAACTTTTGAGATGAGGTGACAAGCAGTGTATGGTGTTAGATCCCTGCCATACCATAATTTCTAAATCACCTACCACTTTGAGTGCAACAACATTAAGGCTAATGGCTTTGTGCAAGCCCAATACGAGTGCTTCAGATTCAGCAGTTTTGTCCATGCACTCGACCTCGAAGTGGCTTGAGCTCAAGTGTTTCCTGTGATTTGGTTCTATCAAGACACACGTAGCTCTAGAGCCATCCCGTGTCTTTGATTCATTGAAATACATGGTCCACAACTCATCTGTTCATGGACCACTTGATGCGCTAGTACTACTACTGTTACTGCTACTAGTGTTACAATGTACTGTACATGTTTAATTTCCATCAGTTGGGCAAGGAAGAAGACCCAACTGCATGTCTCGTGGGGTTGGAGCTGGCTGTGCAAAATAATGCCCTACCTATGTTTCCAGGAGGAAGTTGTCAAACATGAGTCCCGCGAAAGCCAACGGTTCTTTCTCACCATTTATGGGAGTGACATTATGTTTCATGTATCTCTTCAATAACACCCAGATCTGATTTATTTTTCCTAGTACAGAAGCCACAAGTTTCACTAGTCTATGGAAATGTATCCATTCAACTTGTTGGACCAGTCTCTGCTAAGGAATAAGTTGTATGCTTCTAGTATGTCCATGATGACAATGTTAATGCATTGGTGAACTCAGTCATCATGAGATAACTAGATGATCACATCTTGTAGTTCACTGATGGATCGTAGGCTTGTTTGATCTAGTTGGATGATCTGTGTAGATGTCTTGCTCCATTGCGCATTGATTCTTTTGGAAATGGAGAGTGGCATAACATCAGTTGATGTGCCAGAGTCAACCAAGCAGTTGTGAACATTACAGTGAAAGATTTCAAATGAGAGAAATAATGGAGAGAAAATAGATTCTTTTTCTTCCATCCGAAGTGTGTTGAGCATAATTGTGAGTGAATCGAGAGATGTGCTTTCTCCCTTGTTGGTAGAGGTTGTGTTGTCTGTGGATGTTTTCCCCAATGCTCACAACAAAATATTCTGCTGACCCTTGATCTTAGCTAGCTCGAACAAAGATATGTTTGCATGATTTTTCTTCATATCTTCAACAATATTGTAGTCAAGAGTGGGTAAACTCACCGAGGTGTTAGGGGTTAGACTCGTGTTTGTACAGTCTGATGGAGTGTTCTGAATTTTACTGCTCATGGATATACTCTTGTTTGCAAATGTCTTCCCTGGCTTTCTTTGTGCTTTATACTTTGGGATGGTTGGTGGATCAACCTTCCTCATCAGTTCAATCTTTTCTTGCACCTCCCTAATAGTAAGGGAAGCCCCTTGACTTCTAAGATTATATCGACCATATTGCTTTGGGGGTCACTTCTTAGTGTTCATTTTCTATGTTGCGCACACACATTGATACATGTTGATCACCTGCCCAACACTTGGTGCTTCATCAGATGCAACATATTCTTCATCATCTTCACTTTCAGCTGACGTTTCACATTGTTTACCATGTTTCTCATACCATTGTACAATGAGTTCTCAACTCGTTTCCATTTCGAACAAGTCCCTTTCAGGTGATGGTCATTATGGAATGAGAAAAACTTAGGGTCCACACACATTTCCATCTGTAACACTGAGCTAGAGCTCAGTGCAATTTTAGTTGGGAAGTTGTTGCTTCCTGATGACATGCTCCTCTTCTATTGTCTAGGAAGCTGGCTACTAGCAGATTTCTCGATCATTTGTTTCTTCAGTTCAGACGCCTATGTTGTCAAGGTCTTGACAAGAAAAGTAAGGGTTTCAATGTCACTCGCTTCCTTGTCTTTGCCCTTACTCGTTGTAGCCTAGGGCCTCCTGCTCACATCCTTGGAGTCTTTTGTTGGTTCATCATCTTTGATGACTCCAATATCATGCAGGTCCTTTTCCACAATGATTTCCACTTCACAATTTTCAAGTAACATTGGTTTCGTAGCTTGCTTGACAAACTGCGCAATATATATTAGTTGGAAGTGAAAATGTGTAATAGTTGACAATGATGGAGTCATGAGGTTTTGTGTCTGTTCCAAACTTGTTCAAGATGTGTGAAAACCTCTAATTAAAGTATTTCACTTTCTCTTTTGACTCCATCTTGAGACTACCTAACTCTTTGAGCAACATTGCAAGGGTCTTGTCATCAACAAATTTTTCAAAAAAAAATTTGAACATACCCCAGTTCTGGATGGAGTTGACAGGAAGGTTGTGATACCATACCGTTGCTTGCTCATCCAAGGTAAACATAAACAATCTACATGCAATTTCATCGTACCGTACCTCGAGTGTCTACAATTGTAGGTAGAAGTTGTCCAAGTGATCTTCTGCCTTCACTGTTCTATTAGGGTTAAACTTTGTCAACATCCTGTCCGAATGTTTTGGCATCTTGTGCAATGAACCCGAGAGAGACAATGGTCCATGAGTCATCCATTCCAATTTTGGTTAGCCATATCTTCTTCTTCTTTGTCCTCCTCCTCTTCTTCAGAATCTAATGGTTCTGCCTCTGAGTTGGTTGGTTCGTCTCCATCTCCACCCCCTCCACTGCCTTGCACTTCGCCTCATGTACCAAAGCTTGAGCCCATGGTCATGAGGGTGTTCTCATCTCCCTATCAGAAGACTGGAAGTTCCTCTCCATTCTCAATAGCTTCTGCTAGACCTTCGAGAGTGCCAAAAACTGCTTCTTCCACTAATGAGACAACAACTCCTGTGGGAGTGGTATTTGCCTTCTTTGATGTGTATGGAAGATCTTATATTCCTAGCATTAGTCTGACTACTTTGGAAAACTGAAGGGTGATGGGACAGATAGAGCGAAGGTGCTGATATGAAATTTTGTGTTCACGTCTAGGAGGTGAGGAGTAACCAATTGCAAAGTTGTGTGTGGGAGAGAGGGTTTGGTGTTACTACCTTGACCAGATGATTTATGAGTGGGGGTGAGAGGAAATTCAGCCATAAACAACTGGTGGCCCTCCTTCTAGCACCATAAATGTTCATAGTGTTGGACTTGCCAACATTCAGGGGATCTCCCGAGCATAAAGTCCCAACTAGATCTCACACCATTTGGTGTAGGAGTCCCATCTGGTATGATGGCCTTATGTCATTATCTTAAAGATATGCCCTAACTCTTACTTGTCAACACAAGAGAGTGGTATACTTAGTCTTCAAACAACGAGGTTCATGTGCCTCGTGAGTTCTTAGTGTAACCTGTGTGTAAGTTCTTTCACTCTAGAGGGAGAGGGTGAGAGTGAGTCCCAAGTCGAAAGGGAATAGTCCCTACTCAGTTAGAGACACACAACATGACAAGATCTGCATAGCTTCTAATGGAGTATTCTGCATGGATGTGACAATCACAAACATAAAGTGAACAAATATCATGTACCAAACCAAATGGAGTAGTCCACATGAGTGTGATGGTCATTATAACAAGTTTACAAGAATGAATCTGTCTAGTATCTAAAGGAGTAGTCCACATGGGAAAGACATGTTCGATAACAACTAATACAACACATTTCCAACAACATATGCACTAAAACAACAGAAGTAGTTCAACTATCTTAATACAGGTTAAAGCAACATACATTACAAGCGTCCAAACAATAGTCTTACAAATGAATATAATAAATGTGTGAAAACGTGTTGGCCTATTAACAGGATTCTTAATTAAGAAAATGTTACAAGATGCATTCGTACACCATACATAACTAACCCCAATAGTGGGGCGTTAGAGCCACTTCTCGCTCTTAAATGAAAATACTACATACTCTTAAGGCTATGTGGGAGGAGCCAAGGTGAAAAGTTCTTTGCATGTACAAATGAGGAGTATATATAGCCAAGGGTGAACTTGACCCTTGTGACTCTTTGAGTTCCCTCATGACTGTTTGACTTACATGACTCTTCGAGTGAGATGACTCTTCAACTTCATATGTGGGTCACTTGGAATTCCATGTTACATTACATTGATTATAGTAGTATGGCCCATAGTAGTGATGTGGCCAAGACGAATCATGACATGACTTGGCATGACATTGCGGTATGTTCATGCTGATGGTGGTGTCCACGTCGAGCTGTTGTGCTACTGAGTGATGAGTGTGCTCTTCGTGTATCATTGTTTCACCTCCACATGACAAGGTGTGTGAAGTCTTTGATGGTCTTGGTGTTCACTTGATGTTTCATGTGCATGTGTCCCCTTTGTTAGTACTTGGCATGTTTCATGTGTTCATCCATTCGTGAACAAATCTCCTAGGATGCGCTCCTTTTTCATTCCATTCATCGTCATGCCATGTCTCATACATGTACATATCTCTTCAATCACTCATGAAGAGATGACATCAAATCTAGAAATCCTCTAGTCTACCATGATGCATCATATTTCTTTTTCGGGGGCAGGTGACCTGGAGAGAGGACAAGCCTCTAAAAATGTACAGAGCGCATTTCAAACCGAGATGTGAGGCTTTGAGGTAGTGTCATGAAACGCTGCGCAGAGGTCAATAGGAAGCTGGGTTGAGTATTCTGACACAATAATGACATCTCCAGGGTCTAGCTCATTTGGGAGGTAGAATTATGCAGTTTTTCTGGGGAAGGGAGTGCAGGCAACAGGAAGCATTGGCAGTGAACACTGCGTAGATTTCTAGAGGAGACTAGGATCAGACTGCGGGTTCTTACTAGTTAGAACTATGTAGATCTAGGAGGAAGTCATGCAGGCCATGTCTGCGCAAATTCTGGACTAAGCAGGGAGCCGAGAAGCAGGTGGACTGTTCATGAAAACTACATATTTTTAGGAGGAGTGGCAAGCAAGCCAGCAAGGCAAGGAAAATTTTAAGGATGGAAAATTATCTTGAAGTTTAAAAAGAATAGCGAATCTCACCTGTCCCTAAAATGTAAACTATAAAATATTTATTAATGTAATTGTAAAATTATTCAAATTTATAATGATTTTATATACACTCTCAATATAATGTTGGCGATGTTTAAGGTAAATAATTTTATAGTGTAAAATTTAGGAGAATCATTTTTATAAAAAATAGAAATTAGTGAATATTTTTTGGGAAACATCATGGAAAATTAGCCCACCTGCGAATATTAGCCCCTAAAAGTTTCCATGTGGCAAGGGAACTGCTTGACAAAAATGCACAATTTCCTGGGACAATGAAGTGACAAGCATTGAGCGCCTGTCCCTCATGTATGTGCAATTTCTTCAGGAACTGAAAGTGGGCAGGCTAAAATCTTCTATGCAATTTTAGGGGTCAGTGAAACCCTTGGTTACTGCTTGACTCAAATTATTTTGTTGACCAGCGGGAGGCCTGATAGATAGGCTTGAAGGAAGTGCAGACTTAGATGGTTTCTTTGGCAACTTCTTTTCTGTTTTGGGTGACAATCAGCTAGTTTGATTCCAAGATTGTGTAGTGTAGACTTCTTGGAGGGTAGCCTCAAGCTCTACGTAGTTCAGGGCAATAGTGCTTGGTCACTAAGGGCTGAGACTGTGTAGTGCAGCTCAGTAGAGGTCCTATTGATGGAGGGTGGTTTGGTCGATAGATCTTCATCAAAATGGTTAAGTGTGTGAGAAAATGAACTTGTGTATATATGAACTTGTGAACACACACTCAATGTGACCCAACAACAAGACACCTCAATCCAACAAGACAACATATGCTCAGTGTGATTGACTAAAGGGTGAGAGTGACAAGTGCAACACATGAGATAGATCATTGAATGACCATGATGACATTTGCATGACATTGCATACAACTTCGTGTGTGAGTGCAATAGATGCTTACATAGCAAACACAACTTTTACACACAAAGAAAGACCTTGAACATAGCTAGAACAAGACCGCAAGCATGACATCGCAACCAACATGATAAAGGATGATCGGTGAATGGTGAAGCAAAGAGGGTGTAAAGACTCGACACGAGCTTATGGAATAAGCCCGAGTGTTTGCAATCATCAAGGAAAAAAACAAGGGAAGCTCTGAAATTGGATGCAGACCAAAATTTTGGAGGGTTTTGCAGCTGCTAAAACAAGTTGTTTGGTTCGTTTAAAATTAAGGTTAATCACCTTGATTTTTCTCTTACCCTCTAACAAATTTGTAATTGTTCTAAAAATTTTCCTTTTACCAAAAATTCCTCTTACCTAAAATCCATATTTACGCTTGTGCTCGATGGAATTTTCAAGTAGTGAGTTTGCTTATCTTATGTTCTTGTAGGAGGTGGTGAAGTGAGTGAAAGGTTGTTCACAATGAACAAGTGCACAGAGACAATTGACCAAGTGCATTGACCCACTACCATAGGGTATCTTTGCCAATGGAGGCTTTTCCCTACCAACAAGGAAGTTTGCTCCGATAGATGCCCTTCTTGACTGGTGGGTCACTTTTGGGGCCACACAGGCTGCACCTTCAACTTGTCTAGCATCGACTCTTAGCCCACGAGCAACTGCTTCCATGACCTTATGTGAAATAGTGTCGACAAGGTGTCACCTATCTCCCTGACGGAGTTCAACTAGGAACGGTTTTTTTTTGGTTGGGTTCATACCTATCAAATTTACTTCTTTCTTAATTCTTAATTAATGATGAAATAATTATTTTTAAATAATTTATCATTTCCAACATATATATATATATATATATATATATATATATATATATATATATATATATATATATATAAATTTAAATAATAATAATAATAATTTATTATATCTATAATCTAACAAAACTAAATATTATATTTTAAATCCTATTACTTTTATATACTTTTGAAATCATTACTTTTAAATACTCTTCAACATTATATAAAGAAATTACTTAGGAAAAAATATTAATAAATCTAATTGAATAAAAATTTCAAACATTTATTTAGAAGTCACACAAAGTTGAAACCCAAAATTAAAATACACAACTAATTACATCTACCATATGTAACAATCCAAAATTAAAATATACAACTAATTACATCAATTTATGTGAATAATAATCAACACACAATTATTCAACTATTTAACATAGAATTTTCAAAAAAAACGAGTAGAGATGACATCTACGATATTCTTCACTTGTGATTTCAGAGTTGAATATTATTTGAAAGATTTCTGCATGCACACATTCCATTTGTTAAAATGCAAATTTTATTTCTTTATTATATATTTTACTTAATTTAATATTTCTCTTAATTTAACTTTTCTTATTTTATTTCTTTTTAATTTCTGTTTACTTCACTTATTCTTATTATTTTTATTATTTTTATACTATTGTTAAATTGGAAAAATTGAAAAAATAATAAAGAATGCAGTCACACATACGCTAATATGTTATGACACCATTGACCATAAATCTATACTATACAACGCAAAAACATATATAAAAGAGTCACCAATTGTTTTGTTTAATCTACGGATGCCAACCAGATTCCACAAGGGAAAATACAATTTCTCCCCGACGTTCATTAAACTTCAATGTTGATTATGTTTTTATGTCCCACGTGGCAGGTTATTTATCGGTGCTATCTTTGGGCTTCACAAAAATCCTTCAAACACATGATAAATGCAGAGCCAAGCCTGTGATGAAATGCAAATTTAGGAATTCATAATAAATTTTATGGATTGTTGGGTTTTTATTTTTTATTCGAAAACCAGTTTCAACCATCAAAACTTATAATTCTAAGATTTAATTAAAAAAAATATCATGGCCCTCGGCAGCCCTGGCCACTCATTATAAAGAATAAATTGTCCTCGGTGTTTCTTATGTGTTTTTTTTTATTGATATCATTATAATCAGTGTTTTATTTTGATACATAGCACTATAATTATTAAGTGTTTACATATCTTTATAAGCTACTTCAAATACAAGTAAATTTAGATATTTAAATCTCCAATGTGGGTCTATTTGGACTACTATCATTATAAATTTTAAATGTTTATGTCAGCTAGCTCTTTCTACAAACACAAGTAAATCCAAAAATTTAAACATGAATTTTAGCCTCCAATCTCAAACAAATAACACTCCAATATCAAATACATAACACTTCATTATCACAATAATGAATCTTAAAATAATTACCCCAAAAGCTATCTTCATTGTTAGCATTGATCAATACAACTTCTTGCAGTTAAATGCTACAATGTAAGTTTATATTCCCATCATTTGTTGCCATTGAAAAACCCTCGAAGCTCTTGGATCACAAGCCTCTGTTTGATGTAGAATCAGAGTATAGACTATCTTAACAGATGTCCATATTTTTTCCATAGAACCCTAATAACCTCTTCATTCATTTCGGTCTTTCACCATAGCTTAGTGTTGTGCTGATTGAAACAATGGTTCAAATAGGTAATACACCATTATCATTCATTTGACCCCATTCTCTACTCTCATTCCTTGTAGCTGGTTGATGCATTCTTTCAATCATTAACGCAGGGGATTGCACACAGTTGAAATCGCATGAGCAGTTCATCAAGGACAACTACAATGGTGGGCATTTTTTTGGGTGTGCAAGGAACGACAACATATGCTCAAATCCCCTGAAGGATCCCCATGGTGGATCCACCTGCTGCTTCGACACCCTCTGCAAAGATCTCACCAGTGATATGTTGCATTGTGGGAAATGCAGCTTCCCATGGCCTTATGGATTGGCTTGTTGCTCAGGCTTCTGCTTTGACATCAAGAATGAGCCTATGCATTTTGGGAATTGCTTCTACAGTTGCACTAAACATGAAAAATGTGTGTTCAGCATGTGTGTTTATTAGCTTAATTTCAACAACCTTGTTTAATTTAATTGTGGATTCCCGGAATATGTTTGAATATGGACGCCTAATTTCTCATACACTATATTACAACTTTGAGCTTTATAGTGTATCTATATCACAGGTTTGTAATGTGGTATACACTAATATTCATTTATGTATATCAACCACATTTATCTATTAAACATATTTCATTGATTATGTATATGAACAAGAGAAAATAGTAGATCATATTTGGATCTCCATGTGAAATAATATAATTTAATTATGAATAATTACTAAGTGGATGGTAGGGATTTAAACAACTTGAAATGTTCTAGAATATTTATAGTATTATACAAAAATCAATGGTTGAAATTTATCTATTGTCAAAGTAGTTATGTTATTTTTACTTGTAAATTAAATTGATTAATTAAAAAATCTCACATGAACAAGTGTGAGTTATGGGTTTTTTTGGCACGTGGTATTGATAAGCCATGTTATTGGTCTATGATATTGTAACAAGTCTTATTTATAGATTAAGAATCTCCATGATAAAGTGGAGTAAATCTTGTTCCATTTTTTTAAATGTATGTATGTTTAACTTATATGTTAATTATTATAATAATAATAATTTAAAAGAAAGTTATAATTTAGCTAGTTTTGATTCTTATTATGGATTGATACCTATATATCACTAGCCATTTAATTTATATGGTTGCATATCCAATTTAAAAAGAGATAAATTAAATAAATAAATCTTATATTTTCACTATTGAATATAACAAAGAGCGAAAATTTTAAGGATGGAAATTTATCTTAAAGATTACAAACCTTGGCGAATCTTACTAATGCATAATTTGAAAATTATAAAATAATTGGTGATATTTTAATACAAATATTCAAAATTCTAATGATTTTATATAGTCTCTATAAATTTTTGGTGATTTTTAAGGTGAAATAATTTTTTCTTATAAAATTTGCGCGAATCATTTTTAGGAAAAATGGGAATTGGTGAATATTTTTTTTGGAAAAAAACATGGAAAATTAGCCCATCTGTGAATATTAGCCCCTAAAATTTTCCCTGATAACAAATATGTATATTTTAATATAGGACTTAAATGAATAATTTGAATATCTATATTAAGTAATATATTTCAATGCCAACTTTATTTATGTATGTTTTTATAGAGAAAAATTTATATATGGACCATAATGCACAAAGACAAAAAGTAATTGAAGGTAAGAAAGAAAAATATTTCCTAATGAAAGTAATAAGAGGAATATGTGTAATTCATTTAATTTTTAATATAAAATTAACATGTGGCATTTATAAAAGGGTGGGAAAGCATGATGGAAGTGGCGTTCATGGCAGCTAGGGTTCAGGACTAATCTACAACATCAGACCGCAGGATTTGTAGTAAACCCTACCAACTCTTATAGCTACAAGAGAAACTACTAACGGAAAAAGGAGGTGAGCGAATCATGGGTAAACCTCAGGGGGAGGGCGCAAAGCCTCCCCCAAATGACAACAAACAGGTTCCAATGCAGGAGGAAGCTTACAAACAAACAATCCACAAGGAAATAGAAGAAGGACAAGACTCTCAAGGAGATAAAGAAATAGTTAACAAGGTCCCCAAAGTGACCTCCACCACATGCAAGCCAGTTGTAGCCATGAGACCAAAGATTGAGCTACCTAGCTGTAGGATCAACACACAAATCCAATATATGAAGGATCATGCCCTGATAGGGAAGTTTATTGGCTTTTGGCCCACAGAAAAAGCACTGCAGGGATGGATCGCAACCAAATGGAAGCCGAAAGGTCACATTACCCTGCAGTTAGGCCCCAAGGGATTCTTCACAGTAGTTTTCAACTGTCTGGAGGGTAGAAATAGAATCATTGATGGAGGGTCATATTTCTTTAATGCCGCTGGCCTATACCTCAGAGATTGGGTCAAGAGATTTAACCCAGATAAAGAGGATCTCAGTTGGGCTCTGGTCTGGATCCGCCTCTACTCCCTCCCTTTGGAGTATTGGGATGAGGCATCATTACAAGATATTGGCAATGGTCTTGGCGAGTTCATCAAAGTTGCAGAGGAAACTAAGCTTAGAAGATACACCTCGTATGCACGTATATGTGTTTATATGCACCTCAACAATGCCCTTCCGGATGCGGTAAGTCTCTTTCATGACGATTTTGAATGGATCCAATCTATCGACTATGAACATGTTCCATTCCGCTGTAGGAAATGTCATGCTCTTGGTCATCTATTTCAAGATTACCCATCTAACCTAAAAACCTTAGCCCCTCCTCCTTCTGGAAAATCAGATGCTGATGGATTCACCAAAGTCTCCCATTGCAGAAAGAATCTCAGAAAATCTGGATCTCATCCCAAGACCACTGCTGATGTCCCCCCAAAATCGAGTACCAGGAAGAACTTCGAGTCCCTGGCTCAGCCATATCTAAACAATATTGAAACCCCAGCTCCCCGTAAGGAGCAGCCCAAGTAAAAAGCTCACTTAGCTTCCACTAGCACAGTGATTCCTCAGAAATTAAAGCAAACTGTTGACCTTAGTTCTCCATCTCCTAGCGATTTTCCTGCCTCGCTCACTCAAAATATGGAGGTAGATAATGAGCAGACTTCTTTGAAGGATACAAAAGGAAATACAGAAGAAAGGAATGAAACCTAGAATATGGAAGAGGAACCAAAAAGCATAGATATAGGAGACCTAGATATTCTAGGCTTAGAGCAAGCCTGTAAAACAAAAAGTTATGACAAAATTCTAGAAAGACAATTGGACAATCTAGAAATAATTTTATCAATAGCATAGAGATAGCGAACCCTTGGAATACAGCCTGGAAACCAATGGGATGGAAAGATCCTCAACAAAGACAACAAGAAAATAGGAAGGAAAATAGATCTTCAACGAACCATTCACATCGAGGAAATGCTAGTGGAATCATACTCCAAGCTCATGAAGTACTATACTACCCTCTCTAATATCTCATCATGAAGCTCATCTCATGGAACATTAGAGGGCTTAACAGCCCCGGGAAGTACACATCGGTAAAAAACATGGTTCAACAAGAAAAGCCAAGCATTTTCTTGATACAAGAAACCAAGTGTAACTCAGTAACTCTGGAAAAAAACCATGCCCAAAGATTGGCTAGGTTGTACTACAGTTGCAGTAGATGCATTAGGGGCATCGGGAGGTCTTGCAATCATCTGGAATGCACAGACAATCATGCTCTCCAACTTACAAGCGAACAAGCACTTCATTTAGGCTTCGTTCCATATAATAGGGACAAATATCCATGGGCATTTAACAAATGTTTACTTTCCCCAAGAAGCTACTCAAAAGATAGACATACTGAATACTTTATCAATAATCAACACTGAAAGGACCCACCCACTCTAGACCACGGGGAGGACTTCAACATGATTACCAAATTGGAGGAAAAAAGGGGAGGCAGAAGCAGACTAGATAAAGAATTTTTTCGTCTAAAGGACTTCATCCAGAATAACTGGCTCATTGATCTACTATTCAATAATGGAGTTTTTACCTGGAACAATAAAAGAGAAGAGCCTCATCAAATAGCCTCACAATTAGATCGATTCCTTCTATTTGATAATGCTATCCATTTAGGTGGAGACCTCTCAGCCTCAATTTTTCCCCTCACAGGTTCTAGTCATTCGCCAATCGCTCTCCAATGGACCAGACCAGGCAACACTGCATGTCAGCCCTTTCATTTTGAAGCCTTTTGGCTGTCACATCCAGATTTCAACAACTTCATCAACATGATTTGGAAAAGCTTCAAGGATCAAAAATGTTCCAATTCCACCAAAAGCTAAAAAGTCTCAAATTTCATATCAAACAATGGAACCAATCTACCTTTGGGAATATAATCTAGGCACAAACAACACTAAATAAAGCAATGACAGAACTGCAACAGAAAATCATCATAGAAGGCAAACAGAGTAGCTTTCGGAGTAGGAAACACACCTACAATCTCAAATCTTGGAAAGAGACAAGCAAGAAGAAGTTCTTTGGAGGCAAAAATCATGGGTCAGGTGGCTAAAGGATGGTGAAAAGAATACAAAGTTCTTTCACTGCTCTACGATCCAAAGGAGAATGACCAACACCATTACCCATATACAGAACAGTCAAGGAGAAAAAGTTGAGGACCATGCAGCCATAGAACAAGAACTTCTGACATACTTCAAACAGGTTCATCATGAGACTCAAACAGATAGGACGGAGGCCATTGATAAAATAATCCAATCCATTCCAAAGATCATCACTGAGGAACATAATCAGTTGCTCCTCCAGCCGATTACTTTACAGGAGGTGGAAAAAGCAGTCCAACAGCTAAAAGAAGGAAAGGCGCCAGGTCCTGACGGGTTTACCTCTAACTTCTTTCACAATTTCTGGGAGATGATCAAATTGGAGGTCTGGCAGGTCATGGAAGAATCTAGAGCCAACAGATGGATGCTCCCATCCATGAATGCCACTTTCATTACCCTCATTCCTAAAGAAGTGCAGTCTAGAACCCCTGACAAATTCAGGCCTATAGCGCTGTGCAATGTCATTTACAAAATAGTCTCCAAAGTCATTGCTTCAAGGCTTAAACTGTTGCTCCCTTTACTTATCTCCCCAGAGCAATCAGGGTATGTGGAGGGTAGGCAAATCACGGATGGCATTATCCTAATGCACGAAATCATCCACTCTTTGAAGCAGCATAAAAAAGTAGGTATGCTACTTAAGATAGATCTATCTAAAGCATTTGATAGTCTAAGCTGGAGTTATATTCAAAAAATGCTAAATGCCTTTGGTTTTTCCCCTCCATGGGTCAGATGGGTTATGAGTCTCATTTCATCCACCTTCTTCTCCATCCTAATCAATGGAATTCCTTCCTCCCCCTTTCATCCTTCTAGAGGTATTCGTCAAGGAGATCCCTTATCTCCCTTTTTGTTTGTTATCATGGTGGAAGGTCTAGGTAGATGCATCAAAGATGCACTTCATTCATAGCAATTATGAGGCCTCTCCTTTCCCAACTACCCTCCCTTCACCCATCAGCAATTTGTAGATGATAACATGCTTTATGCACACCCCTCATTCCAAGAAGCTTGCAAGTTAAAATCTTTGTTAAACCTTTTTTCAGCTGCCTCTGGAGCTTCTATAAACCATGCCAAATCTCAAATTTTCTTATTTCATACCCTTGCAATTACCCAAGCCTCCATTGTTAAAATTCTGGGTTTCTTGATAGCTGCTCTTCCTTCCAACTACCAAGGAGCTCCCCTTACTGATGTCGCCTTGAAACACTCCTCATGGAATTTGCTCCTTGAAAAATTAGAGGCGCGTCTCTCTTCCTGGACTCAGAGATCCCTCAAATTGCCAAGTCGCCTCGTCTTAATCAAATCTGTTCTTCAATCTATGCTGATGTATCTTTTCTCAATCTTCGTAGTGCCTAAATGGGTTCTCAAAGAAATAAAAAAGCTCCAACGATCATTTCTATGGGGTAACTCAAGTCAGAAACGCAAATTGGCTCTTGTTAAATGGGAAAAAGTTTGTCTTCCTAAGCACTTAGGAGGGACTGGGCTCCATGATCCTCATCATAGCAATGCTGTTATGGGAGCACGTATCTGGTGGAACTGGCTCACTGCACCCCACACTCCTTGGGCCACTCTATGGACAGCCAAATATGCCAATAACAGACCACTGAGGATCTTATCCGACTCAATGATATAGGATCGAGTTCATTAGTTTGGAATGCAACAAAGCAACATAAAAATCTAATTCAGCAGCATAGCTTCTAGGAGGTCAAGGACGGTACTATTGTGAGATTCTGGGAGGACTCCTAGCAGCAACAACATAGATTAAAAGATTTGATTAATCCTCACCAAATTCCCAATTGGGAAGCTCACAGGTTTGACAAGGTCAATCAATATTGGAAGCCCACCCTATCACATGGCTTCAGGCATTGGGTCAATCCTAATCACATTATCGGGAATGGCCTATAGTCAGATCAGCTAATCCTTGGAACGGAACTCTCCAATCGGAAAATCAGATATTCAGAAAAGAAGGATGTACTTAGATGGGGATATGAAGACAGGGGAATGTTCACAACACATGAAGCCTACAACATAATCATAAAATATCTGCATTCAAAGATCCACTGTGGACAACTATCTAGGCTCCCAACTTATGGCCGAAGGTGTCCACTTTCCTCTGGCTTCTTTGTCAGAACAAAATCCTCACCTGGGATAATCTACAGAAGAAAAACTTTCATGGACCTTCCATCTGCCCCAATTGCAATCAGGAAGAAGAAACCACTTTGCATCTCATGAACACATGCCCTCTCGCTCATAAGCTCTGGGAAAAAGTCAGTTTTAGATGTCAAAGGGATAACAGAATCGAGGAAGACATCCCTACCACTGTTCGCAATTAGGTAAGAAACCCTTATAAGAGCAAGATTCTTAACTCCTTATGGAAGCTTATCCCCGACTTGCTTATGTGGCCTATATGGAAGGAGAGAAACAAACGCATCTTCAAGAATCAATCAACACCTATGGACATCATCTGGAACAATGTCTGTCAAAACCTCAAGGAAACTCTTCTACTCCAATCTTGGCATGATTACTACCTTCCCTCACTGCGACAGGAAAAGACTATTTGGGACTAGTAGAATCTACATTGGAATCAAGAATTGAAAATTTCAGCCAAAACTATAGCAAAAAGTCCAATCTCAGAAAAATGGATCCCTCCTCCTCAGAATGTGTTCCAACTGAATTTTGACGGAGCCTCAAAGGGAAATCCAGTTAAAGCCGGGTTTGGAGGAATTTTCAGAGATCATAAAGGGGCCATCCTTCTAGCTTTTCTAGGCTTGAAAGGATGGGACTCTAATAACTCAGCAGAGCTTGAAGGGTTATGGAAAGGAATCCTTTCAGCTCAGTCACATGATTTTTTACCTCTCATCATTAAAGGCGACTCTCAAACACTAATAAATATGGTGAACAAAATTATGCAGGGGACTCCCTCAAACAAAATTGGCAACAGTTGGAGACTAGCCGAAAGACTGGAACTTGTTGAAGATTGGCTCAGAGCCCATAGAGCAATTAATTTCAAACATATTCACCGAGAAGGAAATAAGGTGGCTAACCTTCTTGCCAACATAGGGGTGGAGAGTAACACTACTCTGAAAGCTAATGAATTATCTTCTGTTGCAACTGATGCACAGATGAAGGAATTCAATGAAATAGTTGAGAAGGAGATGACTCAAGAAGGTGCTCCTAGTCACAGTAATTGCAGGGATACTGGTAAGAATGTGATGGATGAATCCCTCTTCACCTCGCATGGCCTGTTTGGTGGCATTCAGCATGGTGGTTCGAGTTTTGAAAGGCCTGCCATGCAGGCTGCGATGGCAATGGTGATCAGCAATTAAACGAGGACCATTGATCGTGCACGCGGATCGACGGCCCAAACCACATCGGCGGATCGCAGAATGGGGAGACCAAAGTGCAAGGCCTTTACATATAGCAATATGCGATTGCGATCAGATCACATCACAATATCGCATCGGCAGAAACCAAGGGGCGGAGCCTTTACACCTTCATATGTGCGATGCGATGATGCGAACCCGATGCGATGATGTAGGTTGTGATGGCTATGGTGATTGGCGATTAAACAAGGACCATCGATCACGCACCTGGATCGATGGCGCAAACCACATCGGCGGATCACAGAATTGGGGGCCCAAAGGACAAGGCCTTTACCTACAGCAATATGTGATTGCGATCAGATCGCATCGCAATATTACATTGGTGGAAACCAAGGAGCAGAGCCTTTACACCTTCATATATGCGATGCGATGATGCAGACTCGACGATACTCTAAATATGATTTGATAATATTTGAGGTCGGCAGAAAATCCAGTTTCAATGCGTTTTCAATGTATTTCGATATATAATGATGTAACGAAGGTGGGGGAGAGACTCATGGAGGTGGGGAAGAGCCACACGACATCACTTCCAGGGACGTGGTGGATGACATGGTGGATGAGTGGGCTTGCCAATTCATCGAGGAGCCCATTCCATGACGAGGCTTCTAGGCAGCGGATGTGGATGACGGAGTATAGGTAGGGGCTACCTGATGATAGTTAGAGGCCGGCTGTGGATGCCCACGTGTTCATTATCTAGTCTTTTTGGTTTTTGCTAGTGTTGCATGGGTTCTGGGTTCCTATCTGGACTAATCCTCAAGGAACCATCTTCATGTTTCTTTTGTGGGGTCTGGACTTGACAAGTGATACCATGTTTTAGGTCTCTGCTCTCACTGGACTGGTTTCCCCAATGTTGGGGCAGTCCAGTTTTTGTTGATACTCTACAATACCTTGGTCGAGGCCTTGTCTTCTTTGTATCTTTATGTACATATTAATAGATTACTTTTACTTAGAAAAAAAAGAAACATGTGGCATTTATAAAATATTAATAATTGTGTTAAGCAGAGCTCTACAACCTTGTATAGGGGGAGATATGTAGGTGTAAACTTTTGTAAAATTTAACATGAACAAATTTAATGTTGACCCTTATTAAAAATTTAGTAATTAATGTAATGTTAGCCCTAACAAAATATTATTATGTATAAATAAAATATAGAAAAAAATTCAACACATAATACAAATCAAATCAATCTAACATTTTTTAATTTGGGTTAAATAGGACGTTCGAGTAAAATTTTGAAATTGGGATTAAGGATTTAGAGTGGAATTTTGAAAAGGGTGGAATTTTATTGTGTAAAAATAGGGTAATCAAATCAAATTCATTAAAAGTTTTCGTATTTATCCTTCTTATATTAGATTCGTCGTATGTATTGAGATTTATTAAATGAATTTCTATAATAGAGAGATCAATGTAACTTATGAATATCTCATCACTCATCACCCATCACTTGATATTGATTACTTGATATTGCAATTATATGTAGATTAAGTAATCATAATCCCATATCTATGTGATCAATACTGTATCTATTATTGTATTAATACCACATTATATGATTTGTAATAATATGCACCATTACCCTGGATATCAAATATCTTAACTCCATTAATACAGTGTCTTCTATAATATAATATTATAAAAATCTCGTTATAATCTATATTAACATATTGGAAAGTCTTAAATATTCTGATATATTATTATATCAAATATATTAACCCCATTATTAAATTCACTTGGTGCGGTACTATAGATTCATCGAATAAAGGTATTATAGATTCATTACAATTGAGATCGTCAGTTGCAACATAATGGTATTGGATTACCATGATACAATCTCTATGTTATCATATTACAACCATTACAATGTGTAACTCTATTCATAGTATAACTATACATAGAATAACCGAAAAATTCATTATAATTAAATATGCTTGGATGCATTTAATGGTAGTATAGGTTTATATATGATGTAGTGATATTAATAATAAATTAAAAGTACTGTTAAGTGGAGATTGTAATAGCAAATTGCAGCAAAATGAAGTATTAACACTTTTGGTTACAAGGAAATGAGAATTGGATTGACTACATGTGAATCCAATAGTTAATATAATCCTTACATTACTCCATTTTGAATATTTTGTAAGCAGAAAATTAAAAAAGATTGTTTGACAATTAGACACCTATAACTATGACATGTTACATAATGAGCAGCATAAACAAAATGATAATTGAAACTTTTCATTTTTAGATTTATTATAACCATTCCAGATCCATCTTAACACCATATCTTCCAAGTAGTGAAAGGGATCGAATCAATTTTCACTCCAAAAGAACTTTGCATCTCAAGGGATTTAATCCCTCTCAACGCTTGGTAAATCCAGAGTTAATATGGATCTAGGATGGTGATAAACAATTCACTGTGGAGAAAAAATATAATATTTAAATATGTAGAGTTAAGTAATATTGATGTCTATCTAAAAATATATTAATAATTTAAAAGCATTTTCAATGTGAGTTTTCAACGTTAACTAGGATTTACAAAAAAACAATGTATATATTATATAAAGAAATTGAAAAAAATAAATGCATATGGTTAAAACATTTCAAGTGATTAGTTTTAGGTCATTTGAAAACAAGCAAATTCTTCTTGGAATTGTAACTTTAAATTGTGTAACCTACACAATCCAAGTGCTCACTAGAGTTTTTCAAGGACTTGGATCTATTTATACATTAAAAAATTCAATTTAAACAATGAAACATTATACCACGAAAGAGAGAGAGAACTCCTAAAGAGAGGTGCAAGCCTTTCTTCAAGTTTATATTCTAAAATAAATTTTCACCGCAAATAATTTGATGCTTTTCCATGCTTACTAGATCTGTAATTAAGATGAATATATATATATATGTGTGTGTGTGTGTGTGTGTGTGTGTGTGTGTTAAAAAGTTTAAACCAAACATATAAGAAAAATAAGTGAACATCCAAATTGAACATAAAGAAATAAATAAGGTGGTTAAGATGATTTAGGAGACATAGAATTCCGCTTCTCCTATAAAATATTTAGATGGGGGATTATAACAACCCCACATGGGTTCCTTAGTTATCAAGCATGACAAGTAAGTTTGCTTTATCTTATTAACTTATTTATAGGATTGTATTTGAATGCTAACAATATTATAATATACAATTTGTATGCAAATATAAATAAAAAAGAATATAACTTTGCATGGAATGATAGAGGCTGTGATTAAATTTAGCATAATCGCACATAACATATGAAATACATATATCTCCTTAAAAAAAAAGCATTATATTGATATTCATAAATAATGATATAACACAAATTTTTATAGTTGATAAATTGCAAGAAATCAGTTGTGTAAGATTTTTTTCCCACCTAATCATAGGTATAAGCTTAAAGGGAACCCCTAGGTTGGGATTTGGGGCCATAAAGGAAACAAAACAGGGGTACAAGCTTATAACGCATTCAGCCCAACCCACCTACTATTATTCCTAGTTGATACACTCAGTACAAAATACTTTAAAGCATCCCATCAAGTCATCAAAGACCTATGATAGTCTCTTCCAAGGCCTCATACAACACAAAGGAGACCTTCTATATCTCCATTCAGTGGTTCCTTTAAGATATTACTCCTTCTAATTCTCTTTGATGTAGGCGGAAAGAGCCCAATTTGTTATATGATTTCTAAGAATTGATTGTGGGAATTAATACTTAGCTCTCAAGCATGGCAACACGCAACAAATATATAGTGGATTCAAAGGATTCCTAACTTTCCCAACCTTCATTTTCACCTACAACCATGAATATTTCATCCAAATTATGTAATTTCCTGTTCACATTATTGATTTGGTTAGATTCCATGTTGGTTCATGGTTAACAATGAAAAATAATACATGAGAAGTATAGAGCATGTATGTGAGGAACCTAAAATGAGTAGAGCGATAAAAAATGAGAGGTTTGAGGGAATTATTCCCAGCATTAATTATAGTAAGAGGAATTTGTTTGTAGTTTTTGACTCTATACATTAATTACCTGCAAAAGAATTCTTTAAACATAAAAAATAAACAATGGCAAGAACATAAAACAAAAACACACAAAGATTTTCCCCTAGATCCAAAAAATGGGACTACTATATTGATATTCCATTATAATCCTTTCAATGTTACAATAGATATATACACATGTCGAAGAATTCATAAACCCATATCCATTAAGCCTAGATTAGAACATAATCATATTTCCCATGACCATATCTATAAAATACCATGGGAGGAAAACCATCATGCCAAAAACCATGCACAAAACCATGGTTAGGTTCGCCTACCATTTTTGGGTCTTTCCCCCATCCTTCAGTCCGCATGATATTTTTTTTCTTAGGGCACTGCCCCTGACCCCGTATATGAGGGCTACCACCCCCTACAAAACCCACGATAGGGGGGGCTGCGTGGCCCTCCTGTTCCACCCTATGCAACATACAATATGTGTGTCTAGTCACGAAAAGAATATAACACACACCCAACAATACTCCTACACTTCCTCATGATAATTGAACTCAATTAACACTTCCATAACTATATGAGAAGACTTCCCCCTTAATTTTTTGCATACATTTAATTATTGGTTTATAATTCCAGGGAGGTGCATGGATTCATTTAAGGCACGTGGTGGAAAAGAGATAAGCCCTCATAGTTTCCATCATTTGTGCTTATTAAAAAATCCATCATCTCATCTGTATCATAGACATACTATCATCAAAATATCAAGCATAATTTTGAATATGTTCATTGCAGTAATTAGATTCCATAGCATGAGATTATTCTCATAATGCTTGGCCCCTACACATGGTAGTAACCAATACTCATTATATGCTTACTCTCGTGGCCATATCCAAGGAAAGTCTACTTGAAACATTTCCTTATTCAAGCTCTCATTTAGCCAATCAAACACATGAGTATTCATGTATATAATTTTTTGATACTGATATTCACAATGACACATGAAATGATAATAGAATAATGACATATCAATAAATCGATCATTTTTAGATATTAATATTTTATCTACACTTAAGTATTATTCATCGAATATGAATTAATAGAACAATATGCACTCTCACAATGAAATCAAAATATGTTTACAAGATTCATATATGATAGCATATACATGACTATGCATGTTCCCAAATTCAATTTACTCTAGAGGGATTAGACAATCCTTTGACCTATAACCCGACAACTTCAATAGTGATTACTTGACCATCTAAACATATTTTTAGTGTAGTACAATACAAGGAAAACCCTTTCCTTTCTCTACAAGATAATTCCTAAAAATCCTTTTCCTTTTAATGCTCTTTAGTGTAGGAAAGAAGGTTACAATCCAAGACAATGATACAAGAAGAAAGGTCATTGGATACTTATGAAATGGTGTAAGATCTCTAAAATACAACAACGTAACAATATGACATATGATTGTTTCACATGTCATTCCCTTTACCTTCATTATTACCTTATAACCATGTTATCATAACCTTTTATTAAATATGAATGTATTAAGATCTCTAAAATACAACAACGTAACAATATGACATATGATTGTTTCACATGTCATTCCCTTTACCTTCATTATTACCTTATAACCATGTTATCATAACCTTTTATTAAATATGAATGTATTAATTTTTTTAAAACAATATTTACGTGTGCTAGGATTTTACCTTTACCATACCACCACTTGGGTACTCGCCACATATATGAATATATTTATCATTAATAAATCATTTATTATATCAACCATGCTTGATGGAATTATAACCTAAATTTCTTCTATCACATATGTAATTTTAAAATGGCTCAATTCATAGATGTATGGTTTCTAAAAAAAATCATTATGTTACTTATACAATTGATGTATCATGGGTATTTATAAAATCTTTTCAACCTCTTAATGTGCACCTTCTTGCCTATATTATTTCTTGGTTACAGAACAAGAAACAACCATAATTGGTCATCAAGTCACACTTAATAGTAGCATACCATATTGAACCAATATGCAACACCTTATATGCCCATGCATATCTACATGCACGTTATTACATATTTTTTATTTTATATGTTTATTTGTACATTCACATCTCAATTATTTTTCTCTCTTGCATAGATCAACATTTACATAGCTAAATTATTTACGCATTGAATCTAGATGAAGAAATGTAACAACATAATAAAAAATGAGTTAAGGAATTTTTGTTTCCAATCCCTCCACCTAGCATAGATATCTGCAACATATATGAGCTACTCCATGAACTTATTACCAACTACACAATAGATCATGAACTGTGGTTTTCTCACCTAAGTGGCAATTCATAGGTCTCACACATAAAATTGATGTTGCTACTTTTTAAATTGTCACTACCACATTATGGACTTTACTGTCACCAATTTGAATTGCTATAGTTGATAATTCTCCTTTGGATAACTTTTTTAGTTAGAAAGCATCAACTTTTATCAATGGTAATTTTCATAAATTTTGGGCCAATCTTGTGCCAATGTTTCATGATTGTCACAATGCGCACAACTTTATTTTTTCTTAAATGATTTTCCCTTGACTCGTCTTTGCATATTCTTTAGTCAATGTTGCATAATAGTTATGCCTCTAGAATATGTAATGCATCTCATGCATCATAACTTTGTAGTTTGTTTTAAGGTGGTGTCATGTTAATAAATATATAATGTATTATTAAAATCATTTAGCATTATGATATTCTATTTGATGAAAAGATATGTTATAGAAAATATGTGGTATTTATATATAATTTGTATTTTGTCAAAGCATATCACACTCAAGGTACAAAATATATTATATTTGGAGACTAATACATACATTTATATGAAATTATGATTTTAATATTATTTTTGGTCACTCTCAAGTCTTCAAAAAATTTTTTTTTTTTAAAAACGGTTGCCATAGCCCCAGGGAGACCCGCATAGATCAAGGTGCACTATGGTCTCTTAGGGCATATGGCACCAACATAATTCTGCCTAGTGAGTAACCTATGTCATTAGTACTAGACTTGGATTATGCCTTATAATAATTCTTAGTTAAGTGTTTGTGAAATAACGTGTTCACTAATTTCAAATATATAACTAAAATAATATCCATAAACATGTATAATTGCAAACCAAACACATTGCAAAAGAAAAATATAGAGTGGGTGTTTAACTAGCCTAATAACCAAATTAGCTTATATGTAATGACAAAGTTTTAAAATGAATAACCCTATTGGGCCTTTTACATCAAGGAAAAACTTTCCAAAACCATCACACAACCTCCCTAAGCCCAGCCCTAAATTCATGATGTGATCCCCAAAACTTTGGTATTTATAAACCCCAAATTACAACCTCAAATTTATGACTCAAAATTTTGTCGATAATTGTGTCATGTAGCACTTTGAGGACCTATAATTTTTTGTCCCCGTGCAAGATAACCCCTTAGGAATATCTGAAAATCCCCATCAAAATTCTAAATTTTGTTTGAGTTTGTCTCTGTGGTATTTAATCAAGTAGTTTGTGTAATATGGTTGTAGGTACACTTTTTATAATTTATTTCAATAAAGGTAAACATAGAACCATATAGACACCATCAAAATGCTTCAACCCAACAACATTTAATTTAGATTAGACTTTGAAAGGGTGAACACCACTAATAGAGATACTCCAATAATATATATGAGAAATAAAATGATAAATATCAACATACATGTTATGTATATGTATGGTTGTAGGTCAGTGATAATACAACCAAGAAATGTACCAACATTACAATATAAGCATTCGTCGGTAATCCAATGAATATCAACACATCCAAATGATGGATAACAATCCCAAGATCACTCCAATACATAACAACAATATTAGATAACCACATCAATTTAAATGGACACCCAAAAGGTAGCACAAATGCATATGATGAAGTGTCTCAACCCTATTTAAGTCATCTACTCAGCCTCCTTAATATGGTTGTAGCTAGACTCCCAAAAGGGAATTAAATCGGCAAATAGAAATATCAACACTAAAACTACAAATACTGAAGGTAACTCGGCCCCCAAAATAGCACAATAGATAAAGTCAAACCCCTTATATATGACAGAACTCAACCTTCATGGAGTAGTAGAACTCAACCTCTTTGATATTGTGAGAATAGCCTGTATAAGAATATAGAATATCAAAATTTAATCTATAAAATCAATTAATAACATCATTGACTTAGTCATTTTTGGTCATATCTTCTTCTATGAAATCAAAGTGATTACGTACCAACACTAGCTAGAGTGTATAGTTTCAACATCAAAACTAGTAATTAGAATGAGGGTTTGCAAGAACCCTAGACTCTTTCTCAATAGATCTCCAAAATTCTATTTCAAAGAATATATATAACTTTTGTTTTAATATTTAGAATATATATATAATAATAATGATAGAAGATTTTTTTAAAAAAGAATTTGTCTCTCACACAATGTTGAGTTTTTCATTATTTCATTTTATTATAAGAATAATTATATTTAAAAAATGTAGTCACCTGGAAGGTTTTATTATGTATAAATAATTTATGAATGCTTTAATTTTATTATTAAAATAAGTATATTTATAAAAATAAATTTAAAATATAGAAAAATAATTTAGAATTTTTTTTATAGTTAATAAATTAATATAAATTTATTTTTTCTATGAATATTGTATTAAGAAGATTTATTAAATTACCATGGAATTTAAATTGGACCCTAATAACAAAGGTGATTTAACTATGGGACTCAACCAACTAAGCTAACCCTTAGTCTAATTAATATAAATTTATTAATCACAATAATTTTTAAAGATCATCTTATCATTCATTTTTAAAGATATATTTGTATCATATCTATTTTGGAATAGAGCTTCAAGAATTTAATTTAATTATCAATAATTATTATGTGGATTGGAAGGATTTAAACTCCATAGAATATTCTTATTAGTATAGATAAACTGAATGTTGAGATTTATTTACAAAGTAGTTATACCATTTTTCCTGTTTTAATTGAATTGATTAATTAAAAGAAAGGTCATATGAAATGATTTATGGTTCTTTTGGGCATGTGGTATTGATACGACATAACATTTTAACAAAGTATATTTATAAATTAAGAATCTCCATAGTAAAGTGAGCATAAATATCCATGGACAAGAATGTTCATATGTGTTTAACTTGTACATTAGCTCTTTTACTAATGATGATAATAATAATAATAATTATGTTGAGGCTCGCTCTACAACTCAATATGTGAAGTAGATATTGTCATGTAACGTCACAATAAAAAAATTAAAAAAATACATATCAACTAATTAATGAAAACTAAGGAAAAATATTGAATATACTGACTCAATTAAACTTTTTAACAAAAAAACATATATCTACAATAATATTATCGATCAAGAAAGAAAATAAAGTGGACAAAATTCAAGAAACCAAAAATAGTATAAAATTCATTTAGCTACGGATGACAAATTTCAAGAAAACAAAAATAGTATAAAATTCATTTAGCTACCGGTGATTGATGCTCAAATATTAAAGTTTGTTTGTTCTTCAAAAATTGTTAAACTATATAATATCCTATAGTAATGAAATACACTTATTTGTCAGTAAATTCTTCCAAACCTCACATTAAAACAACAAATTCATCTATTTTTTTTAGAAAAAATAAAAAAGATTTTCCATTCATGTATGAAAATTTTAAAATATACATATACAATATATCTAATAACATAATACTGAAAAGATACAACAAAATAGATATGAAACTCCTTCAAACCAAAGAAAATAATTACATCCTCTGTTCCATTTTGTATCATGATAATAAAAGTTACAACCCCAAAAATAAACATAATAATATACATAACAATGAAACAAAAACCAAAGAAGTTCAACTACAAAAAAAATCAATCCTCGAAATATGTGAAAAAAACCAAAAAAGAATTTCCCTTCGCATTTTCACGTGACCATCCTCACAAGGTTGCCATTGGAAAAACCTTGAAAGTGAATCCTATCCAAAGATGCTCTATGTAACGAATCTGCTTCAACATTTCATTCTCTATGAAAGTGGGAGACAAAGACTTTATGAAAGGTTGAAAATAAATATATATCCAATAGAGTGGAAAAGGGAGGAGCTTGCAAAGAAGAACGAAGAACGTTGATTTTCCCAATCGATGTTAGAGTCTCCAAATATATCAATATCTTCTATTTCCAGTCACTTTGCGCAATAGAGGATGCCCCAATAAGCTAGCATCTCCGTTCATTTTTATGCATATCACTATAATTGTTAAGTCGATGTTAGATTCTCTAAATATATCAATATCTTCTATTTCCATCCACTTTGCGCAATAGAGGATGCCCCCAATAAGTTAGATTTCTGTTTTTTTAATGCATATCACTATAATTATTAATTTTTTATATATCTTTATAAGCCATAGTAAATACAATTAAATTTAGAGATTTAATTTCTAATGTAGGTTTATTTCGACTATTATCATTATAAATTTTAGAGGTTATAAGTAAATTTAGAGATTTAAATCTCCAATGTGAGTGTATTTAGAATATTATCATTATAAATTTTAAATATTTATTTTCAGGGGAAAGGATCCCGCTGAGGAAGCCACATGTTACAATCATATTACATCATATAAGTCTGTACAATGGGACCATATGTACAACGGGTCAACCACATTACATCAAATATATGTTGCTGTCGGGATCGAAACCTGGTGGGGAGCGTGGCAACCGACAGCCCCCACCATCATATCATGCACTTCGCGTGCAAATTTTTATTTTTATTTTATCTTTTATTTTTTTATATTAGTTAGTTCTTTTACAAATACAAGTAAATTTAAATTTAGAAGTTTATATTTTTAATGTAGGATTATTTAGACTGTTATCATTATAAATTTTAAATGTTTTCTATAAACACAAATAAATCTAAAGATTTGAACCTAAATTTTAACTTCCAATCTCCAAAAAATAACACACCAATCTCAAATACATAACACTTCATTATCATAATAATGAATAAAAAATTAACTACGCAAAAACTGTTAACTTCCCAAAAGCTGTCAAAAGCTGTCTTCACTGTTAACATTGATCAATACAACGACTTGCAGTTAAATACTAGAATCTAAGCTTATTTTCCCATCATTTGTCGCCATTGAAAAACCCTCGAAACTCGTGAATCACAAGGCTCTGTTTGTTGTAGAATCAGAGTACAAACTGTCATAACAGATGTCCATATTTTCCCACAGAACCCTAATAAACTCTTCATTCATTTCGGTCTTTCACCATAGCTGAGTGTTGTGCTGATTGAAACAATGGCCCAAGTAGGTAATACACCATTATCATTCATTCGGCCCCCTTTTCTACTCTCAGTCCTTGTAGCTGGCTGCTGCATTCTTTCAATCATTAATGGAGCGGATTGTGCACAGTTGAAATCTCATGTGCAGTTCCTCAAGGCCAATTACAATGGTGGGCGTTTTGTTGGGTGTGCAAGGAACTCCAGCATATGCTTGGATACCGTGAAGAATCCCAATGGGGGATCCACCTGCTGCTTCGACACCCTATGCAAAGATCTAACCAGCGATACGTTGCACTGTGGGAAATGCGGCTTCCCCTGCCCCTATGGGTTGGCTTGCTGCTTAGGCTTCTGCGTTGATATCAAGAATGATCCTATGCATTGTGGGAATTGCTTCTACAGGTGTAGAAAACACGAAATATGTGTGTTTGGCATGTGTGGTTATTGACTTAATTCTAATAGTCTTGAGCTTAAGTCTAGTGTAGATTCTCAGAATATGTTGAACTAAGTAATAGATATAAACATGCCCAAATTCTCATACACTATATTACAGTTTTGGATTTTAATATTATATTTATATCCAGGTTTGTAGTGTGATATACAGTAATATTTATTTAGGTATATTAATCACATTTATTAGTGTTATTATATTAAAAAAGTGTGATTGAAAAAAATGTGATGAAAAGATATATATATTATTTTTAAATGGCCAACTCTACTAAATTGTTGTATTCAATAAGGCGTGTTGTATTTAGTAAGGCATTCCAGTTACACAGCAGGAAGGGATTGAAAAAAATGTGATGTGGAAAAAAAAAAAAAAAATTATTATTTTTAAATTGCCAACTCTACTAAATTGTTGTATTTAATAAGGCTTCTTGTATTTAATAAGGCATTCCAGTTACACAGCATGAAGGAACTCGCCTTCTTTCTGTCCTGCACAGCAGATCGCTGTAATACCCAATATAGATTTCTTGGTTTTAATCAAGGTTGCATTGTGATTGACGAATCTTTCTCATGGGAACGGAGGTGTTTATACATTACCAACGGAATTTCCCGTACAAAACGTATTGTACGATAAATCGTTGACAACGACTGATGTTTTTCAGCCATTATCATATATGGAAGGTTCGATACTTACCAAATTAGTTATGGTTTTGTGGAAGCAATAGCGCAAAAATAGAATTGGAATCTTAGATTAAGAATATGTATATTTATTCTTATTATATATAAATAAGAGGAGAAATGTTTATTTTTCATTAAATTATAATATAATTTTATAATTTTAATTTTTATATTATAAATATTTTAGAATATTTATAGTATTTATAAATTAAAAGTTGAGATTTATGTAGAGAATAGTTATCTCATTTTTCTTTTTTATAATTAAATTGATTAATTAGAAAAAATGTTTTATAAACGAGTGTTATATGAAATAAATTATATTTTTTTAATATGTGGTAATGATAACCTATGTATTGTACAATATTGTAACCAAGTCTATTTTTGTTTTATATATATATATATATATATATATATTTTTATAATTCCTAATAATAATTTAAAATAAATATATACCTTAGTTAATTTTCATGTTTTTTAAATTTTAGCAACATGAGATGAATCATGAAGCATTTTCCATGTTTGTCATGGATTAATGTATATCAACATTTACTAACCATTTAATTTATATAGTTAAGCTTGGTATATTTTTGTAATTGTTTCTAATTTAATCTCTTAAGCACTAAAAGGTAATTTTTTTTTCATATAAAATATATATTTTTTTACCAAAAAAATTATCATATAGCATATATAATATAAACAAACAAACAAACAAACAAACAAGAGAAAGTAGTACAACATATTTGGGTTTCCATGTGAAATAATATAATTAATTTATCAATAATACTAGGTGGATAGTAGGGATTCAACCTCGTTGAAATATTCTAGAATATTTATATGAAATTTATTTATTTCCAAAATAGTTATGCCCTTTCTACTTGTTAATTAAATTGATTAATTAAAAACAAAAATCATATGAACAAGTGTGAGTTTTGGGTTTTTTGAGCATGTGGTGTTGATAATCCATCATATTGGCCCATGATATTGTAACAAGTCTTATTTATAGATTAAGAATCTCCATGATAAAGTGGAAGTAAATCTTGTTCCATTTTTTAAATGTACATACGTTTAACTTATATATTAATTACTTATAATTTAGTTAGTTTTGATTCTTCTTATGACTCATTACCTATCGATTACTAGCCATTTAATTTATATGGTTGCACTAGTTTTATATCCAATTTAAAAAAAGATAAAGTAAATAAATAAATCTTATATTTTCACTTTTGAATATAACAAAGATATATATTTTAATATAGGACTTAAATAAACGATTTGAATATCTCTAAGTAATTTATTTCAATGTCAACTTTATTTATATATGTTTTTATAGAGAAAAAGCTGTATATAGACCATAATAAAATATTTCAATGCACAAAGACAAAAATTAAATGAAGGTAAAAAAATTTAATTATTTCCTAATAAGAGTAATATGTGTAACTCATTCAATTTTTAATATAAAATTAACATGTGGCATTTAAAAAAGATCAATAATTGTGCTAAGAGGCGCTCTACAACTTTGTATAAAAAGAGATGTGTAAGCCTAAACTTTTGTAAAGTTTAACATGAACAAATGTAATGTTGACTCTCATTAAAATTTTAGTAATTAATGTGATGTCGACCTTAAAAAAATATAATTATGTATAAATAAAATATGAAAACTAGTTTGAACACATCACACAAATCAAATCAATTTGACATTTTTTATTTTAGGTTAAATAAGACAAAATTTTAAAATTGTACTTAAAAATTTGAAGTGAAATTATAAAAAAATAAAATTTTATAGTGTAAAATTTAAATAATCTAATCAAATCAAATTAAATACAAATTTTCATATTTATGCTTCTCGTATTAGATTGGTCTTATGTTTTTAAATTTATTAAATAAATTTCTATAATAGAAAAATCAATATAAACTTCGGAATATCTCATCACCCATCGCTTGATGTTGATTATAAGATTATATCGTAATAACTCGATACCACAACCATGTAAATTATGTAATCATAACCCCATGTCTATGTAATATTAATCAATATTGTATCTATATTGTATTAATACTACATGATATGATCTATAATATTATGCATCATAATCTTAGATGTCAAATATCTTAACTCCATTAACACAATATCATCTATAATACAATATTATTATAATAACACCGATGTTGATTATAAGATTATATCGTAATAACTCGATACCACAACCATGTAAATTATGTAATCATAAACCCATGTCTATGTAATATTAATCAATATTGTGTCTATTATTGTATTAATACTACATAATATGATCTATAATATTATTCATCATAATCATGTAAATTATGTAATAATAAACCCATATCTATGTAATATTAATCAATATTGTGTCTATTATTATATTAATACTACATGATATGATCTATAATATTATTCATCATAATCTTAGATGTCAAATATCTTAACTCCATTAATACACTATCATCTATAATACAATATTATTATAATAACACCGTTACGTATTAGAAAGCCTTAAAAACTATCATATATTATTATATCAAATATCTTAACTCCATTATTAAATGAATTTGATGCATTATTAGAGATTCATCGAATAAAACTATTATAGATTCATTAGAATTGAGATCCTTGCAACATAATGGTATTGGAGTACCGTGATACAATCTCTATATTTTCGTATTACAACCATAACACTATGTACCTCTATTCATAGGATAACTATACTTAAAATAACCCAACTATTGATTATAATTAAATATCTTTGGATGCACGTAATAATTATAAATGTAGTTGATATATCTATATATCAACCATATTAATAAATATAATTGTGCTCGTTATTAATATCGCTACATTATCGCATTGACTAATTATTTATGATTATTAATAAATATATAAATAATATTATATTCTTATATATTTATGATTATTATAATAATACTATAATAATATTAATAATATTAATTAATAATAATAATAATATTAACTTATAATGATATTAGTAATATTAATTAACTATAACAATCGTTATGACAATAATTATTTTAGTAAATGTGGTTGATATACTTATAAGGCTTTATTTCTATCTATGACACAAATGATAAATATCTAATAATAATAATAATAATAATAATAATAATAATAATAATAATTTATTCTTCATTTTTTATAAAATGTAAATAAATAATTTCTTATTTTATTAAAAAATAAATAAATTTAATATTGTTTTTGGAAAAAAATATTTTATTTTTGTTTTATTTTATAAGTTATAATAACAATAACAATAATAATAATCATTTATTAATAAATAATAGTTAAATAGTTAATTATTTTTTGAGAAAAAATATTTTGGCCTAAATCACATGATAATACATGATAATTATGGTTAAACAATAATAATATTTTTTAATTAAATATTATTAAATAATAATAATAATATGAATATTAATTAATTAAATAAAAATAATAATAATTAATTCATTTTTACATAACCATAACTAATAATGATAATAATTAATAATAATAATTAATTCTTTGTCACAATGTGACATTGGATCAAGGTTGATAGTGGTTGGCCATGGTTGACCATGGTTGGCCATATTGAGACAATCTTTGTCACAAAGCGACATTTGAACATGGTTGGCCATGGTTGACTATGATTTACCATTTTTGACCCAAAGGAATAACAAACCATTGGGATTTATACTAAATCCAAAGATTGACCATGGTTGACCATGTTTAATTCTATAAAACATGGTTCACCATGATCAACCATGGTGAGAAATGATTACCCATGATTTTTATATGAAGACAATTTTTGTCACAATGCGACATCTCACCATGGTTGACCATGGTTGGTTATGGCTGACCATGGTTGACCATGATTGATATTTTAAACCCAAGGGATTAATATTATGAACCGAAGGGATTAATACTAAAACCCCATTATTGACCATAGTTGACCATGGTTGACCATGATTGATATTATAAACCTAAGGGAATAAAAAACCCAACGGATTGATATCAGAAACCCAAAGGAATAATAAACCCAAGGGATTAATACTAAAACCCCAAGCGAATAATATTAAACCCAGGGGACTAATATTATAAACCGAAGGTATAAAAACCCTAAGATAATTATTAAAAATACTAAAATAAACATGGTTGAGCACGATTGATTATCATATTGAGACAATCCTTGTTACAATGCGATACTGGATCATGGTTGACTACTGTTGATTATGGTTAGCCATTGTTGAATAATATTAAAACTTATGAATATGAACCCTTGCATCGATAAACCCAAGGGATTTATATTATAAACCTAAGGGAATAATAAACTTAAAGGATAACAATTATAAACCCAAGATATATAAACCTTAACATCAATATTATAAACCTTAAAATAAACATGGTTGGCCATGGTTGACTATAGTTGATTCCCATATAGAGATAATCCTTGCTACAATGCAACGTCAGACAATGGTCAACCATGGGTGACCATGATTGATTTTCAAATTGAGACAATCTTTGTCGGATGCAACAGTAGACCATGGTTAACCATGCTTGCTTTCCATATCCAACCTTGTTTGACCATGGTTGAACATGGTTGGTTATGATTGACCATGGTTGACCATGATTAGTATTATAGACCCAATGGATTAATATTATAAACCCAATGGATTAATACTAAAACCCCAAGCGATTATGAATCCAAGGGAATAATATTAAACCCAAGGGACTAATATTATAAACACAATATATATAAACCCTAAGATAGATATTATAAACATGATTAACAATCGTTGATTTCCATATTGAGACAATCATTATCACAATTGTATGTTGGACCATGGTTGACCATGGTTGACATCATAATAAGCCATGGTTGATCAGGGAATAATAAACCCAATTGATTGATATTATAAACCCAAAGGAACAATAAACCCAATGGATTAATACTAAAACCCCAAGGGATTATGAACCTAAGGGAATAATATTAAACCTAATGGACTAATATTATAAACCCAAGGTATAAAAGCCCTAAGATAAATATTAAAAATACTAAAATAAACATGGTTGAGCATAGTTGATTTTCATATTGAGACAAGCCTTGTCACAATGCGACATTGGACCATGGTTGACTATGGTTGAACATGGTTAACCATTGTTGAAGAATATTAAACCCTAGGAATATGAATGCGTACATCAATAAACCCAAGGGATTTATATTATAAATCGAAGGGAATAATAAGCCTAAGGTATAAAAATTATAAACCCAAGGTACATAAACCCTAACATGAATATTATAAACCCTAAGATAAACATGGTTGACCATGGTTGATTTCCATATAGAGACAATCCTTGTCACAATACAACATTGGACCATGGTTAACCATGGTTGACCATGATTGATTTTCATATCGAGACTATCTTTATGAACACTATGGCCCAAACCGGAGGGAAACTTCATTGAAGCAAACTACATGGAACTTGAATGTCCATAACCAATTTTATTCACTGCATGATACGAGCTTGATGATTGTACAACATCTATTTTCCTGTTGGGAGAGGCATGCGAAGTTGACAATGACACAGTTATAATAACATGTAATCAAAGCAAGACATGCACCTTATTGTAAAACATAATATGTAATGATTAAAAATATATGTTTTTTTTTTAACCATAAATTTAAATATTAGTTATAATTAAATTTTATAAATTTAAAATTATATTTATATATATATATATATATATATATATATATATATATATATATATATATTTTAATATTTAGAGTATATATAAATAATGATAAAACTAATTTTTTATTTTTAAAATTTTTCATTCACACAAAATTGTGTTTTTTATTATTGCATTTTATTATAAGAATAATTATATTTTAAAAATGTAGTTAGTTCAAAAAAATTATTATGTATAATAAATTTATGAATTCTTTAATTTTATCACTACCACAGATTTTAACTTGGACCTCTCAATAACAAAGGTGCTTTAAGTACATAAACTCAACCAACTAATTTAACCCTTAGGCTAAATATTAATCACAATAATTTTTAAAGATCATCATTGGTTCCTTTTCAAATGATATATATTTATATGGATGGTCGTGTCTATTTTGGAATAGGGCTTCAAGAATTTTAATTTAAGTGTGAATAATTATTAAGTGGATTGGAGGCATTTAACCTCCATAGAATATTCTTAGTAGCATAGACAAATTGAAGGTTGAGATTTATCTACAAAATAGTTAGACCATTTTTCCTCTTTTAGTTGAATTGATTAATTAAAAAAAAGTCATATGAATAAGTGTCATATGAAATGAGTTATGGCTCTTTTGGGCATGTGTTATTGAGAAGATCTAATATTGTAACAAAGTATATTTATAAATTAAGAATCTCATGATAAATCAGCATAAATATCCATGGACAAGAATCTAGTTCATATGTGTGTAACTTATATATTAGTTCTTTTAATAATACTAATACTAATAATAATAATAATAATAATAATTGTGGTGAGAGGCGCTCTACAACTCAGTATGTGAGGTAGATGTTGTCATGAAATGTTACAATAAAAAAAAAAAAAATACATGTCAACTAATTAATGAAAATAAAGAAAAATATTGAATATGTTGGCTCAATTAAACATTTTAATAGAAAACCATAGAAATAAGATGGAAAAAATTCAAGAAAAAAAATAGTATAAAGTTGTTTTAGCTATGTTGGATCGACGCCGAAATCTTAAAGTATGTTTGTTCTTCAAAAATTCTTAAACTATATAATTTGTATCATATATTAATGAAATAAACTTATTTGTGAGTAAATACTTCTTGACCTTACATTAGGACAACAAATTCATCGACCTTTTTCTTAGGGAAGAAAGAAAATTTCCATTCATTTATGAAAATTTTACAATATGGATGGCTCTAACAATGACCACATCCCTTCAGGTGCCTACAACTTGATACAAAAAGTGGATATGAAACTCCTTCAACCCAAAGAAATTAATTACCTCCTTTGTCCCATTTTCTATCATGATAACCAAAGTTGCAACCCAAAAAATAAACATAGTAACATGCATATCAGTGAAACAAAAACCAAGGAAGATCAATTACAAAAAGGAAGTCGATCCTCAAAAAATGTGCAAAAACAGACCAAAGAAGAATATCCCCTCACATTTCCAGGTGACCATCCCTCATAAGGGTGCCATTGGAAGAACCCTGGAATTGAATCCTATCTAAAGACTTTATACAACCTTTTTTAGATAACGAGTTTGCTTCAACATTTTCATCTATATAAATATGGGAGACAAAGACTATGAAATGTTTAAAATAAAGACTTAGTCCAACTCATCTAGTGGGAAAGGCCAGGAGCCTACAAAGAAGAACAATGATTTTACCAAACGATGTTCACCTTAAAGTCCCCAAATATATTGATCTCTTAAATTTCCAACCACTTGGTGCAATAGAGGATGCCCCAATAAGATATCATGTTTGTCCTAGATTCACCTACCTATGAAACTTACCAACGCCTCAATCCTCATGTCATCTATAAAAATTACATAAATTGACATCATAATTAAAATGTGTTTGTGTGAACTTGATGGGGGTGTGTGCCCATGAGGACAGTTGGGTGGCGGATAGCACCCGCATGGAGATAATGATAGTTTATATATGGCATGGTGGTGGGAGGGTAGGTGTGTCGCTCCCTCATAATGTAACTCTAATTGTAAAGCATGTGGATATTTGGGCTAGTGGAAATGTAGAAGGAAGTTTTTAATGGACTGGGGAGGTACCTGGTTGGGCCATTCTGTGAATAAACCACTTGAAAAAACATGCCATTTGGATTGCATAGGCTATCATTGGGAGTTGCAAAGGAAAAATTGTGCATGCAGCCCATAGCGTAGGCAAGGAATTGGGAGCCTTCAGTGGACGGTGTGAGCTTGGACTCTAGTAGCATGGAGCTCCTATGGTAAGTGATCTTGTCTCTCACTTCTGGTTGGTTTTAACCTGTTCTAGTATGTTCCTCCTGCTTGGAAAATTTTCCTCATTGTTTAGTGTGTTAGGTTTTATGGGAAGTGGGCTCGGAGCACACTCTGGGTGTTGTGGTTGATGGGCTAGTTTTCCCAAGGATATTCTATGGTTAGGTGGACTGTGAAAGGAGTTTTACGGGGTTGCTTTCAGTTTCTAGGATCCTTTTTAATCCTTTCTCTCAAGAAATTGTTATATCTGGTGCATTGTGGAATTAATTCTCTGGAGCCTATATATGTGCTTGATGTGAAAACTGTGTTATTACTGGGGTGCCTGGATTAACCTAGGGAGTTGTGGGGCTCCTCCCTCGGTTGTTGGAAATGGGACGAGGATTTGAGGTGCGCCATAGATTTATCCTAGTGAGGGGACTCTGGCAAAGGTGGAATTATCATTTGTTGGTGAGATGGAAAGAGTTGTATGTCTTGTGTGCGGGCTTGCAAAGGCAGGTCAAGTGTTAGTGGAGTGAAGTATGGTGGGCGGTGGGAATTCCTGGTGTTGTTAGTGGGTGGCAGTTTCTAGGGGGGATCCTTCATTCAATTCTTTCAGTATTGGTAGAGGTGGCCGAACAGAGGGTAAGCAACAACCTCGGCGAAGGTTGCAGTGGTCGTGTTGGCATTCGAGGGGGCATGAGCCCAATTGTTAGTGCACGTGATTGTTGGCTTCCTAGGGTTTCCTGTGTTGTAGGAGGAACCATGAAACTGGCCCCAAGGTCTTTTCGCATGGACAAAGCCCTTCCAAATTCACTTGGTCCCCAAAGGAAATCTAGTTGAGGAGGTGTTATAGTTAGTTGTGGTGGTGGAGGTGGTAGTGTTTCAAGTTAGAGTCATGTTCATGGAGGTGGAGCAAATAGGAGCGATGACAAAGGCGATAATAGAAGAGTGGTTGGGTTTGGTCGAGGTCATGGGGGTACTCACCATCATAAGGCTTTGTCAAGGTCTACATGGCAGTTCGTTCAGGAAATGTTGGAGGTTCAAGATATAACACATTAGGAAGCACATGAGGTAGTGATGGCAACTCTCCAATAGTTGCAATATTTCCAAAGCAATCTTCATGAGTGAGTGGTTGTGGTCTGGCGTGATGAGACACTTTTATTAGCCAAGCTAGATAAATTGGAGGTATGGCTGACTCATCTGGAGTAGTATGCATATTTCGAGTTCCACCCTCCCCCCCCGGGGGATAGGGTCCAACAATCCAATGTCCATCACTTTTGATTAGCTATGGTGACTGGAGTGTTATGCATTTTGGTGCTTTTTTCCTAATAGGATTTGGATGACGATGCTCAGTATATTTTGGATATTTTGCAATGGTCAACCAACTTGGTCGGGTGAGACCACTAGTTTTTTGTTATGCTATGTAAATTTTTTTGATAATTAATAAAATGTGTGATCCACAAAAAAAAGAAAAATGTGTTTGTGTGAGTTAAATTTTATCTAAGTAAAAAATAATTCATATTTGAGATATATAAATTAAGTAAATTGACATGATAGTAAAAAAAAATTTGAATAAAATTTTCTTAAAGTAAAAAACAATAAATATGTCTGAGATATATATCACATAAATTGATATGATAGTTAAAATGATTTTGTTTAAGGTCAAATTTATCCAAGTAAAAATTAATAAGTATTTCATATATATAAATTATGTAAATTGATACTATAGTTATGTAAATTTTATACAAAACAAGAAGTATTTCTTATATATAAATTATAAAAATGGATACCATGATTGAAATTTTTTTTGTTGTGTGAGGTGAATTTTATGCAAGTAATATTTATATGTGTATGCGTGTGTGATTTTCTTTGAGATAAATTTTCATAAGGGAAAATTATATATTTACATAATTGAAATGTTTTCGTTGAAAGTAAAGACAAATATTTAATGATAACAATATTTTAAATTACATAAATTAATATCATAGTTAAAATGTGTTTGTACGATGTAAATTTTATTGATGTAAAAAATAAAAAATATTTAAGATATATAAAGGTTTAATTCCTAGATTATGATTTTGGTGTGATTTATATTTAGATCATTATTATAAATACGAGCGCAGAATATGGGTGTATAATTTAATTGACCTCAAACTATTGACATTTGCAAATCTTAATCCATTATAAGAAAAGCACAAAACAAATGAAGAATAATTTAAATATAGAAAACAATTACAATATTTTAGATAATTTAAACTAACCTAGATCCATCTTAAACCTGGATCTATCTATTCACATTTGAAAATCATAATCTTTAATAACAAAAGTGGAAAATAAGGTTTGCACCTCAATAAATTTGATCCCTCTTTGTAGAGTCGGGTTTAAGATGGATCTAAGCTGGTAATAATAAAGTTATAATTTAGTTAGTTTTATCATTTTTTAATTTTAACTTGAAATATATTATGAACTAGTTGTTTTGATGTTTATTATGAATTGATGCCCACCATATTTATCGGTCATTTAATTTATATTATTACACAAGTATTATTATATTTTTCATTAAATTAAATTATTATTAAAATTAATTTTAATATTAGATAAAAAACAATTTATCAATTATAAAATATTATTATAAAAAATATATACAAAATTTTGTATTTAAATATATATAATAACTAAAAATATGTATTTTTTTCAAAATACTATGAAATCAAAATAAAAGAATAAAATATATACCATTTTATAAAATTTAATAATCTAATCACCAATAAATTAAATTATTAACGCTTTTTTAAATTGAAAAAATAATAAAGAATACAGCCACACATATGCTAATATGCTACGACACCATTGACCATAAAATTCCATACTATACAACGCAAAAACAGATATACAATCACGCTTTGTTGAAACAGATATACAATCACGCTTTGTTTGGTTTAATCTGCGGATGCCGGCCGGATTCCACCAGGGAAAACGCAATTGCTCCCCGACGTTGATTAAACTTCAACGTTGATTCTGTCTTTCTGTCCCACACGGCGGATTATTTATCGGCCCTATCTTTGGGCTTCATAAAATCCTTCAAACACATGATAAATGCCGAAGCCAAACTTGTAATGAACTGCAAATTTTGAAATTCAAAATAAATATTATGATTTACTAAACTTTATAGATTCTTGGGTTTTTATTTTTATTGGAACAGCAGTTTCAACGATCAAAACTTATAATTCTAAGATTTAATTAAAAAAACTATCAAAGTAGTCGGCAGCCCTGGTCACTCATTATAAGAAGATATTTTCGTAGATATTTTCGTCAGTTTTTTCAGGTCTCAGGTTGATTTTAATTGATATTATTATAACTAGCACAACCATATTGATAGGCTTATATGAAGTATATAGACAACCACATTTTCCAATCTGGTTAATATATTTGGATAGCCTATATCAACCACATTAATAATTATTATGTGTATTTTTTTAAAACCAGTTATTGCGTCGAGTGGTGTAGATCTACAGCCCCGTATATGAAGGAGGTGTTGTCACCTAACGTAACGTTACATTAAAAAAATATGATGGAGATGTTGTCACATAACGTATGTTACATTACAAAAGAATATAAAAATATATGTGTAGGCTAATATATATTGTATATGTTGCAAATATGTGTAACGTCACTATATATGTGTCGGCTAATATATATTGTATATGTTGAAGATATATGTAACGTTACTTTTATATAGATACTATGGATATTGTGTTAAGATGGATCTACGCTAACAATACCATGGACATTATCAAGTATTGTATTTATGGTTGAATAATTTTTATGTGCTTATACTAAGAGAGAGTGTGTATGTTTTGGGGTGAGAAGGAGAGACAAAGGAAGATAGAGATATAGATGGTGGGGAGAGGGAAGAAGAGAGAGGCAAAGATAGGGAGGGAGGAAGAGATATAGCTATAGAGAGAGAAATGTTAGAGAGAGAGAGAGAGAAGGGGAAGAGAGAGAGGGAGGGAGAGAGAGATAGATAGATATGGAGAGAGAGTGTGTATGTTGGGCTGAGATAGAGAGGTAAATAAGGAGAGACAATGGGAGATAAAGATATAGATGGAGGAGGTAGAGATGTGCTTACACTGAAATCAATGCATACTTTTAATCTAATTAGTTTGAAATTAATGTACATCATACATCGTTTTGCATCATATCAGAAATTAACATCTACACTAAAGCAATGTGTCTAGTGCAAACAATCAAATAGGATTAACATTAACATGGTAACATATATTATTTTTAGATAACTTAGGTTAACACTTAATTAGTCTAGATCCATATCTAAAATATGGATCAATACCATGTTAACATAGGTTAACACTTAACTAGCCTAGATCCATGTTAACACCGAATCTATCAAGCCCCAAGAGGGATCAAATCTCTCAAGGTGCAAACCTATTTTTTGAGTGCAAAACTTAAGGAAAGGTTTGCACTTCGAGAGATTTGATCTCTCTCAGCACTTGATAGATCTAGTGTTAACATCAATCTAGGCTGGTTTTATTCGTGTGCGATCATACAAAATTTGCTGAACATCTAATTATTTTGATAATTTTAAATATGCTAAATATGTCTTAATTTGGTCAATTTAATTTAAAACTTTCTTAGTTACCTCAGTTTATTGAGATTGTTGAGATGAGAGAGTGTAAAGTGCAAAGTGTCAATGTAACAATATTTATAGATAGAAAATGTGAATACTAAGAATCTAGTCAATTACAAAGAATCTTCATTAAAGTCCATCTGAAACTATTTTTTTCCATTTTCTCATATCAATCATATAAAAAGAGTAGTTGGAATCATAGACCATTCAAATATTTAAATCGATCTAATGTAGTAAACAACATACCTTCTCCCTATTGCTCTCTAATATTAATAGTAGTTTTCTCCAAAGTCAATCATTGTGACTTATGGAGTGTTAGACCCCAAATAATTTTCGATGGTAGTTACTTTCTATTACTATATTTGAATGCAAAGTAATTAACAATGTTGAATGATAGAAAATGAGAATAATAAATATGTACCCAATTATAAATTCAAGTAAGAAAACATTTTATTTTCGATGAAAATTCAAGTCTTTTATTTATGGTTGAATAGTTTTTATGTTCTTACACTGAGAGAGTGTGTGTATGTTTTGGGGGTGAGAAGGAGAGGCAAGGGGAGATAGAGATATAGATGGGGGAGAGAGGTAAGAAGAGAGAGGCAAACACACAGAGGGAGGAAGAGATATGGATATGGAGAGTAAATATTAGAGAGAGAGAGAGAAGGGGAAAGGGAGAGAGGGAGAGAGAGAAGTGGAAGAGAGAGGGAGGGGAAAGGGAGGTAGGGAGAGAAAGATACATAGATATGGAGAGAGAGTGTGTATGTTTAGGGGCTGACATAGAGAGATAGAGAATGAGAGACAATGGGAGATAGATATATAGATGGAGGAGGTAGAGATGTGCTTACACTGAAATCAATGCACAATATTAATCTAATTAGTTTGAAATTAATGTACATCATACATCTTGTTGTTAGGATATTCCGACACATAGGAAATAGTTAAGTATAACTTGGTCTAGTATAGATTTAGGTAAAGTGTGTTTCTTTACTATGTACTTTTTGTAGCTTACAATCTGACGATCACGATATGTAGTGATCCGATGGTTCATTCTCTCTTCGGTATTACCGACACTTGATCCGTGGCTTAACACCCGATTGGTCCATGATCTCTATTTAAAGAGCATGGAGGGTCATTTGTAGGTTAACCGTCCATGAGAGAAGCTTATGTAAATTTTCATTCTTTTATTAATAAATTTCCTGAAGTGGCCGCGTTGGCTCAGGCCGTGGACTGTTTCCCTCTTTGGGGGTTTTAACCACATCAAAAGTACTGGTGTATTGATCTGTGATCTATTTGTGAGCGGTGTCCTTTGGTGTTCTGTCTGAGGAACTTACCCTGTAAATTCCTACATGGTATCAGAGCTATTTGAGGGCCGAATTCGTTCGCGATCCAAATCTAAAGCCGGTAGAACTGCATCCAACTATCGTTTCCTAGATCTACTATTTCTAACTGCTTTGGGGCCGAGAGGAATGCTCTATTGCGTTGGGAGCATCTGTTCCAGTGAGGAATCCCTTTCATTTCACGCGAAAAGGTTTCCGGTAGCCCTAGCTGCGTCATTTTTAAGATCTGGAGGTATACAGTGTTTATTTGCAGTTTACAGTTATTTTCTCTCTGTTTATTTCGGTTTTGGTTTATTTAGCCTTTTTTTATTACCGGATCTATACCTTTCATTTCTACGTATGCTCTTTTCCCCGCAACTCTGTGTGATCTGGGCAAATCAGAAACAAAAAGGAAGGATTTTTCTCTTGTGTATGCTCTTTTCCGCTGCGCCTTAGTGTGATCTCGGAAAATCAGAAACATTGAGGAAAATATTTAGTTTCCGGCTAAAGCTAACTTCGAGCCACAAGGTTCGTTTTTTTTGTATGTCCATGTTGGGTTTTGTGTTTTTTGTTTTGTAGGGAAAAAGAGCTTTCTCAAAGCAAGCACACAACCCAAAGATTCAAACCCCCCCCCAGCTCTCTCTCTCTCTCAAACATTTTGTATAGCTCACTTGGTCCAAAGCTAATTTATGAGAGTAGAGGTCTTGAGTTCAAGTCTCCTTTTTGTGGGGGCGGATTTTTCATTTCCGCACATTCCCGCACTTCGTCGGCATCTTCATCAATTTTTTTTCAAAAAGCCATAACTTCTTCATCCAGAAGCCGTTTCCAGAGCCATTTTTTTGAACCAGCCTAATTTTTCGAGCTCTTTCCATTGGAACATTTAGTTTCAGCATCTATAGCTTTAGTTTTTGTTAAAATGGAAAGTCCATGCCAAATTATTCTTGAGCACACCAACTACTTCCAATGGTGGTCCTACATTGTGGATTTACTTAGAAGTAAAGGTCTTTACAGAATAGCCTCAAGCCAAGAGACCAAACCGAAAGATGAAGATAAGGTAGCTAAATGGGAAAATAGGCAAGATCAAGTACGTGGGTTGATAGGGATGTCTATTTCTCTAGATCTTAGATTCCATATTGTAGAACTTGATACTCCTCATGAAGCAATGAAACAGATTACTAAAGTTTTTGGAATCAAAAATGAACTTAGAGCCCATCAACTTGAAAATGAGTTGCTTACATTGGACCCCAATAATTTTTCTTACATTGAAGATTTTTTGTCCAAATTCAAGACCTTTAGAGTTCTCTTGGAAGGTGTTAAGGTTAAGAAAGAAGATAGTAACCTTATCTATTCCATTCTTACTAAGTTGGGACCAGCCTACTCTGTGTTTGTTTCCACCTTCCATTCTACAAGAGAAGCCTTCATTTCTCAAGGACAAGACTACAAGTCCCCTTCCTTTGGTTCTTTTTGTGATTCTTTAATAAGAGAACAAGAAAAACTCTTACACCTTGGTCTTCTTCATCTTGGAAACTCTTCTAAGAAAGCGTTGCCCGCCCAACAGCAACCAAATTCAAAGAATCCTAAGAAGTTGTATCCTAAAAGGAGTGGTCCTAAACCAAACAAGGGTCCTAAGCAATTTTAGCCTCAAAATGAAAAATCATTTCAACAAAATGATAAGACAAATAAAAACAAAGGGAAGAAGACTGATATACATTGCAACTTTTGTAATCAAGATGGCCATATAGAATCCAAATGCTTTAAGAAGATGGAAGCCTTGGAAGCAGCAATGAAGAAGCATAACATCCATTTGGAGCACTCTTCAACTTCAACTTCATCTTCAGGAATGGCACTTTCTGCATGTGGTTGTCAAGCATCTCGGTCTGGCTATGCACTAAATGTATCTTCTTCTTCTCATTCTCATGAGTGGCTCATTGATTCTGGAGCTTCTTATCACATGGAAAAACAAAGCCATGTTTTCTTCTTTAAATGATTGTAACACCAAAAATATATATGTTGGTGATGATAGATCTCTTAGTGTTGTAGGGACTGGAACTGTTCATCTAGACAATGGTCAGTTTAATGATGTATTATGTGTTCCAACCTTATCTTGCAACCTTCTATCTGTATATCAAATAACTCATTCAGGTGAAGATAAAATCGTTGAATTTTCACCTCACGATGTTGTAATTAAGGACCTAAGAGATCCTAGACAAATTTTAGCTACTAGCATTGCTGATGATTCTACAAGGTTGTATAAGTTTCACAACTTTGGGTCATCAAATATTGCCTCAGTATTTGTTGCTCATAATGATGAAGTGAGCAAACTTTGGCATGAGCGATTTGGTCACTTAAACTATTGCTCTCTTCAGAATCTATGTAAATAAAATATGGTGACAGGTCTTCCAATGGTATCTTGCAGAGACGGTGTTTGTTCCGGATGTGTACTCGGAAAACATCATCGGGATAGTCTTGAAAAACGTGCCTCTTGGCACGCCTCAGCCCCTTTACAGCTCGTGCATAGTGATTTATGTGGTCCACTTCCAGTTGTTTCATTCTCTGGCTACAAGTATTTCTTAACTTTCATTGTTGATTTCTCCAGAAGCACTTGGGTATACTTCTTAAAACTCAAGAGTGAAGTATTTAACATGTTCTTGGCCTTTAAGGCCTTTGTTGAAAATCAATCTGGACATCAAATTCTTAAGCTAAGATCTAATAATGGTGGAGGATATGTTAACAACAAATTCATCAACTTTTCCACTGAGAATGGAATTCAAATGCAACATACTGTTCCATATACTCCACAACAAAATGGTGTAGCTGAAAGGAAGAATCGCACCTTAAAGGACATGGCTAATTGTATGCTTCAATCTAAAGGACTTAGTATTAATTATTGGGCAGAAGCAATTAAATGTGCAAATTACATAATAAATCGCACTCCTACTAAGGTTTTAAAGAATATCACTCCAGAAGAAGCATGGAGCTCAATTAAACCAGATGTAAGTCACTTTCGTGTTTTTGGAAGTGAAGCATGGGCCCATATTCCAGACGAGAAACATAAAGCTTTAGAATCTAAGAGTTGAAAAATGTATTTTTGTTGGATATTCTAAAGATGTCAAAGGATATAGACTTATTCCACTTAAGTCCAAGAATGTTATCATTAGAAGAGATGTAAAGTTTGCTGAAAATATATCGGCCTACGAGCCTAGTTCGGCGGATGTGCCACCTCTTCCTATCTCTTCTACTTTTGAAAATATTTCTTCTTCAGATGATGAAAGCGAGGATGATAATCCTTCCCCACCTTCTCAGGATCCTCCAGCTCCTCAGCTTCCAAAATGGGTCTGTGCTACTCGGGATGCAGCAGGTGATCTTGCCGGTGATCCTACAGATCATCGATGTACACGTTCTTAGTTCGAGAGAGCCTCTTCTTTACTGGCTCAAGCTTCAGTGAATTATGATCCTGACACCTTTGCAGAAGCTTCAGGCCTTCCAGATTGGGAAGCAGCTACGAATGAAGAATATCATTCATTATTGGCAAATGATACATGGGATCTTGTTCCTCTACCAAAGGGACGAAAACTTGTTAGATGCAAATGGGTTTATAGAACCAAGTATGGACCAAATGGGAAAGTTGATAAACATAAAGCTCGTCTTGTTGCTAAGTGTTTTTCACATGTTGAAGGCATTGACTACACTGAAACCTTCTCCCCTGTTGCCAAAATGAACTCTATCCGCCTTGTTCTTTCCCTTGCTACCTCTTTCAAATGGGAAGTCCATCAGATGGATGTTAAATATGCCTTCTTGCATGGGGACTTGCATGAAGAAATCTATATGGAACAACCTATTGGCTTTATACAAATAGACTCCAGCCTTGTATGTCGGCTTAAGAAATCCCTTTATGGTATCAAGCAAGCTCCTCGAGCTTGGTATGCCAAAATGGATAACTTTCTTTTATAAAATGGCTTTTCTAGGTGTCATTTTGACAATACTATCTACACCAAGAAAGTGGGCAAGTTTGTTATCATTCTTGTTCTTTATGTTGATGATCTTATCCTGACTGGTAGTGATCCCAACCTTATAAACCATGTGAAGTCTAGCCTTAAAAGGAAGTTTGAAATGACAGACTTAGGACACTTACATTATTTTCTTGGTCTTCAAGTCTTGTAATCCAAGGAAGGTATTTCCCTTTCCCAGTCCAAGTATGCCTGTGATATTCTACGCCATTTCCACATGGAAGACTGTAAGCTAGCCCCTTCTCCCTTTCAGTCTGGAGTCAAACTTTCAGTCACTTGTACTTCTCCTGAAGTTGATGCTACCTTATACCGTCAACTTGTAGGAAAGCTTTTGTATCTAACCCATACTCATCCTGACCTTTCCTTTGTTGTTGGCCTTGTTGCTCGGTTTATGCAAAACCCATGTGAAAGTCATTGGAAAGAAGCTAAAAGAATACTTCGTTATGTTCGAGGTACAGTTCAGTTTGGGATTCATTACAGTGACAAAGTATCTCCTCTATTGATTGGTTTCACTGATTCTGATTGGGCTGGTGACCCTGATGATCGGAAGTCTACTGCAGGTTATGTGTTCACTCTTGGTTCAGGACCTATTACATGGGCTTGCAAGAAACAAGGTGCCATTTCTCTTTCTTCAGCAGAAGCAGAGTATCGTGGTGCCGTAGAAGCTAGTAAGGAAGCCTTGTGGCTTCATTAGATCCTGTCAGAGTTTGGCTTTCAGCAGCAACATCCGACTACACTTTGGTGCGATAATCAAAGTGCCATTCAACTATGCAAAGATCCAGTCCAACATCAGCGCAGCAAACACATTGAACTGCACATGCACTTCATCAGAAAGCTCATTCACGAACATGTTCTTGAAGTGCAATATTGTTCAACAGATGATCAAGTTGCAGACATCTTTACAAAGGCTCTCACAGAGGCGAAGTTCACTAAACTTCGATTTATGGTTGGAGTTCAGGAAGTTGTCACTGAGGCGGGATAGGCTCTAGTGCCTCCTTCCTTCTCCTATTATGTCATATTTGTAAATCCTTCAATCCTATCCCAAGTTGTTCTTAAGGGGGGATGTTAGGATATTTCGACACATAGGAAATAGTTAAGTATAACTTGATCTAGTATAGAGTTAGGTAAAGTGTGTTTCTTTACTATGTACTTTTTGTAACTTACAATCTGACGATCATGATATGTAGTGATCTGACAGTTCCCTCTCTCCTCGGTATTACCGACACTTGATCCGTGGCTTAACACCCGATTGGTCCATGATCTCTACTTAAAGAGCATGGAGGGTCATTTGTAGGTTAACCGTCCATGAGAGAAGCTTATGTAAATTTTCATTCTTTTATTAATAAATTGCCTGAAGTGGCCACCTTGCTCAAGCCGTGGACTGTTTCCCTCTTTGGGGGTTTTAACCATGTAAAAAGTACTAGTTTATTGATCTGTGATCTGTTTGTGAGCGACATCCTTTGGTGTTCTGTCTGAGGAACTTACCCTATAAATTCCTACACTTGTTGCATCAAAACAGAAATCAACATCTACATTGAAATCACTGCATCTAGTGCAAACAATCAAATAGGATTAGAAATCAACAACTAAACTGAAATCAATGCATCTAGTGCAAGCAATCAAATAGGATTATAAATCAATATCTACACTAAAACTAATGTATCTAATGCAAGCAATCAAATATGAGTAGAAATCAACATCTATGCTGAAATCAATGCATCTAGTGTAAGGTATTAAATATGATTGGAAATTTACATCTACACTGAAATCAATGCATCTAGTGCAAGTGAAAAAATAGGATTCGAAATCAATATCTACACTGAAACTAATGCATCATGTGTGAGCAATCAAATAGGAGTAGAAATCAACATTGACACTGAAATCAATGCATCTAGTGTAAGGTATTGAATAGAATTATAAATCGACATCTACACTAAAATCAATGCATATAGTGCATGTGATCAAATAGGATTAGAAATCAACAACTAAATTAAAATAAATGCATCTATTTTAATGAAAATCTAAAATATTCATGACTTTCTAGATCTAACTTATATGTTTGTATTTGTCTTTGTTAGACTCTTTCTTCTTCCCTCTATCTCCACCTTCCATTCTATGTCTATCTCCCTCCTCCTCTCCTTCTCTCTCTTCCCTTCCCTCTCTCCCCCATCTCACTCTATCTCCCTCTCCCTAACATTCTCTCTCTATCTTTATCTTCTTTCCTCTCTCCCCCTGTCATCTATATTTATACCTCCCTCCATCTTTCCTTATTTGTCTCTCTATCTCAACCTGGTAAACATATACCACGCTCTCCCTATCTCTCCCCATATCTATCTATATATCTATTTACCTCTCCCTCTTCCTTTCCCTCTCTATCTCTTGCCCCCCCCCCCCCTCTCTTGCCACTCGCTCTCCACCTTTCTCTCTCTATGTCTTTCTTCCCATTCCAACTCCATCTCTCTCTCCTCTCTCTCAAGTCATTTATATTTTTCCTTCCTCTCTCTCCCCTTCTCTCTCACCTCCCTCTATCTCTGCCCCCATCATACACACACTCTCTCTCCACCCTCCAACTATGTCACTATCTCCCTACCTCTCTCCTTCTCTATCTCCCCCTCCACATATATGTCACCCTATCTCTTTCTTCCCTTTCTTTCCCTATCTTTATCCTCTCCTTTTCTCTCTCTTCCCTCATCTTCTCTCTCCCTCATTCCATATTCATCTCTCCCTTGTCACTCCCTCTCTTTCCCCCTCCAAATCCATCTCTCTCCCTCCCTCTCTCCCCCTCCTTTCTCTCACTATGTCTCTCACCTATATGTCTCTTTCCCACACTCTATTCCCCCTTCCATCTCACTCTTTCTTAAATATGATCCCACTGTATTATATTTAAGAAAGTATTTAAATTAACTAAAAAACATAATTGGTTGTAAAATATTAAACCTATATTTTAGATCAATCATGTTAAATAAAATACAATAATAAAAAGATTAAAAGAATCACCCATTATCTTTGCTCTATCATTGTTAATCACTTTGCTTTCTCACTTCCCTTGGATCCTTGGTTAAGATGCATCTACCCTAGTTCTTTATAATATTATTTATATTATATAAATTTCACATATGTATATATAAAAGTATTCTCATTTTTTAATTTATTAAAACCTCCATTTAATATCTATGAAAATATTGTGAGTAGTCATGAGCATGGAGGGTTTAGATATATGTCAGAAGTAATTTTAACCCTTTTTCTCTTAGATTTAATTAAAAAATGTTATAAAATTAAATTAAAATAAGATATTTGTAAAATATTTTTATTTTGATATAAGTTGTTGTTTTTGGGCATGTAGTATTGATAAGCCATGGTATTGACCCTTGGTATTATAACAATTAAAAGCCTAGATCCATAACATAACAATCAAAAGTCTAGATGGCCCATGGTATTGATAAACCATGCTAGTAGCCCATGGTATTATAATTTTCTTCCCTCGTCTCCCTCTCTCTCTTTCTCTTGTGGGTATTGGCACATGGTATTGTAAAAAAGCCTACTTAGAAGTTGATAATATCCACGGTAAATATTCATGATTAAAAATCTTGTCATATCGTAAATATTAAGTTTTTATCGTCTTATTAATTAAATTTATAGATGGAACACATCTATATCAAGTGTTACAAATATATTGATTACATAAAATATAATATTACAATATTATATGTTACCCAATATTTATAAACGCCCCCACATAATATATAGTGGCCAGGGGTGGGGATAAATACAAATGTAATATTAATAAATTTTACCTAATATTTCAGGTCAGACCCCACCTTAAATATTACATTCTACTCAATATTTCCCTTCACTCCTACTAATTTTATTGAGCACTTTCGATTATATTGGGTTTACCTTCCTACAACGGAAAACGGAAAACCTCAATGCAACAACCACGAAACATAAATTTACTGGTTATTATTATTACACAAATCACATGATGGAATTTACCTCGTTATTATTAGGATATGCCCAATTGAATCCCCACTTCATTTACCTAATTTTCTTTGTTATTCAATGAATAAATTGTATATATATCATTTTCTTAATTGAGTTTGTTAATATTAGCCTACACATATATAGTAGCCTTACACATATCTTCAACATACAATATATATTAGGGGACACATATTTTTTTTTTATTTTTTTTAATGTAACATTATGTTACCTCACAACATCTCCCTCATATACTAAGGAGATGTTGTCACGTAACATTTAAAAGTATATGTGTAGGCTAATATATATTGTATATGTTGAATATATGTCTAACATTACTATATATGTGTCAGCTAATATATATTGTATATGCTGAAGATATATGTAAGGTTAATTTTATATAGATACTAGGATATTGTGTGAAGATGGATCTAGGCTAACAATACTATGGATGTCATCAATTATTGTATTTATGGTTGAATAATTTTTATGTGCTTACATTGAGAGAGAGTGTGTATGTTTTGGGGTGGGAAGGAGAGACAAGGCGAGATAGAGATATAGATGGGGGGAGAGGGAAGAAGAGAGAGGAAAAGACACGGAGGGAGGAAGATATATAGGTATGGAGAGAGAAATGTTAGAGATGGAAAGAAGGTGAAGAGAGAGAGATGGAGGGGAAAGGAAGGGAGGGAGAGAGAGAAAGATATATATGGAGAGAGTGTGTATGTTTAGGGGATGAGATAGAGATATAAAGAAGGAGAAACAATGGGAGATAAAGATATAGATGGAGGAGGTAGAGATGTGCTTATACTGAAATCAATGCACACTATTAATCTAATTAGTTTGAAATTAACATACATCATACATCTTTTTGCATCAAATCATAAATTAACATCTACACTAAAATCAATGCATCTAGTGCAAAAAATCAAATAGGATTAACATCAACATGGTAACATATATTATTTTTATATAACTTAGGTTAACACTTAATTAGCCTATATCCATATCTAAAATATGGGTCAATACCATGTTAACTTAGGTTAACACTTAATTAGCCTAGATCCATGTTAACAGTGGATCTATCAAGCACCGAGAGGGATCAAATCTGTTGAGGTGCAAACCTACTTTTTGAGTGCAAAATTTGTGGAAAGGTTTTCACCTCAAGAGATTTGATCCATCTCGGCGCTTGATAGATCCAGTGTTAACATAGATCTAGGCTGGTTTCAGTCATGTGCGATCATACAAAATTTGTTGAACATCTAATTATTTTGATAATTTTAAATATGCTAAATATGTCTAAGATTAATTTGGTTAATTTAATTTAAAATTTTCTTAGTTACCTCAATTTGTTGAGATTGTTGAGATGAGAGAGAGTGTTACTAACTTGAATGATGAAAAATGATGAAATACAAATTTTGAGTGCAAAGTGTCAACGTAACAATTCTGATAGATAAAAAATTTGAATACAAGAATCTACTCAATTACAAACAATATTCATTACAATCCATCTGAAACTATTTTTTTCCACTTTCTCATATCGGTCATATGAAAAGAGTAGTTGGAATCATAGACCATTCAAATATTTAAATCGATCTAATGTAGTAAACAACATACCTTGTCTCTGTTGCTCTCTAATATTAATAGTAGTTTTCTCCAAAGTCAATCATTGTGACTTATGGAGTGTCAAACCTAAATAATTTTCAATGGTAGTCATTTTCTATTACGGTGTTTGAATGAAAAGTAATTAACAATGTTGAATGATGGAAAATGGTAATAATAATAATGTACCCAATTATAAATTCATATAAGAAAACATTTTATTTACGATGAAAATTAAAGTACTTTATTTATGGTTGAATAATTTTTATGTTCTTACACTGAGAGAGAGTGTGTATGTTTTTGGGGTGAGAAGGAGAGGCAGGGGGAGATAGAGATATAGATGGGGGGGAGGGGTAAGAAGAGAGAGGAAAAGACACAGAGGGAAGAAGAGATATGGATATGGAGAGAGAAATGTTGGAGAGAGAGAGAAGGGGAAGATAGAGAAAGGGAGGTGAAAGGGAGGGAGGGAGAGAGAGGGAGGGGAAAGGGAGGGAGGGAGAGAGAGGGAGGGGAAAGGGAGGGAGGGAGATATATATATATATATATATATATATATATATATATATATATATATAGAGTGAGTGTGTATGTTTAGGGGCTGGGATAGAAAGATAGACAAGGAGAGACAATGGGAGATAGAGATATAGATGGAGGAGCTAGAGATGTGCTTACATTGAAATCAATGCACACTATTAATATAATTAGTTTGAAATTAATGTACATCATACATCTTGTTGCATCGAATCAGAAAGAAAAATCTACACTAAAATCAACGCATCTAGTTCAAACAATCAAATAGGATTATAAATCCATATCTAAACTGAAATCAATGCATCTATTGCAAGCAATCAAATAGGATTATAAATCAATATCTACACTAAAACCAATGTATCTAATGGAAGCAATCAAATATGAGTAGAAATCAACATCTATGCTGAAATCAATGCATCTAATGCAAGCAACCAAATAGGACTAGAAATCGATATCTACACTGAAACTAATGCATCATGTGCAAGCAATCAAATAGGAGTAGAAATCAACATTGACACTGAAATCAATGCATCTAGTGTAAGGTATTGAATAGAATTATAAATCGGCATCTACACTGAAATCAATGCATATAGTGCATGTGATCAAATAGGATTAGAAATCAACAACTAAATTAAAATCAATACGTCTAATTTAGTGAAAATCTAAAATATTCATGACTTTCTAGATCTAACTTATATGTTTGTATTTGTCTTTGTGAGACTCTTTCTTCTTCCCTATCTCTCCACCTTCCATTTTGTGTCCATATCCCTCCTCCTCCCCTTCTCTCTCTTCCCTTCCCTCTCTTCCCCATCTCACTCTATCTCCCTCTCCCTGACCTTCTCTATCTTTATCTTCTTTCCTCTCTCCCCCTGCCATCTATATTTATACCTTCCTCCATCTCTCCTTATTTGTCTCTCTATCACAACCCCCTAAACATATGCCACGCTCTCTCTCTCTCTCTCCCCCCCATATCTATCTATATATCTATCTGTCTCTCCCTATTCCTTTCCTTCTCTATCTCTTCCTCTCTCTCTCTCTCTCTCTCTCTCTCTCTCACTCTCTCTTTCTCTCACTCTCTCTCTCTCTCTCTCTCTCTCTTTCCACTCCCTCTCAACCTTTCTCTCTCTATGTATTTCTTCCCCTTCCAACTCCATCTCTCTCCCCCCCTCTCTCTTCTCTCTCTCAAGTCCTCTCTCTTTTTCCTTCCTCTCTCTCCCCTTCTCCCCCACCTCCCTCTGTCTCTGCCCCCATCATACACACACTCTCTCTACACCCTCCAACTTTATCCCTATCTCCCTCCCTCTCTCCTTCTCTATCTCCCCCTTCTCTCCACCCTCCATATATATGTCTCCCTGTCTCTCTCTTCCCCTTATTTTCCTATCTTTATCCTCTCCTTTTCTCTCTCTTCCCTTGTCTCCTCTCTCCCTCATTCCATCTTCATCTCTCCCTTGTCACTCCCTCTCTTTCCCCCTCCAAATCCATCTCTCTCCCTCCCTCTATCCCCCTCCTCTCTCTCACTGTGCCTCTCACCTCTATGTCTCTCTCCCACACTCTATTCCCCCTTTCATCTCACTCTTTCTTAAATATGATCCCATTGTATTGTATTTAAGGAAGTATCTAAATTAATAAAAAAACATAATTGGTTGTAAAATATTAAACCTATATTTTGGATCAATCATGTTAAAGAAAATATAATAATAAAAAGATTAAAAGAACCACCCACTATCTTTGCTCGATCATTGTTAATCACTTTGCTTTCTCACTTCCCTTGGATCCTTGGTTAAGATGCATCTATCCTAGTTCTTTATAATATTATTTATTTTATATAAATTCACATATGTATATATAAAAGTATTCTCATTTTTTAATTTATTAAAACCTCCATTTAATCTCTATGAAAATATTGTGAGTAGTCGCGAGGATGGAGGGGTTAGATATACCTCATAATTAATTATAACCCTTTTTCTCTTATATTTAATTAAAAAATGTTATAAAATTAAATTAAAATAAAATATTTGTAAAATATTTTTATTTTGAAATATGTTGTAGTTTTTGGGCATGTGGTATTGATAAGCCATGGTATTGTAACAATTAAAAGCCTAGATCCATAACATAATAATAAAAAGTCTAGATGGCCCATGGTATTGATAAACCATGGTATTATAATTTTCTTCCCTCCTCTCCCTCTCTATCTTTCTGTTGTGGGTACTGGCACATGGTATTGTAAAAAAACCACTTAGAAGTTAATAATATCCATGTTAAATATTCATGATTAAAAATATTGTCATATCCTAAATATTAAGTTTTTATCCGCTTATTAATTAAATTTATAGATGGAACACATCTATATTTTTTTTTCTATGTAAAATTGAATCTATTAATGAAAACATAATGTATAGTGAGGTCTTGACCTCTGCGGGTCTATTAGTCCAATGACCAATTTAAACAACAAGACTTAAAATCAAGACTGGCCCCAGAGGGGAAACTAGTCCAAAAACGAGATGAAGATAGGTACCTTCTGCCCACGAAGGGGCTACAGTTCCAGAAATCAAAATTTACTACCATGGTAAAATTCAAAATTGACTGCCAAAACTAACCACTGTAAAAGATCAAAAAAGAAAAAAACTCAGAAGATTGAGCTTGACACGTGACCTGTGGCATTCAAATTCTAGGTGTCTTAGGACTGTGGCTTCTCTTCCACGATCGGACACCCATACTCTTTTGAATCTATATCCTCTACCTGCTTGCCACCCATGGTGTCCTATGGCTCTCTGTCAATAACTTGAATGCCTTTGCCTTTGCTAGTGGCATTGCCTCCCAATGTCTTTGAGCCACTTATGGACGGATAATCCTTGGCTTTCTACAGATGGCTTGAGCTCAGCTCCCTCTAAACATTTTCATGCGGCTGAGGAACTTGGTTCTTAGCAGGTCTATAGGTTCGAACAATACATGAGCTAGCTTCTTGCCTAAAATCCACTGAGACGGTGGCAATGACAACTGGTCAGTCCATGGAGCAAAAAAACGGAAGTGAGCATACTAAGTAGGAGCAGTAAGATTGGTTGACTGGGTGGCTCCGTCAGTCCAACGAACCTCACAGGGGCGAGCTCTTCCTCTTCCACTACATGTATCCGGATATCTGCCATGGAGGCGAGAAGAGGAAGGATAGGGGGGCGGCGAGGCTGACGATTGGATGAAGTAGAGGGAGGTAGCGAAGAGGGGTGAATGGCGCTACCACAACTACCACCACGCCTGCATCTCATACTATGATGACAACGCATATTGCTCTGAGTGGGATGCTGTAGCGAGAAGGGAGCCAAAGTGGCAGAAGCGGGGTGAGTGCAGCAGAGGTGATACTAAAAAGAACAGGGATGTCAATTTGGGGACAGAGGCAGGGGCTAAGGCCTCAATTTGCAGGTTGCCATGTATAGACTGGGAGAAGTGATACACATTGCCTAGGTCGACGCAGTAGAGCAGTATGCAATGCCTTCCTGTTGCGGTTCGAGAGCTTAGCCCTGCCGTGGTATGGTGGCAAGTGTAGTTCAGAGGAAGAATTGATGAGTGAAGAGGGCTTGGCTCCATGATTTTATGCTTGCAAGGGAAGTCTCGATCCGCACAGTGGAGTAAAGGTGGCAGCCGAGGGGCAGAGTTCTGCCTTAAGTTCCCATAGGGGAAGGAACGAACTACCATGTGATGCATCCACTTGCCAGGCCGGCGTCGTATCTGCCATGAATGCTGAACTACCACCTGCATTTGGGGGTGTTGCATCATTTTTCACTAGTATGCTATATTCCTATTGGTTTTTGGCATCTTTTATTGTATCCAGCAAGCCTATGTATAGAGTTCGATCACTATTCACCCTAAATTGGCTAAGAGGTTGGCCACTTTGTTTCCGTCTCTCTTGATGTGTTTGAAGGTGATTGCTCTATTGGTTGCAATCCAATGCTCAATGAGTTGTAAATGAGCTGCGAGTCTCCAGCTATAGGACAGCTTATGTACTGGAGTTCCCTGAAGAATTTGATTGGCCATATTGATGATGATTTGTGAGTCTCCGATTATTAGGGGAAAGTAGCCATGCTGCTGAGTGAGGTGGAGACCTTTCCACAATCCTTCCAGTTCCGCAGAGTTATTCATGTCCCATCCTGATGTGCCTAGGAAGAGAAGCAAAGGTTTTCCATAATGATCCTTGAAAATTCTGCCATGTCTGGTCTAGCTTGGATTGCCTTTAGAAGCGTCGTCAAAGTTTAATTGGGTGAATCCTGGAGGCGAAGGATACCATTTACTGGAAGAGTGTTGTGATGGGATGGATCTACTAATATGTTCTTGAGTCTGGATGAGCCCAAGATTCCAATTCTTCCAGATGGTCCATTCTTATGGATCGGAGGGAAAGTCATCATCGCTCCAAGATTGCAGCGCTAGAGTTTCCTGAAGGTTACTGCATAGATTGCTCCATATGATCTCTATGGGGGTGGTTTGATTCCTGAAGATATGTTGATTCCTTTCCTTCCAAATTGTCTAAATTAGGACGCCTAGAATGATTCTCCATAAGGAATTAAGCAAGGGACTTTTGAACGGATTTTTAGCCCAGTGACGAATGGTTTGGGTGATGTCTTCTTTAACTCTACCATCTTTTTGGCATCTGAAAATTGTTTTTTCCCAAAGTTTGTTTGTCAGGTAATAGGAGTCCATGAGATGTTGTATAGTTTCTTCCTGTTGTTTGCAGTTGGGGCATCTTGAGGGGCCAATAATTTTTTTTCCTTAAGTTGTGCCAAGTGAGGATTATTTTATGAAATAACAACCATAAAAAGGTGGAGACCTTGGGCCATATATTGGGAGACCACACTTTGTCCCAAAGAGGGTCTTTGTTATTCTGAGTATCAATCATAAGGTTGTACGCCTCTTGTGTGGTGAAAGTTCCCCGTGGTGTGTAACCCCAATGTAGGATATCCTTTTCTTTAGAAAATCTGATTCTCCTATTGGTTAGCTTTGTGTCAAACTCCTTATACATTATCTTTGTGCCATGCCTAATGATGTGCTCTGCTTTTTGCCATTGTCTATATCCCTAATCTAGGGTGGGGGTCTAGTACTGGTTGACTGTTTTCCATTGGCAAGCTTCCTCTTCCTCTATTTGTGGTAGTGTGATTAAGTTGTTGAGTCTGGGTGTTTGTTTCCATGAATCCATCCAGAAGCGGGCATTGTTGCCATCCCTTATTTCCCAAAAGTTGTGCTGATGGATCATGTGTCTGTGCAAGCTAGCTACATTCCAAATAAGGGAGCCTTTTCCTGTGTCTGTGAGCCTGATCAAGTCTTCATTCGATCTATTGTTAGCATATTTGGCCTTCCATAAGATTGGCCATGGGGTGTGCAGAGCTGAGAGCCACTTCCACCATATTCTTACTCCCATGACTGCATTATTGTGTTGAGGGTCCTGAAGACCGATTCCCCCAAGATTTTTTGGGAGGCAAACTGTTGCCCACTTGATCAATGCCCATTTGCGATTATGTCCAGCAGATCCCCATAGAAAATTCCTCTGAATAACTTTGATTTTTTAAGTTATCCATTTAGGTGTTGCTAGAACATAGAAGAGATAAAGAGGCATAGATTGTAGTACAACCTTGATGAGGATAAGTCAACTTGGCATGTTGAGGGTCTAAATGTCCAGGAAGTGAGGTGGGCTTCGAGTTTGTCTAGGAGCAGTTTCCATGAGGTGTGCTTAAGAGCAGAGTCAGTTAAGGGGGCGCCAAGGTACTTGGAGGGGAGAGAGGCGACAGAGAATCCTAGAATGCAGGCTATGGAGTTTTGATTTAAGGCGGTAGTATGAAAAAAGAAGATCTGGGATTTAACGGTGTTGATGCTAGCTCCAGAGGCTGCTAAGAAGTCTTCAAGGAGGGACTTGAATTGTTAGACTTTTTGGACCGAGGGATGCCCAAATAACATGTTGTCGTCCACAAATTGTTGGTGGGTGATGGCAGGGAATTATGAATGGATATACCTTTAGGTTGTTGCTCCTGGAGTGCATTCTTGATGGTCCTGCCCAACCCTTCAGCCATAACAACAAAGAGAAAAGGGGAGTGGAACACATCTATATTAAGTGTTACAAATATATTAATTACATAAAATATAATATTACAATATTATATGTTACCTAATATTTATAACCACCCCCACCTAATAAATAGTGGTCAGGGGTGGGGATAAATACAAATGTAATATTATTAAATTTTACTTAATATTTCAGGTGAGGCACCACCTTAAATATTACATTCTACTCAATATTTCCCCTCACTCCTACTAATTTTATTAAGGACCTTCCATTATATTGAGTTTACCTTCCTACAACCGAAAAACCTGAATGCAACGAAATATAAATTTACCTACTTACTATTATTACAAAAATGACACAACCAAAGACCACCACAGAATATAAAGCTACTCGTTATTATTATTACAAAAATCACACAATTGAAAACCTAAATTCCAGGAAATTTACCTCGTTATTATTACAGGATATGCCCATTTGAATTCTCCGCTTCATTTACTTAAGTTTCTTTGTTATTCAATGAATAAGGTAATCGATTTCTTTTTAGATTGTATATATATCATTTTCAAAATTGAGTTTGTTAACATTAGCCAACACATTTTTTTATTTTTTTATTTTATTTTAATTATTTTTTATTTTATTTTAAGGTAACGTTACACATATCTTCAACATATACAATATATTTTAAATTGTATATATATCATTTTCAAAATTGAGTTTGTTAATATTAGCTGACACATATAGTAACATTACACACATCTTCAACATATATCTCCAGTGTATACAATATATATTAGCTAACACATATATTTTTTTAATATTTTTTTAATGTAACATTACCTTACGTGACAACATCTCCCTCATATACTGGTTTGTAGAGAGCCTCTCAGCGCAATAATAATAACTCATAATAATAATATTATATAATTATTTTATTAATATAATAATATTATTATTATATAATAATAATAATAATAATAATTATAGTAATATAATATAATTATTATTATCATAGTATTATTCTAGCAATATAATATAACTACTATTATATTATTATTATAATAATAATATTAACTAGTAATATCAATTAACAATATTAATCTTCATTACAATAATTATTTAATAATAACAATAATGTTTTTTACTTGTAAATGTGATATACCCATAAGGCTTCATTTCTATCTATGACACAAATCATTACAAATAATAATAATAATAATAATTTATTATTTATTTTTTATAATAGGTAAATAAATAATTACTTATTTTATTAAAAAAATTAATATTGTTTTTAGAAAAAATATAAACATTTTTATTTTATTTTATTTTATAAGTTATAATAAAATAATAATAATAATAATAATAATAATAATAATAATTACTAATAAAAATTAATAAATAATAGTTCAATAATTAGATATCATTTTTTGGATTCAACTGTGTTAAGTAAGTCATTCATCTATGACCATTTCCATGAGAGGTAGTCATAACTGACTAATTTCTCATGATTCTTTAACAGTCCACTTGTGACAACATCTCCCTCATATACTGCGCTGTAGAGTGCCTCTCGGCACAATAATAATAATATATAATTATTATATTAATATAATAATATAATAATTATTATTATATTATTATAATAATAATAATAATAATAATAATAAGCGGTTAATAAACCCTAGGGTTTTTTGGCGAGCGGAGGAAAATGGCGGACTAGGGTTTCTAACAAACCTTTACACGGCGCAGAGATAGAGAAAGCAAACTCTCAGAATCAAGCAATACTGCTACTAGTGTGGGTCTGGCTGAACTAGTAGAAACAACCAATGAACATCCCGATGGGGGAGGCCACAACAATGGAAATCAGCCTCATGGGGATGAAAATGAATAGCCCTCAACTAGAAGAGCATAACAGCCATCAGGACAGCTTGTGCAGCAGCAAGAGATGAACGAAGTGGCAAATATGAACAATGAAAAAGAAAACAACCCTGCAACACTTGAAGAACCAAAGAAGGCATCGTCTTCCACTTGCAAGCCCATTGCAGTGGAATGACCCAAGATTGATTTACCCAGTCATAGAATCAATGCACAAATACAATATATGAAAGAACATGCGCTGATAGGTAAATTTATAGGCTACTGGCTTACCGAAAAAGCTCTACAAGGATGGATAACCTCAAAGTGGAAGCCCAAGGGACATGTAACCCTACAGCTAGGCCCCAAATGTTTTTTCATAGCCATCTTCAACTACATTGAAGATAGAAATCATGTTCTAGATGGAGGACCCTATTTCTTCAACGCTGAGGGTCTATATCTATGAGACTGGATAGAAAGATTCAATCTAGACAAGGAAGACTTCAGCTGGGCACCAATATGGATTCGCATGTATTCCTTACCTCTAGAATACTTGGATGAATAATCACTGAAAGTTATTGGCCAAGGGCTAGGAGAATTCATAAAGATTGTAGAGGAAACAAAGCTTCACCAGTACACCTCATATGCTCGCATCTGCGTTTATATGGAACTTGGCAAGGCACTTATGGATTCAATAAGTCTCCTTCATGATGAATTTGAATGGATTCAACACATAGGTTATAAACATGTGCCCTTTAGATGTATGAAATGCCATGGCCATGGACATCTATTCCGTGATTTCCTCTAAATACCGCTCCCAAATCTACATACCATGGGAGAAAATCTGATGCAGAAGGGTTTACCAAAGTTGCTAATAGAAAGAAGCATAACAAAAACCCCTACAGCACAAAAAAATGTAGTACCATCCTCCGATGCACCATCCTCCAGCAACAGTTTTGACCTTTTGTCAAACCTAGATATGCCAGAATCAGATCCTTCCAATATAGCAAAGACAACTTCTGCGCCATTCACCAAACCTTTTGTTTTTACCTACTCCTAATGATGCTAGTCAACCATCATTAGTGAATAACACAAATCCACAACCAACAACCTCGCAACCTATCCCCCTTCAATATCTCAACAAATCCCTTTGGTCTGCAAAAGGAATGGACATTGACAACTTGCTGACAGACCCACACAAGACAACCCACCACATGGATGAGAGCAGTCAACAAAGTCACATGGAAGAAGAACCTGAAAGCTTTGATCTAGGAGACCTAGAAATTTTCAGTCTAGAACAAGCATGCAAAAAGAAAGAGTTTAACAAAATACCGGAAAGGCATATTGAAAATTTGGAAGTAGTACTCTCAAGAGTGCACTAGCACAGTACGCTAGGCATATAACAAGGAAGCAACTGGGATGGGAAACACATAACCAAATATGGGAAGAAAAGAGGTAGAAAGATATATTTACAATGCACCATCCTCATTTGGGAAATGCTAGTGGAGTCTAGTAGGTGCTCCAAATGACTAAATACTATAGATCCTTACCTATTGGTGAACCATGAAGCTCATCTCATGGAATGTTCAAGGACTTAATAGTCCTGAGAAATACAGGATGATAAAGAACATGATACAGCATGAAAGAGCACATATTTTCTTCATGCAGGAAACAAAATGTAATACTATCACATTAGCTTCCATTTTATCCAAAGCCTGACCAGGATACCAAACTATCACTATAGATGCAATGGGAGCTTCGGGGGGGCTTGCTATAGCCTAGAACATGCAACACATCTCCCTTACAGACTTCCATGCATCTCATCATTTTATCCAAGCCACTTTTCACATCATTGGAACCAATATATATGGTCACTTGACAAATGTATACTTCCCTCGAGATACTATGCAAAAGAATGCATTTCTAAAATCGTTGGAAACTCTCAATTCCACAAGAACACATCCACTCTAGATCACAGGTGGTGACTTCAATATGATCACTCAGCTGGAGGAAAAACAAGGGGGCAGAAGGAAGCTAGACAGTGAAGCAACAACTTCAAAGAATACATTCAAAATAATTGGCTAATTGATTTACTGTTTGATAATGGTCTTTTCACATGGAATAATAAAAGGTCAGGCTCTCAACAAATCACATCCAGGTTGGACAGATTCCTCATCTCAGATAACACAGTACATCTAGGAGGTGATACTACTGCCTCAATACTCCCCATTGCAGGCTCAGATCACTAGCCCATTTCCCTGCAATGGAACGATCTTAGAAATTCAAACAGGAAACCATTTAGATTTGAAACTTTTTGGCTCACTCACCCTGATTTCAAAAATTTAGTAAAATCAGCTTGTGAGAGCTTTACTCCCTCTAGTGGTTCAACTATGTATAAATTCCAGCAGAGGTTGAAGCATATCAAAAGGCAAATCAGGCACTAGAATCACACCACATTCAGTAATATCTTTCAGGGTCAAAAAGTGCTCGAGCAAAGTATGATAGAGCTGCAGCAGAATATCATTACAGGAGGCAGAACCGAGACTTTAGCAAGTAAATAACAAGCTCTTCTCACACAATTAGAAGAAAGAAGGAAACAAGAGGAAATGCTCTGGAAACAAAAGTCAAGAATCAGATGGCTAAAAGAAGGGGAAAGAAACACCAAATTCTTTCACCACACAACTATCCAAAGAAGAATGAATAATACCATTTCGCATATTCAAAATCCACAGGGAGAGAGAATGGAGAAACAGGAAGATATTGAGAGAGAGCTCACTAATCACTTCAAAACGGTCCATCAAGAGCCGCCTATAGATAGAAAACCTGCAATAAATGAAATACTCCAGCATACTCCTAGAATTATAATAGAAAAGTACAATCAGCTCTTGCTACAACCGGTAACTATGATGGAAGTAGAATCAGCTTCAGATCAGTTGAAGGATGGGAAGGCTCCAGGACCTAATGACTTCACCTCTAACTTCTACCATCACTTTTGGGATTTAATCAAAGAGGAAGTCTGGAATGTGGTAGAAGAATCATGAGCTATGCATTGGCCACTTCCTTCTCTCAATGCAACATTCATATCTCTCATTCCCAAAGAAGATCAGTCGAGTACTCCGGAGAAGTTCAGGCCCATCGCTCTTTGTAATGTCATATGCAAAATCATCTCGAAAGTCATTGTGAATCACCTCAAACCGCTTCTCCCCCTTCTTATTTTTCTGGAACAATCTGGCTATGTTGAAGGATGTCAAATCTTGGATGGCATCATATTGACTCATGAAATTATTCACTCCTTGAAGAGCAACAAACAGGCAGGTATGCTTCTAAAAATTGATCTTTCTAAAGCTTTCGACAAACTAAGTTGGACTTATATAAAACAATTGCTTACTGCCTTTGGCTTCAGCCCAACCTGGGTTAGATGGATTATGAATCTCATATCCTCCTCCTTCTGCTCCATCCTAGTTAATGGAATCCCCTCCAAACCCTACTCCCCATCCAGACGAATTCGTCAAGGTGACCCTTTATCCCCTTTCATCTTTATTATTATGGAAGAAGGTCTGGGTTGCCTTATAAAGAGTGTTGTTCAATCTCACAACCTCAAAGGCATCTCTACCCATGGAACCTCTACTATAACTCATCAAAAATTTGTTGATGACAATATGTTGTTCGGACATCCTTTTGTCAGCGAAGCTCGTGCTTTCAAAACTCTACTAGAAACCTTTTCTAGGGCGTCAGGAACCACCATTAATACTGCTAAATCTCAATTTTTTTTTTCCACACTCCTCTTGCCACTCAAAGAATAATTGCCAAAATCATAGGATTCTCACAAGCTAAACTTCCATCTAAATATTTGGGTGCTCCACTAATAGATTCAGCCTTAAAGCATGCATCCTAGCAACAACTCATTGAGAAAATTGAAAGTCGCTTATCGTCTTGGACCTACAGAACTCTCAACATGGCAAGCAGGCTCATTCTGATAAAGGTTGTTTTACAATCCATGCCTCTATATCTCTTCTCAGTTCTTGCAGCACTGAAATGGGCACTCAAAAAGATAAAAAAATTTGCAATGCAACTTTTTATGGGACTCCACATGGGAAAACCGTAAATGGGTGTTAGTAAAATGGGCCACGGTCTGCACACCAAAAAAGCAAGGAGGTCTAGGATTGTGAGACTTGCAACACAGTAACACATTAATAGGAGCAAGAATATGGTGGCAGTGGGTTTCAAGCCCACAAAAGCCATGGGCCCAAATATGGACTGCAAAATATGCGAACAATCGTCCACAGGAAGAGCTGATTAGAATCACCACTACAGACACAGGATCTCTAATCTGGAATGCAACAAAACAACATAGAGAGCTAATACAAAAGCACAGCTTCTGGGAGATACGCGATGGGCGGACTGCATGTTTTTGGATGGATTCATGGTAACAGAGGCCAAAAATTGTAGAAATCCCTCCCCCTACAAATCATGATGGAAACAACCTCAACCAGACTGACCATGTAGCACAATACTGGACTCAAAGTACCAATCAAGGCTTTAGGCAATGGAAACCTATTGAACAGATAATACAACATGAAACCGAAGCCTATAACATGGATCTACACAAAGAACTCACCAGTAGGGAAATCAGATGTACCAATGGAAAAGATGTTCTGAGATGAGGTTACACTCCAAGGGGAACTTACACAACAAAAGAAGCATATAAGTTGATGCTCCAAACACAGGAACCAGTTGATCCTGTTTGGACTCGTCTTTGGACTACAGGAATGTGGTCCAAAATCTCTACCTTCACTTGGTTGCTCTATCATGAAAGAATTCTCACTTGGGATAATTTAATTAAAGGTGGATTCCAGGGACCCTCTTATTTTCCTAAGAGTCAAAAACAAGGAGAAACTATCCAACATCTCATGGACTCCTGTTACATGGCTAACCAATTATGGGAAAAACTCACCTTCAGATGTCAGCGACCTTGTAGAATCTTAGGAGATATCAAAGGCACCATTTGCAATTGGACCCCTGTGCCACATAAAAGTAAACTTTTAAATGTGCTATGGACAATTATCCCAGGTTTCCTTTTCTGGACAATTTGGAAGTAACAAAAGAATTTTCAAAAATCAAAGCACTACTTTGGAGATCATCTGGACCAATTTATGTCAGAATATTCAAGAAACCCTAGCTCTCCAATGGTGGAGTGTTGAGGACTTTCCCACTTAGGCACAGGAACAGAGCATATGCGACAACTGGAAATTAAGGCTCCCACAGGCTGAAATTGATCCCAACAAAGCAAGCATTATCAACAAGAAGCCATCACATTGGAACCCCCCTCCAACAAATGCGATCAAACTAAATTTTGATGGGGCCTCAAAAGGCAACCCAGGCAAAGTAGGACATGGTGGAATTTTTAGAGGTCAAGAAGATCGACCTCTGCTAATATACTTTGGTTCAATTGGATGGCACACATATAACTCTACAGAACTGGAAGGATTGTGGCAAGGTATGAACTTAGAGCACCAACATAATTTTCATCCTATTATAATAGAAGGGGACTCCCAAATTCTGATACACATGGTTACCCAAATACAACTGGGAACCATAGCTTCGAGAGTCAATACCAGCTGGAGACTAGTGGCTAGGTTCGAACTAATAGAGCAATGGATGAAAAATAGAAGAGCTACCACCTTCATTCACGTCAAAAGAGAAAACAACAAGGTGGCTGATCTTTTGGAAAACATAGGAGCTGAACAGGATCATGTCCTACAATCTAGAACAATCAATATTTTACATGACCAAGCTTAATTACAAGCCTACACTGACCTGGTACATAAGGAAACACATCTCTCGGATGTGGGTGCTCAGTAAGGAAAATAAGGTGATGACAAAATGGAACGGCATGTGGCTAGACCACATGGCCCTCCGTAATCTGGCACATTGGTCTAAAAATGGCATTAACACCAACCATAAATGGCATTTAAGGGGGCATTGTCTCCACCCTATCTGCAACCACCCACCTCAGCTCCACACAAAAATGACCTCCAATGACAATCTTACCATTGCAACTGTCCATTATCCTCTACTTCTAGAATGTCTCTGCCCTCAAGCTGCTGCAACACCCAGTTCTCACACTACCACCTGGAGGCATTGCCACCTCCTTTGCTGCATTGATTTAGGCACGGGAATTCACTTCACTCAGAGCCTAGCTTGCCATTTCATCTTCCACTCGACCTCTGCAGCTAGTCCCTCCTCTGAGCCACCCGTAAATTCTACTGAGCCTTTGCATCACTCTGAGCCTAATCCAGGAAGAAATTATCAAACATCTGGTGCCAACATGCTGAGAACGCGTCATCGTATGCGCAGTCGCAGGGGAGGAAGCAGAGGAAGCTTGACTCATCCTCCTCATTCTCTGGTTTCTGATTTCACTTCCTCTCTGCCCCAGCAGACTACTAGGTGCTACCCAAACACTCGTAGTGGAAGAGGCCACTCTCAACCTCATCGTCTCCATTCAACGTCCCCTACTTCGCCTCCCAGTGGCATTCCTTCCAATCCTGCTTCGCCTCCCAGGGGCTCTCCATCCACCCCACAGCCGCATCTCCATTCCGCCCAATTCACCTTTCGTTCATCCATGTATAGGCCCATCATCACTGCCACCATCTCCATAACCTTTCACGAGATGGAGCAAGCAATTGAGGGACAGGCCACTGAAGGGGGTGGTCACACTAGAGAAATTAAGGAGCAGGCCACTGAAGGTGGTGGCCACACTAGAGCAGAACTAGACATGGCTTAGATGAACACCCACAGAGCAGGGACACTGAAAACTAGGAAGGAGATGGGACAAACGGGGAAGGAGATGGACCAAGACCAGCATGAAGAAGAAGACGTGGATCCTTACCACTGTTTCATCGAGGACACATAACCGGCACAACAGGTAGACAACACAGAGGCTTCACAACAGGCAGGTATCGACATGGAGGATTACAGGTGCTTCATCGTGGAGGAACACCCATTGTCTACGCCTCGCTCCTAGTCAGCCACTCTACTTGCCACGTGTTTACCACACAGCCTGCCACGTGTCTGCTATTCTCAGGTTTTTGGGATTTTTTCTTTCTAGTTTCTTTAATGGGGGTTCTAGAAAAATGATGGTATTTGGTTACTTGGTTGGTTTCTGTTTCACCTTGAAAAACTGATAAAAAATTGTGCGCAATTGTTGGTTTCCCCTGCGTGGGCAGCAAGTTAATTTTTGCAATCGTTTTTTGATTCGGACTGGTTTCCCATTATGGGCAGTCCAGACTTTGTTTCTGCTATTTTTTGCCAACACTCAAGCATGGATATGCACAGGCTAAGGCCTCAGTGTACAATATTTTTTCAGTAATAGAATTAGCCTAACTTAGAAAAAAAATTTAATAATAATAATTATTATTATAATATTATCATACTATTAGTATAACAATATAATATAAGTATTATTATATTATAATAATAATAATAATAATAATAATAATAATAATAATATGAACTAGTAATATCAATTAGCAATAGTAATCTTCATTACAATAATTATTTAATAATAATAATAATCATTTTTGTAAATGTGGCTGATATACCCATAAGGCTTCATTTCTATCTATGACACAAATCTTTACAAATATATAATAATAATAATAATAATAATAATAATTTATTATTCATTTTTTATAATAGGTAAATAAATAATTTATATCTTATTAAAAAAAAATTAATATTGTTTTTAGAAAAAATACAAACATTTTTATTTTATTTTATTTTATAAGATATAATAAAATAATAATAAATAAATAAAATTCTAATAAAAATTAATAAATAATAGTTAAATAGTTAGATATATTTTTTTGGATTCAAATGCGTTAAGTAAGTCATTCATCTATGACCATTTCCATGAGAGGTAGTCATTATTGACTAATTTCTCATGATTTTTGAATAGTCCACTTATCACTCATTACATCGGGTGATGCTTAGAGGGGTGAAGAAGTGGGATTGAAACTAGTGAAATGAATCACATAACGTCAACCATCACTTTCGGGGCTTGCCCCCAGTAACCAGGACTTCCGGGGAGGTCACCCATCCCAAATCACCTCTCTCTCAATCATGCTTAATTGTGGAGTTTTCCCCACAATCAAGCCCACTTAGCTTGCTACCCCATTTGTAAAACATTAGCAGGTATTGTGGCTCGTGAACCATTCAGGTAGAGTTCCCTTCACTCTTTTTAACTAAGTATTGGGGGTTTTCACAATGCATTATATTAGATAGTTAATTATTGTTAAACAATAATAATATTTATTTAATTAAATATATTTACTTTTTTTTCTAAATAAGTCTAAAATCTATTACTGTAACAAAATGATACATGGAGGCACTGGCCTCTGTAGTTCTTAGCCAAAGTTCATGGCATATTGCAACCAAAACAAAATGAAGACTACCCAAAAGAGGGAAACCAGTCCAGTCCAAAATAGATTTGCTGCCCTCGAAGGGGAAACCAACATGTGAACATAGTGTGATATTCTTTTGAAAATAGCTTCAAAACTAACTATTTTGCTCAAAAATGTAGAAATAAACCCATAGGACTAGATGTCAGGAACCTGAAACCTAAAGAAACATGTTTGTTTAGTTTTCATTTGGTGTCGATGGGTGTTCTTCAAGAATTATGCACTTGTAGGCATCGAGGTCATCCTCTTCTTTTTGCAGTTCACCCATGTCTTCCTTCTCACTCTTGCCAAGCATGGGGTGGTCTAGATTTTCTCGATTCTGCTCTGATGCTATCAGAATTGAGAGCAAAAGGCTCACCCTATGTTAGAGCCTAGATTTGCCTCAAGCTAAAAAGACAAGGTTCTAGGTCCACATCAAACCACGCTCAGCCTTGTAGCTAGACCTACGAGAATAGGAGAGGGCTCTCTCCGGGTCAATCTCAGCGAAAGATGATCTATGGGGCTTGAGATGACTAAAATATAAACTAATTTTAGGCTAGATATGAAGTACAAAGTTTTGATTTGAGTTTTTGGAGGTTTTGTTGGAAAAAAGGGACAGGAAAATTTTGGGTCCGGGGATGAGGCCTAGTTTTTGCAGAGTTCTGATTGGGGCAAGGAAGGAAATCGTTTTGATGCTTTGGATCGAATGAATGGATGGATCAGACTGGTGAGAAGCTAAGGAGGGCAAGAGGGTTTCAAGAGTCCTCCTCAAACAGATGAAAACATGAAGAATTAAACAAAATATCCAAGCAGAGCATATCAGTCCAATGAATTCTACCTTAATCACTCTTTTGTTTAATTGCAGAAGACAAGAGAAGGGAAAATGATACACATAAACATCAATGAACTTACAAATACATAGAGAAATACACCATCAAAACATAGAGCCACATGGATCCCAACAAGTGCTGCAAAACCCTGGTCTTTCCTTTGCCAAAATTGCAGAAATGAAATGTACAATAGAGTGCCAAGCAATACCAAGTGTCCAACCCTGAAAATGAATGAGAAATTACATGATATAGACAATCGTAGCTCCTTCCCATGCCTCTATGGGTCGAGCTCATCATTTTAGGAGCTGTTTGAACCAATTCTAAACAAGGAACTGAAATCTACGTAGTCAAACAACTTACCCCTATATGCTAGGAAACTGATTCATTCATTTAATTTTCACTTTTTAGTGAATGAATCCTCTAGAACAAGTAAAAATGTGCCAATATTACATAATGGTTATCAAATTACATCATGAAAGGTCAAGAGTAACATCAAGAAGAAAAACTAGTCAAAACTGGGCGAATTTCTGAGCTGAACAATGAAAAACATGCCAAAATTCTCTATGCGCCGCGCCCAAATTCTCTATGCGTCGCGCCACTTTGGAGCTGATTTTGGGGAACTTCCTGAAGTTAAAATTGATCCCAAGAAAGCTCGTTGGAAATCCCTGCCTGTCTACTTTCCAACCCAAGTTGAATTTCTGGATTTTGATGTCATTTGCCCCTCCAAAACTTCAATCGCCCAAGGCTGCTTCCTGTGTCAAAATAGGGGCAGTGAGGTCAGTTTTTGGGTGTTTTTGGCCTCCTGAGGACTCAAAAACTGCCCAAATTTCTTGGCCATGCACCAAAAACCATGATTTTTCAAGCCAAATCCAGAAATGTAAAGTTTTTGCAATTTGGAGCTCCCTAGCAAAAGCGCGTGCCACGTGGCGTGGCGCATAGGGAGAAAAAATCTATTTTTTAGTGCCAAAATTTGTCAAAATGCCAAAAATGCCCCAAATTGCTTGAAATTTGGGCTGGAGCTTCTCCATAAAGTTTCATGCTGGGCTAAAGAGGCTTTGGCCAATATCCGAAGATGATCATGCTTCTTTTTCTTCTTTTTCTTCCTTATTGCCTTCTTTAATTTTGCCTTTAGATTCCTTATTCGTGCTTTGCAAACCTTTTTCTGCGCCATGTAGTGGAAAGCCATGTGTCTCAACAATGCTTTGTCTCTGTCAGCCTTGTCCAGTAGTCCCTCTAAGTGGATGTTGACTCTCTCTATCCAAGACTCTCGGTCGGCATTGATCTCTTGCTCAAGTGAAGTAAAGTCCACCCTCCTCCTTTGGGTAGCTTGGAGATTCTCAAATATGTTTGTCACCTCTATGAGTCCTCCTCAGTGCATGCACCTCTATGGGAGAGTCACCTTGGGTCTCCACTTCATAATCAGATGAATGATCGGATGCCATAACTGTTGATAGACAAATTGGCTTGAAGAAACAAGTGCTGATGTGTCAAACCGTGGTATACTGTTTTTATGATGTGCTTGATCTCTGTCACCAAGAGGAAAACAATGAAACAAGGGACTTTTACGAGAGGGGAAAACTAGTGGGAAATTTGGGAATGTTGGGATAGACTTAGTTATGGAAGTATGGGATGTTATGGGAATTTTGTATAGGGTTAGGGTTTGGGGACATTAGGAAATTTGGGAAAGGGAACTTGGGATAGGGGATGAATGAATTTAAAGGGTAGTGGAACTTAGGGAATAATGAAAACAAGGGAAAACTGAGATGAGGGAGTGAACTTGGTGACAAAATAGTGATTTGAAACCCTAGCAGCAAGTTTCCTTGAGGCATTTTAAAAGATAGGGTTTGATGTTTCTGTTTTAACCATTACCATCCATCAACCACCATACCCTAGCACAAACTTCGATGAAACACAAAAATGGATGCTCTACCTACTTGTGGAATGAAGAATTTGCAATTTGGAGGAATATTTCAATGAATTTCAATATTTTTAGCCCAATGTGCCGCGCCAATGTACTTTTGCACTGAGAAATGCATCCCAATGTGCCACGCCTTCCCTATGCGTAGCGCTTTTTCCAAGAGACTTTTGGAGGCCTTCCCAATGTCAAAATTAGCCGCAGGGTAGCTCGTTGGAAAGGTATTTAAGTATAATTTCCAAGAAAAGTGGAATTTTTCAATTTTGAATTCATTTTCCATGTCCAAAATCAAATCTTCCAAGACTAGTCAAAATTTGCCAAATGAGGCTGCCTGAAGGAAGAGTGCTATTACAGTCAACGTTTGAAGGTGTTCCTCAACTCCAAATTGAGCTCATGATAGCTCATTGGAAATATATTTGTGTATAGTTATCATTTGACTCATCAAGTAAGTCATTGGGCCAACCAAGATAGGAGATATCTTGATTTTACCAAGGTCACTTTAGAGGTGCATCAATTCTCCCAAGGCAACTGTATTTTTGACATTTATCCTAAACCATGACACCTGTGTAAAATGTGAAGGAGGTTTTTCTTCCTTGGCCTATTTTGGAATAAACCTCTCTCATTTTTCCCAAATTCATCTTTAATTGCTCAGAAACATCATTGGAGTAAAACTTACCCCGATGTGTGGAACAGGGGATTTGTCGAAATGAATCGAAATGAAGGGGATAAGGGGATTCTAAAGTCTTGAGAAAATTTTTGGAGGTGGGGAGGGATGTTAGGAAGTAGGGAAAAATAGAATTTCAGAGATCGAGTGAGGGGAAGGGGTCCAAAAGGGCAAAACACAGGCCTAGTCTAGAAAATTGTCATGTTGTAGCAAGAAATTAGGGTTTGTGTGAAAATGAGGAATTTGGGGAATTTTAGTGATGGGAAGTATTTAATAAGGTACATTATGGATAGGGGAAGGTATATGAACATCAGGATACAAGTTTTGTTGATGATTTGACCATCGAAGAGAAATTGCCTTCAAAACCCTAGGAGAGGGAAATGAACTTTACCTAGGTGCAACTGAAGCATGAACAAGGTGTAAAATGACCCAGTGGAACTTGACATGATGATGGAAACCCTCTGAATGATGGCACACTCATCTGAATGGTGACATGGAGTGACATTTGGACAACTTTGGAAAGAGTGAAAACAAACCCTAGACCTAATCCCTCGTGACCAAATTTTGCTTGAAGACTCACTCAAATGACAAAATTTGACCTTGACACCTTAAAATCACTTTTTAAGAGCATGTTTGATAACTAGAGGAAGACTGAAAAGATGGACGCTAACACCCTGAGCAGTTTCATTCTTCTCCATTGTGCTAGTGGGACTTCCTTTAGCGATGGAAGGCTCCTCCTGAAACGTAACTGTTATGGTGGCCTTGATAAGCGGTCGATCCAAAGAGCATTGGTATGTGAAGTAAGCTAAATAACTAGAATTTTGAGAGCTGGAAGGGAGAGTAGTAGCTAATGGACAGGTTTGCGAAGGCTAGGAGCTAACAATGCGAGTGCGACCCTTGCCACTGCGTGTATAAGGATAACGACCAGAGAAATGATTTGACCAAGGATAATTTTAGGGGCGAATGTTCGCCCTTTGGCGAAATTAAGGGGTTTTAAATTTTTAGTGGGCGAATATTTTGTATCATAGTACATTTTTACAAATCACCTCAAATAGCCCACCTTATTTTAAGGGAGAGGGTAAAAAAGGTAAATTTAGCCCTTGAAATTAGGACTTACAACCTTCCATTCGCCCATTTTCAAGAATAGATCTTATTTAAGTGAATCGATTCGCCCATTTTCAAGAATATGTTTTATTTAAGTGAATCCTATGGGCCAAATACCATATTTATAAAAGAGGTATGGTAAATTAATAAAAATATAAATAAATGAGAGGTATGGTAAATAAATAAAACATTTTTTTATATTTACTCCATAAGTCACCTTATATACATGTAAGGGTGTAAACAAATAAAATTATAAGTAAAGTGGAGGTATGGTAAATAAATAAAACGTTTTTTTATACTTACTCAAAAGGTATGGTAAATAAATAAAAATATAAATAAACTAGACGTATCGTAAATAAATAAAACCTCTTTTTATATTTAGTCCATAACCCTCGTTCTATTTATGAAGGCTCAAGAAAGAGGTTTTATTTAAGTGAATCCTATGGGCCCAAATAGCATATTTGTAAAAGAGGTATGGTAAATTAATAAAAATATAAATAAACGAGAGGTATGGTAAACAAATAAAACATTTTTTTATATTTACTCCATAAGTCACCTTATATTTACGAACACTCAAAAAATGGGTTATATTTAGGTGAAACCTATGGCCAAAATACTATGGGACAAATACCATGGACTAGATTGTTATTAATACCATACAAAAAACCATTATGAACCCTAATATTAGAATTAATAAAAATAAAAATGGCACATGGTATTGACCCATGGTATTCACCAAAATGGCACATGGTATTGACCGATGGTATTCACCTGGAATGTAGCCTATTTAAATGGGGGAATTAAACCAGCGTGTAGCCTATGCTAAGATTCACTAGGACTTTACAAATTTTTATTATTTAGTGAAAGACTCACCAAGATCTTAGAAGATTTTATAATTGAGTAAAATATTCGCCATGCCTGGTGAGAGATTCGCCAAAAAATTATATATAAATATTATATTATTGATAAAATCGCCTTCCATTTTTCCTATATACCATGGAGATTCGCCCATTTATTATATTTATAAATTTAGGGGGGGTTCTTAAAATTTTCCCTGGATTTGACGAGGGGGGGGAGGAGTCAGAGACAGTTGAGGGCGAAGAATGGAGCATTCTACCTCTGCTACTGCCCCTCCTGCAACGCATTCGCTGACACAGCTGAGGCATAATTTTATAGGGAGAAAGGTATTGACTTTAAGGAGTAGGCATAGAGTAGAAATGATCACTTAGGGTGGCATTATTAGAGGTGGAAGCCTCAGAAGCAAGGGTCAAGTTACATAATAGGCTTTGCAAATAGTGGTTGCCCTTCCCGAACTCTGTACGACAGAGAATTTGGCATCTCTTACCTATTGTCATGCGAGTGCTTGGCTCCATGACAGCCACGGGGCACTTACATTTCAAAGCAGAAGAGCATAAACAGATGAGGATGCGAGCTGAAGAGTGCCTGAGGTCTCCATAATGAAGAGTCGAGGCAGGATGGCAGTGGTAAATTGGTGTGAGTGCAGCATTGAAGCACATTTATGATGGGATGTAAGACATTTTTATGGTGCGGTGTGTGAGATTTACAGGTGACCATGTGGCTATGCCACTTGCCAGCACGTATCTCCACCATCGCATCAACCATTGAAAACAATCGCATACGGGATTAATTAAATATTATTAAATAACAATAATATAGATATTAATTAATTAAATAATAATAATAATAATTAATTCATCTTTACATAATAATAATTAATAATGATAATAATTAATAATAATAATTAATTATTTGTCACAATGTGACATTGGACCATGGTTGATCATGGTTGGCCATGGTTGATTTTCATAATGAGACAATCTTTGTCACAAAGCAACATTTGAGCATGGTTGACCATGGTTGACTATGATTCACTATATTTGACCCAAAGGAATAACAAACCATTTGGATTAATACAAAAAACCAAAGATTGAACATGGTTGACCATGATTGACCATGGTTGACCATGTTTGATTCTACAAAACATGCTTGACCATGATTAATCATGGGTGACCATGGTTGACAACGATTACCCATGATTTTTATATGGAGACAATTTTTTCAGAATGCGACATCCCACCATGGTTGGTTATGGTTTACGATGGTTTACCATGATTGATATTATAAACCCAAGTTCATAATAATCTCAAGGGATTGATATTATGAACCGAAGGGATTAATACTATAACCCCATGATTTACCATGGTTGACAATGGTTGACCATGATTGATATTATAAACCTAAGGGAATAATAAACCCAAGGTATTGATATTATAAACCCAAAGGAATAATAAACCCAAGGGATTAATATTAAAACGCCAAGGCATTATGAACCCAAGGGAATAATATTAAACCCAAGGTATAAAAACCCTAGGATAAATATTATAAATACTAAAATAAACATGGTTGAGCACCGTTGATTTTCATATTGAGACAATCCTTGTCACAATGTGACATTGGACCATGGTTGACCATGCTTGACTATGGTTGATTTCTATATAGAGACAATCCTTGTCACAATGCAACATTGGACCATGGTCAACCATGGTTGACCATGCTTGATTTCCATATCCAACCTTGTTTGACCATGGTTGAACATGGTTGGTTATGATTGACCATGGTTGACAATGATCAATATTATAAACCCAATGGATTGATAATATAAACCCAAGGGAATAATAAATCCAAGGGATTAATACTAAAATTCGAAGGGATTGTGAGCCCAAGGGAATAATATTAAACTCAAGGGACTAATATTTTAAACCCAACATATATAAAACCTAAGATAAATATTATAGACACTAAATTAAACATGATTGAGCATCGTTGATTTTCATATTGAGACAATCCTTATCACAATTCCATGTTGGACCATGGTTGACCAGGGAATAATAAACCCAGCCGATTGATATTATAAACCCAAAGGAATAATAAACCTAAGGGATTAATAAAAAACCCCAAGGGATTATGAACCTAAGGGCATAATATTAAACCCAAGGGATTAATATTATAAACCCATGGTATAAAAGCCCTAAAATAAATATTAAAAATACTAAAATAAACATGGTTGAGCATCATTTATTTTCATATTGAGACAATCCTTGTCACAATGCAACATTGGGCCATAGTTGAACATGCTTGACCATTGTTGAATAATATTAAACCTTAGGAATATGAATGCTTGCATCAATAAACCCAAGGGATTGATATTATAAACCCAAGGTACATAAACCTTAACATGAATATATAAACCCTAAAATATAAATGGTTGACCATTGTTGATTTCCATATAGAGATAATCATTGTCAGAATGCAACATTGGACCATGGTTAACCATGATTGACCATGATTGATGTTCATATCAAGACAATTTTTGTTAGAACACAACATTGGACCATGGTTGACCATGGTCGATTTCCATATCCATGTGGTCTGACCATGGTTGAACATGGTTGGCTATGATTGACTATGACTTACCATGATTAATATTATAAATCTAATGGATTGATATTATAAACCCAAGGGATTATGAACCCAAGGGACTAACATTATAAAACCAACGTATATAAACTGTTAGATAAGTTTTATAAACACTAATGTAAACATGATCGACCATGGTTGATTTTCACATTAAGACAATCCTTATCAAAATGGCATGTTGGACCATGGTTGACGATGATTAATTTTCATATCGAGACAATCTTTGTCACAATGCGACATTGGACCATGGTTGATCATGGTTGATTATCATATTGAGACAATTTCTGTCACAACGCGACATTCAAACATGTTTGACCATGATTGACAATGGTTGACCATGTTTGATTCTATAAAACATGGTTAACCATCATCAACCATGGCTGACCATGGTTGACCATGATTGTCCAAGATTGTCAATGATTTTTATATGGAGACAAATTTTGTCATAATGTGTGATCGAACTATGATTGACCATAGTTGACCGTGGTTGGTTATGGTTGACCATGTTTGACCATGATTGGTATTATAAACCAAAGTTAATAATAAACCCAAGGGATTGATATTATGAACCCAATGAAAAAAAAACCCAAGGGTTTAATACTAAAACCCAAAGGGATTATGAACCCAAGTGAATAATATTAAACCCAAGGGAATAATATTATAAACCCAACATATATAAACCCTAAGATAAAATTTATAAATGCTAAAGTAAACATGATTGACCATGGTTGATTTTCATATTGAGACAATCCTTATCACAATGCCATGTTGGACCATGGTTGACCATGGTTAATTTTCATATCGAGACAATATTTGTCACAATGCGATGTTGAACCATGGTTGATTTTCATATTGAGAGAATTTTTGTCACAACACAACGTTCAAGCATGTCTGACCATGATTTACATTGGTTGGCCATGTTTGATTCTATACAACATGGTTAACCATCATCAACCATGGCTGACCATGGTTGACTGTGATTGTCCATGATTGTCAATGATTTTTATATGGAGACAAATTTTGTCATAATGCAAGATCGAACCATGATTGACCATAGTTGACCATGTTGGTTATGGTTGACCATGGTTGACCATGATTGATATTATAAACCAAAGGTAATAATAAACCCAAGGGATTGATATTATGAACCCAAGGCAAACATAAAAGCGATTAATACTAAAACCCCAAGGGATTATGAACCCAAGGGAATAATATTAAACCCAAGGGACTAATATTATAAACCCAACATTGGTAAACCCTAATATAAATATTATAAACACTAAAATAAACATGTTTTATTTTCATGGTGAGACGATCCTTTTCACAATGCGACATTTCACCATGGTTGACCATGGTTGGCTATGATTGACAATGGTTTACCATGATTTGTATTATAAAGCTAAGGGAATAATAAACCCAAGGGATTGATATTATAAACCCAAAGGAATAATAAACCCAAGGAATTAATACTAAAACCCCAAGGGATTATCACCTAAGGGAATAATATTAAAACCAAGGGACTAATATTATAAACCCAACATATATAAACACAAAGATAAATTTTATAAACACTAAAGTAAACATTATTGACCATGGTTTATTTTCATATTGAGACAATCTTTATCACAATGCCATGTTGGACCATGGTTGACCATGTTTAATTTTCATATCGAGACAATCTTTGTCACAATGCGACATTGGACCATGGTTTATTTTCATATCGAAACAATTTTTGTCACAACACGACGTTCAAACATATTTGACCATGATTGAAAATGGTTGACCATGTTTTATTCTATAAAACATGGTTGACCATCATTAACCATGGGTGACCATGATTGACCACACTTGTCCATGATTGTCAATGATTTTTATATGGAGACAAATTTTTTCATAATGTGAGATCAAAAAATGATTGACCACAATTTACCATGGTTGGTTATGGTTGACTATGATTGATATTATAAACCCAAGGGATTGATATCATGAACCCAAGGGAAACATAAACCTAGGGGATTAATACTAAAACCCCAAGGGATGATGAACACAAGCGAATAATATTAAACCCAAGGGACTAATATTATAAACCCAACATTGTAAACCCTAATATAAATATTATAAACACTAAAATAAACATGGTTTATTTTCATGGTGATACAATCCTTTTCACAATGCGACATTCAACCATGGTTGACCGTGGTTGGCTATGATTGACAATGGTTGAAATTGGTTGGTTGTGATTGACAATGGTTGACCAGTATTGATATTATAAACCTATGGGAATAATAAACCCAAGGAATTAATATTAAAACCCTAAGGGATTATGAACCCAAGGGAATAATATTAAGCCTAAGGGACTAATATTATAAACCCAACGTATATAAACCTTGAGATAAATATTATAAAAACTAAAATAAACATGATTGACCATAATTGATTTTCATATTGAGACAATCCTCATCACAATTCAATGTTCGATCATGGTTGACCATGGTTGACATTATAACAAACCATGGTTGACCAGGGGATAATAAACCCAAGTGATTGATATTATAAACTCAAGGGATTAATACTAAAAAACTAAGGGATTATGAACCTAAGGAAATAATATTAAACCCAATGGAATAATATTATAAATGCAAGGTATATAAACCCTAAGTGGAGAAAATGTTTGTCATAATGCAAGACTAAACCATCATTGACCGTAGTTGATTGTGGTTGGTTATGGTTGACCATGGCTCACCATGATTGATATTATAAACCCAACTTAATAATAAACCCAATGGATTGATATTATGAACTGAAGGGAAACATAAAGCCAATGGATTTATACTAAAACCCCAAGGGATTATTAACCCAAGGGACTAATATTATAAACCGAGCATTGGTAAACCCAAATATAAATATTACAAACACTAAAATAAACATGGTTTATTTTCATGGTGAGACAATCCTTGTCACAATGCGACATTCAACCGTGGTTGGCTGTGATTGACAATGGTTTCCCATGATTAATATTATAAACCTAAGGGAATAATAAACCCAAGGGATTGATATCACAAACCCAAAGTAATTATAAACCCAAGGGATTAATACTAAAACCACGAGGGATTATGAACCCAAGGTAATAATATTAAACCCAAGGGACTAATATTATAAACCCAATGTATATAAACCATAATATAAATATTATAAACACTAAAATAAACATAATTGACCATCATTGATTGTCATATTGGGACAATCCTTATCACAATTCCATGTTAAACCATGGCTGACCATGGTTGACATCATAATAAACCATGGTTGACCAGGGAATAATAAACCCAAGCAATTGATATTATAAACCCAAAGGAACAATAAACCAAAGGGATTAATACTAAAAACAAAATTGATTATGGACCTAAGGGAATAATATTAAACCCACGGGACTAATATTATAAACCCAAGGTATATAAACCCTAAGTGGAGACAAGTTGTGTCATAATGTGAGATTGGACCATCATTAACTACAGTTGACCATGGTTGACCATGGTTGATTTTATTAACCCAAGTTAATAATAAGCCTAAGGGATTGATGTTATGAACCCAAGGGATTAATGCTAAAACCCCAAGGGACTATGAACCCAAGGGAATAATATTAAACACAAGGGACTAATATTATAAACCGAACATTGATAAACCCAAATATAAATATTACAAACACTAAAATAAGCATGTTTTATTTTCATGGTGAGACAATCCTTGTCACAATGCGACATTCAACCGTGGTTGGCTATGATTGACAATGTTTGACCATGAATGATATTATAAACCTAAGGTAATAATAAACCCAAGGGATTGATATTATAAACCCAAGGGATTAATACTAAAACGCCAAGGGAATAATATTAAACCCAAGGGACTAATATTATAAACCCAACATATATAAACCCTAAGATAAATATTATAAACGCTAAAAAAAATATGATTGACCATCGTTGATTTTCATATCAAGACAATCCTTATCACAATTCCATGTTGGACAGTGGTTGATCATGGTTGACATCATAATAAACCATTGTTGACTAAGGAATAATAAACCCAAGCAATTGATATTATAAACCCAAATGAACAATAAACCCAAGGTATTACGAACCTAAGGGAATAATATTAAACCCAAGGGAATAATATATAAACCCAAGGTATAAAACCCTAACATAAATATTAAAAATACTAAAATAAACATGGTTGAATTAATAAACCCTATGAATTAATATTTTAAACTCAAGGCATTAATAAACCAAAGGGATTATTAATATTATACACTCATGGAACTAATAAACCCAACCATTTAATATTATAAGAGATTCTGAACCCTAGGATTAATATTATAAAGTGTACGATTACAAACCTTAAGATTATAAACCCTAAATCCCAAACTAAATATTATAAAGGAAAATATTAAACCATAATGTATTCAATGTCTCAATATTACATTGAATAAATTGCAATGTAATGTATCATTGTGACAATGATTGTCATGTTGCTTGATGCTTGTCACACAACAACCTACTTGTCACACCGTGATGTTGCTTGTCCAATGGTTGACCACGGTTGATCATGGTTGAACATGGTTGATTATGTTTGACATTGATTAACCATACTTGATCATGACTAACCATATCCAAACATGGTTGACCATATTCAACCAAAAATAGTGCTTCGAATGTTCTAGGTTTGCTTTGGTTGACCAAGGATGACCATGGTTATGACTATGGTTGACCAAAGATGACCACAAGATCGTGACCATGGTTGTGACTATGGTTGACCAAAGATGACCATGAATGAGCATGGTTGACCGAGGTTTTCCATGGTTGAATATGATTAGACGTGGTTTGATATATTTGGGCATGGTCGACCATAATTTTCTATGATAGAATATGGTTGTCCATTTTTACAATGGTTGACCACGTTCAACCATACAAAGCTTGGTTTACCATGTTTGACCATTAGGGATGGGTAAAGAAATAGGTTTCCTAGGTTGAAAGGGATGAGAATGGTTGACCAAGGTTAACCATGGTTAAGTATAGCTAACAAAACTTGTACAACATTGAGCATGGGCGACAATAAGTGATAATGATATTAAAAATCTTAATGTTAATATCATTAATACTATCATCAATAATTTTTTAAATATCATAATTAATATTAATAATATAATTATTAGTGTAGAATTTTTATATTTAAATTTTTATCAATTACTTTATTATTTATTTATTAATATTAATATTAAATTTATTTATATCAACCATGTTAATGTGTGTAATAATATTGATATTTTTAATTAAATATTGTTAATATTTATATTATAATTTAAATGTTAGTAGTAATATTAATGATATTATTAATAATATTATATTTTAATATTAACTTGAATGTTGTAGTAGTAGTAGTAGTAGTTGATGATATATATCAATATTAATGATTTAAATGATTAGTATTAATGTTATATAACAATTTATATCAATATTAATAATATTTAAAGAAGATTATGATTGACCATAGTTGACCTTGGCTTGCCATGGTTGAACATTATTGGTCATGGTTTGATATATTTCAGCATGTTAATCATACTTTTCTATTATGATAGAATATGTTTGTCCAAGTTTATAATGTTTGACAACATTGAACCATGGAGAGCTTGGTGACCATGTTTGGTCATTCTAACCTTGGTTGATCCTAGTTAGACAATATAGTTACAACTAATAATATCATTATTAGTACATAATTTTTAGATCTAAATTTTTATTAATAATTATTACACAATAAATATTATTAATATTATTTATTAAAACTAATGTTAATTCTAATTATATTGACAATGTTAATGTGTTTAAAAATATTGGTATTATTAATTAAATCATATTATTGTTATTATTATTATAATATTTTAAATATTAATAATATTTTTAATAATATTAAATAATAATGATTTTAAAAAATAATTAAGACTAATAGCATTAATAATATTATTTTCTAGACATTATGAATATTATTATATTAATTATATTATCAATAATATTATTTTTTATTAATAATATTATATCAACAATATTATTAATAATATTTTATTATTATTATTAATTATGATGATATTTATTAATATTAATGTTTTAACTGATTAATATTAATGTTATATAATAATTAATATTAATAATATTTAACTTTAAAATATTAATAATATTTAAATGTTATATTATGAATTTGAAGAGTTTATAACATTATTATTAACTTTATTAATAAATATAATATTAATATCAATAGTATTATTAAATTTCAATATTAATTATTAAAAATTAATACTAATATTAATATTAATTTTAATAATATTATTATTATCATCTTAATATTAATATTAATCTTAACATTAAATAATGTTCAGGAATACTAAAAATATAAAACATAACTAAATTAAACTGTAAACCTTAAACCTAAAATATTAACTTGAAACTAAAACATCCATGCTAGAAAGTGAAACAAAACCTAAAAAAAAAAACCCTAAAAGAAACTAATACCAAAACATTAAATCTTAAAGGATACTTTAAACTAAAATTTTAAAACATAAAACTTTAAACGAGTAATACATGGTGCCAAATTGGTTCAACCAGCCATGATTCAATTCATTATTGGTTTAAAGTTTGATATGGATGAAGGTTTTCATCACTGGTTTAAAGTTTGATATGCATGAAGGTTGAGTGTTGGATGAGATTTAATATTGGTTGGGTGATTTTTACTGAAATACAAGTTAGTGACATTAAGTGTTGGATGAGATTTAATATTGGTTGGTTGATTTTCACTCAAATACAAGTTAGTTATTTTACATGAGAAAAAATAAAAATAGAGACTAAAAACCAAAGAAAACCCAGAAAAGCATAAAGGATTAATCATTAGACTATTTATGTTCTCATCATTAAGAAATGAAATTGTTCTCATCAAAGGCCTTTCATCTTAGGCATTTCACATTATCATAGCTCATAGCGGTCGATTACAAATTTACAAATTATTGTGTATGGATTGATGTTTTATAAAAATCTCAAAAAGGTTGTAAAATGTTTCAGTTTTTTTTTAATGAACATTAATATATAATATCATGAAAGTTAAAAATTGAATTAAACTCATAACTCAATTATATAATATAATATTTAGATTTACTATATATTAAAATTGATAAAATTAAATTATATATATATATATATACTTTTAGAGATGCATTTAGTAGATAAAGATAATGTTACTATCTATTTAAAATAATTTATTTATAAATTAAATTAAAAATAATTAAAAGTAATTTCAATTTGCAAAATTATTATAAGAAACTATTACACTAAATTATGACATTTCCAACTCATTCAAATTCAATTTTAAAAATATTTATAAATTTTGCCTGAACTTGAATTACTACTAGGAACAATGCCACATTGTAACCTTGGAAACTCACTACATATTCGATTTTTTTGCTGAAAAACAAGAACATTATTTATTAGAGTCTATGTAAAACTATGGTTTTTCTTTGCCAGTGTTGTATTATGGCGAATATATGAGCTTCAAACCTCGAGCAGGGACAACAGAGCTAGTTCAATGGCCTAGGTATTACACGATGAATATTTCTAATGTTTAAAATTTCATAGTGGTTAATGTCATTTCTAGTGATACTAGAGGTTTTCTTAGATGCAATCTTAGATTAACCATCACTCACTTCATGCACTGCTATATTATGCCTTGTATCAATCTATTCATATTTGAAGCCATATTTGAACAGAATTGGAAATTTTGAAGAGGTGCAAATTCACGAGTTTTGATCATTGAGAAAACTAAAAGATTCTACAAGTTTCTTTTTAATCATGAAATATGAAAGCCTCTTTCAACTCACCTACTATGTTACGAATGTTGGGCATAAAATATGAAATATCAAGACATATTAGGGCCACTTTGGCAACAATAGTGATTGAATTCATATGATACTTTCCTTCCATCTTCCTGTCTATAATTTGGATGATTAATTAAAAACAAAATGTTTACCTACATTGAGAGTAATCTTTCCTCAATGGGTATATCCCTATCCAAGGTCTTTCTCCCATATATGATTTGTAATAAAAACACTCAAAAACTATATATACCATTCTTCTAAGTCACGAGACCAGTGGAAAGATACCTGTAAAAACAGGCATAAATGGAATTGTCGTGCAATTTTTTCAACTGTAAAATGTAAACTGAACCAGTGATGTTTTATAACAATCTCAAAAGGCTTACACTAAAAAAAAACTTAAGTGCCACTTTGTCAATAACAGTGATTGATTTCATATCATACTTTCCTTCCACTTTATTGTCTATAATTTCTCGGGTTTTCATTGATCTCCACATAATCTCTCACCTGCAAATTTAATTATTCTTAAAAATTCACAAGAAAAAAAAAAAATTATGTAGTTAATTAGGATGATCATACACAAATTTTGGATGATTAATTAAAAATAAAATCTTTACCCACATTGAGAGTAATCTTTCCTCAATGGGTAGAATAGAACGCATTTCTCCCACATATGATTTGTAATAAAAACACTCCAAAACTATGTACATCATTCTTCTGAGTCACAAGACTAATTGAAAGATACCTGTAAAACCATCTATAGGTATAAATGGAATTGTCACTACAATTTTTTTCAATTGTAAAATGTAAACTGAACCAATGATGTTTTATAACAATCTCAATAGGTATACACAAAAGAAAACACTAATTATTTTTCCATGTGTGTAGAGTTGCATTTGTGCCCTAGTGGATGGATAGTTCCTTTTAAGGAATATATTTTCAACAAATTAACAAAGTACAATAAGGTGATCCTTTGATAATAATCTGGCATTAATCTTCCATAGGCGTTCTATAAAATTGCAACAATACAAATGATAAATAATCATAAAATAAGATAATATAGTAGACTATTACAACATAAAATGAGAAAGTTAAGTACATATTCCTAAATTTGATATCAATAGGAGCCTGTGACATACCTGACACTTTAATTACCAGGAAAAAAAAGCGCATGTCTCCAAGTTTGTATTTGAGCTTATGACAGATGAGCTCGATGGCTCCTTAATTACTAGGAAACAGAAACAGACAAGCACATGCATTAGCCCTCCATTTTATGCATGTCATTTGTTGTTGAGTAGGTGGGTGGGTCATCAAGAGCGTTACAAACATTTGATGAGACCATGAATACAAATGGTTAATGGAATTAAACGTTTTAGAATTTGAAGAGATATGCATGGAATAATTCAATTTATGTTTTATAAATTTTGTTTAGGTGTCGAGGCCATAAAAAGCATTACAAATATTTGAGTGGGGCATGAATATAAATGGTTAATGGAGTTATATGTTTCAAAATGTGAATAGTCATACTTCTAAGAATTTAATTTATGCTTTATAAATTTTGTTTTCAAATTTTTATTATTAATTATTATACATAGTTATTAATAAGAGGTGTGGTAAAATTTTAATCACAATTTGGTAAAAAATAATTTTAAACATGGTTTAAACACATGATTTAGATATGCAAGGAAGTTATGAGCTAGATTTTTAATTGTTGATTGAGTGGCAATGGCGAGAATATATCGTCATCTTTCAATTTAGGCCATTCGATCAAAATAATTAATTAGAAAAATGATTAAAGTCCCAAATTCCAATAGGGGTGATGCCTATCAGTGTAATTAGTGTTTTATTTTGATGAATATCACTATCATTAATAAGTGTTTACATATCTTTCCAAGGCATTGCAAACAGAAGTAAATTTAGAGATTTAAATCTCCAATGTGAGTTTATTTCGTTTACTAGCACTATAAATTTCAAATGTTTATATCAACTAGATCTTTCTGCAAACACAAGTAAATTTAAATTTGAAGATTTAAATCTCCAATGTGGGATTATTTAGACGACTATCACTATAAATTTTAAATGTTTATATCAACTAGGTCTTTCTACAAACACAATTTTAAGTGTTTATATCATCTAGCTTTTTCTACACACAAGTAAATCGAAAGATTTGAACTGAATTTTAACTCCTAATTTCAAATACATAACACTCTAATCTCAAATACATATAATACATAACACTTCATTATCACAATATTGAATCATAAATTAACTGCGCCAAAAATGATCTTTTAATGTTTTCACGGTTAGCATTAACCAATACAACAACTTGCAATTAAATTCTAAATATAAGCTGATGTTCCCATCATTTCTTGCCATTGAAAAACCTCGAAGCTCATGGATCACAAGCCTTCGTTTGATGTAGAATCAGAGTACAAATTGTCTTAACAGATGTCCATATTTCCCCACATAACCCTAATAAACACTTCATTCATTTCGGTCTTTCACCATAACTGAGTGTTGTGTTGATAGCTGGCCTATTAAAACAATGGCCCAAATAGGTAATACACCATTATCATTCTTTCGGCCCCTTTTTAACTCTCAGTCCGTGTAGTTGGCTATTGCATTCTTTCAATCATTAATGGGGGGTTTGCGCACAGTTGAAATCTCATGCGCAGTTCCTCAAGGCCAATTACAATGGTGGGTGTTTGTTGGGTGTGTAAGAAACACCAGCATATGCTCAGATCCCCTGAAAAATCCCAATGGCAGATCCACCTACTGCTTCGAAACGCTCTGCAAAGGTCTCACCAATGATACGTTGCACTATGGGAAATGCGGCTTCCCATGTCCCTATGGATTGGCTTGCTACTCAGGCTTCTGCGTTGACATCAAGAATGATCCTATGCATTGCAGGAATTTCTTATACAAGTGCACTAAACACCAAAAATGTATGTTTGGCATGTGTGGTTATTGGCTTAATTCCAGCAACCTTGAGTTTAAATAGATTGTGGTTTCACGGAATATATCGGATTAAGGATGCCCAATTTCTCAGCTTTCACTTTTATATATTGGAATAAGGATGTCCAAATTCTCATACATTATATTACAGCTTTGTAGTGTGGTATATACTAATACTCATTTACTTATGTCAACCACATTTATTGATTAAATATATTTTATTGATTATATATATGAACAAGAGAAAATAGGAGATCATATTTGGATCTTTATATGAAATAATATAATTTATATCATCAATAATTACGAAGTGGATGATAGGGATTTAAACACCTTGAAACTTTTTAGAATATTCATAGTAGTATACACAAATCAATGGTTGAAATTTATTTATTTTTAAAGTAGTTATGTTATTTTTACTTGTTAATTAAATTGATTAATTAAAAAAAATGTCATATGAACAATTATGAGTTATGGGTTTTTTTGGCTTGTGGTATTGATAAGACATGGTATTGGTCCATGATATTGTAACAAGCCCTATTTATAGATTAAGATTCTCCGTGATAAAGTGGAAGTAAATCTTGTTCCATTATTTTAAATGTATATGTGTTTAACTTATATGTTAATAATAATTTAAAATAAAGTTATAATTTAGTTAGTTTTGATGTTTATTATGGATTGATATGTATCTACTATTAGTCATTTAATTTATATGGTTTCATATCCAATTTAAAAAAAGATAAATTAAATAAATAGATCTTATATTTTCACTTTTGAATATAACTAAGATGTATATTTTAATATAGGAGGTAAATGAATTATTTGAAAATGTGTAATTCATTTCAATGTCAACTTTATTTATGTATGTTTTTATAGAGAAAAAGTTATATATAGACCATAATGCACAAAGGAAAAAATTAATTGAAGGTGAAAAATGAATAAAATAAAAAATCTGAATAAGAGAAATATGTGTAATATGTGTAACTCATTCAATTGTTAATATAAAATTAACATGTGGCATTTATAAAATATTAATAATTGTGCCAAGAGATGTTCTACAACCTTGTATAGAGGGATATGTGTAGGTGTAAACTGCTGTAAAATTTAACATGAACAAATTTAATGTTGACCCTCATTAAAAATTTAGTAATTAATGTAACATTAGCGTTAACAAAATATAATTATGTATAAATAAAATATAAAAATCAATTGAAGACATCATATAAATCAAATCTATCTGACATTTTTGGTTTTGGGTTAAATAAATTTAGTAATTAATGTAATGTCAGCCCTAACAAAATATAATTATGTATAAATAAAATATAAAAATCAATTGAACACATCATACAAATGAAATCAATGTGACATTTTCAATTTTGGGTTAAATAGGACGTTTGGGGAAAAATTTTGAAATTGGGCTTAAGGATTTAGAGTGAAATTTTCAAAAGGGTGGAATTTATACAAATCAAATCAATGTGACATTTTCAATTTTGGGTTAAATAGGACATTTGGGGAAAATTTTTGAAATTGGACTTAAGGATTTAGAGCAAAATTTTCAAAAAAGTGGAATTTTATTGTGCACAAATTAGATAATCTAATCATATTCATTACAAGTTTTCTTATTTATCCTTCTAGTATTAGATTCGTATGTATTTAAATTTATTAAATGAATTTCTATAATAGAGATCAATATAGCCTTACGAATATCTCATAACCCATCACTTGATATTGATTACTCGATATTGTAACAATATTGCAATTATGTGTAAATTAAGTAATCATAAGCCCATATCTATGTAATATTTATCAATATTGTGTCTATTATTATATTAATACTACATTAATACTACATGATACGACCTATAATAATATGCATCATAACCTTGGATATCAAATATTTTAACTCCATTAATACAATGTATTCTATAATACAATATTATAATAATCTCATTATAATCTATATTAGCGTATTGGAAAGCCTTAAACATTATGATATATTATTATACAAAAACTCTTAACCCCATTATTAAATGCACTTGATGCGGTACTATAGATTCATCGAATAAAGGTATTATATATTCATTACAATTAAGATTGTCAGTTGCAACATAATGGTATTGGAGTACCATGATACAATCTCTATGTTATCGTATTAGAACCATTACAATATGTAACTGTATTCATAGGATAACTATACGCAAAATAACCGAACAATTCTCTATAATTAAATATCCTTAGATGCATGAAATGGTAGTATAGTTTTATATATGTAGTGATATTAATAATAAATTAAAAGTATTGTTAAGCGGAGATTATAATAACAAATTGTTACGAAATGAAGTATTAACAAGTTTGGCTATGAGCAACATTTCATCCAAAGTCTGTAATTTCGTGTTCACATTGTTGATTTGGTTACATTCCATGTTGGTTCAGGGTTAACAATGAAAAATAATACAAGAGAGGTCTAGAGCATGTATGTGAGAAACCTAGAATGAGTCTAGTGATCAGAAATGATAGGTTTGAGGGAATTATTGCCAGCATTACTTATAATAAGAGGAATTTATTTATTTCTAGGTTTAACCTTGTATATAAATTAGTTACAAATGAATTCTTCAAATATAAAAAATAAACAATGACGAGAACAAAAAATAAATATACATAGATATTTTCCGCTAGTTCCCAAACATGGGACTACTAGATTGGGTTTTCATTATATTCCTTTCAATGTTACAATAAATATATATACATGTTGAAGCATTCATAAACCCCAATCCATTAACCCTGCATTAGAACATAACTGCATTTCCCTTGACCAAATGTACAAAATACCATGGGCAGAAAACCATCATTCCCAAAATCGTGCACAAAACCATGGGTAGATTCACCCACCATCTTTGGGTCTGCCCCCATCCTTCAGTCTGCATAATATTTTTTTTGCCAGGGCGCTACCTTGGACCCCGTGTAGGAGGGCTACCACCCCCCTACAAAACCCCCAACAAGGGAGGTTGCTGCCTCCCCTGTGACCCCCTCATTGCACCCAATGCAATGTACACCTTGTGTGGCTAGTCACCGAAAGAATATAACACACACCCAACAATACTCCTACACCTCCTCATGATAATTGAACTCAATTGACACTTCCATAACTACATGAGAAGAGCTCCCCCTTAATTTTTTACATACATTTAATTATTGGTTTATAATTCCATGGAGATGGATGGATTCATTTAAGGCACATGGTGGAAAAGAGATGAGAGATTATAGTAGCCATAATTTGTTCTTATTAAAAAAATCCATCATCTCATATGTATCATAGACATACTATCATCAAAATCTCAAGCATAATATTTTTTTTTGTTAAGCTTGGTAGGACCATTTAATTTTCTATTAAACAAAGGAAAATTTACACCACATAGATTGGCTAGGTGGCCTCAACTTTCCCTGAATGGAAACCAAGTTTGTTGGCCACCTATCCGCATTGTAAGCCATCCAAAAACAGTAGATTTTTAATATGTCTAACCAAGCTATATATGTCTCTATTTCATGTCCATACTCTAGATTTATATCTATAGATATACTTGCATGATGTAAATTAAAAGCTATCCGCATATAAAAAAAAAGTAAACATGAGGAAGTGACTAGCCCTTGTACTCCTCCGAGGCTGATTCCACAGGTGTCGGGTCTTTGGTTGTTGATCCAAGCATCTCAGTTAGTTCTAGGATGCATGGAATGTGTCGTTCTATTCTGTCGAACCTTATGTCTTGCTTATGTAGCTAGAATTGAATTTTCTGTAGGTCTTGCTTATAACTCAGCTCTTCCAGTGAAACTTCCATTCCTACCAATATTTGTTCCATAGCTTTGCCCAACAGGCTCTTCATCAACCAATAGAGTTAGAGGGTCTGTTTGAACTACGTAATTCTTCCTCTGGTGTTGCCCAGGTCTGGGACAAAGGTCCTCTAGTTTTCCATATCCTCCCCTTTCTCACTGCCCTGTTTTATTTACTCTTCCCATTCTTCTAACAACTTCTAAATTCCTTCATAAGTATCATCATCGTAAGCCTCAACAACTTCAGTGATAAGGTGTTCTACCGAATTTCTTCCCCTGCGGGGCTCTGATGTACTTGGCTCTTTATCCTTCCTAGGGGCCTGCCCTCACCTTCCTCATCCACAACCTCTCGCAGGCCGAGCCATATCAAAAGTTCCTAAGACCTGTTGGTAGTGACAATTTGTTAATCTAAGTTGGTTCCTTCCCTGTATTGTATTTTCGTTGAGGTGAGCCACACCATGCTCCTCCTCTATCCTTTCACTATCGAAACCAGAGCTAGGATAGTCGGAAGAAAAGTCCCCAGAGTGGCTCTACCTCCAGCATCCCTTTGTCACTCCCCTCTTCCATACCCAATACCTTCCAGTCACAGTCAGGGAAGCTGCCCCTTTCCAAAGCTAAATGTCGAAGCCCACCCTCACCTCAGTATATTTCCATGTAGTAATTGGTAACCCTTCCCCCTCTACCCAGGAAATTTTAGCGTTGCCACTCTCTTTCTCATACTCAACTTTCCATTCTACGTCTCTGGCATTGCCATAGTCCCAGTGGGAATTCTTGTTAGCCCAAAAATTTCTTTTCCTTCGGCTGTAGGGACTACCTCCTATGCACCCTGTTGCCTACTACCCCCTTTCCCCAACTTCCATCTCATTGCCACCACCCACTTGCCTTCTACAGTCAGCCCCGCACCAACCTCAATTTACAAAACCTGGGTTCTCCAAACCAGATAGCACAATGTCATCACAACAACGACCACATGAAATACCCGACAGGTGTAAGTTACAGAACCAGGAAATTTCCACCAGTTGCCTACCCCATTTCCACTAGCATTTCTCAACACCCCAGGTAATCTTTCTACTTTCCCCCCTCTCCCACCAGCAAAACCCTAAGCAAGATGTCATTGCAATGGAGGAGAAAGGCTGAAAAACATACTCGCATACAGTTGCATGTTGTCTCCAAGCTTGGTGCTGAAAAATTCGTCGCCTTCCCGTTCCTCTTTAGCCACTCCTTCTTCCAGGAGCAAAAACTCCAACTTTTCTCTCTTTATTGTTGTGATTTACTTTACACCTTACCTCACCTCCTTCCCTGCCACCTTTCCCACCACTCTTGCATGGACTTATACCAAGGGTCTTCACACCCATCGCCCTGAGCATGTGGGTGGTGGCAGTACATGTCTTTGAGGTACGTATCATTACTATACCCAGGTTGTCCCAACCACTGACCTGCACCTCGATCGTGGTAAGTCTCAAGAATAATTTTGAATGTGTTCATTACAATAATTAGATTCCATAGCATGAGATTCTTCTCATAATGCTTGGCCTTTACACATGGTAGTAGCCAATACTCATTATATGCTTACTCTGATGGCTATATCTGATGCAACCCTAAGGCTACACAACCAATATAACTTATTGGGACCTAAAATTTCCTTAATGGCCTGTTTAAAGTTCTATGCCACATATATGCATCAGAAGCGTTTTACAACATCCAGCCTTAAACCTCCAAATGGATAAAAAATGATCCATCCAATCACCCCTTACCATTGATTTATCATAATATCACTATCGCAAACCATCATAGGTTCATATATACCGGAATATATGAATACACAAAATCATATCGAAAACCACACAAAACATTGATTTATACCTTTTCCCATTGGTGCGCTTATTATACGCGAAAGTCAACTCATCGAACACAGAGATCTGTTGATCTGGAGCGACAAGATCTAACAATCCAGATCAACTTGCCCAATCACAATCGGCAATCCCATTGGACTACACTATCATCACTATCCTTTTGGTGCAGGTCCGATGTGATAGTGTAATCGTTATTGACAATAGCACTATGCCACTTTATAATAGGTTGCCTCCATTCCAAAACCTCTGATGTGATAACCTTCCAGACTCGATAGGCTATTCAATCCTTCATATATTGTTTCGGTTCCAGTTGGGTTGCGATATCGAAATTCACTGATCTTCCCTACTAATTCCCTTCCTCTGATATAATGCGACTATTATATCGGACCCGATAAGGCCAAAAGCAATATTTATAATATTTCAAGTCTGTTTTCCAAATCCGCTAAGTGTTTTCGTGCAATTTATCTGTGTAATTGGGTTTTCCACTTGCGGACCGAAACTACACTAGATTTACCTTAATCAGGGAAATTTCTATGGAAATGTATGAAAAAATAGAGCCGATGCTAGAAATCATCCACATATAAAGAAACCAAGCCTTCAGGGCCTCCGCGAGTTAGTTATATAATCATACATGCAACACTGGTTTTATTCAGCATAAATATATTACAGAAACTCAGCCTTACCCAGATTACAACATTAAACACCTCTGTCACAAAGCAATGCAATCATTTACATAGTTCCCCACTCTAAATAAATTATCTATGTATAAACATACATACAAAATTGTATTAGGGGTTCTCTGCCCTCTCTAGCCCAATTATTCTAATTAGCAGCCTTTTCATCCTATGCTCCGCGTAGGCTTACAAATCTTTTGAATTCCTTTTTCTGTCTCTCTTTCCTTTCTTTCAGAAAATAAAGGAACACATATATGCTAAGTTAACCATCTCCTCCACAATTGAAGGAATAAATTATACATTTATAATTCAATCCTATCCTAATCTAAACAAACTAGACTACTTGGCTTGATCTCCACATAGGGAGGATCATTTTCCATTTATTCCCAATTTTGTTCAAAATTAAGCCACTCTTAACTACTTACATTTATTTGAAATTAATACAAATTTAACAATCAAGTCTTCCTCCAAACTTGTATTAGCCACAACATGTGACCACTCCATCACATTGTTGGCTAGGTGTAGATGCTCCTGCATCAGACTCCCAAAGCTTAAATTAATCATGATCTCCTGATCATGCACTTCTGATCTGTGTCCTCCTATATCCCATACTTGGTTTGGTAGTCTGTCCTTGGTTACTGATGTTGTTGTTTGTCCCTCAAGTCTCAATCATTTATGCTGTAATGCCCCATTTGCTATGCTCTCACTATCTGTTGCTATCCTTTTCACATATTTTGTCGTTGTCTTGCTCACTCTAATTCGCAGTTTTCCATTCCCTTCACCTGTACCATTCTTTCTAGCCAATCTTCCTTTCTTCCTTTGTCCTTTATTTTTTCTATCAGAGTGTTGTTGTATGAGTCTCCATAACTCAGCCAATTCTTTGTCCACTTCACTTCTCATATGTTGAATATTATTCTCCTGCATCTGATTGTTCTTGAAATAGAAAATCATAATCCCTGTGCAAATAACCTTCCATATACATTTCTTAAATGTACAAATGCCTTCTCCATTGATTCTTTGCAATAATTCCAGGTCCTTCTTCTGGTTTCTCATTCATGACTTCATCATTCCTTCAAATTCCAGCATACCTGTAACTCCACAAATTTCTTGAAAACGCAGAACTCTTCCTTCTTGTTTAGCTACTTGGAATATTTCTTCTTCCGGTAACTTCATTTCTACACTCTTAAGGATTATGGCATTATACTTGTCTACTCCTAAAATGTCACTTCCAGCCTCTTCTTCATCAATAAATTTTTGTGGTATAATAGTAATTCTATTACTATTTTTATTGTACTCGTCTCTAGTTCAACACTACCGTACTGTAGATTCAACACCATTTCATCATTCTGAGACTTTTTGATCTCACCCTTCATTAATTCAATCTGTTCTTCAGAATTAACTTCTTGGTTTAGATTTACTTCACATTTCCTTTTTCTGGCATAGAAATCTTCATCACATTCAAGAAATTCATTAAACACAAATACTTTACCTTGCTTCCTCTTCAAAGTACTTGACTTATGCCACAAATATGCCATCTCATCTTGAATTTCTCTCAAAATTTCTGCACAATCTTCACTAGCTGCATTGTCCGCAATATCTGTCTTTAATCCTTCCTTACTCTGGCTTCCTTCAAGCTCAATGATCTCCAATGACTATTTAATATCTACATAGTTTACTACAACTATGTTTAACAGCTGCTCTTCCCTCTGCATCACATGATTATGTGAGTTTCCTTCACTTATGACAACACTAGACAGTTGCCTTACCTCAATGTATCCTTTGATTTCAATAATTCTTTTTCCTTCCTCCTTTTGACTTATCCTTTGGATGTCATCTGACTGAACATCTTCCTGCACTTGGCTGTAATTTTTCTCCTTATTCTACATATGACTATGAGTAGTCATCTCTCCACTTGTTAATATAACAGTTTCCAATAACTACTTTTCTTTCCTCAAGTCTATATGACCTGCAAACACACAACAACTTTCAGTTTTCAAAATACAATACCTTCCATTTTCTTTTGATACTTCAAGCACCAATCCTCCATCATAGATCTTTTGGATTTCAGTAGGTCCTTCTTGTTGTGACTCCATTTCTCTGAGTCTTTCCTTCTTTAACAAATCAATATGAATTTGTTCAAGTTATGTGAACTCGTTTATCAACTTGCCATTCCACCTTTGTTGCAATAGCTTCCACTTGACTCTTTTCTTCATTCTCCATATGTATCTTAGGTCTTCACTTTTTTTTCTTTGTACTGTCAGACTAATCTCTAGTTCTTCATTCTACTACCAGCTGCTATACTTCTACAATCTAATGCCTTCCTCAAATTCATTCTCATGTTACTGATCATCTCCTTTAAATTGTTGATTCCTTCCATCTTCAGCTTGTTATTTTAATACTTCTATCTCCTTCATGTCTCTAAGGACATAACTTCCTTGTTGCTCCTAATCTTTCATCTCACCTTCAAATAATCTCTGCTCAATTTCTCTGATTTTAGAATCATATTTATTAATGTTGTCTTCCACACCATGCATAGTTACCATATCCTTTTCTCCATCAGGTTCTGAAAGCTTCATTTCTCCTTTAGGTTCCTTGAGCAATCTCTCCAAGAATTCTATTTCCTTGTGAAATCTCTCCAGCAGTTCATCAAAATTTCCATTCTCAACTTCATTCTTTTCCTAGCAATCCTCCTAAGTTATCCTGTTTTCTGCACTATCATATTGCAAAGCTCTTTTATCAATTTCATTAAACAAACTCAGTTGTTTACCTTCTTGTAGTACCACTATGGCATTGTCATTAGACTTCTAGTCTATATTAACCTCATCTGATTGTTTCACACCAAACAGAATTTCATCTATGAACTCCTTCTGCTGCAATAGATCAACACCTTCTTCCTCTAAAAGGGATTCTCCATCATACTTCACCTCAAGAGCTTCATTCTTTGTTGTGACAGTGTCACCAGACTGTCCATCATCCTCTGCATATCCTACAAACATACACAAACTATGAGAATTAAAATCACAAGGCTTCATTGCCTCATCTGCTTCCCTTGTCAACATATCTTTGAATTGTTCTAAACTATGCCAATAGTCCATGAGATCTTTAGTTGATCTCTCATTATCCTCTTCACCCAACATTTCACCTTGCTCTAGTCTACAAATGGAAACTTCCATTTCTGCTTATGCGTCTCTGAGTTCCTTAGTTCCTCTTGAGCACTCAATATCTGCTCAATCTTTCTCAATTCTTCTACTATCTCTAACTCCACTTACTGATTTCTCTTTTCTCGTAGCCTCTTCCACTTTACTCTTTTCCTCACGGCCCACCCATGCTTCTGCTCTTCAATGCTTCTCTACAGCATGTCCATTAATATTCCAATCTAGAAATCTATCTCAACCTTCTCTCTGTCAAACTCTTCTTGACTCATCCTCATGCCACTTGCTTTGGCATCTTTCCTTTAGTTATGGATTCTTTCTGAACCTCTGCTATGACTATCTGTAGTCATCTTCTTCTCCTCTCTTTCCATGAGCTCCTCGCTCCTATGCAACAAGCCTCTGCAACAGCAAGTCCTCCTTACTGTGATCTTACCTCACTAAGCTCTCCTCACTCAGCCTTTTGGTAAGCACAGTCCTCTATCTAGAACCTCCTCTTAAGAAACACCTTTGCTTCTTCTAGGCTTCTAAAATCTCTCACTCTCTCTTTCGAGAACACTTTAGCTGCCCTCTCTGTCTAGTCTCTTATTGGATTCTTCAGGTTCACTGCCACTTCAGAGTGCTTTCCCTACTCTACTTTTAAGAACACATCTGGTTCTTGTCTCACAACTTCTCTTGGTCTATATTTTTGTTGTCTTCACACTTTCTTATGCTGTCACTTGTGTTTGAATGGATTTCCTCTCTCTCTTGCTTCTACACGTTCTACTACAATCTCTAAGAACTCCCCCAAAAGTTCTTATACAGTCTCATTGCTATAATCTGGTACCATACTTCATTCATTCAACATGATGTTGTTTTTATACCTCTGTAGTATTAAATCTTGATGGGAAAAACATCTCTTTGCAGGAACTTTCTTCCTTTTCCTGCTCTGATACCAAAAGTGATGCAACCCTAAGATTGCACAACCAATATAACTTATTGGGACTTAAAATTTCCCTAATGGCCCCTTTAAAGTTCTATGCCACATATATGCATCAGAAGTGTTTTACAGGCATCCAGCCTTAAACCTCCAAATGGATAAAAAATGATCCATCCAATCACCCCTTACCATTTATATATCATAATATCACTATCGTAAACCATCAGAGGCTCATATATACCAGAATATATGAATACACAAAATTGTATCAAAAGCCACACAAAACATTGATTTATACCTTTTCCCATTAGCGCGCTTATTGTACGTGAAATTCAACTCATCGAACACTAAGAGCCATCGATCTGGAGTGACAAGATCTAATGGTCTAGATCAACTCGCCCAATCACAATCAACAATCCCATTGGACTACACTATCGGTGCTATCCCTTTGGCGGAGGTCCGATCTGATAGCGTAATCATTATCGACAATAGCACTATGCCGCTTTATAATATGTCACCTCCATTCCAAAACCTCTGATGTGATAACCTTTTGGACTCGACAACCTATTCAATCCTTCATATATTGTTTCAGTTCTGGTTTGGTTGCAATATCGGAATTCACCAATCTTCCTCACCGATTCCCTTCCTCCGATGCAATGCGATTATTATATAGGACCCAATAAGGCCAAAAGAATATTTATAATATTTCAAGTCCATTTGCCAAATCCGCTAAGTGTTTTCGTGCAGTTTCTCTGTGAAATTGGAGTTTCCGCTTGTAGACCCAAACTACACCATATTTACCTTAATCAGGGCAATTTCTATAGAAATGTATGAAAACACAGAGCCAATGCCAAAAATCATCCACATATAGAGAAACCAAGCCTTCAAGGCCTCTGCGGGCCAGTTATATAATCATACATGCAACACTAGTTTTATTCAACATAAATACATTACAGAGACTCAACCTTGACTAGATTACAACATTAAACACCTCTGTCACAAAGAAATGCAATCATTTACATAGTTCCCCATTCTAACTCAATTCTCTGTGTATAGACACACATACAAAACTGTATTTGGGGTTCTCTGCCCTCTCTAGCCCAATTATTCTAATTAGTGGCCTTTCCCTCCTATGCTGCACATAGGCTTACAAATCTTTTGAATTCCTTTTTCTATCTCTCTTGCCTCTCTTTCAAAAAAGAAAGGAACACATATATGCTAAGCTAACCATCTCCTCCATAATTGAAGGAATAAATTATACATTTAGAATTCAATCCTATCCTAATCTAAACAAACTAGACTACATGGCTTGATCTCCACATAGGGAGGATCATTTGCCATTTGTTCCCAATTCTGTTCAGAATTAGGCCACTCTTAACTACTTACATTTATTTGAAATTAATACAAATTTAATAACCAAGTCTTCCTCCAAACTTGTATTAGCCACAAAATGTGACCACTCCATCACATTGCTGGCTAAGTCTAGACGCTCCAGCATCAATATCCAAGGAAACTCTACTGGCAACATTTCCTTTCTTCAAGCTCTCATTTAGTCAATCAAACACATGAGTATTCATGTATATAGTGTTTTTATAGTAATATTCACAATGACACATGAAATTATAATAGAATAATGACATATCAATAAATCAATCATTTTTAGATATTAATATTTTATCTACAATCAAATATTTTCCATTAAATGTGCATTATTAGAACAAGTATGCTCTCTAGCAATGCAATCAAAATATGTTTACAAGATTCATATATGGTAGCATATACATTACTATGCATGTTCCCCAATTCAATTTACTCTAGAGGAATTATCCAATGCTTTTAACTATAACCTAACAACTTCAATAATGATTACTTGACCATCTACACATATTTTTAGTATAGTACAACACAAGGAAAATACTTTCCTTTCTCTACTAGATAATTCCTCAAAATCTTTTTCCTTTTAATGCTCTTTACTATAGAAAAGAAGGTTATAATACAAGATAGTGATACAAGAAAGAAGGTCATTTTATACTTATGAAATGGTGTAAGATCTCCAAACTAAAACATAACAATATCACATATGATTGTTTCACATGTCATTCCCCTTGCCTTCGTTATTACCTCATAACCATGTTAACATAACCTTCTATTAAATATGAATGTATTATCTTTTTTAAACAATATTTATATGTGCTTGGATTCTACCCTTACCATACCATCACTTGGGTACTCACCACATGTATGAATATATTTATTATTTTTAAATAATTTATTATATCAACCATGGTTGAAAGAATTATAACCTAAATTTCTTCTAGGTGATTTTATTATGACTCAATTCATAGATGTATGGTTTCTATAAAAAATCATGATGTTACTTATACAATTGATGTATCATGGGTATTTACAAAATCTTTTCAACCTCTTAATCAACATGTTATTACCTTTATTATTTCTTGGTTACAGAACAAGAAACAACCATAAGTGGTCGTCAAGTCACACATACCATATTTAACCAATATGCAACACATTATATGCCCATGCATATCTACATCCACTTTATTACATATTTATTATTTAATATGTTTAGTTATATATGCACATCTCAACTATTTTTCTCTCTTTCATATATTAACATTTACATAACTAAATCATTTACGCATTGAAACTCGATGAAGAAACATAACGGCATAATAAAAAATGGGTTAAGGGGTTTTTCTTTCCAATCCCTCCACCTAGCATAGATATCTGCAACATATATAAGCTACTCCATGAACTTATTACCAACTACACAATATATCATGTATTGTGACGTTCTCACCTAAGTGGAAATTCATAGGTCTCACACATACAATTGATGTTGCTACTTTTGAAAGTGTCACTACTACATTATGGACTTGTATTGTCATAGATTTGAATTGCTATAGTCCATAATTCTCCTTTAAATAACTTTTTTAGATAGTAATAGTCAACTTTTATCAATGCTAATTTGCAAATATTTTGGGCAAATGTTGTGAAATTGTTTCATCATTATAACAATGCACACAACTTTTTTTCTTTTTATTATTTTCCCTTGAGTCATCTTTTCATATTCTTGAGCCAATGTTGCATAATAGTTATGCCTCCAGAATGTGTAATGCATCTCATGCATCATAACTTTGTTGTTTGTTTTAAGGTGGTGTCATATTAATAAATATATTATGTATTATTAAAATCATTCAGCATTGTGATTTTCTATTTGATGAAAAAATTTGTGGTATTTATATATAATTTTTATTTTTTCATAGAATATAACACTCAATGTAGCAAGTATACTATAATTGGAGACTACTGCATACATTTATATGAAATTATGATTTTAATAGTATTTTTTGTCATTCTCAAATCTTCAATTTTTTTTTTTTTTTTTGAAAAATGGTTGTCATAGCCCTAGAGAGACCCGCACAGATCAAGGTGCACTATGGACTCTTAGGGAATATGGCACCAACATAATTTCTCCCAATGAGTTACCCATGTCATTAGTAATAGACTTAGACTATGCCTTATAATAATTCTTAGCTAAGTGTTTGTGAAATAACATGTTAACTAATTTCAAAGATACAACTAAAATAATATCCATAAACATGTATAATTGAAAACCAAACACATCGCAAAAGACAAATATGGAGTGGGTGGTTAACTAGCCTAAGAACCAAATTAGCATATATGTAATGACAATGTTTTAAAATGAATAACCTTGTTGGGTCTTTTACATCAAGGAAAAACTTTCCGAAAAAATCACACAACCTCCCTAGGCCCAACCCTAAATTCTTGTTGTGATCCCCAAAAATTTGGTATTTACAAACCCCAAATTACAACCTGAAATTTTTGCCTCATATTTTTTTCAATAGTTGTGTCATGTAGCACTTCGAGGACCTACAATTTTTTTCCCCTTGTAAGATACCTCGCTAGGAATATATCAAAATCACCACCAAATTTCTAAATTTTGTTTGAGTTTGTCTATGTGGTATTTAATCAAACAATTTGTGTACATATGGTTGTAGGTGCAATTTTTATAATTTGTTTCAATAAAGGTAAACATAGAACCATATACACACCATGAAAATGCTTCAACCCAACAACATGTAATTTAGATTAGCCTTTGAAAGGGTACATACCACTAATAGAGATACTCCAATAATATATATGAGAAATAAAATGATAAATATCAACATACATGTTATGTATGTATATGCTTTTAGGTGACTGATAAGACAACTAAGAAATGCACCAACATTACAATATAATAATCCATTTGTAATCCAATGAATATCAACTTACCCAAATGATGGATAACAACCCCAAGATCACTCCAATACACAACAATAATATTAGATAACCACATAAATTTAAATGGACACCCAAGAAGCATCACAAATGGATATGATGAAGGGTCTTGACCCTTTTTAAGTCAATTACTTAGCCTCCTCAATATGGTTGTAGCTTGACTCCGAAAAAAGAATAAAATTGGCCAATAGAAGGAACATCACTCAACCTTCAAATACTGAAGGTAACTTGGCCACCAAAACAACACAATAGATAAACTCAGCCCCTTAAATATGACAGAACTCAACCTCTTGGGTATTGTGAGAACAACCTTTAAAAGAATATAGAATACCAAAAGTTAATCTATAAAATAATTGATAACATCTTTGACTTTTACTCCTTTTTGGTCATATCTTCTTCTATAAAATCTAAGTGAATATGTTCCAACAGTAGCTAGGGTGTATAGTTTCAACATCAAAACTAGTAACCACAATGAGGGTTTCCAAAAGCTCTAGACTCTTTCTCAAGAGATCTCCAAAATTCTATTTCCAAGTGCGTGATGCAAGAATATATATATATATATGTGTATATATATATATATATATATATATATATATATATATATATATATATATATATATATATATATATTCTTTTAATATTTAGAATACATAAAATAATAATGATAAAAGTTAAAAAAAATAAAATTAAAATAAAAATTAAAAATTAAAAAAAATTGCCACTCGCACAGTTTTGTTTTTCATTATTGTATTTTATTATAAGAATGATTATATTTTAAAAATGTAGTCACCTCGAAAATTTTATTATGTATAACAAATTTATGAATGCTTTAATTTTATTATTAAAATAATTGTGTGTGTGTGTATATATATATATATATATATAGAGAGAGAGAGAGAGAGAGAGAGAGAGAGAGAATTAACTTAGAAACGTTTTATAGTTAATAAATTAATATAAATTTATTTTTTCTACGAATATTGTAATAAGAAAATTTATTTAAAAGGGTCACTACCATGGAGTTTAACTTGGACCTCTCAATAACAAAGGTGATTTAACTATGGGGACTCAACCAACTAATCTAACCCTTAGGCTAATTAATATAAATTTATTAATCACAATAATATTTAAAGATCATCTTATCCTTCTTTTTTAAAGATATATTTGTATCATATATATTTTGGAATAGAGCTTCAATAATTTTAATTTAGTTATCAATAATTAGTAGGTACATTGGAGGGATTTAATCTCCATAGAATATTCTTAGTTGTATAGAAAAACTGAAGGTTGAGATTTATCTACAAAGTAGTTATACCATTTTTCCTCTTTTAATTGAATTGATTAATTAAAAAAAAAAGTCATATGAACAAGTGTCATATGAAATGGGTTATGGTTCTTTTGGGGATGTGATGTTGATAAGACATAATATTGTAACAAAGTATAATTATAAATTAAGAATCTCCATGATAAAGTGAGCATAAATATCCATGGACAAGAATGTGGTTCATATGTGTTTAACTTATATATTAATTCTTTCAATAATAACAATTATTGTGTTGAGACTCACTCTACAACTCAGTATGTGAGGTAGATGTTGTCATGTAACATCACAATAAAACAAATTAGAAAATACATGTCAATTAATTAATGAAAAATAAAGAAAAATATTGAATATGTTGGCTCAATTAAACCTTTTAACAAAAAAAGAATATATCTACAATAATATTATTGATCAAAAAAATAAATAAGGTGGACAAAATTCAAGAAAAAAAAAATAGTATAAAGTTCATTTAGCTACAGATGATCGATGTTGAAATCTTAAAGTATGTTTGTTCTTCAAAAAATCTTAAAATATATAATATGTATCCTATAGTAATGAAATAAACTTATTTGTCAGTAAATTTCTTGACCTCACATTAGGACAAGAAATTCATTTACCTTTTTTTTCAAGAGAAATAGAAAGGAGTTTTCCATTCATGTATGAAAAATTTACTATATGCATGGGTATAATAATGACCACATCCCTTCAAGTGCCTACACAATATATATGATAGCATGATACTAGGAAGATCCAATAAAGTGGATCTGAAACTCCTTCAAGCCAAGGAAAATAATTACATCCTCTGTCCCATTTTCTGTCATGATGATCAAAGTTGCAACCCAAAAAATAAACATAGTAACATGCATAGAAATGAAACAAAAACCAAGGAAGTTAAACTACCAAAAGGAAGTCAATCCTCAAAAATGAGCAAAAAAAACCAAAGAAGGACTTTTCCTCACATTTCTAGGCGACCATCCCTCACAATGGTGCAATTGGAAAAACCCTAGAAGTGAATTCTATCCAAAATATGCTTTGCAACCTTATTTAGATAACGATTCTGCTTCAACATTTCATTCTCTATAAAAGTGGGAGATAAATACTCTATGAAAGGTTGAAAATAAATATATTATCCAATCGAGTGGAAAAGGGTAGAAGCTTTCACAGAGCAAATTTGATTTGTCCAATCGATGGTCACCTTACAATCTCCAAATATATCGATCTCTTTTATTTCCAGCAACTTGGCGCAATAGAGGATGCCCCAATAAGCTAGCATCCCTGTCCTAATTTCACCTACCTATTCAATTTTCCAACACTTCATTCCTTGTGTGTAAGAACCCAAAATTACAATAGACAACTAATTACATCAATTTATGTGATTAGGAAACAACACACAATTATTCAACTATTTAACATAGAAATTTTGAAAAAGACGAGTAGAGATGACATATCTATACATACTCCTTACTTAGTTAACCATAAGTAAACCATTTGTAACAAAACACAATTAAATGTACAACTATTTATATCAATTATGGAATTAATAATCATCACACAAATTATTCAACTAATTAGCATGGAAATTTTGAAAACCACTAGTAGAGAAGACTTTCCTTTAGTGGCAACATTCCTTACCTGTGATTTGAGAGTGAAAGTTACTTCAATCGCATTAACCACAAAAAAAAATCTGGGGATGACTCTCCACCAAACCGTAGGTTCAACCGCACATAATCTTTCTTCAGTTGGTCACCCCTGAGCCCTCAATCAGCATACTACTACTAGGGAATCCTTTGTCTCACAACACTTTTCTTCCAAGAGAATGGATGAATCCATAAATGAATCTCATGCTCCTCATCATGCATTAAATAGACCAAACGATTCCAGAAATGGATAGGGATCTATATGCACACATTTCATGTGTCAACATGCCAACTTTTATTTCTTTATTTTAAGTTTTACTTAATTTAATTCTTTCTTATTTTATTCCCTTTTAATTTTTATTAACTTTACTTATTCTTACTATTTTTATAGTTTACTTATATATATATATATATATATTTAGAACTCCAGTTTATTATTTATTATTTTATTTATTAATTGTTATTATATTCTCTTCATTATTTATTATTTATTTAATATTATTATAGTTTCTTTAGTCATTATTATTTATTATTTATTTACTATTATTATATTTTCTTTATGGTTTACTATTTATTCACTATTATTATCTTTTCTTTATTGTTTATTATTTATTTACTTATATTTTAATATTATATTATATTATTTATTTATTATTATTATTAGGGGGCATTACATACTCCCCTCTTTAAGGAACTTTGTCTCGAAGTTAAGTTGAATCATTTAACATTTTAATTTTTTTAGTTATTTAGTACTTCACGTTTTCCCTAAACTCTCTGTTGAACTAGTATAACCAACAGGCATTGAGATTTTCAACAACACCTGAGAAATCCCAAGGAATCTCTATCTTTTTTTCCAACTTTTGAAACCAGGCGTAAAGCCTCATTGGTCTTTACTACAACCCCAAGGCTCACGCCCGACTCATACCTCATCTTCCCTAAGGAAGGTACCCGAATCAATACTCCACGTAATAGTACTCCAAGCATCTTGAAAGGTTGGCCCACTCCCTCCACTCTTACTAAGGTGCACAGCCCCAGGCATCGAAGTCCTTATAGACCCACCAGACTTCGGCATCCCAATCCATTATCAGACACTTAGCTTACAATATCAGGCATGTGACCTCCTCAAGATGATCCCTATGCATATCATAGCATCATAATCCCTATGCATAGCATAGCATCATAATCCCTATGCATATCATACCCAAAATGAGCATACAACATCATTATCATAACAAATAAATAAGTAAAATTACAAAAGCTTCTATTATGTGGTCAGATAGTTTACTAATTGTCATTGACTTCTTATAATTGTTGGTGAAAATTCCACTCATTCCCTTAGAGTGTCTTTCTATAACTTTTTCACTAATCACCATCATCATTCCAAGTTGGTCATGGTTAGGGGGATTGTTGCCAGACGATGGTTAGAGCACTGGTACTTAACAAGGTCATGATTTTCCCTTCTTGCATAAGATAAATTTAATCAAATATTACCACAAACTTTAGGGATCAAATTGGAACTTCCCTTTTATTCTTAAAGACTTTGAAAATATACTACTCTTTCCTTTTCCATCTACCCTTGTGGAACGACACTTCTATTTTCTCAATAACCTATAAGTTCTCCACATCTTGTATAAATAGTTAGTGTCATCTTTACTTTGTTAAGTTGCATAGACTAGGTAAATGCATTGAGTGATGGTATAATTTCTCAGATCTAATGATCTTGCCTTAATGTCTGTAATTAGCCTTTTATTACCATTCTTTCCCTCTTCAAGAGGTGACTAGCATAACCTTAACTATTCATGCAATCACTAATACATACATGCATGCATTTATCTCTATATTAAAATGGCAAACTATTCCTTAACTATAAATTTATAATATAAAAAGTAATTTATGATATTATTATATAAAACTCAATTTTTATTATTTTCATTATCCTTCTGTATAATATATATATTGTAAAATCAAAATATTTTAAAATAACATAACTATTATATAAAATTCAATGGAGACAAATGTAAAATTAAAAATATATCTTAATCATCTTAAACTATAAAATTAAGTGGAGACAAGTACATGTTTATGTGAAAACCTTATTGAATTTAATTTTTATTTGTGTTTGCATGACCGCTCAATTCGATTAGCCATTGCATCAGCATTAGATTACGGGGATGAATTAAAAGAGATGCCCTTCGTAGCATTCTCAATTTGGTTGGTTAAATATGAATATGTATTTTCTTGTGCATGACAAGTCGACGTTGAATTCGACTTGAGTAAACTAAACAATGACATGGATTATGCACGGAAGAGGAAATCTATCTCCCTACACTGGCTCTTATGCATAATGAGGACTCGAATTGAATTAATTAAATTCCTATAAAGTGTAGAGTATCACTCCCCCATAGGCTACGATGTCGTCTAGATAAGGTTATGTTTCAACATGTTTTCTCTATGTGGTGCATGTTTTTTCTTTCATGGTGCATGCATTTCTATGTTTTGTTTATGTGGTGCATGTTGTTTTGTATAACTAAATTCGATTCTCTTTGAGAACATCAATCCCTTTGGCTCTCATATTTTCCATTGATTCCTCTAAGTTTTCTTGTTTACATGTCGAGGCGCTTTACAATGGCGAACCCTATGCCCTACTTCTACCTTCCCTTTGAACCTCTTACTACCTTCCCCTCCCTCTCCACAATGTTGCTATTCAAACTCTAGGTTAAATTGTTCTCACACTCCTCCGTTGGCATCAAATTTTTGTACTTATTCAGATTCAAATTTAGTGCTTATCCAACTTCAATTTGTGATGGAGTTGTAAATTTGAGTTGGCATCAAATTTTTGTACTTATTCAGATTCAAATTTAGTGCTTATCCAACTTCAATTTGTGATGGAGTTGTAAATTTGAGTTGTTATGGGATTAATATTTAAATAACGCACTACTCAGTAACTTGAATCAAAATTTCTCCATTTTTGTAATACTTAAACACCACTATCACAAAATCACTTTTGTGATCATGTTTGTACCATCAATGTGGGAATTTAATGGATTTTATTTATTTATTTTTCAATCTAATGATAAATAATGGAATGGTTTTAATTTGTATAAATTTAGTCGTGAAGTGTGAGATTTTTCCCACAATATTGTCAAACTTCACATTGGATATTTTATCTAATCAATATTATTGATAATTTTTAAAAAAGTAATGTAATATGGTTGCTATTATATATTAATTATATTTTTAAAAATGAACTTCAGATTGGAGATTTTCTCTAATCAATATTATTGATAATTAAAAAAAAAGTAATGTAATATATGATTGTTATTATATATTAATTATAGTTTTAAAAATGTTATATAGTTTTTGTAATTTAATAAATAATTAATAGTTGAATATATATATATGAGAGTTCACGGAGAAGAAAGTTTTAACGTTAAAATTCCCAAACCTTGCCAACATAGCCCTCCATCCAAACAACCAAGTTATAGAAAATGCAATCTTGAGTACCAATATTTCTTTAAACATTTAATTTTACAAAATTTTATATGGTATACTATAATGTCTTCGTAATATGTCTATAATTGTAAGTAGTGGTTAATTATTATGTTAACTAAGTAAATCATGAAAAAGGTACAAAATTTTGTTGCAGTTAGCGAGATTCAAATGTTGTTTACTCTGAAATCACAAGTAAGAAATATTGTCGCTACACAGAAGTCATCTCTACTTGTGTTTTGTGAAATTTCTATATTAATTAGTTGAATAACTTGTGTGATTATTATTAATTCCATAATTGATATAATTAGTTGTATATGTAATTGTGTGTTTCTACTTGGAATTTTCGGAAAATGTGAGTAGAGATGACTTACTGGTATCTACAATATTCCTTATTTGTGATTTTAGAGTTGAAAATTATTTGAATCCTGCTAACCACAATAAAAATTTTGAGGACGACTCTCCACCCAACCGTAGGCTTAGCTGCACATAATGTTTCTATGTTGGTGGCCCCCGAGCCCTCAATCAACATAGTACTACCAAAGAATCCTTAGTCTCACAACACCTTTCTCCCAAGAAAGTAGATGAAGGAATGGATGAATCTCATCCTCCTCATCATGCATTACATAGACCAAAAATGGAAAGGGATCTGCATGCACACATTCCATGTGTCAACATGCAACTTTTATTTCATTATTTTAAGTTTTACTTAATTTAATGTTTCTCTTAATTTGACTCTTTCTTATTTTATTCATTTTTACATTTTATTAACTTTACTTATTCTTACTATTTTCATAGTTTACTTTTATATATAGTTATTTAGAACTCAAGTTTATTATTTATTATTTATTTATTTATTATTATTATATTCTTTTCATTATTTATTATTTATTTAGTATTATTATCTTTCTTTATTATTTATTATTATCTTTTTTTTTTATTATTTATCTATATTTTAATATTTATTTATTTATTACCATTATTAGGGATATTACATACTGCCTCTCTTTAAGGAACTTCATCCTAAAGTTAAATTGAATCATTTAACATTTTATTTTATTTAGTTATTTATTACTTCATATTTTCCTGACACCCTTTGCTGAACTAGTATAACCAATAGGCATCAAAATTTTTCACATCACGAGGGAAATCCCAAGGAATCTCTGTCCTTTTTAACAACTTTCAGAACTAGGTGTAAAGCCTCATCAGTCTATACCATAGCCTAAGGCTGGTCCCAAGGCTTGCGCCTGACTCAGACTTCATTTGCCCCAAGGCAGACATCAAGCTCAGTACTTCGTGCAGTATTACTCATGCATCTTGAAAAGCTATCTCACTCCCTCCACACTCAGTAAGGTGCACAACCCCAAGCATCGAAGTCCTTACACCCCCACCAAACTTCTACATCATAGTCTAATATCAGGCACTTGACCTACAATATAGACATTTGGCCTCCTCAAGATTATATCATAACCCCTCAAGAGCTATACAAGACAAAGGAACCACTGGAATATGTAGTGTTGATTGAGTATGTCCCTAGACCATATGGTGTTACATATTCTCCCTCGCAGGTATGGGCTCCCATGAGATCATCAAATAAATTGGCACTCTTGGCCCATTTCTGGAGTTCTTGTCTGTCACCACATCTGAACATGCAATTAATGCATTAGTTATAATCATAGTATCATAAAACATAGTCCACATGCCAACTCTTGCATGTCATCGTGATATCATAATATCATTGTTAATCACAACATTTTAAATCATAACAAAGTGCATGCTTATGAAAATCTACATGCAAGTACCACATGCCTCACATCATGAAATACCATCATAAGTTATAACATCAACATATTTGCATGAAGGTTATGTCATGACATCACATAATAAATGAACCACATATCATAACATTATAATCTCTATATCATATCCATCATGAGAATACGACATCATTATTATAACAAAATAAATAAATGAGAATCGCATGTGCATCATTATCATGATATCATCATGTCATAAAACATCATCAATATTAGAATCATCTCAATATTTATCAATTATGGAACAATAATACACTATAAGCATTCTTATCAAGATTGATAACAAAAAAAAATAAAAAAATCATTTATTGTTATTTGAATACCAATATGAAATAAGATTATTCAACATCCATCTAGGATATAAGATACCTCATTAATACCATTAGTGTCATATTTTCATCAACATACCAATTACTTTTCAATAATCATTACCACTTCTTCCAACTCGGATGTTGATCATTTACATCATAGGTATACTGATTCAAGTACATTGTTAAATTTCAGATGAGCCTCATTATCTTGATACTTAATCTCTCGTCATGTAATCTTCGTTCCCCAAGGAAATTTTAGTGAAATTCATTGTTAACATATTATGAGTTGTACAATCATTCTTTAAATCATCAATATCAAATTAAAATTCCATGATCATTATACATATTTTTCTTATCCAAATGACACGGATACACTAGAGGTCATCATTATTTAAGTCTTATGTCATGCTTAATCCACTTACATAAGGGATTATCCTTCCTTGGTGATTTATCCATCACTTGTGTGATTGTCACTACTCATAAAAAATAAAGATTTTTTTATCTAATCAGGTTCCTATCTCAATACCACTTGATCGCTTTATCATAGATTCACCCTTCTTCAAGTTGGACAAGAGATTTTTCCACTTTCAGTTTTGGCTTGTGAAGACTATAGTTGGCTTAGAATTTGAAGCATTTGAACCACTACTACCATTATCATCCACCAATTTTTTTCTATGCTTATTATGCTTGGTAATAATTTATTTCAAAGCTAATGGCACAAACTTAGTAGTTGTTTTATGTAAAGTGTCAATATATCATTAATACAATCACAAAACAATGAGTGAAACTTAGTCTCATATACCTTATATTAGTTGATTCTCGCTTATTTTGTCAATTTATGTGTATTTATTTCAAAGTATCATTAGAGAATTGACAACAACATTCCTTATTATACTTGAATTGTTATTTCTAACCATTTGAACCTTTGAACATTTTCTTAGTTTATTGCTTGTCATTCTTGACTAATTACGAGTGTTCACAATTTCCAATCTTGATACTTTTAAATCTTTTAAGTCATCGCTATGACTATCACCAATCATGTTGTTCAATCCACTCATTAATATCCTTAAGAGAAAATTCCACTTGAGAGATAGATACCCCTTAGTCTTATCCCACAAATTATCCCATAACAGTATTACCTTTCCATATTTCTCTTGACAATTCAATGTCATACACCTAAAAGGAATCATAGGAGCTTTGATTAACTACTCAAATCATAATATTTCATATTGTTGTTGGACATTTTGGTAGTCTACTCAATTATCACTAATCTTGGAATTACTATGAAAATACTACTTTATGCTAAGGTATTTTCCCTTTTCATCTGTGAAATATTCCTAATTCCTATCTTTTTTTTCTTCTTTCTCATCATACAAGAATTCATGGTTTTGTATTCTAGATAGTGTAACATCACCAATGATCTTCATCATTACCCACTCAATTACTTGCAATGGTTTATTGATAATATTTCCTCTTGGTAGGCATCATCCTTATTTAGAGCTTACATTTATCCTTATTGTGTTTTTATATGAAAATACTTCTATGATTCCACAATAATTTTCCACGGGAATATTTATTCATGGGATATCTTGAGAGTGCTAAGTTATTTCATCATGACTATTCATAAATCCAAATCAGCAGTCATGATCTATGATGTCTACTGCTTATGGTTGACATATTTTACTTGTTTGTGAAATTCTCAATCACTCATCTTAATTATCTATCTATTACTCATTTTAATTCATTTTCTCATTCTATGTTGGTCATAGTTATGAGGGTTATCATTTGTTATCTTCATTATAAAAATTACAAGTTCTATCTATGCCTTTATTCTTAAAGTAAAATTATCCAAATATCACAACATTATGGATAAACATAGAAAGATTTCCTTCCATTCTTAAAACCTTGCCTTTCATGATATTTTTTCCATCTTTTCATTCTAATAATAGGTTTATTTCCCTTTTAGGGTGGCTTCTTACTATCTTAATGAATATTGGTCCTAATTTTGACTTCTTTTGACATGTACTTTTAGAGAACTATACTAGTATTCTCTCAAATTGATTAAATCATAATTTCTCCACATATTGCATGAATAGCTAGTGTTTGTGTTGCTCCATTAGGTTACCTTGACTTGTTTATATTATATAATTGTGTATTATGGCATCTTCTTCATGTCCATTGGAAAGCCCCCTAACTCTATAATATTTGACACATTTCAATGATTATCCCATGCTCATCAATGTAAGTTAACTTCTTACTTTAATTATAAGTTCCAAATTGCTATAAAGAATGTCCCAGTTAAACTAATTATAAGCTATCTTGCTTATTTTCTATCAATATATTTCAAGAATATTCGTGGTTATGACTTTAATCTATCCTCTTTTTGGGTCATGCATAACTTCTAAAAGCATAAGCAAGTATTGTAATACATCATATTTTTACCAAATGTTTCAAAACCATTAACTCAATTTTTATGAGTTTTCCTTATCATAGATAATTGATTAGTTTTAGTGGATCATGTTCTTTTATTATCACTTCTCCCCTCATCTTTCCTCAAAGCCAAAGCAACCTAATAACCATGAATCTCTCGTACTAAAATTTAACCATGAACGTCTCCTACTAAAATTTTCATTTTCTGACTTTTGTTGGGTTACTATCAATTTATTATTGTTTACATATCAAAAATATTGATTTAAAAGAAATAACTCATATATAAATTTATCACACAATTAATAAGTCCTTTTGGTTTTTTTATAAATACAAATAATATATAGTAATCATGATGAAATATATTTTAATAATGTAGATATTTATTATCAAAAACTATTTATATTTATGCCTTATCAAAATATCGTAATCATATTATATATATATAATAAAAAAATCAAAACTTTTCATTAAAATACAAGTTATAATTAAAAAAAAATAAAAAAATCATTTAGCAATACAAGCAATGCCTTATTTCTTTGCCAACCTCTAAATCATTAGTCTCATTAAAGAATAATATTGTCATGGAATACTATTTCCTTATTTTGAAATATACGTAATATACAATTTCATTTTTCTTTGCATTTACATTTACAAGTTAATTAATATTGTAAATAACCAATATATATTTAAAATTTAATATTCAAGGTTTTCGTATTAAAGAATTCAAACCCTATAATAATTCTTTTTTTAATTAGAATTACTAAATGATTTCATGTAACTATAAGTTTTATATTTAAAATTTAAAATTCGGCATTTTGTCATTAAAAGAATTCACATCATACAACTATAACTGAATAAATTAAGTTGGAAGTTAAAATACAATATTTTATTATTCTAAAAATAACTGAATTAATTAAGTTGGAAGTTAAAATATAATATTTTATTATTCTAAAAATTCAGGTTCATATTATTTAACATTGATTTTTCTAATTAGAATTTAAAATTTTGTTTCGACGGAAATCATCGATTTAAATTAAAAAAATAGCGGTTTAGAAAGATTAAATATTGTTTTCTTTTTAAATCATTATTAGTAATGTTGAGCAGCTTCTTTTTTGCAGTAAGTTTGATGGATTTACGAATTTCATAACCAAGACATAGTTGCTATTGTCAAAATCCTCACTAACAACGAGTGTTGCCCACGATGTAGAGGCAGATAAGTTAGATATTAAATCAAGATTTGTTTTTGGTCTACAAAACTTGAGAATCTAGTTTTGATCCCAGTATAGTCGTGTTGATGGTATTGGACCCGCCAACATTTAGGGGATCTCCCCGATATAAAGTTCCAACTAGACCTCACACTATTTGGTGTAGGAGTCCCATCCTATATGATGGTCCGGTTGCCATTATCTTAAAGATATGCCTTAGCTCTTGCTTGTCAGCACATGAGAGTGGTATAGTTAGTGAGAGTGAGTCTCAAGTCGAAAGGGAGTAGTGCCAACTGAGTTAGAGACACACAACACAACAGGATATGCATAGCTTCTGGCGGAGTATTCCACATAGATGTGGGAGTCACAAACACAAAGTGAATAGATAGCACGTACACCACCTAATGATGTAGTCCACATGAGTGTGGTGGTTGTTATAAAAGGTTTACAAGAATGAATCCATCTAGTGTCTGGTGGAGTAGTCTGCACGGGCAAGACAGTGATAACAACTGATACAACACATTTCCAACAACATATGCACTAAAACAACCAAAATAGTCCAACTATCTTAGTATAGGTTAAATCAGCATGCATTACAGGCATCCAAAGAATAATATTACAAATGAATACAATACATGTGTGAAAATGTGTTGGCATGTTAATAGGCTTTGGAATTAAGAGAAAGTTCCAAGACACATCCGTACACCATACATCACTAACCCCAATAGTGGGGCATTGGAGCCACTACTTGCTCCTCGAAGAAAAGACTACAAAATCTCAAGGTTATGTGGGAGCAGTCAAAGTGAAAATTCCTTTGCATGTACATATGACAGGTATATATAGCCAAGGGTAAACTTAACCCTTGTGACTCTTTGACTTACCTCATGACTCTTTGACTAACATGACTCATCGATTGACATGACTCTTCAACTTCATATGTCAGTCTCTTGGACTTCCACATTACAGTACATTGATTACAGCAATATGGCCCGTAGTAGTGATGTGGCTAGGATGACTCATGTCATGACTCGACATGACACTACTGGTATGTTCATGTTGATGGTGGTGTCCATGTTGAGTTTTTGTGTTGTTGAGTGATGAGTGTGCTCTTGGTGTATCATAGCTTCACCTCCACATGCCAAGGTGTGTGAGTTCTTCGATGATCTTGGTGTTCACTTGATATTGCATGTGCATGTGTCCCCTTTGCTAGTACTTGGCATGTTTCATGTGTTTATCTGTTCGCGAACAAGTCTCCTAGCATGTGCTCCTTTTTCATCTTGTTCATCATCTCACCATGTCTCATCCATGTACTTGTCTCTGAAATCACTCATGATGAGACGACATCAAATCCATAAATCCCCTAGTCTACCATGATGCATCATCTTTAGTTTCTGGGTGCAGGTGACCCAAAGAGAAGTAAAGGCTCTGAAACTGCTGGGATTGAGCTGCGAGAGCTTGCTGGTTAGAACTACACAGGTTTGGGAGGCAGTCATGCAAGACATGTCTGCACATTTTCCAAGCTAAGCAAGGTGCTAAGAAGCAGGTGGAACGTCCTTGAAAACTGCACAATTTTCAAGAGGAGTGGCAAGCAAGCCATTAGGGGTACAACCTAACAAAACTGTGCAATTTCCGAGAAAGTGCAGTGATAGGCATCGGGTGCCTGTCCCTCATGTCTGCACAATTTATTCAGCTAGTGTAGATTGGTAGGCTAACAAATTCTACTCAATTTTTGGGATGAGTACAACCCTTGGTCACTGCTTGAGTCAAATTCTCCAGTTGACCAACGGGAGGCTTGATAGATAGGCTTGTGGGAATTGCAAACTGAGATGGCTTCTTGGGAAAATTTTGCATTTTTCTGGGTGACATTCAACCAGGTTGATTCCAAGATTACACAGTGCAGACTACCTGGAGGGCAACCTCAATCTCTGTGCAGTTATGGGCAACAGTTCTTGGTCACTTAGGGTTGAGATTGCGCAATGCAACTCAGTGAAGTTCCGGTTGATGGAGGGTGGTCCAGTCGACATATCTTCGAAAAAATGGTTAAGTTTGTGAGTGAGTGAAATCTTGTATACATGACCTTGTGAACACACATTCAACGTGACTCGATGACAAGACACCTCAAACCAACAACAACATATGCTCAGTGTGACTCACTAAAGGGTGAGAGCGAAAAGTGTGACACATGAGATAAATCGTTGAATGACCATGACAACACTTACATGACATTGCATAAAACTTCATTTTTGAGTGTGACATATGCTTACATAGTGAACACAACTTGTACACACAAAGACATACCTTGAACATAGCCAGAATGAGACCACAAGCACAATATTTCAACTAATATGCTAAAAGACAACCAGTGAATGGTCAAGAAAAGATGGTGTAAAAACTCAACACGAGCTCATGGGATGAGCTCGAGTGTTTGCAATCATTAAGGAAAAAACCAAGGAAGGATCTGAGATTAGATGTAAGTCAAAATTTTGGAGGGTGTTGCAACTGCTACAACACTTGGTGACACATTGGTTGAATACCAGCTTCTCTCTTTCAGTTCATTGATAGCACAGGGCCTTGGTCTATCAGGGAGTATTGCATCATTGTGTAGGTTACTTCAATTTCCCCACTTACCCCATGGACATACATGGTTCACCTTTTTCCAACTCAATCCAACACAACAACAAGTTTCATCTTGATCACAGTGTTTCGAAATTGGGAAGGGTAGTTTGGCTCATGAGTTTAAATTTTCAGAGTATAAGTTTTCATTTCTCATGTTGCTCCACTTCCAGCAGGCCTGGACAGTACCCCAATGAAGTCACACAAGAACACACACATTTCTCAACTGTTAGCGAGCTTGGTCAATACCTCAGTGGAGTTGCATGCTTCACCTCTCTGTGCAAGAAGCCTTTCTCTTCTTTTGCCTTTGTATTTTTGAAAAGAGGACTATGCATAGGCACTTATTTATTTTTGGGGTGGAAGAGGGATCCCAATTTATTGAGAGAAAAATAGGTTGTTCCTTTAGAGAAGCATGTAAGACCTATGATTTAGGTTTTCTCATTTAGATTTTCCCCTTCTCAGTTTCTACTACTTGGATAAGCTTAAACACACAGAGCAGAAGGCATGCAGTTTTACAGTGTGGACATAGGTTCATGGTTGGACCATAGCTTCCCTTACAAATGGCTCATATTTTCCATCAAGACTTCATCAGCCAAAGGTTATAACCAAGCACAAAGAAGACGAACATAGGGCTAGCCAAGTGCTACAGTGTCACAAGACTCTCTGGATCTCAACCACATACTTATTCAAAAGAAAAAACTCAGTAGAGGGTAGCACTTGTTGGAAAAACCAAAAATAGCATGATATTAAGCAAACAAAACAAAACAAAGAAAAAATAACAATGCAAAGCGACAAGACATTGAGCAATAAAATACTATGTACATAATGCGGGGCACGGCCCTAGTTACCAAAAATAGTGCTTTAAGTCTTCATTGTTGATAGGAAGGTTTTCAATCCTCCCATTAAGTGATTGTACATGGTACGTGTGTGGGCCAAGCTTCTCCTACATAGTGTATGGACCAATCCACAGGGACTGAAACTTTGTATATTTGCCTTTATCTTCATGGGGTTTGTCCCATTTCAAGACTAAGTCACCCACATTCAAGTTAGCATTCCCTGGAGACTTCTTGCCAAACCATCTCTTCATACCATTTTGGTGGAGTGTGGATTTTCTTTTGCTTTCATCTGTTCTTCCTTGAGATTCTTGCGATAATTGGAGAGAAGGTAAGTAGATTTTTGGCAGAAGGATGGCTTCTTTCCCATAAACTAGGATGTATGGCAAAGTGTTCATAGAGGGTTTGGGTGTTACACAGCCATCCCATAAGGCATTCGTCAAAGCAGAGTGTTAGTTTCGCTATTCAGAGTAAATGGTCTTCTTGGTAATGCAGATAAGGTTTTTATTTGTAGATTTGGTGAGACCATTTCCCTGCAGGTAGTAGTTAGCTGAGTGTTTAAGCATGATACCATATTTCAATGCAAAATCATAGATATTTAAAGGTGAAAAGTAAGTTGCATTTTCAAAAATAAGTGATACCAAAAATCCAAATCGTGAGATGATGTTCTATTGAAGGAAGCTAATGACTTCCTAGTCATTCACCTGCTTAAGTGGAACTGCTTTTGTCCACCGTGTGAAGTAATCTATCCCTGTCAAGATGTAGTGGTGTTTTTTCGACGAATTTGGGAAAATTTCCCCAATGATATCTAAGCCCCATTGTTAAATGGTTCAGTCACTGCAACAGGGTGCAGCTGGGCGGCTAGCCTTCGTGTTCTTCCAATGCATCACTAACAGACCGATCACCTGTGGGCATAAGCATGTGCATCCTTGAATAATGTGGGCCAGTAGAAAACAGTTCATGTGACTTTGTGTGCAGTGGTATTTCCCGCGATGTGGCCCATGGCTGGTCCGTCATGCAGATCATGCAAGACCTTCCCAAAATCATGTGCCTCCATGCACTTGAGAAAAATTATGTTGTTGTGCTTTCTATAAATCACTCCATGCACCGACTGATAAGGTAAAGATTTGAGGCAGAGTGCCACCTTCTGTCACATGGAGAATTGAGAGGGCATGGTGCCATGCTCAAGGTAGTAGTACACATCTTCCTAGCAAGATTTTCTACATGAAGTGGGTGGTGCTCACTCTACATCGTACATATCAATTTCTTGCTCCCAACCAGTGAGCTCTTATTCTTCCTCCTGTGCATGGATTGCTCCGGCTGCAAGTTTGCAGAGACCATGACCCTTGACAGTGTGAAATGGCTTGATGTCAAGAAAATATTCTTGCAATACTATCATCCAGTTTGCACATCTTTCACCTAGCTCTTGTTGCACAAGAAGTGATCTGACTGTTGGGTGTGGCACAAAGACTATGCAATGGTTTTTCAGTAAGTAGGGCTGAGGTGTTTCACCTCCTTATATATTATGTATGTTTGTTTTTCGATGGTGGGGTAGTTGAGTTCGGGTGCCTGAATGCTTTCACTCATGAAGGAGATGGGAAGTTCAACGTTGAGCTCATCCTTCTGAGTGAGTACTTCAACAAGCAAAGTGTCGGAGGCAAAGGTGTATAGCAAGAAATCCTTGTTAAAGTATAGGTTGAAAGTGCAAGCACATCTGCTATAGCCTGCTTGATATGAGTGAATGCATTCTTTTCCTTCTTACCCCAGCTATATACTGCACCCTTCTTGATCATGTCTTGCATAGGTTTCACTATCTGTGCATAATCTAAGATGAACTTCTAGAGGAAGTTGATCTTCCCCAAGAAGGACTGCATGGATTTCTTATTAGATGGGTGAGGAATTTGTGTAATTTTCTGAACCCAAACTAGATCAACCTTCATCCCACATCTGGCAATGATGTCCCCGAGGAGGTTCCCCTCAGACACCGTAAATACATTTTTCTTTGGATTCAAAGATATCCGATATTTTCGGCATCGCTTGAATATCTTCTTCAGATGGCTATGTGGTATGACCGTTTTATGGAAAAGACAGTCACGTCATCAAGGTAAACCACTATGCTTTGTCTGATAAGTCCACAAAAGGTGTTGTTCATGGCACTCTGAAAGGTTACACATGTGTTCACAAGCCCAAATGGCATTCTTCTGTAGGTGAACATAACCCACTTGGTATGAAAGTTAGTTTTCAATATATCAGGTTCTGCCACCAGAACCTAGTTTTATCCTGAAAATGCATCGAGTAGAGAAAACATTTCTGCTACAGATACTATCTGTAGAATGTGTTCCATCGACAACACGGGGTAGTTGTCTTTGCCTAAGCTGCGGTTTAGGTTTCAGAAATCAACGCATAAGCAGATCTCCCCTGACTTCTTATGTACACGAATGAAGTTATAAGCCCGTGTAAAATGAAGAACTATGTAAATGATCAGAGCATTCAGTAGCTTAGTCAGTTCTTTATGTATGAGGGTTCAATTGACAGATGTACTTTTCTCAGCTTCTCTTGAAATGGCTTAACCCCTTATTTGATCGGAATCACATGTTGGATTATTTTCATGTAGTATATTTTCAGATCATCGTATTTCCACTCAAACACATCCCATTACTGTTTGAATAAGAGAAAAAAGGCTTGTCACACCTGCGGTGTACAAAACATACCAATATTGATGAACTTCAGATATTGTTATGTTCCCAAGTTGATATGTTCGTGTATCATTGTGGAAATGTGGGTTTTGTTGTTCCTTGGTCCTTGGAAGTAGTTTTTCAAGTCATAGAGCTTTTCAAGAGATACCACACCCATGGGGATGCAATTGCCTTTATTGTCATCAACTGCAACTTGCAGAGACTTCTCGTACTCATCTTCATCAACCAGTACATCTTGAAGACATCAATGTTAGCCTTAAAGTACAGTATCTTTTTATCATCGTAAAAAGTTCGTAAATTAGTTATGTTTTCATGGATATAAGGCTTATACAAAATTTCAATAGTAAACCTATCCCTAAATGGTGTCATCCTAGAAGTTGCGTAAGATAAGGCATCGATAGTTGCATTCCTCATTCTTGGCACAACAGTCATATTGAAATCTTGGAAGTTAGAGATCAGTTTCCATACCTCTTGTTGATAACTTTTGAGATGAGGTGACAAACAGTGTGTGGTGTTACGTAACTTCTGTACCATGATTTCTGAATCACCTACCACTTTGAGTATAGCAACATTGAGGCTATTGGATTTATTCAAGCCCAATACAAGTGCTTCATATTCCGCAGTGTTGTTTGTGCACTCAAACTCCAAGCGGCTTGAGATCAAGTGTTTCCTGTGCTTTGGGTCTATTACGACACACCCATCTCCAGAGCCATCTTGTGTCTTTGATCCATCAAAATACATGGTCCACAACTCATTTGTACAATAACCGCTTGATGCGCTAGTACTACTACTACTGCTACTAGTGTTACAATGTACTGTACATGTTTCATTTCCACCAAATGGGGAAGGAAGAAGACCCAACTGCATGTCTGGTGGGGTTGGAGTTGGTTGTATGAGATAATGCCCTAGCTATGTTTCCAGGAGGCAGTTGCCAAACATGAGTCTCGCGAAAGCCAACAGTTCATTCTCACCATTGATGGGAGTGACATTATGTTTCATGTATCTCTTGGATAACACCCAGATCTAATTGCTTTTGCATGGTACGGAAGCCATAAGTGTGACCAGTCTATGGCAAAGTATCCATTCAACTTTTTGGACCAGTCTCTACTAAGTAGTAAGTTGTATGCTTCTGTTATGTCCATGATGACAATGTTAATGCATTGGTGAACTCACCCGTCATGAGATAATTGGATGATCACATCCCATAGTTCACCAATGGTTGGTACACATGCTCAATCTAGTTGGATGATCTACACAGATGTCTTGCTCCATTACGCATTGATCCTTTTGGCAATGGAGAGTGGCATGACGTTATTTGATGTGCCAAAGTCAACCAAGTATTTTTGAACATTGCAATTAAAGATTTCAAATGAGAGCAAGAATTGAGGGCAAATAGAGTTTGTTTCTTCCATTTAGAGTGTGTTAAGCACAATTGTGAGTGAACCAGGAGATGTGCTTGTTCCCTTGATAGTAGAGGTTGTGCTGTCTATGGATGTTTGCCCCAATTCTCGCAACAGAATATCCCACTGACCCTTGATCTTAGCTAACTCGAACAAAGAGATGTTTTCACAATTTTTCTTTATATCTTCAGCAATATTGTAGTCAAGAGTGGGTAAACTCACCAAGGTCTCTGGGGTTAGGCTTGTGTTAGTACTGTCCAGCCGAGTGTTCTTAATTTTACTTCTCATGGGCGTACTCTTTTTTGCAGCTATCTTCCTGGGCTTGCTTTGTGCTTTCTACTTTGGGACATCTAGTGGATCAACCTTCCTCATGAGTTCAAGCTTTTCTTCCACATCCCCAATAGTAAGGGGAGCCCATTGACTTATGAGATTGTATTGACCATCTTGCTTTGGGGGTTGCTTCTTGGTGTTCATTTTATGTGTTTCATGCACGCATTGATACATGTTGATCACATGCCCAACACTTGGTGCTTCATTAGATGCAGCATCTTCTTTATCATATTTGTCTTTTGGCTAACGTTGCACATTTTTTGCCATGTTTCTCATACCATTGTACATCAAGTCCGCAACTCGTTTCCATTCTAGACAAGTCCCTTTCAGGTGATGGCCATTATGGAATGAGAAAAAATCAGGATCCACACACATTTCCATCTGGAACACTGAGCTAGAGCTCTGCGCAATTTTAGTCGAGAATTTGTTGCTTCCCGATGACATGCTCCTCTTCTATTGTTTGGGAGGTCAGTTGCTAGCAAATGTCTCGATCTTTCGTTGCTTCAGTTCAGACACCTATGTTGTCAAGGTCTTGACAAGATGAGTAAGGGTTTCAATGTCACTTGATTCCTTGTCTTTCCCCTTACTCGCAACAGCTTGGGGCCTCCTGCTTGCATCCTGGGAGTCTTTTGTTGGTTCATCATCTTTGATGACTCCAATCAAACACAAGTCCTTCTCCACAATGATTGCCTCTTCACAATTTTCAAGTAGCGTTGGTTTCGCAGCTCGCTTGACGAACTAAGCAATATTGTTTGGAAATAAACACATGTAATAGTCAATAATGATGGAGTCATGAGATTTTGTGTCTACTGCAAACTTGTTCAAGATGCGTAAAAACCTCTGATTAAAGTCTTTCACTTTCTCTTTCGACTCCATCTTGAGACTGCCTAACTCTTTGAGCAACATGGCAAGGGTCTTGTCATCAAATTTCTTTTCCAAAAACATTCTTTTGAACAGACCCCAACTCTGGATGGAGCTGAGAGGAAAGTTGTGATACCATACCGCTGCTCTGCCATCCAAGGTAAATGGAAACAATATGCATGCAACATTGTCATACCGTACCTTGAGTGTCTATAGTTGTAGGTAGAAGTTGTCCAAGTGGTCTTCTGCCTTCACTGTTCTATCAAGTTCAAACTTTTTCAACATCCTCTCTAAACGCTTTGGCATCTTATGCAAAGCACTTGGGAGAGCCAATGGTCCCTAAGTCATTCATTCCAAGTTTTGGTCATCCATGTCTTCTTCTTCTTTTTCCTCCTCCTCTTCTTCAAAATCTAATGGTTTTGTCTCCAATTTGGTTGGTTCCTCTCCAACCCCACCTCCTCCATTGCCTTCCCCTTCACCTCCTATACCGAATCTTGAGCCCACGATCATGAGGGTGTTCTCGTCTCCCTCTTGGAAGACTGGAGGTTCCTCTCCATTCTCAATAGCTTCTGCCAGACCATCGAGAGTGGAAAGAACTGTTTTTTAGTCAATTTAGTATGTCCTAAATTGCTACATTGATTATCAATCTGGGAGTCGTAAACTGATGAAGTGTGGCGCACTGTATGTGCAAGACAACCTCTTTCTTACTTTTATTGCTTTCAGTTTTTATCTTGCTTTTGGGGTTTTATCCTTGTTGATCTCCTAGAGTATCTAACGCAAATGGAAATCCTATTCTCAGGTCTTAAGAATACTTTTAAATATCAAGTATGGATGTAGATTTTAAGACAAGGTTTATGTCTCTTATGGTATTTTCAAAAACTTAGCAGTTCAAAAGATCTCAAAACATGTTATTGATAAAACTAGTACTCGAACAAAAGTGTAAATATGTAGCTACTTAAATCAAGCAAGAGATGAAGTACTGATCATGAGGTTACTGTCTCTACTGCCCATCTAATTACAGAAATAAAGTCTAAACTACTGCACTCAAAACCAAGAATTGTAGACTAATGAAAGCAAAATCAAATTATTTCACTTATAATCCGATAGATCGCCAATTAACTTCTCGGGTTAAGCCATGGCACCAGAGATAATGTCAAATAACATGAAGAACTGATATCTAAATTATCTACTTGTAGGTTAATGAAAGAAAAATCAAATTACTTCACTTATAATCCGATAGCTCGCCAATTAACTTCTCCGGTTAAGCCATGGCACCAGAGATAACGTCAAATAACATGAAGAATTTGATATCTAAACTAGCTAATAGCAGCAAACAAATCTCACTAAAATCAAAGCATAACAATTGAAATTTAAAAGCTAAAGTCAGCAGAGAAGCAAATCTTAGATCACTACTTGATACAAAAATTATATTCAAAAGCTCGAGCATAACCTATCCTGAAACACACTGATCAGTGTTAGTGAATAAATATAGCAATTCTGTAAAATCATGTACAAGAATAAAATAATTAATACCATAAATAGATTATGAGAAATATACAGTTGAAATAAGAGAAAATACAGATGAAAACTTTACAAAAATGAAAAGCAAAACCTCAGCCAGTAGGGGCCCTCTGCACAACCTTTGGTTAATACACTGTCACCTCAAAACCATGCTTTACATAGTCATAAGAAAACAGAGTTTTTATATTGCAAAATAGAGGATATGTCTTCTCGTTACGACAACAAAACTAAAGCTAAAACAACCACATCAAACCTAATATCTGTACTAGCTACTTGCATTGCAAACACTTTATTTATACAGGAAAATGGATAACTGTCTTTTGAGAAAAATCTTCAGCAAAGGGCACGTAAACAGGACTGAACCCGTAAGTTCAGCCTCTTGGTTGCCATAAACATTAAATTTACAAAAGGTGGGTGTTGGATTTGCATCATGGAGACAGTCTGCAGCTATCAAAAGTGGATCCATGAACTTAGGAATGGTTTTAGACTTTTCATGTGCTGAAACAGAGACCTAATTGACATAGGACTCTTTGTTTGACCATCCTTTGAACAATGCCTTTCTTCATGAATTCAGCAGAACATATATGACCTTGTCCATGTGTATATCATATCTGAGCTGCCCACGTGCCTTGTTTCACCTTCTGACACCTATATCCTATAGAATAATGGAAACAGCTGCGGAATTGCGGATTAGCTACAGAAAGTGGCTACATTCTATAGCTAATGAAAAAAATCTAAATCAAATAGCACACACAAGGATATAGTTAGAAAACCACTTAAATGCACTCCTGGATTCAATATGTAACAATATTTGATAGCTTATGAGGCACTGATGTGGGTGAATGGAAGAGAAAAGGTTAGAAAAGTATGTAGAAGAGAGGTAGTTTTGGGGCTCAACATACCTCCACTGTGAAGATGTTGCATGTCCTCATGCAACCAAAACTATGACTATCTGTCCTTCAATTCATCTCCTCTGAGACTTCTGCTAATACATCTAGCCTTCTCTTCTTCTTCCTTGGTGTCACTGTCATCTGGGCTTCATCATAAGGCACCTATATTGAGGTTGTTGAGGGCTCTACTCAACCTCCTATTCTTCTTTTTCAATTTCCTATTTTTCTTGTGCCACAATCTTAAATGTAGCATGGTATTGTCATGGATAATTTTGTCCAACCTGTTCTGCTCTTTCAATCTTTCATTTTCCCTTTTGATATGTCTATTTAGGACTTCTAGTTCAAAAAAATTTTGTTTTAATGATCTGATCAAAGTTTCATGGGCTGTACCAAGCTGGTTAGATGAAATGCCCTGTTCTGTTGCAGTCTTTTCCAATGATTCAATAAAATCATACTTCTTTTGCTGAGTTGGATCTATTTCTGGTGTGGCCTTCCTTGGACTGATTTCAAAATCTAGTTGAGGAGAAGGAGAATGTTGTGGACTATGGTCAGGAGGAGTGATTTCTAGTGACTATTCTGGTGTTTCCCCTCCTAGATCTATGAAGTGGGCTCCTTTGATCTGCACTTTCTTCAATTTGCCTTTAATTCTTGAGCTCCTAATCAAATTTTGTGAGTTGGTATCTTCCTTTTCTACACTCTATTTTTCCTTTCCTTTTTCTTTTGCCTTAATTGACTGTTCTTTAAGATGAATTAACCTTTCAGAAAGTATCTGTTCTTCTTCTGAAGAAGGTTCTGGGTTCTGATAAATATCTTCAATATTTCTTTTCCCTTTCTATTTTAATTGTTTTCTAACCTCAGTCAAAGTTTCAGACAACATTTCTTCCTTACTGGTTTCTTTAGTTATACTAGTAGGAGTATCTTGAATGTTTACATTTGTTTTTCTTCTCCTGAAAGAAATTCCTAATTAGGAATTGGTCCCATGTATCCCCTTTCTCTTTCAACCGATTTTCAACTAGAATTTTAACAAGGCCGTGATGATAGAGATGAGGCTTTACATCATCCAAATTCCTTTGTACAGTGGTAGACATCTTTTTCAAGCTACTCAACAAGAAATAAGGTAGATTGATGGTTTGAATCTCCATACAATTCATTAATAACCTTATATGGTACATGTACATAGACCCATACCTTCCTTCACACGTAATGAACTTCTGAATTATCAACAGAAAACTAGTCCATTTTTCCTTTAGGGCTGAAACAAGAATTCCACGTTTAAAAATGGTTATATCCATACCTGGGTTATGCAAAATGATCCTCGAGGCCTTTTAATCGAAGTCCTTGTTTTTGAATCATCGTTCTCCTTCCTGTGGAAGTTCTGTTGCTGCTGTAATGGATGCCTCTGTTACTGGAAATTTGATATCCCCAATTTCTACTTCCATGCCATTGAAGGACCCTACAAACGTCTTTGTGACTTCTTTATTATAACACCTGAATTTCTGAATAAACTACAGCCACCTTGCTTTCCTTAATGTGCTCTTTAACTGTGGATAACCCTCCATGAATTTAGGCCCATCTGGTTCTGTTCTTACTAGGAGGCCCATTCCTCCCTTTTGATTCGAAAATACCTCTATAAGTGATGGTTTCACAAAGGAAGAATGGTTATATGAGCAGAAGATGCAAGAGGATTGTGGAGAAAACCAGTGGTGAAAAAGTAGAAAGAATACGGAGCATGCAATGAAAACAAGTTCATAGAGCAGAGGTCTGTATAGACAAACCTTGAACTGAAAATTGTAAAACTTGGTGTGCAAGTATGGAGATAGAGTGTGACTGGTGAAACTAAACAAAGTTTGAAATAAAAAAGTTGCGGAGTGGATGTTAATGGATTCATAAAATGACTACGGAGTGGAGGATTAGAGGAATAGAGCCGTGGTCAATTGGCTTGCATATCCATGATTAGTCATTTCAACAGGTGTGATGTGGAGTACGAGTTAAACTTGGAAGAGGATTATGAGGTCGTTAAAATTTAATGTGTGGAGGTCATCATGAGTTAAGGTGGCTATCGCGGCTATCAAATATAATCATTACACATGATGAAGCTTGTGATTTTATGAACTATACAGACTATGTGTTTTAAAATGCTATTTGAAATCGATTTTGCTCATACCTTAGAATCTTACCACTTCCGTTCGCTAACTTTTGATTGGTTGCCTCTTGTAGGTGCTTTTAGGTGTTGACATCTTCAAAAGATTTTCCTCTTCTATACCTGCATCTAGTTTTCATCATTTCTTGGCTAACATTTGACTGTTACTGCAGAGTAACAGAGTATTAGCTACGGAATCATCAATCAGCTGCAGAATCAGTATTCAGCTGCGGAATCAGAATTCGGCTGCGGAAACTGACATAGTGAATAACATATGACTTGGTGAAGTGAATGTAGATGGATGGAAATTAAAGATGATTGAATGAATGATACATGGAAATCTGAACATGAAAGAAATTTTATTGGTGTAATGTGATGGCGAAATGGAATGAAGTGAATGACATGAAATGAAACAACTATGAGTGAAATGAGAAAGATTTTTTGTTTTTTTTTGGAAAATATATGGCATTAGAAGTTTATGATTTTTTCCCTCTATTTTCTATATAAGGTTGCTAATCAATGATTGGTTTTCAGGCTTATACACATTTTTATTTTTATTTTAGATGATGATGAAAAGAACAAAGACTAGGCTAGTGGAGAAGAAGGATTCTTCTCCACCAGCCTTATTGTAGAATTATCTTGAAAGATTTTGATAAATTCCTCCTTTGAGAGTGGCTTATGATAGATCTTCAATCTGTGACCATTCACAATGAGAGGAGTTTTATACTCATCAATTGTTTTGATTCTTACTGCTCCATTTCTAAAAACTTTTTCAATCTCATATGGCCCAAGCCAATGAGTCTGAAATTTACCTTGAAAATCTTTGAACTTGGAATCAAATAGCAATGCCCAATCTCATTCTTGAAACTTTTTCTCCTTGATGTACTTGTCATGCCACTTAGCTCTTTGATATTGGACTAGATCATTTCTTAGGATTGCTTCTTGTCTGATCTTATCTAGTTCATTCAACTGCTCCATTCTATGCCTTTAGGCTTCTGATAAATCCATTCCCAATTTAACTGCCATCTTGAAGGTCTTAACTTGGAACTCAATGGAGAGCAGAACTTCCTTCCCATAAACAAGTTCATAGGGAGAATGTCCTGTTGTGTTCCTCCATGTAGTTTTGTAGGCCCATAAAGCCTCAAGAAGCCTTTTTGCCCAATCTCTTTTGTGTAGATGAACAATCTTGGTAATGATGCCTTCAATTACTTTGTTTATGGACTCCACTTGACCATTTGCTTGTGGATGGTGTTATCACTCAGATTTTCATTGAAGTTGTTGGGAAGAGGAAAGGGGTCCAAGGTAACCACAAACCAACTTTTAGGTACAGAATCTAGCCAATCTGTACCAAGAGAGGGCTCTCTCTTTAAGTTTTAGCTTTGTTTTGAAAGATATTAGGCTAGTTATGAAGATTAGGATTTTTGATTGAGTTGGGTGATGAAATTAAATCGCAGAGGGGTAGAACTGAGTAGATTAGGCCATTGGGCTAATGGAGTCAAAGAAGATGGCTTAACTGGATTTGGTTTCTTAACAAGGCATGGTTTCACAGGGCAAGGTAGTTAAACAGGGAACAAATAAAGACTTAAAATAGATGGAATGGACTCAAAATGGGTGAAGGGCAGTTAAGAATTCTTCAACACATTCGAAAGAGGGAACTTGAATGATTACTAATAAAGAGCATTTAAGAATTCCTTACTAAATAATCAAAGTGAATAAACTAGGAAACAGGAGAAATTAAGAATTAACTGTTTATCCTAATTCAGAGGAAAACATTAAGAATAACAATGATTGAAAACAAATTGTACTTTTTGGAATTAGTCTTTTTAATTTATCATTCAGATATGGAACACAAATGATATAATAAACAAGGAAAACTTTAAAACATGAGATATAGAAGACTTATTGATCTAGTTTTTGACTCAAGAAATCTGTGAAAAGTCATTTGCATCAATTCTTTATCCAGCTAGCCATACAAAATTTTGTCCAACAACACTTTATTCCAAAATGATTAGTCTTACAGCAATGTCTAAGAATCCACCCTCAATACTCCAATTGAGGGAGTATTTATACAAAAATTTTACAAAAAATATCTCATAACAGAGTGAGATATATTCTAGGATCACTATGAATAAGTTACAAGAAAATAGAGACAAATGGTCTCGTGGATAGGAGAAAAGGTAAACTGATTTTGTGTTGTTCCTATTCTTGTGAGTGTGTTGGAGGCAGGCCGTATGATTTGGCTTGCTGCTGTATTCTTTGGTAACTCTGTGTTGGCTGCCCTATTTTCACTGATACTCTTTAACTGTTATGATACACTTCGACCTGTTTGATCTCTGTTTATCCCTTTTACCATTACTTACTGCAATAAATAATCAAAATTTACATTTTACCAAGGATAATTTTCCAAAATGTCTAACATTTCTTCCCACCATTGTGCTTCTGGTATTCTAGTTTTTTGAAGCTTTCTCAGGGTCTCATCAGTTTCTGTGTATTTGAAAAAGGTATGCTAAATTAGAAACAAGTGCTTTATCTCATGCTCTACGTAGAACAGGTTCTCTAGACTGTCATAGAGAACTCTACTTGTAGGCAATGCTTTTGCTACTGATGCACTTGTTGATGGACCTGCCTGGTTGCCTGCATGCTTATTCAATTTCTCCATATTGTATTTATGACTGATTAGTTTATCATGAATAACTAAAGGACTTGGCAACCCTTTACTTTGCAAAATGTCAAATCTCTTCATGAAAGCACTGATCTCTTCCTACATGTCATGGCACCTTCTTTCTAAGTTTTGCATCAGAGTTCTTTTAGTAAAAATCCTTTTGACTTCCAAAATTGTCCCTGTTATATCTTGAATGCCCAGCTCTTCAAGTTGGTACTTATTCCTGGTATTCAAAAACTGTATGAGCCTGCTGGCTTCCTCAGACATATTTCCTAACTCTGCCCTTGCCTTTTGAACTTCTTCTTGAGCTAGCTTCACTAAATCAATTTGCTCAAAAATTATTTGAATTGATGGCCAAACATCATTCATAGATTGAGTGATGTTGGCCGAAAGAATTTTCTTGATTTCTGTCAGAGGTTTCTGAAATGTGAGATCCCCTTTCTAATGACTTTACTAGGTTTTCTAACCCTTTGATCTCTCTTGTCTTTTCTGCAACATTTATTTTTGAGAGATCATACCTCTGTTCCAAGTTGGCATACTGTTCTTGTACCTTTTAAGCTCTGAAACTTGTAGTTTCATGTCCTCCATTGATTTTATTAATTCTTCTATGCTTGAATTGATAGTACTGTCTTATCTTGCTACTGCTGTTCCTGTTGTTTTTGTACCTGTGACCACCTCTCGAGTGACTGCTGAAATGTTTTGTGCTAGGGCTGTTCCTAGAGTTGAAGGGACTGCCGTTGAGACTACTGGTATTACATTGGGAGGCTGAGAGGTCGACTCTCCTTGCTTGTCCTTCAATGCTTTTTCAAGTTCTTGCTTAGTCTCACTCAGTCGTTCATTCAGTTTTAAGAGAAAATCCATCAACTCTTCTTCGTATTTTTGCTTTATAATCTCAGCAGTCTATGGATGCCTTGAAGGTGACAACTTTAGTTGTTTCCTTAGGGTAGCAATATCTTCATCTTTCTTCTTGATTAAAGCTTCTATAGCATTAACATCTTTTGGATCGTGGCCCAATCCAATAATTATTTCTTCTAAAAACTTTATTCTATTATCTTTGGCCTGGGAGGAAGCTTTCTCCAAATGTAGTTGGGCAGTTGTGTTATCCAAGAATTTTCCAGCCTTTGTGCCATCATAGCCTTGCTAGTCAATGTGGAATAAGTCATTTCTCCAGTTTGTTTTTGCAGCGCAATATGATCCAAAGGATCAGTATCCTTTGCCATGACTTCAAAATTAGTTCTAAGGTAGTCTTCTATTGTTTGAGGCTGCTGCACTTTAGGCTTGAAATATCTCATCATCATCTTACCTTCTTTGGTGTCATAGGATGATATCAATCTGTTTTCATTTGAGGGAGCCATTTTCAAAAATTGATTATAGACTTGAAGCCTTAATGGATCATTTATGGCTTTTATGTCAATAAATGTCCTTTTGATATCTGAAGTGTCCTTTACTGGTGCTCTGAAAGATGATACCTCTGCACTTTATTGTCTTTCTAGCTCCTTTCTTTATGAGCTAGTAGATGTTCCACCTACTGCAAACGTTTGTTGGCTGTCTACTCTCCTCTGACCATCAGTGGTTTTTTCAATGAATTCTTCATCTGAAAGGGGATTTAGTCTTTGCCTTCAAGTACAAGGCTATCCAAAAGGTCTACTGGCAGGGGTATCTATTTCCCTGTCTCTCTTTTTACTTCTTTCCTCATTTAGAGGAGTTTGCAAGATTGGAGGTTCTCCCACATTGCCCTGAGTGGGAGGAGTCTGCATTTGGGACTATTCTTTGGTAGTTTCAGGCTGCTTTGACATTGTGGATTGCTCAGTGGCCTGTGTACTGGTTTCTAATTCCTTGCCTTTGGATGTTCCTGTGGCTGGTGTGTTGGTTTCCTGTGAATGTTGCTGAGAGGTTCTAGCTGTGGAGTGACCACTTCCTGATCTTTGTACCTGCCCAAAAGAATCCAGATCAAGTGGTTCCTCAAGATCTCTCATAATATTTTCAATATTGACCTGTTCACTATCTTTTTCTACTAGGGTCCCTTCCACCTATTCATCCACATTTGCAAATTGTTCAGTGTCTGGAATCCTATGGTGAATGTATGGTGACAACCTGTTCTTCATTCTTCTATCACATATAAAGCTGTTGGGGTCATATGGTACCCACCCAAAACTCTTTTGCAACTTAAGATGATCTTCTAAAATTCTTTCTGCTTCTTTCCATGCATCCCTAGTGTTACAGACAAAAGGGCCTAACTGATTCTTGATTCTAAGCTGAGCTTTCTTTTTGGCATTATAAAAATAGACTAGGTTTGAATTTATCATTTGCCTGAAATATTCCAATGCAAAGAGCCTCATTGGAACATACTTTGGTAGCTTAAAAGGGCAGAGCTCACACCCATAGATCCTGAATTCTGTATGGTTCTTGTATAGATACCATTGACCTATTCTGTATTGCTTGGAGAGCTGGAGGATTTTCTTATATCACCATTGATCCTACAAGGGGAAACTCCTATCAATAAGGTGGTTTCTGGGTGAACAAATAGGTCAATGCTCGTTGTAGGAGTAAGGGGTTTCAAAGGAACTATGGAAGACTGCAAACCAAAGGATTACAAACCTTGGATCTCCTTTGGTGTCAAGTTTCATGACTGGGAAAGGGAAGTTCTCTGACTGATAATACAACATAAGATGATAGATGAAAGTGGTGTATTTGAAAACTCCTTCATTGTCCAGTCTTAAGAATTGGTCGTGAATCTTATTGGAAATGTAGGAGGCACAATCATACATAACAGTAGGGGATTGTCTAGGAGTGAAAATTGACAACAACACTAGGGTTATCTCATCAACATATTCACTAGTGTTGAATCCCGTGATCAAAAATATCATATCAATTATGAGTTGGCCCATATCTGTGAAGAAAGTCTACATGTAAGGAGGTGGGCCATCAAGCTGATGCTTTGGTGACATGAAAGTTTGGAAGATGCGTTTCAGTTCTGACTAAGACAATTGGGTGGATTTCTCAAGAAAATATCCCATGGAAATGGGTGTGAGAGATTGACTGGAGTGGAATTGCAGCATTTCATTGATGGATTGAGCAGTTATTGGAAAGAGGACTGTTTGGCTTGGGGACATAACTGCTCTGAGGTTAGGGTCATAATTGGCCTGGCATTGGTGGATTATATCAGGAAAAGCATGGATTGAGGGGAGAAAATACATCGGAAGGTTGGATTCCCACAGTCCTAGAATGTCAGAGCCATTTAGATAGTTATCCCTACTTTGGAAAAAGACTTTAAGTTGGCTTTTATCAGTGGATAAGTCTTTTATCTGAAAGTCTTTATCCATAAGAGGCAGATAGTCCAAATCTTTATGAGGGGCATTCATGGGTGCAACAGACAAAGCCATAGGGATTTCTATTTTTGGTTCTTCTGGATTCAAAAAGGAATTTGGGTTAGTAAAAATGGGCAAATTCACAGGTCTAGGAGCTTTATATGGTGAAATAAAGACTGAATTTGTAGTGAATTTTGATCTTTTATGCGGAATTGCAGTGTAGAACGTGAATTTGTAGGGTTTTGGTGGAAATTGGATAAATACCTATGTTCTGGGAGTGAATAGTGCAGAAACAGGGACAGGCAATTGCTGACAAGTTCTAGACTGGTTCGGCTGCAAATTTCTTGGCAAGGTGGTAGTTAGAAATCTTTGACAGTTGACCTCAATGTTCTTTGCATGGGAACACTAGTATATGGTAGAAAACAATGAAAATGACATTCACTTGTTTTGTTAGCAAATTCAAGGTTGTCTAGGTTTTTTGGTTTTCAGGCAGATGGCATCAGTGGAGAATGAACTGACGTTTTGTCGCATATGGAAATCGGTAAGTGGTTTCATTGCACCACTTTTGGGGATGGGTAGTATTTAGTCGGGGACTAGTGATTCCATAGATCGCTTGAAGCGTGGCAGAGGTACGGGGGAAAACCACTTAGTGATCGCGCACTAACGTGCAGTCACTAAGGGGTGCACAATATTGATTAAGAACATCAAATCTGGAGAGCATGATTGGATGGCCAATAGGAGGTGCGATACGGCGAGGTTTAACAGTAGCGGGCCCAACATAATTATGTATTAGTTAATTATATTGAGGGCGATATGATAGGTTGGGCAGAGTTATTAATTAGTCATGATGACTAAGACGTATTATGGTTATATTTAACCATCGGGGCAGGATATATAAAAATTTGGGGTTTTTATATATTTATAATAATATGGGAAAGGGTGATTTTCTTTTATTTATTATTTATATAATAAAAGTTAAACGTTAATATGAGCAAATGAATGAAAAAGCGCTAAGTCTAAACATTCCATGTATATATTTAAAACTTAGGCTAAGTGAGAAATGAGGGTTTTATGGAAAATGTTTTAATTTTCCTAAGTAAAATAGGATTTTACTTAGGGAAAAGACTTATGAAAGTAAATGATTGATTTTATGGATGATTTTAAGTATTTAGTCTTTTCAAATTATTGGGCCGATAGTCTGGTCCCTCCAGAAGTCATAGAAATGCTATGAGCCCCTTTAATTTTCAAATGCCTTAGTACTTTGGGGGAATTAGTGAAAATTAGAGAAAGATGAGAAGAGGAGTTAATAATTTAACCTTGCATTGCTTTAAATGCTTCCAATGTAACGTCTGCCTTGCACTTGTGATGAAATTAGAGATTTAACACATTTAGAATCATTATCCATCACATGTAATTCTGCAACATCATCTACCTACCCTACCTACTTTAACCTAACATTTTTTCTTCTTTATTTGGGTGCACTTAAATTGGCAAACCCTTATCATACTTTTTTTTTTTCTTTTACATGTAGAAATCTATCTAAATCTAACCTTATTACATCTAGAGGCTCAAATTAAACTGTTGACCTCCTTTTATTCACTCTACCTATCTAATTATCTGCCAAGATTAAATAGTTTGGTCAGATTTTATTCTCTATCTCTAAAACATAAAATTCAAATATGAACTAGCTAAGCTTAAGCTGTTTGACTGTCCATCAATTGTGGCATAAGTTATAAGCTGCACATAATTTGTTTATTACATAAGAGTAAAAAGTAGTGGCATTTAGACTTGCACACTTTCCTTGGTCTTTCTTTTGGTGGGGTTCATTTTCTTTCACTTTTTTGACCATTTTATTATTTTCACCTTTTGATTTTTATTTTAGGGTATACCCTCTTTACATTTTTTAATTTTTTTGATTTTTTGAAAATATGGAAAACCTTTGAAACAAGTAAAGGTATGAACATATTAATAGCTCATCAAGTCAGTCATGAAATATGACACCTATTGGTATAGGAGCATAACATTGGCTCCACTTGGGGATGGCTTTTCCTGGTGGAAAGTCAAGAAAAGTAGGTCAGATAGCCTCTGAATGATTTTGAATAAACTCTGAAATCTTCTTCTGCTTGTTGCTTTATTGTATGCATGACAGTGACACTTCTAAAGCTTAGGGCCTTCTTTTCGGGCTGCAACTCCAACAAGTTACTATCCAATCAAAACTATGACATTACCAAGGATATAGTATTTACATGCCAAAAATCAGGATACATTAATAAGTAGGATCAAAGTAATGTTTCAACATCTGACCATTAACTGGCCCTTCTTCTATTTCTGTGCCATCCAAGTTTTTTAGATAGTATGTATTGTTTCCTTGTAAGGCATAGACAATATATGGTCCTTTCCATAGGAAGTCAAACTTCCGATGTTTTCCCTTATCCTCTCTCCTGGAATCCCATCTTAACGCTTTGTCTCCAAGGTAGAAATCTTCTGCCTTGGTTCTTTTATCAAATATCTTCTTAAGCTTCTCCTGCAACACTTGGGATCTTTGATACACTTCCTCTCTGGTCTACTGCAGATTGATGGTCTAGTTTATCCTCCTTTGAATATCATTAGGATCCACCTGAGCTTCTTGAAGTAATTTCATTACATGAACTCCTAAAGATGAAGGAAATACAGCCTCCATGCCATAGAATAACTCATAAGGACTAGTCCTAATAGATTTCTTGGTGGTAAGTCTATCTGCCCATAGTGCATTTGTAAGTTTCTTGTGCCAACTTTTCTTGTTCTCCTCCAATTTTTTATTTTATTTTATTAATAAGGCTCTTATTGGAAGACTTCACCAGTCCATTACCTTGAGGGTAATAGGCTGTGGAATGCCCTAAGGTAACATGGTACTTGTTACAAAAACTTATCATCTTCTTGGATTTGAAGGCAATAGCATTATTAGTTATGATTTTATCAGGACAACCAAATCTGGACAATCTGTTGGTTTCTAAGAATCCTATGATCACTGTATCATTGGCTTGTCTGGAAGGAATGGCTTCCATCCATTTGGTGAAATAGTCTATGGCAGTGAGAATCCATTTGTGTTGGCCAGAAGAGGGAGGATGGATTTCTCTAATGAAGTGCAGACCCCATTGTTGGAAGGGTTTTTTTGTGGAAATTTGTCTCTAGGGTAATGGTAATAGTTTTCTCTTGCCTTCAATACTCTGACATTTATGGCAAGCAGTGACATATTTCTTTACATTAGCGAATAAGGCTGACCAATAAAATCTAGCCCTTAGGATCTTGTCTACAGTTGATTTCTAGTAAAGGTGTCCACCACAGTCTCTTGCATGAAATTCTTGGAGAGCCTTGTTAGCTTCTTTTAATAAACAATTCAATAGAATACCTTCATGATTTTTCCAAAAGGAGCATTATCTAAAATACAAAACTTTGAAGCTTTCATCTTTCAAAACCTTTTCTTTATTCTGGATAACCCTAGAGGAGCTTGTAGGTTTAGTAGTACATAAATTATATCAGCATACCAAGGTGAATCTAAGAAGGCCTGGCTGATTTGTGGAGTCGCCATATTCTGTTCATTATCTAGTTCATCAATGTCAAGGGCTTGACAATTTGTTTCTGTCATGAGTTTGGCCAATCCCTGTCCTTTTATAAGCTTTGTGGGTTTTATTTCAATATCATACTCTAATATGGTAGCAATCCATTTACCTCTTTTTCCCTTAATTCCATCTTGAGTTAAGATGTCTTTGACAATAGTGTTTGGTACATAGGCTATCATGTGAGAGTACAATATGTAGACTCTAAAGTCTTTGATGGCTTTTACAAGTGCAAAAGCTTGTTTCTCCATGATTTTGTATTTTAATGGTGCATCCCTAAGTGCTTTACTAAAAAAGGCTATGGGTTTCTCACATCCTTGATCATCCTTTTGTAGTAAAATAGCTCCTATGGTGTGTTCTGATGCAAATAAAAATATTATGAAGTCTCTATCAAATTGTGGACTTGTGAGGACCAGTGTTCTAGTTAAAGCCATTTTAATTTCTTCAAATGCTTGTTTGGCTTCTACTTTCCATTTAATACTTGAATCCTTTTTTAACATATTATTAAGCAATCTAATCAATTCAGCTAAGTTAGATATGAATCTTCTCAAAAAAATTATCTTTCCTAAGAAAGCTTGAAGTTCCTTGACATTTCTAGGGTGAGGTATCTGCAGAATAGCTTCTATTCTAGCAAGATCAATTCTAACACCATCTTTGGAAATGATATGGCCTAAGAGCTTGCCTTCTTCTAGACCAAACAAGGACTTCTTTGGGTTCAAAGAAATACCATATTTTTTGCATTTTAGGAACACTTGTCTGAGATGATCCAAATGTTGCTGATCTGATTTAGAAAAAAATGCTAAGTCATCCAGATATATGACAAGAAAGTCATGAATTTCTTTTGAAAATGCTATGTCCATTGCTCTTTGGAAGGTTGCTCCTATGTTTTTAAGTCCAAATGGCATTTTAACGTACTTGAATGTGCCCCATGGTGTTGTAAAAGCAGTTTTTTCCTGGTCACCAGGATGAACCAGATTTTGGTTATACCCTGAGAGCTCATCTAAAAGTGAAATTCTAGAAGCACTTACTACTCTTTGTAAAATATGATCCATCTTGGGTAAAGGGTAATTGTCCTTTAAAGAAACCTTATTAATGTTTCTTAAATCAACACATAATCTAATCTCCCCAATTTTCTTCCTAGTAGGTACTAGATTAGACACCCACTCTGAGAACCTAATAGGAGCAATTATCCCTGCTTTATACATACGTTTGATTTCCTTTTCAATTAAGGGCAGCAGTAAAGGGTTAATTCTTCTGATTTTTTGTTTGAATGGTTTCTGATTTTTTTCAGAGGTATTGTATGCTGAATTATAGAGGTATCATATGATTTCAAGTCCTCATAGCTCCAGGCAAAGACATCCTAGAATTCTCTCATTAGTTCAACATATTTTAGTTTTTGGTCAGGGGCAAAGATTTAGATAACTTTATCATTTTTGAATTTTCTTCAATCCCCAAGTTGTATTCCTCAATGTCTGCTTTTATTGGTTCCATCATAGGTTTCTTTGGAATATCATTGGAATCGAAGAGGTCTTCCAGAGGAGTTAATCCTTTGGGCAAATGATTGTCTTTTAAATTAATGACTTGAGATTCTCCTTCAATAATCTCATCAACCTCCATTTGTTTAAGGTCCTACATTTCTTTATTGGCGAAATTTGTGGGATGAAGCATTCAAATTGCACTTTCTTCTGAAATGTTTGTTTCTACCTCAGTTGTTTGATCAAATTCAATAACTGTATCTACATCTATGTTAGTGTTAGAAAATTCTACATCTAAAGTCAAAAAATTGTTAATATGCTCATCACTATCAAACACTTGCCAGTTCTTTAAATTTTCAGGTATGGCTAGTGTATGTCTAATCTCAGTTGTGAACTGATGATTAGGTTCGAATGGTAATTTGCAGGTGCTGGCAAACATTGCCAGACTATGGGCTTGCAAGTTATGTTTTCTTGGAATTTTAGCAAGCTGAGTTTCTAGATTTGTGTTGAAAATCTCTATAACTGTTCCTCTATAATATCTCAATCTGGGGTCATTTTTTAGATGCTTCCCTTTGATCTGTTGAATTATTAAATCAAAATTTCCTATGACAGATACTCTAATTGCCCCTAATATTTTGATAAGTTTAAGACCTAGCAAAATAGCTTCATATTCTACCATATTATTGGTGCACTTAAAGTTCAATCTGTAGGCATGGCCCTCAGCATGGTCATTTTCAAGGTTGTACACCCAAACTCTTGCTCCTGCTCCTAGTTTGTTGACTAAACCATCAAATTCCAAGTGCCAAAGAATTTGATGTTCATAATTGGTATCAGGAGTCTCAGGAATTTGTTTAACAGTGAGATTTGGTTTTTTACTTTCTTCTAGTTTCTCTTGGGTATCTGATGTTTCATTGTTGTCAAAGATTTCCTGGATTTGAACACTAGACTTTTCTTTTATAATTTCTTTTGGTTCTGCTGCCAAAAATTCTAATTCATTTGAGGGATCACTTTCAGCATTGTAAAGAATGAAAGAATCCATATCAGAGTGTACTGAGTAGATAGGGAAATTTTGGGGTTTCTCCTGACTACTTACTACATATTTCATTAAAGTTTCCCTATATAGTTTCTTAGGTTGGCCGAAAACTGAAATAGTATCATATTATATGTCCAGTTGAAGAGATCCTTGAAGCTTTGCACCCTAAGATCTGGACAATAACATGCCATACTTGGTGGAATATCTGCTACTACTCTGTCCATTAGGATTGTTTTGGTAGGATATTGAACCAGTGAAACACACAAGTCTTTGATTAATCCTAAACATCTCACCTGACTCGAATCAAAAGAAAAGAGGTCTTTGTATGGCCTAGTGATGTCTAGGTCTAATGTTTCCATTACAGACTTGGGCATTAGGTTGTGAGATGCCCTAGAATCAAACATGGCATTATGAAGTATTTTATCATGTATGTTTAAACTTACATAGAAAGGAGGGATTCCTCCATCTACCAGTTTTCCATTTACTTCAGGGCCAAAGATTAATTCAGGTTGGTCATCAAAAACATTTACTAAGTCTTCATTTACAGATATTTTGAGTGATCTATTGATTTTGCTTCGGTAGACATCATGTTTAACTGATTCAGACAATGGAACAACTACTTTTAATTTGCCTACTTCAGTCTTCAGATTAAAAGGTTTTTCAGTCTGAGTTCTTGTATTTCGGGCAGTTGGATTCTCTTTATCTTCTGTATTTTCTGTGTTTTTCTCCTTCTCAAGAGTGGGGTTATGAGTTGAAGTTGTCTCTAAATCACCTTCTGGAGGTTCTTCCACATTTCCTTTGGAAGGAAGAGAAGTGGAGAGTTGTCTCTTATTAGGTTGATTATCAGATGCATCTTCAATAATTGGATTAGCAGGATTAGGATTTGATCTAGAAAGAATATGTATAGGGGTGGTACTGGTCTTGCCTTTGTTGGGTTATTTTGTAGCTTTCTGTTTGCTATTTTTGGGGACATCAATTCTTCTGCTCCTCAGATTATGTTGCTTGTGGACTTCATAAATGGCTGTATCATATCCCTCCTAAAGTCAAATGATTCACCTGACTGAGTTTGAAATTGTTTGAGAATGTGAGCTTCTTGATCTTCTTGGGTCAAGAAAACTTGTTGTTCATTATTTAGTCCCGTCAAGTTTATTTCAGTATCTTCTGATGGTTCATCAGAATTTGAGTCTTTAGCATAATTTTCCTAGAATGGGGGCATAATGATTTGGTCAGACCAGCCTTTCCAGTGTTCTGGTTTTGATTTTTCCTGAAATTTGGATTTCTTCCAGTATTGCTCACTTGACCATCCTAAGGAGATTTCCTTTCAATTGTTTCTACTCTATCTCCCAGCCTATCCATCCCTTTAATAATAGCATCCAATTTCTGTTCAAAGGCTGAGGGTTCTTCTTTCAATGGTATCCTTCTTTCACTTCTAGCCTTAGCTCATTTGGATATCAAGTTGGCTTCAACACTGACAGTTATACTTTTCATATCTTCTAAAGTTCGAGGAGCTCTTTCCTTAAGATGGTATGCCATGTCAAAATTAAATCCATCAAGGAATTTGATTAATGCTAAATCTGGAGGAGGTCTGAGGTTTTGAGGGATAGCATTGTAAACATTATTAAACCTAGTGCAATAATCTTGGATAGTTTCCTATGTCCCTCTCTTCAGGTTTTCATACTCTGATAAGATTTGGAGAGGATCCTTCCTCTTTTCCCATCTATTCAAGAATTTTCTATAAAGAGCTTCTAAGTTATTGATATTGTTTGCAAGAAGGGCTCTGAACTAGGCTCTAACTTCTCCAGTCAAGCTTTGAACAAATTTTCTCATTCTTACATCATCTGCATCTATTTCATAAATTTCAAAGTAATCGGTCATTTTTTTGGTATGTTGTTGTGCAGTGTAAGTACCAGAACCATAGAAAGGAGTGATTTTACTTTGATAGTCTTGGGGCATAGCCCCTGGATTGGGTGGTAATACCAATGGAGTATATCTATTTGCCATTGCAGTAGGTAGTAATGAAATAATAGCTAGGGTTGGTCTTGGAGTGGTGGATCGAGGGGTAGAAGGGGTGGTTTGAGGTTGAGATGCCTGAGGAAATGATGATGAACTTGGAGAGGCTATAGTGATCACAGAAAGGTTAGGTGTTCCTTCAGAGGTAAGCTCATATTATATGGAGTTCTGCAAATGTCTATCAAGATGTGAAGTGACAACTTCAAGTTGTAAATCTTCAATAAATACTAGGTCATGAACCTATTGGGCTAACTCAGAGTTAGAAAAGGTCACAAATAAAGAGTCTCAAATTTCTCATCAAAGGGTTTGTCCTCAAGGTATATTTCACAGGACAAGACCTTGATCTGTAGAGAGGCTGAGAACTAGCAAAACTTTCTTGGCTTTCCTGTCTCCTAAGAATTCTGGGGATCAGATTGGCATTTTCAAACACAGGTGGTGGATTTGGATCAAGATTAGCTCTAGTGTAATGAGTCCTTTCTAAAGCCAGGTTTCTAGGTGTATTTTTGGTTTTTCTCTAAATGGGATTAACAATACAACTTCAACAGTTTCTTTAAGATGTTTTGGATATTGGATTTGAACTTTCTTAAAGGCTTATTTGACAAGGGGAACTGATCAAGTTTTTGAAACCAGATGTTCAATCCATAAACTAGACCAGAGATAGACTGAAGCAGCATTCATTTACTTATGCAATTGCAAAGCAGGAGTAGTTCAAAGGCTACCTGGCTACCTTCAGGCTCCATCTGTAGTTTGAAAAGTAAACAATAATAACAAACAAATTATTCGTTCCCCAACGGAGTCGCCACTATGTTATCACTCATCTTTTCCTTGAAGTTGTTGGGAAGAGGAAAGGGGTCTGAGGTAACTACAAACCAACTTTTAGGTACAGAATCTAGCCAATCTGTACCCAGACAGGGCTCTCTCTTTAAGTTTTAGCTTTGTTTTAAAAAATATTAGGCTAGTTATGAAGTTTAGGATTTTAGATTAAGTTGGGTAGTGGAATTCAATAGTAGAGGGCTAGAACTGAGTAGTTTAGGCCACTGGGCTAATGGAGTCAAAGAAGATGGCTTAACTGGATTTGGTTTCTTAACAAGGGATGGTTTCACAGGGCAAGGTAGTTAAACAACGAACAAATAAAGACTTAAAATAGATGGAATAGACTCAAAATGGGTGAAGGGTAGTTAGGAATCCTTCAACACATTCGAAAGAGGGAACTTGAATGATTACTAATAAAGAGCATTTAAGAATTCTTTACTAAATAATCAAAGTGAATAAACTAGGAAACAGGAGCAATTAAGAATTCACTGTTTATCCTAATTCAGAGGAAAACATTAAGAATAACAACGATTGAAAACAGATTGTACTTAAGCACTTTCCGAATTATTCTTTTTCGTTTATCATTCAGATATGAAACACAGATGATATAATAAACAAGGAAAACTTTAAAACATGAGATATAGAAGACTTATTGATCCGGTGTCTGACTCAAGAAATCTGTGAAAAGTCCTTTGCATCAATTCTTTATCTAGCTAGCCATACAAAATTTTGTCCAACAACACTTTATTCCAAAATGATCAGTCTTACAGCAATGTCTAAGAATCCACCCTCAATACTCCAATTGAGGGAGTATTTATACCAAAATTTTACAAAAAATATCTCATAGCAGAGTGAGATATATTCTAGGATGAATATGAATAATTTACAAGAAAATAGAGACAAATGGTCTTGTGGATAGAGAAAAGGTAAACTGATGTTGTGCTGTTACTATTCTTGTGAGTGTGCTAGAGGCAGGCTGTATGATTTGGCTTGATGCTGTATTCTTTGGTAACTATGTGTTGGCTACCCTGTTTTCACTGATAATCTTTACCTGCTCTGATACACTTCGACTTGTTTGATCTCTATTTATCCCTTTTGCCATTACTTACTGCAGTAAATAATCAAAATTTACATTTACCAAGGATAATTTTACAAAATATCTAACATTTCTTCCCACCATTGTGCTTCTAGTATTCTGGTTTTTTGAAGCTTTCTCAGGGTCTCATCAATTTCTGTGTACCTAAAAAAGGTAGGCTGAATTGGAAACAAGTACTTTATCTCATGCTCAATGTAGAACAGGTTCTCTAGACTGTCATAGATAACTCTGCCTGTAGGAAATGCTTTTGTTGTTGATGCACTTGTTGATGGACCTGCCTAATTTCCTGCATACTTATTCAATTTCTCCACATACTCTTTATGACTCATTAGTTTATCATGAATAACTAACCCTTTACTTTGAAAAATTTCAAATCTCTTCATGAAGGAATTGGTCTCTTCCTGCATGTCATGGCACCTTCTTTCTAAGTTTTGCATCAAAGTTCTTTTAATAAAAATCCTTTTGACTTCTAAAATTGTCCCTGTTCTATCTTGAATGCCCAGCTCTTCAAGATGGTACTTATTCCTAGTATTCAAAAACTGTATGAGCCTGCTGGCTTCCTCAGGCATATTTCCTAACTCCGCCTTTGCCTTTTGAAATTCTTCTTGAGCTAGCTTCACTAAATCAATTTGCTCAAACATTATTTGAATTGATGGCCAAACATCATTTATAGATTGAGTGATGTTGGCCCAAGGAATTTTCTTGATTTCTGTCAAAGGTTTCTAAAATGTGAGATCCTTTTCTAATGATTTTACTAGGTTTTCTAACCCTTTGATCTCTCTTGTACTTTCTGCAACATTTATTTTTGAGAGATCATACCTCTGTTCCAAGTTGGCATACTGTTCTTGTACCTTTTTAAGCTCTGAAACTTGTAGTTTCATGTCCTCCATTGATTTTATTAATTCTTTTGTGCTCAAATTGACAGTATTGTCTTGTGTTGCTACTGTTGTTCCTATTGTTATTGTACCTGTGACCACCTCTGTAGTGACTGCTGGAATGTTTGGTGCTAGGGCTACTCCTAGAGTTGAAGGGACTGTCGTTCAGACTACTGGTATTACATTGGGAGGCTGAGAGGTCGACTCTCCCTGCTTGTCCTTCAATGCTTTTTCAAGTTCTTGCTCAGTTTCATTTAGTTTTAAGAGCAAATCCATCATCTCTTCTTCAAATTTTTGCTTTATAATCTCAGCAGTCTATGGATGCCTTGAAGGTGATAGCTTTAGTTGTTTCCTTAGGGTAGCAATATCTTCATCTTTCTTCTTGATTAAGGCTTCTGTAGCATTAACATATTTTGGATCATGGCTCAATCCAATAATTATTTCTTCTAAAGACTTTATTTTGTTATCTTTGGCCTGGGAGGAAGCTTTCTCCAAATGCAGTTGGGCAATTATGTTATCCAAAGAATTTTCCAGCGTTTGTGCCATCATAGCCTTGCTAGTCAATGTGGAATAAATCATTTCTTCAGTTTGTTTGTGCAGTTCAATCTGATCCAAAGGATGAATATCATTTACCATGACTTCAAAATTGGTTCTAAGGTGGTCTACTACTATTTGAGGCTGCTACACTTTAGGCTTGAAATAACTCATGATCATCTTCCCTTCTTTGATGTCATAGGCTGACATCAAATTGTTTTGATTTGAGGGAGCCATTTTAAAAAATTTATTGTAAACTTGAAGCCTTAATGGATCAATTCTGGCTTTTATGTCAATGAATGTCCTTTTGATATCAAAAGTGTCCTTTACTAGTGGTCTGAAAGATGATACCTCTGCACTTTTTTGTCTTTCTAGCTCATTTCATTGTGAGCTAGTAGATGTTCCACCTACTGCGAAAGTTTGTTGGCTATCTACTCCTTCTCTCCTCTAATTGTCAGTGGTTTCTTTAATGAATTCTTCCTCTGAAAAGGGATTTAGTCTTTTCCTTTTAGTACCAGGCTATCTCGAAGGTCTACTGGCAGGAGTATCTGTTTCCTTGTCTCTCTTTTTACTTGTTTCCTCATTTAGAGGAGTTTTCAAGATTGGAGGTTCTCCCACGTTGCCCTAAGTGGGAGGAGTCTACATTTGGGCCTGTCCTTTGGAAGTTCAGGCTGCTTTGACATTGTGGATTTCTCAGTGGCCTATGTACTGGTTTCTAATTCCTTGCCTTTGGATGTTCCTGTGGATGGTGTGCTGGTTTCCTGTGAATGTTGCTGAGAGGTTCTAGCTGTGGAGGGACCACTTCCTGATCTTTGTACCTACCCAAAAGAATGTACCTACCCAAAAGAATCCAGGTCAAGTGTTTTCTCAAGATATTTCATAACATTTTCAATATTGACCTGTTCACTATCTTTTACTACTAAGGCCCCTTCCACCCATTCATCCATATTTGCAAATTGTTCAATCTCTAGAATCCTATGGTGAGTGTATGGTGACAACCTATTCTTCGTTATTCTCTCACATATAAAGCTGTTGGGGTCATATGGTACCCACCCAAAACTCTTTTGCAACTTAAGATGATCTTCTAAAATTCTTTCTCCTTCTTTCCATGCATCCCTAGTGTTACAAACAAAAGGGCCTAACTGATTCTTGATTCTAAGATGAGATTTCTTTTTGGCATTATAAAAATGGACCAGGTCTGAATTTATCATTTGCCTGAAATATTTCAATGCAAAGAGCCTCATTGGAACATACTTTGGTAGCTTGAAAGGGTAGAGCTCACACCCATAGATCCTGAATTCTGTATGGTTTTTATATAGGTACCGATCACCTATTATGTATTGCTTGGAGAGCTAGAGGATTTTCTTCATATCACCATTGATCCTAGGAGGAGAAACTCCTGTCAATAAGGTGGTTGCCTGGTGAACAAATAGGTCAATGAATTCATTGTAGGAGTAAGGGGTTTCAAAGGAACTATGGAAGACTGCAAACCAGAAGATTACAGACCTTGGATTTCCTCTAATGTCAAGTTTCATGACTAGGAAAGGAAAGTTCTCTGACTAATAATACAACATAAGATGATAGATGAAAGTGGTGTATTTGAAAACTCCTTCATAGTCCAGTCTTAAGAATGGGTAGTGAATCTTATTGGCAATGTAGGAGGCATAATCATACTTAACAGTAGGGGGCTGTCCAGGAGTGAAAATTGACAACAACACTAGGGTTATCTCATCAACATATTCACTAGTGTTGAATCCCATGATCAAAGATATCATATCAATTATGAGTTGGCCCATATCTGTGAGAAAAGTCTACATGTAAGGAGGTGGGCCATCAGGCTGATGCTTTGGTGACATGAAAGTCTGGCAGATGTGTTTCAATTCTGACTAAGACAATTGGGTGGATTTCTCAAGCAAATATCCCATGGAAATGGGGATGAGAGCTTGACTGGAGTGGAATTGCAAAATTTCCTTGATGGATTGAGCAATTATTGGAAAGAGGACTGTTTGGCTTGGGGACATAATTGCTCTGAGGTTAGAGTCATAATTGGCCTAGCATTGGTGGATTATATCAGGAAAAACATGGACTGAGGGGAGAAATACATGGGAACATTGGATTCCCACAGTCCCAGGATGTCAGAGCCATTTAGATAGTTATCCCTACTTTGGCAAAAGACTTTAAGGTGGTTTTTATTAGTGGATAAGTCTTTTATCTGAAATTCTTTATCCGCAAGAGGCAGATAGTCCAAATCTTTATGAGGGGCATTCATTGATGCAACTGGAAAAATCACGGGGTTTCCATTTCTGGTTCTTGTGGATTCAGAAAGGAATTTTAGATTTTTAGTAAAAATGGGCAAATTCATAGGTCTGGGAGCTTTACATGGTGAAATAAAGACTAAATTTGCAATGAATTTTGGTCTTTTATGCGGAATTGTAGTGTAGAATGTGAATTTGTAGGGTTTTGGTGGAAATTTCATAAATACCTGTGTTCGCGGAGTGAACAATGTGGAAATAGTTACAGGCGATTGCTGACAAGTTCTGTACTAGTTCGGCTGCAAATTTCTTGGCAAGGTGGCGGTTGGAAATCTTCGATAGTTGACCTTGAAGTTCTTTGCATGGGAACACTGGTATATGGTAGAAAACAATGAAGATGAAATTCGCTTGTTTTATTAGCAAAGTCAAGGTTGGCAGGGTTTTTTGGTTTTCAGGCGGATGGCGTCAGCGGAGAATGAACTGACGTTTTTTCGCGTATGGAAAACGGTAAGTGGTTTCATCACACCGCTTTTGGGCATGGGCGGTATTAGTTGGGTACATGCGTGGCGGAGGTACAGGGGAAAACCAATTAGTGATCGCGCGCTAATGTGCGGGCACTAAGGGATGCACGATATTGATTAAGGCTATCAGATCTAAAGAGCATGATCGAACGACTGACGAGAGGCGCGATACAACAGGGTTTAACAACGGCGGGCCCAACATAATTATGTATTAGTTAATTATATCGGGGGCAATATGATAGGTTGGGGAGAGTTATTAATTAGTCCTAATGACTAATTAATCATCATTAAACAGTGGCGGGGTCGGGTTCTTAATTAACTACGGGTTAGTTAATTAATCCCAGATTAAAATGTATTATGGTTATATTTAACCATCGGGGTGGGATATATAAAAATTTTGGGGTTTTATATATTTATAATAATATGGGAAAGGGTGATTTTATTTTATTTGGGATTTATATAATAAAAGTTAAAATTTAATATAACCAAATGAATGAAAAAGTGCTAAGTCTAAACATTCCATGTATATATTTAAAACTTAGGCTAAGTGAGAAATGAGGGTTTTATGGAAAATGTTTTAATTTTCCTAAGTAAAATAGGATTTTACTTTGGGAAAAGACTTATGAAAGTAAATGAATGACTTTATGGATGATTTTAAGTATTTAGGATTTCTAAATTATTGGGCGAGGGTCTGGTCCCTCCAAAAGTCAGAAAAATGCTCTGAGCCCTTTTAATTTTCAAATGCCTTAGTACATAGGGGGAATTAGTGAAAATTAGGGAAAGATGAGAAGGGAACTTAATAATTTAACCTTGCATTGCTTGAAATTCTTCCAATGTAATGTCTGCCTTGCTCTTGTGATGAAAGTAGAGATTTAACACATTTAGAATCATTATCTATCACATGTAATTCTGCAACATCATCTACCTACCCTATCTACTTTAATCTAACATTTTTTCTTCTTTATTTGGGTGCACTTAAATTGAAAAACCCTTATCACACTTTTTTTCTTTTACATGTATAAATCTATCTAAATCTAACCTTATTACATCGATGGGATCAAATTAAATTGTTGAGCTCCTTTTATCCACTCTACCTATCTAATTATCTGCCAAGATTAAACATTTTTGTCAGATTTTATTCTCTCTCTCTAAAACATAAAATTCAAATATGAACTAGCCAAGCTTAAGCTGTTTGACTATCCATTAATTCTGGCATAAGTTACAAGCTCCACACAATTTGTTTATTACATAAGAGTAAAAAGTAGTGGTATTTAGACTTGCACACTTTCCTTGGTCTTTCTTTTGGTGGGGTTCATTTTATTTCACTTTTTTGACCATTTTATTCTTTTCACCCTTTGATTTTTCTTTTAGGGTATACCCCCTTTACATTTTTTAATTTTTCTGATTTTTTGAAAATATCAAAAACCTTTGCAACAAGGTATGAACATATTCATAGCTCATCAAGTCAATCATGAAATATGACACCTATTAGTATAGGAGCATAACAAATGGTAAGGAGTGGACTTTCTGTGCTTGACCTTGTATTCTTCCATCAGCTTCTCCACTAGTTTGGATGTGAATTGACCTCCTTGATCTGTCACAATTTTTCTTGGAACACCAAAGCAAGTAAAAATATCCTCATGAAGAAAACTGACAACTGAATTTTCAGTAGTAGAAAATAATGCTTTGGATTCTACCCATTTAGTGACATAATCAGTACATACCAATATATACTTTTTCTATTTAGATGGAGGATTAATAAGTCCAATAAAGTCTAAAGCCCATTTTTCAAAGGGTTCTATGAGTACCTGTGGTTGTAATGGCATCTCATTTAAGGGGGTAGGTTTCCCTACTCTTTGGCAGCTATCACACCTTTTGACATATTGGTTTGCATCTTTTGAAGAGGGAAGACCAATAATATCCTAAAGAAAGGATTTTATAGGTAGTCCTTTTGTCAGCAAAGTGTCCACCGCACGGTTCATCATGACATGCTTTGAGAATATCAGGCATTTCATCTTCCCTGACACATCTTCTAATCACTAATTCTGGCCTTGTTTTAAACAATTCATTAGAAATCCATGAATATTTTGAACTCTTCTGAATAATCTTTCTTCTTTAGTAGGAAATAAATGTGGAGGTAGTTTTCCTGTAACCAAATAGTTAGCCATATCTACAAACCAAGGAGTCTTAGTAGTTACTGCAAATAAGTATTCATCAGGAAACTTATCCTCTACAGGAGAATCTTCTTTGATATTCTGAATTCTAGATAAGAAATCAGCTACTGTGTTTTGTTTCCGTAGTCTATCTAACATAGTAATATTGAATTCCTGTAAAAGTAAGAGCCACCTTGTAACTCTGCCATTAGTAATGGGTTTGTTCATTAGATATCTAATTGTAGAATGATCAGTATGAATAAAAGTTTCATATCTTGTTATATAATGTTTGAACTTATTAATTTCATGAACAACAACTAAGAACTCTTTTTTAGTCACAGTGTAATTAAACTCAGTGGGAGTCAAATTTTTACTAGTATAGTAAATGGCATAAGGAACAAAGTCTTTTTTTCCCAACATAGCTCCTAGAGTTGTATCTGAAGCATTTATAGAAATATGGAAAGGAAGTTTCCAATTTGGTCCTCTCAAGATAGGTGCTTCATATATTCTTGTTTTCAAAGCTTCAAATGTTGATTGGCAATCGGGACTCCATTTGAATTCACAGTCTTTTGTAAGCAGTTTAAAGAGTGGAGATGCTATTTTGGTGAAGTTTTCTATAAATATTCTATAATATCCAATAAATCCTAGAAAACTTATAACATCGTTTTGACAATTTGGAATAGGTAACTTGCAGATGACTTCAACCTTTTATTTATCAACTTTAATCCCATCCCCTGAAATATGATGTCCTAAAACAATACCTTCAGTAAACATCATAAATCATTTTTCATGGCTTAATGAAAGGTTTGTTTCTTTACATCTTATAAGGACTTTTTCCAAATTTTCTAATGCTTCTTCAAATGTATTACCATAAACTATAAAATCATCCATATATACCTCTACACAATCATGGATTAGATCAAAAAAAATTCCTAGTACTGCTCTTTGGAATGTTGCGGGTGCATTACATAATCCAAAAGGAAGCACTCGGTAGGCAAAAGTTCCCCATGGATAAGTGAATGTGCTTTTATCCTAACCTTCAGGTGCTACCTGAATTTGATTATAACCACTAAAACCATCTAGAGATGAAAAGTACTTTTTGCCTGCTAATGTATCTAATATTTGATCAATAAAGGGCAAAGGAAAGTGATCCTTCAAATTTTCTTTATTCAATTTCCTGTAATCAATGCACACCCTCTATTTACCATTCTTTTTGGGTATTATAACCAAGGGAGAAACCCATTGGCTATCTGAAATTTTGTAAATGAATTTCACATTGAGTAGTTTTTGGAGCTCTTCTTTCATAGTCTCCCTAAGATTTGGATTCATACTTCTTTGAGGTTGTCTAATTGGTCTAATGTTTTCCTCAATATAGATATGATGGATACAAGTCTTAGGGTCAATACCTTTCATATCAGTATACTCCCATGCAAATGCAGCAAAATGTTTTTGTAAGAGTTTGGTTAGCTCTTCCTGTTGCAACCTTTCCAAATTTTTGTTGATATTCAATGTTTTACCTGGAAAAATTTCAACTGCAGAACTGCCAAAATCTTCCATAGAGTAGAGACACATTTTCCTTGATGACAAATATTCAATATCAGAATCTAACTGAAATTGTGTGTGGTCATATTTTGAAGATGTGTCAAAATTTTCTAATGTATTCAAAAGTAAAGACAGGTTGTATAGTGTCTTCATCATCGACCCATTCATTGTCTCCTACTTCTATAATTGCTTTTGCTGGAGGATACAAATTGAATTTCTTTGTTGAACTACCATCAGAAATGTACATGTCCCCAGATCTACAACTAATAAAAGCATCAACTGTGGCTAGCCAAGGTCTTCCTAAGATGACTGGGTGCCCTCCTAGATTACTCTTAGGAGTCAAAATCATGAAATCTACTGAATATTCCCAGGAATCCAAGGAGACCGAAATATCTTCCAGTACACCATCTGGTTTGATTACTAATCTATCTGGATTCTGCAAGTTGTAGTAATGTAGGTGTAAAATGAATATTAGGAAGTTTAAGCTATTCCATAGTATGTCTACTCATAATGTTTATAGCAGCCCCTAAGTCAATCAATGTATTTGGAATTTCTATCCCATTTATGTGTGTCTTGACGATTGGACTACCTAGATCCACATATTTTTGCATGGTAATCTTTCCCATCATGATATCTATTATTTTTCCTACCAGGTGGATTCTTTTTGTGTATCTTGGTTTCCTACCAAGTCTTTTGAAACTCAACTCCTTTATTGTTTTTGGTAGAATAGGAATCTCTCTAATGTCTTGTAGCAAGGGAATCTTGATACAGACATTCTTTAATTCATCTAGGAAATCATAGTCGGGCAACAAGATTTGTTTTTCCACCCCTTTGTCAATTTGTAATCTTTCAGGAAAAGGAGGTGTGGATGTAGATGTAGGTTGCTCAACTATAGGAGTTGTGGGGGTTGACTCTTTTTGTTCTTCTTTCTGAATGATTGGGTTTTTAAGGGATGCTTCCTTAGAACCTTTATTGACTTTTAGAGAATCCTCCTCAGAGGCATCTTGCTCTTGAACATCTATAGAAGGTTTTTCCTTTTCTAAAATTCTACCAGATCTAAGTTGAACATCATTAAGATCTAGAGGAACAATCATATAGGTAGGAAATTGTTGTCCTTCTACCATGTAAGCATTCTGAGAGTTTTTGTTGTTGGGATTTGGTAATGGCTGGGCTAGTAGTTGATTTGGCTTTTGTTGAAATGGACGCAAGAGTTGAGGATTTTGATTTTGTTGAGAAGGTTGTTGTTGTGGAAATGGCAATGAAATTTGTGGGTTTTGATTCGGAAGTTGTGAATTTTGTTGTTGATTTTGAAAAGATGGAGGATATTGATAAAATTGAGGAAATATTCCATAAGGATTTTGTACCCCTTATGCCCATGATTGAGATTGATATGGATTTTGATGTTGGGGCCAAGGTTGTTGCCAAGAATTCCAATTTGGTGGGAGCTAAAAATTCATTGGATTGTTAAATCTTTGATTTTGTTGCCCTTGCCAAGGTCTTCTTGAAACAAAACAAAGGGATTCTACTGAATTTGGATCTTCTTGAAAGACAACTTTGAGCACTGGGATTGAGGGACAATCCTTGGTCTCATGAATTTCTGAGAAAATCATACACGTTTCTACAACTTTTCTATCCAAGGGGCATTCCCTTAGAGCATGTTTCTTTCTACATTTTGGGCAAAAGATGGTTATGGCATCCCCTTCTGTTTTCTACTTGTTTTGAATTTTAAGGGTATCTATTTGTTCACTAAGGCTCCCTAGAATGTCAGTTTTGAACTCATCAAGCACATTGCCAATCACTGCCCTACTTACTGATCTAGTTTCAAATTTGTTTGCTCTAATAAGAAAGGATCTCTAGGCCCTTTTCTAGTTTTAGATTTTCTCCTTGAGAGATGGACGCATAGTTATGCTATGTCATGTAGTGGAAGTTGAGAAATGTATCCCTTCCCCATCACATTTAAAATATCTATCCATTCATCTCTAATGGATTTCAATAGAAGGGCTTTCAAGGTTTCCTCATCTAAATTGTTCATTTTCGCTCTCTTTAAGTTATATTGAAATCTTTCAAGTAGATCCTCCAAGTTCTCATCTTCTTTTTGCATCATCTTGAATACCTCATCCTTATGATTAGTGGGCATACAATAATCCAGATATCTATCCAAAAATGTTTTCCTCATATCATTCCATGTCCTAATAGATTGAGTGACTAATCCCATGAACCATTTTAGAGCAGTTCCTTTTAATGATGAAGGAAACAATTTGAGTTTTTGAGAGTCTTCCATATAGTAGGTTCAGCATAAGACTTCAAACTCAAATAGAAATGTTCCAGGATCCTCACTTTGCAACCCATAAAAGTTTGGGAGGATAGATGGTGAAATGTTTTTCATTGTTGTATGAGTTTCCTCATCGACTATAGGGAATCCAAATGAGTTATTTCCTTCCCTATTTCCCCCATTATTACCTCTACCTCCTCCATCGTTACCTCTACCACCACCTCCATTATTTCCTATACCTCTACCTCTATCCCCTCCTCCAAATAGTGAAAAATCTCCATCTATCACTTCTTCTACCATGATAGTTTCCTCAGAGTCTTCTAGTTCTTCTATTAATGGCTAATGAGAGAGAGTCTCTACCTCTTCTTCTTCTCTAGGTGATTCTACTTCTTCTAATGCAATATGTTCCCCTATAGAGGTGAAGAAGGGCTCTTCTCCTAGGTCAGATTTAGTAGATAGTGTGGGAGAATCTTCTAATTCAGTTGTTGCCCCTTGAATTCCAGGAATCCTAAGGCTAGGAGTATGAGTTTGGGATGGAGGTGTATCTTATCTATGCCTTGAAGTAGTTGGAGTTGTAAAAATCGAACTTTTGGCCCTAGCTATAAACCTTCCCCTAGAATCTCTTGCTCTATGCATGTCATTTTTTTTTAATGAATTTTTTTTTAGTTGGGCTAATAATCCTTTTTCTAATCTTCCAGATCACACTAGGTGCAAGAAGAAAGCATACTCAAGAAATTATTGAACTAATAACTCTCTTTCTGATCCTCTAGATCACACTAGGTGTAAGAGGAGAGCATACTTCAAGAAATTATCAATTTTTCCCTCTTTTTTTATGTAAGAGATAGGCTACCTAGTTACACTTTCCCGGCAATGGTGCCAAAATGTTTAGTCCATTTAGTATGTCCTAAATTACTACATTAATTATCAATCAGGGAGTCATAAATTGATGAAGTGTGGTGCACTGCATGTGCAAGACAACCTCTTTCTTACTCTTATTGTTTTCAGTTTTTATCTTGTTTTGGGGGTTTTATCCTTGTTGGTCTCCTAGAGTGTCTAATGCAAATGGAAATCCTATTCTCAAGTCTTAAGAATACTTTTAAAGGTCAAGTATGGATGTAGATTTTAAGACATGGTTTATGTCTCTTATGGTAATTTCCAAAACTTAGCACTCTAAAAGATCTCAAAACATGCTATTGATAAAATCAGTACTTGAACAAAAGTGTAAATATGCAGCTACTTAAATCAAACAAAAGATGAAGTACTGATAATGAGGCTATTGTCTTTGCTGCCCATCTAATTATAGAAATAAAGTCTAAACTACTGCACTCAAAACCAAAAATTGTAGACTAATGAAAGAAAAATCAAATTACTTCACTTATTATCCAATAGCTTGCTAATTAACTTCTTCGGTTAAGCCATGGCACCAGAGATAATGTCAAATAACATGAAGAAATGATATATAAATTATCTACTTGCAAGTTAATGAAAGAAAAATCAAATTACTTCACTTATAATCTGATAGCTCGCTAATTAACTTCTCGAGTTAAGCCATGGCACCGGAGATAATGTCAAATAACATGAAGAATTTGATATCTAAAGTAGCTAATAGTAGCAAACAAATCTCACTAAAATCAAAGCATAACAACTGAAATTTAAAAGCTAAAGTCAAAAGAGAAGCAAATCTTAGATCACTACTTGATGCAAAAATTATATTAAAAAGCTTGAGCATAACCTATCCTGAAACACATTGATCAGTGTTAGTGAAGAAATATAGCAGTGCTGTAAAATCATGTACAAGAATAAAACAATTAATACCATAAACAGATTATGAGAAATATATAGTGGAAATAAGAGAAAATACGCATGAAAACTTTACAAAGACGAAAAGAAAAACCTCAGCCAGTAGGGACCCTCTGCACAGCCTTTGGTTAATAAGTTGTCACCTCAAAACCACACTTTACACAGTCATAAGAAAACAGAGTTTTTATATTGCAAAATAGACGATATGTCTTCTCGTTACAAAAGAAAAACTAAAGCTAAAACAACAACATCAAACCTAATAGCTGTACTAGCTACTTGCGTTGCAAACGCTTTATTTATACAAGAAAATAGATAACTGTCTTTTGAGAAAAATCTTGAGCAGAGGGCACGTAAACAGGACAGAACCTGTAAGTTCAGCCTCTTGGTTGCCATAAACATTAAATCTACAAAATTTGGGTGTTAGATTTGCGTCATGGAGACAACCTGCAGCTGTCAAAAGTGGATCCATGAACTTAGGAACGGTTTCAGACTTTTCATGTGTTGAAACAGAGACCTAATTGACGTAGGACTCTTTGTTTGACTGTCCTTTGATTGATGCCTTTCTTCATGAATTTGGCTAAACAAATAGGACCTTGTCCATGTGTAGATCATTTTTGAGCTGCCCACATGCCTCGTTTCACCTTCCGACACCTGTAACCTATAGAACAATGGAAATAGCTACGAAATTGTGGATTAGATGCGGAAAGTGGCTACATTCCATAGCTAATGAAAAAAATCTAAATCAAATAGCACACACAAGGATATATTTAGAAAACCACTTAAATGCATTCCTGGATTCAATATGTAACAATCATCGATAGCGTATGAGGCACTGATGTGGGAGAATGGAAGAGAAGAGGTTAGAAAATTATGTAGAAGAGAGGTATTTCTGGGGCTCAACAACTGCTTCTTCCACTGATGAGACAACAACTCCTGTAGGAGTGGTATTTGGCTTCTTTGATGCATATGGAAGATCTTGTATTCCTGGGATCAATCCAACTAATTTTTAAAATAGATGGGTGATGAGACAGATAGAGCGGAATTGATGATATGAAATTTCGTGTTCACGTCTAGGAGGTGAGGAGTAACAAACTTCAAAGTTGCTCGTGGGAGAGAGGGATTTGGTGTTACTGACTTGACTAGATGATTGATGAGTGGGGCTGAGAGGACATTCAACCATAAACAACTGGCATCCCTCCTTCTAGCACCAGAAATGTTGACAGTGTTGGACCTGCCAACATTCAAGGGATATCCCTGGTATAAAGTCCCAACTAGACCTCACTCCATTTGGTGTAGTAGTCCCATCTGGTATGATGGCCCGATTTCCATTATCTTAAAGATATGCCTTATCTCTTGCTTGTCAGCACATGAGAGTGGTATACTTAGTCTTCAAATAGCAAGGTTTGTGTGCTTGGTGAGTGACTAGTGTAATTTGTGTCTTAGTTCTTTCATTGTAGAGGGAGAGGCTAAGAGTTAGTGTCAAGTCGAAAGGGAATAGTCCCAACTAGGTTAGAGACGCACAACATCGCAGGATCTATACATATTCCAGTGGAGAAGTCCACAAGGATGTGACAATCACAAACATAAAATAAACAAATATCATGTACAAAACCCAATGGAGTAGTCCACATGAGTGCGACGGTCGTTATAACAAGTTTACAAGAATGAATATGTCTAGTGTCTAGTGGAGTTGTCCACACGAGAGAGATAATCATGATAGCTGATACAACACATTTCCAACAAAATATGCACTAAGACAACCGAAATAGTTCAACTATCTTAGTACAGGTTAAAGCAACATGCATTACAAACATCCAAAGAATAGTCATAGAAATGAATACAATACATGTGTGAAAATGTGTTAGCTTGTTAGCAGGATTCTGAATTAAGCGAGAGTTCCAAGATGCATTCATACACCATACATCAGTAACCCCAATAGTGGGGTATTAGAGCCACTACTCGCTTCTCAAAGAAAAGACTACAGACCCTTAAGGCTATCTGGGAGGAGCCAAGGTGAAAAGCCCTTTGCATGTACAAATGAGGGGTATATAGAGCCAAGGGTGAACTTGACCATTATGAATCTTTGACTTCCTTCACGATCTTTTGACTTACATGAATCTTCAACTGACATGACTCTTCAACTTCATATGTGGTTCTCTTGGAATTCCATGTTACATTACATTGATTACAGCAGTAAGGCCCATAGTAGTGATGTGGCCGAGATGACTCATGACATGACCCGACATGACACTGCTGATATGTTCATGTTGATGGTGGTGTCCATGTCAAGTTTTTGTGCTACTGAGTGATGAGTGTGCTCTTGGTGTATCTTAGTTTCACCTCCACATGACAAGGTGTGCAAACTCTTCGATGGTCTTGGTGTTCGCTTGATGTTTCATATGCATGTGTCCCCTTTGCTGGTACTTTTCATGTTTCATGTGTTCATCTGTTCATAAACAAGTCTCCTAGCATGTGCTCCTTTTTCATCCCATCCATCGTCGCACCATGCCTCATCCATGTACCTATCTCTGCAATCACCCATGGTGAGATGACATCAAATCTAGAAATCCCCTAGTCTTCCATGATGCATCATCTCTCATTTACAAGTGTAGGTGGCTGGGAGAGAGGACAAGGCTTTGAAACTATGCGAAGCACATTTTAGGCCGGGATGCGAGGCTTCAAGGTATTGTCACAAAAAATTGCATAGAGGTCACTAAGAGGCTGGTTTGAGCAGTTCAGGATAGAAGTGACATCTTTGGGGTTTGGCTCAGCTGGGAGGCAGAATTGCGCAATTTTTCTTGGGAAGGTAGTGTGGGTAATAGGAAGCACTGGCAGTGAAAATTGTGCAGATTCCAGAGGAAGCCAAGATCGAAGTGCAGGTGATTACTGGTCAGAACTGCGCAGATCTAGGAGGTAGTCATGCGAGACATGTATACGTAGTTCTTGTGCTGAGCAAGATGTTGGGTAGTAGGTGGATTTTCCATGAAAATTGCGCAATTTTCAAGAGGAGTGGCAAGCATGCCAACAATGGAACTGTTGAAAAAAATGCACAATTTCTTGGGACAACGCAGTGATAGGCATCGAGTGCATGTCCCTCATGTATGTGAAATTTCTTCAGGAAATGCAAGCGGGTAGGCTGACAACTTCTATTAAATTTTTGGGATGAGTGCAACCCTTGGTCACTGCTTGAGTCAAATTCTCTGGTTGACCATTGGGAGGCTTGATAGATAGGCTTGGAGAAAGTGTAGACTAAGATCCCTTCTTGGGCAAATTTTGTTCTGTTTTGGGTGACAATCAGCCAGGTTGATTCCAGGATTGCACATTGTAGACTGCTTAGAGGGCAACTTCAAACTCTATGCAGTTTTGGGCAACAGTGCTTGGTCACTGAGGGCTGAGACTATGTAGTGCAGCTCAGTGAAGGTTTAGTTGATGGAGGGTGGTCCAGTCAACAAATCTTCAAAAAAATGGTTAAGTGTGTGAGTAAGTGAACTTATGTATACATGCCCTTGCAAACACATAGTCAGTGTGACTCGACGACAAGACACCTCAAACCAACAAGAAACATATGATCCGTGTGACTGACTAAAGGGTGAGAGAGACAAGTATGACACTTGAGATAGATCGTTGAACAACCATGACAACACTTGCATGACAATGCATACAACTTCATGTGTGAGTGCAACATATGCTTACATAGAAAACACAACTTTAACACACAAAGATAGACCTTAAACATAGTCATAACAGACTGCAAGCCTGACATTGCAACCAACATGCTAAAATATGACCGATGAACGGTCAAGCAAAGAGAGTGTAAAGACTAGACACAAGGCCATGGGATGAGCCCGAGTGTTTGCAATAATCAAGGAAAAAACCAAGGCTCTGAAATTAGATGTAGGTGAAAATTTTGGAGGGTGTTGCATCTGCTACAATAATTCATTTAGTTCTTTTAAATTGAGGTTAATCACCTTGATTTTCTCTTAGCCTCTAAGAAATTTGTAATTGTTTTAAAAAAAATCATTTTACCCAAAATTCCTCTTACCTAAAATCCATATTTACGCTCGTGCTCAATGGAATTTTCAAGTGGTGAGTTTTCTTTGTGCACTTGTTCACGGTGAACAAGTGCTCAAAGACAATCAGCCAAGTGCATTGACTCGCTACCATAGGGTATCTTCGCCAATGGGGGCTTTGCCCTGCTACAAAGGAATTTCACTCCAATAGATGCTCTTCTTGACTAGTTTGGTCGCTTCTAGGGCTACACGGGTTGCACCTTCAACTCGCCTAGCATCGACTCCTAGCCAATGAGCAACTGCAGCCACGACCTTATGTGCAATAGCATAGACAGGGTGCCGCCTGTCTCACTGGAAGAGTTCAACTAGGAATGGCTTTTTTCTGGTTGGGTTCATACGTATCAAATTGACCCTTTTACTTAATTCTTAATTAAGAATGAAATTATTGTTTTTAAATAATTTATCATTTCCAATATATATATATATATATATATATATATATATAATATATATATATATATATTTATTATAATAATATAATCTATAATCTAGCAAAACTAAATATCATTTTTAAAAACCTATTACTTTTATATAGTTCTAAAATCATTACTTTTAAATGCTCTTCAAAATTATATAAAGAAATTACTTAAGAAAAATTATTGATAAATCTAATTAAGTAAAATTTTCAAACCTTTATCTAGAAGTCACACAGAGTTGAAACCCAAAATTAAAATATACAACTAATTACATCTACCATATGTAACAATCCAAAATTAAAATATACAAGTAATTACATCAATTTATGTGATTAATAATCAACACACAATTATTCAACCATTTAACATAGAATTTTCAAAAAACACAAGTAGAGAAGACTTATCTGTATCGACGATATTCTTTAATTTTGATTTTATAGTTGAATATTATTGGAAAGAGGTCTGCATGCACACACTCCATGTCTTAAAATGAAACTTTTATTTATTTATTTTATGTTTTACTTAATTTAATATTTCTCTTAATTTAACTCGTTCTTATTTTATTCCTTTTTACTTTTTGTTTACTTTACTTATTCTTACTATTTTTATACTATTTTTAAATTGAAAAAATAATAACAGCCACACATATGCCAATAGGCTATGACACCATTGACCATAATATTTGATGGGATGAAACTGTGCTGACACATAAATTTGGAATTAAATTAATTAAACCCTATATTTAATTAAATTATCCGACCCCAACCTCTTTAATGGAACTCAAAGCAATATAAATTCTCGTTTAAACCTTCAAATTTCATTCTTCTGTTAAAATAGCTTAAATATTCAATTTACCCAAAATATGGCCAAAACTTCAATACCCACGGAACTGAAAAGAAATAAAACCCCAGTTTATAACTTTCTCAGGTCTGATTCTTGAATTAACTCGCGCGTGTCTTCACCACGTGATCACCGTTGGGTCCGGTCCCTTCACAACGAATGACTACGATCAACTCGGACTCCAACTAGATTAAACCATAGTTGATAACTCATCGGGCCCAAAATTTATATTAACCCGCGTGCATTTTTCGATGCGACTACTATTAGATCTGACTCTTTTAAGCCAACGGCCCAGATTAATTGAGTTATTCACTCAGTTATATAAACAATTGCATCCGATTTCAGAGTTAAACTTCAGCGCTTGTTAGCGCGTAATATCCATTAGATCTATGGCTCCATTGATTGGACGGTTTCCACTCTTCTTCGATGTTTGTCCATGAATTTATCGACTAACTAGATCTTATAACATTTTGGGTCCTTTTCCTGTGTTAATCTACGTGTGCATTCACTAGCGAACACTGTTGATCTTCTTGTATTAGATCATCATTGATCCATCCTGTGATCAATGATGATTTATTTATTCATTCAATCTTTGTCTGCATTCAATCGGCGATCAACAAAAACTAGTATTTAATAGAGGATTCAACCTATGATTAAAGGATCCATCACATAATAAAATCATGGAAAAACAAGCTTCATACACAACACTCCTTTCATTCATAACAGTATTTACATATATGTACAGAACATCTTATCCTCTAATCTGTTCTCTCTTCTACTTAGATTTCTCTACCACTCTATCTAAAAACCTATATTACACCTCTAACACTCTATTTTTCACACTCCTCGTAGGCTTAAATTTATAGCATAATTACATAATTATGGATTATACTAAATCCATGATTTTCTCCATAATTCACTCAACTAATTCCTATTCGAGGATCTCGTAATCCCTAAGATCCCTACGAGATCTACACACCTTAATTATCCCTAATATTCTCACATAATTGAAAATATTTCACAACTGAAATACTCACACATAGATTTCCACTCAATTTATACAAAATTAATAAAAATAATTAAAAACATCACCCACAAATCAAACAAATGAATAATAAATATTCTGAGCAGGATGCTTCTGCATCAGACTCCCAATGTAGAAAAAATTCATAGACTCTTGTCTATGAGGTCTGTCACTTTTTTGTAGCAATGTGATAGCTACAAGTCTGAATGACTTGCTACCTCTAGGATTCTAAACTTTGTTTTGTTGCTGGTCCTTCAAAGGAATAACTTCTTCATGCTGTTGTGTTTTTGTTCCTGTCATCTTTCTTTCTCTTGGTCTCCAAATTTTGTACAAGTCTCGAACTACTTCACCATCTGCACCTATAGCTTTACCAGGTAGCTTTGTCATGTTGAGATTAGTAAGAACTAAACCTAAAAATTCACCATTATCATCACTCGAACTGTCAACCAAATTCTGCATATTATGCTTTAAGAGTAATTCCTCTTTGTTAATCACATCAACACAGTTGATGTTCTCTATGGCATCCTTTCTTCTTTTTGTTATAATTTCTTTGGTCTCAACTTCTTTGGCTTCTCTCTCTTTGTTTGTTGCTTCTTTCTCCAAATGAGCTGCAAACTCAACTTTATGGAATGAATAACAATCATCCCAATTTCCTTTAGGTTCACAGAAGACTTATTGATTATAAAAATGGTCATTAGCTATATCTGTAGCAACAAATTCCTTGTTTAGCACCATACCTGCATCCACAAACAAACTATCAGTTTTACAAATACTTAACCTTTTGGTCTCTTTTGATGCTTCAAGCACCAAATTCTCACCATGGAATTTCTGGTTTTCAACAAATCCTCTTTGTTGTGACACAATTCCTATGAGTCTCTCCTTATCCAACAAGGCAATATGTATTTATTCAAGTTTGTTCATAAACATCACATTCCATTTCTGTTGCAATAGAATCCACTTGACCCGTTTCCTTATTCTCCATCCATGTCTTCGGTCTTCATTCTCTTTCTCTTGAAACCATTCTTGTAGTATATCCAATTCTGATCTCATCTTTGCAATACTTATCCTACACTCTTCATGACTTACCTGACATTTATTTGAACTTTTTCTAAGTTTCTCCATGTTCATTTCCACTAATTCTTCAAACTCAAATAAAAGAAAATATTTACCTCAATCAAATTCTAAAACTGACTCTTATGTTTTTCCTTTGCTTCTGCTGCGCCTCTAATTTTCCTTGTCATATTCTTTCTTGTATTTCTAATAGCTTCAACTTGTGAGCTGCAATCAGCCTCTGTAGTAAAAAGTCTCCTACTCGCTACATATGCCTCACCAAGCTTCTCTCCTCTAAGATCGGTCTTTTGGCATCTCTCTAGTTCTCTCCTCTGGAACCATATGAACACTCCTTGCTCTAGGCTACTGCAAATCTTCTCACCTTCCTCTGTTGTTAGTCTACACAAAAATTATAAAGACTAACATTGACAATTCTGCAATATTATCATACTTCATGTAGAATCTTCTTCTGCTCTAATACCAAAAATGATGGGGTGAAACTATGCTCACACATAAATTTGACATTAAATTAATTAAACCCGATGTTTAATTAAATTATTGGACCCCGACCTCTTTAGTGGAACTAAAAAAAAATATAAATTCTCGTTTAAACCTTCAAATTTTATTCTTCTGTTAAAATAGCCGAACTATTCAATTTACCTGAAAGATGGCCAAAAATTCAATACCCACGAAACATAAAAGAAATAAAACCCTGGTTTATAATTTTCTCAGGTACAATTCTTGAATTAACTCGCCCACATCTTCACCACGCGATCACCGTCAGATCGCGTCCCTTCGCAATGAGCAACTACGATCAACCCAAACTCCAACTGGATTAAACCACAGTTGATAACTCATCGGGTCTGAAATTTATATTAACCTGAGTGCATTTTTCGATGCAACTACCGTCAGATCTAACACCTTTAAACGAATGGCCCAAATTAATTGAGTTATTAACTTAGTTATATAAACGATTGCGTCTGATTTCAGAGTTAAACTTCAACGCTTATTCGTGTGCAATATCCGTTAGATCTATGGCTCTCTTGATTGGATGGTTTCCACTATTCTTCGATGTTTCTCCATGAATTTATTGACTAACTCGATCTTATAACATTTTGGGTCCGTTTTTGGTGTTAAGATGTGTGCGCATTCACCAGTGAACACTATCGATCTTCTCGTATTATATCATCATTGATCCATCCTGTGATCAATGATGATTCATTTCTTCATTCAATCTCTATCTATGTTCAATCAACAATAAAAAAAAAACTAGTATTTAATAGAGGATTCAACCTACGATTAAAGGATCCAATCACATAATAAAATCACACAGAAACAAGCTTTGTACACAACACTCCTTTCATTCATAATAGTATTACATATATGTATAGAACATCTCGTGCTCTGATCTGTTCTCTCTTCTACTTAGCCTTCTCTACCACTCTATCTCAAAACCTATATTACACCTCTAACGCTATTTTTCACACTGCTTGTAGGCTTACATTTATAGCATAATTACATAATTATGGATTATACTAAATCCATGATTTTCTCCATAATTCACTCAACTAATTCCTATTCGAGGATCTTGTAATCCCTAAGATCCTTACGATATCTACACACATTAATTATCCCTGATATTCTCACATAGTTGAGAATATTTCACAACTGAAAGCCTCACACATAGATTTCCACTCAATTTATACAAAATTCATAAAAATAATTAAAAATATCACCCCCTAAATTAACCAAATGAATAATAAATATTATGAGCCGGATGCTCATGCATCAAAATTCCATACTATACAATGAAAAAATAGATATAAGACAATCGCCCTTTGTTTTGTTTAACTTTTAGATGCCGCCCGGATTCCACAATGGAAAATACAATTGCTCCCCGACATTCATTAAACTTCAACGCTGATTATGTTTTTCCATCCCACATGGAAGATTATTTGTCAATGCTATATTTGGGCTTCCCAAAAATCCTTAAAACACATGATAAATGTAGAAGCCAAGCTTATGATGGAATGAAAATTTAGGAATTCATAATAAATATTATGATTTAGTAATTTTTATGGACTTCTAGGTTTTTATTTTTTATTGGAACTCCAGTCTCAACCATCAAAACTTATAATTCTAAGATTTAAATAAAAATTACCTTAGCCCTCGGTAGCCCTAACCACTCATTATAAAGAATAAATTGTCCTCAGTGTTTCTTATGTGTTTTTTGATTGATATCATTATAATTAGTGTTTTATTTTGATGCATTTCACTATAATTATTAAGTGTTTACATATCTTTATAAACCACTATAAATACAAGTAAATTTAGAGATTTAAATCTCCAATTTGGGTATATTTGGACTACTATCATTATAAATTTTAAATGTTTATGTCAGCTAGCTCTTTCTACAAACACAAGTGAATTTAAATTTAAATTTGGAGATTTATATGTCCAATGTGGGACTATTTATAGTATCACTATAAATCTTAAATGTTTATATCAACTAGCTCTTTCTAAAAACACAATTTTAAATGTTTATATCAACTAGTTTTTCTACAAACACAAGTAAATCCAAAAATGTAAACATGAATTTTAACCTCCAATCTCAAACACATAACACTCCAGTATCAAATACATAACACTTCATTATCACAATAATGAATCTTAAATTAACTACCACAAAAGCTATCGTTATTGTTAGCATTGTTCAATACATTGACTTGTAGTTAAATACTAGAATCTAAGCTGATGTTCCCATTATTTGTCACCATTTAAAAACCCTCGAAGCTCTTGGATCATAAGCCTCGATTTGATGTATAATCAGAGTACAAACTATCTTAATAGATTTCCATATTTTCCCAAAGAAACCTAATAAACTCTTCATTCATTTCGGTCTTTCACCATAGTTGAGTGTTGTGTTGATTGAAACAATGACCCAAATAGGTAATACCATTATCATTCATTTGACCCCATTCTCTACTGTCATTCCTTGTAGCTAGCTGTTGCATTCTTTCAATCATTAATGGAGGGGATTGCGCACAGTTGAAACCGAATGAGCAATTCCTCAAGGCAAACTAAAATGGTGGGTGTTTTGTTGGGTGTAGAAGGAATGCTAGCATATGCTCGAACCCCCTGAAGATCCCCATGGTGGATCCACCTGCTTCTTCGACACCCTATACAAAGATATCACCAGCGATACGTTGCACTGTGGGAAATGCAGCTTCCCCTGCCCCTATGGATTGGCTTGCTCCTCAAGCTTCTGCGTTCACATCAAGAATTATGCTATGCATTGTGGGAATTGCTTCTGTAGTTGCACTAAACATGAAAAATGTGTGTTTGGAATGTGTGGTTATTGGCTTAATTTAAACAACCTTATTTAATTCAATTATGGATTCCCGAAATATGTTGGAATAAGGATGCCCAATTTCTCATACACTATATTACATCTTTGAGCTTTATAGTGTATCTATATCACGTGTTTGTAATGTGGTATACACTAATATTTATTTATGTATATCAACCACATATATTTATTAAACATATTTCAATGATTATATATATGAATAAGAGAAAATTGTAGATCATATTTGGATCTCCATGTAAAATAATATAATTTAACTATCAATAATTACTAGGTGGATGGTAGGGATTTAAACACCTTGAAATATTCTAGAATATTCATAGTAGTATACACAAATCAATAGTTGAAATTTATTTATTTTCAAAGTAGTTATGCTATTTTTACTTGTTAATTAAATTGATTAATTAAAAAAAATGTCATATGAACAAGTGTGAGTTATGGGTTCTTTTGGCATGTGGTATTGATAAGCCATGGTATTGGTCCATGATATTCTAACAAGTCCTATTTATAGATTAAGAATATCCAAGATAAAGTGGAAGTAAATCTTGTTCCTTTTTTTAAATGTATATATGTTTAACTTATATGTTAATTATTATAATAATAATAATTTAAAAGAAAGTTATAATTTAGCTAGTTTTGATTCTTATTATGGATTGATATCTATCTATTACTAGCCATTTAATTTATATCGTTGCATATCCAATTTAAAAATAGATAAAGTAAATAAATAAATCTTATATTTTCACTTTTGAATATAACAAAAATGTATATTTTAATATAGGGCTTAAATGAATAATTTGAATATCTATATTAAGTAATTTATTTCAATGCCAATGTTATTTATGTATGTTTTTATAGAGAAAAAGTTATATATGGACCATAATGCACGAAGACAAAAAGTAATTGAAGGTATAAAAGAAATAAAAATCCTAATAAAAGTAATAAGAGGAATATGTGTAATTCATTCAATTTTTAATATAAAATTAACATGTGGCACTTACAAAATATTAATAATTATGCCAAGAGGTGCTGGACAACCTTATATAGGGGGAGATGTGTAGGTGTAAAATTTTGTAAAATTTAACATGAACAAATTTAATGTTGACCCTTATTAAAATTTAGTAATTAATGTAATGTCGCGCTAACAAAATATAATTATGTATAAATAAAATATAAAAATCAATTGAACACATCATACAAATCAAATCAATCTAACATTTTCAATTTTGGGTTAAATAGGACGTTCAAAGAAAAATTTTGAAATTGGGATTAAGGTTTTAGAGTGAAATTTTGAAAAGGGTGGAATTTTATTGTGCAAAAATTAGGTAATCTAATCAAATTCATTACAAGTTTTCGTATTTATCATTCTCATATTAGATTCATCGTATGTATTTATATTTATTAAATTAATTTCTATAATAGAGAGATCAATGTAGCATTATGAATATCTCATCCCTCATCACCGATCGCTTGATATTGATTAATCAATATTGCAATTATATGTAGATTAAGTAATCAGAAGCCCATATCTATGTAATATTGATCAATATTGTGTCTATTATCATATTAATACTACATGATATGATTTATAATAATATGCATCATAACCCTGGATATCAAATATCTTAACTCCATTAATATAATGTCATCTATAATATAATATTCGAAAAATCTCGTTATAATCTATATTAATGTATTGGAAAGCCTTAAAGATTAGGATATATTATTATATAAAATATCTTAACCCCATTATTAAATTCACTTAATTCGTTACTATAGATTCATCGAATAAAGGTATTATAGATTTGTTACAATTGAGATCGTTAGTTGCAACTTAATGGTATTGGAGTACCATGATACAAACTCTATGTTATCGTATTACAACCATTACAATGTGTAACTCTATTCATAGGATAATTATACATAGAATAACTGAAAAAATCATTATAATTAAATATCCTTGGATGCATGTAATGGTAGTATAGGTTTATATATGATGTAGTGATACTAATAATAAATTAAAGGTATTGTTAAGTGGAGATTGTAATAAAAAATTGCAGCAAAACGAAGTATTAACACTTTTGGTTACGAGGAAATGAGAATTGGATTGGCTACATGTCAATTAGTTAATACAATCCTTACATTACTTCATTTTGAATATTTTGTAAGTGGAAAATTAAAAAAGATTGTGCGACAATTAGACAACTATAACTATGACATGTTACATAATGAGCAACATAAACAAAATGACAATTGAAAATTTTCATTCATAGATTTATTATAACCATCCCATATCCATCTTAACACTAGATCTACCAAGCAGTGAAAGGGATCAAATCCATTTTCACTCCAAAAGAGCTTTGCACCTCAAGGGATTTAGTCCCTGTTGGCGCTTGGTAGATCCAGGCTTAATATGGATCTAGGATGGTGATAAACAATTCAATTTGGAACACAAATATAATATTTAAATATGTAGAGTTAAGTAATATTGATGTCTACCTAAAAATATATTAATAATTGAAAAAACATTTTCAATGTGAGTTTTCAATGTTAACTAGGATTTACAAAAAAACTATGTATATATTATATAAATAAATTGAAAAAAATAAATGCATATGGTTAAAACATTTCAAGTGACTAGTTTTAGGTCATTTGAAAACTAGAAAGGTATTATTGTAATTGTAACTTTAAATTGTGTAATCTACACAATGCAAGTGCTCACTGGAGTTTTTCAATGAGTTGAATGTATTTATACATTAAAAAATTCAATTTAAACAATGAAACATTATACCACCAGAGTGAGAGAGACAGAACTTCTAAAGAGAGGTGCAAACCTTTCTTCAAGTTTATATTCTAAAAGATATTTGCACCTCAAAAAAATTGATGTTTTTTCACGCTTACTAGAACTGTAATCAAGATGAATCTATACTAATATATATAAATATTATATACGTTAAAAAATTGAAACCAAACATACAAGCAAAAGAAGTGAACATCCAAATTTAACATCAAGAGATAAAGAAGGTGGTTAAGATGATTTAGGAGGATGTGGAATTCCTCTCCTCCTATAAAATATTTAGATGGAGGATTATAACAACCCCACATGGGTTCCTTAGTTATCAAGCAAGGTGAATAAGTTTGATTTATCTTATTAACTAATTTATAAGACTGTATTTGAACTCTAACAATCTTATAATATACAACTTGTATTCAAATATAAATAAAAACGAATATAACTTTGCATGGAATGATAGAGGTTGTGACTAAATTTAGCATAATCACACATAACATATGAAATACATATATTTCCTTAAAAAAAAGCATTACATTAATATTCATAAATAATGACATAACACAAATTTTATAGGAGATAAATTGCATGAAATTAGTTGTGTAAGAGTTTTTTCCCACCCAATCATAGGTATATGCCTAAAGGGAACCCCTAGGTTGGGATATGAGGCCATAAAGGCAACAAAACTAGGGTACAAGCTTTTAACTCATTCAACCCAACCCACCTACTATTATTCTTAGTTGATGTACTCAGTACAAAGTACTTTAAATCGTCCCATCAAGCCATCAAAGACCCATGATAGTCTCTTCCAAGGCTTCATACAAAACAAAGGACACCTTCTATATCTCCATTTAGTGGTTCCTTTAAGATATTCTTCCTTCTAATTCTCTTCGATGTAGGTGGAAAGAACCCAATTTGTTATATCATTTCTATGAATTGGTTGTGGGAATAATACTTGGATCTCAAGCATCACAACAAGAAACAAATATATAGTAGATTCAAAGGATTCCTAACTTTTCCAACCTTCATTCTCACCTACAACCGTGAATATTCCATCCAAGGTATGTAATTTCCTGTTCACATTGTTGATTTGGTTAGATTCCATGTTGGTTCATGGTTAACAATGAAAAATAATACATGAGAAGTATAAAGCATGTATGTGAGAAATCTAAAATGAGTAGTGTGATCATAAATGAGAGGTTTGAGGGAATTATTCCCAACATTACTTATAATAAGAGGAATTTACTTGTAGGTTTTAACCTTGCACATAAGTTACCTACAAATGAATTCTTCAAACATAAAAATAAACAATGGTGAGAACATAAAACAAATATACACAAATATTTTCCCCTTGATCCAAAAAATGGGACTACTAGATTGATTTTTCATTATAATCCTTAAATTTTTACAATACATATATATACATGTCGAAGAATTCATAAACCCCAATCCATTAGCCTGGATTAGAGCACAATCGTATTTCCCTTGACCAGATCTACAAAATATCATGGGATGAAAACCATCATGCCTAAAACCATGCACAAAACCATGGGTAGTTTCGCCTACCATCTTTGGGTCTGCCCCCCATCTTTGGGTCCGCATAATATTTTTCTTCCCAATGCATTGCCCTAGAACCTGTATAAGAGGGCTACTTCCCCCTACAAAACCCCTGACAGGGTGGGCTACCTACCCTGTGATCCTCCTGTTGTGCCCTCTGCAACATACAACACATGCGTCTAGTCACAGAAAGAATATAACACACACCCAACAATACTCCTACACTTCCTCATGATAATTGAACTCAATTGAAACTTCCATAACTACATGGGAAGACTTCCCCCTTAATTGTTTACACACATTTAATTATTGGTTTATGATTCCATGGAGGTTCATGGATTAATTTAAGGCACATGGTGGAAAAGAGATGAGCCCTTATAGTTTCCATGATTTGTGCTTATGAAAAGAATCCATCATCTCATCTATATCATAGACATACTATCATCAAAATATCAAACATAATTTTGGATATGTTCATTACAGTAGTTAGATTCCATATCATGAGATTATTCTCATAATGGTTGGCCTCTACACATGGTAGTAATCAATACTCATTATATGCTTACTCTCATGGCCATATCCAAGGAAAATCTACTTGAAACATTTCCTTATTCAAGCTCTCATTTACCCAATCAAACACATGAGTATTCATGTATATAGTGTTTTGATAGTGATATTCACAATGACACATGAAATGATAATAGAATAATGACATATCAATAAATCAATTATTTTTAGATATTAATATTTTATCTACAATAAAAGATTCTCCATCAAATGAAATCAAATTATGTTTACAAGATTCATATATGATAGCATATGCATGACTATGCATGTTCCCCAATTCAACTTACTCTAGAAGGATTAGACAATGCTTTGACTTATAACCAAACAACTTCAATAGTGATTACTTGACCATCTAAGCATATTTTTGGTGTAGTAAAACATAAGGAAAAGACTTTACCTTCTCTACTAAATAATTCCTCAAAATACTTCTCCTTTTAATGCTCTTTAGTGTAGTAAAGAAGGTTATAATCTAAGACAATGATACAAGAAGGAAGGCCATTGGATACTTATGCAATGGTGTAATATCTCCAAAATACAACAACATAACAATATCACATATGATTGTTTCACATGTCATTCCCTTTACCTTCATTATTACCTTATAACCATGTAAACATAACCTTCTATTAAATATGAATGTATTAATTTTTTTAAACAATATTTGCATGTGCTAGGATTTTAACTTTACCATACCACCACTTGGGTACTCACCACATGTATGAATATATTTATAATTAATAAATCATTTATTATATCAACCATGGTTGAAGGAATTATTACCTAAATTTTTTCTATTACATATGTAATTTTAAAATGACTCAATTCATATATGTATGGTTTCTAGAAAAATTCATGATGTTACTTATACAATTAATGTATCATGGGCATTTACAAAATCTTTTCAACCTCTTAATGTGCATCTTCTTGCCTATATTATTTCTTGGTTACAGATCAAGAAACAACCATAATTGGTCATCAAGTCACACTTAATATAGTAGCATACCCTATTGAACCAATATGCAACACCTTATATCCCCATGCATATCTACATGCACTTTATTACATATTTATTATTTAATATCTTTATTTGTACATGCACATCTCAACATTTACATAACTAAATTATTTATGCATTGAAACTAGATGAAGAAATGTAACAACATAATAAAAAATGAGTTAAGGAATTTTTCTTTCCAATCCCTCCACCTAGCATGGATATCTACAACATATATGAGATACTCCATGACTACACAATAGATCATGAACTATGGTTTTCTCACCTAAGTGGCAATTCATAGGTTTCACACATAAAACTAATGTTGCTACCTTTGAAAGTGTCACTACAACATTACGGACTTGTAGTGTCACCAATTTGAATTGCTATACTCGATAATTCTATGAGCAGACTTGCGGAGTTGCCATGGGCTCCCCCTTGTCCCCAGTCATGGCTAATCTCTTCATGGAGGAGTTTGAGTCTAAGGCTTTGGCCTCCTCTCGCCTCTTACCAAAGCTCTGGAAAAGATTCGTGGATGACACTGGTGTTGTCTGGTCTCATGGTCCTGTCGAGCTGGATCGTTTCTTTAGTCACCTCAACAACCAATCCGCTGCCATTAAATTCACGATGGAAAAGGAAGATAATGGTTGTCTTCCGTTCTTGGATGTTCTCATCTCCAAGAAGGTGGATGGTTCCTTTTCTCATCAGGTGTATAGAAAGAAGACGCATACTGAGCAATACTTGCATGCTTCTTCGCATCATTTCCCCGCTCAGAAGTTAGGGGTTCTTAGCACGCTTGCCACCCGTGCTGTTAGAATTTCGGATAAGGAGAACCTGGAAGCGGAGAAGGCTCACCTCCTAGAAGTCTTTAAGAAGAATGGTTACGATAGGCGCCTTGGTCAAAAAGCCTTCCTCAAGGCCAAGAAGGAGCCTTCAATCCGAAGGGTTCCTAATGATCGTATCATGGGTGTGAACCTTCCTTACATCCAAGGAGTCACGGACAGGATTGCGAGGATTCTGAAGAAGTATGATGTTCCCGCAACTTTTAGACCTCTCAATACTATCCGTGGCTCCCTCAGGTTTGTGAAAGACCCGATTGACCCTAAGGACATGAAGGGCGTCTATGTCATTCCTTGTTCCTGTGGGACCCCTTATATTGGTGAGACTGGTCGCTCTATCAATCAGCAGATTAGCGAGCATTCGAATGACTTAAGGCATGGTAGGACCAAGTCCTCGGCCCTGGCTGAGCATGCGGGGAAGACTATGCATCATGTATGTATAGAGGAGGCTCAAGTCATTGCCAAAATTGCACAGTTTCAACATCGCAAATTTAGAGAGGCCCTGGAGATTGAAAAAAGGCCGAACAATCTTAATAGGGATGATGGCTAGAAGATTAGCAGTTGCTGGGTCCCAGCCTTATCTTCCTAGCCATCTCATTCCCCTTTTTGTTTTGTCTTAGGGTTTCTGTCTCCGCCCTCCTTTAATTTCTCTTTTAGCAGTTTTGTCGGAGTATTATGGAGTGTTTAAGTCTTTAATAAGTTAGGATTTGGTTTCGGGCTAATTATTGTATTAACCTTAACTTGTTTATGATTCTATTGGGCATATTATACTTAGATTTGATTTTTTCCTTTTTTTCATTATTTATTCATTTATAATTATTCCTATTATAACCTTAGAATTGAGTTTCCCTTTAACTAATGTCTAAAAAACCCCCCTTTTTAAACCTTATGAATAATATTATATTTACCTAATGACATTGTTAAATATTAAATAAATATTGATTATTAATAGAAATTTGACCATTAGGTTTAAACGATAAATTATGATATACCAATAATATTAGTTATTCTATTAGTAATAAACATGGTCTTTATCAACCCTATAGGTAATAATATATTTACCTAAGGACTTAGTTACCTTTAATATTTTTATTGGAATAAAAAATATTGAACGAATATTGATTATTTGACCATTAGGTTTTAAGGATGAATTATGATAATATTAGTTATAAATTATGGAATTTACCTAATATAACTAAATTCTAGGAATAATAATGTTTTAACAATTTGTTTGAAATTATAAATTATTAAGTGGATATAGATTATTTAATAAACATATATTATTTTATATAACTTATTATTTTAATGGACCAGTATTTTTAAATAATAAATATGATATATTTTGAAGAACTAAATAGTGAAGACCTAACTTACCAATGGACCATTAAATAATTATTACACATTTACCTAATGTAACTAAATTATAAAAATAGTAATGATTTATTACCATTCTCTTGTATTTAATAATATTGGAATAATAATAAATATAGTTTATTTAATATATATTGACCATTATAATTAATTAATATTTGAGATAATATTAATAATATTTCTATTTATTTTTAATTAACAAATGAATTCCTTTATTTACCTATCTTAGCTTTTTCTAGAAATATTAATTAACTAATTTAGTGGTTTGACCAGGAGCATTAGGTCAAATTAGCCATTAGCATTATAGCTGTTGGAGTCTCTGCACACTCTATTTAATCAAGCTAAGCCGGATTGGTTCTTCAACTTGTCCTGACGATGAACCACATTGGTTGGTTCGAAGCGCGTCGACAAAAGATTGGTTATGTGATTTTGCCGAAGATTATCTGAACAATGTTATGGATCACAGAAGTCTAAATTCCTTAATAAATTCTCCTTTAGATAAATTTTTAAGTTAGTAAGCGTCAATGTTTATCAATGGTAATTTGCATAAATTTTGGGCCAATCTTGTGCCAATGTTTCATCATTATCACAATGTACACAACTTTATTTTTTCTTAAATGATTTTCCCTTGAGTCATCTTTGCATATTCTTTAGTCAATATTGCATAATACTTATGCCTCTAGAATATGTAATGCATCCCATGCATCATAACTTTGTTGTTTGTCTTAAGGTGGTGTCATATTAATAAATATATAATGTATTATTAAAATCATTTAGCATTGTGATATTCTATTTGATGAAAAAAATATGTGGTATTTATATATAATTTTTATTTTGTCAAAGCATATCACACTCAATGTAGAAAGTATATTATAATGGGTGTAACACCCCTCCTTTGTGTACTAAATTATTGTAAACCTAGGCTAAGTTAAAGCTAGGTGTGATATCCTTCCATGTGTGTTAAATGTTTATAAAACTAAGCTGGGTTAATGCTAGATGTCATACCCTCCTTTGTGGGTTAAACTATTCTAAAACTAAGTTGAGGAAAGATATGTGATATGGAATATGAAAAGAAAGTGTGTTATTAAAGAAATTAATAAAATAAATCACTTGGAGGGTGGAGCACCAAGAGAGAGGAGATACTTGCCAAATCCCATTGAGGAATGGGATAGAGATGAATATTTCATGATAAAGCTTCTAGATGTGATTTTAGATAAGATTGGATGGATTGGTGATCCATCGGATGGATGGGAGATAAATATCCATCAGACATAAAAGCTTTGTGGGAGATAAAGGCAAGCTTTCATGAGGAGAATCCTTGTGGGAGATAAAGAAGAGTTTTTCTGAAAAAGACCTAGGCAAATGGAAAAATCCATAAAAGCGGGACACCACTAATGGAAACTAAATCATGAAAGAGGGTATTAAATACCCAGTGCATCGATCAATTGAGGATAGTTGATCCTTGGCAAGATCTTTGGCTCGGGGGGATCAAAGGTGATTCATGGTTGGGTGGTGGTGCTCCTCCCTCCAAGTGAGGTTTTAGTTGGTGTCAGATGCGTGGAATGTTTGTATGATGATTCTTACTCTCTATCTCTCTATTATATTTCCAGTTTGTTTATGAGAATATTTTCTTAAGTCTTTGTTATTGTTCTATTTTTTCGATGAGATGATTGCTTAAGTTCCTCACCATGAGAATATTTGAATGAATTACATGTGTTTGTGTACTAATATATTTATTAGGATGTGAAATCCTACAATTGATATATATGGATTGCTTAATTTCTCCTTTTATAGAAATGGTGGATTTAATATTGTAGGTAACTGTAGTGTGCTCTCATATGCATATCGAAGTTATTAAGGTTACCTTTATAGTGGTAAGCAAGGGTAGCATGTTTTAGTGTTTTGCAGATGTTCATGAATTTGGAACAATTACCATAGTATTATCAAAGGTTCACCATGGTATATGTCGTGCATAATAAAATTAGATGCTCCTACATGTGGTATAAGGAATTGATGGAACAACATGTTTGTTATACATATATGGGTCGGGAAGATATCCAGTGAAATTGATTTGAATATCATCATGTTTCTGATGGTACCTAGTGTGCCTATAATGAAAAATATCTCTTGTATTACATCATAACTCGGTAAATAGTTGTAATATTTATAATTGTATGAAAGAGGTTACATATATAATACCAATCTAGGATTTGTACCTAATTAACTAGATATTCATGCATGATGAAAGCAAGACTATAATCATGAGGGATGATCATGATAGTAGAGCTTAATTAATATCATTAATGTAGGTAAGGAAATTAGTATAGGTTGCATGTTATGGTTAGTTCCGTCTTCATCTACTAAATCATGTTTATTAGAAATCTGACACATAAGCCTTGACAATAGGGTTAAAAGACCATACCAGAACCACTCTATAATTAAATTGATAATGATTGTGGAGTCCATTATAGAATTACTAATGATGATATAATGGCGGGCTAAAGATACCCCTTGTCAGTATTTCATCTTAATAGTTAAATATAAAAAATATATATTACAGAATGGGAGCTTAGGAGCTAAATTCTAGGATAGGCTACAGAGGTCCATTAGAAATGGTATCAGAGTGGGTTCAAACCTTGCAACCTATGGACTCATCCACCTCCATAAAAAAAATTTTGACAGGTTTGATTATAAAAAAAAATCCTATAAGAAAAATAAGCCCAAAATTTATTTGAGAAATTTAAGCATATGGAATTTATCACCGCCAAGGGAAATTAAGGTTCTTCAAAGAAGAATCCAAACATTAACAAGGTTATTGAAGGATTAATAACATATAGATATTAAATTCACTATATATATATATGTGTGTGTTGAACTTTGTTGGTCAAAATATGATAAGCCCAGAAAGAAGTGGCAAAGGATAAACGTAAAATTTAAAAATGGGTGCATATCATCATTAATTTCCTGTCATCAAAGGAAATTAGAAATTCTTTGAGGATGAATCCAATTATTAATACCGTTATAAATAACAGTCCACTAGACATAACATGTTATTACCTTAAGGCCTTTAGAATTAATGGGTTGAGGTTTTATGTCATAGGGAAGTGGATTTTCAAGAACACCTTAAAAGTTACTACATCAAGGTCAAATAAGACCGTATGGAGTCAAAAATTGAGAATTGGTAAATTTTCAAGAAGTGGCGAAGAACTTCAACAAACCCTACCACAGTTGCTATCAATTTAAGGGCACCTCCCCAACACCTACATGTAACGTTGATATTATATATATATATATATTGGTTAAAGTCGTCTCATCCCTAATATCCAAATGCTAAAATAAAATCTGATTTATACTTAGTACGGGGTTGTATGAAAACTATGACAGGCATATCTGTTATTTAATTAGGACGAGTCAACATTCTGCTAGACTGTAAAGAAATTAGTTTAGCAATGGAAGGATAACAAGATCCCATAATTGTCGTTTCATGTACTCCACGCCTCGGGAAACAACTGCCACAACAAGCTTCCTCCTGCTGCTCCACCGCTTCTTATATAAGTCAATGTGTTTTTGCATAAACATATCTCTATAGCCACCCACTCTTTCTGAAACCCCAAATTGTATGAAAAGGATGGGCATGTTAAGTTCTTCTCTGAGTCTTCTATGTGAGCCACATCCAATTTCTGACATTCGTGTATGATAAAACCACATCATATAAAATATGATGGTGATATTAAATAACATAATTACTGGTGGGTTCTAGGTGTAAATTGTTCCTTATCGAGGAAGGGTTTCGAGACCTGTGTTAGTTACCCCTGATCAATAATAAAAGAATGATCAAAACTATAATCCATTGGGTTAAAACCCCTTTTCTCATGCATGCATCATCTTAGCTGTTAGTAAGTCGGTAATAAGCAAGAACATAGCTAGAGTAAAATATAATTTGAGTGCGCATAGTAATGTGTGGCGCGGACGGATGATCAACAAGGTGAAGGAAGGTTGTAAGCCTCAGCCATCGATGGAATGATGCCATTAAAACATTAGTTGACTCAATTATGTTTAAAAACAATTTCTACCTTCTAGTTAAACAAGGTCGTGACTGCATGGAAAACAAATACAATGATGAAATTTGTATCATAAGGGTTGAGCGAAGAAAGTCTTAGGCTTTGACAAAAAATGTTAGACGTTGGCTGTTAGATTAGTTTACAATTAGGAAAATTAGGCAACTGCAAGAACATAGTATCCTCATGGGTGATATTGAGTTTTGTTCAATCTCAAAAGAATGGATGCACACAGATGGGTAAGGAAACAACACCTTCTTAAGTTGACTGGAGAAAATCACATGGGTAATTGATATTTTCTTGCTACCTTCTAGGATGTTTTACCACAGATACAGGAGAAATCAAGCATTGGTCTAGTGAGGCACAAATGCACTGGTGAATGATACATTATCCTTATGCTTTATCCTTATGCAATGTCATTTCATTATTGATTTGGGTTATTGTTTCCCTTTTGGCTATTGTTCAGGTTGATGTATTTTTTTTCTCTATCAAAGGATCGGCGGAAGGACTGCAGAACTACAGTTTCCCCTCTCGTGTTGCTTTAGTATAGTCTGGTAGGTATGTGACTTGGCCACCAATCCAACACAAATATTTCCCTGGAAGGATTGCAGAAAAGCCGAAACTCGGCTTGTTTTTCCTTGTCGATTATTAGTCGAATGGAAGGTGTGGATTTGGGATAATGACTATTCCCATGTGCATCATCGCCTTAGATAGATAGGAGTTATCCATAGATGAACTTAGATAAAAGCTGGAAGATAATGATTATCCCAACTTTAAATTGTGTGCTCTATTCATCAATGAAAAAAGTGAGTTTGGCTTTCTATGCTCTACATATAGCAATGGGTAAGTAATATTTCCATTGATTTTTGTTTTTTTCCAAACAAGATCAATATATGTTAATATATACACATCCTTTTGAAATCTAAATAAATAAATAATACAAAATCACATGCAATGGTTGTGAATCATCATCTCCATATGCATGCTGTAAGTGTTGACACAAAAACTGGGATCAATATATCCGGTTAAGTTCTTCCAAGGAAAGTGTAGAAGCACTCGTGGTGTCTTGATATTGAACGATCTTCATTTCGGTGAGTCTGTAATGTCTAGGAGGTTGTTCTAACCTTATTTAGGAGTCAAAGTCAGTTGGAATGATAAGCAAGCTCCACGGTGAAGCACCTTCATGCAGGCCTTCACCCAATAAGGGACGTTGGAGGTTGCCTGGAATAAAAAATTGGCGCTGTAAAAGTTCATAGAGGAGGCAGAGCTAGAACTATTTTCTATTTTGAAATAGAAATTGACTCTGTTTGATCGCTCTTTGAACCCATTAGTGTGGTGAGAACATGAAATCCAAATGGGCCTGATCAGTAATATGGGCTCTGTTGATAAATGACGGATTCATGTAAAAGGTAAGATGCTTCATATTCACAACTTGATTAAATGAACATGTTGTAAAATTACTAGAGCATTTTTGGTTTTTAATAGCTAAGTGTGCTCACAGATGAATATGGGTTATGTGTTGATTCAAGTTTTGAGAAGGATTTTTCGGTCGTGGGCGGGAGCGAGTAGCGAGGGTTCAGAGAGTAGCAGACACTATTCCTAATGGAGGGCGGTAGAGGAGGGAGCTCGACTCCGTCCTATAAGGACGTGGTATCCAACAAAGGCAAAACACCGGTGATAAACAGCAAAGGCATGGCTGGAAAAAAAAAACAAAGATAATGATAAGGGGACATAAGGGACTAAGACAAAGGAAAATGGTAACATAAAGGACAAGGAGGAAGAAGACAAAAATCATGGTTCACGAAACCAAAAGCAAAAGGGACCTTGCAAGCCTAAAGTAGAAATCACTCCCACAGTAATATTAAATGATCCTGCTCTGCAAGCACACAGAGAACACATGGGGAACTATGCCATTATCTGTAAATTCATGGGACTATGGCCCACTGAAAAAGCTTTACAAACATGGATCAAGTATCACTGGAAACCTAAAGGAAGCATTTACCTACATCTTGGGTCAAAGGGATTCTTCATAGTAGTGTTCTCAAACATCGTATACAAAGACAGAATATTTGAAGGACCCTACTTTTATGCAGTAGCCAGTCTCTATATGAGGCCTTGGATAATGAACTTCGTGAGAGCAGGAGACCTTCACCTAGGTTCCAATATGGGTAAGGCTATATTCTCTACCTCTTGATTATTAGCAAACTGAATCACTAGTAGCTATTGGCAACAAACTATGACATTTTGTCAAAGTTTCTAAAGCCACAAGAAGAAGGAAATATACCTCCTTTGCAAGAATGTGTGGAAATGGATCTATTAGAAGCTCTTCTAGATGAAGTTATTTTGGAAGTTTTTGATGAGGAGTGGGTGCAGATAGTGGAATACGAGCATATCCCATTCAGATGTCGTAGATGCCATGAACATGGACATCTATTCAAAGATTGCCCTCTCAGCAAAGCAAACAACAAAGGGAACCTCAATACTTCAAAGGACACAGAGAGATTTCAAAAAGTCGCAAGCAAAGGAAAGTGGGGGAAAAAGGGAATAAAGAAACAATAGAATGAGAGGTAGAAGGTCAGTTAGAACAAGTTTCAAGTGCTGGATGAGAATGAAGAAAACACGAAGGAAACTCAATCTCAGGAGGAAGATCCTAATGAAAAAGAAAAGGAAGAAAACAATAAACAATCTCAAGGTGTGGGTTATCAAAATGAGACTGTTATGAGTGAAACAGAAATGGAGATGGACAAGGAAATGACCCAAAGCAAAATAGATCTAGAATATCATGAATTATAGGAAATTCTAGACAAGGAAAACCTATACCTGGAAGGATTCTTGAGGCAGGGATTCAAGGGAGGAATAGAATCAATACCTCCAGAAGAATGCTCCAGAATACAATAGTTATTTTTATGGAAAACCCAGGAAAGAGGGTTGGATAAAGGTAAAAGTATTCACAAGTAGGAGCTCAGAGGTGTGAAAACTATTAAATCAACTCCAGGATTAGCAACTAGAAATCTAGGAAGAAAAAGGGGCAGGAAAAAGCAAAATGATCTCTTGATGGAGTGTGGAAAGCTAATGATAGATTCGGGTAAGATGAAAGACATAACCAATTACTCTTTCACAAATATTTAATTATGAAGTTCATATCTTGGAATATCAAAGGTCTAGGTAGTAAAAGAAAACAAATAATGTTAGGTAACAAAATGAAACTAGCAACACCGGACATAATCTTTATTCAGGAAACAAAATGCTCCATTCAAAAATTGAAGCTTATGCATAGCAAATGGATGGATAGATTTGAGTTTCTCAAAGCGAAAGTGTAGAACATAGTGGGAGGCATCCTCACTCTATGGAACCCCCAAAAAGTCAACATACTAGATGCGAAGGCATCAAGAAATTATTTATCTGTTATTATTCAACCAGTGGGAGTCATGGATACTTTCCTGGTCACAAATGTTTATGGTCCACAAAGAATAGATGAGAAACTAAGACTCTTAAACTCCTTGGCAAAGCTTAGAAGCAAAAATGAAGAAATGCCTTGGGTCTTGGGAGGTGATTTTAACATGATTAAATCACTTTCTGAAAAAAAAAAAAGGAGGCACCAGATTGCTTAATAAAGACTCCAAATTGTTCCAAACCTTCACAGATGATATGAATCTGGTTGACTCGACAGCACATAATGGCCTTTTTACTTGGAACAACAAAAGAGGAGGTGAGGCTCAAGTAGCCTCCAAGTTAGACAGATTTTTGATCTCAGAGGAGATTATGTTAGAAAATAGAGAAATAACAGCTAAAGTTCTCCCCTTTGAAGGTTTTGATCGTTGCCGATTCAATTAGAACTCAAGGGGTATGATTCTCCCAGGAATAGATCCTTCAAGTTTGAGAATATCTGGATCTCCCACCCAGACTTCATCAGCAACATTGAAAAATGGTGGGTAGAAGATCTGCAAATCCAGGGCACTAATATGTTCATCCTACACAAAAGACTACAGCATATTAAATTCAGACTCAAAGAATGGAACAAGAAGGTTTTTGGTAACATTTTTGTGGATAAAAAGGTAGTGGAAACCAAACTACAGGAACTCAATCAAGCATTGATCACAGAGGGTTTTGATAAAGTCAAAAGTCAACAAGCTGATAAACAACATCAAGAATGGAAGAAATTATGCAAAGAAGAGGAAATATTTTGGAGACAAAAGTCTTGAATTCAATGGCTCAAAGAAGGTGAACGTAATACTAAATTTTTTCATAGATCCACCATAGCCAATAGAGCTCACAACAGAATCTCTTCGATATTGGATGATAATGGGGAGCTCTAGACCTCTCATAAGGATATCGAAGATGTGTTGGTTCAACATTTTAGAAGTATCACTAAGGAAAATAATCTAGACAGAGAGAAATGCATCAAAAAAATTACAAAAAATATCCCCAAACTGGTGTCAAGAGAGGACAGTTTTAACCTGAACAAACCAGTCACCGAAGAGGAAGTCAGTGAGGTTATTAAAGACATGCAAAATGGCAAAGCTCCAGGTCCAGATGGTTTCAATGTGGATTTTTTTAAGGCTTGCTGGAACATTGTCAAGCAAGACATTCTAAATGTTGTGGACGATTCCAGAAGAAGCAGGACTATTTTGAAAGCCATCAACACCTCCTTCATCTCTCTGATCCCTCAACATGATTCAACCATGACTGCCGATAAGTATAGACCCATTTCTTTATGCAATGTGGTATACAAGATTATATCCAAGGTATTGGCTAGCAGACTCAAACCTCTTCTTCCTTCTTTAATCTCAGGTGAACAATCTGGTTATGTGGAAGGTAGAAAAATCCTTAATAATATTATTCTAGCCCACGAGATAGTTCACACGCTAACCAACAAAAGATAGGCTGGTATGATCATGCAATTAGATATTGCCAAAGCCTATGACAAGGTAAACTGGATCTATATCAAGAGGATCCTTTCTGCTTTTGGGTTTTATCACAACTGGGTCAGATGGGTTATGGCTCTGGTTACCTCTTCCAACTTTTCTATTCTGGTGAATGGATCTCCCTTGGAAATCTTCACTCCTTCTAGAGGCCTCAGGCAGGGTGACCCACTCTCTCCCTTTCTCTTTATCCTCATGATGGAAGGATTGGGTAGAGCCATTAAGCAAGCTAAAGCCTTGGGAAAAATTAAGGGCCTTCAATTAATGGAGAATGGTCAGACAATGACTCACCAACAATTTGTGGATGATACAATGCTGCATGGAATTCCTACAGTCAAAGAAGCTTTAGCGTACAAACAAATCCTGAATAACTTTTCCTTGGCTACAATTATGGAAGTTAATCTCTCCAAATCAAAATTTTTCTCCTAAATACTAACATTGCAATTCAGAGAAATATCTCTAGAATTCTGGGCTTTCAAATGGATTCCCTCCCTTCAAAGTATTTGGGAATTCCCCTTACATCCAGGCCCCTACACAAAAGCATTTGGGAACCGGTGCTCAATAAGATGCAAGACAAAGTTAAAAAATGGACTGTCATATCATTGGACCTGGCTAGTAGGTTGATACTGACAAAAGTTATTCTACAGTCAATCCTAGTTTTTTTTTTTATCAGCCCTCCTAGCTCCCAAAGGTGTCCTACAGCAATTCAGGAATATCTAGAGAGACTTCCTCTGGGGAAATGAAGAAACAAGGAAGAAATGGGCCCTCGTTTCTTGGGATAAAATCTGCAAACCTAAGAGTCATGGGGGTCTAGGCTTAGATGATCAGGAAATTCTATGTAATGTACTAGGAGCCAAACTCTGGTGGAGATGGGTTAAAGAACCAAAAGCTCAATGGGCTAAAACCTGGAAAGAAAAATATGCAATTTTGTGGCAAAAAAATGATCTTATTAGAATGTCTGGAAACATAAAGGGCTCTTTCATCTAGAATAAATCTTGGGAAAACAGAAACCTAGTACAAGACTACAGTTTCTAGGAAACCAGGTCAATAGATCTTGCTCTCTTTTGGGAGGAAAAATGGCAACAAGAACCAATGTTGTTAAAAGAGGACTATATGATCTTCAAGCAGGAAATAGATTCCCAGGGATCAACCAAAGTTAAATATTTCTGGAATCTTCCTCACAACTCTGGAAAATGGAGAAATTGGAGAAGCATAGAATGTAGAGATGACAGTCCCCTAAAAGTAAAATTTGAGGCAATTATGAGAATGCTAAGACAAAGGAAAATCTTGGTAACAAAGGGGCAGGATCAGTTAAGATGGGGCTTCAATAAAGAAGGCTCCTTTAAGCTTAAGGAAGCTAAGAGAATTATCCTGAATCTAGATTCCAGCAATTCAACGAATTCATGGCAACAACTTTGGAGCCACCAAGGGTGGATGAAGATCAAGTTATTCATGTGGTTAGTTCTCCACAAAAAAATATTAACTTGGGACAACATCAGGAAAAGAGGGATTATTGGGCCGTCTAGATGTCAGCTATGTGAAGCTCAAGAGGAAACAATGGAGCATATTCTTACAGTTGCACCTTTACCACCTGGTTGTGGGATTATTTTGCCACCATTTTTCAACAGACAGACAGAGATAAAGGAAGCATCACTAATACACTGAACAAGTGGAGAAGGAAATTTTTGGAGAATGAGATTCTCAATTTGGCCTGGGCCTTTATGCCAAGCTTAATTATCTAGAATGTTTGGAAAGAAGGGAATAAAAGAATTTTCAAGGATGAAAAAACTAGTCCTCTCCACCTGTTGGATCTGATCTTGAAGCAGATCAAGGAAACAGTTAGTACCATTGTTCACAATTATCCCAAAAACCCTCCCACAGAAAATGAGATGAGAACTCTCAAGCAACTAAGAATGCAAGAGATCATCACCAATGGACTCAATAGAAGAGAAGGAAATTTGGGAAAGCAAAAGGATTTCTGGAAGCCTCCACCGAAAGGATACCTGAAATGCAATATTGATGGTGCTTCAAAAGGCAACCCTGGAATAGCCGGATATGGAGGGGTGTTAAGAGATGAAGAAGGAATTATAATCTTCATTTTCCACTACCAATTAGGTAAAGCCACAAACAATATGGATAAATTAATGGCCTTGGAACAATGCCTAGAATTGCTGAATCTAAATCATAGCTCAAATGTCATCATAGAGGTAGACTTAGAGATCTCCATAAAAGTTGTTAAAAGAATTAGTTGTGGAGCAGAGCCGGACAAGGTCTCAAAACACTAGAGATTAATACAAGTGTATCAAAGAATTCAAAAACATCTCCTGAGTCTATGAACTGCCAGTTTCAGACATGTTAGACGAGAAGCCAACAAACTAGCAGACACTCTAGCCAACCAAGGGGTGATTAATTCAGAGTGAAAATTTTAAATGAAGTGGCAGGAGATGACTCAAGGTAGAGTAAAAGCTCTATGCGAAGAACAAGCGGTAGAAGATAGAGAAATTTTTAAGTATTGGGCCAGAAGGAAAGGTACTGAATGAATTTGTCTAAACAGGTTCAATCTCAGTTCTCAGGTTGGTACCTGGAAGATAGACATGCTCAAAGAAGTCATATAACCTCTTGGCAGAAAGTGACCAGATCGATTTCTCATTAGATTGTTCTACAGGGTTCTATCCACAGTCAACAGTGGTCTCTGTTGCATGTACTGAGGTGGGCTTGTGCAGAAAAGGACAGTTCTAGTTTTCCAGCGAAGGCGGTTCCCCAACATTCCTGTCACTGGTCAGAAAACCAGGCTCAAGCAGTTTATAGGTGATCGCTCGGCTTTGGTACGGTAAGTGGTTTCGTTATTTTGGGAGCAATTCCATTAGGCTCCCACCACGTGGCTAGGGACGGGTAATGAAACCACCCTCTATCGCGCATTAATTTTCATACATCTTAAGCGGTGCGATATTTCGCCGTGCCGTCCATTTTTGTAGGTTGATTTAACAGTCAGATTTGTAAGTGCTTTCTTGTGGGGCCATGGGTCTTATCGGGCTTGTCACGATAAAGACGTGGGGGTGAGTGGAGCCTTTGATTAGGATTTTGATTCTTATTGTTCAACCTAAGGTTTGATTTACAAGATTAATATTGTATGTTGTAAAGGGGTGGGGCTTTACTATGGCAGCACACCCTTGGCTTTCCTCAGTCCATGCGGGGGTCATGGTTATTGTATATTCTGTAAATTTATTTTTGGTTTAATGAAATAGAAGGAACTACTCTTGCTTAAGAAAAAAAAGGAATATGGGTTATGTGCTTAAAAAAAAAAATCCTTTTGGTATAGTTGTTCATGTTGAGATTATGGAATTTAAAAGATTCACTGAGAAAAATTATCTTGGATAAATATACAATATGCCCGCTGTTAACCCTAGAGGCCACAAAAATATACTTGGAAATAGTGATATGCATAAAAATTGTGGTGTATTAGAAAAACAAAACCCTCTCTTTCTGTCACACAAACCATCTACTTAAAAACACACGCTTATGCAGATCTAAGAAACAAATACGAGTAGGAAATGGGTATATTGAGATTTTTTGGTAATTAGAAAAACAAAACCCTCTATTTGAGTCACACAAACTCTCTACTTAAAAATGCACACATTGAGAAATGTAGGATGGTAAAAGCACAATTTTCAACATAATTATAGATTGTAATATGATATGTAAGTGCATATACTTATATTAAATGGCAGAATTAGTAAAATGGGCAAGTGAGTAAACTCTAAAGTGGAATTTTTTATTTTTTATAGTCAAAATGATGCCCGATACAATCTCAACTTTATAGTATTATTCATGGTGATATGGGAAAGTTCAAAAAAAAAATTGAGTCGAAAAAGTTATCATGTTACGAAAAACTATCGGAAATTATTTTACATCAAGTTATGAAGTTGGGAATGTATCAAATTATGAAGTTGTGAATGTAAAGGAGTTATTAAAAATGGTCAACCTCCAAATCCAATCATATTTCATTCTTTTAATATAATTAAAGATTATGTAATATAATATTTCATTGCCTGTAAGATTATCAAATGCTCTTATTTTTTTATAAGTTATGATCAAACTTATCCACACTCCAGTGAAAACATAGCTACACTCACCACACCATGATATCACCATACATATCTGCATTCACCACACCACGATACAAATTTACAATGTAGCTCTCAAAATTCTCTATTTGGATGCTGCCCAGCTAGATCCTTCAGATTTGTAGGTTTTAAAATATTGATATTATTTTTCCCTAGTATGGTCAAGCATGTAAAACATGAAGAATTTGTTTCTAAAAATGTTTGCTTTGTAAGGGAAAATTCTGCATAAAGCTCGATGAATGAATTTATTAATTGTTTAATGGTATATCACAATTTAGAATTGTTGAGGTACGTGCAACATAGATGTGAAAACTCTTTTGGAAAGACTTGGAAATCCTACATGGAAAAATTAGTTGCATGAGCTTGAGAAAATAACTGCTTATTTGGAATTTCATAGAAGAGTTAAATCCTTATGTGTAATGATTTATGTATATGAGAAAAGGAATTTTTCTACCTGCAATTCTAGTTTATTTTAGTGGGTTGATTTCTTTCATGTAAATCTCTAAAATAGTCATGCTTGAGCATTTGGAGATTGTGGTATCGGAAGTGAAAGTAAAAATACATATGTATGCATGATAACAACTAGATGTACATAAAAGGAAACTTGGGCAAAAAAATGCATATATATGCATGTAAGCAACTAGATGTACATAAAAGGAAACTTGGGTAAAATTGGTATTATGAATGACAAAGAGAAATTAGAATGTTTTTCTTAAAGCCTCTAACACAATTTCTACCATTGGATCAACATCTCAAACCATGACATGAACCGGATGATGAACCGTGTGGAAAACTATATTGGAATTGAATGTTCCAATAGGTAAGAGATTTAAATGGTGATTGGTACAATTGCAGTATAGATGCATGGCTAAATAAAATCACCTAACATTGGAAAACAAGATTAGATAATAAAGAAAACCATGGTTGTATCATTTTTGCATTGTTATGTAATGATACATATACCTATGCATTGTCATGAAATGTATGTGTTACCATAGTCTAGCTGAGTGGTTATTCGGATAAACATGTTTTAAAAAGGATCATGCTTAATATCCATGCATAGTAATGAGTCATACGAATCTTCCATGTAAGCACTTCATGATGAATTTTGGTATTGATAGTCTCTTACATGTTGAAAGAAAGTGAAAGTCATTGCTCAACAATCATAAAGACGTTGGTTACCCCAATGCCTATTAAAGGGGAGTATGTTCTGCAGAATGAAAGAGCGTGATTGGCCTAATGATTATATTGGTAAAGTGGTGTCGAGTTGTTGTTGTGTTGTGATAGAATGTATGCTTTTTTGCTTAGATGTTGGGCATAGTGGTGTTGAGCAAGGATTGGTGGTTTGTGACTTGTAGAATCAATGTTATGCTACTATCAATGCTTACAAATATGCATAGCATGTAGAAATTTGGTTTTTCCTCCATGCAGGGGATTTGAGTTGCTTGAACTATATTGAAGTTATATTTTGTTAGCATACATGCTTGGGTTTTTATGTGCCAATAGTAAATAGGCAAAACTTGCATGACTATGTTAAGAGTCAGGCTAGAAAAGGAAATTGAAGGTTATTAAGCTTACTGAAAGGAAAAATCTTATAAATAAAGTTGTTATAACATGCAATACAGAGCAAATGCCTTAAAAGTAATGTTGTTCAATTTTGTAATGCATATGGGAGGAAGATATCATTACTCGAGTGGAACGCTTACATATGTTGCCTTCATGATTGAAATAATCACAATTATCATAAAACTAGACTATGATTCTAGTCATAGATTAAGCTATGGTCATCATGCTATAAAAAAACTTATAAATGGTATAATTGCTATGAAAGTATTATACCAAAGTAAAGGATGGTGAGAACATGTTATATTATAAGGCTATATAACCTGGACAAATTGTCATTCAAATTGATATTTTGATTAATGCAGCTACATACAATGAGATTTGTTCTTCGATTGGAAGAAAGTATGGTTAAGGGGAAATTTAACTTAAACTGATTTCCATGACATATGCATCTTTTGATGGATATGCATAATAGAACCTATAAGTAACTTTGAGAGAAAACCATAGTATTTGATGAAGTAGCACAAATGGTATGGACCACTATGTCAATTAAATAGTATTTAACAATCTATTTAAATAGATTGATATCATATCAATTGAAATGCATAAATTGTATCAAGAAATTTTGAGAGGTCCTCTTATTGGGTTGCATTGGTAATGTGTCTAGACAACATAAGAATTTTGTGTAATTCAAAGAGTAATTCATAAAATAGATAACTCATCTTTTGGTCAAGGGTGATTTAATGTTAAAGAGGAGATAACATGTAAGTACCCTGAGATCATAAACACTTACAACTAAAAGGAGTGTAGGATTGAAAGTAGTAAAAAGATTTCAAATATAACTACACTAAATTATGCATGGTCAACAAGTTGTTGAGGCATACAAAGGGCAATAGTAAATCACGCAGGATGGATTATGATCTATATGTGAGATAATAGTCTACTTTAGGACATTAAGCAGAAGGTATGATGAAAATATGCATGAATACAATACTATGCTACTGATATTGTAACCAAATGAAATCTAGAAATGATCTGCACCTGACAAAACTTTCTCTAATTTCAGAAATGAACCATGCTCATACAAATTCCTTGTCAACTGAGAAAAATTGTTTCAATTGCAAGAAAAAAAATGTTTGGTATGATACTAACATGGTAGGAAAATATGTGGACAAATTTTCATCATGTAGGTGATACCATGGGAATGGTATGATGGGTTGTAGCATAGATGGTACTATGTATTGTTGTATTACATGTGTTATATGATTGAAAAAGTGATATGTGTAATGGTGTGTATAATATACCTTGTGTGCAGGTATGCATAAAGACATTGGGTAGATGTCTAGTCGAGAAACCAACCTAGAGGTTACATAGAAAAAGGAAAGTAAGATTGGTATAACTAACCATGGTTAATCACAGTTTGGAATACATACAATTAAGATGAATATATATGATGAATATATATTGTTATGTGAACTAATCTGTTATGACCTTGTAGGAATATTAATGTGGAAAATATGCTAACTAATGTATTGTATGCAGAGAGACTGCAAGAAGTAGGTGTTCGACAAGAACACAAAGGCTTGAAAGAATGCAAGAGAAGAACATGCATTCTTAAGATAAAATAACTGATAAGAAATAGCTTCTTCAATAATAAGTAACAGATTATGATATATATCATAGTTAAAATTTTGCATCTATAAATTCTCACAAATGGTTTGAACAATGTTACAGGTAGCTATGAAATGAGGAGCACTCTTTGTAGCCATTGTAACTATGGAAGATTATCTCTCCTTGTGACCGATGTACATCAGAAAAATTGCATCATATGGCAGAGCCATGAGAACTATTGATTCAGAAACCAGCTACCTATGAACGAGGACATGATGCAGTGATACACCGAAGATGGTGTAAAATTTAAGTGGAGTATGTAACACCCCTACCTTGTGTACTAAATTATTATAAACCTAAGTTAAGTTAAATCTAGGTGTGATATCCTCCCTTGTTTGTTAAATGTTTGTAAACCTAAGTTGGGTTAAAGCTAAGCGTGATACCCTCCTTTGTGGGTTAAACTATTCTAAACCTAAGTTGAGGAAAGCTAGGTGATATGTAATATGAAAATAAAATGTGTTATTAAAGAAATTGATAAAATAAAACACTTGGAGCGTGGAGCACCAAGAGAGAGGAGATGCTTGCCAAATCCCATTAAGGGATGGGATAGAGATTAATCTTTCATGATAAATCTTCTAGATGTGATTCTAGATAAGCTTGGATGGATTTGTGATCCATCGGATCGATGGGAGAAAAAGATCCATCAGACATAAAAGGTTTGTGGGAGATAAAGGCAAGCTTTTATGAGGAAAAGCACCGTGGGAGATAAAGACGAGATTTTTTGAAAAAGGACCTATGCAAATGGAAAATCCATAAAAGTGGGATGCCGCTAATGGAAACTAAATCATGAAAGAGGGTATTAAATACTGAGTGAATCGATCAATTAAGGACAGTTGATCCTTGGCAAGATCTTCAGCTCGGGAGGAATCAGAGGTGATTCATCATTGGGTGGTGGTGCTCCTCCCTCCAAGTAAGGTTGTAGTTGGTGTCAAATGCGTGGAATGTTTTTCTGATGATTCTTACTCTCTCTCTCTCTCTCTCTCTCTCTCTCTGTGTGTTATAGTTCCAGTTTGTTTATGAGAAGATTTTCTTAAGTCTCTATTATTGTTCCAGTTTTTCTATGAGATGATTGGCTAAGTTCCTCACCATGAGAATATTTTAATGAATTACATGTGTTTGTGTACTAGTAGATTTATTAGGATGTTAAGTCTTGCAATTCAGATATATGGATTGCTTAATTTCCTCTTTTTATAGAAATGATGGATTTAATATTGCAGGTAATTGTAGTGTGCTCTCACATGCATATCGAATTTATTACAGTTACCTTTACAGTGGTAAGAAAGGGTAGCATGTTTTAGTGTTTTGCAGCTGCTCATGCATGTGGAACAATTACCATAGTATTATCAAAGGTTCATGATGTAGGAGCATCTGGACTTAGCCAGCAATGTGAAAGTCTGTTCACATGTTGTGGCTAAACAAGTTGAATTTCACTGACCTGAGTGGTCAAAACTCAATTTTTACTGAGAGGGTTGGATCTCTCAAGAAATGAGTTGTATTTCATTATTGTAATAAGTAGGAATTGTCTTATTTTAGATCCAAAGATAATTTGTTAGCATAGGTGTGTGATAGAGCTGGAAAATAGATATTCGATTGTTAAATTGTTTAAAATAGGGATTGAGTAGTTAGAGAGTGGAATTGGATTGATAAAAAGAAGAAAAATGTAATGCAGAAAGAGGGCAGAGATGAGAGAGGATTGAGTGAAGCGAGAGTCAAGTAATAGAGCGAGGATTTCCAGATTGAAATAGGGGTCTTTTAAATCGCTGTAATCGAGCCAAAGGGCCGAGACTCTATAACATTGATAGTATTGATTAATTGATGCATGTGTGATTATATATCGATTCTGTGGAAACTCTCGTTTTGCCTTTGTTTAATTGTATTCATGGCAGAATCAAATATTTCTCTGTTTTATGCTTTATGTTAATAACAGTGGCGAAATCCTGCATTAAATCCCAGCCGTTGATCTAAAGTCCAAACAATGGTGTGATATCACACTGACCGTTGGATTATCTCGCATCGCAACATTCCATTAGCAGTTGAATAGACCTCAGACCTTAAGACCATGCAACGTGTGATCGCCAATCCATCACATCACAACTATTTCATGGTATGTGAAAAATCCTTGAGCATTAGGGAAGTGCGACATGCAATGGCACAATGGGATCGCTGATTAAATCACATTGCAACGATTTAAAGGTGGAAATACCAAGCCCTAAGCCCTTGCGATTAGTGATTTCGATATCAGTTGTGGACCATCCGATCAAAGGTGAGGTGATCTATAGTGTACCACCGAGCATCTCTGTTAAATAAAGAAAAGATCTGCTGTCAGGCTTATATTAGGGAAATCAGAGTGCTGAAGCGAAAGGCCTGAATATAAAGGGGAAAGGAACACAGGGACGATTGTTGATATTTATCAAAACAATTGATTCCTGTGTCATTTGTGGTATTAGAGCACAAAGAGATTATGTTTGATTACAGTAAACATGCCACCAAGGAGAGGAGCTAGAATTGGTCAAGGAAGACTGGAAGCAAATGCAGTTTTGCTAGAGGAGATCCAAAGTCTGCGTACAAAGATGGAAACAATTGAGACTGCTCAGAGAAGAACACCTGATGAAGGGGATGACAGTGCTAATGAAGAATATTCTGACGAGGAAGAACAAGAGGAGGAAAATGAAACTGCCAGTGTTATTAAGATTTTGGCGAAAGTAGGAGGAAAACCAAAGGTGGAAATTCCTACGTATGAAGGGAGTCTTAATGCAGAAGAGCTAATGGATTGGATCAGGTCATTAGATAAATATTTTGACTATGAAGAGGAAGCTAATGACAAGAGAAGGTGAAATTTGTAGTTACCATATTAAAGGGTCATGAAGCTATTTGGTGGGATGAGCTACAGAGATCCAGAATGAGGAAAAGAAAGTCCAAGATCAAGCAATGGGACAAAATGGTGAGTAAGATGAAAGCCAAATTTATTCCTAAAGATTATCAGTTAAATCTTTTTAAACAGTTGCAGAATTTAAGGAAAAAAGGAATGTATGTTAAAGAATACACAAAAAAGTTTTATAGATTGAGTATTAGATCACGACATGCAGAAGATGACATGGAGAAGGTAGCCAGGTATATCAATGGCATATGATATGATATGCAATATGAGATCAGCTTGTTAAGTCTGAAGACTATTGAGGATGCCTATCAAGCGAGTTTTAGGGCAGAAGAGAAGATTTTGATAAAACAGAATTAAAGGAATAGAGGAAGGAGCTCGGTAAGAGGTAGAGGAACTACCAAACCAAGGGGAAAGCAACATCAACATGAAGCAGGCAGTTCAAGTAGCAGACCACCACAGAGAGGGGATTTTAATAGAGGAAGATTTACACCCAGAGGAAGAGACCGAGGAAGAGATATTGGGCGTTACACTTGTGGAGAATGGGGACATGTGTCATGGGAATAAATAAACCAGCAAGTCAGAGGAATGTGAATGTGGTTGAGACAAAGCCAGAAACACCTCAACTTATGAAGAAGGAAGAACCCCGTGAAGTAGGAGAATCCCTATTGTTGAGAAGGACATTGCTCAAGACAAAGAAAGAGATTGAAGAACCAGCGCAGATGAATAATTTATTTAGAACTACCTATAAATCCAAAGGTAATTGTTGTAAAGTAATAATTAATAGTGGATGCATTGATAACCTTGTTTCTATAGAGATGGTGGACAAGCTCGAATTAGCAAAGATAGTGCACCCTACTCCTTACAAAGTGTCGTGGTTGCAGAAAGGACATCAGATTATTGTGATAGAACAATGCAAGGTTGGAATACAGATTGGTACGTATAAAGATGTAATATTATGCGATGTAATGCCAATGGATGTATGCCATGTATTGCTGGGAAGACCATGGCAGTTTGATCAGAAAGCTATTCATTATGGGAGGAGAAACACTTATACTCTGGAGAAGGATGGAAATAAACATACATTGTTTCCATTGAAGGATGGCGCTGACAAAGGAGCACCTAGAAATAATGTTATGCTGTTGAGCGGAAAGGAGTTGTTGCAAGAGATTGGAAAAGGTGAAGAAATATATTTTGTTGTTATAGGGAGACCAAAGGTAATTTTAACTTCCAAAAACTTAGATGATTTACCTGAAGAAATCAAAACTCTGTTAAATGATTTCACTAATATTATTGTGGATGAGTTGCCAAATGCATTTCCACCGATCAAGAGTATTAGTCGTCATATTGATCTAATACAGGGAGCGAGTTTGCCAAATAAAGTAGCGTACAGATTAACTCCTCAAGAGAATGCAGAAGTTGGAAGAAAAGTGTAAGAACTGATGGATAAGGGACTAATCAGAGAGAGTCTTAGTCCATGTGCTGTACCAATAGTACTCAGTCCAAAGAAAGGAAGTGAATGGAATTTGTACACAGATTCCAGAGCCATAAACAAGATCACAATCAGGGATAGATTTCCTTTGCCACACATGGATGATTTAATGGATTGTTTGAGTGGATCAAAGTATTTTACTAAAATAGATCTAACGAGTGGATATCATCAAATAATAATTCGAGAAGGAGATGAATGGAAGACTGCATTTAAAAAAAAAGTGGGTTGTATGAGTGGTTAGTGATGCCTTTTGGACTCACTAATGCACCTAGTACATTCATGAGATTTATGAATGAAGTCTTGAAGGAATATGCAGGCGAGTTCATTATTGTTTATCTTGATGATATTCTAGTTTTTAGTAAAAGTAAGGAAGAACATCTAGATCATCTTAAATTGGTTTTAATAACTCTGTAGAAAGAGAGACAACTGATAAATCTAAAGAAATGTAGTTTCATGAAAGAATAATTCATTTACTTGGGATTTGTAGTTTCTAAAGAGGGATTGAAAATGGATCCAGAGAAAGTCCAAGAAATTTGGAACTAGCCTATTCCCAGAAATATATTTGAGGTAAGAAGCTTCCATGGTCTTGCAAGTTTTTACAGAAAGTTTATCAGAGGTTTTAGTCATACTTTTGCACCAATTCTTGAAACAATTAAGGAGACCAATTAGTTGTTCAAGTGGACAGAAGCAGCAGACAGGAATTTTAAATTGCTAAAGAGGAAAATCACAAAGGAATTGATTTTATCTTTCCCTGATTTTGAAAAAGTATTTCAAGTTGAAACAGATGCTAATGGAGTTGTAGTTGGCACATTTCTAAGTCAAGAAAAAATACCAATGGTGTACTTCAGTGATAAATTCAATGAAGCAAAGAAGAATTATTCTTCTTATGATAAAGCTTTTTATGCTATTGTACAAGCCTTGAAAAAATGGAGACATTATTTGCTGTCAAAGGAATTCATATTGTATTCAGACAATCATGCATTACAGTTCATAAATAACCAGCTGAAATTGAACCAGAAACATGCCAAGTGGGTAGAATTTTTGTAGAGCTTTACTTTTGTGATAAAGCACACAAGTGGTAAGTTGAATAAAGTCACTAATTCATTGAGCGGGGCAAGTTTTATTGTGCAAGAATTCAAAGTTGGTGTTGTAGGATTTGAAGAAATGATTGAAATGTACAAAGATGATGTAGATTTCAAAGATATCTATAAAACGGTTAAAAATTCAATAGTGCATAACAGAAAAGAGGTCAATGGTTAAATTATCTCATCCAAGGAGGCTTATTGTTTAAAGGCAACAAGTCATGTATTCTAAAATGTTCTATGAGGTAAAACATAATAAAGGAGAAACATAGTGGAGGATTATCTAGTCACTTTGGACAAGATAAAACCTTTGCTCAGGTGAATGCTTTTTATTATTGGCCAAAAATGCAAACTGATGTTAAGATATTTTTTGAGAAGTGTAGGATATGTCAGCATGCTAAGGGGAGAAGTTAGAATAAAGGATTGTATTAGTCGTTGCCAATACCAGACCGGCCGTGGGATTTAGTTAACATGGATTTGTTTTGGGATTACCAAAAACTCAAAGAGGAAATGATTCCATTTATGTTGTGGTAGATAGATTTCCCAAGATGGCACATTTCATTGCTTGTAAGAAGACTATTGATGCAACATATATAGCTAATCTATGTTTTTCAAAAATTGTAAGATTACATGGATTTCCTATAAGTATTGTGTCTGATAGAGCTACAAAGTTTGTAGGACATTTCTGGAGATCTCTTTGGAAGAAACTAGGAGCTAACCTCAATTTCAGTTCAACATACCACCCTCAAACAGATGGACAAACTGAAGTAGTAAATAGGAGTTTGGGAAACATAATGAGAAGTTTAGAGTATCAAAATCCTAAGAAGTGGGATTTAGCACTAGCTCAGGCTGAATTTGCTTATAATGACACTCCAAACCGAAGTACTGGAATGAGTGCATTTCAGATTGTTTTTGGAATGAATCCAATATGGGTGTATGAGCTCAAAAATTTGGGAAAACAGGAGACAAGAAGTACGAAAGATGAAACGTTTGCAGAACAGATGAAAAGACTTCAAGAAGATGTCAAAGGAAGATTGTAGGAAAGTAGTGGTAAATACAAATAGAGAGTGGATATGAAAAGATGAGAGAAAGAATTCCAAGTGGGAGATTTAGTGATAGTATATTTGATAAAAGAAAGATTTCCTGCTAAGACTTACAATAAACTAAAAATGAAAAATATAGGACCATGTAGAATTGTAAGAAAGTTTTCAACTAATGCATATGAAATTGAATTGCCAGAAGGAATTGGAATATCGCCTATTTTTAATATTGCAGATTTGTATCCATACAAAGGGACAGAGTTAGAGCTACAGGAGGAAACTATAGAAGATGAAGTTCAAAACTTGAACTGGGAAGAAAAAATGCCAAAGACCCTTAAGAAAGAAGTGGAATTTTTTTTGGAGAAAAGAGTCTCCAAAAGAACAAGAGGTCATAATTATTTTCAATATCTAGTCAAATGGAAAGGATAGCTAGTGGACAATGCTAGCTAGTTAACAACAGTCGAGTTGCAAAAGTACGGAGTAAGCCCTGAAAGTCTGAGGGATGATTTTTTTCTTCCCTGGGAGTCTGATGTAGGAGCATCTAGACTTAGCCAGCAATTTGAAAGTTTGTTCACATGTTGTGGCTAAACAAGATGAATTTCACTGACCTGAGTGGTCAAATCTCAGTTTTTACTGAGAGGGTTGGATCTCTCAAGAAATGAGCTGTATTTCATTATTGTAATAAGTAGGAATTGTCTTATTTTAGATCCAAATATAATTTGTTAGCATAGGTGTGTGATAGAGCTGGAAAATAGAGATTCGATTGTTAAATTGTTTAAAACAGGGATTGAGTAGTTAGAGAGTGGGATTAGATTGATAAAAAGAATAAAAATGTAATGTAGAAAAGGGAAAAGATGAGAGAGGATTGATCGAAGAGAGAGTCAAGTAATAGAGAGAGTATTTCTAGATTGAAATAGGGATCTTTTAAATTACTGTAATCAAGCCAAAGGGTCAAGACTCTGTAACATTGATAGTATTGATTAATTGATGTGTGTTTTATTGTATATCGATTCTATGGAAACTCTCGTTTTGCCTTTGTTTAATTATATTCGGGACATAATCAAATATTTCTCTGTTTTATGCTTTATGTTAATAACAATGGTGGAAGCCCGCATTAAATCCCAGCCATTGATCTAAATTCTAAATAACAGTGCGATATCACGCTGACCATTAGATTATCTCGCATTGCATCGCATCGCAACATTCCATCAGCAGTTGAATAGACCTCAGGCCTTAAGACCACGTGACATGCGATCGTTGATCCATTGCATCGCAAATATTTCATGGTATGTGAATAGGCCTTGAGCATTAGGGAAGTGTGATATGCAATGGCACAATGTGATCACTGATTAAATCACATCGCAATGATTCAAAGGTGGAAGTACCAAGCCCTAAGCCCTTGCAATTTGTGATTGCGATATTAGTTTTGGACTGTCGGATCAAAAGTGAGGTGATCTATGGTGTACCAGCAAGTGGCTCCGTTAAATAAAGAAAAGATCTATTGTCAAGATTATATTAAGGAAATCAGAGTGGTGAAGTGAAAGGCCTAAATATAAAGGGGAAAGGAACGTGGGGCCAATTGTTGATATTTATCAAAAAAAATGGTTCCTGCATCATTTCACCATGGTCTACATCGTGCATAATAAAATTAGATGCTTCTACATGTGGTATAAGGAATTGATGGCACATCATGTTTGTTATACATATATGGGTCGGTAAGATATCCACTGAAATTGACTTGAATATCACCAAGTTGCTAATGGTGCCTAGTTTGCCTACAATGAAAAATATCTCTTGTATTACATCATAACTCAATAAATAGTTGTAATAGTTATAATTGTATGAAATAGGTTACCTGTATAATGTTTGATCTAATATTTGTATCTAATTAACTAGTTAGTCATGAATGATGGAAGCAAGACTATAATCATGAGGGATTATCATGATAGTAGAGCTTAATTAAGATCATTAATGTAGGTAAGGAAATTAGTATAGGTTGTGTGCTATGGTTAGTTTCGTCTTCATCTACTAAATCATGTTTATTAGAAATCTGACACATAAGCCTTGATAATACGGTTACAAGACCATACCAAAACCACTCTATAATTGAATTGATAATGACTATGGAGTTCGTTATATAATTACTAATGATGACATAATGGTGGTCTAAAGATACCCCTTGCGAGTATTGCATCTTAACGGTTATATATATATATATATATATATATATATATTACAGAATGGGAGCTTAGGAGCTAAATTCTAGGATAGACTAAAGAGTTCCATTACGATGGGAAACTACTACATACATTTATATGAAATCATGATTTTAATATTATTTTTGATCACTCTCGAGTCTTTATATATATATATATATATATATATATATATATTGAAATGTTGTCACAGCCCCAAGAAGACCCGCATAAATCAAGGTGCATTATGGACTCTCATCACATATGGCACCAACATAATCCCGCCCAATGAGTTACCCATGTCATTAGTACTATACTTGGACCTTATAATAATTCTTAGTTAAGTTTTTGTGAAATAAGGTGTTCACTAATTTCAAATATGTAACTACAATAGTATCCATAAACGTGTATAATTGCAAACTAAACACATTGCAAAAGACAAATATAGAGTGGGTGTTTAACTAGCCTAACAATCAAATTAGCTTATATGTAACGACAAATTTTTAAAATGAATAACCCTATTGGGTCATTTACATCAAGGAAACACTTTCCAAAACCATCACACAACCTCCCTAATCCCAACCCTCAATTCATGGTGTGATCCCAAAAACTTTGGTATTTGTAAACCCAAAATTACGACCTCAAGCTTATGACTCAAAATTTTCGGATAGTTGTGTCATGTAGCACTTTGACGACCTACAATTTTTTGTCCCCATGTAAGATACCCCCTTAGGAATATCTCAATATCCCCATCAAATTTCTGAGTTTTTTTTTTTTATTTTGTCTCTATGGTATTTAATCGAACAATTTGTGTACATATGGTTGTAGGTGCACTTTTTATAATTTATTTCAATAAAGGTAAACATAGAACAATATAGACACCATGAAAATGCTTCAACCCAAGAACATTTAATTTAGATTAGACTTTCAAAGGGTACATACCACTAATAGAGATACTCCAATAATATATATGAGAAATAAAATGATAAATATCAACATCCTTGTTATGTATATATATGGTTGTAGGTCTCTAATAAGACAACCGAGAAATGTACCAACATTACAATATAAGCATCCATCTGTAATCCAATGAATATCAACTCACCCAAATGATGGATAACAACCCCAAGATCACTCCAATACACAACAACAATATTAGATAACCACATCAATTTAAATGGACACCCAAGAGGTAGCACAAATGGATATGATGAAGGGTCTCAATCCTATTTAAGTCGGCTACTCAACCTCCTCAATATGGTTGTAGCTCGACCCCCAAAAAAGAATAAAATCACCCAATAGAAAGATCAACACTAAAATTACAAATACTGAAGGTAACTCGGCCCCCAAAACAACACAATAGATAAACTCAGTCACTTATATATGATAGAACTCAAACTTCATGGAGGAGTAGAACTCAACCTCTTGGATATTGTGAAAACAACCTATATAAGAATATAGAATACCAAAAGTTAATCTATAAAATCAATTGATAACATCATTGACTTACTCCTTTTTGGTCATATCTTCTTCTATAAATCTAAGTGATTACATACCAACACTAGCTAGAGTGTATAGTTTCAACATCAGACCTAGTAACCAGAATGAGGGTTTCCAAGAACCCTAGACTCTTTCTCAATAGATCTCCAAAATTCTATTTCAAACTGAGTGAATGCAAAAATATATATAACTTTTGTTTTAATATTTAGAATATATATAATAATAATGATAAAAGTAATTTTTTTTAAAAGGAAATTGTCTCTCACATAGAGTTGTGTTTTTAATTATTGCGTTTTGTTATAAGAATAATTATATTTAAAAAATGTAGTCACCTCTAAAGTTTTATTATGCATAAAAATTTATGAATGCCTTAATTTTATTATTAAAATAAGTATTTTTATAAACATAAATTAAAAATATAGAAAAATAATTTAGAAATGCTTTTATAGTTAATAAATTAATATAAATTTATTTTTGCTATGAATATTGTACTAAGCACATTTAATTAAAAAGGCTCACTACCATGGAATTTAACTTGGACCTCTTAATAACAAAGGTGCTTTAACTATGGAGACTCAACCAACTAAGCTAACCGTTAGTCTAATTAATATAAATTTATTAATCACAATAATTTTTAAAGATCATCTTATCATTCATTTTTAAAGATATATTTGTATCATATCTATTTTGGAATAGAGCTTCAAGAATTTAATTTAATTATCAATAATTATTAGGTGGATTGGAAGCATTTAACATCCATAGAATATTCTTAGTAGTATAGACAAACTGAAGGTTTAGATTTATCTACAAAGTAGTTATACCATTTGTCCTCTTTTAATCGAATTGATTAATTAAAAAAAAGGTCAATATGAAATGAGTTATCGTTATTTTGGGCATGTGGTATTGATAAGACATAATATTGTAACAAATTCTATTTATAAATTAAGAATCTCCATGGTAAATTGGGCATAAATATCCATGGACAAGAATGTGGTTCATATGTGTTTAACTTATATATTAGTTCTTTTAATAATAATAATAATAAGTGTGTTAAGACTTTCTCTACAACTAATATGTGAGGTAGATGTTGTCATGTAATGTCACAATAAAAAAAATTAAAAAAATACATGTCAACTAATTAATGTAAAATAAGGAAAAATATTGAATATGTTGACTCAATTAAACTTTTAACAAAAAAACATATATCTACAATAATATTATTGATCAAAAAAAGAAATAAAGTGGGCTACATATGAAAAAATTCAAGAAAACAAAAATAGTATAAAATTCATTTAACTATAAATGATTGATGCTCAAATATTAAAGTATGTTTGTTCTTCAAAAATTCTTAAACTATATAATCTGTATCCTATAATAATAAAATAAACTTATTTACCAATACCAAACCCACATTAGAACAACAAATTAAAAAAAAAAAAATTCCATTCATGTCTCATAACATGATACCAAGAAGATACAACAAAATGGATAATCTCCTTCCACCCAAAAAAATAATTACATCCTATGTCTCATTTTCTGTCACGATGATCAAAGTTGCAACCCAAAAAATAAACATAGTAACATGACTAACCAAGAAAAAAAAAAACCAAAGAAGTTCAACTACACAAAAGAAACCAATCCTCAAAAAAATGTGGAAAAAAAAGCCAAAGAAGGATTTCCCCTCACATTTCCACGTGATCATCCCTCGTAAGGGTGAAGTCAATCCTCAAAAAATTGCAAAAAAAAACAAAGAAGGATTTCCCCTCACATTTCCACGTGATCGTCCCTCATAAGGGTGCCATTGGAAAAACCTTGGAAGTGAAGCCTCTGCAACCTTCTTTAGATAACGAACCTGCTCCAATGTGTCATTCTCTATGAAAGTGGGAGACAAAGACTTTATGAAATGTTGAAAATAAATATATATCCATTAGATAACGAACCTGCTCCAACGTGTCATTCTCTATGAAAGTGGGAGACAAAGACTTTATGAAATGTTGAAAATAAATATATATCCAATAGAGTGAAAGTGGGAGACAAAGACTTTATGAAATGTTGAAAATAAATATATATCCAATAGAGTGAAAGTGGGAGACAAAGACTTTATGAAATGTTGAGAATAAATATATATCCAATAGAGTGGAAAAGCGCAGGAGCTTGCAAAGAAGAACGAAGAACGTTGATTTGCCCAATCGATGTTAGTCTCCAAATATATCAATATCTTCTATTTCCAGCCATTTTGCCCAATAGAGGATGCCCCAATAAGCTAGCATCTCTGTTCATTTTGATGCATATCACTATAATTGTTAAGTGTTTATATATCTTTATAAGCCACTGCAATTATAAGTAAATTCAGAGATTTAAATTTCCAATGTGGATTTATTTTCACTATTATTATTATAAATTTTAAATGTTTATAGTAGCTAGCTCTTTCTACAAACACAAGTAAATTTAAATTAACAGATTTATATCTCCAGTGTGGGACTATTTAGACTATTATCATTATAAATTTTAGCTAGCTTTTTTACAAACACAAGTAAATTTTAATTGGGAGATTTATATCTCCAATGCGGGACTATTTTGACTATTATTATTATAAATTTTAAAGGTTTATATTAGCTCGTTTTACAAACACAAGTAAATTTAAATTTCCAATGTGGGTTTATTTTGATTATTATTATTATAAATTTTAAATGTTTATATTAGCTAACTCTTTTTACAAACACAAGTAAATCCAAAAATTTGAAAATAAATTTTAACTTCCAATCTCAAACACATAACACTTCAATTTCAAATACATAACACTTCATTATCACAATAATAAATAATAAATTATCTACCCAAAGCTGTCTTCACTGTTAGCATTGATCAATACAACGACTTGCAGTTAAATACTAGAATCTAAGCTTATGTTCCCATGATTTGTCGCCATTGAAAAAACCTCGAAGCTCGTGAATCACAAGACCCTGTTTAATGTAGAATCAGAGTACAAACTGTCCTAACAGATGTCCATATTTGCCCACACCCTGAAGGAACTTGCCTTCTTTCTGTCCTGCACAGCAGATCGCTGTAATAAGGTTGCATCGTGATCGACCAATCTTTCTCATCGGAACGGAGGTGTTTATACATTACCAGCGGAATTTCCCGGACAAAACGTATTGTACGATAAATCGGTGACAACGATTGATGTTTTTCAGCAATTATCATATATTGAAGGTTCGATACTTACCAAATTAGTTGGTTGTGTGGAAGTAATAGCGCAAAAACAGAATTGGAATTTTAGATTAGAATATGTTTATTTATTGTTATTTGGCATTTACATCGATAAGCTCGAAGGTTATTTAGAGGAAGCAGGATGTGATGGCACGATCTTAGCTGGGATAGTAGTCATCATTCTTCTTTATGCTGACGATATTGTTCTTTTGGCAAGGTGCCCATCTGATCTTAATAAGCAACTCAGGCTTCTTAAGGATTTCTGCTCTACCATGGGTATGACTGTTAACACTGACAAAACAAAAGTTATGATTATCAAATCCAAGAAGGACACTTACGCTAATTTTATGTATGACAATAATAACTTGGAGGAAGTGTATTCTTACAAGTACCTAGGAATTGATATTCATCACAAGCTCAATTGTAAAATAGCAAACCTTGTAATGTGGGATAAAAAGAAGTTCCTCTTTGAAATTTTAGTCACTCCTGTTATCTTATATGGCTGTGAGGTTTGGGGTTGCAGCATCTCCAGAGAATCACGGAGAAAGATTGAGCAAATCCAGAAGCGTTTTATAACTTATAACCTGAAAATTAAAAGTAATACACCCTATCCTATTCTCCTTATAGAAGCAGGTCTTTCCCCTATTGAGAGCCTAGCTATGCTTAGGTTTCTATTGTACAAGCACAAAATCAGTAACATAGATGATCATAGACTTCCTAAGCTAGCGTTAGATTCTAGCCAAAACCACCTAAGGCTCAATCGAGGGTGGCATAAAGACACAAGGGCCTGGTTAAACTATTGGGAGATCAACGAAAATGATGCATTGCAAAACATAAATAACATTAAAGATATTGTTACTTCTAAGTTCAAAGAAAAAATGTGGTGTGAGAAAGACTTAGCGGCTAAAAGAAAATTAAGTTATTATAAGAAGGTCATCAACCCCACCCTAGAAGATCAAAAGTATCTCTCTATTTTAACTAGCTCAAAGAAGAAAATTAATATAGCAAAGATTAGAACGAATTCTCATGAGCTCCATAGTGAAACAGGTCGTTGGGCAGTTCCTAAAATGCCATGGACGGAAAGGATATGCCATATATGTGAGAATAGGAACATCGAGGATGAAAACCACTTCCTCTTAGAGTGCCCCGCGTATAACCACATTAGATCTCTTTGTTACAATACTGACCTTCCTAGCCTTTTACAATGTCAAAATTATAGTGAGCTCGGGAGGCTTCTCTCCAAGCTTTTTGAGCATAGGAATAAAATCTTAAATCAAAATAGATAATTTGTTTCTTTAGGTCCGACAGACCATTATTTGGTCTCAGCAGACGCGTTAACCATCATCATCATCATATAAATACGAGGCCAAATGTAACATAATTTTTTTAATTTTTATTTTTCTTTATAAATATTTTATAATATTTATAGTATTTACAAATTAAAGATTGAGATTTATTTCGAGAATAATTATGTCATTTTTTTAATTAAATTCATTAATTAGAAAAATTGTCTTATAAATCAATGTTATATGAAATAAATTATATTTTTTTAGTATGTGGTAATGATAACCCATGTATTGTACAATATTATAACAAAGTCTATATATATATGTATATATATAGATATTATTTTAATAATTCCTAATAATAATTTAAAATAAATATATACTTTAGTTAATTTTCATGGTTTTTTTAATTTTAATAACACGAGATAAAACAGGAAGTGTTTTAGATATTTATCATGGATTGATGCATATCAATATTTACTAACCATTTAATTTATATAGTTGAACTTAGTATATTTTTGTAATGGTTTCTAATCTAATCTCTTAAGCACTAAAAAAGTATATTTTTATATAAAATATATATTTTTTACCTAAAAAAAAATATCATATAAACATATATAATATATTTATTATACATATCTCACTGATATATATATATATATATATATATATATATATATATATATATATATATATATATATATATATATATATATATATATATATATATATATATATATATATATATAGAGAGAGAGAGAGAGAGAGAGAGAGAGAGAGAGAGAGAGAGAATCAAACAAACAAAAGAAAATAGTACATCATATTTCCCATGTGAAATAATATAATTAATTTATCAATAATTATTAGGTGGATGGTAGGGATTCAACCTCCTTGAAATATTCTAGAATATTCATATGAAATTTATTTATTTTCAAAATAGTTATGCCCTTTCTACTTATATGTTAATTAGTTATAATTTATTTAGTTTTAATTCTTATTATGACTTATAACTATGGACTACTAGTCATTTAATTTATATGGTTGTAGTAGTTTTATATCGAATTTAGCCATTTAATTTATATGGTTGCAATAGTTTTATATCCAATTTAAAAACAGATTAAGTAAATAAATAAATTTTATATTTTCATTTTTGAATATAACAAAGATATATATTTTAATATAGGACTTAAATAAACAATTTGAATATCTCTATTAAGTAATCTATTTCAATGTCAACTCTATTTATGTATGTTTTTATAGAGAAAAAGTTGTGTATAGACCATAATAAAATATTTTGATGCACAAACACAAAAATTAAATGAAGGTAAAAAAATTAAAATATTTCCTAATAAGAGTAATATGTGTAATTCATTCAAATTTTAATATAAAATTAACAGGTGGTATTTAAAAATTATTAATAATTGTGCCAAGAGGTGCTCTACAACCTTGTATAGGGGGAGATGTGTAGGCCTAAATTTCTGTAAAATTTAACATGAACAAATTTAATGTTGACTCTCATTAAAAATATAGTAATTAATGTGATGTCGACCCAAAAAATATAATTATGTATAAATAAAATATAAAAACTAATTGAACACATCACACAAATCAAACAATCTGGCATTTTTTATTTTAGGTTAAATAAGACAAAATTTTAAAATTGTTCTTTGAATGAAATTTTGGAAAAAAAAAGTGAAATTTTATTGTGCAAAACTTAAGTAATCTAGACAATTAATTACAAGTTTTCATATTTATCTTTCTCGTATTAAATTCATGATATGTTTTTAGATTTATTAAATAAAGTTCTATAATAGAGAGATAAATATAGGCTTCTGAATATCTCATCACCCATCGCTTGATATTGATTATAAGACTATATCTTAATAACTCGATACTGCAAAAATATATATAAATTAAATAATCATAAGCCCATATAATATTAATCAATATTGTGTCTATTATTGTATTAATACTACATAATATGATCTATAATAAATTGCAACCTTAGATTTCAAATATCTTAACTCCATTAATACAATATCATCTATAATACAATATTACGATAACACCGTTGCGTATTGGAAATATTAAAAGATTATGATATATTATTATACCAAATAGCTTAACCCAGTTATTAAATGCATTTAATGCAGTAGTATAGATTCATCGAATAAAACTATTTTAGATTCATTACAATTGAGATCCTTGCAACATAATGGTATTGGACTACCATGATACAATCTCTATGTTTTCGTATTACAACCATTAAATATGTAACTCTATTCATAGGATAACTATATGCAAAATAATCCAACAATTCATTATAATTAAATATCCTTGGATTCACGTAGATGCACGTAATGGTAGTAGAGGTTATTATATGATGTAGTGATATTAATAACTAGCATAATTATATTGGTTATTAATGTGGTTAACATATGTTTGATAGGTGTATATTAACCATATTAATTATTAATATGTATAAATTTTTAAAAACTAATTATTTATAATTATTGATAATTATATAAATAATACCATATTCTTATATATTTATATATTTATAATTATTATTATTAATTAATAATAATAAATAATTACATATATTATATAATAATAATATTAACTCATTAGTATTATCCTGTCCTCATCTCTCACATCCACAAGCTTTTCAATCAAGTAGTCAAGCAAGGGTTCCCTAAACCTTGGACTGAGAGCCTCATTATCCCTATTTTTAAAAGTGGGGATACAAATAACCCCTCTAATTATCGAACAATTATGATCAGCCCTCTCTTAGCCAAGTTATATGGTAGTATTTTGGAAAAGAAGTTAAGCATATGGCTTGAAAGTGAAGGTAAGCGGGCTAAAGGCGAAGCAGGTTTCAGAAGGCATCACTCAACAATAGACCACCTTGTTACGCTTAGGATCATTGCGGAGGAATGTCGTAATGATAAATCCAATTTATTTTGTTGCTTTGTGGACTTTAGAAAGGCTTTTGATACGGTTCCTAGATACAACCTTTGGAATAGATTAGAAGAGCTAAAGGTTCCTCTCGAGTTGAGAGCTACCGCTATAAGGTTATACGAGAATGTAATTGCCAAGCTAAAGAGGAATGAAGGGTGGTCGAAAGATATTAAGTGTAACATCGGAGTTAAACAAGGTTGCCCCCTCTCCCCTACCCTATTTGGCATTTACATCGATAAGCTCGAAGGCTATTTAGAGGAAGCAGGATGTGATGGCACGATCTTAGCTGGGATAGTCGTCATCCTTCTTTTTTATGTTGACGATATTGTTCTTTTGGCAAGGTGCCCATCTGATCTTAATAAGCAACTCAGGCTTCTTAAGGATTTCTGCTCTACCATGGGTATGACTATTAACACTGACAAAACAAAAGTTATGATTATCAAATCCAAGAAGGACACTTACGCTAATTTTATGTATGACAATAATAACTTGGAGGAAGTGTATTCTTACAAGTACCTAGGAATTGATATTCATCACAAGCTCAACTGGAACCATAGCATTGAGAAAAGGATTAATGGGGGGTGGAAAGCTTACTTTGGTCTTGAAAATAATTGTAAAATAGCAAACCTTGTAATGTGGGATAAAAAGAAGTTCCTCTTTGAAACTTTAGTCACTCCTGTTATCTTATATGGCTGTGAGGTTTGGGGTTGCAGCATCTCTAGAGAATCATGGAGAAAGATTGAGCAAATCCAGAAGCGTTTTATAACTTATAACTTGAAAATTAAAAGTAATACACCCTATCCTATTCTCCTTATAGAAGCAGGTCTTTCCCTTATTGAGAGCCTAGCTATGCTTAGGTTTCTATTGTACAAGCACAAAATCAGTAACATAGACGATCATAGACTTCCTAAGCTAGCTTTAAATTCTAGCCAAAACCACCTAAGGCTCAATCGAGGGTGGCATAGAGACACAAGTGCCTGGTTAAACTATTGGGAGATCAACGAAAATGATGCATTGCAAAACATAAATAACATTAAAGATATTGTTACTTCTAAGTTCAAAGAAAAAATGTGGTGTGAGAAAGACTTAGCGGCTAAAAGAAAATTAAGTTATTATAAGAAGGTCATCAACCCCACCCTAGAAGATCAAAAGTATCTCTCTATTTTAACTAGCTCAAAGAAGAAAATTAATATAGCAAAGATTAGAACGAATTCTCATGAGCTCCATAGTGAAATAGGTCGTTGGGCAGTTCCTAAAACGCCATGGATGGAAAGGATCTGCCATATATGTGAGAATAGGAACATCGAGGATGAAAACCACTTCCTCTTAGAGTGCCCCGCGTATAACCACATTAGATCTCAGTTTCACAATCTTTGTTACAATACTGACCTTCCTAGCCTTCTACAATGTCAAAATTATAGTGAGCTCGGGAGGCTTCTCTCCAAGATTTTTGAGCATAGGAATAAAATCTTAAATCAAAATAGATAATTTGTTTATATAGGTCCGATAGACCATTATTTGGTCTCAGCGGACGTTAACCATCATCATCATCATCATCATCATCATTAGTAATATTAATTAACCAATATAATCATCATAATAATAATTATTTTAGTAAATGTGGTTGATATATTCATAAGGTTTCATTTCTATCTATAATGATAAATATATAATAAAAATAAAAATAATTTGTTATTAATTTTTCATAAAATGTAAATAAATAATTACTTATTTTATTAAAAACAATTAAATTAAATTTTAATATTGTTTTTAGAAAAAATATAAATATTTTATTTTTGTTTTATTTTATATGTTATAATAAAAATAATAATAATAAAAATTAATAAATAATAATTATATAGACAATTATTGTTAAAGAATAATAATATTTTTTTACTTAAATATCATTAAATAATAATAATATGAATATTAATTAATTAAATAATAATAATAATTAATAATAAAATTGATTCTTTGTCACAATGTGACGTTGGACCATGGTTGATAGTGGTTGGCCATGGTTGATTTTCATATTGAGACAATCTTTGTCACAAAGTGACATTTGAGCATGGTTGACCATGGTTGACTATGATTTACCGTGTTTGACACAAAGGAATACTAAACCATTTGGTTCATACTAAAAACCCAAGTTTGACCATGGTTGACCAGTTTGATTATATAACACATGGTTGACCATGATCAACCATGGTTGACAATGATTGTCCATGATTATTATATGAAGACAATTTTTGTCACAATGAAACATCCCACCATGGTTGACCATGTTTGACCATGATTGATATTATAAACCCAAGGGATTAATATTATGAACCGAAGAGAAAAATAAACCGAATGGATTAATACTAAAACCCCTTTATTGACCATAGTTGATAATGGTTGACCGTGATTGATATTATAAACCTAAGGGAATAATAAACCCAACGGATTGATATCATAAACCCAAAGGAATAATAAACCCAAGGGATTAATACTAAAATCCCAAGGGATTATGAACCCAAGCGAATAATATTAAACCCAAGGGACTAATATTATAAACCCAAGGTATAAAAACCTTAAGATAAATATTAAAAATATTAAAATACACATGGTTGAGCATGGTTGATTTTCATATTGAGACAATCCTTGTCACAATGCGATATTGGACCATGGTTGATTATGGTTAACCATTGTCGAATAATATTAAACCCTAGGAATATGAACCCTTAGATCAATAAACCCAAGGGAATAATAAACTTAAGGGGTTACAAGTATAAACCCAAGGTATATAAACCCTAACATCAATATTATAAACCTTAAAATAAACATGGTTGACTATAGTTGATTTCCATATAGAGGCAACCCTTCTCACAATGCAACATCTGACCATGGTCAACCATGGGTGACCATGATTGATTTTCATATCGAGACAATCTTTGTTGGATGCAACATTAGACCATGGTTGACCATGCTTGATTTCCATATCCAACCTTGTTTGACCATGGTGGAACATGGTTGGTTATGATTGACCATGGTTGGCAATAATTAATATTATAAACCCAATGGATTGATATTATAAACCCAATGGATTAATACTAAAACCCCAAGGGATTATGAACGAAAGGGAATAATATTAAACCCAAGGCACGGATATTATAAACCCTAACATAAATGTTATAAATACTAAAATAAACATGATTGACCATCATTGATTTCCATATTGAGACAATCCTTATCACAATTCCACGTTGGACCATGGTTGACATCGTAATAAACCATGTTTGACCAGGGAATAATAAACCCAAGCAATTGATATTATAAACCCAAAGGAAAAATAAACCTGAGGGATTAATACTCAAACCCAAATGGATTATGAACCTAAGGGAATAATATTAAACCTAAGGGACTAATATTATAAACCCAATGTATAAAATCCCTAAGATAAATATTAAAAATAATAAAATAAACATGGTTGAGCACGATTGATTTTCATATTGAAGCAAGCCTTTTCACAATGTGACATTGGACCATGGTTGACTATGGTTGAACATGGTTGACCATTGTTGAAGAATATTAAACCCTAGGAATATGAAAGCTTACATCAATAAACCCAAGGGATTGATATTATAAACCCCAATTAATAATAAACCTAGGGTATAAAAATTATAAACCCAAGGTACATAAACCCTAACATGAATATTATAAACCCTAAAACAATCATGGTTGACAATGGTTGATTTCCATATAGAGACAATCCTTGTCACAATGCAACGTTGGACCATTGTTAACGATGGTTGGCCATGATTGATTTTCATATCGAGACTATCTTTATGAGAACAAAATGTTGGACCATGGTTGACCATGGTTGATTTCCATATCCATATGGTTTTATCATGGTTGAACATGGTTGGCTATGATTGACCATGCTTTACCATGATTAATATTATAAACCTAATGGATTGATATTATAAACTCAAGGGAATAACAAACTCAAGAGATTATTACTAAAACCCCAAGGGATTATGAACCCAAGGGAATAAGATTAAACCCAAGGGACTAACATTATAAACCCAACATATATAAACCCTAAGATGAATATTATAAACACTAAACTCAAGGGAACATCAAACCTGAGAGATTAGTACTAAAATTCCAAGGGAATAAGATTAAACCCAAGGGACTAATATTATAAACCCAACATATATAAACCCTAACATAAATATTATAAACACTAAAAATAAACATGATTGACCATGGTTGATTTTCATATTGAGATAATCCTTATCCCAATGCCATGTTGGACCATGGTTGACCATGGTTAATTTTCATATCAAGACAATCTTTGTCATAATGCGGCATTGGACCATGGTTAATTTTCATATCGAGACAATCTTTGTCATAATGCGGCGTTGGACCATGGTTGATCATGGTTGATTTTCATATTGAGACAAATTTTATTACAACGTGATGTTCAAACATGTTTGACCATGATTGACCATGGTTGACCATGTTTTATTATATAAACATGGTTGACCGTCATCAACCATAGCTAACCATGGTTGAACATGATTGTCGATGATCGTTGATGATTTTTATATGGAAAAAAATCATAATGCAAGATTGGACCATGATTAACCACAATTGACCATGGTTGGTTAGGGTTGACCATGGTCGAACATGATTGATATTATAAAGCCAATTTAATAATAAACCCAAGGGATTGATATTATGAACCCAAGGGAAACATAAATCCAATGGATTAATACTAAAACCCAAAGGGCTTATGAACTCAAGGGAATAATATTAAACCCAAGGGACTAATATTATAAACCCAATATTGGTAAACCCTAATATAAATATTACAAACACTAAAATAAACATGGTTTATTTTAGTGGTGAGAAAATCCCTATCACAATGCGACATTCAACCATGGTTGACCATGGTTGGCTATGATTGAAAATGGTTGACCATGATTGATATTATAAACCAAAGGCAATAAGAAACCCAAGGGATTGATCTTATAAACACAAAGCAATAATAAACCCAAGGGATTAACACTAAAACCCCAAGGGACTAATATTATAAACCCAACATATATAAACCCTAAGATAAATATTAAAAACACTAAAATAAACATGATTGACCATCGTTGACTTTGATATTGAGACAATCATTATCATAATTCCATGTTGGACCATGTTTGACCATGGTTTGTACATCACAATAAACCATGGTTGACCGGGAAATAATAAACCGAGGCGATTGATATTATAAACCTAAAGGAACAATAAACCCAAGGGATTAATACTAAAACCCCAAGGGATTATGAACCTAAGGGAATAAAATTAAACCCAGGTGACTAATATTATAAACCCAAGGTATATAAAACCTAAGTGGAGACATCTTTTGTTATAATGCAAGATCGGACCATGATTGACCACAATTTACCATGGTTGGTTATGGTTGACCATGAGTGATATTATAAACCCAAGGGATTAATATTATGAAGCCAAGGGAAACATAAACCCAAGGGATTAATACTAACACCTCAATGGATTATGAACCCAAGGGAATAATATTAAACCCAAGGGATTAATATTATAAACCCAACATTGGTAAACCCAAATACAAATATTATAAACACTAAAATCAACATGGCTTATTTTCATGGTGAGACAATCCTTGTCACAATGCAACATTCAACCATGGTTGACCATGGTTAGCTATGATTGACAATGGTTTACCATGATTGATATTATAAACCTAAGGGAGTAATAAACTGAAGGGATTGATACTATAAACCCAAATGAATAATAAACTCAAGGGATTAATACTGATAAATATTATAAACACTAAAATAAACATGATTGACCATCGTCGATTTCATATTGAGACAATCCTTACAAAAATTTCATGTTGGACCATGGTTGACCATGGTTGACATCATAACAAACCATGGTTGACTAGGGAATAATAAACCCAAGCGATTGATATTATAAACCCAAAGGAACAATAAACACAAGGGATTAATACTAAAACCCCAAGGGATTATGAACCTAAGGGAATAATATTAAACCCAACGGACTAATATTATAAACCCAAGGTATATAAACCCTCAATGGAGACAATTTTTTTCATAATGCGAGATCAAACCATGATTGACCACATCTGACCATGGTTGACCATGATTGATATTATAAACCCAAGTTAATAATAAGCCCAAGGGATTGATATTATGAACCCAAGGGATTAATACTAAAACCCCAAGGGATTATGAAACCAAGGTAACAATATTAAACCCAAAGGACTGATATTATAAACAGATCATTGGTAAACCCAAATATAAATATCACAAACACTAAAATAAACATGGTTTATTTTCATGGTGAGACAATCCTTTTCACAATACGACATTCAAACATGGTTGACCATGGTTGGATATGATTGACAATGGTTGACCATGATTAATATTATAAACCTAAGAGAATAATAGACCCAAGGTATTGATATTATAAATCCAAAGGAATAGTGAACCCAATGGATTAATACTAAAACCCTAAGGGATTATGAACCCAAGAGAATAATATTAAACCCAAGGGAATAATATTAAACCCAAGGGAGTAATATTATAAACCCAACATATATAAACCCTAAGATAAATATTATAAACACTAAAATAAACATGATTGACCATATTGAGACAATCCTTATCACAATTTCATGTTGGACAATGGTTGACCATGGTTGACATCATAATAAACCATGGTAAACTGGAGAATAATAAACCCAAGCGATTAATACCAAAACCCCAACGGATTAATACTAAAACTCCAAGGGATTATGAACCTAAGGGAATAATATTAAACCCAAGGAACTAATATTATAAACCCAAGGTATAAAAAACCTAAGATAAATATTAAAAATACTAAAATATACATGGTTGAATTAATATTTTAAACTCAAGGGATTAATAAACCCTAAGAATTAATATTTTAAACTCAAAGGATTAATAAACCAAAGGGATTATTAATATTATAAACCCATATAACTAATAAACCCAACCATTTAATATTATAAACCCAAGGAATTAGTGAACCCAAGGGATAAATATTAAAAACATAAGGGATCAAGAAGAATAAGGGATCAATATTACAAACACAAGAGATTAATAAAGCCTAGGAATTAATATTCTAAAAACAAAGGATTGATAAACTCGCATGATTATTAATATTATAAACCCAAGTGATCAATAAACCTTAGAGATTGTTAGTATTATAAACCCAAAGAATAAATAAACTAAAGGGATAAACATTATAAACCTAACAGATTAAACCCTTAATATTAGGGTTTAATAAACCGAATGTATTATTATTATTATAAATCCAAGGGATTATTAATATTATAAATACAAGGGATGAATAAACCTAATGCATTATTAATATTATAAACCCAAGGCATTAATATTATAAAAACAAATGATTAATAAACCCAAGAAATCAATAAACCCAAGGAATAAATAAACCCAACAAACTAATATTAAAAACCTAAACGATTAATAAACCCTAGCAATTAATATTTTAAAGTCAAGGGATTAATAAACCCAAGGGATAAACTAATAAACGGAATGAATTATTAATATCATAAAATCAAAGAACAAATAAACCCAAGAATTTAATATTATAAACCAAGAGAAAAATATTATAAATGTAAGGGATCAAAAAATGCAAGGGACTAATATTATAAACCCAAGGTAAATAAACCCTACGATAAATATTGTAAACACTAAAACTATCATGGTTGAGCATGGTTGATTTTCATATTGAGACAATGTTTGTCACAATGCAACATTGCAACATGGTTGACCATGGACATTAGACCCAAGGGACTAATATTATGAACCTAAGGTATATAAACCGTGAGATAAGTATAATAAACCCTAAAATAAACATTGTTGACTGTGGTTGACCATGGCTGACTATGGTTAACTACGGTTCGGAGTAATATTAAACCCAAGGTATGAATATTATCAACCCAATTTAATTAATTAAATCAATGACATTTATATTAAACCAAAGGATTAATATTATGAACCCTATAAATAATAGTACACCCAAGGAATATGAACCCGCAAATTAATAAACCCAAAGGATTGATATTATGAACCCACAAGAAGTAAACCCTAAAATTATCATGGTTGACCATGGTTGATTTTCATATTGAGACAATCTTTGTCACAATGTGACATTGCAACACAGTTGGCTATGGATATTATACCCAAGGGATTAATATTATAAATCTAAGGTATATAAACCCTAAAATAAGCATTTTTGAGTAAAATAAATATGGTTGCCTATGATTAACTAAGGTTGACTATTGTTAGGAGTAATATTAAACCCAAGGGATGAATATTATCAACCCAATTTAATTAATTAAATCCATGGGATTTATATTAAACCCAATGATTAATATTATGAACTCGAATAATAGTACACCTATGAATGTGAACCCTTAGATTAATAAACTGAACAGATTGACATTATAAACCCACACGAATAATAAACCCAAGGAATCAATACTAAAAACCCATGGCACTAATATTACACATAAGAAATAAATATTAAAAACCCAAGGTATATAATTCCTAAGATAAATATTTTAAACACTATAATTATCATGGTTGCTCATGATTGATTTTCATATCAAGGAAATCTTTGTCATAATGCAACATTGGAACATGGTTGACCATAATTTATTTTCATATGCACACAATATTTTGTCACAATGCAATGTTGAACCATGGTTGATTTTCATATAGAGAAAATCTTTGTCACAATGCAACATTGGACCATGGTTGACCATGATTATAAACCAAGGGGATTTATATTAAACCCAAGGATTAATATTATAAACCTTATGAATAATATTATGCCCTAGGAATAAGAACCCTGTATTAGAAACGAAAGCAATTAATACTAAGAATCCAAGGGATAAATATTATAAAATCAAAGTATATAAACCCTAAGATAAACATTATAAACCCTAAAATAGACATGGTTGACCATGGTTTACCATGCTTTATTTTCATATTGATACAATCTTTGGCAGAATGTGATGTTGGACTATGGTTGACCATGATTATAAACACAAGGGATTTATATTAAACCCTAGGATTAATATTATAAACCCTATGAATAATATTATGCCCTAGGAATACAAACCCTTAGATTAATAAACCCAAGGGAATAATATTAAACCCAAGGAATTGATATTATAAAACTGAGGTATATAAATCCTAAAAAAAAGTTATAAACCCTAAAATAAACATAGTTGAGGTTGATTGTGGTTGACTATGGGTTGACGAGGGTTTTAAAACATTGATTATGGTGACTATGGGATTAATAATCTGAAGGGATTAAATCATTGGATTTATTAATCGTTTATGTTTATAATATTAATCAAATAGGAGATAGGTTTTGATAATATTTAATATTCAATATTGATAATATTTAATGTTAATAAGTTAATAACATTAAATGTTTATAATTTTTAATAATTATTATTAATAATAATGTTATAAACATTAATTTTTAAAACATGATTAATATTGTATTAATGATGTTATTAGTAATTTTTAATTCAAAATATTATTAATAATATTGTTTTCAATATGAATTTAAATATTATTGTTATTATTAATGATAATCTGTATTTTTTAAATATTATTTATTTATAATAATTTAACTATAAAAAACTATTATAAATTTATAAAAAAAAATTATAAAGTAATTTAAGAATAAACAATAAAAATTTATAAATATAAGATAATATTTATGATAAATCTATTTATAATAAATATTATTATATTTTTTTAATGATAATATTTATTAAAACTAAAATTAACAAAACTAAAATCAAATTACAAAAACTTAATAATATAAAGATTTCAAATTATATAACATTTTAAGAAAAATCAATATTATATAACTTAAACAATCTAAAATGGAAAACCTAAATTGTAAATTCTTAAGTAATTAGACTTATCAAAGTGATATTTAAAGAATTCAAAATCAAGAACTAAAATTATAAATTCTTTAAGGAATGAAATTTATAAAAGTGATATTTAATATTTAAAATGTTATTTTTTTAAAATTTAATAATCTAAAATTATAAATGGTTGAAATCACATATGAAGTTTTTATATTCAATTTATTGAGAAAGACATAAATATGAATTTTGTAGAATTTTTTTTTTTTTTTGGAAAGTCCATTTACTGATTATATGTTTGTTGCTTGGAGTGCATTTATATTCTTAGTTGATTCAAATTACTTCTTATAATACATGCGTCTTTGATGTCGATAAAAACTACTTGTTATTTGGTTTTTATTCACCCATTTTACATTGTACCTTATATGCATTTACTTTGATTTTATCTTTATTGCTGGAGTGCATTTGTACTCTTCTTTATTCAAATTACCTTGCATAATATGTGCATCTTTGCTACCATATTATTTTGTTCTTATTCATGCATTTTACATTGTATTGTATATACATTTCAACATCTATTATAAAAATTAAAGATCTTCATCCTTATAGCTTGATGAGATTTTAATCCAAGCTTTATATAATCTTTTTCTCTTTTTACTATACAAATATGAGTATTTATATCTTAAAGTTATATTAATATAACTTTTAATTGTTTATATTTTATTTTTAAATACATAAATAAATTTAATTTATAGAAAAAATAATTTAATATTTAAACTATAAACTACATACCTAAAACCTATAATTTTAAGAAATCTATATATAATTTCTAAACAAAATAATCCAAAAATATATAAGAAAACCAAAATTTAAAAACTATTAAACCAAATTGAAAAATATTAATCTTCCCATTACTTAGCTAACAACATCATAATTATAATAAGTTTAAGGCATATTTTATAAATAAAACTTTCCTGTGCACATTTATTGAAGACGTTTCACTCTATAAATTCTATGAACAAAAATGACTTTAAAAAATATATTTCAACCGTAAATACAAACTCCAACCAAAAGTCCCCGGATGCGGGTGCCACGGGCGAGGAGATGGGACTGACACATGGTAACCATGGGCGGTACCAAGTTTAAGAGAGGTATTCATGGCAATCTGCCGTCGGGGATTGCAAGTGTGGGAGCTGAGGAGAGAAGGGACGGCAATTTAATGCCTGGTCCGGATTACAGCTCCGAGTTCTGTGAGCAGTTATGGTCCGCGAGGGTCGAGACGTTGCAGAGAGGCATAAGTATGGTGCAGGTAAGGAATGTTGTGCATTGGAATGTCTGCAGTTTATGGAATTGGAAGTATGGTTATCAGAACCCAGAGGTCTGGCTCAAGGCGCCCCCTTGCAATTGAAGTTGGGAGCAAGACTGCAAGAGTGGGCGACGGGTGCGTTTCTATTCATCCTGCTCTGTTTTGCCCTCCGGTTTCCATCGCCACCATGGTCAAGCCCCGACAGTGCTTTATCAGTCGCTGAGGCTCTAGCAGAGACGACACTTCTCGCCCCTCAGTCGATAATGCCTCTACTCGTTGTTGTCGCTATCTATGTCATCGTGTTGAAGAAGCAAATCCCCTGCAATCGAGCCAGTTCATGTATTCTGGCAATCCTGAGGCGGGCTCTAATCCTCTTCCTGCGTTTGGCACAGCGGTTTTCTCCTTCAATAGCTCCCCGACCAATTCACGTATTAATGCTCATGTCTCTATCTTGTTTATGGAAGAACCAGTGGAGGAGGTCGGGGAGCAGCCCCGCCCACAACTTCATCAGGCTGAGAGCTCCCGGGCAGCTGAACGAATGCCAGAAGATCGCTCCAAGACAGACCTCGACCCTCCAGCGACTCAGGAGGTGCCTTTGTCAGGGAAAGCCAAGGTTGATTGGGGCCCCCCTCTGGAAGGTTCATGTTGGATATATCAAGAGGAGCCTGACGATTAGAAGCCCGCTCGTTCAGTCTCTTCATCACACTCGATGCTCTGGTTTTGCCCTGAATTGTCATATAAGCCGCTATGGCAGCCGGTATGTTCTGATTGTCCCTGTTTTGTATGCGAATTACAGTGTCCATTGCGTCTCCAAGCCCTGTTTTGCAAGTCTCTGTTTTGCGAGGGAATGTGATGAATATTTTCCTTTTCTCTTCCACGCCCCTGAGTGGAATGACAACTCTGTCCTCATTGTTCTTCAAAAGGTTAAAGCCCCTGCATGGGCTCTCTATTTCTGTGGCAGTCCCCCTGCGTGGGTGTTTGGTCTCAAGGAATCTGCCCCTGCGCGGGCGATTTAGTTTTTTGTTAAGGCCCCTGCGTGGGTATGCAAGATTGTGGCGTGGACCCTGTATGGGTGGTTTTTTTTTTAGCACTGTAAGTCCAGGGGCCATCCCCGGCCTCTGGCATATGATAGCATGGCTGTAACTGTTTTTCTTTTAATGTAAATATTAGCATAGTATTAACGAGAAAAAAAAAAAAAAAAACTCCAACCAAAAGTAATTAACAATAACACTATAAATATGCAACTGCTACTTTGCTAAAATTTCTATCATTTCAAAATCAACACGGACATGGACATTTTGCACCCGTCGCCTAATAGATAAGGTGCCTAACTTGTTTTAAGTAGCCTGTCGACGGGAAGGTTGATTATATTAGCCTTGGCATTATATCAACATTGCCATGTACTAGAATTTTAGTCGGTCTAATATTCTAGTTTCAAAGGCAAGATGAGAACGACTATGCCTGCCTGAAGTGATCACTAAATTCATATAGAATTTCAATATTGTTTTTATAATTTATTATAAATATGACAAAAATTATTATGGTTTATTTTAATGTAGATAATATATAACTTAATTTAAATATATATGAATGTTATTAGTATTGGTTTAACTCAATATCTGTGGAATATTAACAGTTTAATTTAATAGTCGTTAACGTTTAATATCTGCAGAATTCTGAATATATTTCATTATGTTTACATTTAATAGTTTAATATTGTCACTTTTCAGTAGTGAGATTGGATCTATTGATCCTATGTACCTGTGCCAGAACTTGTTTTATATATTATAATTACATAATTACACCAAAAAATAAATAAAAAATTATTATAATTATAGTCTTTCATGTACAACTTAACTAAACCTAATATTCCAACACAAGAGTAAGGCTATACATGACAGAGTATATAAAACCTAGCTTGCTCCTCCATGGCCAAAGTCGCACAACTTTTGTTGGAAACATCCCAGAAAGAAGAGAGAGGCATGAATGCTATGCTTGAACTTGACATGCCATATCAGAGCGCACTCTGAAACCCAATGACTCCCATAAGCTCCCATCCATTTCGTAAACACTGATTCGATTTGAATGATTGAATTCAAGGACTCGATTTGGAGTATTTTGTTCAACTACTGGAGGAGAATACCAATAGTGAGCCATTACATTATTAAATGAGGGGATAACTGCATTTGTCAGGTTACGCATAAGGGAGTAAAATGGTCATTCCATTTTTTATTGTTTCATCTACTTTTTATTGTTTTCTTTAATATCATTTTTTCTAATCCTCATACGTGGAGGTAAATGAGAGCCACAGTAAATTTTTAATCATCGTTTGGTAAAAAATTAATTTAAGTAGGGTTTAAAAACTTGATTTAGATATGCAAGGAAGTTATCACTTTTAATTTCATTCATTGATGGAGTGGTTATGATGAGAATATACTAGCATCTTTTAGTTTAGACCATCTGATCAAATGGATTAATTAACAAAAAGATTAAAATGGCCAACTCTAATAGGAGGGATGCCTATCAGCGTAATAAATTAAAAGTATTGTTAAGTGGAGATGGTAATAGCAAATTGTAGCAAAATCCTGACCACTAGTTAGTTGAGAGTCGAAGTATTAACATTTTTTTTATGAGGAAATGATAATTGGGTTGACTAGAGGTCTATCCAATAGTTAGTATATTATTTATATAATTTCAATTTGAAGGATTTTGTAAGATAATATTTATATTATTTCAATTTGAAAGATTTTGTAAGGGGGGAAATAAAAAAAGATAGTGTAAAAATTAGACACCTAAGATCATGACTTGTCACATAATGAATAACATAAATAAAATGACAATTGAAAATATTTATTCTTCGGTTTATTATAACTAGTCTAGATCTATCTTAACTCTAGATCTACCAAACATCAAAAGAGTCCGAATATCTTTTCACTCCAAAAAAGCTTTGCACTGAAAAAGAGATTTGCAACACAAAAGAGCTTTGCATCGCAAAAGAGCTTTGCACCTCAAAGGATTTAATCTCTCTCGACACTTGGCAGATCCAGAATTAATATGGATCTAGGATGGTGATAAAAAAATTCAATGTGGACCAAAAATATAATATTTAAATATGTAGAGTTGATTAATATTTATGTCTATGTAAATATATATTAATAATAATGAAAAATATTTTCAATGTGATATTTGAATTTTAACTAGGATTTACAAAAAAATAATGTATATATTATATAAAGCAATTGAAAAATATAAATGCATATGGTTAAAACATTTCAAGTGATTAGTTTTAAGTCATTTTAAAACTAGCAAAGTCTTCTTGGAATTGTAACTTTAAATTATGTAAAATACATAATCCAAGTGCTCACTGGTGTTTTTCAAGGAGTTGAATCCATTTATACATTCAAAAATAAAATTTAAACAATGAAAAATTATACCATGAGAGAGAGAGAACTCCTAAAGAGGGGTACAAACCTTTCTTCAAATTTTATACTCTAAGATAATTTTGCACCTCAAAAAATTTTGATGTTTTTTTGTGTTTACTATATCTGTAATTAAGATGAATATATACTAATATATATAAATATTATATATATTAAAAAATTCAAACCAAACATACGAGAAAAAGAAGTGAAGATCCAAATTGAATGTAATGAACCTCCTTAGCCTACCCAGGAAAAATAGCCTTTAGACCCCATAATTTTAAAATTTTGTTTTAGTTACAGTTAAGAGTTCATAGTCACCAGGAAATTAGTGAACCAAGCATCATAACTACACTCACAGATCAAGGTGGATTCATATATCCTAGGTGTGAAAGCACATACTCTCCTGACATGCAATCCTTACAATATCCTTAATGTCTTCATGTGACAATGAAATAACCTTTTCTTATATCTACTTCTGTTACATGGGCATGTAAATCTATTTTTGTCTTGTCTATCATGCGCAGGTGAGAATATTTGCCCCATTCGCCAACCAATATCAAAGTGAGAGCATAAAATATTACTTTGGGTTTATTACATCTAATATGCTTATGAAGAATATTATTGATGTAGCTCAAGCGAGGCATAACCAATACTATATTATTATACAGTACACTTTTATACTCTCGAGCTGAATGATTTACCCATTCCAACTATAAAAGATAATAAATTGGCCATCACATATTTAAATGATTTAATTTCATAGTAAATAAGGATTAAGATCAAACCGACATCACACTAATGAATCTCATTAGATAGATGAGAATACCATTAAATCTATTAACACATAAGTATAAGTAATTCATGCAATATTCCCATAGCGATGAAACTTAAGAAAATCTTCACATAATCACATGCAACTAAACAAGAGAGAGAGAGAGAGAATAATTATTATCATACTAAACATTCCACGTATCTGAATGGAAGCCATCACATGAGTACAAATAGCATCAAACCAATACATAAGCTAAGACAGGTAACATAACCAATGTTGATCCAAATATTATAACCACAAGAAGGGTAAGAAACCAACATGCACCCTTTCCATCCAAATGACACCAACTAAACCTCACTTGGAGGGAGGAGCACCACCACCCAGCCATGAATCACCTCTGATTCCCCCCGAGCCAAAGATCTTTCCAAGATCCATTGTCCTCAACCGATCGATGCACTGGGTATTTAATACCCTTTTTCATGATTTAGTTACCATTATCAGCATCCCACTTTATGGATTTTTTCCATTTGCCTAGATCTTATCTAGAAAAGCTCGTCTTTATCTCCCATGACACTTTTCCACATAAAATCTTGCCTTTATCTCCTGCAAATCTTTTATGTCCAATGGATATTTATCTCCCATCCATCCGATGGATATCCAATCCATCCAAGCTTATCTAGAATCACATCTAGAATCTTATCATGAAAAATTCATCTCTATCCCATTACTCATGGGATTTGGCAAGCATCTCCTCTCTCTTGGTGCTCCACCCTCCAAGTGATTTATTTTATTAATTTATTTAATAATACATTTTCTTTTCATATTACATATCACCTAGCTTTCCTCATCTTAGGTGTAGAATTGCTTAACCCACAAACGAGGGTATCAAACCTAGCTTTCCTCAGCTTAGGTCTACAACCTTTAACACACAAGGGAGGATATCATACCTAGCTTTAACCTAGCTTAGGTTTACAATAATGTATTACACAAGGGAGGGGTGTTACATTGAACATATAGAAATAAAGAACGTGATTAAGATGATTTAGGATAACACTGAATTCATTCCTCTTCTCCTTTAAAATATTTAGATGGGGGATTATAACATCCCCACATGGGTTCCTTAGTTATCAAGCATGACAAATAAGATTTCTTTATCTTCTTAACTAATTTATAAGATTGTATTTGAACTCTAACAATATTATAATACAAAATTTGTATGCAAATATAAATAAAAACAAATATAACTTTGCATGGAATGATAGAAGTTGTGATTAAATCTAACATAATCACACATAACATATGAAATACATATATTTCCTTTAAAAAGATAGCATTAGATTCATATTCATAAATAATGATATAACACAAATTTTATTGCAAATAAATTCAAGGAATTAGTTGTGTAAGAGTTTTTTCCCGCCCAATCATAGGCATAAGCCTAAAGGAAACCCCCAAGTTGGGCTATGAGGCCATAAAGGAAACAAAACTAAGTTACAAGCTTTTAACTCATTCAACCCAACCCACCTACTCTTATTCTTAGCTAACATACTCAGTACACAGTACTGTAAATCATCCCATCAAGCCATCAAACAACCATGATAGTCTCTTCCAAGGCCTCATACAACAAAAAGGACACCTTCCATATCTCCATTCAGTGGTTCCTTTCGGATATTATTCCTTCTAATTCTCTTTGATGTAGGTGTAAAGAGACCAATTTGTTATATGGCTTCTAAGAATTGATTGTGGGAATAATACTTGGCTCTCAAGCATGGAAACAAGCAACCAATATATAGTGGATCCTAACCTTCCCAACCTTCATTCTCACCTACAACCGTGATATTTCATTCAAAGTATGTAAATTTCTATTCACATTGTTGATTAGGTTAGATTTCATGTTGGTTCATGGTTAACAATGAAAAATAATACATGAGAAGTATAGAGCATGTATGTGAGAAACCTAGAATGAGTAGAGTGATCATAAATTAGAGGTTTGTGGGAATTATTCCCAACATTACTTATAATAAGAGGAATTTACTTGTAGGTTTTAACCATGTACATAAATTACCTGCAAATGAATTCTTCAAACATAAAAATAAACAATGGAAAGAACATAAAACAAATATGCATAGAGATTTTCCCCTAGATCCTAAAAATGGGACTACTAGATTGATTTTTCATTATATTCCTTTCAATGTTACAATTAATATATATACATGTCAAAGAATTCATAAACCCCAATCTATTAACCCTAGATTAGAACATAACTATATTTCCCTTGACCAGATCTACAAAATACCATGGGTAGAAAACTATCATCCACACAACCGTGCACAAAACGCATGCACAAAACCATGGGTAGTTTCGCCTAACATCTTTTGGGTCTACCCCCATCCTTGGGTCCACATAATATTTTTTTTTCCCGGAGCACTTCTCCAGACCCCGTGTAGGAGGGCTACCACCCCCTAAAACAGCCACCAACAAGGGGGGTTGTCACCCCCATGGTAACCCCCCTGTTGTGCTCGGTGCAACGTACAACACATGTGACTAGTCACAGAAAGAATATAGCACACACCCAAAAATACTCTTACACTTCCTCATGATAATTGAACTCAATTGACACTTCCATAACTACATTAGAAGACCTCCCCCTTAATTTTTTACATACACTTAATTATTGGTTTATAATTCCATGGAGGTGGATGGATTCATTTAAGGAACATGGTGGAAAAGAGATGAGAGCTTATAGTGGGCATCATTTTTGCTTATTAAAAAAATTTGTCATCTCATCTATATTATAAACATACTATCATGCAAATCTCAAGTGTAATTTTGAATATGTTCAATACAGTAATTAGATTCCATAGCCTGATATTCTTCTCATAATGCTTGGCATGTACACATGGTAGTAACCATTGCTCATTATATGCTTACTCTCGTGGCCATATCCAAGGAAACTCTACTTGCAAAATTTCCTTCTTCAACCTCTCATTCAGCCAATCAAACACATGAGTATTCATGTATATAGTGTTTTTATAGTGGTATTCACAATCACACATGAAATGATAATAGAATAATGACATATCAATAAATCAATCATTTTTAGATATCAATATTTTATCTACAATCAAATATTGTCCATCAAATATGTATTATTAGAGCAATTATGCGCTCTCATAATGCAATAAAAAAAATGTTTACAAGATTCATATATGATAGCATATACATGACTATGCATATTCCCAATTCAATTTACTCTACAGGGATTAGCCGATGCCTTGAACTATAACCAAACAACTTCAATAGTGATTAATTAACCATCTAAACATATTTTTAGTGCAGTACAACTCAAGGAAAAACATTTCCTTTCGCTACTAGATAATTCCTCAAAATCCTTTTCCTTTTAATTCTCTTTAGTGTAGTAAAGAAGGTTATAATCCAAGACAGTGATATGAGAAGGTCATTAGATACTTATGCAATGGTGTAAGATCTCAAAAATACAACAATATAATAATATCACATAAAAAATATATCACATATGATTGTTTCATATGTTATTCCCTTTGCCTTAATGTATTAATTTTTTTTAAACAATATTTACATGTGCTAAGATTTTACCTTCACCATACCACCACTTAGGTATTCACAACATGTATGAATATATTTATCATTAATAAACCATTTATTATAACAACCATGGTGGAAGGAATTATAACCTAAATTTCTTCAATCACATATGTAATTTTAACTTGACTCATTTCATAGATGTATGGTTTCTATAAAAAAAAATCATAATGTTACTTATACAATTTATGTATCATGGGCATTTACCAAATCTTTTCAACCTCTTGATGAGCATCTTCTTTCTTTTATTATTTTTTGGTTATAGAACCAGAAATAACCATAAGTGGTCATCAAATCACACTTAATAAAGTGTCAAGCATATTGAACCAATATGCAACACCTTGTATGCCCATGCATATTTACATGCACTTTATTACATATTTATTATTTAATATATTTATTTGAACATGCACATCTCAGCTATTTTTCTCTCTTGCATAGATCGACATTTAAATAACTAAATTATTTACGCATTAAAAGTAGATGAAGAAATGTAACAACGTAATAAAAGATGATTTATGGATTTTTTCTTTCCAATCCCTCCACCTAGCATAGATATCTGCGACATATATGAGCTACTCCATGAACTTATTACCAGCTGCACAATAGATCATGAACTCTGATTTTCTCACCTAAGTGTATATTCATAGGTCTCACGCATAAAATTGATGTTGCTACTTTTGAAAGTGTCACTACTACATTATGGACTTGTAATGTCACCATTTTGAATTGTTATAATTGATAATTCTCCTTTACATAACTTTTTTAGTTCTCACACAAAAAATTTATGTTGCTACTTTTGAAAGTGTCACTACTACATTATGGACATGTAGTGTCACCAATTTGAATGGCTATAGTGCATAATTCTCCTGTAGATAACTTTTTTAGTTAGTGTCAACTTTTATGAATGGTAATTTGCATAATTTTTGGGCCAATCTTGTGCCAATGTTTCATCATCATCACGATGCACGCAAATTTATTTCTTTTCCTCAATTTATCTTTGCATATTCTTCAGTCAATGTTGCATAATAGTTATACCTCTAGAATACGTAATGCATCTCATGCATCATAAATTTGTTGTTTGTTTTAAGTTGGTGTCATATTAATAAATATATAATGTATTATTAAAATCATTAAACATTATGATATTCTATTCGATGAAAAAATATGTTATAAAAAATTGTGGTATTTATATATAATTTTTATTTTGTCAAAGCATATTATAATCAATGTCACAAGTATACTATAATGGGAGATTACTATATACATTTTTACGCAATTATGATTTTAATCTTATTTTTTTCATTCTCAAAACTTCTAAAAATATTTTTTTTGGAAAAAGGTTGTCACAGCCCCAAGGAAACCCGCACAAATCAAGATGCACTATGGACTCTTAGAACGTATGAAACCAGCATAACTCCACCCAATGAGTTATCCATGTCATTAGTACTAGACTTGGACTATGCCTTATAATAATTCTTAGTTAAGTGTTTGTGAAGTAATATGTTAAATAATTTCAAATATACAACTAATATAATATCCATAAACATGTATAATTGCAAACCAAACATATTGAAAAATACAAATATAAAGTGGGTGGTTAACTAGCCTAACAACTAAATTAACATATATGTAGTTACAAAGTTTTAAAATAAATAACCGTATTGAATATTTTACATCAAAAAAAAAATTTCGAAACCGTCACACAACCTCCCTAGGCCCAACCCTACATTCATGGTATGATCCCCAAATTTTACAAACCCAAATTACAACCTCAAATTTATGCCTCAAAAAATTTCCGATAGTTGTGTCATGTAGCACTTCGAGTACCTGCAATTTTTTGTCCATGTGTAAGATAATCCTAGGAATATCTCAAAATACCCACCAAATTTATGAGTCTTATTTGAGTTTGTCTCTGTGGCATTTAATCAAATAATTTGTGTACAATTGGCCCAACCCTACATTCATGTTGTGATCCCCAAATTTTACAAACCCAAATTACAACGTCAAATTTATGCCTCAAAAAATTTCCGATAGTTGTGTCATGTAGCACTTCGAGTACCTACAGTTTTTTGTCTGTGTGTAAGATAACCCTAGGAATATCTCAAAATACCAACCAAATTTATGAGTTTTGTTTGAATTTGTCTATGTGGTATTTAATCAAATAATTTATGTACATATGGTTGTAGGTGCACTTTTTATAATTTGTTTCAATAAAGGTAAACATAAAACCATATAGACACCATGAAAATGCTTCAATCCAACAACATTTAATTTAGATTAGAGTTTGAAAGGGTACATATTACTGATAGAGATACTCCAATAATATATATCAAAAATAAAATGTTAAATATCAACATACATGTTATGTATATATATAATTGTAAGTCACTCATAAGACAACCGAGAAATGTACCAACATTACAATATAAGTAGCAAGAAATGTTGCGACCTCGAGTCTTAGCCACCATCCCACTTTAGCTAGAAAAAATGTAAAAGAAATACAGAGTAGGACCACTCTATAAATATTAGACAGGGTGGAAGTCCCATCGGGAGAAATGTCAAATTAAAGAACCCCACCAAAGGTCTGAATTAAAAGCCTTCAAATCCCCAGAAAATCAGTAGGGAGATATATATCTATGAGTTTTAATGTTTTGGTACATATAGTAAAAGATCATAATTATGTCGTAAGGCGTTCCGTATGAAAATAACTTTCCTTCCTTGCCACCTATGCCTTCATGAGCTGTTGATTGGCATATTAGATGATTAAAATAGGTGAGATCATTCGATTGATTTTTGACAGTTATTAGTCAGTTACGATATTGGATGTTATTCAACGTGCTTACACTCTGATTAAAATTGGTGAGATCATTGGATTGATTTTTGACTGTTATTAGTCAGTTATGATATTGATGCTATTAAACATGCTCACGCTCCAATTAAAATAGGTGAGAGCATTGGATTGATTTTTTACTGTTATTAGTCAATTATGATATTGTGATGCTATTCAACGTGCTCACACTCTAAATCCTATTGCTTGGAACAAAGATGACTCCGTATCCTGCTGCTTGGAGCAAAGATCTTTGACATTTCTAGTTCAATTTCTATGGCTTGTCACTCAGCCTCAACATGATTTAGAGGCTCTTCACTGGCATTTGCAAGTTTTCTCCAGCTCAACATGATTCAGAGGCTCTTCACGGCCATTTGCAAGTTTTCTCTGACATTTCCGCAATGGATCTTCAATCTTTAGTTGAGACATAGGGTTCCTAGAGAGCAGGGTTTAATGGACTAGAGGGTAAGCCAATGGTCCCCTCTTTTACTGCAATAAATAGCGAAATTCCAAGGTTTTGATTTTTGTATGATTGCCTTTTTTTTAAAGTAATTTTATTGTGTATCTGAATTGTAGTGGGCAACCACCTACCAATATGCTAATTTATTAACTTACTGCTTTAAAACATATTACACGTGTTTGAAGATTTTTTACTTCCAAAATATAGCGAAATTCAAGGATTTTGAGTTTTATATTATTATCTTACAGGCGTTTGAAGATTTTTTACTTCCAAAATATAGCGAAATCAAAGGATTTTGAGCTTTATATCATTATCTTAAAGGCTTTTGAAGATTTTTTACTTCCAAAATATAGCAAAATTCAAAGATTTTGAGTTTTATATCATTGCATTCTACTTTAAATAACTTTTTTGTATCTAGTTTGCAGTGGAAACCACCTGACAATTACACTGGCAAGCAGTGATGTTGTAGCTGTTGAGATGGAACCCTGAGAACAACGAAAGAGATTTTTGAAGGCCTGTATATTAAAGGTGAGCAAATGAGAATGGTGGCCAGAACCCTGAGAACAAAGAAAGGGAATTTTAAATGCATGTGTATCAAAAGGTGAGCAAAACCAGTGCCTTTTTAGTAAGCTTGGTGAGAAAGAATCTCCCAGTCACACAAGAAAGACTAAATTTTAATGTTCATATTTTTCAAACCCGATTCATTTTTAGTTCTAATACAAATTAGGACAAAATGTTAAAAGAAAAAATTGTTCTTAAACTAAATGGAAAATGGTTTCCTGCATTCACCCTATATCAAGAAAAAATTAGAAACATTGAAAACTGAACTTCAACATACAAAGATGCACAAGCAAGCAATTACAATTCAAAGAGGCAATTATTTCAAATGCAAATGGCAACCAGAGGCTTGAGAACAACAAAAGGGATTTTGAAGGCCAGATTATATTTATAAATAATATGAATTATTAACATAAACCATTTATTTAATTAAGTAACTAATTATTTGAGTAACATAATACAATAGGATCTCATATTAAAATGAAATGATATTATAACAAAATAAAAAGGGAAGAAATAAAATTTATGAATAATTCATATTAAATAGTAATAAAATTAAAATAGGTTATATATTTTAAAATTAGTCGGCTTCTACTTTAACCTATCAAACCATTAGGTTTCTATTTATCTGTCTTGGTCGGCAAAATCTTCTCTCAGTCTATTACTCATTTTCTATCCTGATGATGGATCCCCTTTGGGGTTCGAAATGTCAATCTAATGAACAAAGTACTGTGGATAATCTGGGTCATAATTTTCCAATAAAAATTTATATTTTTTTAATTTTACAACTTTAATATATCATATTTTTAGGAATCATAGAGTTTGTTTTGATTTATTTGAATTTTAATTAAAATTTAATAAAGTTTTTTTTTAGAGTTTTAAATTTGAGTGGTGTAATTTGCAAAATCTGTGTTAAGACATTCATTTATATATTCAATAGAATATTTTAAATAACAATAAATCACATTGTAGATGAAAATGAAATGCCGTAAGGCAGTAGTGTGGGAAAGAGTAGCATTAAATTGTTAATCTTCCATGATGATGTTGAAAGTGTAACTCTGGGGAAAAAATCATAGATGTGGTTGACACTCAAAACCAATTCAACAATTTCAAATATTGTAAAAGCATACAAAATATTAAGAACTTTGTTTCTCTATTGTATAAGTCAAATACAAAACAAAACAAAAGGATGAAATACAAAAGATGAGTAAATCAAAAGTAGTATGCATATGGGCCAACAATATTGTAATTTGCACCATGTCATCCTACACTAGTGTTTTACAAGATTTCATTAATATAATAATTAAATTGATATAATAATTAAATTAATGTATAGATTAAAAGAAATATATATTTAACTAAACATGTAATAAGATTTTTAAGTATTATATATTTAAGGAAACAATAGGATTTTTAAATAATATCTATTTAACGAAATATGCGATAAGATTTTTAAGATTTATTTCCACATTATAATAGAATTTTTCTTTTATAAATACGTTTTTTTACAATATTATGCTTTACCAATATTATGATTTATATATTATTTTATATAATGATACTTTTTAATTAATTAATTAAAGAATCATTACTATTTTTAATATAAATTTAATTTAATTTAAAAACCATATATTTTTTTTAAGTAAAATAAAATAAAGAAAGGTATTATTATTCCTAAAATTATATAAAACTTTATATTTTTTTTATTTTTACAACTTTAATATATCGTATTTTTAGGAATCGCATACTTTGTTTTTACTTTACATTTAATATTTTAGAGTTTTAAATTTGAGTGGTGTAATTAGCAAAATCTGTGTTAATACTTTCATTTATATATTGAATAGCATATTTTAAATAACAGTAAATCATATTGTAGATGAAAATGAAACGTGGTAAGGTAGTAATGTGGGAAAGAGTAGCATTATTGTTAATTGAGTAGCATTAAATTGTTAATCTTCCATGATGACGTTGAAAGTGTCACCTGCAACATCTAGAGAAAAAAATCATGGATGTTGACAATCAAAACCAATTCAACAATTTTGAATATTGTAAAATCATGGAAAATATTAGAACTTTGATTCTTTGTTGTATAAGTCAAATACAAAACAAAACAAAAGGGTGAAACACAAAAGATGAGTAAATCAAAAGTAGTATGAATATGGGCCAACAATATTGTAATTTGCACCATGTCATCCTACACGGAAGTGTCTTACAAGATTTTGCTTTCAATCCTTAATTGAGAGCATAGGTAGCATTAGCAAATTCAATTTCTTATAAATCAACTTATAACATATGATAGAGTTTAACAGTAAAAGCCAAAATAAATTATCCTAAATTAAGGCACTCAAATTTTTTTTGAAATGACTTTGAATATCTCAAATTCCATTGATGTTTTCAAACACAACTATTCCTAAAAACAAAAACATAGATTTGTTGTAAGATAGCAAAAAAAAATACCCTAGTTGAGGTTGAGCATCGAGATTGATTGTTCGATCGCTTAGATCGATGGTTTCATCACGAATGACAATTTCCATTGGAGCAGTCACAAATGGAGCCAACAGTCTAAAATATATTCATCATTTCCAAATTAAAAGAACAACATATAAATCAATATAAACAAAATAAGCTACTTCATTTTTTTTTCTTTTATTTTTTTAACACGGTCAGTTATGATATATTCATTCGAAAAAAAGAGAGAGGCTAGCACCTTGGTACAATGATTTTGTGATTTTAACTAGATAAGGAGGGGAACTAAAGAAAAACTCCTAGGTTTGTGTTTTACTTACTAAATTTAACTTGTTAGAATTGTTGCAGTAGAAAAATACATTTACTATTCGTTGTTCACTATGATCAGAAACATTCACTATGATCAGAAACAAAACACTACAGAAAAAAACAATCACGGGGTCTAGGGTGAAGCTGGGTCTATCTACTCCTACTCTTGATTGATGGATTTTTCCTCTTTCTATGGATGTACATTGCTTTTATCATTGGAGCCTGAATTCTCAACAAATTACTTTCCGACCATGTCTCAGAGAGAGTGCAGGAGTTGTTTTCGGAGACATAAGAGGAAAATTTTAATGTAAAGATAAAATTTTGTTTGGTTGTTATAGATTTTCTTATTTAATATTTATTATATTTTTTTATAATTTTTTTCTTATGATTGTTGATGTTATATTGATAACCACAACAATTGGAAAAAAAATATCTACAAATCACAATAATGCAGAAAAAAAGAATTACATGAATCATAACAAAAAAATAAATTAAAATCCAACTACGCACGACATAGACACATTTAGAAATCCCCGAATTTAGCGAAGCTTTACCAGATATTCAGTTAAGATTAGATGGTTACCATGGAAGCCCACGGAGCATTTCAATATCCATCTACGAATAGGAAAAACCATATAAATATAAAACATATATTTTTTTTTAAATTATAAATAATATATATAAATAAATACCATACAAAACATGGAATAACTTTAATATATTTCTAATCTTTGTTTGTTTTTTTTTTAATGTATTTAAAATTAGATATTTTTCTAAATTATTCATAAAGTAAAATAATTCTAATTTTTTAAACCAATGGCTTTTACCTCTCGTATTTTCATTAATGGCTTCTTTAAAGTAGTTTGCTCATTTTTTTTAAGAAATTTTTTGATATTATTTTTGTATTGAAAATAATTTATTAAGAAAATAAGTTTTTATTTTTTCAAATGTTATTTTTATCATAAAAAGGGATAAAAAAGAGAATATCCATATCATTTATATTTATTATTAGTTAATAAATTTATATTAACTTTAAATTAGATTATATTGAAAATACTTTAAAGATGTTTATTAATGGTTTTGAATTAAGATGTGTATTAATAGTTTTGAATCAAGAGATGTTTTACAATATGGGTTAGATTTATTAGTAAAAAATCTATAAAAATAAAATAAATAAAAAATTAATGTGAATTTAATTTAAATATTCTCCCTCCACTGTATACTAGTCTCCACCATTATGGAATGTTGGAAAGATTTTTAGGCCATTGGATTAATTATTAATAGTTAAGAAAAAACTAATGGTCATGGTGTTTAAAGTAATCAAACAACTACTTTAGTTAAGAGAAAACAAATAGTTCTCATGTGAGGCTTATTCCCATTTTGTTTCTCTTGGTCTATTTGTTCATTAGCCCTTCCAACCATTTTCCATTGATGTTTGGTTAGTATATTATATTTTGGTTATAAAAAAATTTCAACATCTATTAGAGTTTGTAGTTTTAAAAATTTGTCCAAAATATTTTTCCTCTTAAATTTTTCCATGTCAATCATTTCTTTATGAAGGGAAAAGATGTTAACATTGTTTTCTAAATAATTAATGCTTTGCTATAAGATTTCACTTTTATTTCAATACTTTCCCAATTAGTACTTGATTTATTGATGAAGTCATTGAGAGGTGGTTGATATAAGGTAATAGATGTGTATTGGTGTATATATTATGTGGTTGGGCTACTTGAACGTGAACAAGTGGTGAAGGTGAACTTCTAAGAATAGAAAAGGTGGTTGTTGATGATGATAATGATTTCCACCATCTATAAAGACTAACTTTGGTTTATCTAACCTTATGGAAAACGATAATTAAAATGTTATTTCTATAATAAAAAGGAATAAAAAAAGAGAATATCGATATCATTTATATTTATTATTAGTTAATAAATTTATATTAACTTTAAATTAGATTATATTGAAAATACTTTAAATATGTTTATTAGTGGTTTTGAATTAAGATGTGATTTAAAGATGTGTATTAATAGTTTTGAATCAAGAGATGTTTTACAATATGGGTTAGATTTATTAGTAAAAATATATATAAAATAAAATAAAATAAATCAAATTAATGTGAATTTAATTTAAATATTCTCCCTCCACTGTATACCAGCCTCCAACATTATGGAATGTTGGAAAGATTTTTAGGCCATCGGATTAATTGTTAATAGTTAAGAAAAAACTAATAGTTATGGTGTTTAAAGTAATCAAACAACTAATTTAGTTAAGAGAAAACAAATAGTTCTCATGTGAGGCTTATTCCCATTTTGTTTCTCTTGGTCTCTTTGTTCATTAGCCCTTCCAACCATTTTCCATTGATGTTTGGTTAGTATCTTATTGTTTGGTTACAAAAAAATTCAATATCTATTAGAGTTTATAGGTTTAAAAATTTGTCCAAAACATTTTTCCTCTTAAATTTTTCCATGTCAATCATTTCTTTGTGATGGGAAAAGATGTTACCATTGTTTTCTAAATAATTAATGCTCCACTATAAGATTTCACTTTTATTTCAATACTTTCCCAATTAGTACTTGAGTTATTGATGAAGTCATTGAGAGGTGGTTGATATAAGGTAATAGATGTGTATTGGTGTATATATTATGTGGTTGGGCTACTTGAACGTGAACAAGTGGTGAAGGTGAACTTCTAAGAATAGAAAAGGTGGTTGTTGATGATGATAATGATTTCCACCATCTATAAAGACTAACTTTGGTTTATCTAACCTTATGGAAAATGATAACAATTTAATTTTTTTGTTTTAGCAATTTGTTTTTATGCTCATAAATATTGGAGAAAAGTTTTCCTTAATCTTTGTACTTTTGATGAGTATTCTTAATGGCATCAATATTCTTTGAAATGACTACCTCATTTATTCACAATGGTTTAGCAAAGGCTTAGCAACTTTGTGCTAACCCGAGTGTTGACTGAATTTTGAAGCAATCTTAAGAAACCTCTCATTTCTCGTGTTAATTTGGCATAGGTAGGGGAAATAGATATCACAGAAGACTTGAAATATGAAATGGGTGCATATTGAATTTATGTGTAGGTACATGATCAAATTATGTGGAGGTAGAATGTAGAAGACTTCAAGCTTTTGATCAAGTGAGGCAGTTCAATATTGAAAATTGGTCAATGAGAGGAGAATGAAATATGCACCAAACTTATGTGGAAGGAAACAATCTCAACATCAAATGCAAACTTCACAAACTTTTTCCACTTTTTCACAATAGAGTATGCTTTCTAAGGCATAAAATTCCTTTTGTGTTTATTTATAGGCCCCTTCCTAGTTAAATACATAGTCATGTCTCAAAAGATATCATGTTGAATAAAGGAAAGCTCGTGGATGCTACCATGAGAGTTCACCATGGTATCTCTGAATAGTGAATTTGATTTCTAAGGCATAAAAATCATTTTGTGTTTATTTATAGGCCCCTTCCTAGTCAAATACATAGTCATGTCTCATAGGATATCATGTTGAATAAAGGAAAGCTCGTGGATGCTACCATGAGAGTTCACCATGGTATCTCTGAATAGTGAATTAAAGTTGCTAGTTAAAGAATTATTTAATCAATGCTCAACAAAATATCCATTTCTCTCCTATAAAACATTATAGAGTTGTTATGTCAGTGACTAAACCAATCCAAATTCCCAAAAGAATTTAAGCAAAGACAAATCCAATCACCTTAAGAGCAAGTGGTAAAGGCTATAAGCTTTTGATAAGTGACTCAGTTCAATATTGAAAAAGAGCACTTTTTATTATCAAATATTTGTTATTGGAACTTGAAAGAGCATCTTTCAAGATTGAGAGGAAATATATGTTGGAAAGATTATAGAATCTGTAAATTTGGCATAATGTAAGTGATTTCTCTTTATCTTCTAGATTTGAATGACATTTTGTTTACTATTTTTTATATATTGTTTACTAATTTTATATTCAATGATCTTCTATATCTCAATATTCTTCTTAAATTTATGCCTTACGACATTTCCTTTGCAACATATGGTGCAATTGCTAGTAATACATCTACCTCCTCGTCGTACCTATATTTTCGTTGGAGTAAAAGTCCCCAATCCAATGAAAGCACAACCACCCCAGATCGAAATGAGGGGGTAGAAGAGAGTCCAAACGAGACAATTCATCACACTGTAATTAACAAGGTAAGAGAATATGGACAGGAAAATGTCATACGGTAATCAATGGCCACCCTGGTGTATCAATAGGAAATATTTTTAAAGAGCTCTTTCACCAGTTAGTGTCTGCACCACCTCCCCCAAATAAAACAATGAAACCACCACAAGATAATAAATAAACTAGACGAATAAACCTCCACACTACAATGATAAATCTTAGAAAAATATCACACATATCTTGAGAGCCTTCAGTCTGCATAGACATTGTCAAATGCATAAACCTGAGTGTAGACACCGAAGCGCCACAATAGCTAAAGAAACCGGGACAATGATACTATCCATGTATGTACCCGCCTGACTCTAGTACCAGTATTGTATACTATCTATTATAACCACAAACCACTATAGGAAGCCAATGATTGAGGTCAATCATCTTTCATATGTTGATTTGATCACAACAGCCTCTGCCACAACAAATAATGCTCATCATCCTAGTTTTAAGCACCTTTCTAGCCACCCTAGATCTCCAGGCACCCTGTAAATCAGGTGTAGCTGGTTTCTTCTCCTGTAAGACTCTAGAACTCTATAGAAAAACCCGCTTGGCATCCCTCTGTGTCTACTTATATGGGAGTATATGGGGAACTCCTGATGATATCCTCTACTTCCAAAGAAAGCCTTAATAATCATGTTATTATCTATTTTTCCAAACGGTCTCATCATGACAAACTCACTAGAAAATATTCATTGCATATCAAAACCATGCTTGTCTCCCATTTCAACCTACAAATGTGGCTTCATATGTTACTTGGATAACTTGAATTTTTTGACATGTGTTCATATGTTGTGGCAAATTCATGAAGAAATGTTCGCTGGCATTCAGAATATAAAAAATGTGGTTGATTAGTCTATGAAGTGCTAGATGGAAGAGATGGCGCATAAAGTACTCTTTTGCTCCAACTTTTCATGGTTAAATGTTTTAACAGGTTATAAATTATGATTAATTATAAATTGATGCATTAGCTTTTGGAATATATTATCACTAGTAGCAATAAAACAGAAATCAATAACATGTATACTACTAGTCAATGAAACCATAAACCAGGCTTAATTATGTAGATCTTATGCTTTGTAGTAGTAGAAAGATTTATAAATAGTTGGTTAGTCATATGGAATAATTCACATAGATAGGCCATTATATTGTACTTGTATTTATCACTCTCAGTCAATCTGGTACAAGCAACAAAGGTAGAAGTGGTGGGAACATGCATCCCGGCTAGGAGAAAAAGCATATTTAGTTCTAAATTATGTTGATGAAAATAAAAACTACTCCCAGTTCGAACTTGCACAAGAACAAGCCTCGCAGGAAGTAAATGCATCCATATGCAAGGGAGAGGATTTTCCATGGTCTAGCCAAGGTCCATCTTATTTTCTTTTGACAATGCTTGTTTCTATATCTTTAGCACTCCAGGCTATATTTTAACTCTTAAGCAATGCTTTTCATCAGCATAGTAAATTAAAGCATACTAATCAATAAAAGCTCCATATTATATTGAGCCATGATTAAGCAAGTAGACAATATTCCAAGGAAGATCGATGACAAAGTATAAGCTCTGGAAATAGTGACACAAGAGTTGGATTTATTATCATAATAGTAGGAATGACCCAAGTCCCAGTGAAAGAACACTAATCTAGGTGATGTGTTCCAAGATGAGCTTAACTAAGCATTTACAACTACGTGTCATTATTGCTAGAAGTTCACGGGCTACATTTGGGATTCACGAGATAAACTAGTAAATGTCATTGCACAAGTTGATTCTAAATCATTAACAATCTTAGGAAAACACTAGAAGAATGGAAAAAAAGTGGCATGTCCATTGCAAGAAAGGGGTGGTGTGACTGTGGAGAAGTAGGTGATTTTTTTAGTAAGAAAGTGACGGCGTGACTGTGCAAAAGTAGGTGATTTTTTTAGTACTTGGTTTACAAAGCAATGATTCTCAACCCTTTTCATGTCTGCATGGATTCTCCACAGATTTTCCACAGGTATATATACTTGTAAAACTAATTGTTTATAGGGTTTCTACTTGTAGTTTATTGCATGATATTTTTTTCCTGAGATTATAAAACAAAGGATTGAGCTTATGGATATTAAACAACAATTACTAGTATTTGAATTTGAACCCACAGGTTCTATAACACTTCAAGTGCAAAAAATGGATGAAGTGTAGCCATGCCTTGGTAGGTGGGGATATAAGGATGAATCTTACATCTTGAATAGAAGCAGGACAACATGTTTGGGAGCAACAAAGGAAAGATAAGCAGTATAAAAGAAAAGATAAATAAGTTAAAAAATAAAAAGAGCACAAGAATGAATCGACAAAGAATAAGAATAACATGCATGCAGAAGACAATCAACATCAACGAAGGAGGATGCAGACTGAGCTGAGGCAGTAGCTTCAGTTGAATAGCAAGGAGGCTCTATGCATGTTTGTAGCACATGTATGTTTATATATTTAATCAATGTCTATACAGTTTGTTCATAGAACTTATAGAAAGAAAAATGTTGGTTGTTTAGTCGTTGTTCACATGTTCTTTGTTGCTCACATGTTCTTTGTTGTTGTTCACATGTTCTTTGTTGCTCACATGTTCTTTGTTGGTGTTCACATGTTTTTTGTTGCTCTAGAATATTTGGAAAGAGGATTCACTTAAGGATCTTGAGTGAGCATAACTTACTTTTGTTAAAACCCTACAGAGAGCAGGCAATTCGATTTACAAGCTCGAGATTTAGAGTGAGTCGTTGCTAGCGGCCAAGTTAACATGCAAATGAAAACACATGGCGACAAAAAGAACATGTGGCTACCCATTAGGGTTATATAGAATTTTACTCTTTACACTAAACATTAATGTTAACTAATACTATAAAATTAATGCTAGCATTACTTCATTATGAAAATATTTGTTGAGATTATCGTTTTTTCACTAAGATTTTGGCACAATATTTGCTCTAAATAAACCTATATAGAATTTTACTCTTTACAGCAACAATTTAATGTTAGCCCATAATGATAGATTACTGCTAACATAACTTGATTCTAATTTTATTATGAAAATATTTGTTGAGATTCTCGTTTCTTCAACTTAAGCTTTTGGCACGGTGTTTTCCTCTCAACATCGCGGAAAGAGGCCAAATAAGCCCTCAAAACTCTTCATTGGCTAACCAATAATGTGTCCTAGTTATTTATCTAGTTGAAGCAAAAAGTTTACTAAAACAGTCAGCTTCAAACTTTAAGTTTAATGCTTTGATTTCTGGACTAATACATTTAGTTTTAAATCTTCAAACCTTAACTTTTATGTTTTTATTTATGTACCAGACTAATACAAAACTGCAGAGGATTATTATAGTCCCGGCGTGCCTTATGGTAAGTATTAATAAAATAGTTTAAGTACTTACTATTATTGGTATCAATCACCACCATAAATAAAATATCATTTAAAAATAACAATGAAAAAAACATATTTCAAGTAAAGATGCAAATCAATATTAAGAAAAATTATTTAATGAAATCAATCACCACCATAAATAAAATATCATTTAAAAATAACAATGACAAAAACATATTTCAAGTAAATATGCAAATCAATATTAAGAAAAAATATTTAATGAATTTAAATTTTTATAGTAAGTAAATAATAAAATTTTATATACACATTAATAGTAAATAAAATTTAAATATTATTATTAAAAATAATTAATGAAATGAAGGTGAAAATATTTTTTCATAAAAAAAATCCTCGGAATATAACACTTTTTAAATAAATAGTAAAAAAAATTATTAAGTTGATAACAATAATGTTATGGTTAAGCAAAAAAAATTTGCCTTATCAAAAAAAATTGTGAAATAGTTTAATATTTTTCTAGTGTGAGGAATAAGGATGCTGCTCATAGATAGATAAACAAATAAAGTAAACTTTAAGTACTTAGCAATCTTACCTAAAGTGTCGAGGGAATGGGATAGAAAATTGAAAAACCAAATTGCTTATAGTCACAGATTGAAATGTTCATGTCCATAATGATATGGCTGAGTAATATTGAGAGGAAGACGAACACTATGGCCCAAACCGGAGGGAAACTCCATTGAAGCAAACTACATGGAACTTGAATGTCTATAACCAATTTTATTCACTGCATGATACGAGCTTGATGATGGTACAACATCCATTTGCCTGTTGGGAGAGGCATGTGAAGTTTGCCTATTGGGAGAAGCATGTGAAGTTGACGATGACACAGTTATAATGGCATGTAATCAAAGCAGGACATGCACCTTATTGTAGAATATAATATGTAATGATTAAAATATATGTTTTTTTCAATCATAAATTTAAATATTATTTATAATTAAATTTTATAAATTTAACATTATATATATATATATATAATTTTTGTGTTAATATTTATAATATATATAATAATAATGATAAAATTCATTTTTATTTTTAAAATTCTCTATTTACACAAAATTGTGTTTTTTATTATTGCATTTTATTATAAGAATAATTATATTTAAAAAACGTAATCATTTCAAAAATTTTATTATGTATATTAAACTTATGAATGTTTTAATTTTATTACTACCACAAAGTCTAATTTGGATCTCTCAATACCAAAGGTGCTTTAAGTACATGGACTCAATGGCTAATCTTTATGCTAAATATTATTCACAATAATTTTTAAAGATCATCTTATCATTCTTTTTTAAATGGATGGTTGTGTTTATTTTGGAATGGGGCTTCAAGAATTTTAATTTAATTATGAATAATTATTAAGTGGATTGGAGGGATTTAACTTCCATAGAATATTCATAGTAGTATAGACAAATTGAAGGCTGAGATTTATCTACAAAGTAGTTAGACAATTTTTCCTCTTTTAATTCGATTGATTAATTAAAAAAAAAGTCATATGAACTAGTGTCATAACCTTGTTCACATAAACATAAACATATATAAGAAAATTTTGGTGATACACCATACACATAAACAAAACCATAATATATGTTTTAAACCTGGAGCATGGTTGCATGTCTAACCCACAAATCATATATACCAAACCTTAATGTCATGCATTAACAATAATAAACTGATTGGGTTAACCTTTGTTCGAATGCTACCAATGTTCGTTGTAATATTATTTTATGAACCTATGGACTTTACAGCTGGGCCTAACCATTAACCCACCCCAGTGTACAACATTAATAAATGGGCGCGGGGCTTGGTGGTCCAGCCGCAGCTCCTGCCGGCGCCAACTCATCCTCGGCCTTAAGGCTCTCAGGCCATGACAGGGCAGGTGGCATGGTCCGTGCAACCGGCCATGTGACACCTCGGGCTCAGAACTCTCGGCATTCCCGCGTCGTTTTCCCGCCTTGTGTGGACGGTCAAGATCTCGCCCCTGGAATGAAGGGTTGGGATCGAATTAAGGGTTTTAAGTTATTACATAACTCATTTGAGCAGGCTTGGGGTTTATTTGTACACGCGGTCCATCCGGCTCCGCTTTGGTACTCCAACACTGGTTTGAAACTCATCAGCGCCATGATCACTACCTGCAACTTCACCGGGAGCCATGAGGTGCCAGCATTAGGCCCACACAGGTAAATTTATTTTGATCTGAACTTAATGGTTTTGGTTACAGTCTTGCTGTGAAACGTAACAACCTATTGCTAATTGTTCCTCTTCGCTGGTAGTGTGCAGGTGGATTTATTCAAATCCTGTGTCGACAGTGTTAAGGTAGCCAACCTCGAGGGTTTAGTCTTCTTCGGCGGCGAAAGGTAAGCTCTTCCTCCTTAACCGCTTTCCTTTGCATACGCGAGCTCTGAGCTCCTTAACACTGAGTCATTCTCATCGTTTTGTTACAGACCGTCGTTCTTAAGCGGGTTCCTTGCTGCAATTTACAGAGGTATTTTCCCAAAGGGAACCCTCACAGGTTTCGTTTATATTTAATGTCTGGTTGAGTCCATAACCCGCCTGGTGAGTTATCGTTCACGGCGGAACTCCTGCGTTGATTTATATACCTCAGGAATTAGTTTTGTAGTTTATTGGCCTTGCGGCATATCTGAACTTGAGTCACCGAGTCTAATGTATGGCATACGGCATCGACCCTGACCGTAATGCTCAATACAGGGTTAGCGGATCCAGGTTTTGCTTTTATTTAAGGTTGTCTATATTTAACATTGTAAATGAACTGGTTTCCCTTCCAGGGTTACGCTATCTGATATTATTTTGTTAAATGATATTTGGACCTATTGCTCTGTCCATTCCTCAGGGATGGCTTGCGCTTTGAGCAGATAGTTAATATATAGATCCTGCATACTTAGCATTTTTTTAATACAATGCATGTTTAATTGATTTACTATTGTGGAATCTCTCCTATATCTGTAGATAAGCGCCCGTCTCAGCGACGGCTGAACTGATAAATTGCTCAAGTTACTCGTGTCAGTATTTCATGTGTTTCTCGCCTTATCTGGCTTTTGCAAAGATTACTCTCGGTTGGTTATATGGTTGGTACCATACTGCTTCCTTGTTTACGAATATTGAAATACCCACATGTTTAGAGTATTGGTTTCCCTTTCTGGCTAGCATGCACAGGGTTCTTGTTCTGAATCTCGTTATTTCTTTTATCGCTCTTTGTTAATTGATTTCGCTGCTATTGTATTTACAACCGTTATGATTGAAGCGCTGATGGTGAATGGTTACGGTATGGCTTCTCTTGTACAACCTGCAGAATAAATTTCATGTCTGGTTTAGTCGTTTAAATCTGATATTTCCTCAATTTCCTTATAACCCACAATGGATTCTTCTCTTCCTGGGCACTGGGGTTAGAACCCGCCTACCGTCGTGGTGTCTTCACAGGCGCTGAGGGTTCCAGAGTCGTTCTTGTGGTCAAAATATATGTACAGTTCGATAATCCAGACTCGTTCTTGATGGTAAAATATATGTACAGTGTGATTATATTCATTGTATGCGGAACCGTCTGTCTCGTTAAAGGCTTATTCTTTATAAACATATCTCTGTTTCTATGATTATTTTGTGGCATGTTTCTTTTCCTGTAAACAGGCTTTTATTTAAACTTACAGCGATGTAGTCTCATTAATAACAGAACTAGTTTCAAATCATGACATCGACTAATACTCTGTCCTGTATTTAGTCCTACACTTAAGCAGTTATATAAATGCTGTGATATCGACTAATACTCTGTCCTGTATTTAGTCCTACACTTAAGCAGTCATATAAATACTGTGACAGTCTTTAAAGAAGTAAAGCACGGTTCTTGCTTAACTACTGTAGTTCACTGTAAGCTCCTTCTTTAATTAAATAAGGACTCTGTGGGTTGAAACCGTACCTAGTTCACCAGAGTCATAAATAGATACTCAAGCAAGTCACCTGCGCTTCGAGTCTGCTCTTCCACCCATCCGTGAGATCCCTTCATCCGATGGAAATCTCCCCCCGAGCCATCTTGCAGGCCTTCAGCCCTCAACAAGATCTGTGCACTTTGTGCCTGGTTATCTGGTCCTCACCAGACTTAACCAGTTGTTTCTTTTTTTCTTTATTTTCTTTCCTTTCTTTCTTTTCTTTGGAAAGATCTCTTCTGTCTGTCCCAACAGCACAGAACTTCCTCCCTACACCCAGGACTTTTCCTGTTTGGGAGGGCAGTTCCAATCAGTTATTACAACTGATTTTCTTTCTTTGAAATCCACCTCCCAGAGGCTGCCAGCATTTCAAAAAAATATTTAATTTATTCAATAATGTAGTTTATCACAGTTTTGTTTCTTTTAAACATAAACAACAACTACTATATTGTCTTTTACCATAGTAAAATTCACATTTACATCTACTGGGTCATTACATCTCCCCCTCCTGTGATTGGACATCGTCCCGATGTCTGTTTTCCTTAAACAAATTCGGGTAAGCTTCTTTAAGGAGTTCCTCATCCTCCCAAGTGGCCTCTTCAGTCCCATAATGCTGCCACTGCACCTTAGCTTGGAAAATAACCCGTTTCCGCAGCTGCACTTCTCTCCGGTCGAGAATGGTCAGTGGTTCAACCAGAACCTCGCCTTCCGGCTCGACCTGCAAACAGCAACAGATTTAGTTATTTCCTTTTTTAAGAATAAAGCTTATTTAGAATGACCAAATTTAATTCTTACCCGAACATCTTGCCATTGAATCACATGTTTAGGATCGTAGACGTATTGTTTTAATACGGAAACATGAAAAACATTGTGGATCTTAATATGGCTTGGTAGGGCAAGTTGATAAGCTACTGGCCCCACTCTTGCCAGGATTTGAAAAGGTCCAAAATAGCGAGGTGCAAGCTTGGCACACCCACTCCACTGCAAGGTACTCCTTCTGGTTTGGATTCTTACGAAAACATGGTCTCCGACCTGGAATTCTTTGAACCTTCTCTTTCGGTCTGCAAAACTTTTTTGTCTATCCTGAGCAGCCTTTAAGTTGCTACGCACCTTTTTCACCATATCTTCCATTTCTTTGAGCATATCCGGGCCACATCTTAACCTATCCTCAGGTCCACCCCAGCTTGAGGGTGTGCGGCACTTTCGCCCATACAGAACCTCAAAGGGACTCAGCTATGTTGACGTATGATACCCATTATTATACGCGAATTCAACCAGGTGAAGGTATTCCTCCCATTGGGTTGGTTTCATCATAACACATGCTCTCAGCATGTCCTCCACCACCTGGTTCACCCGTTCCGTTTGACCATCGGTCTGAGGATGGTAGGCTGTGCTAAAGTTCAGTTGTGTTCCCAGCTCAGCAAACAATGTCCTCCAAAAAGTTGATGTGAACTTAACATCACGATCCGAGATTATTACCTTCGGAAGTCCATGCAACTTGAACACATTTTGCATGAAAATATGAGCAATTTGCACAGCTTTATACGTGGATTGTACCAGTATGAAGTGTGCTGCCTTACTTAACTTATCCACTACCACCATAATGGAATCATTATTTTTCCTCGTTCGAGGCAACCCGGTTATAAAGTCCATGGAAATAGTTTCCCATTTCCATTCCGGAATGGGCAAGGGTTGGAGCAACCCTGCTGGATGCAAATGCTCCGCCTTAATCTGTTGACATTCTAGACATCGCGCTAGATATTCAGCTACCTCTTTCTTCATTTTTGGCCAATAGTATTCCTTCCGAAGTGTGACGACCATTTTCTGGTATCCTGGATGCCCGGTGTAATGGCTGATATGGAATTCGTCTAGAATCAGTTTTCTAAGACTATCTTCATTGGGCACATACAGCCTTTTATGGAAATACAGCATTCCGGCATCGTCCAACTCATATCCTTGTTGTATTTCCTTATCAGAAAGCTGTTGTATCTGCTGTTTAATTTGCTGATATACCGCATCTTGGTCAGCTGCTAGTTTTATCTTTTCAAGTAAGGAACTTTGCCATTCACTGACCGAAATTCTGCACACACTTTGCACCTTTCGACTCAAGGCGTCAGCTACCCGGTTCTCCTTTCCCTTCAAATGCTTTATTTCAAAATCAAACCCACTTAAGAAGTCTGCCCAACGAGCTTGTCTCGTGTTTAAGGTGGGTTGACTGAAATAGTTTGTTAAGCTGTGATGGTCTGTTAACAACAGAAATTTTCTTCCCAAAAGGTAATGTCGCCACATTTTTAGTGCATGGATAACAGCTGCTAATTCCAAGTCGTAAGCAGAGTATTTCTGCTCATGCTCCTTTAGTTTCCTTGATTCATATGCAATTACCCTTCCTTCTTGCATCAGCACTCCTCCCACACCTTCTTTACTCGCGTCAGTACAGACCACGTAATCCTTATTAGGATCAGCTATACTCAAGATAGGCGCGGTGGTGAGTAAGTGCTTGAGCTGCTCAAAGCTCTGCTGACATTCTGAGGTCCACTTAAATACCTTCCCCTTCTTTTGTAAGGAGGTGATAGGGTATGCTACCCTTGAAAAGCCTTCCACAAACCTTCTATAATAACCAGCGAGTCCCATAAAGGACCTAATGTCTGCCACGTCTTTTGGTACGGGCCACTCCATAATAGTTCTGATTTTTTCAGGATCAACTGCAATCCCTTCTTTTGTGATTACATGGCCTAGGTATTGTATCTCTTCCTTAAAGAAGTCACACTTACTAAACTTTGCATATAACTGATGTTCTCGCAAAGTTTGCAACACCACTCTAAGGTGTTCCTCATGCTCCTTCCTTGATCGGGAGTAAATCAGAATATCGTCTATGAATATCAACACGAATTTATCTAAGAACTTATGAAACACACTGTTCATCAAACACATGAAGGTAGCAGGTGCATTGGTCAGACCAAAAGGTAGCACCACGAATTCGTAATGTCCATACCGCGTTCTGAAAGCTGTCTTAGCGATATCCTCCTCTTTAATTCTAATCTGATGATAACCAGATCGCAGATCGATTTTAGAGAATACCGTTGCCCCCTTCACCTGATCAAAAAGTTCGTCGATCCGGGGCAAAGGATATTTATTTTTGATCGTGAGCTTATTCAGCTGACGATAATCAATACACATCCGGAAAGTTCCATCTTTCTTTTTGACAAATAACACTGGGGCTCCCCAGGGTGATACACTGGGACGGATGTAATTTTTGTCCAGTAGCTCCTGCAGTTGCATTTTTAATTCTGTTAGTTCGGGTACGCTCATGCGGTATGGTGCCCGTGACACGGGTGCTGCTCCCGGAATCAATTCAATGGTGAAGTCCACATCTCTTTTAGGTGGTAATCCCGGTACTTCCTCGTGAAAAACATCTGCAAATTCTTGTACCACCGGTATGTTTCCCAGCATAGCAGTTTTATCCTTCTGATTTGCATATCCCACCTGAATAGCATAGATCTGACATTTCTTCTTGATGCATTTAGCTAGCTGGGATGCTGTAATGGGTCGAACTTGTATGGGATGCTTGATTCCTTGTAATTCCTGTTGCTCTCCACGGTCATCCTTATAGTAAATGGTCTTTGTCTTGCAATTCACTAAGGACCAGTGTTTCTCCAGCCAATCCATCCCAATCAGGATGTCATATGAACCAAAGGGTAGTATGTTTAAATCTGCCACTATTGGCTGCCCTGCTATGGTTAAAGAGAAATTATTTATTTTGGCCAAGACCCGTCTCTTGGCTCCTGTAGCTAATTGGACCAGCCACGGATTTCTGAACTTTTCAGATTGTAACTTACACTGTTCTACTATCTTTGGGCTAACATAACTTAAAGTAGCTCCTGGATCAATAAGAACAGCTATAGAAAGATTTGAAATTTTACCTTCAAATTCAACCATAGATGGCTGGTATTCCGCTTGGCGGTCCTCCAAAGCTGCATTAATTCTGGGTACACTACGTGCCACGTCCCCAACGGTCGATGCTTCATGAATTTGGGATATCTGGTCCGTCCCCTTTCGCTGTGGGCAGTTTTTAACATAGTGAGGTCCTCCACAGCCCCAGCATTGAACTGGGGGTCTGGTCATCCCTTCACCTTCTGGCCTAACAGGCTGCTCACTTACTCTTGATTCACTTATTGGCCTAGCTCGGGGCGCACTTTTTGCTACAGATCTGCTGTTTAATCCCTTACCAGCTCCCTTACTTCCATTGCTGCGACCTCCCTTGCTGCTTCCAACCATCCGACTACTCCTTTTTTCATTCCATCTTTTATTTGAAGTATCCCCCTTCTGTTTATTCTGCTGGTAGCAGATCCTTGCTTTACGAATAGCCTCGTCCATGGTTCTAGGATTGTCAAACTCAATCCTCTCTCTTATATATGAAGGTAGGCTGCTCACAAACCTCTGAACCTTGGCTTTTTCCTCTTTGATATAAGGTACATAACGTAGCAGAGAGGTAAAATGATTAATGAACTCGTCCATAGTCTGCTGCCCCAGTCTTAAATCATGGAACTCTCTCGCCTTTTCATCGTAGAAGCGCTCAGTTAGGTACCTTTCTTTGAAATATTTCTGAAATTTCTCCCATGTAATGGTCCGTTCACTTACCCCCTTGACAATCTTAATTTCTTCCCACCACAAGGTTGCCTTACCTTGTAACTGGAAAATAGCCAGTCTCGCCTTCAAGTTATGATCATACTCATACAACTGAAAATATTTATTCATATTTATTAACCATGTTTCTGCTGCTTCTTCCTGTTCTCCATCGAAATGTGGGGGTTTAATCTTCCGGAATTCTCCCTGCAGCTCTGTTTTCTGACGTTTTGAGGTTTGCTACTGTGGTACATTATCAGAGTGATCCTCTTTGCCATCTGAATTTTCAGGTTCAATCTGATAGTCTTGTTCTTCTGTCATCCTCTGTTGTTCCGCGCTGGGGTTAGATAAAGGTGGGTTTTGCCTGTCTGACAAACTCTTCAGAATTCTTTCCTGCTCTACCGTCAAACGCGCGTTGTCCTCTCGCAACCGTGCCATCTCATTTTTCAACTCCTGAACAGTTTCCATGATTGCAAGGTTGGTACTTCGTGTTTCCTCACCCAGCTGTACCCACAGCTCTGGGTTCTCCCGAGGGTTACTGCTGTTTCCTTGCATTTCGTTACTTTTTCTGGCTTAACTGGTAGCTATTGTAATTCTGTATCTCACCCCTAAATAGACAGAACAACAGTTAAATTATTATCTTTCATATGTATGCATGGTATAAGCTTCTGCACAGTGAAACCCGTCATGCTTGAGGCCACAGTATTGAAACTGGGCTCTGATACCAATTTGTCATAACCTTGTTCACATAAACATAAACATATATACGAAAATTTTGGTGATACACCATACACATAAACAAAACCATAATATATGTTTTAAACCTGGAGCATGGTTGCATGTCTAACCCACAAATCATATATACCAAACCTTAATGTCATGCATTAACAATAATAAACTGATTGGGTTAACCTTTGTTCGAATGCTACCAATGTTCGTTGTAATATTATTTTATGAACCTATGGACTTTACAGTTGGGCCTAACCATTAACCCACCCCAGTGTACAGCATTAATAAATGGGCGCGGGGCTTGGTGGTCCGGCCGCAGCTCCTGCCGGCGCCAACTCATCCTCGGCCTTAAGGCTCTCAGGCCATGACAGGGCAGGTGGCATGGTCCGTGCAACCGGCCATGTGACACCTCGGGCTCAGAACTCTAGTACCAGTATTGTATACTATCTATTATAACCACAAACCACTATAGGAAGCCAATGATTGAGGTCAATCATCTTTCATATGTTGATTTGATCACAACAGCCTCTGCCACAACTACTAATGCTCATCATCCTAGTTTTAAGCACCTTTCTAGCCACCCTAGATCTCCAGGCACACTGTAAATTAGGTGTAGCTAGTTTCTTCTCCTGTAAGACTCTAGAACTCTAGAGAAAAACCCGCTTGGCCTCCCTCTGTGTCTACTTATATGGGAGTATATGGGGAACTCCTGATGATATCCTCTACTTCCAAAGAAAGCCTTAATAATCCTGTTATTATCTATTTTTCCAAACGGTCTCATCATGACAAACTCACTAGAAAATATTCATTGCATATCAAAACCGTGCTTGTCTCCCATTTCAACCTACAAATGTGGCTTCATATGTTACTTGGATAACTTGAATTTTTTGACATGTGTTCATATGTTGTGGCAAATTCATGAAGAAATGTTCGCTGGCATTCAAAATATAAAAAATGTGGTTGATTAGTCTATGAAGTGTTAGATGGAAGAAATGGCATATAAAGTACTCTTTTGCTCCAACTTTTCATGGTTAAATGTTTTAACAGGTTATAAATTATGATTATTTATAAATTGATGCATTAGCTTTTGGAATATATTATCACTAGTAGCAATAAAACAGAAATCAATAACATGTATACTACTAGTCAATGAAACCATAAACCAGGCTTAATTATGTAGATCTTATGCCTTGTAGTAGTAGCAAGATTTATAAATAGTTGGTTAGTCATATGGAATAATTCACATAGATAGGCCATTATATTGTACTTGTATTTATCACTCTCAGTCAATCTGGTACAAGCAACAAAGGTAGAAGTGGTGGGAACATGCATCCCGGCTAGGAGAAAAAGCATATTTAGTTCTAAATTATGTTGATGAAAATAAAAACTACTCCCAGTTCGAACTTGCACAAGAACAAGCCTCGCAGGAAGTAAATGCATCCATATGCAAGGGAGAGGATTTTCCATGGTCTAGCCAAGGTCCATCTTATTTTCTTTTGACAATGCTTGTTTCTATATCTTTAGCACTCCAGGCTATATTTTAACTCTTAAGCAATGCTTTTCATCAGCATAGTAAATTAAAGCATACTAATCAATAAAAGCTCCATATTATATTGAGCCATGATTAAGCAAGTAGACAATATTCCAAGGAAGATCGATGACAAAGTATAAGCTCTGGAAATAGTGACACAAGAGTTGGATTTATTATCATAATAGTAGGAATGACCCAAGTCCCAGTGAAAGAACACTAATCTAGGTGATGTGTTCCAAGATGAGCTTAACTAAGCATTTACAACTACGTGTCATTATTGCTAGAAGTTCACGGGCTACATTTGGGATTCACGAGATAAACTAGTAAATGTCATTGCACAAGTTGATTCTAAATCATTAACAATCTTAGGAAAACACTAGAAGAATGGAAAAAAAGTGGCATGTCCATTGCAAGAAAGGGGTGGTGTGACTGTGGAGAAGTAGGTGATTTTTTTAGTAAGAAAGTGACGGCGTGACTGTGCAAAAGTAGGTGATTTTTTTAGTACTTGGTTTACAAAGCAATGATTCTCAACCCTTTTCATGTCTGCATGGATTCTCCACAGATTTTCCACAGGTATATATACTTGTAAAACTAATTGTTTATAGGGTTTCTACTTGTAGTTTATTGCATGATATTTTTTTCCTGAGATTATAAAACAAAGGATTGAGCTTATGGATATTAAACAACAATTACTAGTATTTGAATTTGAACCCACAGGTTCTATAACACTTCAAGTGCAAAAAATGGATGAAGTGTAGCCATGCCTTGGTAGGTGGGGATATAAGGATGAATCTTACATCTTGAATAGAAGCAGGACAACATGTTTGGGAGCAACAAAGGAAAGATAAGCAGTATAAAAGAAAAGATAAATAAGTTAAAAAATAAAAAGAGCACAAGAATGAATCGACAAAGAATAAGAACAACATGCATGCAGAAGACAATCAACATCAACGAAGGAGGATGCAGACTGAGCTGAGGCAGTAGCTTCAGTTGAATAGCAAGGAGGCTCTATTCATGTTTGTAGCACATGTATGTTTATATATTTAATCAATGTCTATACAGTTTGTTCATAGAACTTATAGAAAGAAAAATGTTGGTTGTTTAGTCGTTGTTCACATGTTCTTTGTTGCTCACATGTTCTTTGTTGGTGTTCACATGTTTTTTGTTGCTCTAGAATATTTGGAAAGAGGATTCACTTAAGGATCTTGAGTGAGCATAACTTACTTTTGTTAAAACCCTACAGAGAGCAGGCAATTCGATTTACAAGCTCGAGATTTAGAGTGAGTCGTTGCTAGCGGCCAAGTTAACATGCAAATGAAAACACATGGCGACAAAAAGAACATGTGGCTACCCATTAGGGTTATATAGAATTTTACTCTTTACACTAAACATTAATGTTAACTAATACTATAAAATTAATGATAGCATTACTTCATTATGAAAATATTTGTTGAGATTATCGTTTTTTCACTAAGCTTTTGGCACAATATTTGCTCTAAATAAACCTATATAGAATTTTACTCTTTACAGCAACAATTTAATGTTAGCCCATAATGATAGATTACTGCTAACATAACTTGATTCTAATTTTATTATGAAAATATTTGTTGAGATTCTCGTTTCTTCAACTTAAGCTTTTGGCACGGTGTTTTCCTCTCAACATCGCGGAAAGAGGCCAAATAAGCCCTCAAAACTCTTCATTGGCTAACCAATAATGTGTCCTAGTTATTTATCTAGTTGAAGCAAAAAGTATACTAAAACAGTCAGCTTCAAACTTTAAGTTTAATGCTTTGATTTCTGGACTAATACATTTAGTTTTAAATCTTCAAACCTTAACTTTTATGTTTTTATTTATGTACCAGACTAATACAAAACTGCAAAGGATTATTATAGTCCCGGCGTGCCTTATGGTAAGTATTAATAAAATAGTTTAAGTACTTACTATTATTGGTATCAATCACCACCATAAATAAAATATCATTTAAAAATAACAATGAAAAAAACATATTTCAAGTAAAGATGCAAATCAATATTAAGAAAAATTATTTAATGAAATCAATCACCACCATAAATAAAATATCATTTAAAAATAACAATGACAAAAACATATTTCAAGTAAATATGCAAATCAATATTAAGAAAAAATATTTAATGAATTTAAATTTTTATAGTAAGTAAATAATAAAATTTTATATACACATTAATAGTAAATAAAATTTAAATATTATTATTAAAAATAATTAATGAAATGAAGGTGAAAATATTTTTTCATAAAAAAAATCCTCGGAATATAACACTTTTTAAATAAATAGTAAAAAAAATTATTAAGTTGATAACAATAATGTTATGGTTAAGCAAAAAAAAATTTGCCTTATCAAAAAAAATTGTGAAATAGTTTAATATTTTTATCAAAAAAAATTGTGAAATAGTTTAATATTTTTCTAGTGTGAGGAATAAGGATGCTGCTCATAGATAGATAAACAAATAAAGTAAACTTTAAGTACTTAGCAATCTTACCTAAAGTGTCGAGGGAATGGGATAGAAAATTGAAAAACCAAATTGCTTATAGTCACAGATTGAAATGTTCATGTCCATAATGATATGGCTGAGTAATATTGAGAGGAAGACGAACACTATGGCCCAAACCGGAGGGAAACTCCATTGAAGCAAACTACATGGAACTTGAATGTCTATAACCAATTTTATTCACTGCATGATACGAGCTTGATGATGGTACAACATCCATTTGCCTGTTGGGAGAGGCATGTGAAGTTTGCCTATTGGGAGAAGCATGTGAAGTTGACGATGACACAGTTATAATGGCATGTAATCAAAGCAGGACATGCACCTTATTGTAGAATATAATATGTAATGATTAAAATATATGTTTTTTTCAATCATAAATTTAAATATTATTTATAATTAAATTTTATAAATTTAACATTATATATATATATATATATAATATTTATATATTTATAATATATATAATAATAATGATAAAATTCATTTTTATTTTTAAAATTCTCTATTTACACAAAATTGTGTTTTTTATTATTGCATTTTATTATAAGAATAATTATATTTAAAAAACGTAATCATTTCAAAAATTTTATTATGTATATTAAACTTATGAATGTTTTAATTTTATTACTACCACAAAGTCTAATTTGGATCTCTCAATACCAAAGGTGCTTTAAGTACATGGACTCAATGGCTAATCTTTATGCTAAATATTATTCACAATAATTTTTAAAGATCATCTTATCATTCTTTTTTAAATGGATGGTTGTGTTTATTTTGGAATGGGGCTTCAAGAATTTTAATTTAATTATGAATAATTATTAAGTGGATTGGAGGGATTTAACTTCCATAGAATATTCATAGTAGTATAGACAAATTGAAGGCTGAGATTTATCTACAAAGTAGTTAGACAATTTTTCCTCTTTTAATTCGATTGATTAATTAAAAAAAAAGTCATATGAACTAGTGTCATAACCTTGTTCACATAAACATAAACATATATAAGAAAATTTTGGTGATACACCATACACATAAACAAAACCATAATATATGTTTTAAACCTGGAGCATGGTTGCATGTCTAACCCACAAATCATATATACCAAACCTTAATGTCATGCATTAACAATAATAAACTGATTGGGTTAACCTTTGTTCGAATGCTACCAATGTTCGTTGTAATATTATTTTATGAACCTATGGACTTTACAGCTGGGCCTAACCATTAACCCACCCCAGTGTACAACATTAATAAATGGGCGCGAGGCTTGGTGGTCCAGCCGCAGCTCCTACCGGTGCCAACTCATCCTCGGCCTTAAGGCTCTCAGGCCATGACAGGGCAGGTGGCATGGTCCGTGCAACCGGCCATGTGACACCTCGGGCTCAGAACTCTCGGCATTCCCACATCGTTTTCCCGCCTTGTGTGGACGGTCAAGATCTCGCCCCTGGAATGAAGGGTTGGGATCGAATTAAGGGTTTTAAGTTATTACATAACTCATTTGAGCAGGCTTGGGGTTTATTTGTACACGCGGTCCATCCGGCTCTGCTTTGGTACTCCAACACTGGTTTGAAACTCATCAGCGCCATGATCACTACCTGCAACTTCACCGGGAGCCATGAGGTGCCAGCATTAGGCCCACACAGGTAAATTTATTTTGATCTGAACTTAATGGTTTTGATTACAGTCTTGCTGTGAAACGTAACAACCTATTGCTAATTGTTCCTCTTCGCTGGTAGTGTGCAGGTGGGTTTATTCAGATCCTGTGTCAACAGTGTTAAGGTAGCCAACCTCGAGGGTTTAGTCTTCTTCGGCGGCGAAAGGTAAGCTCTTCCTCCTTAACCGCTTTCCTTTGCATACGCGAGCTCTGAGCTCCTTAACACTGAGTCATTCTCATCGTTTTGTTACAGACCGCCGTTCTTAAGCGGGTTCCTTGCGGCAATTTACAGAGGTATTTTCCCAAAGGGAACCCTCACAGGTTTCGTTTATATTTAATGTCTGGTTGAGTCCATAACCCGCCTGGTGAGTTATCGTTCACGGCGGAACTCCTGCGTTGATTTATATACCCCAGGAATTAGTTTTGTAGTTTATTGGCCTTGCGGCATATCTGAACTTGAGTCACCGAGTCTAATGTATGGCATACGGCATCGACCCTGACCGTAATGCTCAATACAGGGTTAGCGGATCCAGGTTTTGCTTTTATTTAAGGTTGTCTATATTTAACATTGTAAATGAACTGGTTTCCCTTCCAGGGTTACGCTATCTGATATTATTTTGTTAAATGATATTTGGACCTATTGCTCTGTCCATTCCTCAGGGATGGCTTGCGCTTTGAGCAGATAGTTAATATATAGATCCTGCATACTTAGCATTTTTTTAATACAATGCATGTTTAATTGATTTACTATTGTGGAATCTCTCCTATATCTGTAGATAAGCCGCCCGTCTCAGCGACGGCTGAACTGATAAATTGCTCAAGTTACTCGTGTCAGTATTTCATGTGTTTCTCGCCTTATCTGGCTTTTGCAAAGATTACTCTCGGTTGGTTATATGGTTGGTACCATACTGCTTCCTTGTTTACGAATATTGAAATACCCACATGTTTAGAGTATTGGTTTCCCTTTCTGGCTAGCATGCACAGGGTTCTTGTTCTGAATCTCGTTATTTCTTTTATCGCTCTTTGTTAATTGATTTCGCTGCTATTGTATTTACAACCGTTATGATTGAAGCGCTGATGGTGAATGGTTACGGTATGGCTTCTCTTGTACAACCTACAGAACAAATTTCATGTCTGGTTTAGTCGTTTAAATCTGATATTTCCTCAATTTCCTTATAACCCACAATGGATTCTTCTCTTCCTGGGCACTGGGGTTAGAACCCGCCTACCGCCGTGGTATCTTCACAGGCGCTGAGGGTTCCAGAGTCGTTCTTGTGGTCAAAATATATGTACAGTTTGATAATCCAGACTCGTTCTTGATGGTAAAATATATGTACAGTGTGATTATATTCAGTGTATGCGGAACCGTCTGTCTCGTTAAAGGCTTCTTCTTTATATAACATATCTCTGTTTCTATGATTATTTTGTGACATGTTTCTTTCCTGTACAGGCTTTTATTTAAACTTACAGCGATGTAATCTCATTAACAACAGAACTAGTTTCAAGTCATGATATCGACTAATACTCTGTCCTGTATTTAGTCCTACACTTAAGCAGTCATCAAAATTCGACTAATACTCTGTCCTGTATTTAGTCCTACACTTAAGCAGTCATAAAAATACTGTGACAATCTTTAAAGAAGTAAAGCACGGTTCTTGTTTAACTACTGTAGTTTACTGTAGGCTTCTTCTTTAATTAAATAAGGACTCTGTGGGTTGAAACCGTACCTGGTTCACCAGAGTCATAAATAGATACTCAAGCAAGTCACCTGTGCTTCGAGTCTGCTCTTCCACCCATCCGTGAGATCCCTTCATCCGATGGAAATCTCCCCCCGAGCCATCTTGCAGGCCTTCAGCCCTCAACAAGATCTGTGCACTTTGTGCCTGGTTATCTGGTCCTCACCAGACTTAACCAGTTGTTTCTTTTTTTCTTTATTTTCTTTCCTTTCTTTCTTTTCTTTGGAAAGATCTCTTCTGTCTGTCCCAACAGCACAGAACTTCCTCCCTACACCTAGGACTTTTCCTGTTTGGGAGGGCAGTTCCAATCAGTTATTACAACTGATTTTCTTTCTTTGAAATCCACCTCCCAGAGGCTGCCAGCATTTCAAAAAAATATTTAATTTATTCAATAATGTAGTTTATCACAGTTTTGTTTCTTTTAAACATAAACAACAACTACTATATTGTCTTTTACCATAGTAAAATTCACATTTACATCTACTGGGGTCATTACATCTCCCCCTCCTGTGATTGGACATCGTCACGATGTCTGTTTTCCTTAAACAAATTCGGGTAAGCTTCTTTAAGGAGTTCCTCATCCTCCCAAGTGGCCTCTTCAGGCCCATAATGCTGCCACTGCACCTTAGCTTGGAAAATAACCCGTTTCCGCAGCTGCACTTCTCTCCGGTCGAGAATGGTCAGTGGTTCGACCAGAACCTCGCCTTCCGGCTCGACCTGCAAACAGCAACAGATTTAGTTATTTCCTTGTTTAAGAATAAAGCTTATTTAGAATGACCAGATTTAATTCTTACCCGAACATCCTGCCATTGAATCACATGTTTAGGATCGTAGACGTATTGTTTTAATACGGAAACATGAAAAACATTGTGGATCTTAATATGGCTTGGTAGGGCAAGTTGATAAGCTACTGGCCCCACTCTTGCCAGGATTTGAAAAGGTCCAAAATAGCGAGGTGCAAGCTTGGCACACCCACTCCACTGCAAGGTACTCCTTCTGGTTTGGATTCTTACGAAAACATGGTCTCCGACCTGGAATTCTTTGAACCTTCTCTTTCGGTCTGCAAAACTTTTTTGTCTATCCTGAGCAGCCTTTAAGTTGCTACGCACCTTTTTCACCATATCTTCCATTTCTTTGAGCATATCCGGGCCAAATCTTAACCTATCCTCAGGTCCACCCCAGCTTGAGGGTGTGCGGCACTTTCACCCATACAGAACCTCAAAGGGACTCAGCTGTGTTGACGTATGATACCCATTATTATACGCGAATTCAACCAGGTGAAGGTATTCCTCCCATTGGGTTGGTTTCATCATAACACATGCTCTCAGCATGTCCTCCACCACCTGGTTCACCCGTTCCGTTTGACCATCGGTCTGAGGATGGTAGGCTGTGCTAAAGTTCAGTTGTGTTCCCAGCTCAGCAAACAATGTCCTCCAAAAAGTTGATGTGAACTTAACATCACGATCCGAGATTATTACCTTCGGAAGTCCATGCAACTTGAACACATTTTGCATGAAAATATGAGCAATTTGCACAGCTTTATACGTGGATTGTACCGGTATGAAGTGTGCTGCCTTACTTAACTTATCCACTACCACCATAATGGAATCATTATTTTTCCTCGTTCGAGGCAACCCGGTTATAAAGTCCATGGAAATAGTTTCCCATTTCCATTCCGGAATGGGCAAGGGTTGGAGCAACCCTGCTGGATGCAAATGCTCCGCCTTAATCTGTTGACATTCTAGACATCGCGCTAGATATTCAGCTACCTCTTTCTTCATTTTTGGCCAATAGTATTCCTTCCGAAGTGCGACGACCATTTTCTGGTATCCTGGATGCCCGGTGTAATGGCTGATATGGAATTCGTCTAGAATCAGTTTTCTAAGACTATCTTCATTGGGCACATACAGCCTTTTATGGAAATACAACATTCCGGCATCATTCAACTCATATCCTTGTTGTATTTCCTTATCAGAAAGCTGCTGTATCTGCTGTTTAATTTGCTGATATACCGCATCTTGGTCAGCTGCTAGTTTTATCTTTTCAAGTAAGGAACTTTGCCATTCACTGACAAAAATTCTGCACACACTTTGCACCTTTCGACTCAAGGCGTCAGCTACCCGGTTCTCCTTTCCCTTCAAATGCTTTATTTCAAAATCAAACCCACTTAAGAAGTCTGCCCAACGAGCTTGTCTCGTGTTTAAGGTGGGTTGACTGAAATAGTTTGTTAAGCTGTGATGGTCTGTTAACAACAGAAATTTTCTTCCCAAAAGGTAATGTCGCCACATTTTTAGTGCATGGATAACAGCTGCTAATTCCAAGTCGTAAGCAAAGTATTTATGCTCATGCTAATTTAGTTTCCTTGATTCATATGCAATTACCCTTCCTTCTTACATCAGCACTCCTCCCACACCTTCTTTACTCGCGTCAGTACAGACCACGTAATCTTTATTAGGATCAGCTATACTCAAGATAGGCGCGGTGGTGAGTAAGTGCTTGAGCTGCTCAAAGCTCTGCTGACATTCTGAGGTCCACTTAAATACCTTCCCCTTCTTTTGTAAGGAGGTGATAGGGTATGCTACCCTTGAAAAGCCTTCCACAAACCTTCTATAATAACCAGCAAGTCCCATAAAGGACCTAATGTCTGCCACGTCTTTTGGTACGGCCACTCCATAATAGTTCTGATTTTTTCAGGATCAACTGCAATCCCTTCTTTTGTGATTACATGGCCTAGGTATTGTATCTCTTCCTTAAAGAACTCACACTTACTAAACTTTGCATATAACTGATGTTCTCGCAAAGTTTGCAACACCACTCTAAGGTGTTCCTCATGCTCCTTCCTTGATCGGGAGTAAATCAGAATATCGTCTATGAATATCAACACGAATTTATCTAAGAACTTATGAAACACACTGTTCATCAAACACATGAAGGTAGCAGGTGCATTGGTCAGACCAAAAGGTAGCACCACGAATTCGTAATGTCCATACCGCGTTCTGAAAGCTGTCTTAGTGATATCCTCCTCTTTAATTCTAATCTGATGATAACCAGATCGCAGATCGATTTTAGAGAATACCGTTGCCCCCTTCACCTGATCAAAAAGTTCGTCGATCTGGGGCAAAGGATATTTATTTTTGATCGTGAGCTTATTCAGCTGACGATAATCAATACACATCCGGAAAGTTCCATCTTTCTTTTTGACAAATAACACTGGGGCTCCCCAGGGTGATACACTGGGACGGATGTAATTTTTGTCCAGTAGCTCCTGCAGTTGCATTTTTAATTTTGTTAGTTCGGGTACGCTCATGCGGTATGGTGCCCGTGACACGGGTGCTGCTCCCGGAATCAATTCAATGGTGAAGTCCACATCTCTTTTAGGTGGTAATCCCGGTACTTCCTCGGGAAAAACATCTGCAAATTCTTGTACCACCGGTATGTTTCCCAGCATAGCAGTTTTATCCTTCTGATTTGCATATCCCACCTGAATAGCATAGATCTGACATTTCTTCTTGATGCATTTAGCTAGCTGGGATGCTGTAATGGGTCGAACTTGTATGGGATGCTTGATTCCTTGTAATTCCTGTTGCTCTCCATGGTCATCCTTATAGTAAATGGTCTTTGTCTTGCAATTCACTAAGGACCAGTGTTTCTCCAGCCAATCCATCCCAATCAGGATGTCATATGAACCCAAGGGTAGTATGTTTAAATCTGCCACTATTGGCTACCCTGCTATGGTTAAAGAGAAATTATTTATTTTGGCCAAGACCCGTCTCTTGGCTCCTGTAGCTAATTGGACCAGCCACGGATTTCTGAACTTTTCAGATTGTAACTTACACTGTTCTACTATCTTTGGGCTAACATAACTTAAAGTAGCTCCTGGATCAATAAGAACAGCTATAGAAAGATTTGAAATTTTACCTTCAAATTCAACCATAGATGGCTGGTATTCCGCTTGGCGGTCCTCCAAAGCTGCATTAATTCTGGGTACACTACGTGCCACGTCCCCAACGGTCGATGCTTCATGAATTTGGGATATCTGGTCCGTCCCCTTTCGCTGTGGGCAGTTTTTAACATAGTGAGGTCCTCCACAGCCCCAGCATTGAACTGGGGGTCTGGTCATCCCTTCACCTTCTGGCCTAACAGGCTGCTCACTTACTCTTGATTCACTTATTGGCCTAGCTCGGGGCGCACTTTTTGCTACAAATCTGCTGTTTAATCCCTTACCAGCTCCCTTACTTCCATTGCTGCGACCTCCCTTGCTGCTCCCAACCATCCGATTACTCCTTTTTTCATTCCATCTTTTATTTGAAGTATCCCCCTTCTGTTTATTCTGCTGGTAGCAGATCCTTGCTTTACGAATAGCCTCGTCCATGGTTCTAGGATTGTCAAACTCAATCCTCTCTCTTATATATGAAGGTAAGCTGCTCACAAACCTCTGAACCTTGGCTTTTTCCTCTTTGATATAAGGTACATAACGTAGCAGAGAGGTAAAACGATTAATGAACTCGTCCATAGACTGCTGCCCCAGTCTTAAATCATGGAACTCTCTCGCCTTTTCATCGTAGAAGCGCTCAGTTAGGTACCTTTCTTTGAAATATTTCTGAAATTTCTCCCATGTAATGGTCCGTTCACTTACCCCCTTGACAATCTTAATTTCCTCCCACCACAAGGTTGCCTTACCTTGTAACTGGAAAATAGCCAGTCTCACCTTCAAGTTATGATCATACTCATACAACTGAAAATATTTATTCATATTTATTAACCATGCTTCTGCTGCTTCTTCCTGTTCTCCATCGAAATGTGGGGGTTTAATCTTCCGGAATTCTCCCTGCAGCTCTGTTTTCTGACGTTTTGAGGTTTGCTGCTGTGGTACATTATCAGAGTGATCCTCTTTGCCATCTGAATTTTCAGGTTCAATCTGATAGTCTTGTTCTTCTGTCATCCTCTGTTGTTCCGCGCTGGGGTTAGATAAAGGTGGGTTTTGCCTGTCTGACAAACTCTTCAGAATTCTTTCCTGCTCTACCGTCAAACGCGCGTTGTCCTCTCGCAACCGTGCCATCTCATTTTTCAACTCCTGAACAGTTTCCAGGATTGCAAGGTTGGTACTTCGTGTTTCCTCACCCAGCTGTACCCACAGCTCTGGGTTCTCCCGAGGGTTACTGTTGTTTCCTTGCATTTCGTTACTTTTTCTGGCTTAACTGGTAGCTGTTGTAATTCTGTATCTCACCCCTAAATAGACAGAACAACAGTTAAATTATTATCTTTCATATGTATGCATGGTATAAGCTTCTGCACAGTGAAACCCGTCATGCTTGAGGCCACAGTATTGAAACTGGGCTCTGATACCAATTTGTCATAACCTTGTTCACATAAACATAAACATATATAAGAAAATTTTGGTGATACACCATACACATAAACAAAACCATAATATATGTTTTAAACCTGGAGCATGGTTGCATGTCTAACCCACAAATCATATATACCAAACCTTAATGTCATGCATTAACAATAATAAACTGATTGGGTTAACCTTTGTTCGAATGCTACCAATGTTCGTTGTAATATTATTTTATGAACCTATGGACTTTACAGCTGGGCCTAACCATTAACCCACCCCAGTGTACAGCATTAATAAATGGGCGCGGGGCTTGGTGGTCCGGCCGCAGCTCCTGCCGGCGCCAACTCATCCTCGGCCTTAAGGCTCTCAGGCCATGACAGGGCAGGTGGCATGGTCCGTGCAACCGGCCATGTGACACCTCGGGCTCAGAACTCTCGGCATTCCCGTATCGTTTTCCCGCCTTGTGTGGACGAGTCAAGATCTCGCCCCTGGAATGAAGGGTTGTGATCGAATTAAGGGTTTTAAGTTATTACATAACTCATTTGAGCAGGCTTGGGGTTTATTTGTACACGCGGTCCATCCGGCTCCGCTTTGGTACTCCAACACTGGTTTGAAACTCATCAGCGCCATGATCACTACCTGCAACTTCACCGGGAGCCATGAGGTGCCAGCATTAGGTCCACACAGGTAAATTTATTTTGATGTGAACTTAATGGTTTTGATTACAGTCTTGCTGTGAAATTAACAACCTATTGCTAATTGTTCCTCTTCGAGTGTGCAGGTGGGTTATTCAGATCCTGTGTCAACAGTGTTAAGGTAGCCAACCTCGATGGTTCAGCCCTCTTCGGCGGTGAAAGGTAAGCTCTCACTCCTTAATTGCTTTTCCTTTGCATACGAGAGCTCTGAGCTCCTCGACCCTAAGTTATTCTCATTGTTTTGTTACAGACCGCCGTTCATATGCGGGTTTCTTTGCTTCAATTTACTGAGGTATTCTCCAAAGGGAACCCTCACGGTTTACATCTATGTTTATTGTCTGGTTGAGTCCATAACCCGCCTGGTGAGTTATCGTTCACGGCGGAACTCCTGTGTTGATTCATATACCTCATGGATTAATTTTGTAGTATATTGCCCTTGCGGCATATCTGAACTTGGGTCACCGAATCTAATGTATGGCATACGGCATCGGTCCTGGCCGTAATGCTCGATTCAGGGTTAGCGGATCCAGGTTTTGCTTTTATTTAAAGTTGTCTCTATTTAACATTGTAAATGCACTGGTTACCCTTCCAGGGTTACACTATCTGATATTATTTTGTTAAATGATATTTGGACATATTGCTCTGTCCATTCCTCAGGGATGGCTTGCGCTTTGAGCAGATAGTTAATATATAGATCCTGCATACTTAGCATTTTTTTAATACAATGCATGTTTAATTGATTTACTATTGTGGAATCTCTCCTATATCTGTAGATAAGCGCCCGTCTCAGCGACGGTGAACTGATAAATTGCTCAAGTTACTCATGTCAGTATTTCATGTGTTTCTCGCCTTATCTGGCTTTTGCAAAGATTACTCTTGGTTGGTTATATGGTTCGTACCATACTGCTTCCTTGTTTACGAGTATTGAAATACCCACATGTTTAGAGTATTGGTTTCCCTTTCTGGCTAGCATGCACAGGGTTCTTGTTCTGAATCTCGTTATTTCTTTTATCGCTCTTTGTTAATTGATTTCGCTGCTATTGTATTTACAACCATTATGATTGAAACGTTGATGGTGAACGGTTACGGTATGGCTTCTCTTGTACAACCTGCAGAACAAATTTCATGTCTGGTTTAGTCGTTTAAATCTGATATTTCCTCAATTTCCTTATAACCCACAATGGATTCTTCTCTTCCTGGGCACTGGGGTTAGAACCCGCCTACCGCCGTGGTGTCTTCACAGGCGCTGAGGGTTCCAGAGTCGTTCTTGTGGTCAAAATATATGTACAGTTCGATAATCCAGACTCGTTCTTGATGGTAAAATATATGTACAGTGTGATTATATTCATTGTATGCGGAACCGTCTGTCTCGTTAAAGGCTTATTCTTTATAAACATATCTTTGTTTCTATGATTATTTTGTGGCATGTTTCTTTTCCTGTAAACAGGCTTTTATTTAAACTTACAGCGATGTAGTCTCATTAATAACAGAACTAGTTTTAAATCATGACATGGACTAATACTCTGTCCTGTATTTAGTCCTACACTTAAGCAGTTATATAAATGCTGTGATATCGACTAATACTCTGTCCTGTATTTAGTCCTACACTTAAGCAGTCATATAAATACTGTGACAGTCTTTAAAGAAGTAAAGCACGGTTCTTGCTTAACTACTGTAGTTCACTGTAAGTCCTTCTTTAATTAAATAAGGACTCTGTGGGTTGAAACCGTACCTAGTTCACCAGAGTCATAAATAGATACTCAAGCAAGTCACCTGCGCTTCGAGTCTGCTCTTCCACCCATCCGTGAGATCCCTTCATCCGATGGAAATCTCCCCCCAGCCATCTTGCAGGCCTTCAGCCCTCAACAAGATCTGTGCACTTTGTGCCTGGTTATCTGGTCCTCACCAGACTTAACCAGTTGTTTCTTTTTTTCTTTATTTTCTTTCCTTTCTTTCTTTTCTTTGGAAAGATCTCTTCTGTCTGTCCCAACAACACAGAACTTCCTCCCTACACCTAGGACTTTTCCTGTTTGGGAGGGCAGTTCCAATCAGTTATTACAACTGATTTTCTTTCTTTGAAATCCACCTCCCAGAGGCTGCCAGCATTTCAAAAAAATATTTAATTTATTCAATAATGTAGTTTATCACAGTTTTGTTTCTTTTAAACATAAACAACAACTACTATATTGTCTTTTACCATAGTAAAATTCACATTTACATCTACTGGGGTCATTACATCTCCCCCTCCTGTGATTGGACATCGTCCCGATGTCTGTTTTCCTTAAACAAATTCGGGTAAGCTTCTTTAAGGAGTTCCTCATCCTCCCAAGTGGCCTCTTCAGGCCCATAATGCTGCCACTGCACCTTAGCTTGGAAAATAACCCGTTTCCGCAGCTGCACTTCTCTCCGGTCGAGAATGGTCAGTGGTTCGACCAGAACCTCGCCTTCCTTCTCGACCTGCAAACAGCAACAGATTTAGTTATTTCCTTGTTTAAGAATAAAGCTTATTTAGAATGACCAGATTTAATTCTTACCCGAAGATCCTGCCATTGAATCACATGTTTAGGATCGTAGACGTATTGTTTTAATACGGAAACATGAAAAACATTGTGGATCTTAATATGGCTTGGTAGGGCAAGTTGATAAGCTACTGGCCCCACTCTTGCCAGGATTTGAAAAGGTCCAAAATAGCGAGGTGCAAGCTTGGCACACCCACTCCACTGCAAGGTACTCCTTCTGGTTTGGATTCTTACGAAAACATGGTCTCCGACCTGGAATTCTTTGAACCTTCTCTTTCGGTCTGCAAAACTTTTTTGTCTATCCTGAGCAACCTTTAAGTTGCTACGCACCTTTTTCACCATATCTTCCATTTCTTTGAGCATATCCGGGCCAAATCTTAACCTATCCTCAGGTCCACCCCAGCTTGAGGGTGTGCGGCACTTTCGCCCATACAGAACCTCAAAGGGACTCAGCTGTGTTGACGTATGATACCCATTATTATACGCGAATTCAACCAGGTGAAGGTATTCCTCCCATTGGGTTGGTTTCATCATAACACATGCTCTCAGCATGTCCTCCACCACCTGGTTCACCCGTTCCGTTTGACCATCGGTCTGAGGATGGTAGGCTGTGCTAAAGTTCAGTTGTGTTCCCAGCTCAGCAAACAATGTCCTCCAAAAAGTTGATGTGAACTTAACATCACGATCCGAGATTATTACCTTCGGAAGTCCATGCAACTTGAACACATTTTGCATGAAAATATGAGCAATTTGCACAGCTTTATACGTGAATTGTACTGGTATGAAGTGTGCTGCCTTACTTAACTTATCCACTACCACCATAATGGAATCATTATTTTTCCTCGTTCGAGGCAACCTGGTTATAAAGTCCATGGAAATAGTTTCCCATTTCCATTCCGGAATGGGCAAGGGTTGGAGCAACCCTGCTGGATGCAAATGCTCCGCCTTAATCTATTGACATTCTAGACATCGCGCTAGATATTCAGCTACCTCTTTCTTCATTTTTGGCCAATAGTATTCCTTCCAAAGTGCGACGACCATTTTCTGGTATCCTAGATGCCCGGTGTAATGGCTGATATGGAATTCGTCTAGAATCAGTTTTCTAAGACTATCTTCATTGGGCACATACAACATTTTATGGAAATACAACATTCCGGCATCATTCAACTCATATCCTTGTTGTATTTCCTTATCAGAAAGCTGCTGTATCTGGTGTTTAATTTGCTGATATACCGCATCTTGGTCAGCTGCTAGTTTTATCTTTTCAAGTAAGGAACTTTGCCATTCACTGACCGAAATTCTGCACACACTTTGCACCTTTCGACTCAAGGCGTCAGCTACCCGGTTCTCCTTTCCCTTCAAATGCTTTATTTCAAAATCAAACCCACTTAAGAAGTCTGCCCAACGAGCTTGTCTCGTGTTTAAGGTGGGTTGACTGAAATAGTTTGTTAAGCTATGATGGTCTGTTAACAACAGAAATTTTCTTCCCAAAAGGTAATGTCGCCACATTTTTAGTGCATGGATAACAGCTGCTAATTCCAAGTCGTAAGCAAAGTATTTATGCTCATGCTAATTTAGTTTCCTTGATTCATATGCAATTACCCTTCCTTCTTGCATCAGCACTCCTCCCACACCGTCTTTACTTGCGTCAGTACAGACCACGTAATCCTTATTAGGATCAGCTATACTCAAGATAGGCGCGGCGGTGAGTAAGTGCTTGAGCTGCTCAAAGCTCTGCTGACATTCTGAGGTCCACTTAAATACCTTCCCCTTCTTTTGTAAGGAGGTGATAGGGTATGCTACCCTTGAAAAGCCTTCCACAAACCTTCTATAATAACCAGCGAGTCCCATAAAGGACCTAATGTCTGCCACGTCTTTTGGTACAGGCCACTCCATAATAGTTCTGATTTTTTCAGGATCAACTGCAATCCCTTCTTTTGTGATTACATGGCCTAGGTATTGTATCTCTTCCTTAAAGAAGTCACACTTACTAAACTTTGCATATAACTGATGTTCTCGCAAAGTTTGCAACACCACTCTAAGGTGTTCCTCATGCTCCTTCCTTGATCGGGAGTAAATCAGAATATCGTCTATGAATATCAACACGAATTTATCTAAGAACTTATGAAACACACTGTTCATCAAACACATGAAGGTAGCAGGTGCATTGGTCAGACCAAAAGGTAGCACCACGAATTCGTAATGTCCATACCACATTCTGAAAGTTGTCTTAGCGATATCCTCCTCTTTAATTCTAATCTGATGATAACCAGATCGCAGATCAATTTTAGAGAATACCGTTGCCCCCTTCACCTGATCAAAAAGTTCGTCGATCCGGGGCAAAGGATATTTATTTTTGATCGTGAGCTTATTCAGCTGACGATAATCAATACACATCCGGAAAGTTCCATCTTTCTTTTTGACAAATAACACTGGGGCTCCCCAGGGTGATACACTGGGACGGATGTAATTTTTGTCTAGTAGCTCCTGCAGTTGCATTTTTAATTTTGTTAGTTCAGGTACGCTCATGCGGTATGGTGCCCGTGACACGGGTGCTGCTCCCGGAATCAATTCAATGGTGAAGTCCACATCTCTTTTAGGTGGTAATCCCGGTACTTCCTCCGGAAAAACATCTGCAAATTCTTGTACCACCGGTATGTTTCCCAGCATAGCAGTTTTATCCTTCTGATTTTTATATCCCACATGAATAGCATAGATCTGACATTTCTTCTTGATGCATTTAGCTAGCTGGGATGCTGTAATGGGTCGAACTTGTATGGGATGCTTGATTCCTTGTAATTCCTGTTGCTCTCCATGGTCATCCTTATAGTAAATGGTCTTTGTCTTGCAATTCACTAAGGACCAGTGTTTCTCCAGCCAATCCATCCCAATCAGGATGTCATATGAACCCAAGGGTAGTATGTTTAAATCTGCCACTATTGGCTGCCCTGCTATGGTTAAAGAGAAATTATTTATTTTGGCCAAGACCCGTCTCTTGGCTCCTGTAGCTAATTGGACCAGCCACGGATTTCTGAACTTTTCAGATTGTAAATTACACTTTTCTACTATCTTTGGGCTAACATAACTTAAAGTAGCTCCTGGATCAATAAGAACAGCTATAGAAAGATTTGAAATTTTACCTTCAAATTCAACCATAGATGGCTGGTATTCCGCTTGGCGGTCCTCCAAAGCTGCATTAATTCTGGGTACACTACGTGCCACGTCCCCAACGGTCGATGCTTCATGAATTTGGGATATCTTGTCCGTCCCCTTTCGCTATGGGCAGTTTTTAACATAGTGAGGTCCTCCACAGCCCCAGCATTGAACTGGGGGTCTGGTCATCCCTTCACCTTCTGGCCTAACACGCTGCTCACTTACTCTTGATTCACTTATTGGCCTAGCTCGGGGCGCACTTTTTGCTACAGATCTGCTGTTTAATCCCTTACCAGCTCCCTTACCTCCATTGCTGCGACCTCCCTTGCTGCTTCCAACCATCCGACTACTCCTTTTTTCATTCCATCTTTTATTTGAAGTATCCCCCTTCTGTTTATTCTGCTGGTAGCAAATCCTTGCTTTACGAATAGCCTCGTCCATGGTTCTAGGATTGTCAAACTCAATCCTCTCTCTTATATATGAAGGTAGGCTGCTCACAAACCTCTGAACCTTGGCTTTTTCCTCTTTGATATAAGGTACATAACGTAGCAGAGAGGTAAAACGATTAATGAACTCATCCATAGTCTACTGCCCCAGTCTTAAATCATGGAACTCTCTTTCCTTTTCATCGTAGAAGCGCTCAGTTAGGTACCTTTCTTTGAAATATTTCTGAAATTTCTCCCATGTAATGGTCCGTTCACTTACCCCCTTGACAATCTTAATTTCTTCCCACCACAAGGTTGCCTTACCTTGTAACTGGAAAATAGCCAGTCTCACCTTCAAGTTATGATCATACTCATACAACTGAAAATATTTATTCATATTTATTAACCATGCTTCTGCTGCTTCTTCCTGTTCTCCATCGAAATGTGGGGGTTTAATCTTTCAGAATTCTCCTTGCAGCTCTGTTTTCTGACGTTTTGAGGTTTGCTGTTGTGGTACATTATCAGATTGATCCTCTTTGCCATCTGAATTTTCAGGTTCAATCTGATAGTCTTGTTCTTCTGTCATCCTCTGCTGTTCCGCGCTGGGGTTAGATAAAGGTGGGTTTTGCCTGTCTGACAAACTCTTCAGAATTCTTTCCTGCTCTACCGTCAAATGCGCGTTGTCCTCTCGCAACCGTGCCATCTCATTTTTCAACTCCTGAACAGTTTCCAGGATTGCAAGGTTGGTACTTCGTGTTTCCTCACCCAACTGTACCCACAGCTCTGGGTTCTCCCGAGGGTTACTGCTGTTTCCTTGCATTTCGTTACTTTTTCTCGCTTAACTGGTAGCTGTTGTAATTCTGTATCTCACCCCTAAATAGACAGAACAACAGTTAAATTATTATCTTTCATATGTATGCATGGTATAAGCTTCTGCACAGTGAAACCCGTCATGCTTGAGGCCACAGTATTGAAACTGGGCTCTGATACCAATTTGTCATAACCTTGTTCACATAAACATAAACATACATAAGAAAATTTTGGTGATACACCATACATATAAACAAAACCATACCATATGCTTTAAACCTGGGCATGGTCGCATGTCTAACCCACAATTCATATATATCAAACCTTAATGTCACGTATTAACATTAATAAACTGATTGGGTTAACCTTTGTTCGAATGCTACCAATGTTCGTTGTAATATTATTTTATGAACCTATTGACCTGACAGCTGGGCCTAACTCTTAACCCACCCCAGTGTACAGCATCAATAAATGGGCGCGGGGCTTGGTGGTCCGGCCGCAGCTTCAACCGGCGCCAACTCATCCTCGGCTTTAAGGTTCTCAGGCCATGATAAGGCAGGTGGCATGGTCCGTCCATTCGGCCATGTGACACCTCGGGCTCAGGATTCTCGGCAATCCCGCGTCGTTCTCCCGCCTTGTGTGGACGGTCAAGATCTCGCCCCTGGAATGAAGGGCTGGGATCGATTCAAGGGTTTTGACTTAATACATAACTCATTTGAGCAGGCTTGGGGTTTATTTGTTCACGCGGTTCATCCAGCTCCGCTTTGGTACTCCAACACTGGTTTGAAACTCATCAGCGCCATGATCACTACCTGCAACTTCACCGGGAGCCATGAGGTGCCAGCATTAGGCCCACACAGGTAAATTTATTTTGATCTGAACTTAATGGTTTTGATTACAGTCTTGCTGTGAAACGTAACAACCTATTGCTAATTGTTCCTCTTCGTTGGTAGTGTGCAGGTGGGTTTATTCAGATCCTATGTCAACAGTGTTAAGGTAGCCAACCTCAAGGGTTTAGTCTTCTTCGGCGGCGAAAGGTAAGCTCTTCCTCCTTAACCGCTTTCCTTTTCATACGCGAGCTCTGAGCTCCTTAACACTGAGTCATTCTCATCGTTTTGTTACAGACCGTCGTTCTTAAGCGGGTTCCTTGCGGCAATTTACAGAGGTATTTTCCCATAGGGAACCATCACAGGTTTCGTTTATATTTAATGTCTGGTTGAGTCCATAACCCGCCTGGTGAGTTATCATTCACGGCAGAACTCCTGCATTGATTTATATACCCCAGGAATTAGTTTTGTAGTTTATTGGCCTTGCGGCATATCTGAACTTGAGTCACCGAGTCTAATGTATGGCATACGGCATCGACCCTGCCCGTAATGCTCAATTCAGGGTGAGCAGGTCCAGGTTTTGCTTTTATTTAAGATTGTCTAAATTTAACATTGTAAATGAACTGGTTCCCTACCAGGGTTACGCTACCTGATATTATTTTGTTAAATGATATTTGGACCTATTGCTCTGTCCATTCCACAGGGATGGCTTGCGCTTTGAGCAGATAGTTAATATATAGATCCTGCATACTTAGCATTTTTTTAATACAATGCATGTTTAATTGATTTACTATTATGGAATCTCTCCTATATCTGTAGATAAGCCGCCCGTCTCAGTGACGGCTGAGCTGATAAATTGCTCAAGTTACTCGTGTCAGTATTTCATGTGTTTCTCGCCTTATCTGGCTTTTGCAAAGATTACTCTCGGTTGGTTATATGGTTCGTACCATACTGCTTCCTTTTTTACGAATATTGAAATACCCACATGTTTAGAGTATTGGTTTCCCTTTCTGGCTAGCATGCACAGGGTTCTTGTTCTGAATCTCGTTATTTCTTTTATCGCTCTTTGTTAATTGATTTCGCTGCTATTGTATTTACAACCGTTATGATTGAAGCACTGATGGTGAATGGTTACGGTATGGCTTCTCTTGTACAACCTGTAGAACAAATTTCATGTCTGGTTTAGTCGTTTAAATCTGATATTTCCTCAATTTCCTTATAACCCACAATGGATTCTTCTCTTCCTGGGCACTGGGGTTAGAACCCGCCTACCGCCGTGGTGTCTTCACAGGCGCTGAGGGTTCCAGAGTCATTCTTGTGGTCAAAATATATGTACAGTTCGATAATCCAGACTCGTTCTTGATGGTAAAATATATGTACAGTGTGATTATATTCATTGTATGCGGAACCATCTGTCTCGTTAAAGGCTTATTCTTTATAAACATATCTCTGTTTCTATGATTATTTTGTGGCATGTTTCTTTTCCTGTAAACAGGATTTTATTTAAACTTACAGCGATGTAGTCTCATTAATAACAAAACTAGTTTCAAATCATGACATCGACTAATACTCTGTCCTTTATTTAGTCCTACACTTAAGCAGTTATATAAATGCTGTGATATCGACTAATACTCTGTCCTGTATTTAGTCCTACACTTAAGCAGTCATATAAATACTGTGACAGTCTTTAAAGAAGTAAAGCACGGTTCTTGCTTAACTACTGTAGTTCACTGTAAGCTCCTTCTTTAATTAAATAAGGACTTTGTGGGTTGAAACCGTACCTAGTTCACCAGAGTCATAAATAGATACTCAAGTAAGTCACCTGCGCTTCGAGTCTGCTCTTCCACCCATCTGTGAGATCCCTTCATCCGATGGAAATCTCCCCCCGAGCCATCTTGCAGGCCTTCAGCCCTCCACAAGATTTGTGCACTTTGTGCCTGGTTATCTGGTCCTCACCAGACTTAACCAGTTGTTTCTTTTTTTCTTTATTTTCTTTCCTTTCTTTCTTTTCTTTGGAAAGATCTCTTCTGTCTGTCCCAAAAGCACAAAACTTCCTCCCTACACCCAGGACTTTTCCTGTTTGGGAGGGCAGTGCCAATCAGTTATTACAACTGATTTTCTTTCTTTGAAATCCACCTCCCAGAGGCTGCCATCATTTCAAAAAAATATTTAATTTATTCAATAATGTAGTTTATCACAGTTTTGTTTCTTTTAAACATAAACAACAACTACTATATTGTCTTTTACCATAGTAAAATTCACATTTACACCTACTGGGGTCATTACAACTAGTGTCATATAAAATGAGTTATGGTTCTTTTGGACATGTGTTATTGATAAGGCATAATATTGTAACAAAGTATATTATAAATTAAGAATCTCATGATAAATTGGGCATAAATATCCATGGACAAGAATATAGTTCATATGTGTTTAACTTATATATTAGTTCTTTTAATAATACTACTACTAATAATAATTGTGGTGAGAGGCGCTCTACAACTCAGTATGTGACGTAGATGTTGTCATGTAACATTACAATAAAAAATACATGTCAACTAATTAATGAAAAATATTGAATATGTTGGCTCAATTAAACTTTTTAACAAAAAAAATAGAAATAAGACGCAAAAATTCAAGAAAAAAACAGTATAAAGTTGGTTTAGCAACATTGGATCGATGTCGAAATCTTAAAGTATGTTTGTTCTTCAAAAAGTATTAAAATACATAATTCGTATCCTATATTAATGAAATAAACTTATTTGTCAGTAAACATTAGGACAACAAATTCATTTACCTTTTTCTCATGGATTTTATTTTTTTCCATTCGTGTATGAAAACTTTACAATATGCATGGCTCTAATAATGACCACATCCCTTCAAGCACCTATAGTATGATACAAGAAAGTGGATGTGAAACTCCTTCAACCCAAAGAAAATAATTACCTCCTCTATCCCATTTTCTATCATCATAACCAAAGTTGCAACCGAAAAAATAAACATAGTCACATGCATAGCAGTAAAACAAAAGCCAAGGAACTTCAACTACAAAAAGGAATTCAATCCTCCAAAAATTTGCAAAAAAAGACCAAAGAAGGAGATCCCCTCACATTTCTAGGTGACCATCCCTCATAAGGGTGCCATTGGAAAAACCTTGGAAGTGAATTCTATCCAAAGATTTTATGCAACATTTTTTAGATAACAAATTTGCTTCAAAGTTTCGTTCTATATAAATGCAAGAGACAAAGACTATGAAATGTTGAAAATAAAGGTTCAGTCTAACTCATCAAGTGGGAAAGGTCAGGATCTTGCAAAGAAGAACAATTATTTTCCCAATCAATGTTCACCTTAGAGTCCCCAAATACATCAATCTCTTCGATTTCCAGCCACTTGGCACAATAGAGGATGGCCTAATAAGATATCATGTTTTTCCTAGATTCACCTACCTATGCAACTTACAAACACCTCAATCCTCATGTCATCTACAAAAACTACATAAATTAACGTCATAATTAAAATGTGTTTGTGTGACCCCAATGGGGGTGCGTGCCCATGACGACAGTTGGGTGACAGATAACACCCGCATTGAGACATGATAGTTTATATATGGAGAGGTGGTAGGAGGGTACGTGTGTCGCTCCCTCATATTGTAACTCTTAATTGGCAAGCGTGTGGAAATCTGGGTTGGTGGCAATGTAGAAGGAAGTTTTAAATGGACCTGGGAGGTACTTGGTTGGGCCATTCTATGAACAAACCACTTGAGCAAACACGCCATGTGGATTATGCAAGCTATTAGTGGGAGTTGCAAAGGAAAAATCATGCATTCAACCCATGGCGTAGGCAAGGAATTGGGATCCTTCAGTGGAAGGTACGAGCTTGGACTCCAGTAGGGTGGAGCTCCTATGGTAAGTGCTCTTGTCTCTCACTTTTGGTTAGTTTTAACCTATTCTAGTATGTTCTACCTACTTGAAGGTTTTTCCTCACTGTTTAGTGTGATGGGTTTTACGGGAAGTGGGCTTGGAGAATGCTCTGGGTGTTGTGGTTGACAGGTTGGTTTTCCCAAGGATATGCTTTGGTTAGGTGGGTTGTGAATGGAGTTTTACGAGGTTTCTTGCAGTTTCTAGGATCCTTTTTTATCTTTTCTTTCTAGAAATTGTTATATCTCGTGCATTGGGGAATTAATCCTCGAGAGCCTATATATGTGCTTGAAGTGAAAACTGCATTATTACTGGGGTGCCTAGATTAACCTGGGGAGTTTTGGGGCTCCTCCCTCAATTGTTGGAAGAGGGACGAGGATTTGAGGTGCACCATAGATTTATCCTAGTGAAGGGACTCTGGCAAAGGTGGAATTATTAATTTTTCGTGAGGACGAAAGAGTTGTGGGTCAGGTGTGCGAGCTTGCAAAGGCAAGTAAAGCGTTGGCGAAGTGAGGTCTGGTGGGAGGTGGGAATTCTCGACCTTGTGAGTGGGAGGCAGTTTCTGGGGGGGATCCTTCGTTCAATTCCTTTCAGTATTGGCAAAGGTGGCCAAATAGAGGGTAAGGAGCATCCTCTGTGAATGTTACAGTGGTTGCAGTGGTGTCAGGAGGGCATGAAGCCAATTGCTGGTGCACATGACTATTGGATTCCTGGGGTTTTCTCTATTGCAAGAGGAACAACCAAACCATCCCCAAGGTCTTCTCGCATGGACAAAGTCCCTCCAATGTTGCTTGGTCCCAAAAGGAAATCTTGCCAAGGGGGTGCTATAGCAGGTTGTGGTCATGGAGGTGGTAGTGTTTCGAGTCAGAGTCATGTTCGTGAAGGTGGAGAAAATATGAGCAATGACAAAGGCGCTAATAGAAGAGTGGTTGGGTGTGGTCGAGGTCATGGGTGTACTCAACGTCATAAGGCTTTGTTTAGGTCTACATGAGAGTTCCTGATGGAACATGTTGGGAGGAGCAGAGGTAGTGATGGTAGCTCTCCAACAGTTGCAATATTTCCAAAGCCATCTTCATGAGCGAGTGGTCGTGGTGTGGTGTGACCAAACATTTTTATCAGCCAAGCTGGATAATTTGGAGGTATGGCTGGCTCATCTGGAGCAACACGTAGATTTCCAGTTCCACCCTCCCTCCCCCCGCCCCATGGACAGGGCCCGATAATCCAATGTCCATCACTTCTAATGACTAGTTATGGTGACTGGAGTGCTATGCATTTTTCAGGTATTTTGTTGCTTTTGGCCTAATAGGATTTGGACAATAGTGCTCACTATATTTTGGATATTTTGCAATGGTCTGTTATTGATGGTCAACAAACCTGGTCATGTGAGACCACTAGTTTTTTGTTATGCTATGTAAATTTTTTTGATAATTAATAAAAAGTGTGATTCACAAAAAAAAGAAAATTGTGTTTGTGTGAGTTAAATTTTATCTAAGTAAAAAATAATTCATATTTCAAAAATATAAATTAAGTAAATTGATATGATAGTAAGAAAAAATGTGAATTAAATTTTCTTAAAGTAAAAAACAATAAATATGTCTGAGATATAAATCACGTAAATTAATATGATAGTTAAAATGATTTTGTTTAATGTAAAATTTATCCAAGTAAAAATTAATAAATATTTCATATATATAAATTATGTATATTGATACCATAGATAAAGTGTTTTTGTGTGAAGGAAATTTTATCGAAGTACAAAACAAGAAGTATTTCTTATATATAAATGACTAAAATATACCATAATTGAAATGTTTTTGTTTATATATATGATTTTCTTTGAGATAAATTTTAACAAAAGGAAAAGTTATATATTTATATAATTGAAATTTTTTTGTTTAAAATAAAGACAAATGTTTAATGATAATAAAATTTTAAATAGAAAATAATGATATAAATTACATAAATCAATATCATAGTTAAAATGTGTTTGTGTGATATAAATTTTATCAAAGCAAAAAATAATAAATTTTTAAGATATATAAAAGTTTAATTCCTAGATTATGATTTCAGTGTGATTTATATTTAGATCATTATTGTAAATACGAGTGCAGAATATGGATGTATAATTTAATTGACCTCAAACTATTCACATTTGCAAATCTTAATCCATTAGAAGAAAAGCAGAAAACAAATGAAAAATTATTTAAATATAAGACACAGTTACAAAATTTTAGATAATTTAAACTACCCTAGATCCATCTTAAACCTCTATCCATTCACATTTGCGCAAAAACTGAAAACAAATGAAAAATAATTTAAATGTAAAACCACGTTACATTATTTTAGATAATTTAAAATAGCCTAGATCCATCTTAAACCTGGATCTATCTATTCGCATTTGCAAATCGCAATATTTAATAACAAAAAAGGGAAAACAAATGAAGAATAATTTAAATGTAAAACAAAGTTACAGTATTTTAGATAATTTAAAGTAGCTTAGATTCATCTTAAATCTAGATATCTATCCGCATTTGCAAATCGCAATCTTTAATAACAAAAAAGGGAAAACAAATGAAGAATAATTTAAATGTAAAACAAAGTTACAGTATTTTAGATAATTTAAAGTAGCCTAGATTCATCTTAAATCTAGATATATCTATTCACAATTGCAAATCTTACTGAGAATAAATGAAGAATAATTTAAATGTAAAACAAAGTTACAATATTTTAGATAATTTAAATTAGTCTAATCCATTACAAACCTGGATCTCAATAAACTTGATTCCCTCCTCATAGAGTCTGGTTTAAGATGGATCAAGCTGGTAATAATAAAGTTATAATTTAGTTAGTTTTATGATTTTTTAATTTTAATAACTTGAGATGTATTATGAACTAATTGTTTTGATATTTATTATGAATTGATGCCGACCATATTTATCTATTATTTAATTTATATTGTTGCACAAATATTATTATTTTTTAATTAAATTAAATTAAATGATGGTTAAAGTTAATTTTAATATTAGATAGAAGAACAATTTATCAATTATAAAATATTAGAATAAAAAATATATACAAAATTTTGTATTTAAATATATATAATAGCTAAAAATATATTTTTTTTCAAAATACCATCCAATCAAAATAAAAAATAAAATATATATCATCTTATAAAATTTAATAATCTAATCACCAATAAATTAAATTATTAACATTTTTTTAAATTGGAAAAAAATAAAAAAAAATACAGCCACACATATTCTAATATGCTATGACACCATTGACCATAAAATTCCATACTATACAACGCAAAAAACCGATATAAGACAATCGCCCTTTCTTAGGTTTAATCTGCGGATGCCGGCCAGATTCCACGAGGGAAAACGCAATTGCTCCCCGACGTTCATTAAACTTCAACGCTGATTCTGTCTTTCTGTCCCACACGGCAGATTATTTATCGGAGCTGTCTTTGGGAAGGATGATAAATGCAGAAGCCAAGCAAATTTAAGAACTCGTAATAAATATTATGGTTTAGTAAATTTTATGGATTCTTCGGTTTTTATTTTTTTATTGGAACACCAGTTTCAACCATCCAAACTTATAATTCTAAGATTTAATTAAAAAAACTATTACGGTCCTCGGCAGCCCTGGCCACTCATTATTAAGAAGAAATTGTCCTCAGTGTTTCTATGTGTGGGGTCGATTTTGATTGATATTATTATAATTAGTGTTTTATTTTGATGGATATCACTATTTTTTTTTTAAAGAACTGCAAATGCAAGTTAATTTAGAGATTTAAATTTTTTATTACTATCACTATAAAATTTAAATGTTTATATCAGCCTACATTTTCTACCAGACACAAGAAAATTTAAATTTCCAATGTGCTATTATTTAGATTACCATCATTATAAATTTTAAAGGTTTATATCACCTAACTCCTTTTACAAACACAATTTTAAATATTTATATTAACTAGCTTTTTTTACAAACACACAAGTAAATCCAAAAATTTACATTGAATTTTAACTTCTAATCTCTAACATATAACAGTCTAATCTAAAATACATAACACTTCATTATTACATAACACTCTAATTTCAAATACATAACACTTCATTATTACAGTAATAAATCATAAATTAACTGCCCCAAAAGCTGTCTTCACTGTTAGTCTCTTCACAACGACTTGCAATTAAATTCTAGAATCTAAGCTCGCCATCATTTTTCGTCATTGAAAACCCCTCGAAGCTCGTGGATCACAAGCCTCCTTTTGATGTAGAATCAGAGTACAAAGTACAAACTGTCTTAACAGCTGTCCATATTTGCCCACAGAACCCTAGTCAACTCTTCATTCATTTCGGTCTTTCACCATAACTGAGTGTTGTGCTGATAGCTCGCCTATTGAAACAATGGCCCAAATAGGTAATACACCATTATCATTCTTTCGGCTCCCTTTTCTATTCTCAGTCCTTGTGCTGGTTTCAATCAATAACGGAGGGGATTGCGCACAGTTGAAATCTCATGTGCAGTTCCTCAAGGCCAATTACAATGGTGGGCGTTTTATTGGGTGTGCAAGAAACGCCAGCATATGCTCAGATGCCCAGAAGAATCCCCATGGCGGATCCACCTGCTGCTTCGACACCCTCTGCAAAGATCTCACCAGCGATACGTTGCACTGTGGGAAATGCGGCGTCCCCTGCCCCTATGGATTGGCTTGCTGCTCAGGCTTCTGCGTTGACATCAAGAATGCTCCTATGCATTGTGGGAATTGCTTCTACAGGTGCACTAAACACCAAAAATGTCTGTTTGGCATGTGTGATTATTGGTTTAATTCCAACAACCTTGAGTTTAAATAGATTGCGGATTGGCGGAATATATTGGAATAAGGCCCAATTTCTCATACACTATATTACAGCTTTGAGTTTTATAGGGTATCTATATCACACATTTGTAATGTGGTATATTTATTTATGTATATCAATTATATTTAATAAATAAGTATTTATATATATGAACAAAAAAAATAGTAGCTTATATTTGGATTTTTATCTGAAATAATATAATTTAATTATAAATAATTACTAGGTGAACCATAGGGATTTAAACACCTTGAAATATTTTAGAATATTCATAATAATATACACAAATCAATTGTTGAAATTTATTTATTTTTAAAGTAGTTATACTATTTTTACTTGTTAATTAAATTGATTAATTAAAAAAATGTCATATGAACAAGTATGAGTTATGGGTTTTTTTGACATGTGGTATTGATAAGCCATAGTATTGGTCTATGCTATTGTAACATGTCCTATTTATAGATTAAGATTCTGTATGATAAAGTAGAAGTAAATCTTGTTCCCTTTTTTTGAACGTATATATGTTTAACTTATATGTTAATAATAATAATAATAATGATTTAAAATAAAGTTATAATTTAGTTAGTTTTGATATTTATTATGGATTGATACCTATCTACTACTACCCATTTAATTTATATGGTTGCATATCTAATTTAAAAAGAGATAAAGTAAATAAATAAATCTTATATTTTCACTTTTGAATATAACAAGATGTATATTTTAATATAAGGTTTAAATGAATAATTTGAATATCTATATTAAGTAATTTATTTCAATATCAACTTTATTTATGTATGATTTTATAGAGAAAAAATATATATATAGACCATAATCCACAAAGGCAAAAAGTAATTGAAGGTAAAAAAAAATTAAGTATTTCCTAATAAGAAGAATATGTGTAATTCATCCAATTGTTAATATAAAATTAATATGTGGCATTTATAAAATATTAATAATTGTGTCGAGAAGTGCTCTACAACCTTCCATAAAAAAAATGTGTAAAATGTGTAAGTGTAAACTTTTGTAAACTTCACATGAACAAATTTAATGTTAACCCTCATTAAAAAAAATTTAATAATGATATAACGTCAACCCTAATAAAATATAATTATTTATAAATACAATATAAATTTATTTTTAAATTTAATGATAAATATAATCTTATTAATATGTCATTACTCATCACTTGATATTGATTACACATTATTGCAACAATATTACAATTATATGTAAATTAAATAATCATAAACCCATATCTATATAATATTGATCAATATGTGTCTATTATTATATTAATTCTACATGGTATGACCAATAATAATATGCATCATAACCTTGGGTATCAAATATTTTAGATCCATTAATACAATGTCGTCTATACTACAATATTATAATAATCTCGTTATAATCTATATTAGCGTATTCGAAAGCCTTAAAGATTATGATATATTATTATATCAAAATTCTTAACCCCGTTATTAAATGCACTTGATGCGGTAATATAGATTCATAGATTCATCGAATAAATGTAGTATATATTTATTACAATCATTCTTAACCCCGTTATTAAATGCACTTGATGCGGTAATATAGATTCATAGATTCATCGAATAAATGTAGTATATATTTATTACATTTGAGATTGTAAATTGCAACATCATTGGTATTGGAGTAACAATCTCTATGTTATCGTATTACAAAATATGTAACTCTATTCATAGGATAACTATACGCAGAATAACCGAACAATTCATTATAATTAGATATCCTTGGATGCATGTAATGGTAGTAAAGGTTTATATATGTAGTGATATTAATAATAAATTAAAAGTATTGTTAAGGTAGTAAAGGTTTATATATGTAGTGATATTAATAATAAATTAAAAGTATTGTTAAGTGGAGATTGTAATAACAAATTGCAGCAAAATGAAGTATTAACATTCTTGGTTACGAGGAAATGAGAATTGGATTGACTAAATGTCAATCCAATAGTTAATATAATATTTACATTATTTTATTTTGAAGATTTTGTAAGTCAAAAATTAAAAAAAATTGTGTAACAATTAGATATCTATAATTATGATATGTTACCTAATGAGTTGTATAAAGAAAATGATAATTTAAAATTTTTACTTTTAAATTTATTATAATCATTTTAGATCTATTTTAATTTTAGATTTATTAAGTAGTGAAAGTGATCAAATCATTTTTCACTCCAAAATAGTTTTGCACTTCAAGAGATTTAATCTTCTTCCGTGCTTGGTAGATCCGGAATTAATATGGATCTAAGATGGTGATAAATAATTCAATGTTGACAACAAATATAATATTTAAATATGTAGAGTTAAGTAATATTGATGTCTATCTAAAAATATATTAATAATTGAAAAAACATTTTCAATGTGAGATTTCAATGTTAGCTAGCATTTACAAAATAACCATGTATATATTATATAAAGCAATTAAAAAAATAAATGCATATGGTTAAAACATTTCAAGTGATTAGTTTTAGGTCATTTGAAAATTAGCAAAGCCTTCTTGGAATTGTAACTTTAAATTGTGTAATCTACACAATCCAAGTGTTTTTCAAGAAGTTGAATCTATTTATACATTCAAAAATGAAATTTAAACAATGAAAAAGTATACCACAAGCGAGAGAGAACTCCTAAAGAGAGGTGAAAGGCTTTCAAGATTTATATTCTAAAATAAATTTGAACCTCAAAAAATTTGATGTTTTTTTGTGCTTACTAGATTTGTAATTAAGATCACTCTATACTAATATATAATATTATATATGTAAAAAAATTCAAACCAAACATAAAATCAAAAGAAGTGAAGATCCAAATTGAACATAAATAAATAAAAAAGGCGATTAAGATTATTTAGGAGAAGATGGAATTCCTCTTCTCCTTTAAAATATTTAGATGGGGGATTATAACATCCCCACATGGGTTCCTTAGTTATCAAGCAAGGTGAATAAGATTGCTTTATCTTATTAACTAATTTATAAAACTGTATTTTAATCCTAACAATATTGTACTATACAATCTGTATGAAAATATAAATAAAAACAAATATAACTTTGCATGGAATGATAGAGGTTGTGACTAAATTTAGCATAATCACACATAACGTATGAAATACATATATTGCCTAAAAAAATAGCGTTAGAATAATATTCATAAATAATGATATAACACAAATTTTATAGGAGATAAATTCTAAGAAATTAGTTGTGTAAGAGTTTTTTTCCCACAAAATCATAGGTATAAGCCTAAAGAGAACCACCGGGTTGAGCTATGAGGCCATAAAGGAAACATAACTAAGGTACAAGCTTCTAACTCATTCAACCCAACTCACCTACTCTTGTTCTTAGTTAATATACTCAATACAAAGTACTTTAAAGCACCCCATAAAGCCATTAAACAACCATGGTAGTCTCTTCTAAGGCCTCATATAACACAAAGGACACCCTCCATATCTCCATTCAATGGTTCCTTTTGGATATTCTTCCTTCTAATTCTCTTCAATATAGGTGGAAAGAGCCTAATTTTTTATATGATTTCTAAGAATTAATTGTGGGAATAATACTTGGATCTAAAGCATGAATTCAAAGGATTCCTATCTTTCCCAACCTTCATTCTCACCTACAACCGTGAACATTTCATCCAAAGTATGTAATTTCCTGTTCACATTGTTGATTTGGTTATATTCCATGTTGCTTCATGGTTAACAATGAAAAAAAATACATGAGAAGTCTAGAGCATGTATGTGAGAAACCTAGAATGAGTAGAGTGATCACAAATGAGAGGTTTGAGGGAATTATTCCCAACATTACTTGTAATAAGAGGAATTTACTTGTAGTTTTAAACCCTGTACATAAATTACCTGCAAATGAATTCTTAAAACATAAAAATAAACAATGGCGAGAACAGAAAACAAATATACACAGAGATTTAACCCTAGATCTGAAAAATGAGACTACTAGAATGAGTTTTCAGTATATTCCTTTCAATGTTACAATACATATATATATACATGTTGAAGCATTCATAAACCCCAATCCATTAACCCTAGATTACAACATAACCTCATTTCCCTTGCCCAGATCTACAAAATACCATGGGTAGAAAACCATCATGCGCAAAATCAAACCATGGGTAGCTTTTCCCACCATCTTTGGGTCTTCCCCATATCCTTTAGTCCACATGATATTTTTTTCCCTGGGCGTTGACCCAAACCCTGTGTAGGATAGCTAGCACCCCCATGCAAAACCCTCGACAGGGGGGGTTTTTGCTTCCCCTGTGACCCCCTCGCTACACCCAGTGTAATGTACACCACGTGTGGCTAGTCACTAAAATAATATAACACACACCCAACAATACTCCTACACTTCCTCATGATAATTGTACTCAGTTGACACTTCCATAACTACATGAAAAGACTTCTCCCTTAATTTTTTACATACATTTAATTATTGGTTTATAATTCCATGGAGGTGGATGGATTCATTTTAAGGCACATGGTGGAAAAGAGATGAGAGATTAAGTAGCCATCATTTGTGCTTATTAAAAAAATCCATCATCTCATCTGTATCATAGACATACTATCATCAAAATCTCAAGCATAATTTTGAATATGTTCATTACAGTAATTAGATTCCATAGCATGATATTATTCTGATAATTCTTGGCCTCTACTCATGGTAGTAACCAATACTCATTATATTCTTACTCTCGTGGCTATATCCAAGGAAACTCTACTTGCAACATTTCCTTCTTCAACCTCTCATTTAGCCGATCAAACACCTGAGTATTCATGTATATAGTGTTTTGATAGTAATATTCACAATGATAGATGAAATGATAATAGAATAATGACATATCAATAAATCAATCATTTTTAGATATTAATATTTTATCTACAATCAAATAGTGTCGGTCAAATATGCATTATTAGAACAAGTATGCGCTCTCACAATGCAATCAAAATATGTTTACAAGATGCATATATGTTATCATATATTACTATGCATGTTCCCCAATTCAATTTATGCTAGAGGGATTAGCCAATGCTTTGACCTATAACCCAACAACTTCAATAGTGATTACTTCGCCATCTAAACATATTTTTAGTATAGTACAACACAAGGAAAAGACTGTCCTTTACCTACTAGATAATTCCTCAAAATCCTTGTCCTTTTAATTCTATTTAGTGTAAGAAAGAAGGTTATAATCAAAGATAGTGATACAAGAAGGAAGTTCATTGGATACTTATAAAATAGTGTAAGATGTCAAAAATACAACAACATAACAATATCACATATGATTGTTTCACATTTCATTCCCTTTTCCTTCATTATTACCTGATAACCATGTTAACATAACCTTTTATTAAACATAAATGTATTAATTTTTTTTAAACAATATTTACATGTGCTAGGATTTTACCCTTACCATAGCACCATAGCACCACTTGGATACGCACCACGTCTATGAATATATTTATCATTAATTGTGATGACCCCATAAAACATGTAATTATAAAAAGTTACCATGGTAAGAAACTAATGTGAACTGTTAATTACTGTTGTTAAATGATATTACTTTATTTATGAAATGGAAGATATTTTTGGAAAAATGTTGGCAGCCTCCTGAGGGAGGATTCTTAAAGAAAAAGAAACAGTTATAAAACTGAAAAAGAAACTAACCCTTCAGCCAGGAAAAGTCCTGGGAGGGAAAACCCCTGGGCTGTTGGGACAGACAGGGGGAGAGAAATTGCAAGACAGAAAAAGAAAGAAAAGGAGGGTTAAGTCTGGTAAGGACCAGATAACCCTAGCACAACAGTGCATGAGTCTTGTTGAGGGCTGCAGGCCTGCAAGACAGCTCGGGGGGAGAATCCAGCGTATTGATGGATCTCATGGTTGGGAGGATAAGAGCAAGCATGTAAATTGCAGGTGAACTTCTGGAGCGTTAACTATTGTGCCTAACAGACCAGGTATGAGCTATTCACCAGAATTATATTTCTGTATTAGTATGCTGGGTGTATGGATGGAGAGTATAGTTGCACCTGAGTTCTGTTGCTAACTAGATCATATAATATTTAAACAGTTGCTAAGAGTGCTTAGAACTGGCTATTCAGACATAAACAGAGATTATCTGCTACATTCTTTGCATGTTAACTGTAAGAATCGAAGTATGATAACTGTAAATAAGATGTTGCATGATAACTGTAAAAAGAACGATGCATGATAACTGTAAAGAGGACGATGCATGATAAACTGTAAGGAACGATGCATGCTAACTGTATGAAAGCAATGCATGTTAATCGTATAGAAACTGATGCTCATTACGGTATGGAAGCCGATGCATATCTGTATAGAAACATTACAATGGTCCCGAAAGACCATAACTTTATGCAGAAGACGTGAGTGCATAGTAGAAAATGTATTAAACTATGCAACAGTGGAAGGGGTTATTAGTAAACATAACAGTATAATGATTATGGAAACAATAGAACGGCACATAGATTGGTCGTGCTCTATAACAGCCAAGAAGCATATTGAGACATTAAGTGCGGTCCATAGTATATGGTAAAGCCGTTCCAAAGTGAACCCATCGGGCTATAAACCTAGGGTTTAGTCTCATTATACACGAAACAGATAAAAGACGATTACTGTATTACCCCAGAGTGCAAGCAAATAATATCATCAGCATAGTAACAGTGACATGGTGTCACAGAACCACCGTGGTAGACAGCCGCTTAACCACCATATGCAGTCATGCATTGACTAGCGAAATGGGCATGCCATAGACGAACCCTCGACTCTGTTAAGTAGAGGAAAGATAATAACTTTAAAACGAAAAGAACTCTGTACATTTGAAAGGCCAGTTCATATGCAAATAGATAAACCAGATAATAACTTTAATGAAACGGCACTGTGCATTTGGAAAGCAAGTTCATATGCATATAGACAAAACAAGTTATTACTGTAATTTAACCCACACGGAGACATATCCATCATACTCAAAGGAGGAAGGAAGTATATATATATTAACCGCGTGATAAGTGAAACCCCGGAGGGTACAGTAACAGACTGTCCATAAATGTCCAGAGAGCCAAAGAACAAACCCTGGCCTCTTCATGAATCCAGATACACTTTGAAAGATCACAAATAATACCTAAACAGCAAGAGAACTGAGATAAACATATATTCCAACTTAAATCAAGTCCATCTGGTTCCGGCAAGGGAGGCCGTGAACTATAGAAGCCATATATACAAATACTAGGCGAGGTACCAAAAAATACATATATCATAAGACTGTATAACCAGATTAGATGCGGGTTTCGGCATGGCAAGGCCGACCGCTAATCTCAATCAGGGTTTGGGGCTGAACAGAGGAACCCTGAGACAACAAGAAGAGTTGCCATGAAGAACCCTCAGGCCAAGGAAAAACGATACAAGTAAACCCTCAAGTAAAAACCCTCAGACATCTGAACAAATCGAAGCTCTGCATCAACTCGTGGAGGATAAATACCTGGAAGTATTTCGGATGCATGATCTATCCTTGAGCGGCAGGAGGACCGAGAGGTAAAACCCTGCAAACAACGAACGCTGGAAGTTAGTCATGAATGTAATAACCGAAAACCATAAACCCTGTGAAATCAAGACATTGAGTATATAAATGTTCATCAGCTGTAACGAAACTCTGAAATCGGCGGTCAGATTACCTGGAATGGCTGGGCAAGACCTGGCATACGATGGAGACAAAGAGTCGCTGAGCTGAACGAGCATCCGGCAAAACCAACAGGTGCAAATGAACCCGAATCATGCGGCTTGTGGTATATAAAACCCGCTAAACCCTGGAACTTTTGTGAACCCTTAGATCTGTTCAGGAAATCCTCGCCGTCCATCCAAGCGGAGGAATGGCGCGCAAACCTCAGCGTGCTCCCCGAGACTTCACATGGCCCTTGCACGGTGCTAGACACCTGGCCAAGGTAGGTGAAGGCATTTACATTTCCGTCACACCTGGCATCGGAGTTTAATCGGAACAGCAAGCCAATTGATAACCTTTGACCCTATCCGATCACCCAGGATTCGTATGGTAATAAACCAGAAAGTAAAACCTTGTGTATTAGGTTGAACATATGTATATGCGAACCAAGATAGCGCATCGGTATTTGAGAGCCAATATATATACATGTGTATAGTAATGTTCATGATCGAATATGTATAAGGTTGGTCATAAAGTATTAGAGTTGTGATCAATTTTTTTTTTTATTTGGTATTTTTACCGTGGAGTTGTGACAATGTGGTATCAGAGCCAAGTTTCAAAACTGTGGCCTCTGGAGCAGTAAGATCCAGCTGCATGGAAGACTATTATATAGTACATATATGAGGAAGAATTAATTCAGCTAACTGTTTTCCTGTTTATTAATTAGGAAATAAATACAGAAACAACAATTCGCTAATAGTCAACAATAAAGATGGAGGAAATGCAGGGAGCTGACAGCATTCCTCGGGAAAATCCAGAGCTGTGGGTACAGCTTGGTGCAGAGACACGCAGTACCAATCTGGCGATATTAGAAACTGTTCAAGAACTGAGAAGGGAGATGGCACGTTTGCGAGAAGACAACGCGCGATTAACAGTGGAACAAGAAAGAATACTGAAGAGTTTGTCGGACAGACAAAATCCACCAGTAGCCAACCCCAGTGCCGATCAGCAAAGAGCAACTGGGGAGCGGAATTACCCAACTGCACCTGAAATTTCAGAGGAAAAGGAGGATCATTCTGATAATGTACTGGAACAACAAACCTCAAAACGACAGAAAATGGAATTGCAGGGGGAATTCCGGAAAATTAAACCTCCACATTTCGATGGGGAACAGGAGGAAGCAGCAGAAGCATGGTTAATTAACATGAACAAGTATTTCCAGTTGTACGAGTATGACCAGAATTTGAAGGCACGGCTGGCCATCTTTCAGCTACAAGGCAAGGCAACTCTGTGGTGGGAAGAAACCAAGATTGTGAAAGGAGTGAATGAGCAGAGTATCATGTGGGAAAAATTTCAAAAATACTTCAAGGAGAGATACTTAACCGAGCGATTCTATGATGAGAAAGCACGGGAGTTCCATGATTTACGACTGGGGCAGCAGTCTATGGACGAGTTTATTAATCGCTTCACTTCCTTGCTTCGCTACGTGCCCTATATTAAAGAGGAGAAGGCCAAGGTGCAGAGATTTGTGAGCAGTCTACCTGCTTATATAAGGGAACGCATTGAGTTTGATAATCCCAGAACAATGGATGAGGCGATTCGTAAGGCACGAATCTGTTACCAGCAAAACAAACAAAAAGGAGACATTTCAAATAAAAGATGGAATGAAAGAAAGGGCAACAGAATTGCTGGTAATAATAATAAAGGGAGTCGCAATAATGGCAGCAAGGGTGCTGGTAAGGGACAGATGAGCAGAAATGTAGCAAAGAGTACCTTTCGGACTAAACCAAGTGAGAGCAGAATCAGTGAACCACCTGTCAAGTCAGACCTTGAGGGGATGACCAGACCTCCAGTCCAATGTTGGGGTTGTGGGGGACCACACTACGTCAAGAACTGCCCTCAGCGTAAAGGAGTGGACCAAATATCTCAGATCCAAGAAGCCTCGACTGTTGGAGAAGTGGCGCGCAGCATGCCAAGAATTAACGCAGCCTTGGATGACCGTCAAGCGGAATACCAGCCGACCATGGTGGAGTTTGAAGGTAAAATTTCAAATCTTTCTATAGCTGTTCTTATTGACCCAGGAGCTACTTTAAGTTATGTTAGCCCAAAAATAGTAGAACAGTGTAAGTTATCTGCTGAAAAGTTTAGGAACCCATGGCTGGTACAGCTAGCCACAGGAGCTAAGAGACGAGTCTTAGCCAAAATTAATAACTGTCCTTTCAGCATAGCAGGGCAGCCAATTACAGCAGACCTGAATGTACTTCCATTGGGGTCCTACGACATCCTGATTGGTATGGATTGGCTGGAAAAACATTGGTCGTTGGTAAACTGTAAGACCAAAACCATCTATTACAAGGATGACTTGGGGCAGCAGCAAGAGTTGCAGGGGATTAAACACCCTGTACAGATCCGACCTATCACTGCTTCTCAGCTAGCTAAATGTCTCAGAAAGAAGTGCCAGATTTACGCTATTCAAGTGGGTTATGCAAACCAGAAAGACAAAATATCTGCATTAGACAGCATTCCGGTAGTGCAGGAATTTGTGGATGTTTTTCCTGAAGAGGTACCAGGACTGCCTCCAAAAAGAGATATAGATTTTACTATAGAGTTAACACCAGGGGCAGCCCCGGTGTCACGGGCACCGTACCGGATGAGCGTACCCGAGTTGACAGAATTAAAAATGCAACTACAAGAGTTGCTGGATAAGAATTATATCCGCCCCAGCGTGTCACCGTGGGGAGCTCCAGTATTATTTGTCAAAAAGAAAGATGGAACTCTCCGTATGTGTATAGACTATCGTCAGCTGAACAAGCTCACGATTAAGAACAAATACCCCTTGCCTCGGATTGACGAACTCTTTGATCAGGTGAAGGGAGCAAAGGTTTTCTCCAAGATCGATTTGCGATCTGGTTATCATCAGATCAGAATTAAAGAAGAGGACATCGCCAAAACCGCTTTCAGAACACGCTACGGGCATTACGAGTTTGTGGTGCTGCCCTTTGGCTTGACCAATGCACCCGCCACCTTTATGTGTTTGATGAACAGCGTGTTTCACCGGTTTTTGGACAAATTCGTGCTGATATTCATTGATGATATTCTGATATATTCCCGTTCCCATGAGGAACACAAAGAGCACCTAAGGATGGTGTTGCAAACTCTTCGGGAACATCAGCTATATGCTAAGTTTAGTAAGTGTGACTTTTTCAAGGAGGAAATTCAATATTTGGGCCATGTGATTACTAAAGAAGGAATTGCAGTAGATCCTGAGAAAATAAAGACTATTATGGAATGGCCCATACCCAAGGATGTAGCTGATATCAGATCCTTTATGGGACTAGCTGGCTATTACCGAAGATTTGTGGAAGGTTTCTCAAGGATAGCCTACCCTATCACTTCTTTGCAGAAAAAAGGGAAGGTGTTTAAGTGGACAGCGGAATGTCAGCAGAGTTTTGATCGGTTGAAGCATTTACTCACCACTGCACCCATCTTGAGTATAGCTGATCCTAACAAGGATTACGTGGTGTGTACCGATGCAAGTAAAGAGGGTGTGGGAGGAGTATTAATGCAGGAAGGGAAAGTAATTGCGTATGAATCAAGAAAATTAAAAGATCATGAGCAGAAGTACTCTGCTTACGATCTAGAATTAACAGTTGTTATTCATGCGCTGAAAATGTGGCGACATTACCTCTTGGGGAGGAAATTTCTGTTGTTAACAGATCACCACAGCTTGACCAATTATTTCAGTCAACCTACCTTGAATGCAAGACAAGGTCGTTGGGCAGATTTCCTAAGTGGATTTGATTTCGAGATTAAGCACTTAAAAGGCAAAGAGAACCGGGTGGCTGATGCATTGAGTCGAAAGGTGCAGTGTTTGTGTGAACTTTCAGTCAGCAAGTGGCGAAACTCTCTGTTTGAGCAGATTAAATCAGCAGCAAATCAGGATGCTGAATACCAACAATTAAAGCAGCAGGTACAACAATCAGTTAATGAAAAATTACAGCAAGGATATACACTAGACAGTGCTGGCATGCTGTATTTTAATAAAAAATTATATGTACCTGATTCGAGTGACCTTAAGAACCTAATTTTGGACGAGTTTCATACCAGCCACTACACTGGCCATCCAGGGTACCAGAAGATGGTCACTGCACTTAGGAAGGAATATTTCTGGCCCAGAATGAAGAAGCAAGTGATTGAGTATTTGGCAAAGTGTTTAGAGTGCCAGCAGATTAAGGCAGAACATCAGCATCCGGCCGGGCTATTACAACCTTTGCCTATTCCGGAATGGAAATGGGAAACCATTTCCATGGATTTTATAACCGGTTTGCCACGAACGAAGAAAAACAATGATTCCATCATGGTGGTGGTTGATAAGTTGAGTAAGGCGGCACATTTCATACCCGTGCAGTCCACTTATAAAGCGGTGCAAATTGCTCACCTTTTTATGCAGAATGTGTTCAGGCTGCATGGATTGCCGAAGGTAATCATTTCAGACCGGGATGTAAAGTTCACATCCACCTTTTGGAGGACGTTGTTCGCTGAGTTAGGAACAAAGCTGAACTTTAGCACAGCCTATCACCCGCAGACCGATGGTCAAACCGAGCGAGTAAATCAAGTGCTGGAAGATATGTTGAGGGCATATGTGATGCTGAAACCAAACCAATGGGAAGAATATCTACACCTGGTTGAATTCGCATATAACAATGGATATCATACCTCGACACAGTTGAGCCCCTTTGAGGTTCTGTATGGGCGAAAATGCCGCACACCCTCAAGTTGGGGTGGACCTGAGGACAAGCTGAGTTTGGGTCCGGAAATGCTTAAAGAAATGGAAGACATGGTGAAAAGGGTGCGTGCCAATTTGAAGGCTGCGCAGGATAGGCAGAAAAGTTTTGCGGACAGAAAAAGGAGATTTAAAGAATATCAGGTTGGGGACCATGTGTTTGTGAGGATCCAAACCAGAAGAAGCACATTGCAATGGAGCGGATGTGCTAAGCTGGCTCCTCGATACTTTGGACCTTTTCAGATCTTGGCTAGAGTGGGGCCGGTAGCTTACCAACTCGCCCTGCCCAGCCATATTAGAATTCACAACGTTTTCCACGTTTCTGTTCTAAAGAAATATGTATACGATCCTAAACATGTGATCAAATGGCAAGATGTTCGGGTAAGAATTAATCCCGTTGTTTGAATACGCAGATATGTTCAACAGAAAACTAACTGAAGATATTGATTGTCCGCAGGTCGAACCGGAAGGCGAGGTTCTGGTCGAACCACAGAGCATTCTCGACCGGAGAGAAGTGCGGCTGCGGAAACGGGTTATTACCCAAATTAAAGTGTTGTGGCAGCACTATGGGCCTGAGGAGGCTACTTGGGAAGACGAGGAGCTTATGAGGAAAGTTTATCCGGACTTATTTAATGGGAATAGACATCGGGACGATGTCCAATCCCAGGGGGGGGAGATGTGATGACCCCGTAAAACATGTAATTATGAAAAGTTACCATGGTAAGAAACTAATGTGAACTGTTAATTACTGTTGTTAAATGATATTACTTTATTTATGAAATGGAAGATATTTTTGGAAAAATGCTGGCAGCCTCCTGAGGGAGGATTCTTAAAGAAAAAGAAACAGTTATAAAACTGAAAAAGAAACTAACCCTTCAGCCAGGAAAAGTCCTGGGAGGGAAAACCCCTGGGCTGTGGAGACAGACAGGGGGAGAGAAATTGCAAGACAGAAAAAAAAAAAAAGGAGGGTTAAGTCTGGTAAGGACCAGATAACCCTAACACAACAGTGCATGAGTCTTGTTGAGGGCTGCAAGCCTGCAAGACAGCTCGGGGGGAGAATCCAGCATATTGATGGATCTCATGGTTGGGAGGATAAGAGCAAGCATGTAAATTGCAGGTGAACTTCTGGAGCGTTAACTATTGTGCCTAACAGACCAGGTATGAGCTATTCACCAGAATTATATTTATGTATTAGTATGCTGGGTGTATGGATGGAGAGTATAGTTGCACCTGAGTTCTGTTGCTAACTAGATCATATAATATTTAAACAGTTGCTAAGAGTGCTTAGAACTGGCTATTCAGACATAAACAAAGATTATCTGCTACATTCTTTGCATGTTAACTGTAAGAATCGAAGTATGATAACTGTAAATAAGATGTTTCATGATAACTGTAAAAAGAACGATGCATGATAACTGTAAAGAGGACGATGCATGATAAACTGTAAGGAACGATGCATGCTAACTGTATGAAAGCAATGCATGTTAATCGTATAGAAATTGATGCTCATTACGGTATGGAAGCCGATGCATATCTTTATAGAAACATTACAATGGTCCCGAAAGACCATAACTTTATGCAGAAGACGTGAGTGCATAGTAGAAAATGTATTAAACTATGCAACAGTGGAAGGGGTTATTAGTAAACATAACAGTATAATGATTATGGAAACAATAGAACGGCACATAGATTGGTCGTGCTCTATAACAGCCAAGAAGCATATTGAGACATTAAGTGCGGTCCATAGTATATGGTAAAGCCATTCCAAAGTGAACCCATCGGGCTATAAACCTAGGGTTTAGTCTCATTATACACGAAATAGATAAAAGACGATTACTGTATTACCCCAGAGTGCAAGCAAATAATATCATCAGCATAGTAACAGTGACATGGTGTCACAGAACCGCCGTGGTAGACAGCCGCTTAACCGCCATATGCAGTCATGCATTGACTAGCGAAATGGGCATGCCATAGACGAACCCTCGACTCTGTTAAGCAGAGGAAAGATAATAACTTTAAAACGAAAAGAACTCTGTACATTTGAAAGGCCAGTTCATATGCAAATAGATAAACCAGATAATAACTTTAATGAAACGGCACTGTGCATTTGGAAAGCAAGTTCATATGCATATAGACAAAACAAGTTATTACTGTAATTTAACCCACACGGAGACATATCCATCATACTCAAAGGAGGAAGGAAGTATATATATATTAACCGCGTGATAAGTGAAACCCCGGAGGGTACAGTAACAGACTGTCCATAAATGTCCAGAGAGCCGAGGAACAAACCCTGGCCTCTTCATGAATCCAGATACACTTTGAAAGATCACAAATAATACCTAAACAGCAAGAGAACTGAGATAAACATATATTCCAACTTAAATCGAGTCCATCTGGTTCCGGCAAGGGAGGCCGTGAACTATAGAAGCCAAATATACAAATTCTGGGCGAGGTACCAAAAAATACATATATCATAAGACTGTATAACCAGATTAGATGCGGGTTTCGGCATGGCAAGGCCGACCGCTAATCTCAATCAGGGTTTGGGGCCGAACAGAGGAACCCTGAGACAACAAGAAGAGTTGCCATGAGGAACCCTCAGGCCAAGGAAAAACGATACAAGTAAACCCTCAAGTAAAAACCCTCAGACATCTGAACAAATCGAAGCTCTGCATCAACTCGTGGAGGATAAATACCTGGAAGTATTTCGGATGCATGATCTATCCTTGAGCGGCAGGAGGACCGAGAGGTAAAACCCTGCAAACAACGAACGCTGGAAGTTAGTCATGAATGTAATAACCGAAAACCATAAACCCTGTGAAATCAAGACATTGAGTATATAAATGTTCATCAGCTGTAACGAAACTCTGAAATCGGCGGTCAGTTACCTGTAATAGCTGTGCAGAACTTGGCATAAGGTGTAGACAAGGAGTCGCTGAGCTGAATGAACATTCGACCAAACCAACAGGTGCAAATGAACCCGAATCATGCGGCTTATGGAATATAAACCCGCTAAACCCTGGAACTTTTGTGAACCCTTAGATCTGTTCAGGAAATCCTCGCCGTCCATCCAAGTGGAGGAATGGCACGCAAACCTCAGCGTGCTCCCCGAGACTTCACATGGCCCTTGCACGGTGCTAGACACCTGGCATCGGAGTTTAATCGGAACAGCAAGCCAATTGATAACCTTTGACCCTATCCGATCACCCAGGATTCGTATGGTAATAAACCAGAAAGTAAAACCTTGTGTATTAGGTTGAACATATGTATATGCGAACCAAGATAGCGCATCGGTATTTGAGAGCCAATATATATACATGTGTATAGAAATGTTCATGATCGAATATGTATAAGGTTGGTCGTAAAGTATTAGAGTTGTGATCAATTTTTTTTTTTTTTGGTATTTTTACCGTGGAGTTGTGACATTAATAAATCATTTATTATATCAAGCACGGTTAAATTAATTATAACCTAAATTTCTTCTATCACATATGTAATTTTAACATGACTCAATTCATAGATGTATGGTTTCTAAAAAAAAAAAAAATCACGATGTTACTTATACAATTGATTTATCATGGGTATTTACAACATATTTTCAACCTCTTATTGAGCATCTCCTTACCTTTATTATTTCTTGGTTACACAACAAGAAACAACCATAATTGGTTATCAAATCACACATACCATATTGAACCAATATTTTCAATATGCAACACCTTATATGCCCATGCATATCTACATGCATTTTATTACATATTTATTATTTAATATCTTTATTTGTACATGCACATCTCAACTATTTTTCTCTCTTGCATAGATCAACATTTACATAACTAAATTATTTACGCATTGAAACTCGATGAAGAAATGTAACGACATAATAAAATATGAGTTAAGGAATTTTTCTTTCCAATCCCAACACCTAGCATATATATCTGCAACATATATGAGCTACTCCATGAAATTATTACCAACTACACAATAGATCATGAATGTGATTGTCTCACCTAAGTGGCAATTCATAGGTCTCACACACAAAATAGATGTTGCTACTTTTAAAAGTGTCACCGATTTGAATTGCTATAGTCCATAATTCTCCTTTACATAACTTTTTTAGTTAGTAAGAGTCGACTTTTATCAACTGTAATTTTCATAAATTTTGGTCTAACCTTGTGCCAATGTTTCATCATTATCGCAATGCACACCACTTTAATTTTTTTAAATTATTCTCCCTTAGATTCATCTTTGCCAATTCTTGAGTCAATGTTGCATAATAGTTATGCCTCTAGAATATGTAATGCATCTCATGCATCATAACTTTGTTGTTTTTTTAAAGGTGGTGTCCAATTAATAAATATATAATGTATTATTAAAATTATTTAACATTGTGATAGTGTATTTGATGAAAAAATATGTTACAAAATATTTATGGTATTCATATAAAATTTGTATTTTCTCAAAGAATATCACACTCAATGTAGCAAGTATACTATAAGGGGGAACTATTACATACATTTATATGAAATTATGATTTTAATATTATTTTTTTGTCATTCTCAAGTCTTAAAAAAATATTTATTTTTTTGAAAAAATGTTGTCACAGCCCCAAGGAGACCTGCACAGATGAAGGTGCACTATGGACTCTCAGGCAATATGGCACCAACATAATTCCTCCCATTGAGTTACCCATGTCATTATTTCTAGACTTGGACTATGCCTTATAATAATTCTTAGTTAAGTGTTCGTGAAATAATATGTTAACTAATTTCAAATATACAACTAAAATAATATCCATAAAAATGTATAATTGAAATCCAAACACATTGCAAAAGACAAATATAGACTGGGTGGCTAACTAGCCTAACAACCGAATTAGCATATATGTAATGACAAAGTTTTAAAATAAATAACCTTGTTGGGTCTTTTACATCAAGGAAAAACTTTCCAAAACCATCATACAACCTCCCTAGGCCCAACCCTAAATTCTTGGTGTGATCCCAAAATCTTTGGTAGTTGTGTCATGTAGCACTTCGAGGACCTGCAGTTTTTAGTCCCCGTGTAAGATACCCCCCTAGGAATATCTCAAAATCCCCACCAAATTTCTGAGTTTTGTTTGAGTTTGTCTCTGTGTTATTTAATCAAACAATTTGAGTACATACGATTGTAGGTGCACTTTTTATAATTTGTTTCAATAAAGGTAAACATAGGACCATATAGACACCATGAAAATGCTTCAACCCAACAACATGTAATTTAGATTAGACTTTGAAAGGGTACATACCACTAATGGAGATACTCCAATAATATATATGAGAAATAAAATGATAAATATCAACATACATGTTATGTATATATATGGTTGTAGGCGACTCATAAGAAAACCGAGAAATGTACCAACATTATAATATAAGCATCTATCTGTAATCCAATGAATATAAACTCACCCAAATGATGGATAAAAGCCCCAAAATCACTCCAATACACAAATAAATAAATAAATGGACACCCAAGAAGCAGCAAAAATGGATATGATGAAGGGTCTCGGCCCTATTTAAGTCAGCTACTTAGCCTCCTCAATGTGCTTGTAGCTTGACCCCCCAAAAAGAGTAAAATCGGCCAATAGAAATAACAACACTCAGCTTGCAAATATTAAAGGTAACTCGGCCCCCAAAACAACACAATAGTTAAACTTAGCCCCTTATATATGACATAACTCAACCTTCATCGAGTAGTAGAACTCAACTTCTTAAATATTGTGAGAACAACATGTAAAAGAATATAGAATACTAAAAGTTAATCTACAAAATAAATTCATAAGATAATTGACTTACTCTTTTATGGTCATATCTTCTTCTATGAAATCTAAGTGATTATGTTCCAACAATAGCTATGGTGTATAGTTTCAACATCAAAACTAGTAACTAGAATGAGGGTTTCCAAAAACCCTAGAGTCTTTCTCAAGAGATCTCCAAAATTCTATTTCCAAATAAGTGAATGCAACCATATATAAAACTTTTGTTTTAATATTTAGAATATATGTAATAATAATGATAAAAAGTACATTTTTTTTAAAAGAATTTGTCTTTCACACAAAGTTGTGTTTTTCAATATTGTATTTTATTATAACAATAATTATATTTAAAAAATTGAGTCACCTCGAAAGTTTTATTATGTATAACAAATTTATGAATGCTTTAATTTTATTATTAAAATAAGTATATTGATAATAATAAATTAAAAATATAGAAAAATAATTTAGAAATGTTTTTTATAGTTACTAAATTAATATAAATTTATTTTTTCTATAAACCTTGTATTAAGAAGATTTATTTAAAAGGATCACTGCCATGGAGTTTAACTCGGACCTCTTAATAAAAAAAGGTGATTTAACTATGGGGACTTAACCAACTAAGCTAACCCTTAGGATAATTAATATAAATTTATTAATCACAATAATTTTTGAAGATCGTCTTATCATTCCTTTTTAAAGATATATTTGTATCATATCTATTTTGGAATAGAGTTTCGAGAATTTTAATTTAATTATCAATAATTATTAGGTGGATGGGAGGGATTTAACCTTCATAGAATATTCTTGCTAATATAGAAAAAATGAAGGTTGAGTTTTATCTACAAAGTAGTTATACCATTTTCCCTCTTTTAATTGAACTGATTAATTAAAAAATGGTCAGATAAACAAGTATCGTATGAAATGAGTTATGGTTAATTTGGGCATGTGGTATTGATAAGACATAATATTGTAACAAAGTCTATTTATAAATTAAGAATCTACATGATAAAGTGGGCATAAATATAGATGGAGAAGAATCTAGTTCATATGTGTTTAACTTATATATTAGTTCTTTTAATAATAATAATTGTGTTGAGACTCACTCTACAACTCAGTACGTGAGGTAGATGTTGTCATGTAATGTCACAATAAAAAATTTAAAAAATACATGTCTGTTAATTAATGAAAAATAAAGAAAAATACTGAATATGTTGGCTCAATTAAAATTTTTAATTAAAAAAACATATATCTACAATAATATTATCGATCAAAAAAGGAAATAAGGTGGATAAAATTCAAGAAAACAAAAATTGTATAAAGTTCATTTAGCTACGGATGATCGATACTGAAATCTTAAAGTATGTTTGTTCTTGAAAAATTCTTAAACTATATAATATGTGTCCTATAGTAATGAAATAAAATTATTTGTCAGCAAATCCTAACATCACATTAGGACAACAAATTCATCTACCTTTCTTTTCTTTTCAAGAGAAATAAAAGGGATTTTTTAATTCATGTATGAAAAATTCACAATATGCATGGGTCTAATAATGACCACATCCCTTCAGGTGCATATACAATATATACAATAGCATGATACTAGGAAGATACAACAAAGTGGATGTGAAACTCCTTCAACCCAAAGAAAATAATTACATCCTCTGTCCCATTTTTTGTCATGATGATCAAAGTTGCAACCCAGAAAATAAACATAGTAATATGCATAGCAATGAAACAAAAACCAAGGAAGTTAAACTACAAAAAGGTTTTCAATCCTAAAAAAATGTACAAAACAAACCAAAGAAGGAGTTCCCCTCACATTTCCAGGTGACCATCCCTCATAAGGGTGCCATTGGAAAAACCCTAGAAGTGAATCCTATCCAAAGATGTTATGCAACCTTATTTAGATAATGAGTCTGCTTCAACATTTCATTCTTTATAAAAGTGGGAGATAAAAACTCTATGAAAGGTTGAAATAAATATATATCCAATCAAGTGGAAAAGGGCAGGAGTTTTCAAAGAAGAAAGTTGATTTGTCTAATTGATGTTTACCTTACAGCCTCCAAATATATCAATCTCTTATATTTCTAGCTACTTGGTGCAATAGAGGATGCTCCAATAAGCTAGCATCTTTGTCCTAGCTTCACCCTACCTATGAAACTTACCAACACCTCATTCCTCCTGTGTAACAACCCAAAATTAAAATATACAACTAACTACATCAATTTATGTAATTAAGAAAAAACACACAATTATTCAACTATTTAACATAGAATTTTTGAAAAACACGAGTAGAGATGACTTACCTATATCAATCATATTCCTTACTTAGTTAACCATAAGTAAACCATATGTAACAAACCACAATTAAATATACAACTAGTCATTTCAATTATGGAATTAATAATCATCACACAAATTATTCAACTAATTAGCATAGAAATTTCCAAAACCATGAGTAGAGACGACATCCCTTTAGTGACAATATTCCTTACTTGTGATTTTAGAGTGAACGTTATTTGAATCCCTCTAACCGCAACAAAAATTTTGGGGATGACTCTCCACTGAACTGTAGGCTCAGCTGCACATAATATTTCTACTGTTGACCACCCCTGAGCCCTCATTCAACATACTACTACTAGGGAATCCTTTGTCTCACAACACTTTTCTTCTAAAAGAATGGATGAATCCATGAATGAATCTCATCCTCTTCATCGTGCATTAAATAGACCAAATGGTTCCAAAAATGGATAGGGATCCGCATGCACACATTCCATGTCAACATGCAAACATTTATTTCTTTATTTTAAGTTTTACTTAATTTAATATTTCTCTTAATTTAACTCTTTCTTATTTTATTCATTTTCATTTTTTGTTAACTTTACTTATTCTTACTATATAGTTTACTTTTATATATTTTTATTTAGAACCCAAGTTTATTATTTATTATTTTATATATTTATTTTTATTATGTTCTCTTCATTATTCATTATTTATTTACTATTATTATATTTCTATTATTATTTATTATTTATTATTTATTTACCATTATTATATTTTCTTTATGGTTTACTATTTATTGACTATTATTAACTTTTCTTTATTGTTTATTATTTATTTACTTATATTTTAATATTATAATAATAATTATTTATTATTATTATTAGGGGGCATTACATACTCCCCTCTTTAAGTAAATTTGTCCCGAAGTTAAGTTGAATCATTTAACATTTTATTTTATTTAGTTATTTATTACTTCACATTTTCCCTACACCCTCTGTTGAACTAGTATAACTAGCAGGCATTGAAAGTTTCCACAACACCTGAGAAATCCCAAGGAATATCTATCGTTTTTCCTAGCTTTTGGAACCAGCCATAAAGCCTCATTAGTCTTTACTATAGCCCAAGGATAGCCCCAAGGCTTGCACCTGACTCAGATTTCATTTGCCCCAAGGAAGGCACCCGAATCAATACCCCATGCAGTAGTACTCTGGGCATCTCGAAAGGCTAGCCCACTCCCTCCACTCTCACTAAGGTGCACAGCCCCAGGCATCGAAGTCCTTATACACCCACCAGACTTCGGAATCCCAATCCATTATCAGACACTTAGCCTACAATATCAGGCACTTGGCCTCCTCAAGATGGTCCCATAGCCCCTCAAGAGCTATTCATCAAGAGTTATACAAGACAAAGGAACCACTTTCATATGTAGTGTTGATTTAGTATGTCCCCAACCCATATGACATTACATATTATCCCTCGCATGTATGGGCTCCCACGAGATCATCAAATAAGCCGACCCTCACAGCCCATTTGTGGAGTTTCTGTCAGTCATCACATATCAACATACAACCAATGCATTAGTTATAATCATAGTATCACATAAAATAATACACATGCCAACTCTTGTATGTCATCATGAAAACATAACATCATTGTTAATCACCACATTCTAAATAATAACGAACTGCATGCTCATACATGTCATAAAATCATTATATCATGAAACATCATCACAACATTATACTGCAAGTCATAGAAAAAAAAGAAATTTAACTCATAAATTGTGGTTAACCCTCATAAGTTATAACATCAGCATATTAGTATCAAATATATATTATGGCATCACATAATATGATTTTTTTAATTTTACCAACCTAAAATGTATTATGAACTAAGTGTTTTGATATTTATTATGAATTAATGTCCACCTATAATTATCGGCCATTTAATTTATATTGCTAAACTAGTATTATTATTTTTTAATTAAATTAATCTATTATTATAAAAAATATCTACAAACATTTGTGTAATGTTTGAATACATAGTTGAAATTTTATAAAAAAATTTAAATACTATGAATTCAAAATAAGAAATATACAATTTTATGAACTTGAACAATCTAATCACCCAAAAATTAAATCATTACACCAATAAATTAAATTATTCACACTTTTTTAAATAGAAAAAATAATAAAGAATACAACCACACATATGCTATGATACCATTGAGCGTAAAATTCCATACTATACTACGCCAAAACGGACATAAGACAATCACCCTGTGTTCTGTTTAATCTGCGCATGCCAGCCGGATTCCACGAGGGAAAACACAATTGCTCCACGAGGTTCATTAAACTTCAACGTGGATTCCGTCTTTCTGTCCCACACTGCAGATTTTATTTTTCGGAGATATCTTTGGGCTTCATAATAAATATTATGATTCCCGGGTTTTTCTTTTTTATGGGAACACCAGTTTCAACCATGAAAACTTATTCATTTAATTAAAAAAACTATCACGGTCCTCGGCAGCCCTAGCCACTCATTATAAAGAAGAAATTGTCCTTAGTGTTTCTTACCTATCTTTATAAGCCATAAGCCACTGCGAATATAAGTAAATTTAAAGATTTAAAATTTTAATGTGGGTTTATTTGGACTATTTTCATTATAAATTTTAAATTTTAAATATTTATATCAGTTAGCTCTTTCTACAAATGCCAGTAAATTTAAATTTGAAAATTTATATGTCTAATGTGGGATTATTCAGGTTATAATCACTATAAATTTTAAATATTTATTTCAGCTAATTTTTTTACAAATATAATTTCAAACATTTATATTAATTAATTTTTTTATAAACACAAATAATTCAAAAATTTGAACATAAATTTTAATTTATAATACGTAACACTTCATTATCATAATAATAAATATCATAATAATAAATAGTAAATTAACTTCATTATCATAATAATAAATAGTAAATTAACTGCCCACTTCATATCACATTAATGAATCGTAAATTAACTGCCCCAAAAGCTGTCTTCACTGTTACAATTGATCAATACGACGACTTGCAGTTAAATACCACCATTTGTCACCATTGAAAAACCCTCGAAGCTCGTGAATCACAAGCCTCTGTTTAATGTAGAATCAGAGTACAAAGTGTCCTAACAGATGTCCATGTTTGCCCACAGAACCCTAATAAACTCTTCATTCATTTCAGTTTTTCACCATTGCTGAGTGTTGTGCTGATAGCTGCCCTATTGAAACAATGGCCCAAATAGGTAATACACCATTATCATTCTTTCGGCCCCCTTTTCTACTCTCAGTCCTTAGAGCTGGCTGTTACATTCTTTCCATCATTAATGGAGGGGATTGCGCACGAGTGAAATCTCATGTGCAGTTCCTCCAGGCCAATTACAATGGTGGGCGTTTTGTTGGCTGTGCAAGGAACGCCAGCATATGCTCAGATCCCCTCAAGAATCCCAATGGGGGATCCACCTGCTGCTTCGACACCCTCTGCAAAGATCTCACCAGCGATACGTTTCACTGTGGGAAATGTGGCTTCCCCTGCCCCTATGGATTGGTTTGCTGCTCAGGCTGCTGCGTTGACATCAAGTATGATCCTATGCATTGTGGGAATTGCTTCCACAGGTGTACTAAACACGAAAAATGTGTGTTTGGCATGTGTGGTTATTGACCCAATTCTAATAGCTTTGAGCTTAAGCAGATTACAGATTCTCGAAAGAGGTTGGAATCCATAATAGATATAGGGATGTCCAATTTCTCATTCACCATAATATAGCTTTGGGCTTTAATATTATATTCATATCATAAATTTGTAGTGTGATATGCAGTAATATTTATTTATGTCAACCATATTATTATTATTTTAGTTAGAAGAGTGTGAAAAAGAGAACGTATTGTTCTTAAATTGCCCACTCTAGTGAATTGTTGTATTTAATAAGGCATTCCAATTCCACAGGCTGAAGGAGCAGATCGCAGTAATACCAAATATAGTTTTCTTGGTTTTAATTATTAAGGTTGCATTGTGATCGATCAATCTTTCTTCTCGGAACGGAGGTATTTATACATTACCAACGGAATTTCCCGGACAAAATGGGTTGTACGGCAAATCGGTGACAACGATTGATGTTTTTCAGCAATTATCATATATGGAAGGTTCGATTAGATATGGTTTTGCGGAAGTAATAGCCAAAAAAATAGAATTGGAATCTTAGATTAGAAATATGTTTATTTATTGTTATTACATATAAATATGAGGAGAAATGTTTATTTCTTTAAACTATGTTTAATTATAAATATCAAATTGATGTATGAGATCCCTTTGTTTATGGGGCAAGGGACCTTGTCCTTACCTCCGTTCAGGGATCTGATTGCTAAGTCTACTAAGGTATATATACTTTATCTCTTCTCTTAACTATTAGACATATATATATATATATATTCACAATAATAATTTAAAATAGATATATACTTTAGTTAATTTTCATGTTTTTTAAATTTTAGCAACACCAAATGTATCATGAAGTAAGTGTTTTTTATGTTTATCATGGATTGATGCTTATTAACATTTACTAGCCATTTAATTTATATAGTTGAGCTTAATATATTTTTGTAACAGTTTCTAGTCTAATCTCTTGAGTGGCAAAACATATATCTATCTTATATAAAGTATAATTTTCTTCATCTAAGAAAATAAAAAACATCATTTAAGCATGTATAATATATAATACTACATTTTAATTCACTTTTATTTATTAAACATATTTCATTGATTATATATATGAACGAGAGAAAATAGTAGAAATGATATAATTTAATTATCAATAATTACTAGGTGGATGGTAGGGATTTAACCTCCTTGAAATATTCCTTGAAATATTCTAGAATATTTATAGTAGCCTACGCAAATCAATGGTCGAAATTTATTTATTTTCAAAGTAGTTATGCTATTTATACTCATTAATTAAATTGACTTATCAAAAAAATGCCATATGAACAAGTGTGAGTTTTGGGTTTTTTGGACATGTGGTATTGATAAGCCATGGTATTGGCCCATGATATTAACAAGTCTTATGTTATAGAGTAAGAATCTCCATGATAAATTGGAAGTAATTCGTGTTTCCTTACTTTAATTTATATGGTTGCACTAGTTTTATATCCAACCTAAATTTTAATTTATATGGTTGCACTAGTTCTATATCCTATTTAAAAAGAGATATCGTAAATAAATAAATCTTATATTTTCACTTTTAAAATCTAAAGAAGATGTATATTTTAATATAGGAATTAAATAAACAATTCTAACATCTATATTAAGTAATCTATTTCAATGTCAACTTTATTTATGTATGTTTTTATAAAGAAAATGTTATATATATACCATAATGAAATATTTCAATGCACAAAGACAAAAAGTAATTGAAGGTAAAGAAATTATCTTATTTCCTAATAAAAGTAAAAGTAATGGAAGGTAAAAAAAAAAAATCCGAATAAAAGTAATAAGAGGAATATGTGTAATTTATTCAATTTTTAATATAAAATTAACATGTGGCATTTAAAAAATATTAATAATTGTGGCAATAGGCCCACTACAATCTTGTATAGGGATATGTGTAGGCGTAAACTTTTGTAAAATTTAACATGAACAAAAAAAAAATCGATTTTAATCGATTTAAAATCAAATCAAATCAATCATTTTAAAATTTAAAATTTTCTGTTAAATAAGACATTTTGAGCAAAAATTTAAAATTAGACTTAATGATTTGAGGTGAAATTTTGAAAAATGTGGAATTTTATCGGAAAACATAGGTAATCTAATCAACTCCATTACATTATTTTAAAATTAGGATTAAATATTTGGAATGAAATTGTGAAAATGATGGAATTTTATTCCAAAACATAGGTAATCTAATCAAATCCATTACAATATCGTTGGATATTGATTACAAAGTTTCATCTTAAACAATACTGTGATTATATATAAATTAAGTAATCATAAAGTTATTTATATATAATATTGATCAATATTGTGTCTATTATTATATATAGATTAAGTAATCATAAATTTATATTTATATAATATTGTTCAATATTGTGTCTATTATTGTATTAGTACTCACTGGTGTTTTTCAAGGAATTAATCTATTTATACATTCAAAAATGCAATTTAAACAATGAATAATTATACCATGAGAGAAAGAGAGAGATAAAGAGAGAACTCCTAAATAGAGGTGCAAACCATTCTTTAAATTTTATACTCTAAAATAGATTTGCACCTCAAAGAAATTGAGTTTTTTTTCGTGCTTACTAGATCTGTAATTAAGATGAATCTATACTAATATATATAAATATTATATATGTTAAAAAATTCAAACCAAACATACTACCAAAATAAGTGAGGATCTAATTTGAACATAAAGAAATAAAGAAGGCGATTAAGATGTTTTCAGAAAACATGGAATTCTTGTTCTCCTTTAAAATATTTAGATGAGGGATTATAACATCCCCACATGGGTTCTTTAGTTATCAAGTAGGGCGAATAAGATTGCTTTATATTATTAACTAATTTATAAGCCTGTATTTGAACTCTAACAATATTATAATATACAATTTGTATCGAAATATAAATAAAAACAAATATAACTTTGCATGCACTAATAGAGGTTGCATGCACTCTAAGAGGTTGCAATTAAATTAAGCATAATCACACATAACGTATGAAATACATATGTTTCCTAGAAAAACAAAAAATAACATTAGATTCATATACATAAATAATGATATAACACAAATTTTATAGGAGATAAATTCCAAGAAATTAGTCGTGTAAGAGTTTTTTCCCACTCAATCATAGGTATAAGCCTAAAGGGAACCCCGGGTTGGGCTATGAGGCTATAAAGGTAACAAAACTAAGGTACAATCTTCTAACTCATTCAACCCAACCCACCTACTCTTATTCTTAGTTAATATACTCAGTACAAAGTACTTTAAATCATCCTATCAAGCCATCAAACAACCATGATAATCTCTTCCAAGGCCTCATACAACATAAAGGACATCCTCCATATATCCATTCAGTGGTTCCTTTCGGATATTATTCCTTCTAATTCTCTTCGATGTAGGTGGAAAGATCCCAATTTGTTATATTCTTTCTAAGAATTGATTATGGGAATAATACTTGGCTCTCATGCATGGAAATAAGCAACAAATATATATTGGAACCAAAGGATTCCTAACTTTCCCAACCTTCATTCTCACCTAAAACTGTGAATATTTCATCCAAAGTATGTAATTTCCTATTCACACTGTTGTTTTGGTTAGATTCCATGTCGGTTCATAGTTAACAATGAAAATCAATACATGAGAAGTCTAAAGCATGTATGTGAGAAACCTAGAATGAGTAGAGTAATCAGAAATGATAGACTGTGAATATTTCATCCAAAGTATGTAATTTCCTATTCACACTGTTGTTTTGGTTAGATTCCATGTTGGTTCATAGTTAACAATGAAAATCAATACATGAGAAGTCTAAAGCATGTATGTGAGAAACCTAGAATGAGTAGAGTAATCAGAAATGATAGGTTTGAGGGAATTATTTCCAACTTTACTTGTAATAAGAGGAATGTACTCCTACACTTCCTTATCATAATTGAACTCAATTGACACTTCCATAACTACATGAGAAGACTTCCTCCTAATTTTTTACATTATTTAATTATTGGTTTATAATTCCATGGAGGTGGATGGATTCATTTAAGTAACATGGTGGAAAATAGATGAGAGCTTATAGTGTCCATCATTTGTGCCTATTAAGAAATCCACCATCTCATATGTATCGTAGACATACTATCATCAAAATCTCAAGCATAATTTTGAATATCCTCATTACAATAATTAGATTCCATAGCATGAGATTCTAATCATAATGCTTGGCCTCTACACATGGTAGTAACCAATACTCATTATATGCTTACTCTTTTGCCATATCCAAGGAAACTATACTTGCAACATTTCCTTATTGAAAAAGCTCTCATTTAGATAATCAAAACATGAGTGTTCATGTATATAGTGTTTTGGTAGTGATATTCACAATGACACATGAAATGATAATAGAATAATAACATACCAATAAATCGATCATTTTTAGATATTAATATTTTATCTACAATCAAATATTATCTATCAAATATGCAATATTATAACAAGTATGTACTCTCTATGCAATCAAAATATGTTTACAAGATTCATATGTGATAGTATATAAATAGCTGTGCATTTTCCCAATTCAATTTACTTTAGAGGGCTTATCCAATGCTTTGACCCATAACCCAACAACTTCAATGGTGATTACTTGACCATATAAACATATTTTTAGTGTAGTACAACACAAGGAAAAGCTTTCCCTTTCTCTACTAGATAATTCCTCAAAATCCTTTTCCTTTTAATGCTCTTTAGTGTAGGAAATAAGGTTATAATCAAAGACAGTTATACAAGAAACAATGTCATTAGATACTTATGCAATGGTGTAATATCTCCAAAATACAACAACAAAACAATATCACATATTATTGTTTCACGTGTCATTCCCTTTGCCTTCATTATTACCTCTTAACCATGTTAACATAGCCTTATATTAAATATGAATGTGTTAATTTTTTTTAAACAATATTTACATGTGCTAGGCTTTTACATTTACCATACCACCACTTAGGTACTCACCACATATATGAATATATTTATCATTAATAAATCATTTACTATATCAACCATGGTTAAAGGAATTATATCCTATATTTCTTATATCACATATGTAATTTTAAAATTACTCAATTCATAAATATACAGTTTCTATAAAAAATTATAATGTTACTCATACAAATGATGTATCATGGGCATTTACAAAACATTTTCAACTACTTAATGAGAATTTTCTTTCCATTATTATTTCTTGATTACAGAATAAGAAACAACCATAATTATTCATCAAGCCACACTTAATATAACAGCATACCATATCGAACCAATATGAAACACCTTATATACGCTGCATAGGTACATGCAGTCTATTACATATTTATTGCTTAATATGTTTATTTATGCATGCACATCTAAACTATTTTTCTCTCTTGTATATACCAACATTTACATAACTAAATTATTTACGCATTGAAACTGGATGAAGAAATGTAACAACATAACAAAAGATGAGTTAAGGAATTTTCCTTTCCTCCACCTAACATAGATATTTTCAACATATATGAGCTACTCCATGAACTTATTACGTACTACACAATAGATAATTAACTGTGATTTTCTCACCTAAGTGGCAATTCTTAGATCTCACACATAAAATTAATGTTGCTACTTTTGAAAATTTCACTACTACATTATGGACTTGCAGCGTCACCAATTTGAATTGCTATAATAATTTTCCTTTAGATAACTTTTTTAGTTAGTAAGCATCAACTTTATCAATGGTAATTTGCATAATTTTTATGCCAATGTTTAATCATTATCACAATGCACACAACTATATTTTATTTTTTTAATTATTTTCCCATGAGTCATCTTTGCATATTCTTGAGTCAATGTTGGATAATAGTTATGCCTCTAGAATATGTAATGCATCTCATGCATCATAACTTTGTTGTTTGTTTTAAGGTGGTGTCATATTAATAAATGTATAATGTCATATTAAAATCATCTAGCATTGTGATATTTTATTCGATGAAAAAATATGTTATAAAAAATATGTGGTATTTATATATGTTTTTTGTTTTGTGAAATAATATCACACTCAATGTAGCAAGTATATTATAATGGGGAGATTACTATATACATTTATATGAAAATATGATCTTAATTTTATTTTTGGTCATTCTCAAGTCTTTAAAAAATATAATGTTTTTGGAGAAAGGTTGTCACAGCTTCAGGGACTTGGGAGACCTGTATAGATCAAGGTGCACCATGGACTCTCAAGGCATATGGCATGAATTTAATTCCACCCAATAAGTTACCCATATCATTAGTAATTTACTTGGACTATGCCTTATAATAATTAGTTAAGTGTTCATGAAATAATATGTTAACTAATTTCAAATATACAACTAAAATAATATCCATAAACATGTATAATTGCAAACCAAACACATTGAAAAATACAAATATAGAATGGGTGGTTGACTAGCGTAACACCCAAATTAGCATGTATATAATGACAAAGTTTTAAAATGAATAACCCTATTGGGTCTATTACATCAAGTAAAAACTTCCAAAACCATCACACAACTTTCCTAGGCCCAACCCTAAATTCATGGTGTGATCCCCAAAACTTTGGTATTTAAAAACCCCCAATTACAACCTTAAATTTATGCCTCGAAAATTTTCCTATAGTTGTGTCATGTAGCACTTTGAGGACCTGCAATTTTTTGTCCACGTGTAAGATACCACCCTAGGAATATCTCAAAATCCCCACCAATTTTTTGAGTTTTGTTTGAGTTTGCCTCTGTGGTATCTAATCAAATAGTTTGTGTACATATGGTTGTAGGTGCACTTTTTATAATTTGTTTCAATAAAAGTAAACATATAACCATATAGACACCATGAAAATGATTCTACCCAATAACATGTAATTCAGATTAGACTATGAAATTGTACATACCACTAATAGAGAGTACTCCAATAATATATATGAGAAATAAAATGATAAATATCAACATATCTATTATGTATATATAAGCTTGTAGGTGACTGATAACAAAACCATAAATGCACCAACATTACAATATAAGCATTCATTTGTAATCCAGTGAATATCAACTCACCCAAATGATGGATAACAAACCCAAGATCACCCCAACACACAACAACAATATTAGATAACAATGGACACCCAAGAGGCAACACGAATGGATACGATGAAGGGACACGACTCTCTTTAATTCAGCTACTCAACCTCCTCAATATCATTATAGCTCGACCCCAAAAAAAAAAAAAAAATGGCCAATAGAAAGAACAACACTTAGCATGAAAATATTGAAGGTAAGTCGGCCTCCAAAACAACACAATAGGTAAACTTATCCCCTTATATACAACAAAAATCAACCTTCATGGAGTAGTATAACTCAACCTCTTAGATATTGTGAGCCCAACCTATATAAGAATATAGAATACCAAAAGTTAATCTATAAAATAAATTGATAACACCATTGACTTACTTACTTTTGGTCATATCTTCTTCTATGAAATCTAATTGATTACATTCCAACACTAGCTTGGGTGTAAAGTTTCAACATCAAAACTAGTAACTAGAATGAGGGCTTCCAAAGACCATAGACTCTTTCTGAAGTGCTCTCCAAAATTCTATTTCCAAGTGAGTGAATGCAAGAATAAGGAGAGACTCCTCAGTTTCCCCTTTTTATAACTTGACTCTTTTTCTACCTTTTTACCTTTTATTTAATAAGTGATTTTTTATTAATTTTATCTCCATAAAGTGCTTAAACTGCCATTATGATCACACCGACCTCCCAAATCCCCTTTTCATCATTCTATCTTATAGATATTTTTAGCTCAATTCCAACAAGCTATTACACTAAGGTGTTTCTCCAAGTAATCAACCTGAAACAACGCCTTAATCTTAATTAATTAAAATTTTCCTATTAATACTTTTGTTTTATATAAATTGTAGGAATGCAATGGAACCAATATCGAACTATGTGGAATTGATCCTGATGATGAAAAATCGAAACCAATCTCGGTTGACTACCATAAAACTCCTCAAAACCCTCCAAGCCCACCAATAATGTAATGTTTCTCCCATTACTTGACTGACATAGGCTAAGGAAATCCCTCCTAATCTCACCACAAGGAAATCCAAAAAATGGGGACATTACACCCCAAAAAACTAGGCCCACACCCCCTTGCCTCGCTAAGAAGGGTGTGACCAACACTAAAGCTATGTCACACTCTCTCATCCACCTTCATTCTACGATTAGTTCACCACTCACTCAAATTGGCTTGGGAAGTTGAGGGCTTTTATATAAGAACTGCGGCGAATCCACCAACGTGGGGCCATTGGCCCATTGGTGGAGGTGACGCATAGCTTGGAGGCGGTTCCAGTTTGAATCCCCTCACCTTCCATATAAGTTTTAACCATTTTTTAAATGCGACAATGTTTCGTTTTAAAATTTGATTTGGTCGTGATTTTGACAGGGTTCCAGTAGGGGTTGGGCAGGTTAGCTGGGGGTGGCCCACCCACCCCATTTAAATATATATTAAATATATTTCCATTGCTTAAGGACCATTGGGGGGTGGAAAATTAAGGGTTATTAGACAAATTAATGAGGTGACAAATTCACCCGTTTTGGTGACTGGATTCCATGCGCCTGGATTCTGCCAAATTGTTGCCTCGTTAGTGACTGCCACTTGGCCTAGTTTAACCAGAAATTTGACTAGATGTAACTTGAGCATACGAACTCAGATTTGAGTTTCATTCACACTATTGGAATTAGGGAAACAAACACTATGATCTGGTTCTAGTTTCACTTCCATCTGATGAATTTTATTTTTTAGCTATTTTCAAAGCCACTTCTATTTCTAGATCCACCCAGATCATTCCTCCCCACTAATGAGCTTTTGGACTACCAAAATATTTATCAATCAATTGGAAAGTGAGTGAACTTATCCCTCACTTTCTCTTTTTCCATCCATTGGGCCTAACTTGGACGTGTTCCTTTGAAACCAATACGAAGGTACTCCACATCTTCCCATCGTGAATTCCTGGTCTTCCTGTCGATAATGATGTCCTCTGGTATCTTTTCCAAGTATTTAGGTGAAAAGTCATCCACTATAGCAACATGTCCAACCTCTTCAATGTCTGTGATCAATGGAGGCTTATAAAGCTTCAATTTTTCAATGTTCAGCACTGAGTACATCTGCATGTATGCTAGAAAATCGAGAAAAAATGCATTGTCTCCAATCTTATCTAATATGGTGAATGGGCCATATCAGATTATTCGCAACTATTTTCCTTCCCCTTCCATCCTTTATTTTCTTATGTGGAGCCACACTTTATCTCCAACCTGGAATTGGTGATCGACTCGGTGCTTGTCATGTCGGGATTTGTATTGAGGTTTGATTTTTCTCCAACTGCTCTTGCACTACTTGGTGAATCATCTGAATTCATTGAATGAAATTCGGCGCTTTCTCCCTATCATCTTGCCGACTGTAATATTCATCTCTCTAAAATACCATGTTTAAGGGATCCTTTGGCAAATAACCAAATCATGTCTCAAACGGTGAGCTCTGAGTGGATGAATGCACTACTCAATTGTATGCATGTTGTACGTAAGGAAGTTGCTCATCCCATAACTTGGGATGCTTTCCACAATAGCCTCAGAGTAAGTGTATCATTGTGTGGTTGAAAACTTCTGTTTGTCCATAAGTCTACTGTTGAAATGTCGTGCTCCTCTTCAACTTAGTGTCACTCATTCTCCACAAACTCATCCAAAACTCTCCAAGAAAGTGAGAGTGTCGATCAAACACAACGGATATGGGAAACCCAAAGTGGACCCATACAAATTGGAAGAAGAGATGAGAAGTCTACTTTGTAGTGACATGCTTTTTACAAGGCATTAATACAATATTTTTCTAAATTGATCCACAATGACATACAAATAGTCATGCTCTCTCCTAGACAAAGGAAAATTGCTCACAAAATCCATTGACACACTTTCCAATGGACGACTTGAAACATGGAGTGGTTTGTAGAGCCCCAATTTTCTATTAGTGGGCTTGCTAACTGAACACAACACACATCCCTTTACATATCAAGTCACAACTTTTTTCATGTGAGGCCAATAACACAACCTCTACAAATGACACAAATTTTTCCCTACACTAGAATGATTTGACACAAGAGAGGTATGTGCCTCTCCGATTACATGTATTCATTCATTGGCGGGGATACAAATTTTTTGAAGGTGATACAACAACTTTCCCTACAATTGGTAATTGTCCACCTTCAATACATGAGTCATATTTTCATAGATCTCCTTAAAATCATCATCATCAACATATTGTTCAACATAAATTTCAAAATAAAAGAGGCATTTTGTAAGACTATAGATGTAGAAATAGGAGGGATAGAAAGCATATCTTCCACTTTATTGATGGTGCCCTTCTCATATTTTATTACCAAGTGAAACTACTGAAGGAATCCCATCCACCTGAAATGATGTGCTTTTTGAAGCTTTATCTACTACTGAAGGTATTGCAAGGGTTGGTGATCTATCTGAATGATGGTCTCTTTACCGATCAAATAGTGATTACACTTCCTCATGCTTTGAACCAAGGCATAAAACACCTTGTTGTATGTTGGATAACTCCCAACATCTTGGGAGAATGTCTCTTAATGGTAAAATACAATATTCCTATGTTTCATCAACATTGTTCCCATGCCGTATCCACTGGCATCGGTCTCGATCTCGAAAGGTTATTGGACGTCAGTTAAGGCCAAAACTGGTGCGATGTTGATATTCTCTTTCAATGCATCAAATAATTTTTGTTGCTTTCCTCCCCACTTAAAGATTTGCTTCACACTTGTCAATGCATGTAAGGGGGATGCAATGATGGAGAAGTTGGGAATGAACCTTCTCCAATATTGTATTGCACCCAAAATGCTATGAACCTATGTAACATTGGTGGTTTTAGGACATTTTACAATCACATCAATTTTATAAGGATCTATTTTCAATTTTACACCTCCAACAATGTGACCTAAGTAAACCAAAGAGGTCTTCCCAAACTTACAATTAGAAATTTTGACATACAAGTTTTCTTTTTGCAAAACATCAAGAACTTTTTAACATGACACACATGATCATCCCATGTCCTACTATAAACAAGAATGTCATCAAGATACACAAGAACAAATTCATCAAGAAAAGCCCTGAAAATATCATTCATCACCCTCATGAATGTGGTCGGAGCATTGCATAGTCTGAATGGCATTACCATCCATTCAAACATCCCTTGTTTCATCCTCAATGTAGTCTTCCATACATCTTGTTCTGTAATCCTAACCTGATGATAGCCATTGCTCAAGTCCAATTTTGTGAAATAGACAACATTTTTCAATTGCTCTAATAAATCATCAATGCGAGGGAGAGGGTATCGATTCTTCACCATTATTTTTTGAGTGCCTTGTAGTCTATGAAAATCCTCCATGTTCCATCTTTCTTTAGAACTAACAGAATAGGTGAACTGCATGGAGAAGAACTTAGCCTTATGACCCCTTAGTTCAGCAATTCTTATACCTACTTCTTTATCTCCTCTATATCAATGGCTGACAACCTATACATACCAATGTTGGTTAAGGGAGAATCCTGCTACAAGTGAATCTCATGTTGGATTTCATGCTTTGGCCGCAACCTACTTGGTTCCTAAAAAATCCCATGATAGTTAGAAACAATTTCATACAATTCCTTTTTATGAGTGGGATCACAACCTTGGAAATATTCAGATTTCTCGGCATCTTTTTCTCTCATAACCATGCGCATGCATCCTTTGTTGGAATTAATCAATCTCTTCATCTGACATGTACTTACAATATTGGCACTGACTTTGGCATGATGAGCTCTAACAATTTATTCCACCTCATCTTTCGTGAGATGATACTTATTTTCATGGCAAAAGAAAATTGCTTTCTTGTCATACAAATATGGACTTCCCAATATAATAACACAAATATCCAAGGGTACAACATCAAGATCAACCTCATCACCTGGTTTGGATGAAATCACAAATCTAGCTCTACAATGCTTGGTTAAATGTAATTTTGCTTTGACACACACCTAACTAAGCAGGTATGGTTTCAGATGAGGCTTGGTCTCTAATCCTAACATTTTAACCAAGTATTCTGAAATCAAATTTGCTTGTGAGCCCAAATCCAACAAGGCTTCCACTTTAGTATGTTTCATTAATGACTCTAATGTGTAACAATTCAATTATCTTTCGTTCATTAATAAGAGTATCATTTGAAGAACTTGTACTTGCAAGTGATTCTTAAATTTCATTAACATGAAGAGAAAGAGTACCTTGTGTTCCCATTGTTGTGATCAATGTCTCATCACTAGAATCAAATCCAAGGTCCCGTTGTGCGGTTGCCATCGTATTTTTCTTGCCCTTTCCACCAATTCTCTTTGGCTTCAACTCCGAATGAAACTTCCAACAATTTTCATCATCATGGCCTTCCTTCTTGCAATGTGTGCAAGATGGTTTTTCTCCTTCCTCCTTCTTGGTTGTAGTTGCCTTCCTGTCCTTTCCCTTGCCTTTTCCTTTGAACTTGCCATTATGAGGTTTGAAAGATGATTTCTTTAGTTTCTCTTATTTATCTTTCTTTCCCTTGTTTTCAAGGTGAATGGCCTTCACAATGGCCGCATGAATAGTAGTAGGCTCAAATAATAACAAAGAATTCTTGATGCAACTATGTAAAGCACCAATATACTTTGTTACAGTTTCTGGTGAATCAAGTGAAATGCCCAAATTTAGTGCTTTTTTTCTACACTCTTCTATGAAGCTTTTTACATTTTGACCCTTTCCTTGTTTTAAATATTTCCATTCCATTAAAACCTTTTTTCGATAACCCAAAGGATAAAACTGATTTTTTAACACATAAACAAAACTGGACCAAGAAGAAAGGAGATTACCCAAGTTTTCGCTGCATTTTTACAACTTTCTTTCCCACCAAATGAGACCGGTGCCACGAGGCCGAAGAGATTCTAATGAGATATTTTCCTCATCTTCCTTGATCTACAAAATCTAACAATAATCTGTCTAATCCAATTGTTTAGTTTCTCTACATTACATTCTCCATTATATGTGGGAAAATGAAACTTTACATCTAGCTTTAAAAATGGCTTCTTAGATATATTCCTATGATACCTGTTAGGGTGATGAGAAGAATAAGAAGAAGAATTCTCACTAGAGGATGGAGAGGGAGGTTCAGGAGTTTCTCCTCTTCCACCTTCATTATTTAATGATGCATTGTCATCTGGATCTTTCTTCTCATGCTTGAGTGTCTTCTCATACCTACAAATAACTTGTCAACTTTCTGAGCCATGGTGAAGAAGATCTTGCAATGATTTCACTTTTCCTCAATTTGAACTTCCTCATCTCCCATGTTCTGTCTTCATGGTGCATGCCCCTCTTTGGGATCAAATGATTTAAGTTTTCCTTCTCCTCTTTGGAGATTTTTCCTATGTAGCATTCACTCGTGCAACTTGCATCAAGAATACCTTCTATGATACCAAACTTGATCCTAATATTTTAACTTCAAAGATGCATACAGAATTGTATATAAAAGAGCATATTAACCAAGTAACTTAACACATGAAAAGGAAGTGATGAAATCATAAAGAAACCATGAGATTAAAGGCACACAAACAATTTTATTACAAATTTCACCCAATGTGAGTTACGTCTCCGGGCCCTGCTCAAAGTGGGGAAATATTATTTCATTAAGTGGCATCAAAGAAATGAATTACAATCAACTTTACAAAAATGACCCTTCTACCTCCATTCCTGATGATGGCCTGAAAATGGAGACCTCGACTGGAGAAACAGACTACACAGTTGGATTCTTAGAGTGAAAACATGCAAAATCAACTATAAACTTATCAAATTCTGACACTGGAACCTATGGCCCTCTAAGGGAATCTTTTCAGCATCTTGGCAGATCCCTCGCTTATGGTTTCGCTCCACTAGTCGCTCTTGGTTCCGTCACTCCACCATCTGCTAGTCTGCTGGGAAAATGAGTTGAGTCTTTCTATATAAGAACAAGGGTGTAGCCACCAACATGGAATCGTTGGCCTGTTGGTGGAGGTGGTGCGTAGCTTAGGGGTAGTTCCAGTTCATATCCCCTCACTTCCCACATAAGGTTTAAACATTTTTTTAAATGTGGAACCATTTTGTTTTAAAATTTGATTTCGGAGTGACTCTTATGGGGTTCTAATAGGGGTTGGGTGGGTCCAACTGCGGTGTCCCACCCACCCCATTTAACTATATATTATGTATATTTCCATTGGTCAAGGACCATTGGGGGGTGGTGGGGTTGGCATCCTACCCTCCCACATATATATTTTTTTGTTTTCTATAAACATAATAGATAAAAGTCTTCTTCTTTAAATTAAGTGTTATTAGACAAATTAAGGAGGCGTTCTGGTTCGAATCCCCTCGCTTCCCACATAAGGTTTAAATGTTTTTTTAAATGTGGAACCATTTTGTTTTAAAAATTGATTTGGTCGTGACTCTTATGGGGTTCCAATAGGGATTGGGTGGGTCCAACTGCGGTGTCCCACCCACCCCATTTAACTATATATTATGTATATTTACGTTGGCCAAGGACCATTAGGGGGTGGTGGGGCTAGCAGCCTGCCCCCCAAAATATATATTTTTTTGTTTTCTATCAACATAATTGATAAAATTCTTCTTCTTTAAATTAAGTGTTCTCAGACAAATTAAGGAGGCGACAAATTTGCCCATTCTAGTGGTCAGATTCCGTGTGTCGAGATTCTGCCAAATTGTTGCCTCATTAGTGACTGCCACATAACCTAGTTTGACCATAACTTTGACGAGCTATAACTTGAGCATACGAACTCAAATTTGAGTTTCTTTCACACCATTGGAATTAGGATGATGAACACTATGATTTGTTCCTAGTTTCACTTCCATCTAATGACTTTGATTTTTGAGATATTTTCAAGGCCACTTATATTTCTAGATCCACCTGGATCAATGTGTCAACCATGCAATCAAACCCTAGTTTAATTCCATGTTTATTTATGCCAACATGCCCATCACATTGTTCCAAGCCATAGTCCAACTAAATTCCTTATTGCATGTTGCCAAGATGACCGAATTTGATGTTGATTGTGCCCCTCTTTGTAGGTTTTTTCCCACACTAACATGATAGTGGAAAATTCAAATTTAGATTTCTCACCAAACATGCTCTCATATGAGGTCCTAATCAATGTTTTGGGTGTTCCCATACAGTGTGACTCACTTGTTTCAATTAATTAGTGGTGGTCCATTTCTCATCGAGCTTGTGTCATTGAGTCGTCGAATTGGCATATGATTCACTCGATCACCCAAAAATGGGTTTCTCCAAGTCATGTTTCATGTGATGGCATGCCATGACATGCTATGTCACCCATGTAGTGCCAAGTTAAGGAAATTACAAAATTTGTGTGAGTAACCAAACTGAGGTGATCCTCTCCAACATACTGAAGATCTTTAGTGCATGTAATGTACCCATGAGTGTGAGGCCATTACATCTCTCCCACTCAAAATAATTACCATCCTCGATAATCCTCCAACAAGGAATCTAACCTCAAAGTAGCTACGAAGTTACTACTACAATGAAGGTTTTTCCTCATGATTCTTCATTATGCCTCTACTCTAAATAACCCCTACATGAATTCGCTTGTTAGATCCCCTTATGTCCCATAATAATCAAGTATTTAATTCTATCATCATGCCAATGTCCACAAGAACTCACTTCTCTATAGAAATTCATTTGGTTTAAACTTATTGGCTCATCCATGTAACCTTCAATCTTGATCAATCATCAAAGATATCCTCTATGACATCCAGGAAAAATGATTCATGATCTCTCCTCATGGCAATGAGCCACACCATGATGGCTTAATGAAAAGAAGAGGTGAGGAAATCTACATGGATATCACCCCCATATCTATCCAAACTTGACTCCAATTCTCTCTATGAATCCCCTCCATACTTTTTCATCATGTACATTAGTAATGGAACATAAGCACTAATATTTCATTCAACCTCCTCCACAAGACTCTCCAACTTTGGATCATAGGGCCACTCCTCCTCTTCAAGTGTCTCTGTGATAGGAGAAATCTCCTCCCTAACATGTCTATATGAAAGCTAGTAAGCACCCTCATAACATTCTCAGATCATTGGTGACACATCCAAAAAATCTACAAAATGCTTTGAAAATCATGTGTCCACCTCTCTAATCTAGAACACTTTATTGATTCCTCTCTACAATATTCGCTAATATGTTTGGATGTTGTACCGAGAAATTCTCCACTTAGTGAGACTTATCTTGTAAGTCTCAAACCCTCTCTTCATGCACTAGAAGGATTCGTTTAACCATCTCAACATCTATTTTCCCCAAAGAAAATCCATCACCCATGCCCATGGAGGTCACCCAAGCTCCCAATGTTGCATTATTCTACTCAGTAGTCACAACCACTGGTGAGGGATAGGAATATATAACCATACATCCAAATGTGGGATCAAGATGGCATTCGCTGCTCCCAAAAAATCTTGACTCAAAACCACCTCGATCGAAATACATATTATAGTACCAACCACCTTATGTTATCCTAATTGGATAGCCTTGAATGATGTATTTTTAGGCTCAAGTAGCAACTCATGTTATCTCACAACATCCTACCTAAAAACTTTATCAGTCGCCCCCTTATTATTGGGCGTGTGTTATATTCTTTCCATGACTAGCCCCACGTGTGGGGGGTCACAAGGTGATCTAGGTAGATATTGATGGCCACCTACCAAGTCCACTTGGACCCCCACCATTGTTTCTTTTAGATTTTTAGTTTCCTTAACTTTAGAACGGTTTACTACTTTTAGCAATTTTTCAGGTCCTGAACTTTCGGAGCCGTTTTGAGGCCATAAACGACATTTTTTGGGAAAACTGAGAGCAACATGGGCTAATGGATTGATGTTTCTCTTCCCAAAGTTGTAGTTCTTGGACAGATCTTTCTAACGAGATATTGTGCATGTCAAACGAAGATTGTATGCCAAAGTTACGACCCCGGGAAGTTGATGTACCAATTTACCCAAACGAGGCCCAGAGTTTGGAGTTTCATCTTCTATGGTTAGGTTTTTGGATGTTTATGGTTTTCCATTGTTTCTCAACAATAAATAGGCCTTCGAGACTCATTGTAACATAGTTCATATGCATTTTTCCACCACATCTCTTCTTAGAGATAAGCTACCATCGCCCTAGCTGGTTTATTTCCATTTCTGTTTGTAAGCATATTTCAGTATTTTACAGTAATGAAATGAAGTATTATTTCTACTGCATCTCTATATTTATGGTTATCTATGTAATTTTTTGCATTCCCATTTAAATCTGGATCAGTGTATCAGAGCGGTCTACTTTTTTCTCTGTTTTTCTTTGCATGTCCCCAATGAGGTTGGGATATAAGGAGTTAGGGCTTGAACTGCTCGAACCTTTGCAAGACCAACCTTGCAAATCCCAATGGCCTCCCATGGTGGATGAAAATAAAGACGAGGGGGTAGGATATCCTATCAAAATCTTTCTCGAAGAAGCCCTCGAGTGGCAAAGGAGTGCGATGATGGCCATCTTTGCCCAAATCCTTCAGCAGCTACCCAAAGGCAACGCATCGGTTTCCAAAAGCTACTTTCGAAATGCCACACCCTTTAAGGTACAAGTTAATTTTGAAATCCCCATCTTCGAGGGTCAAATAGACGTAGATGTCATAGATAAATGGTTAAATCTGCTAGAAGGGTATTTTTCTGTTCATGATTTTTCGAGTTGGGAAAAGATAATTTTCGCTCTTCTCAAAGTAGCCCCCCACATCAAGGAATAGTGGGAAAACTACTGTGACCGAAGGATGAAAGTACGGGCTCATAATTTTCAGCCGCACCCACTTAGAATTCATTTCAGACTGCCATCAGGGAGTAGTACTACCCTGTCGGAAGCTATGAGGATCAATACATAAAGTGGACCACGCTACGACAGGGAAGGGACCAAGACATGCCAAAATTTACCAATGTTTTCCATACCCTTCGCACAAAGTTCGGTATCAAGGATTTAGAGTAGCATTTCATACTCAAATACCATGGTTGCCTGCACAAGTACATCCAGGAAGAAATAGAATTCCTAGACATCTCCTCACTCGGCATAGCATACTGATATGACGTCAAGGTCAAGCAAAAGTTTAAACAAAAGAAGCGAGACTTTGGATCTGTGAATCCGAAGCAAGGGAAAGGTACCCCCAAACCACAAAACAAAGGACAAAGCCAAGGTGGGGTGACCCTAGACAACCCACCAAAGCTGCAAGAAAAAAACAACATCGCGAAGCCGAAACAGGACACTGGAAAGTGGTGTGAGTTCCATAAGAGCTCCACTCACAACAAAAGTGAGTGTTGGGCCAAGCAGTCATTTGTGGCCGAGCTAAGGGTTTTAGAATCAGATGCATGTTTCGACTCTAAGTCAGAACCCAACAAGGGGAATGACAATGGGAAGTAGATTTTTGATGCAGAGCCCAACGCCACCATTACCACCAAGAAGATCCAGAAGAAGGATCTTAAAGATCCAATGGAGGAGGAGTGTCTCTTCCACTCCCAGATGTGGGTAAAGGTCTCCCCACTACAGTTCATTTTTTATAGCGGGAGCCAAAAGAACCTCATTTCGGCAGAGGTCGTGAAGCGACTAGGCTTACCAACCACAGCACATCCACAACCATACACTATCACGTGGCTTCACCAACGACAAGATATTTGCGTAAGACAGATGTGTCGCCTTCCATACAACATCAAGCCCTTCACGAATGAGCTATTGTGTGATGTTGCTCCCCTTGATGTTTGTAATGTATTATTACGACAACCATACTTGTGCAAGTGACATGCTGTGTATGAATCAAGGCCCCATGCTGTTATCGTTACTTGGGAAATAAGTTGTATAGGATACCGAAGGTAGAACCGCCTACCACCATATCTTTGGTTACTGCAAAAAAATGCAGTAAACTCATTTCCAAAACCAGGAAATGTGTTTTACTGATGATATTGTGCTAAAGGGCCCTCCAGATAGGGCCCTTTAGCACAATAAATACAGATGGATAAGGTCATGGAGGAGTACGAGGACATCTTCACATCCCCCATAGGGGTTCCTCTGCACTGCTAGGTCAAGCACTCCATCCATCTGACCCTAGGTGCATTGCTGCCCACTGGACCAATCTATCGGCACTCCGTTCTAGAGAATGATGAAATCAAGAGGAAAATTCAGGAGCTGTTGCAGAAGGGTCACATCCATCCAAGTTCATCACCTTCTGGGAGCCCGATCGTGTTGTTACGGAAGAAGGATGGGACTTGGAGACTCTATATTGACTATCGAGTGCTAAACAAGATCACTGTCTACAATAGGTACCCGATCCCATGGATTGATGACCTCCTAGACCAACTGAAGGGGGAAAAATATTTCAGCAAGATCGATTTGAAGTCAAGATATCACCAAGTACCAACCAAACCCTCCGATGTGTGGAAGACTATCTTCAAAGCCAAAGAGGGCCTTTTCGAATGGTTGGTTATGCCTTTCGGATTGACAAATGCTCCTGCAACCTTCATGAGGCTAATGGATGATATCTTGTGACCATTCACCAACTCATTTGTAGTGGTATACATGGATGACATCTTCATCTTCAGCCAGAGTTGGGAAGAGCACCTTCACCACATCCAGCAGGTTCTCCAAAAACTGCAGCAACACAAGTTATGTGCCAACTTGGAGAAATACACTTTCAGCATGACCCAGGTTTAGTATCTGGGATACATTATTAATGAACGGGGGGTGCATGTGGATCTAGCCAAGATCCCAGTCATTTGGGATTGGCCATCTCCAACCACTCTAAGAGAGATCTGCAGCTTTCTAGGTCTTGCCAACTTCTACCGTAGGTTCGTGTTGGGATTTTCTCATATCACGTAGCCCTTGAGTCAAGTCACCAAGGGAGGAGCAAAAGAAAAATTCTTTTGGTTTGAGTCTCAACAGAAGGCATTCACAAAGTTGAAAGATTGCCTCTGCTGAGCACCAGTGCTCGCATTACCAGACTTGCAACAACCATTTGAGGTCAAGACAGATGCCTCTAGCTATGCTATTGGGGCAGTCCTTACTCAACACAGGCATCCAGTGGCATATTACAGTGAGACACTTTCAGACACATTCCGGAAGTATCCTACTTATGACAAAGACATGTATTCCATTGTATAGGCTTGTCGACAATGGAATCATTACATTTTGGCAAAGGAAACTGTCATCCACACAGACCATTGACCCCTGCAGTTCATACAAACCCAATGGGAATTGCAAAATGATTGCCATCAGAAGTGGTCCACATACCTGCAACAATTCCATTTGAATATCAAGTATAAGAAGAGAAGCACCAATAATGTTGTAGATTGTCTCAGTCGACCACTGATCATGGCGTTAACCACCATGCTCAGCTCTTGTGAGCAAAAGACTTCTGATTGACCACTTCTCTACAAAAGTGACCCAGAATTTGGCCACGCATACCAGACACTCTTAGAGGGTTAGCATGTTCCAGATTTCACCTCCAGAATGCCCTGTTATGCCACCTGGGTCACCTTTGTGTTCCTTCAAGCGAGCGTGCCAAGATGATTTTGGAGGCACACTATAGTCGGGTTATTGGGCATTTCAGGGTTGAGAAAAAGGTGGCAGTACTACAGAAGTATTTCTATTGGTCGAATCTTCGACATGGTGTCAAGAAGTACATCAGATCATGCACTGCCTGCACCATTTCCAAACTGACCATCAAGAAGTAATGCCTCTATACCATGCTGCCTACCCCTAGTCGACCTTGGGAATCCATCTCCATGGATTACATGTCGGGCCTTCCTTCTATTAAGCATGGAAACCACTGTGTTTTTGTGGTCAATGACAAGTTCTCAAAGATGGCCATTATGGCCAGCTGGAAGAAGAATATCACAGTAGAAGCCACTGCTAAACTCTTCTTTGAACAAGTGTGGGTACATTTTGGGATCCCACATCTTATCATCTTAGATCAGGACAACAGGTTCCTTAGCACATTTTTGTCCAGCCTCTGGTCGATGTTGGACACCAAACTCACTAAGTCCACAACCTTCCATCCTCAAACTAATGGCCAGATAGAGGTTTTGAATAGGATGATCATACACATTCTATGCATGTAAGACTCAAAGCATCCACACACATGGGATGAGAGCCTACCTTATGTTCAGCACAACTACAACCAGTCTCTCCATAGCTCACTGGCCACAACCCTTTTTAGGTGGGCTTGGGATTCTAGCCACTATGTCCCATTGATGTGGCCATGCCATTTGCAGCTACTCACGTAAATTTGGCTCATGTCCAGTCCGAAACAGATAAGGAAAACAACTTCATTGAGCACATCCAACATATTTTCCAGCTGGTCCACAACATTCTGGAGAAAGTACAAGCAGTGACATGATCAACATCAGGTGCCACACAAGTTTCAGGTGGGTGACAAAGCCTAGTTGCATTTGTAAAAGGAACGCCTTACCAGAGCCTATCAAAAACTCAGACCACTCCGATATGGTCCTTACACCATTACCAAGGTTGTGGGAGACAATGCATTTGAGCTCAACATTCCCCCATTCCTTGGCCTGCACCCAGTGTTCAATGTGGATTGCCTTCGACCATACCTTCCACCATTACTAGACACATCCAACATTACAGAACAACTCACACCCACAGAGTTAAATCTAGATTGAATGGAACAAGTTGTAACCGATCGGATCATGGACACACAATTCAATCACACTCACGAACAAAATATCCAACTGTATTGAATTGTCAAAGTAGCCCAGCTCCTTCACCAGGGAAAGTGGCTCACCAGGGACCAAGTTCAGTAGAAGTTTCCTCATCTCATGGAGGAACTTAATGAAATGGGGACCATTACTTCCTAAGCAAGGAGGAATGATACAGGTGGATATCGGTGGCCACCCGCCAAGTCCACTTGTACCCCCACCATTGTTCTTTTAGCTTTTCAATTTCCTTAATTGTAGCACAGTTTACTATTTTTAGCAATTTTTCAGTTCCTAAACTTCCGGAGCTTTTTTGAGGCCCTAAACAATGTTTTTTGGGAAACCTAGGAGCAACATGGGTCCATGGATAGATGTTGCTCTTCCCAAAGTTGTAGTTCTCAGATAGATATTTCTAACGCGATATTTTGTGCATCAAATGGAGATCATATGCCAATGTTATGGCCCTGGGAAGTTGATGTACCAATTTACCCAAACGGGGCCCAAGTTTGGTGTTTCATCTTCTAGGGTTAATTTTTTGGATGTTTAGGGTTTTCCATTGTTTCTCAATAATAAATAGGCCTTCGAGCCTCATTGTAACATAGTTTAGAGGCATGTAGCTGCCACATCTCTTCCTAGAGATAAGCTACCATTGCCCTAACTGGTTTATTACCATTTATGTTTGTAAGCATATTTCAGTGTTTTACAGTAATGAAATGAAGTATTACTTCCACTTCATCTCTGTATTTATGGTTATCTCTATAATTTGTTGTGTTCCCATTTAAATCTGGATCAAAAGGGGGGCGAAATCCCCCCTATTCATTGTCATGGGAGCAGCAAGGGGGTCACACGGGGGGGCGAAAGCCCCCCCTATCGAGGGGTTTGAGGGGGGTGGTAGCCCCCCTCTATGGGGTCTGCGGCAGCACCACGGTGAAAAAAATTTTGGGCCCTATATTAGGTGGGAAAACCTACCTATGGTTTTGTGCATGGTTTTTGCACATGGTTTTGGGCATGATGGTTTTCTACCCATGGTATTTTGTAGATTTGGTCAAGGGAACTATGGTTATGTTCTAATCCAAGGTTAATGAATTGGGGTTTATGGATGCTTTGACATGTGTATATATATATATATATATATATATATATATATATATATATATATATATATTGTAGCATTGAAAGAAATGAAATGAAAAATCAATCTGGTAGTCTTAGTTTTAGGATCCAGGTGAAAATCCCTGTGTATATATGTTTTATGTTTAATTCTCTCACCATTGTTTATTTTTTGTTTTTAGAATTCGTATGCAAGTAATTTCTGTACGGGGTTAAAACCTACACTTATCAACCATCACTACTATCTTCGTCTTTTTGATATCTAGATGAACATAGATCAAATATATATATATATATATATATATATATATATATATATATATATATATATATATATATATATATATATATATGCATTGTAGCATTGAAGGAAATGAAATGAAAAATCAATCTGGTAGTCTCAGTTTTAGGATCCAGGTGAAAATCCCTGTGTATATATGTTTTATGTTTAATGCTCTCACCATTGTTTATTTTTTGTTTTTAGAATTCGTATGCAAGTAATTTCTGTACAGGATTAAAACCTACACTTATCAACCATCACTACTATCTTCGTCTTTTTGATATCTAGATGAACATAGATCAAATGGGTTTCTCGTATGTCCTATGGTTATGTGGACTAAGCCTCCATAACTACACACAACAGCTATGTCACCTCAATTGTTGGCTTCTCTATGCCCTAAAGCTAACAACTTCTGGGTCAAAGAAAAATTGTTTGCATAATGTTCCTTGGTGCAAATCCAAAATGATAATTCCTTTTTCTCTCTTGAGGAATCTAAATTCTTGGACTCTCCATCCCTAGTTACCTTATCTTCCCCCTTTCCTTCGTCTTCTTTCTCTTGTCACCATACTCTTTGGATCAAAATTTTGATCACCTCTATAGTTCGATAGTTTATCGAAAATGATGATAGTTGCTACAAGACTTTCAATGTTTTATCACCATAACTCACTATGTGCCAATGACTATATTCATACATAAAATGGAACAAATTTTCCTCATCTAACATATCTTTGACCTCCAACATAGGCCCCAAAACCTCTTTGATATATGTTTGGATCTTCCTTGATTGCTTCAAGGACATCAACTAGTTTCAAGCCATCCATGCTTTATTGTCAGGCCTAAACTATACATGAAAATTAGCCTTCAAATATCCCTATGTGGATATAATATTCTTGATGTGATTTACTACAAAGTCCTCTACCTAATTTCTCCACCATAACTTATCAGTCCCTGTTAGAAACATTGTTACAGATTCACCTTGGCATCCTTTGAACTTCAACTCATCTGATCCAAGTATTTTTCAACATCCCAATAGGAATTCCCTAGCACCTTTGTATTTCTTGTCACATCATACAACTCTATTTCTCTTATTTTAGTCCTCATAGAAGTGTTAAACAACCCTTTCCCAACAACATTATTCAATATAACAATCATGTCATCTTGATCTTGTAACTTTGGTTGAATTATAGTCAACTTGTTCTCTATTTCCTTAAATATGTCTGCTATATTCTTATCTATTTTCCTGTACAATAATATCTCCAACATCATGAACCTCTCTTATGGCTTGATTGAAAGCTTGTTTCATTTTTCGCATCTCAATCTCTAATTCATCTATTTCTCCACCATTCCCTTTTGATGAGTCTATTAATTGACTCATCACCTACTTAAAATTTTCCAAATATCCCTTCATATTGGGGGGTTTTTGGTCCTTGTCTATTTCATTTCCTCCCAACTGTGATCCAGCCACACAAACTTATAACTCTAATAATCTTAGGTACATTTAACTACTAGCCCTGTGATCATCTCAACTAACATGTTGCATTTGTAACGATTCTCCACTAGTGTTTGGTATAAGTTGATATTATTTGCATGACTTAGATGCACCACATACAAAGGGGAGTCCAAGGCAGAGCTTTTTAGCCACCCCTCCCACTCCCCTGCATGGGCTTTGGGGCAATGCGTTGAGAAAAAAAGGGGCATTTTTTTGAGTCTTTTTTTGGTGGTTTTCAGGTCATTGTTTTGTTAAAAGTGTTTTTCTAGCACATGGTGCTTTTTTCCCATGGTTTTTTAATTTCAATTAAAGAAATATGGTTGGATTTAAATTTCATGTATTTCATAGGATATATATTGTATTGTAAGATTGTATAAAAAATAATGAAAGAAATGCTTGTTTGTCTCCCTGAGTTTGGGTTTTCAGGATAAAATCTTTGTGTAAATTTGTGTGTTTGTCATTGTACCTTTTCTTTTATTAAGATTTTGTTTCAAGTGACTAATTTTTTTTGGTCAAAAAACATTCATTATATTACCATAGAAAAAGTGTCAACAAAATACAGCGCCACTGCAGCAAGATACAATGTCATATGCTTAAGAGATGGCACAAGCCCTACTCTAAATAGTAAGAAGCCTGAAGAGAAGCCAAGGCATTCAGTGTCTTTGATTATTGCCAACAAAAAAAAAGAGAAAAATTACATGTTTCAGAATTACACATTAAGGAGAAGGATTGGGAGGAAATGCGGGAGGTGCAGCAACGAAAGTAGCACGTTAATGCATGTGATAATTAATGTGTTCCACCCGAGTCTCTGAGGCACAAAGATGGTCATTTGTGTGTCGAAGACCTTCCACAAAGTCCAGGGTCTCATTCTACATATGTTGGAGGTCATTGATATAAGAAACAACTTTTTTCCTATCATCATATCTCTACTCCCTCAGTCAATGTTGATATGTATGTTGTTCAACTCGATCGCGATGGACTCCAAGGTGACCAAAGCTTCTACATGGCCTGGGGAGCTGGACAGGGCCATGTCTATAGCGAAGTGGAAGCTCTCAGTTGACTCCGAGTTTGAGCTAGTCCCTCCATGTTGCTAGCGTTCTTCCATCTGTGGGGCGCACCCCCCCGCAAGAATGCCCTTGTTATCCAGGGATACCACCAACACCACCACCACCTGTCACACTACCATGAGAGTTGTACTTCCTAACCAGATAAACACACCATGAAATATTGAATCAATAATAATGAATTAAAACTCCACTTACTGTACCAGAGTCATTGGATAATATGATCCACTTAGGAGTGAGGCCTAAGTCCCAAGCACCAGCACCATAACCACAACCAGTGAGGAAGTAGGGGGGTACACCCCTAGTCTTGGGGTCTACAGAACTCATCCAGCCCTAGAGGTGGCACCTGAAGTCACTCTCTCCCCCCCCCAATACTATCACTCCAGTGAAGCTTCCTCGAACCACAAATAGAGCCAGACTAAGGAGAACTCTATGTCTGCTCCTGTCCCATGCATTCTAGTCCCGAGCCCACAAAGTTCATCATGTTGAACAGAGAAGACTTCACCGAAGTCCATGGACATGCTTGACGCAAGTGCCAATTCCCCTCCCAGTCACATTTGACATACTCATCTTGTTCTGTTCCCCCAAACCATAGCCTGAATCAGGATGCAAACAAATCACACCTCATTCTCTCTCGGCACTCTCTCCTCATCACCAATGCCTGCGAATGACCACATGCATGTTCATGTGTGGTATTAAACACTTTTCTTAGGGAGCGAGGTACAGGTTCCAATGGTTTTCATTGTGTTCGTGTGGTGCATGGAGGCCCCTCTCACTCCACAACCCATGGCACCACCAATTGGCCTCATAATTATCACCCCCATCGTGGATTCAAGTGACTATTTATATAGGGTTAAAACTTACATTTTCTATCATATCATTTTTGGCTTAAAGGGGACACCTTTGTGGCTAAGGGGTTTAGCTTGGGCCTATGGTAGACCTTGTTACAATGGGAGATGTGCATAAGTGATTCAAGTGGTAAAAATAAATGGGAAGTTGTTTAAAAATAGAGATTGAGAATCTCAATGGGAAATTTTTAAGTTAGGGAATCTCAAAATGATATACTTTTTGGTGGAAAAATATCAGTGGATTGATGTGGACCCAAGTTTTGCATAGATGAGGATGTCAATAGAAGACTGGACAAAGTTGAATTAGAAGGAAAATAACACAATATTATTGTGTCTCTCCAATTCAATATTATTGAATGTGTTTGGGGAGCAATAGCAAAGGCTTTGTGTGACAAGTCATGGGGTTTTGTATCAATCCAAGTATGTGACGAACAAATTTTTGCTGTAGAAAAAGAAGAATAACCTGAGCATAAAGGAAGGAGAGTTGGTGATAGAGCATCTAAACACCTTCAATATTGTGGTGAGTCAATTGTTATATTTTTATATTAATATTTCAGATGAGGATAAATTCATTATCTTGTTATGTTCACAACCAACAAAGTTACCAACTTAAAAGGAATTGTACCAAGTTCTCATTTTTTTAGAGGTTTCAAAAAATCATCTGATTTTAAAAAGTGTTGATGCAACATCAATCTTTTTCTTTTGAGCATATTTTTGACACTTTAAATTTTCTTATATCTTAAGTATGAACATTTTTTTAAAATGTTAGTGAATTTTATGATGATTTTGAAAAGTGTTGATGCAACATCAACTCCTTTTTTAGAGGGGATTATTTTTTAAACTTTAAATTTTCTTATATATTAATATGGATAATTATTTATTAAATGTTGGTTATTTAACAATTTTTGAAATTTTTTGTTCTTTTTCTTCCCTTAAATGTTTGTTTTTTAAGTGTTTTTCAAGTTTGTGTAATCCATTGTTCTCCTGATGTGATGACATTTCGAGAGCTGAAGGTGAAGAGGCCTCTATTTGCTCGACCCATTACTAGTCACTCGACCCATTACCAGCTGTTAGAACTATAAGTTCGTTCCCTGGAAGTCAGAATTGGATCGAACTTAGAATTTAAGTTCGAAATGATATCGAACTTCGAGTTTAAGATCTTTACAGTACTTTCAGAAAGGGATAAAAACACAGACCAACCAATTGAATCTCGATTAGTATTAGTACATAATTCAATTGGAGTATCGTTAATTAATATTTCAATGCACATCAAATAATTGTCACTAAAAAACCAATAATTTTAAACATTCGACAAAAAATACACATTTTGAATATAGATATAATTAAAAAAATACACATTTTGGGACTTCTTTGCTAAAAATGACATGTTAAATAAATGATTTTTATGGGAAATTTATAAAAAAAAAAAAAAACTTTAAAAATAATTGTTTTATGAATTTTATGTCAAAAAATATTAAATTTCAAAGTTTCTTTTTCAAAAAATAATGATTCACATAAAAATTATAGTGAAAATCAGATAATAAAAATATTAAACATATATCAACAATAATTGAATACTTATTCTAATCATAAAATCTCAAAGTCAAAACGTTACAAGTATAACTAACAAATAGTTCTCAAATTTGAGCTTGGTTTTCAAGAACAACTTAAATTTAATCAAAAATATCATATAATCCATGTTCATCATCTTTTAGAGCTTCATTATTGTCTTATTCCACAGTATTATGTGCTTTAGATTGGCCATTTTCCTCTCCTCTTAGATCTTTGATATCTGCAAATCTCTCAAAGTATCCCCTTTTAATCATTCCATCTAATGGTGGTTGAGGTTCCTTTTCCTTTTTAACCACACATGATTCATTAAAATCCCCTTTCCTAAAACCAACTTCTTTCACTGCATCTGGAATAAATTTAATAGCATTAATTATTTGTCGAATAAAATTGTGTTGTAGTGAGTCTTTTTCAATGGCTATGCAATTCCTTCCATTTTGTAGGCAACATGTTAGTGTTGTACCTAATCATCAAGTACAAAAGAAATAATCAAGCAAAAAAAAAATCAATCAAAAACACTAGATTTATATTACTCAAGATAAAACAATTACATTCACATGGTCATCAACTCATCGCACCTCACTACAACTAGATTTGTTGGTGAGGAGAGTTGGAATATAAAGCAGAAGTTTTAACAATTTGTGCCTTATTTCTAGAGGGCTCCACAACCATACAAGCCAAAAAACTAAAAAAATAAGAACAAAACCTAGCACATTCATTTCAAGGTGGTCGACATGGTGGATGAAAATATGCATGAGCTGGATGCTCCCTTTGGTCATGCTGGTGAAATTCAATATGCTCTAGTCGAGCTTCAATCCTATGGAAACGTTCATTTGTTCTTTGTGGGCTTCTACAAACATTTGCTAATTATTACAAGATTTCCTCTTGAGTGAATTGTATATCATTCCAGTAGGCCACATTTTCGTTTTGATCCTCGTACGAGTGGTTACAGAAGATATCCAAGTTAGGATGGATTCCTCTCAATTGCTCAACAATTGAATCCAAAGAGGCAGCTTGAACAAATTGTCTAGGGGTGGTGCATGTTTCTATGCTATCTCCTCCTCCCTATCCAAGTTAACTGAACAAGTCTCACTAGAGGAAAAGGCCCCACCACCTCTGATATTTATGTGACCACAGTACCCACCCCCTTGACGGGGTCTTCCTCTCTGCCTCGATATATATATAGGAAGAAGAAAAATTTCAAGCAAACCAAGACCCCACTCTAGTAGACGCTTGAGCTTCCCACAACACAACACAGTCTCAAATACCCACCATAAAACTATATAGCACCCAGGTTTCAGTGGATGAGTTTCACAAAACCAAGACCAGACCACCCAAGCCACCCGACACAACAAGGATAATTCAACCCCTCAAAATCACATATCCCCCAAGACGTAACAGTATATTTCTAGCAATCTAGCAGTGAGGGTCTTTCAAGCTGTTGAGGGCCTCCCAGCTTGAAAAGCAAGCTTTCGTACATAACACATGCTAGATTTCTCTTCCCCTCAAGGCCTTGCTCTATCTCATCCCTTGGGCCGATTGGGATTGAAGTCACGAGAGAAAGGTCCAATTTATCACAAGTCCACTACTGGAGGCTTAGGATTATTTTACCAGGGGTCTAAAACACCATGTAAATATCACCAAATACTTCCCACCTGCAATAACTCATAGATCCATTAAAATAGTTCCATGTCTTTCTGATATTATGGGTGACTAACTTCGTCCAGTAAAGATACCATCTCCCTTGAACAATATCCCAAACAATAACAACAGAAAAAAAATCAAATATAACCAACAAGCACCAGTCTAGGCAATAGAGAGTTACCTAAACATGTTTATGAAGGATTACTACTAGCACAAAAGAAGATACGACAACCGATGAAGACTCCAAATCCCATAGGTGAAGCAGACATTCACCGACTCAAATTCCACTGACCTCGATGCACCTAGATCCCAAATGAAGCCTTGAATACAAAACTAGACACATTGAAAGATGGAAGCTACTGAATCCTTACCACCCTAGCCTTTTGGCTTTGTCGTAAGCCTGAATGATAAGTATAACCACCACCCTTGATCTCAACATTTTTTTTCATCTCCTGCGACAAACAAACTACAACCTTCCTCCGCCTGAGCAGATGATATACCCCTCCCCTGTCTAGAGACTTTTGTTTTGAAATGAAGTACCCCCCATCAAGTACCCCCCATCAACTCTCATTAACCCACACATGGCTTACAATTGGCTGAGGATGGGGATCCGAAGGCCCTCTCTAATGTGTGTTAGACACCCCTATTGGGGGGAATAATCAAGCAAATTAGTATAAACACATAAAAAAACAAAAAAGGAAGAAAATAAAAAATATATGTATCAGGCATCAAATATATATCTCATACCTTGCTAACTACCTCATAATTTCCACCATATCGAAGCTCAACACAATATATAAATATTTGTCCCACTTTGTTACTTCGTCTATCTTTAATATACCATGCAAAGTCCATTTTATTTTCATATGGTGCCATATTTCATTCTCTAACATTCTTCAAGTTGATTTTAAGGGGTCAAATGCTTGACTTTTACCATAAGGATTAGTTTAGTTTTGTTAGGGGTCAATCATCCAGAAACATTTATAAATACTTTCTTTAATGTCATTTCCATAAAAAAACATAAAATTTAACTAAAAAAAAATCTACATTAACTTAAATAAATTAAATAAAAAAATAACACAAATTCAAAACAACATTAAAAAAATTAAAATAAAAACAAAAAATTAAAATTGTCTCATCTTGATAGCACAATTAGAAAAAAGCATGTTGGCAAGCCCTTATGTATCCAAGTGATGGGAAGTTCAATCCCCCATATGTCTTACTAGCCCAACAAAAATAAAATAAAATAAAATAATAAAAATTAAAATTATAACAAAAAAAAAGTTCAAATTAAAAAAACTAAAGTTAGCAATTTTAATTTTAAAAATAAAACTTTGAATAGAAAAAAGTTAAATTTAAAATTTAATAACAAAAAAAAATATTACGGTGTCGTGCAGAAAAGGGTCGCGACATAGCCAAAGTGGTGGTGTAAGGACCTGCTGTCCGTGCGACGGGCAGGGCGACCCACCATGTGAAGAGATGGACAAGCTATGGCTAAACGGGTGAGACACGATGTGCGAAGTGTGTGGGAAAGAGTTTGGATGTGAGCTTATAGGAGGGCGAGCTAGGCTCGACCTGCAGGCCGACGAGTCGAAGAAGTTTGCAATGGGTGTGCAAAAGGGGTGGTCCCACGAGTTGGGCAGGCCAACCCACCTCCCAGGCAAAATGTTGTGAAGTTTGAAGAGTCGGCTGGGTGAAAGACATGAGTCAGTCGGGTGGTTGACTCACCCACCAAACGATATACATAGCGGTGAGGTGCGATGGCAAAAGGCATCCAACGAATGACAACCAACGGTTAAACACTTGGATGTAGAGCAGTGAGGTGCAGGCGGAAAAGTGCGAAGGAGTTGGGTAATGGAGTCGAATGGAGAAGTGCGAGGGTAACTACAGGAAAGTACAGGTTTGCGCCCACACGACGGGTGGTTCGACGAGCTGCGAAGTTCAATGAGTCGAGTAGGGCTGAATGACGTGTGCACCTACCAACGAGTTGGGATGAACAGGTGACTTGGGTGGGCACCCACTGAACGACCAACCGAAGTGCTGAACGGGTGACCCAGGTGGGTGCGCCGTGCACAGAGGTGAGTCGGTTGACACGGCCAAGTGCAGAACGAGCGACCAGGTGGGCGCACCATGCATGAAGGTGAGTCAGTTGACATGGGAGTTTGGTGAAGTGTTGGGTTGACACAGTGAACGTGCGAACGGGCGAACCGAGTAGGGCGCGCCATGCACAGTGAAACAAAGGAGTGCTGGTTTGGTGAAACTGAGGTGTGACTCATGTGGAGGGCACTCGGGTGAGGTGACACGGTTATGATGAGGCGCGCCTGAGTTGGGCAAACAACACAACACAGTTGGAAATTTGGTTAAGTGTAAACTTGGGGTTTCCAAGGTTTAACTTATACTTTGTAAAAGTGAAAATTTACATATATGGATATTGTGGGCATACTTACTTTGGGGAGTTGCCCCTCCCTTTATACTGTTGTTCATTTCTCTTGTATAATGCTGTTGATGATGAATGTGTATGGGTTTTCATCTGTATAAATGACTAATATAATACTTGGTAACAAAAATAAAACTAAGTACGAATGTTAAGGCATAGTCCATGAACATACGTATTGGTGAAAAGAAAGTGTTCGGTGGTGTTGCGCCTCGCTATAGTGTGGTTGGAAGATTACCGCCAGTCTAGGGGTGTGACAGGTGGGGTTCCACTACCACCACTCTAGTCGTGTCATGGCCCTTGATCCCATTGCTTTAGTCATGTTGCAGCTCTTGACCCCTGTCACTCTCGCCATGTCGTGGCCCTCTAGTGACAAATTTGATTTTCATTTTTATTTATTTATTTATTAATTTTAAATTTATTTATATTTTTGGTTTGTTTTTAATTTATAATTTTTTAATTTATATATTTTTTATTTTTTATTTATTTTTATTTTTTTCACACACACATACAAATATATATTATTTTGGTTAGTTATTGTTTTTTAAATTTTCCAAAAAAAAAAAAAAAAAATTGATTTTCCCATTTCAAAGTCCTAAAAAATATTGTTTTTTGTTGTTTTTGTTTATCTCCTAAATCTATCACAAATATGGTTTTTTTTTGTGTTTTTCCCCTAAAAATATTATAAATGTGATACATTTTTGTGGCTTTTACCCTAAACTATATGATTCTTTTATTATTATTTTGAAAAAAAAAATAGTAAAAAAAGTTTAATTTTTCAATAAAAATATAATGAAACAACATATTTACCCAAATTACTTTTTAAATGGTAAAAATAAAAAGAAATCTAACTTTTTAAATGTGAAATTCTCCCATTGAATGTCTTCTCGATGACTTTGTAGTTCCTCCATAAGGTTTCTAACAAATTCTCCACAAGTTTTGATGTGATGTTGGGAATATAAAAGATAAAATATAATATATAGTGAATATTGTGGAATTATTTTAGGTTTTGTTAGATGTGAGAATCAAATCAAAATTAAGGAAAAATAATATATAGCTAAGATCATGGATTTAGATTATCTTTTGTTAAATGGAGGATAAAAAATAAAATACAAATTGTAAAAGTTAATTTAATTACCTAGTTAATGTTAAATAATTAAACTAAAAGAATTATTTCATTTTTGAAGGAAAGTATTAATGGAAAATTTGTGGAAATTTTGAATAGAAAGTACCTTAAGGAAGATTTGTATAGAATGTTTTGGAATAAATTTTGGAGAGAAATTTTGGAAGACAAGTTTTCAGATGAATTTTTTTGGGCAATATTTTTAGGGATAAACTTTGGAGTGAAATTTCTGTTCTCCGACTTATAAATTTTCATTAAGAGAGAGAGAATTTGTATCATTCAACATATTTTATGAAATGTCATGGATTCATGTGACAGTGAAGTTTCTATTTCTGCATCATCAACATATTGTTCACATAACAACTTTCTTTATATTGATGAATATAACATGAATTCTTTCATTATGAATAGAGAGTCGAATTTTCACTTAGTTAGGAGTTTGATGAAAGTAAAGTAATGATATTGATCATATTAATCAAGAAAATCCTAATCCTATGGATTATAAAGGCACCACTGATGAAAAGGAGGATAAAAATTTCCTCTAAACAAGAATTTTAGAGGCACGGATGAGGATATTGCATTTTCTCTGAGTTAGGATTTTAGAGGCACTCATGGTGATAATGAATTCCTCCAAGAGAAGATTTCAAAAGCACAGATGGTGATGATGAATTCCTCTGAGCATTTTAAAAGTGCAAACAATCATAATGGGTTTCCCTAAAGTTATAATTTCAAAGGAATAGTTGAGGAAGGTGAAGGATTTACTTTGAATGAGGATTTCAATGGAACATATGAGGATAGTGAAGGATTTACTCCAATTAAAAATTTCAAAAGAGCAAAACATGATGATGAATTTTCTCTGAGTGAGGATTTCAAAAGAACCAGTGATGATGATGGATTTCCTTCGAGCAAACATTTCAAAAGCATCGATGATGATGATGATGGATTTCCTCCAAGTGATAATTTTAAAAGCACAAACGACGATGATGAGTTTTCTCCAAATGAGGATTTCAAAAGCATAGACGATGATAGTGAAGGATTTCCTCCAAGCAAAGATTTCAATGGAAGAGATGAGTATAGTGTGTCGGAACCTATGAGTGAATTTGAATAATTGTCTAAGACATTTTATGTAAATGATATTTGCATGGTAACTTGAAATAAATATTTTAACTTGCATATGATCTTACAAGGAGTTATGAGTCATTTCTATTTTTCGGATTATATGTTTTAATTATGAAGAATTCATTTGTTTAGAATATCCACAATGCAACAATAACTTTGATAAATAATGTATGTTCCTCTCAATCAACTTAGTATTGATAATTTGATTAAAAATAAAAATAATAGGAATTATAGTTGAATTTTTAAATTATATAGTGACATTCATGATATTATTTATTGTTATGATTCGATAGACCATAGTTAAAAATTGTTGTAATTTTAATGCACCATTAAGGGAATACTTCATTTTGATGCTTGATTTTTAAGTTTTCATTGCAAAGGGACAAGTTGTGTTAAGCTAAAATTTTAAAAGAGTTATACTTTTAGCCATTAAAATAAAAATTACTCTTATTGTAGTGACTCTTCGATTTAGGTGTTCATTTTTAAAGTTTTTTAGTCATAATAATTTTCACAACGCCGTGGTTGAAATATGTTGAAAACTTAAGGTTTTTTGTAGTCATGATATTTGGTTTGAATTCCATAGTTAAAAAATGTCAAAATTTAAGGTTTTATGGAATCATGATATTTTATCTTTAAAACCGTAGTTGAACATAGTTAGAATTGGTTTTTCAAAGTCGTGATATTTTATCTTTAACGCCATGGCTAAAAATTGTTGGAATTTTAAGGTTTTTTAGAGTCGTGGTATTTTAACTTTAATGCCATGGCTGAAAAATATTGTAAATTTAAGTTTTTTTGAAGTAATTATATTTTATATTTAACGTCATTGCTAAATAATTTTGGAATTTTAACTCCCAAAAAAATAGTGTTGATGCATCATTACCTCTTTTCATTTTTAGGGTGTTTTTCATGTTATTTGTGCAAACAAAAATTAGTTTTCACTACCATTGCTTAAAAAATGTTAAAATTTTAGCCCGTTTAAAAAAAATGTTGATGCAACATCAACACTTTTAACTTTTGACGTGTTTTTTTATGCAAAAATAAGGTATTTTTGGGCTTGAGTTCTCATTTTTAGGTTCTAGTTCTTGTTTAGTCGGTAACTTTTCTGACCAAACTCGAGGGATAGTTTGGTTGTTTCCATAGGTATTAATGCAACTACCTTAAAATTTAAAGAAACTGTCTTAGCCTTGTTGTTGAAGGAGATGAGAAGAAAAAACATGCAGAGCCCGAACAAAGATTCTTTTTCTATGAGAGGATGCTCCCAAAATAGAAATAGAAATAATTCCTCATGTGGGAGATCTAAATCTAGAGGAAGATAAAAATATCCATGAATGTTCATGGAGGTATGTTGGAGATGTGGAAAAGAAGCACATTACAAAAAAAACTATAAAGCCAAAATTGCGGAGAAAAGGAAGGGATCTGAAGATACTCCTTTTGTCAAAGAAAAAATTTCCTCAAATGAAGGAGGGGATGTGCACTTGGATTCTTCAAGTACACAAGTAGATCATGAGGCACGATTGATCAAATTAGGCACATATTTTCATATGAATCCTCATGAGGAGTGATTTTGTGAATATTAAAGATTTGACAGTGGTGATGTTTTCATAGAAGATGACCTGAGAGCCAGAATCATAAGACAAGGGGAATTCAAGTTGAATTTCATGGATGGAAGGATTAGGACACTATAAACAAGATGAGTGATGCAGGTGTAAGATAGTTTTTGAAAAGGATACATGTAGGATGGTTTAAGGAAAAATGATATTGTTGAGGGGAATTCAAATTGGAACTCTATATAATATGTTGGGAATCATTATCATTGTTGGTGCAATAGTTCCATTGTTTATCAGAGTGGAGTAGAAGAAGGAAAATCCCTTGTAGCTTCAGGAGAAAAGACTATGTTGTGGCATCAGAGACTAGGACATATTGGAGAGAAGGGCCTTTGAGTACTTCATGCTAATGATATGGTAGAGGGTATGTATAGTTACTCTCTAGATTTTGATTTATGTGAACATTTTTTTATATGGGAAGAAAAATCAGGTGAGATTCTTCTTTAGTGTTAAGAGGGTAGAGGGAATACTACATCTGGTACACAATGATTTACTTAGACCTATGTCAGTTCCATAATTGGGTAAATATTTTTACTACATCTCATTTATAGATAAGTTTTCAAGGAATACATGGATATACTTCTTTGGGAAGAAGATTGAAGTCTTTGATAGGTTTAAAGAATTCAAGGCTCTCATGGAGAATCGGGTAGAGAAGAAAATAAAGATGTTGTGCATGGATAATGATGGAGAGTTATGTGGGAAGGAATTCAAAGAGTTCTATAATAAGTGTGGTATAGCATGACAAAATAATACCCCATACACACCTCAACATAATGGACTTGCAAAAAGGATGAAAAGGACATTGATGGAGAAAGCAATGAGGATGTTTAATGGTGTTGGGTTAGGATAGGAATTCTGGGTAGAAGCAATGAATACTAAATGTTACATGGTAAATATATCACCCTCATCAACATTTGATGATAAGACTCCACATGAGGTATGGACTAGTAATAAACCATCTCTCTCATATCTCAGGGTATTTGGTTGTGATTCATATGTACATGCTCCAAAGGAAAACATAGCCAAGTTGGATAGAAAATTTTAAGGGTGCATATTTATTGGTTATAAAGATGGTATAAAAGGTTAAAATATTTAGAACATAGAAACAATTAATGTTTTGTATAGTCAAGATATGGTATTTAGAGCAGTGAAATATATTATCAAACAAGAAGTCCTGCCAAGGGAGAAAGAACTAGAGAAGATAGAGTTTTAACTAAAGGATGATGAATCAGAATCTACAAAAGAATGAGAATAACTAGAAGAATATCCACATACTCTAGTTTTGATGAGATTGGTTCAGAAAATAAGTTAGAAAAAATAGTATAATCCACCTTATTTCCATTGAATTTTTTTTTTTTTAATGCTAAAGACTATCCTAAAACTGTTAGGGAGGCAGAGAATTCTAAGGATGGAAAACTCTACAAAAAGGCAATGGTTTGAGAAATGGCAACCATAGATAAGAATGAGACTTGAGATTTAGAGGACTTACTCATTGCAAGAAAACCCATTAGAAGCAAATGGGTGTTTAAGAAGAAGTTGAATGCAAAAGGAAAAGTGGAGAAATAAAAAGCTCGATTAATAGAAAAAGGTTATTCCCAGGTGCAGGGAATTAACTTTGGTGATTTATTTTCTATAGTTGCAAAATTATCACCTCTTAGATTTATTTTATCTATTGTTGTTGTGTTTTATTTTGAGGTAGAAGAGATGGATGCAAAGACAAAATTTCTATATAGGGATATAAAGGAAGATACAGGGAAAATTTTAAGAACCCCCCTAAATTTATAAATATAATAAATGGGCGAATCTCCATGGTATATAGGAAAAATGGAAGGCGATTTTATCAATAATATAATATGTATATATAATTTTTTGGCGAATCTCTCACCAGGCATGGCGAATATTTTACTCAATTATAAAATCTTGTAAGATCTTGGTGAGTCTTTCACTAAATAATAAAACTTTGTAAAGTCCTAGTGAATCTTAGCACAGGCTACATGCTGGTTTAATTCCCCCATTTAAATAGGATACATTCCAGGTGAATACCATGGGTCAATACCATGTGCCATTTTGGTGAATACCATGGGTCAATACCATGTGCCATTTTTATTTTTATTAATTCTAATATTAGGGTTAATAATGGTTTTTTGCATGGTATTAATAACAATCTAGTCCATGGTATTTGTCCCATACTATTTTGGCCATAGGTTTCACCTAAATATAACCCATTTTTTGAGTGTTCGTAAATATAAGGTGACTTATGGAGTAAATATAAAAAAATGTTTTATTTGTTTACCATACCTCTCGTTTATTTATATTTTTATTAATTTACCATACCTCTCTTACAAATATGGTATTTGGCCCATAGGATTCACTTAAATAAAACCTCTTTCTTGAGCCTTCATTTATTTATATTTTTATTAATTTACCATACCTCTTTTACAAATATAGTATTTGGCCCATAGGATTCACTTAAATAAAACCTCTTTCTTGAGCCTTCATAAATAGAATGAGGGTTATGGACTAAATATAAAAAGAGGTTTTATTTATTTACAATACGTCTAATTTATTTATATTTTTATTTATTTACCATACCTTTTGAGTAAGTATAAAAAGACGTTTTATTTATTTACCATACCTCCACTTTACTTATATTTTTATTTGTTTGCACCCTTACATGTATATAAGGTGACTTATGGAGTAAATATAAAAAATGTTTTATTTATTTACCATACCACTCATTTATTTATATTTTTATTAATTTACCATACCTCTTTTATAAATATGGTATTTGGCCCATAGGATTCGCTTAAATAAAACCTATTCTTGAAAATGGGCGAATGGAAGGTTGTAAGTCCTAATTTCAAGGGCTAAATTTACCTTTTTTAGCCTCTCCCTTAAAATAAGGTGGGCTATTTGAGGTGATTTGTAAAAATGTACTCTGATACAAAATATTCGCCCACTAAAAATTTAAAACCCCTTAATTTCGCCAAAGGGCTAACAAAACCCCTTAATTTCCCCAAAGGGCGAACATTTGCCCCTAAAATTATCCTTGGGAAGATATCTACATAAAGTAGCCATAAGGATTTGAAGTGAAGGGTAAGAAAGAGTTGGTATGCCTGCTGAAAAAATCCTTGTTGGTTTGAAGTAGTCACCAAAGATGAGGTATCAAAAACTTGATACATATATACAAGAACATTGCTTCACAAGGAGCAAAGTAGATCATTGCATGTACTTTAGATTACTTTGTTATCATGTTATTTATTTTGTCTTGTATGTGGATTATATGTTGTTGATTGGAAATGATAGGAAAATTAGCCAGCAAGTGAAATCCCAATTGTCCTCTAAATTTGACATGAAGTATCTCAGTTTTCTAAATTTTATCTTAGGCATTAAAATTAAAAGAGATCAAGCAAAGATGAAACTCTAGTTAAATCAAAGAAAGTATGTCAAGACAATATTGCATAGGTTTAGTATGAAGTAAAAAGGAAACGGTCCCTATTCTTGTAGGTGTAAAGATATCTACAAATTAGTGACCATGACAAAGGAAGAGGAAGAGGACATGTCTTGTGTTCCATATGTTAGTGCAGTTGGAATTTTGATGTAAGAAATTATATGTACCACATCAGGCATTGCACATGCAATGGGAGTATTGAACAAGTATATGTCAAAACCAAGGAGGGATAATTGGACGACAATGAAGAGTATTTTTAGGTATTTGTGTGGCACTCTAGATATGGACTGTGCTACTGAGGAAAACCAAGATTGGATAGAGTGGTGGAAAACGATGGCTTTATTGATGCACACTGGGTTGGAGATATGGATCGTAGAAGATCTACAAATACAGTATGTGTTTAACCTATTTGGAGGAGAAATCAATTGCATGAGAAAGAGACAATCTATAGTGGAACTTTCAAGCACATGAGTTGAATACATGGTAGCAACTAATGCAAGCAAGGAAGCAGTTTGGTTACAAAAATTGTGTTAAGGTATGGGGTTGGTACAACAAGTTATAAGGATAGGCTGTGATAGCCAAAGTGCAATTTTCTTGGTCAATAACCCTGCTTATCATTAAAAGACACAACCTATATATGTTCAGTATTGCTTTTATGACAGATATGATTGAAAACAAGAAGGTGTTGTTGGTAAAGGTGGACACTTTGAAGAATGTTTCATATGCATTAAAAAAAAAAATGAGCACTAAAAATTTCTCTTGGTGTAGAGAAGTAATGGACATCATTGCCTTGAATTTTTAACTATGTACTCATGTGGTCCCCAGTATGTAAAGAAAACAACAAGTGGGAAAATGTTGTGTATATGTTATATTCTTTGCATGAATTACTATGCACCACAAATAAAAGGGGTCCTAAGGGGGGTTTTCTAACCCCCCTAGTTGGGGGTTATGTAGGGGGGTGGAGCCCCCTACGTGGATTTTAGGACAACACCTCAAACAAAAAGATGGGTAGTTTTTTTTTTTTTTTTTTTGGATTCTTTTCAGCCCATTGTTTTGCTAAAAGCAGTTTTTTTTTTACATGGTGGATTTTCCCATGCCTTGGTAGTTTTAGTTAGAGAAATATGGTCATATTGGTGGGCCATGTATACCATGGGATACATATTATATTGTAATATTATACTAAAAATAATGAAAAAAAAACTTTGTTGGTTTTCTCAAGTTTGGGTTTCCAAGATAAAATCTCTGTGTAAATTTGTGTGTTTACTATTGTATATTTAATTTTTTATTAAGATTTTATTTGTAGCAATTAATTGTACAAGGTTAAAACTTACATTTGGTGTCATACCATTTTTGGCTTCAAAGGGATGTCTCAGTGTGGGTAAGGGGTTTGGCTTGGGTCTATGGTAGACCCTATTACAGGGGGTGATCTATGGAAGTGATTTTTGGGTTGAAAATAAATGGTGAGAAATTCAAGGGGTAGAGTTTTGAGTTGTGGAAGCTCAAAATGGAAGACTTGTTGGTGGACAAAAATTAGTGGATTATTGTGGATCTAGGTTCTACATCAACTAGGATGTCAACAGAGGATTATATGAAGTTGAATTGGAAGGAAAAGAACATAATATGATTGTGTCTCTCAAATTCAGTATTATTAAATGTGTCAAGGGAAGAACCAACAAAGGCTTTATGGGACAAGTTAGGAGCCTTGCATTAGTCTAAGTCCTTGGTGAGAAAATTGTTCCTAAGAAAAAGTTGTATAACCTAAGGATGAAGGATGAAGACTCGGTGATAGAGCATATGAACGCTTTCAATACTATGGTGTATCAACTATTATATATTGATATTAATATTTCATATGAGGATAAGTTCATTAGCTTGTCATGCTCTGTATCAAACTCATGGGATAGTATGGTTTTTACCATAGGTAGTAATGAAACTACCTTAAAAGTCTATCAAATAGTCTCATCCATTTTGGATTAGCTTCTTGGATTCTTCAAGTACATAGGTAGATCATGAGGCATGGTTTTTCAACTCAGGCACACTTTTTCATATGAATCCTCACAAAGAGTGTTTTTGTGAGAATTAAAGGATCGATGATGGTGATGTTTCCTTAGGAGATGACTCAAGAGCCAAAATCATAGGACAAGGAAAATTCAAATTGAATATCATGGATGAAAGAATTAGGACACTCCCTAGTTTCTTCACATCTTAGGATTAGTTCGAAATTTCATTTTTGTAAGCTAGATGAGCAATGTAGGTGTAAAAATAGTGTTTGAAAAGGATACTTGTCGGATGGTTTGAAGAGAAATGATATAATTAAGGTGATTTCATATTGTAACTTGATATAAGATATTGGGAAGCATTGTTATTGTTGGGTGAAATAGTTACATTGTTCCCAAGAGTGGAGAAAAAGAAGGGAAAACACATGTAGCTTTAGGAGAAAAGATTATCTTATCGCATCAAACACTGAGACATACCAGAGAGAAGGGCCTTTGAGTACTACATGGAAATGGTATAGTAGAAGGCATGTCTAATTTCTCCTTGTATTTTGAGTTTCACAAACATTTTTTATATGGAAAGATGGATTGGGTAATATTCTCCTCTAGTGCTAAGAGGGCAAAGGGCATACTATAGCTAGTGCATACTGAATTGTTTGGACCTATGTTGATTCCATCATTGGGTAAATATATGTACTATGTCTCATCCATAGATTACTTCTTGAGGAATACCTGGATATATTTACTTAGGAAGAAATATGAAGTCTTTGAAATATTTAAAGAATTTAAGGCTATGACGGAGGATTAGATAGAGAAGAAAATAAAGGTGTTGAAGATGAATATAATTGGAGAGTTCTACAGGAAGGAATTTCAAGAGTTATGTAGAAAGTGTAGTATAGCAAGGAAAAATAATACCCCATATACACCTAAATATAATGGAGTTGAAAAAAGGATGAAGAATATTTTTTATGGACAAAGCAAGGAACATGCTTAGTGGTGCTTGTTTAGGACAGGAATTCTAGGTAGTGGTAGTGGATACTTCATGTTACTTGGTAAATAAATCACCCTCATCAGCTTTGGTTGATAATACTCCATGTGAGGTATGGGCTGGTAAGAAACCATCTCTTACACATCTCACGGTATTTGGTTATGATGCATATGTACATGTTCTAAAGAAAAACAAAATCAAGTTGGATAGCAAATCTAAAAGGTGAGTATTTATTGGTTATAAAGATGGTTTAAAATATTATAGGCTTTGGAACCTATAAATGAGTAAGTTTGGGTATAGTAGAGATGTTGTAGTTATAAAAGTAAAAGATGTTATCAAACAAGAATTCCTACCAAGGGAGAAAGAACCAAAAAAGATAGACTTTAAGCTAAAGGATGATGAATCAAACTCTACAGAAGAAAAGGAATCAGAACAAGAAGATCCACATAATCTAGTTTTGAGGAGATTAGTTTGGGAAAGAAGGTAGCTAGAAAGGTATACTCTAGTTAGAAAGAAGTGAAAACCCAGTTGTCCTATAAATTTGATAAGAAGGATCTCAGTGCTAAAAATTTTATCTTGGGCATGGAAATTAAAATAGAATAGGAAAAGAGGAAACTCTAGTTAAATCAGAGAAAGTATGTTGAGACAATATTGTAGAGGCTTAATATATTGTAGGAAACTAAACCAGTAAAAGTCCCTATTCCTATAGGTGTAAATTTATATGTAGGTTAGTGTCCCAAGACACAAGAAGAGGAACAAAACATGTCCTATGTTCCATATGGTAGTACAAATATAAGTTTGATGTATGCAATGCTTTGTACCATACCAGAAATCGCACATTCAATGGGAGTATTAATAAGGTATATGTCAAAACTAGGGAGAGAGCATTGAACAACAATGATAAGGGATTTGAAGTATTTGTGTGGCACTACTAGCTTTGGAATATGTTACCAAGGAAGAACAAAATTATGCAAAGTTTTAGATGTTCATGGATTTTTTTATGCAAATTAGGCTATAGATCTAGATCATAGAAGATCTACAAATGGGTATGGGTTTAACCTATTTGGACGAGTAATCAATTGGATGAGAAAGAGATAGTATATAATGGAACTTTCAACTACAAAACTTGAATACATGACAGCTACTCATGCAAGAAAGGAAACAATTTAGTTAAAAAGATTATTTTAAGTATGGGTTTGGTACAACAAATTATAAAGGTAGATTGTGATAGCCAAAGTACAGTTTTCTTGGCAAATAACCCTTCTTATCATTTGAATACAAAACATATTGATGTGCAGTATCACTTTGTGAGGGATCAGATTGAAAGAAAGAAGGTATTGCTGGTAAAGGTGAAAATTTTGAAGAATATTACAAATGTATTAAAAGAAGCTATGACCACTGATCGTTTCTCTTAATGAAGAGAAACAATGGGCATCACTACCCTAAATTGTTGACAGTATACTCATGTGGCCCCCTATATGCAAAGAAAACAACAAGTGGGAGATATGCACCACAAATAAAGAGGGATACCAAGGGGGGTTGTTTAGCCCCCCTATTTAGGGGCTATGTAGGGGGGGAAAGAGCCCCCCTACACGAATTTTAGGGAAACACCACAAGAAAAAAATATTTGGAAATTTTTCTCTATCCATTTTTCGCAGTTTTCAACCCATGGTTTTGATAAAAGTAGTTTTGGGATGCATGGTGGTTTTTCCTATTGTTTTGTAGTTTTGGTTAAATAAATATGGTTGGATTAGTGATTCATGTGTGCTATGAGATATATATTACATTCTAATATAGTACATAAAATAATGAAAAATAAAAATTGTTGGTTTTCCCAAATTTGGGTTCCAATGATTAAATCTTTATGTAAATTTGTGTGTTTGCCATTATATATTTTCTATTTTATTAAGAGTTTGTTTGCAACGATTAATTGTATAGGAATAAAACTTCCATTTATTATCATATCACTTTTGGCTTCCAAGGGATGCCTTTATGGCTAAAGGGTTGTGCTTCATCCTATCATAGACAATGTTACAATGGGAGAGCTGCAAAAGTGATTCTTATGGTGAAAAGAAATGGTGAGCAGTTCAAAGATAGAGATCAAGAATTTCAATAGGCAAATTTTTTAGTTTAGTAAGTTCAAATTGGAAGATTTTTTGGTGCACAAAGATTAGTGGATTTCAATGGATCAAGTTTCTTTGTCGATAGATATATCAATAGAAGACAAAACAATGTTGGATCGAAAGACAAAGAGAGTAATAGAATTATGTCTCTATGATTCAATATTATTGAATGTGTCACGGGGAGAAATAGAAAAGGATTTATGGGGAAATTTAGGGGCTTTGTATTAGTCTAAGTCCCTGGTGAACAAATTTTTCCTATGGAAAAGGTTGTATAACTTGAGGATGAAGGATGAAGACTCAGTGACAAACAATATGAATGTCTTTGATATTGTGATGAGTCAAATGTTATATGTCGATATTAATATTTTTTATGAGGATATGTGCATTATCCTTTTATGTTATCTACCAAGCTTGTGGGATGGTTTGGTTGTTGCCATAGTTATTAATTAAACTACCTCAAAATTTGATGAAATCGTCTCATCCTTGTTGTCAAACAACATGAGATGGAAAAATAAAGAGAAATAGAACAGGGTATATAACAGGGTGATCCCAAAACATAAATAGAAATAAGTTGTCAAGTGGGAGACGTAAATCTAGAGGAAGAGAAAAATATCCAACAAAGTTTGTAAAGTTATGTTGAAGATGTAGAAAAGAAGGACATTACAAGAAAGAGTGTAAATCCAAAATTGTAGAGAAAGGGAAGGGATTTGAAGATGCCCCTTCTTTAGAAGTAAAAACATCCCCATATGAAGGAGGGTATGTGTACTTGGCTTCTTCAAGCATATAGGTATATCATGAGGCATGGTTGGTCTACTTAGGTGTACATTTTCAAATGACTCATCACAAGGAGTGGTTTTTCGAGTATGAAATATCTAATAATGGTGATGTTTTCCTAAGAGATGAATGGAGGGCCAAAAACACATGACAAGGAAATGCCAAGATTAAGCTCATGGATGGAGGGATTAGAACACTTCATGGTGTTCAACACATCCCAAGATTAGCCAAAAAAATTATTTCTATAAGAAAGATGAACAATGTAGGTGTAAAAATAGTGTTTGAAAAGGATATTTGTAGGATGGTTTGAGGAGCAATGGTATATCTTAAAATTATGAGGGGATTATGGATTGGAACTATGCATAAGTTGTTGGAAAGCACTATTAGTGCTAGGTGCAACACTTCCATTGTTCTTGAGAGTGCAGTAGAAGAAGGAAAAACCTTTATAGCTTCAAGATAAAAGACTATGTTATGGCATCAAAGACTGGGACATATTGGAGAGAAGGGCATTCGAGCACTGCATGGTAATGGTATGGTAGAACATATGTCTAATTTATCTCAGTATTTTTATTTTTTGTGAACATTTTTTATATGGGAAGTAGAATCAAGTGAGATTCTCCTCTAGTGCTAAGAGGGAATACCATAGCTAGTGCATAGTGATATGTTTGGAACTCTGCCAGTTCCACCATTTGTTAATTCTATGTACTGCGTCTCATTTATAGATCAATTCTCAAGGAATACATGGATATATTTCCTACAGAATAAATATGATATCTTTGATAGATTAAATAAATTAAGGCTCTAATGGAGAATTAGACAGAGAACAAACAAAGGTATTGAGGACAGATAATGGTGTAGAGTTATGTGGGAAGAAATTTGAAGAGTTTTGTAAGAAGTGTGGTATATCATGGTAAAAGTATACCCCATATGCACCTACAAATAATGGAGTTGCAAAAAGGATGAAAAGGAAGATGATGGAGAAAGAGAGGATCATGCTCAATGGTGTTGGGTTAGGATAGGAATTTTAGGAAGAGGCAATGAATATTGCATGTTACTTGATAAATAGATCACCCTAATCAATGTTGGATGATAAGACTCCACATGAGATATGGACTAGTAAGAAACCATATTTCACACATCGCGAGGTATTTAGTTGTGATGCATATGTACATGTTCCAACGAAAAGTATAACCAAGTTGGATAGAAAATATAAAAGGTTCCTCTTTATTAGTTATAAAGATGGTTTAAAAGGTTACAAGCTTTGGAACCTATAAACAAGGAAGGTTGTGTACAGTGAGTATTTGGTCTTTAGAGAAGTGAAAATTATTATCAAACATGAAGTCTTGCCAAGGGAGAAAAGACTAGAGAAGATAGAGTTTGAACTAAAGGATGATGAATCTAACTCTAGAGAAGAATTTGAATCAGAGGAAGGAGAGCCACATACTCTGGTTTTCAGTAGATCAATTCAGGAAAGAATACAGCCAAAAAGATATATTCCAGTTGATTCTTATTCAAATTTTTATTTGTTTATTTCTAATGACGATCCTAGAATTTTTAGGGAGATAATAGATTCATAGGATGGAAAACTCTGGAAAAAAGGTCATGGTTGAAGAAATGATAGCTTTAGACAAGAATGAGGCTTGGTGCCTAGTTGGGTAAACCCATTGTTAGAAAATGTGTGTTTAAGAAGAATTCAAATGAAAAAGGAAAAATGGAGAAATACATATCTATTTAAGTAGCAAAAGGTTATTCCTAGGTTTAGGGAATTGACTTTGGTGATATTTTTCTCCTCTTGCAAAGTTAGCTTCTATTAAACTTATTTTATTTGTTGTTGTTGCTTTTGATTTTGAGGAAGAATAGATGGATGTGAAGACAACAGTCCTACATGGGGACCTAAGAGAAGAGATCTACATGAAGCAACTATAAGGATTTGTAGTGAATGGTAAGAAAGAGTTTGTATGCTAGATGAAAAAGTACTTGTATGAGTTGAAGCAATCAACAAGGATGTGGTATCAACAATTCGATACATATATACAAGGACTTTGCTTCATAAGGGTAAAATAAAATCATTGCGTGTATTTTAAACTATTTGGGTATCATGTTATTTATTTGGTCTTGTATGTGGATGATATGTTGCTAATTGGAAATGACAGGAAAATCATCTAGGAAGTGAAAATATCGATGTTCTTTAAAAATTTTACATGAAGTGTCTCAATGCTGTAAATTTATCTAGGGCATGGAAATTAAAAAAGTTTAGGCAAAGAGGAAACTCTAGTTAAATCAAAGAAAGTATGTCAAGATAATATTGAAGAATCAACTTATTATGTAGGAAACTAAACCAGTGAAGGTTCCTATTATTGTAGGTGTAAACTTATCTATAGATCAATGTCCCAAGACACAGGAAGAGAAAGAGGGCATGTCTCGTGTTCCATATGCTAATGCGCTTTGAAATTTGATGTATGCAACATTATGTATCATACTAGAAATTGCACATGCAATGAGAGTATCCTCCATCAACTAGTGTTGTGTCATCACATTCTCAACAATATGCTAGCGTAAACTTTGTCCAATCTTCACTAGCTCAATAGATTCAAGCATTTCAACAATTGAACTTGGTTAATTCCACCAATCAACGTAACACTAGAAAAAATAGAGGTAAAAAGAACATATTGCCAAGTAGGGTCGGGTGGAAACCCCCTAAACTAGACCAACATTGTTATGGGAAATGCTAATGTTGGCAACCAGAATAAAAATTGCTAATAACAATAATAACTAGCATAAACAAGGGAAGAACAATAATATTCATATCAACTCCCATTTTGTATTATATGTCAATTATGGTCAATATACCTACCACTTCCCCTGAATTATATATTTCAAACAGATAAAGAAATCAATTTCTAACGAAGTTTCACCTACCCCACAGGGGACAATTCCTCCCGAAAAAAAAAGTTCCCTCAACCATTACAACTTAGAATCTTGCACAACCTTTTTATTGAACAAAGTATTGTTACACGAGTAGGAAATTGGGATCTATGCCTACTACTAAGGATAATACCAACCTCCAAGACAAGCTCAACCTATAAATCCAACCTTTCAAAATATCTACATGAATACTACAGATATTCACCTTCAAACTTCAAACCATGAGTACAGTATTCCTTCTTTCCTTCGACCATGTTGTAGCTAACTTCCACTTAAGGGTCATTATCATAGCCTCTCTATTAAAATTCACTCTATTCCTATAGGGAATCTAATATATTTCAAAATATCTACATGAATACTCTAGATATTCACCTTCAAACTTCAAACCATGAGTACAGTATTCCTTCTTTCCTTCGACCATGTTGTAGCTAACTTGCACCTAGGGGTCATTATCATAGCCTCTCTATTAAAATTCACTCTATTCCTTTAGGGAATCTAATATATTTCTTATGACATTGAAAATATTATGTAAATTATACTCAGACGCCTGGGAAAATTTGTTTTAAATAGATATTCAATCCAATCTCATCCAAATCTCATGTTTTACATACTCACCATTGAGAAAGAAACCAAATGATAGATTTGGTTACAAAATTAGCATGATACATCCTATGGTTCTGAGTGATGTTGATCAATGGAGCATATTTCTATCACGCAAAAAATAACTTGGAAGTTAGCACATGAAATTATGCGTCATAGATCTAATGGTCCATATCACTTTCATCCGATAGTGTAGGGTTAGTATTAGCAGTCAAATAAATACTAGTTAATCGTATCAGAATCACCTGATATGATCCAACGGTCAGAAACAATTAATATAATGAGTGCTACTTAACGTCAACCGCAAACTTTCTCGTCGAATAACCGCATTGTCATCACACAATTTAATCTATTCCACGGTGGATATTCAACTATTTCCTGGTTGCTTGATGAGATCTAACGATTCTAATACACTTTATCCAACATCTCATATTTACGTCGTTTCCACCATTAACGACGTAATAACTTGGTCACTAATTAACGTCGTTACCCTTTGATGTGATCTAACATATTGCGTTAAACCATAACGATGATCATAGATTGAAGTCATATAGAAATTAACAAACTCGAGTCATGTGACGCATCTAACGACCAATGTTGTTTAAATCTGACTGTCGAGGTTTTGAATAATTCTCACTCGCATAGGAATGCAAAGTAAATGCCTAGTACTAGCTTGTTAATTCTCACATATTTTTTTTATTTTACTTCAAGCGGTGTTTCTAGCTTGTTAATTCTCACATATTTTTTATTCTGCTTCAAGTGGTGTTTCTTGAAGTACATAACTCATGTTACAACCTCCAACTAAACTTAAGGAAAAAAGTCGCAACTCGCTTAAAACATTTTTTATTAGCATGTAATCCCTTAGAAGCTCCCTCTTAAGTTTAATATTGAAAGGGATGGCCACCAATAGTGCTGGTAGTTCAAAAATGGTGGTAGAAAAGCATGAAGATTCTTTTATCAATACTTTATCTCTAATTTTTAATACCCATCTAGAAATTGTTTATATACATGATCTTAGAGAAAAATTGGAAATAAATTTTCAACCAACAATCTGAATTCTTACTTATTGAGTTCTAGCTTGCTCAAAGCTATATTATCGCCAACCCACTTTCACTAGCAGAAGTATTGTCCATCCTCAGATGGACGTGTTTTTATTCAAATATATCTAAATATTTTAGAAAAACAATTTTAGGGTTACTTACTAGTGGGAAAGTATTAGTGATAAAGAAATGCATGAAATTTTTCTCACATGGAAAGATGAAGAAAAGCAAAATTTTCTTAAGAATTTAGTAGAAAACCCTAACTATATTTTGGGAATTAGATTTCTTATAGATAGTAAATTATTAAAGTTGTAATTTAAAGACATGGTGTCTTTACTTACTGTTGTATTAGGGTACACAAATGATTCAGTAATGGATAAGGTAGTTTTCGTGTGCCTAAGAGAAATTATGACTAATCCTCATGAGGTCAGAATAAATTGTCCTTGCGACTTACTTCAAAACATGCACTTTCTTTTGAGTACTATACAACCTTTCAATTTATTCAAATATACTATATATCTTGTTCATCTAGTTCTTTTTCGATATCCAAAGTTTTTTATAAGTAAGGGGTTACAATTATAAATTAAATACTTCCATCAAAAAGAGTGGGAATTTGATAAATGGAATGAGATATTATATCCAGAACTTTTGAAGGAAACTATACCCAGTATGCAAATTTCTTACTTTTGCATCTTCAAGTAAAGTTTTTCAATAAAAGCCCAAAGAGAATTCCAAGTGAATTCAAAAGGATTTTACAGCTAAGTAAAGAGATCAGGATAGGGGAATGGTACTTCATTCATAACCATACAGTCATAAGGATATATGTTTTTGAAGGCCAACTTTATTGTTTTCCCGAATTCATTACTTCCTGACTCTTTGATCTCGAAATAGTCAGACAAAGATTATCAGTTGACAAGATCCACTTTCTCTCAAAGAACCAAAGAAACTGATTTTGATGCCTTATGAAATTCTATCTTTGATGATTAAAAATAGGAATTCCTTTGAAATCATTAAAAAAGAGTTGATTTCCTATGGGTTGGAGCAAATAACTTTTGCTTGGAAATATGACCCATTCCATATTATCTCTAAATTAAGAAAGAAAGTAGGGTTACCTTCTTATGATCATTTTCTTAATCCTGAAATAAATAAATAAATAAATGCTAATAATGATCTTTGGAGTGAAAATTATGATAACAAGAGAATATTAAAGATTTAGAGGAAATCACAGTTGGTATTTCATAGAGGACACTAACCTTTAGACAAGAGAATATATCAAGCATCTCAATAGATTCTAGTCTAACATATAGAACTATTGAGCAAATGGTGGAGACAATGGTTAGAATTCCTTCCATAAGTAGCAGTGGAGAACAACCCCAACTTAAAAGGAAAAAAAAGATAAACACTAGTGATTAGGGGAAAATTACAAAAAAAAATGATGATGATTTAAATTAGCATAGATCCATCTTAAATACGGATCTAACATGAGCCAAGAGGGATCCAATTTCTTCACGTGTAAATTTTTTTATGAGCCGACATTATTTAAATGTTTTATATAGTTATTTATATTTAGATTTTTATATAGTTATTTTTTTTTTTTAGAATTTCATAATTTTTATTTTGGTGGACATGAACAAAATTTCAATTCAATTTTGATGATGGGCAAACAGCATTACACATCACACTGGGTTGTGGAATGAGCCTCTCGGCTCAATAAAATTATGTAATGTAATTTTTTAATTAAAAAATTGTGATAGAGATAGTTTCTTTTAAAATTGTTTAAAAGGACCATCATTGTACCTTGAAGGGGTTGGTTTTTAATTTATATGAAACTTTAAATTTGATTGAATTATTTACATGTTGATTTTACTTGTTTCATCATGAAAATGTGAGCTTTTTCCTCATGTATCCATAATCATTAATGTTTTATAGAAATGTTATGCGTCTTTATTCTCTCTTCTTTTATGCGGGTATAAATGAAGGTCATGGTGATTTGACAGATTCTAATCATTATATTATTTCATACACATTGTCAATTATCAAGCCTACTTGGATATAAACTGTCTACGAGAATTTGATTTAACCACTTCAATTGATTTTTTTTAGTCTTAATTTATAAATCCGATGTACATGATCAATTGAACACACATTAGAAGTGTTTTTGTCTTTGTTATTCCATTTTAGGTTTTTATTTAATATTAATCCACTCAATTATGTTAGATATGTTCTTTTTATTAGTATGTTTGTTGTACACATTAATGAATTGAGTACGTAGTTAAAAAACAATAATTTAAGTTATTGGTGACTCTGTTTGATAAATAATGTTTCATGTATGGTTAGCCTTTTGACATATTTTCCTTATCAATATTAAATATATGAAATTTGGCTTATTTCTATAAATATTATCATTGCTAAAATTTTATATAATTTTATATAAGTACAGAGAATACCCTTTGTGGTTAAGGAAGGTCGAACATTTAATCAAAAGCAAGAAGATCATTTTGATCTTCATTGAATTCCTTGATATTGTTCTTGTTACCTAAACATTTTGAGGAATAACAAACCACTTTGAATGACACCCAACTTCTAGATACTACACCTTTGATGATCCCATGTCATAGTGGTGAACCCACTCCCTGAGTACCAAAGGAACCTATTAGACATATAGCTCATAACCCCAAGTAAGGGTAGCTCATAAATACTAATTAAACCCATTCTTTTGTACCATTGTCATCACTCAAGGTATTACAGATGTGTCCTTCTTAAAGGAAATTTATATTTTTCAGCATTAACAGAAGTTTTCCCTTTTAGTTGTGCCTTATCATGCTTGATTGGACAATTTTGAGCCACTTCTCCCATATTTTGTATTGTTCCAAATCATAGTGAAAATCAAGAATGTCACTATCCACCAATGCATTATAGATGAGAGAGAATCTATTTGCATTGTGTCCAAGAATGTCTAGTTGAATTTGGGCTCTTCTGAGCTTACCCCATCTATTATCACCCTTTGGGATTATGATGGTTGACCATCTCAACCTAAGGGTATTTACTAGAACATCCTCGTCAAATGAGTGGGAAACATTGTCTTGTTTGATATCGAGGTTATAAATGCAACATTGGATGAAAACATCCTTTTAGGATGTAGTTACATGTACACTATGAAAGAAGTTGTTTTCTATGTGTTTCAAATAATCATCTTCCCTCACAACTAAAGAGTCATCACAGTCAGCCAACTTACAAACTATGACCTCCAACCAATATCCAAATTGAACAACAACCTACCCCTAATTTAGCCCAGCAATGTGTTCCCATCATATGTTGACATGGGTCATAGGATTTTTAAAGACTCTGCACTCTTGGAAATTATCAAGGTTACCTACCTTCAATTTTGCCACCATATTCTACTCTAGTGTGTATTATAACACTTTTCATGGAGAAAACATATTCCCCTTTATCTATCCCAAAACCACCATCCACACAAGACCAACTACCTTTCATGCATACAACACCTCACCCTCTCACTAAAATACTATGTTTATACCCACTGTAGGCCTTAACCTTGTATAATTAATTACTTCAAACATATTCTTAATAAAACAAAAAATATGCAATGGAACACACACACACACATTAACACAAATATTTTATCCTAGAAACCCAAACCATGAAGCCAACAAGTTTTTTTTTCCAATATATTCTTTTGTACAATATTACAATACAATATATATCATGTGGCATCTATAAATTTCCAATCCATTTACCCTTAATTAAAATAAAACCATAATTCCCTAAATTATACTACAAAAACATGGGAAAAACAACCATGCGCCACAAAACTACTCTTAACAAAAATCATGTGTTGAAAACCACCAAAAACGGATGCATAAACCACCCATAAAAACATTTTAGGGGAACTGCCTCCAAACCCCCATGCATGAGGGCTTCTTCCTTTTGTTGGCCCAACCATTGTGCCTGACGTAACATACAACCAGTGCAGATAGTAGTGTAAATAATATAACACATACCCACCATTCTCCCACTTGTTTTCTTTGCACTCATGGGGTTGCAAGACTACATGATCAACAGTCTAGAACTTCTCAGTGCTTACAAATTTTGTTAATTAATCTGTAACACTCTTTAATGTGTCCACTTCTTCTAGTATCACCTTTTGGTCTTCAAACATATCTCTCATCAAGTGATATTGAATGTTAATATGCTTTCTCTTCGAATGATAAGTTGCATTCTTTGATAGGAATATTTCACTCTAACTATCATGATATATTCTTATAGCTTGATGTACCAACCCAATACTTAAACACAATCTCTATAACCATATTTCTTCCTTGCTTTCATGAGAGGCTACCATTTATTTGTCTTATGTAGTTAAGAGTGCGACTACGAGCTATCTTTTGCCATCCAAATTATTTCTCCTACAAATAGGTTAAGCACATACCCACATGCGTATCTTCTACGATCCAAATCTCCATCCCAGTATACATCAAATAAGTCATGTATTTCCAACACGCTCTACAATCCCAGTCTTCCTTAGTAATACAATCCATAGTCAATAGTGCCACACAAAATACCTAAAAACCCTCTTTACTATTGTCAAATTCTCTTTCCCCGGTTTTGACATATACCTACTCAATACTCCCACTACATGTGAAATGCATAAGTCATTCCATACATCAAGCTTCCAACTGCACACGAGACATGTCCTATTTCTCTTCTAGTGTCATTGAACATTGATATACAAATAAATTTACACCTACAGGAATAGGCACCTTTACTGGTTTATGATCCTACAAATTAAACCTCTACAATATTGTCTTTACATACTTCCTTTGACTTAAAAAAAGCTTCCTATTTTCCCAACCTCTTTTAATTTCCATGCCTAAGATAAAATTTGCATCATCGATATCCTCCACATCAAATTTAGAGCACAAATGAGTTTTCACTTCCTGGATAATTTCCTTGTCATTGTTTTAACCCATATAGGTACTAATTTAGCTCGCATACTATCTCTTTCTTTCCTTTCACAGAAAATCCTTATGGTTAATTTGTGTATATTTCATCTTCCATATCCCCATGAAGGAATGTTGTATTAATTTTGATCTATTCTACTTCAAGACCAAAAGAAGTATCAACAAATGAAATAAATCTAATAGAAGTTAACTTGGAAATAGGAGAAAAGAAATCACTAGAGTCAATTCCCTCTACCTGGGAATAACCCTTTGCTACTAACTGAGCTTTATATTTATCCAATTTTCTTTTTGCATTCAACTTCTTCTTAAACACCCATTTTCCACCAATGATATTTCTTTTAGCTTACAATTCCACTAAATCTCAAACCTCATTCTTCTCCAAGGCTACAATCTCTTCAACAATCCTCTTATTCTAGAGATTTCCATCCTCTAAATCCGCTACCTCCCTAACATTTCTAGGATTATCATCAATAATAAACAAAGAAAAATTTGAATGGAAATTAGGTGGAGTATACCTTTTTTTTTCCTTCATTCCCAAATTGATCTCCTTAATGCTAGAGTCTATGGTTCTTCTTCTTATAATTTTTATTTTTCTCTAGAGTTTGATTCATCATATTTCAATTCAAACTCTATCATACCTAGTTCTTTCTTTATTAGAGGGACGTACTCTTTGAAAACATCTTTGACCTATCTAAATAGGACATATCAGTTATACAATACCTTCTTACTTTATGGGTTCCAAGCTTATAACCTTTCACAACATATTTACATACAATAAATAGATACACTTTTCAACTTTCTTATCTAGCTTACTCATATTCTCCTTTGGAACATGTATATAACCATCATAGCCAAATATCCTTAGATGTTTAAGAGAATTTTTCTTACCAGTCCATACCTCATGTGGTGTCTTATCATCCAACATTGATGAGGGTGATCTATTTACCAAGTAACATGAAATATATGTTTCCTCTACCCATAGTTCCTATCCTAACGCGACATTATTAAGCACACCCTTGCTTTTGAAATATCATTAAATTCTTTGAATTTATTAAAGACTTTGGATTTCTTCCTGAGGAAATAATCCATGTATTACTCTAGAATTCATTTATAAATGAGACATAGTACATAGATTTACCCAATTATGTATCCAACATAGGTCAAAACACATTCACCAACAGTAATAATCCCTCTCACCTCACCTAATTAGAGGAGAATATTACTCACTTCTACTTCCTATATAAACAATTTTCATAGTAATCAAAATCCAAAAAGAAATAATACATACCTTCTACTATACCTTTATTGTGTAATACTCAAAGGGCCTTCTCTCTAATATGTCCCAGTCTTTGATGAAACGACATAGTCTTTTCTCTATATGTTGTAGGATTTTATCCTTCTTCTTCTCCACTCTTGGGAGAAATTGTTGCACCCATCACTAACACTACTTAATATAATCTTATACATAGTCCCAACACAAACTCCTCTCAATAATATCATTGCTCATAGAACCATCCTACAAGCATCCTTTTCAAACATTGTGTTTACGCGTGCATCACTCATCTTGTTTATAGAAATCAAATTTCTTTCCAATCCTGGGATGTGGAGAACATCAAGGAATATTCTAATCCTTGCACCCATGAGTTTCAACATAACATTTCCCCATCCTATGATTATGGATGGTAATCCATCTCCTAAGAAAATATCATCACCATTGAATATTTCATATTCACAAAACCACTCCCTATGATAGTTCATATGAAATGATGCACCTAATTCAACTATCCATGCCTCATGAACTATATGTGTACTTGAAGAAGAAAAGTACACATCCCCTCCTTCATCTGAGTATGTTTTTGCTTTTGTGGAAGGAGCATAGACATATTCCTTACCTTTCTTATCAATTTTATATCCATAATCTTTCTTACCATGCCCTTCTTTTCCACATCTCCAAAATATCATGAAATTTCAAGGAGATTTAGATCTCCCACTTGAGGACTTAAATTTATTTTTAATCTGGGAGGATCCTCTTATAGACAAGGCATCTCCATTCTAGACTTCCATGTTTTTCCATCTCATATCCTCTGATAACAAGGATGGGACTATTTCATCAAAGATTAAATTAGTTGCATTACTACCTATGGAAACAACTAGACTATCCCATGAGTTTGGTAGAGAATAGGAAAAACTAATACACTTATCCTAGACTAAAATTTTAATACCAATAGATAATAGTTGACTTACCACAGTATTGAAGGCATTCAAATGCCTTGTCACTGAATCTCCATCCTTCATCCTTAAGTTATATATATATATATATATATATATATATATATATATATATATATATATATATATATATCATGAACACTTTTTTCACCAGGGACTGAGAATGGTACAAATCCCCTAACTTTTTCCACAAATCCTTTGTTGTAGCTTCCCACAAAACAATTAGTAATATTGAATTTGAGAGGCGTAATTGTATTATTCTCTTTCCCTTTCAATCCAACTTGGTCCGACCTTTTGTTGACATCCTCGTCGATGAAAAACCTAGATGCAAAGTGATCCAATAATCTTTTTCCACCAACAAATCCTCCATTTTGAGCTTCCATAGCTCAAAACTCTGCATGTTTAATTTATCGATAACTATCTTTGAATTTCCAACTATTTCTCATTACCAAAAAAATCACTTTTGCATATCTCCCACTACAAAAACATCTACCATATGCTCAAGAAAAATCTTTTAGCCACAAAGGCATCCCCTTGAAGCAAAAATTTCTTTGATACCAAATGCATGTTTTAATCCTAAACAACTAATTACCAAAAATATATTGTTAGTCAAATATAAAAGATACAATTTAAAGAATACACATTAACACAAGTATTCTTACCTAAAAATCCAGATTGGGAAAACCATAAAGAAAAATTCAATATATTCTTCAGTTATCTTGTCGCATCCATAAACCACCAATCTGTTACCTTGGATTATAATACAACCATATTCCCCTTACAGAAACTGAAAACCCATGGGAAAAACCACCATGCACCACAAATTCTCCTTTAGCAAAAATCTTGTGTCGAAAACTACCAAAAATATATGTGAAAATTGTCTGGTACAACGTACATCATGTGGGGATAGTCATGCAAAAAATATAACACATACCCAAAACCCACCATACGAGGCTATAGACTACAAAGTGATCACCACACTGACCCTCCCAAATATCATTTTACGGATACTTATGCACTATCTCAAACCTTCATCCGTGGTATCAATGCCTACATCAACACCTCACTTTTTTGTCGAACTAGTGCAACTCCCTATCAACCTAATGTTGATAGATTTTTATAACATATCTAGCAGCATGACGAAAGTTATTAGGGTAAAGGAAAAAAAGAATGGGGAAACACTTTTCCCACTCCTTATGTATCTCCTCCATGTGCTCTTTATGACAACTCTTTTCACCCCATGAACCTGCACCCTACACTTCTTAAGCTAAGGAACATTCTCCAACACCTCAAGAAGCACCATTGCAACCCACCACTTCATTTTCATTGCTTCCACAACACTCACAAAGGATCCTTACATAATGCATGGAAAGAAATTTTCTAGAAACCATCATTGTATCATATGCTTATCATATGGACATTACACTCATCATTTCCTATATCATGTACATTTTCAAGTTATGTTGGTTTAAGTGCATCAAACACCACTTCTTACATCCTCCAACTCCCCTTTATAACCAATATCACAACCACCACTGTTTAGGGAAAGTGAGTCCTCCAATATTTACTATGTGACCACCATAAATATTAAACCTTTATATTAAATTAATACTTACATAGATAATTTATAAAACGAAAAACTAAACAATAGAATTCACTCATAGTACTCTAAATTTTACCTTAGAAACCCTTAAATGGAAAAATTAACAAATGATTATAATTGCACCTCTAACTCTAATTGTATTAATTTCGTTATTTACAATACAATATGTAGTATCCCTCATTATCCAAAACCCTAATTCATTTATCCAAATTATATTTCTTACTTTAAATTATATGAAAATGTGTTGAAATAACATTGTTAAAAAACCACCAAAAAACCCATTTTTTCATAGGCTCTACCCCCAACACTAGTACCATTTTCAACCTTGTTTGTGTACCTATTCAATATATAACACAAAGGTATAATAAAAAAAATATATAACAAATGTTGAACATTCTCCCACTTTTTGTATTTTCATACAAGGAATATAGGATTACATGATCAACAATTTAGGGAAATGGTGCCCAATTCTCCACACTACAAGAACTTCTTAGTACTAGAAAACTTTGTTAATGAATTAAAAACAATATTCAAAGTTACAATCTTCACTAATAGCACCTTTTTGTCTCAACCATCTCTCCCACAAAGTGATAATACCATTATGCTTCATTTTAGAATGATAAGTAGGATTCTTTATCAAAACGATTGTACTTTGACTATGACAATCTAGCCTTCCATATTGGTATATAAACCCACTAGCTAAACACAATCTCTATAACTATCTAGCTTCCTTACTTGCATGGGTGGTTGTCCTGTAATTAGCATCTATAGTCAAGCATGCAATTACATATTATCTCTTGCTCATCCAATTGATTTATCCTCCAACTAAGTTAAACACATAACCACTTGAAAATTTTTCATGATATATATATCTACATCAATAATCATGTACATCTAACATTTTTTTCTCTAGGTATTCCTTGGTAGTAAATTCCATAATTTGAGTGCCATATAAATTCTTGAGAACCCTCTTGGCAGTTGTCTAATGTTCCTTCCCTAGTTTTGGTATATACCTTCTCAAATATTCCATTCCATGTGTAATTTTTGGTCTAGTACAAACATTGCATACATCACACTACCAACAACATTAGCACGAAGAACACACGAAACATCCTTTTCCTCTTCATATGTCCTAGGACACTGATTTACAAATAAATTTACTCCTATAAGAATAGGAACCTTGACTATTTACATTCCTAAATATTAAACCTTTGTAAGAATGTCTCAAGGTATTTCCTCTAATTCAACTATAGTTTCTTATTTGCTCAGTATTTTTCAATTTCCATGCCCAAAATAAAATTTACAACACTAATATCTTTGACGTCAAATTTAGAAGACAACTAAATTGGACATATTTGATGTTTTTCTAGTTGTTTCCAATCAACAACATATCATCAATATATGCTAGACCACATAAATACAATTATCACTAACTAATTTGAAATACAACAATGATCAACATTTCTCCTTGTGAAATGTCTCAATATACAAGTATCAAACTTTTTATACCACATCCTTGGAGATTGTTTTAACCCATATATGGAATCTTTCTCCTTGAAAACCAACTCTTTCCCTTCACCACAAAACCTTATGGATATTTCATGTAGATTTATTATTCAATATCTATATGTGGGAATGTTGTCTTTACAACCATCTACTCTACTTCAAGATCAAAGGAAACAACAATAAATAAGATAAATCTAATAGAAGTTGATTTAGCAAAAAAAAAATGGAAAGAAAAAGGTTAAAACAACAAAAAATCCTTACACACAAAGAAACTATAGATTAACTCTACAAACCCTTAATCGAGAAAGCCAACACCTAATAGATATCTATTATCCTTGGCCACACTAACCAATTGAGGTATCTTATAATGGAGTATATCAAGCCTTTAAATATGATTCATCATATCTAATACCATGGAAAAATATCATTGGATTATCAAAATCGTGAGACTATAAACCACCATTGGTAAACCCATCATTGATTGTTATATCAACTACTCTATGATGAAGTAAAAATTAACCCAACAATTTCTCCTTCACCTATCCCCCTCAATGTTTTCTTAATGATTTTTTTGGATTACAACATGCTCCCACCTCCCCCCACTATCACCTATGTCTATACTTTATGAGTAAACTATAAAACAATGGGTATGTATGCCTAAATAGGTATTACAACCATATGTCCATTTGTGTGTGATAAAATACAACTCCATAAAAATATTTACAATGTATGTCTAAGAAAATGATGCAAGAAGCATCTACTTATCTTCAATGAGTTGAACCAAGCATTCATTCACCAAGTACTTTATCTTCCACTCTACATCCATGTGCTTCCATTAATACTCCAATTGTAATCTTTGTAATGTGGCCACATACTTGTTGTACATACATTGAGCTAGTTTCAATAGTTGAAAATTAAAATACGATGCAATCCATTCTAGTCACATGCTCTCCCATCTCACTTTCCAATTCTTGCACACTAGTTATGATGACCATCCAATTGCTAGATAGTTCTTAAGATTTATCACCTTAAGAAATCAATTATGCCTGAGATTTCCTTGCCCTTTCTGTATATGATCTCACACAATCAAACGTCCAATCTACAAGCATAAGTCACTAAATATTGCAAATCAATGCACTCAAACAATAGATTTTTATATCAACTCATAGATATTGCTTAATATTATCCTCATTCTTGACCTCAAAGAACGAACCCCTAAATCTTGTTTTGTTGTAGGATGAATTGAAGTCCTTCTTCACAACCCTGATGGGGGTAAGTTATAACAAATTCACTTGAGTGTATGGCTTCTTTCATGCCTCAAACACTAGCTTTGCTCAGATGTAAAAGTTTTAGGTGAACACGCCACCCTTGAACTCCTATAGTAGAAATTCCACGTCTTACTTCATGACCTCTCTAAAGGTCAAACTCACGACGAAATTGTATAATTTCATGTGAATTTAAATCTGTGTCAAATTTTGCATGCACATATATACTCTTACACTTAGCCAAACAACTAACCATTCTATAGGGAATCCCTCTTCACAATGATTTTCTTCTACAACCCTAGAAGTAAATTTGCCATTGTCTTTATCAACATGGTCAGCCTGCGATAATTTTTCACTTCAATCTCCATCTTGATCACTCATCTACATCAAAATGTCTATGCCTCAACTATAATATGAGGACAAGAGGTGACCACCACTTTCCTTACAAAAATTGGGAAAACTCTCAAAAAATGCATACATAGGCCATTCAAATAACAATAAAGTGAATCACAAAAATCCAAAGCATTCAAAGGCCACCAACATGAAATATGAAAGTGTACCCTTATGATAAATTAATATCCCTTATAAATCAAAGACCATGGATTTGATTTCCCTACCTTCAATCGTGATGTAGAAGGGCCAATCTATCTTCATTATTCACCTTTGGCTTTACATTTCCATTTTTACAAATTTATCTTCATTTTCCTCAACAATAATTCCTCATTTTGAGGTATGTTTGTCAACCCGTTCATCCCAACATGCTTTTAGGATCATCTCATTGCTAGGCTAGATCTAGGCTCCAATTCTTAGGTCACTCTTGTAAGAGAGATCAAGTCAATGATGCCAAATAAAATTTTTAAACCTTTATAGTATTTAAGTGCACATTCAGATTCTTTATAAAACAAAAAATTAAACAATAGCATGCACTCACGATACTCATAATTTTTACCTGGAAACCCTTAATCAAGAAAACCAATGAATGTTTAGAGTTGAACTTCTAACTCTCATTCTATTAAATTCACCATTTACAATACAATATATAGGGTCATGTGACATCCAAAATACTAATCCATTTACCAATATTATATTCCTTAACCAGAATTAAATTACAATGTGTCAAAAGCCTCGTGGAATAGTTACCCATGTGCTATTTGTGGGAAAGAATGCCATTTTTGTACCTTTTCCCTACAATCATTAAATATCTAATTCATCACATGGTGAAATTAGGAAACATAATGGTTGCATTGCACCTCCCACCACAACCTCCCCTCTCTTACTCCAATTGGAGATGACACCCCTTTCTCCTCCACTTAACTCTCCATTATGTAAATGACAAGCTACGACACCTCTTGCCTAACCTAACTCCCTGACGAGACTAAAAAAAACAAATTATTCATTTTACAATAGAACATGACATACATGAATATGTGCATATGTGTTAGTTTTCCATATATATTGGCCCTATCCAACTAATTCACCTATCCTTACTTATCAGTATCCATCTTCAAACAAGGTTGAAAATTCCCCCACGGCCAAAATTTACACTCATGTGACCTTCATGGTACCAAAATTTCAATCCAATTAGTTCAAGCATCATAGAAGTACCTCACTTCTACTTCCCATTTATTTCACATAGGTGAGGACAACATCAAACTACCCTTAGGATGCAATGCACCACCATTCCTTCTTCCTCCCTTGAGTGGTGTTTTAGCTCACCATGTCTACATGCATTTTTGTGGTTGAAACTTTAAAAATTATACCTCATGGACATATAAATTTACACTCATGGTACCAAAATGTCAATCCAATTAGTTCAAGCATCGTAGAAGTCCCTCACTTCTACTTCCCATGTATTTCACATAGGTGAGGACAACATCAAAATACCCTTAGGATGCAATGCACCACCATTCCTTCTTCCTCCCTTAGGTGGTGTTTCAGCTCACCATGTCTACATGCATTTGTGTGGTTGAAACTTTAAAAATTATACCTCATGGACATATAAATTTATTTAAAAAACCTATCCCAGCACAAAATACTTTTGAAGAGGCCAACATGGCCAATATTCCCCCCACTATCAAAGTGGACATTTTTGTCAAACCAAGCATCACTATTCTCCTCGAAGTAGCATGTTCTCCCAAGGAAGTTGTTACATATACATATTTCTTCCAAAAGTTTCACCACGTATTGTCTTTTTGTTACTCAAAAGTACCAACACTTAACCTTGTTATTGTCAAGCATCACATTGACACATGGCTAGATGCATCCTCAACTTGGTAAAAGCAATAACCCATCCATCCTTTGAAATCTACAACCACCAAGACTAATATTGACAAGCTTCATAAATTTGGTTTTAACCACCCTATTGTATACACCTCATGGATGTCCAACCTTATCCTTATAAAAAATAACCATCTTAAAACTATATGTATCAAGCATCGAGAGGGGTCAAAATTATTAATGTGTAATTTTTTTACCATTTAATTACATGAAATGTATAATTTATTTATATTCAATGATAAAAAATTACACATTAATAAATATGATCCATCTCAGTGTTTGATAGATCCATGTTTAAGATGGATCTAGGTTGGATTAGATTTTTTAGATGTTGTCACATACATATGTACATATCTATTTATTTTCTTTTATTTATTTATTTATTTTTAATGGTACATGACAACATATCTCCCACACTAGGATGTAAAACACATAGCTACTGTTAGTGCAAAAAACAAGGGCACTATCGATGTTTGTATTGATTTACGTGACTTTAATAAAACATGTCCCAAGGACAACTTCTCGATGCCATTCATCGATCAAGTGATTAACACATGTGCTAGGCATGAGGTGCCTTCCTTGATGGATGGGTTCTCTAGGTATAATTAGACCCAAATTCACCATATAACTCAGTTAAAAATAGCATTCATGACCCATGACACTTTTGCATATTGTGTAATGTCTTTTGGTCTTAAAAATGTTGGATCCACTTTTCAGCCAAACATGACATATGTATTTTATGATCTCAAGAACCTCATATGGGCCTATTTGGATGACGTGATGACTCAATCCAAAAATAAATCCCAACATTTAGAAGACATTAGACTATTTTTTAGAGGTGTCACAAATACAAATTTCATTTGAACCCCCTTGAATGTGGTTTTTGTATCATCATTGTATAATTGTTTGGTTTCATTGTCTCTAAGTAGGGAATCATGATCATCCCTATAAAATTTTAGGTTGTCAATCTAAACCCGCATCCAAAGAACCTATGCCAATTGCAAATTTTGTAGGGTAGAACCAACTTCCTATGATGCTTTGTTCTTGACTATACCACTTGTGCACATGAATTCTTTCATATACTAATTTAATGGGTTCCTTTTCAATCAGATGACCAAGCTTATCAATATTTGGATGCTTTGAAGACTTCCATTTCCAAATCCCCATAATTATTTAGTGCCCCCAACCTTAACAAGCATTATATCCTTTACCTTTTTGTTTTAGAGGTGTCTATAGTAGGAGTGTTAGTTATATTGGAAACACAAAATTGGATATCAACGTGTGATGCATTCCTCATTAATATGAAACATATAAATACATCATTTTATGACTTTTGGATTCATATTTTAAGGTATCTTGGACTCTTGATGAAAAATCATATTCCCTTGAGACTCTTCATATTCCCCCTGAAGTGAATATCATAACCCTCACATATTATGTTTTTGAGCATTTTTCCACCCCCCTCCCCCAAATCTGAAGGGGTGTATATGAGTCCAAGCACAAGGCTAAAATATGGAAGTGGATAGTTGACAATGGTTGAATGTGCTCTTTGATTATCGTGGTTTTTTGGCTGACCACATAATAAATGGCTAGCAAATTTGATGACTTCTAACAAAATGTGGTTGAATGATGACCACAAAATTTATTTGGTGGAGATGGCCATTTAAAGATAACCACAAACTCTATAACTTGGCTCCAAAGGTAAACAATTCCTTTGAGATTTCCTAATTTATCTAGAAGTTTCTATTTTCTACAAAATGAAAGCGTTCTCAAATGGTGGCTTAAAAAGATGACCACAAATTGATGAAACAATGGAGATGGTGGTTTGAACATTACCTTAAATTGTTTTCTAGCAAAAGTTGTAAATCTTGTACTAAATGATGGTTTAAGGAAGACAAAAAAACAAATCATGGTCATGGAACATGACTCTGGTTAAATCTCTAACTTCAGCTTAAGGCTCTAGTTTTGGTTGTGGTTCATGCTCACTTTTTCTTTCATAATTGATAATACTTTGAAACTTGAAGCCTTACCATCAATAACTGGAATTATTCCCCATTATTAGATACAAGGCAACAATATGAAAATATTCTCACTACAAAATGCATCAATACTCGAGAATAAGTTCTTCGTATGACCAATATATCTTCTTCGTTGTTTATGACCATTGCCAAGAAGTGGTCCACCCATATTGAATATTTACTCTTACAAATTTCTTTACATTTGGAACATCGTTTTTAAGGATGACTATGATTTCCACAATGATCACAAGGATGAAGATCAAAACATTGATCCTTCATGTGGTCAACTTGATGAAAATGTTGGCATTATGAATATGATCTTGAATTGAAGCAGGTAAAGATTATTTTTTTTTAAGGAATACAACACTCTAGAACTTGATTAGTTTGAAATAGTATGAAATGTGAAAGATCACTTCCTTTTTGTACTGAAGAATTGTTATGCACTTGTCATTAGTGATTTCTTCTCAAGGATTCATGATGGACTTGGTAAGTGCAAGTAGAACGTCATCTTCATTTCAATTTCCTTTTGAAGTGGAGTCACAAACTTGATCATGTGTTGTCTACTAATAGAAATATTTCTCAAAGTCAAAGAGAAAATTTCTTTGAACATGGACTAGTTCAAAATGTTGAATCTTTTGTCGTAATTCATCCCGTTAAAGATATGATTCAATTTGGAGAAATTATATTTTGTACGTTAAATATTATAAACAGATCCGAACATGAGTAAGACATGATTTTTTTATAGTAGAGAGCATTAGAGTATTCTATAACTGTAATAATTCATCAATTTGAGCAATTTAGACCTCAAAGCATTTCTTCCAACTCTAGCCTTTAACAACTCGAAATCAGCAAATTGAAGGTGTTGATTTCCACCAGAAATTCACTTGATTACAATGCAACAAGTAAACCTACAAAAATAATATTTGCAATTCACATTGTGATGCTTAGAATTATTCAGTATTCCAACTTGCATTTAAATGGTAGATTCCTCTAGTTTACGAAAAAAAAATGTTTCAATCCTCACAAAAGTATGCACACTTGTTAAGACAAGAATGCTTGTTTCGCCTATAAATGACAATAAATGGTCTTATATATATTAGGAAATCTGAGCAACCATGAATTAACAACCTATCAATTGCATTTCTAAGGTACTAGGCATAGTGCATGGCTTTAATTTTGGCTTGAGGTATCAGTAAAAGGACTTTTATTGGATCCAATCAAGTTTTGTAGAAAAGAGACACTTTGGATATGAAAATAGATTGATTCCATTAAATATATGTATATATGTTCTCCAACAAATGTACAAATTCCACTTTCAATGGATGGAAAGATACGACACTAGTAGGTGTTTTCCACAATTGCACCATTCATTGTCTCCAATAAATCCACTGGTTATGTTCAAGTTAGTGGAGAAAGCTCTAATGTCATGTGAATTGATACCTCAAATGAAGATAACAAAGAAATAAATTATGATAAGCCTCACTATATTCATGGTCACACTCATTGTATCGCTTGTCACATCAAGTTAAAAATGAGCAAAGTTTAATTTTGGTTTGAAGTATCATCTTATTCTTTGAGCTCTACCATATAATATTTGTATCTTGATCTATGGTGTTCTTTATTTGTTATTTTTCATTGTTGTTTTTTTATCTATGAGGCCTTCAAAGCATGTCTACTGAACTTTGTTCACAATAATTGATCAAAACCTAGAGGTTTCCATTATTTTTGTCCTCACCAACCATGCTTTATCTGATCTCAAAACAACAAGTATGTTGATTCTAATTTGTAAGTTTGTGGAATTGATCTTTCAGTTCAAGATGCACACAAAATTCAAACTAGAAGACATTTGTGATGGCCCACATTATTCCTACAACTTCTAGTTACAAGCTATAGAATATACCATCCTAATATAACAGATTACGAATTGATATGGTGTGGGAAAATAATTGGAATTTGTATTCCTTCGAGCATGAAATGGTACAATCCCAATTTCGTGATTTTTTAGGGCTAGGGATTCATATGAAATACAATTTGTAGTTACGAAAGCCAAGTTATAAAGGGAAATCCAACAAGAAAGAGGGTATGTGAGGGTTCTAGAGCACCAAGCAAAGGGAGGAGGTTTGTGCCTCGGTTGTTGTGAATTTTAGAATGTTCTCCTATGGCTCAAGTTCCTTCTCCTTCTGTGTGAGCCAACAATGGACAATCGATAAGGCTACAAGCTATGAATGAGCAAAAAAATGTTGAGAGCACCAAGGTCTAGGGCCAAAAAACCATGCCCCTAATATAGTCAAGTAGGGAAAGAAGAATCTTATTTGATGCCACTATTGAACACATGAAATTGGATATCAACAAGCGATGAATTTCTCATTAATATGATACATATAAATACATAATTTTATGATTTTTGATTCATCCTTCAAAGTATCTTTGACTCCCTGTGACAATTTTGATTCCCCCTCAAGTGGATATCATAACCCCAATGGATTATGTTTCCAACAAGTTCAATGGGAGAAGACGATAGATAGCATGTCATTAACTACATTACATGGAATCTATCTACCCCTCCTCTCAATTACCCTTATGAGGAGATCTTGGCTCTCACTTTGGTTCACACATCACTATATTTTTCTAAACACCACCAAACATAGAAAATTCCAACCCCATATAGTACTTAGTTGACGGATTATCTATGGTAATTGAGCTTGGTGGATTAGGAATTTGCAAGAACTTAATCTAGAGTTCACCACTGCTAAGAGTAAGAAAGCGTTGATCTTCATTGAATTCATCACTAATCTCTCATCTAAGACCAAAGACCCATTAGTGAATGATAATGTTTTGGATGATTACTTGTTCATGATATATCAAATAACCCTTGGTATGACAATATCCTCACATACTTTTTTACTCAAAAGTTCATCCCAAATCTCTCTTGAGATGATTGTAAATGCATTTTCCACCAAGCCCCTTAGTACCTCCTCATTGCAGATGTTCCATAATGGTATGAAGTGGACATTATCTTTCATTATTATCTCATAATAAATTACAGAGTATAGATCCTCAATGATTGTCATAACAACACCTAAAATGGATATTTTCCAAGAATTTTCATTGCCAAAAAGGTGATCCCCATTGGTTACTTTTGGCCCACCCTTTCTTGTGATTGAATGTAGGTATTCAAAAGATGTCACAAGTGTTAGGTCATTTTTCACAAAATTTGAGCTCCACCCTATCATTATTGTTTGTCCCTTATACATGTGGGGCATCAAATTTATGATGTTCAATTCCCCATCTATCAATGGTCATAAGTACATCATTATGACTATTGACTATTTCACCAAGTTCATTGAGTTCCTGCCAACAATTAACAAAACAATCATAACATTTTCATTCATTTCTTCTTTAATCATCTCATCACTCATTTTTAAGTACCCCGATAACTAGACATGGACTACAAAGAGCATTTCAAGAATGAAGTGTTTCAATATCTTCCCCCCTACTTGGTTATACCCATGAGTTTGCTTCACCATACTATCCACAATCAAATGGCTAAGTTGAGGCTATCAACCAAGTCCTAAAAACCATGTTATAATGGATGGTTAATAATCATAAGGCAAATTGGAAATATATGTTATTTTCTTCACTTTGGACCTATCACACCCCATTTAAGACTACCATGGGATTCACCACTTTCCACCTCATTCACAACATAGAAGAAATTCTACCTATCTAATGTAAGATTACAACCCTCATGATGGCAGTTGAACTCCTACCAAATACCACCCCTCTCGAACAACCCCTTGTAGCCTTAAAGCACACTAATGAAGATCATTGATCTGCATTACAAAATAATGAATCTACTAACCAGAAATGTGCCAAAAAGCTACAAATTCACCTTCCATCATTTATTTAAAGGGATCTTGTCCCAGTGTATGATGTCATTAATGATAACCTCAGCCTTGGTAAGTTTAGGATTCTCTGGCGAAGCCATTTCATCATCAAACATTAGGTAACTCAAGGTGCACATATGCTTACTCACCTCAAGGGAAGCTTACTCAAAGACCCTGTCAAAAAGTTATACTTGAATAGATTCTATCCTTGAAAAACCACCCACTCAGGATTTCCACCACTTACACATTTCATTTTGAGAAAAATCTTTCAATTTCTTGACCTTTTTCATTCACAAGACTTTTTTTACACTCTCAATCACTTGATCTTTATTTTTTTTCCAGATGAATCATTCAATAACATATCAAACTGGTTTTCTCAATGGTGATAATCAATTGACTCCTCTCTTATGCAACTCGAGCCCTTTATTCACCCTCACACATGCTACTTCATTTAAGAAATATATGCTTAGGTCCAACCATGAATAACCAAGTAGAGTATGTTGTTGTAACCATCCTACTAGTTAATGCCACTCAATTAAATATCCAACAACTTAGCATATACCTTGATTATCAGCTCGTCATCTCATAGTTGAACAATGTTTACCACGTCTATGATATCTAAATGTTTAGGAAATACCTACAAATAAAAATTTTGTCAATGAATTTTGAGTCCACAACATTCATACATATCCCCATAAATGAAAATCAATTTATATATAATATTGCAAATGGAATTTTGTACTGACATCTATCTAATTAAAGCATTTATTTCTATGATTCATATTGTCAATGTATGCATGTTTTAATGTTATATCATCGTGGTATGTAAAACACGTAAAATAAAACAATACATTATAAGCATATCCATCACATCAACATGTAATAAAGAGTTGTCATCATTATTTATATATATATATATATATATATATATATATATATATATATATATATATATATATATGTATGTATGTATATATCATCATCATCATCATCATCATCATATTTCAAAATGAGTACATCATTTCAACCACACCATTAAAAAATAATGTGTTATGTACAAAATGTGGGCAATAACCATATATATAAAAATTCATCAAAGCCACCATAATGGTGGAAACTATAAGTACCCAACCCCCTCACCCCACCAAGGGTTCTCATGTTGCTTCGGCTCCTCCTACTAGAGGCCTCCTCTATCTTTTGGAAATGGCACCTACTACCAATGTCCAACTTAGAAATGAGAAACACTCTGGGAAAATGATGATACATGCATCAAGGATCTCCTCATAAAGGTCTTCCCATTTGACCTCTATAACTCCCCAAAATATGCAATCGAAACATCATTGCAGGTCCACTAACTATGGATGGATCTCAACTAACCATTGTTGATTATCCTCCCCCCTAGGAGTCTAGTTGTTGCCGCTAATCCACTAGTCTAGTATCATCATCATGAAAACCAATTTGTCAACCCACCATATCTAGTCCTTTAAGAGCCATTTTTATCTACCCTATTTCCACTACCAAGAAACCCCTCACCGGGGGTTCCCCCCATCCCCTCAGTCCCACATTTATACACACAAAAAAAAGCACCCATAATTATTATGTTAGATGCATCTAAAGTAATCATGAATGTCATAAAAAAACATCAACATAAATGTAAAGTAACAAAGAAATACTCACCCATGGACCCTAGAAGTGTCTAGTTGTAGGTCCATCTCAAGGTCACCTTTGTAGTCCATTCCCATGTATGTGAAATTCCAAAATGACCTATGATACCTAGAACCACTAACATTCATACTCAAGAGTAAATTACCTCCCTACCTCTCCTTTGCCCACATAAATGATAAGCTCTCCCCATCACCTCATATAGGCACCCCTTATTCCCCTAAGCTTAAGGTACACTTTTGAATGTAGTAACACCGCCTACTCAAAGAAAAACTAGCAAATTACTAAGATAAAGGCATAATAATGCCCAAATCTTCCTCTTCGAATTGTTGCTCCGTGAACTCTATTTATAGGACTTCTTCTAGATTCATTAAAACTAGTTCCATGAGTGAAATAACTTAGTTTGAAATGTAGTTCCCCATGCATGAATAGACTTGGAACTACCCAAGGAATGATCATAAATGGTAATGGAGCTTGAGATCTAGTTGCAGCACATGCCTAGAGTACCTTAGATGAATTGTCTTCCTTTAATGCACTGAAGTTTGTGGGTTATTGCATGTTTTACAAGATTGTGCAATTATCAAAGGAAAAATTACATAAATTGCACAAAGTTCCAAAATAAGCCTATGTGAATGAATCAAAAATCAGTTTTGAAAAGTTTTAGGCCTCCTTTTGAAGTGTTGAGTTAATGCCCTGAAGTAGTAATTATGTGTTACATTGATGATGCATCTAGTGATCCCTTGTATAGATTTGTGAGTGACTTTCAAGAGATAATAATATCTATGTGTGCTTTTGGTTTGATGGACCTGCGAATTGAATGATAAGGAAATTTGTTGATTGTTATGGAGACAACAAAATGATCAAAATGGACTCAGTGTTTGAATAGGAAGAAGAGTCTATTAGACCCACATGGATGAAGCTACACTTTCCAAAGGTTAATCTTCTAGAGAAAATATGGTGATCTGGTAATCATATCCCTCTAGTACTGTAACTCATTCTCAGAAAATATAGTGAAACCTTACAATTCAAATCTCAAACCCAATTGAAAGAAAAATGTAGTAGAGAGCATAATTGTGAATGGGAAGGAACTATTTTGTATCAAGTTAATGCTTTAATATGTAATAATTTTGGTATCTAATCATATTTATATTCTGAAACAATAGTGGTCTTCTCTTGTTGAAAATAACCTTCACTTGCATTAACTTCAGGAAATTTATTTAAATGAGAAATTTGTTCATCCCTAGTTGTATATTGATTGTGTTTTCTTCATGTAAACAAATCTCTATTATTAGATCAATTCCTGCATTTCCTCTTATGTCCAAAAACAAACTTGAATACACAAATAAATTCATATGTCCAAAGCTTAGTGATTGTTATCATATTCTTATTAAAAGATGTTTTATCAATGTTTCTAGAGGATCTTGTATGTATCTATATATATATATATATATATATATATATATATATATATATATATATATATATATATATATTCTTCCATTCAAAATATCTAATGCAAAAGATCAAGGTGGAGGTAAGATAATCGGTGCAATTTAGCAAGGATAGCACTCACTATGAATCCCAAAACATTTTCACTAATGCAAATAGACAAATTTTGTATGATTTTAATAAGTAGGTTTTATTTATAAGATTTTGCAGCCATGTCATGGGCGGTTTTGGGGGTGGACGGGTGACTATGTTAAGGTATTGATTTACATCAAGGCTATAGATTCAAAGGACATTGTTATATGCATCTCTTCATTTTATCTATCAAACAATGATGACAATAGGCAACGATCATAGAAGTAATGATGAATAATGATTCTTGAGTAATGTCTCACATTCCAAACATCCACTTTAACCTTGAACAATGTAAGTATACTTGTGAGTTCTTTACCTTCTTGCACATGTATCACATATTTGCATGTTGTATATTAATATTAGAGGAATAGCATGCTTTACTCTGCAAACAAGTTGTGATATGCATTAATGCACTTGATTCCTAGCAACATTGTTTAAATTAATAACATCGAACATGGAATGTGAAGTATCCATCCTAATCCTTACATATTAGAAGTTTGAGGTGTTTTTTACATGTCTATGTGTTTAAGAAACATATATCTTTCTCATTCATAATCACATAACTACCCTTTCTTTTGTTATTCATTTTCATTTCTTTTTACTAATCATTGAAAATAGCAATGGAATGAGGGAGGTAACTATAAATGGAATTAGATATTTAAAAGCTACAATGTAACTCCAAGTTTGAACAGTTTTGCATATTCAAAAATGTGGAAAATAAATATTTGAAAATGGCAATGTATGAATGGAGCATAAAGACGCATTTTAAAGGAAATATTTTTGATAAATTGTAAGTTGACAAAAATAAGTGCAATTTTATTTGAAAATACACTATACAAGGAGTTATACGTAGGGTATATTGAACATTTTTGTAAAATAATGTTATGAGGGGATTATTTGATTTTTCCAAGGGTTTATAAGGCATATTATATTGCACTATACGTCATTTATAATTGGGGTTATAAAGTGTACTTGCACTTTGCACCAATTGTAATTGGAGTTAAAAAGTTGTAAGGAGTCATAGGGTTTCTTATAAGGAATTTTTTTCTTTCAACTCCATCTAGTGATCTATAATACTCAATAAAATCGGTTTTAGTCTTGTTTCCTAGATGCACCCAAAATTGAATAAAGGAATCTTAGTATTTAGTGTATTGTGTGCCATGCCCCTATTGGAGATCATATTAGTGCATTTTTTGTATATATCTTGACCACACATATTCAAGGACACGCACTAAAGGAAGTCAATATAGAAAATCTGAAGAATGATGCACTAAAGATGGTAAGCATATGAATAAAGCTTATGAATCCATCATTGCCATTGAATCTATAGGTGTCTTACTTTGGGGTGGAGTTACAAAAAAACATTATAACGTCTTAAAGATCCAACAATTTCACATGTGTATCACTTTGAAATGTATTTGAAGTGTTTTGATCTAGCCCAAAATTGAATAGGGGGATCAAGTGTAATGATGAACTTCTTTGTATGATTGGTCACTATTTGATGTTTGACATTTTTGTCTTTGATTGCAACATTTGGCAATTTTTGTGACGCATTGTTTTTGACACTTGAAGAACTTCCTTGAATCATGATGGTGAATATCAAAGATTTGTTCAATGCTCAACTCAACTTAATTCATATTGCACAAGGATAAATCCCTAAATGGAATTAGATATCTAAAAGTTACAATGTAGCTCCAAGTTTAAATAGTTTTGCATATTCAAAAATGTGGAAAATAAATATTTGAAAATGGCAATGTATGAATGGAGCATAAAGATGCATTTTAAAGGAAATATTTTTGATAAATTGTAAGTTGAAAAAAATAAGTGAAACTTTATTTGAAAATAAACTATACAAGGAGATATAAGTAGGGTATATTGAACATTTTTGTAAAATAAAGTTATGAGGGGATTATTTGATTTTTCCAAGTGTTTATAAGGCATATTATTTTTCACTATACGTCATTTATAATTGGGGTTATAAAGTGTACTTACACTTTGCACTAATTGTAATTGGCGTTAAAAAGTTGTAAGGAGTCATAAGGTTTCTTATAAGGAATTTTGTTGTTTCAACTCCATCTAGTGATCTATAATACTCAATAAATCGGTTTTAGTCTTGCTTCCTAGATGCACCCAAAATTGAATAAAGGGATCTTAATATTTTGTGTATTGTGTGCCATGGCCCTATTGGGGATCATATTAGTGCATTTTTTGTATATATCTTGACCACACATATTCAAGGACATGCACTAAAGGAATTCAATATAAAAAATTTGAAGCATGATTCACTAAAGAAAGTAAGCATATGAATAAAGCTTATGAATCCATCATTTCGAGTGAATCTATAAGTGTCTTACTTTGGGGCAGAGTTACAAAAAAATATTATAACATATTAAAGATCCAACAATTTCGCATGTTTATCACTTTGAAATGTATGTGAAGTGTTTTGATCTAGCCCAAAATTGAATAGGGGGATCAAGTGTAATGATGAACTTCTTTGTATGATTGGTCACTATTTGGTGTTTGACATTTTTGTCCTTGATTGCAACATTTAGCAATTTTTGTGACGCATTGTTTTTCACACTTGAAGAACTTCCATGAATCATGATGGTGAATATCAAATATTTTTTCAGTGCTCAACACACCTTAATTTATATTGCACAAGGATCAACTATTCAAATCAATAAAACTTCACTAATTCATGTCATACACGTATACACATCATGCACAAAAAGATTGACCTACTTCAAATTCAAAACACATTATTAACAAATGAGTTAAGGCATCATCAAAGTTAAGATATACTTCAACATTTTCCTCCTATTTTTTAAATTCTTCACAAGATATTTTCACCAATGAACAAGAATATCACAAACAACATACAATTAAAGATGGCATGAATGAACTAGATAAATTTGATGATAAGAAAATTGACATTGTCAAACATTACGAAGAGTTGCAATTCAAGAAAAAAATTGAATTAGGATATGAAAAGAATAGTGCTGACTTCTTTCATATTCTTGATTATTTGAGACCAGCTACATTGGTGAATGTAGGGTTTCTTTGTGAGAGTTGTAGCAACACATGGTGGACAATGGTAAAAAGGAACTTGATGTTGATGATGCGGAACAATATGATAATGATGTAGTTGGTCGTTAGGGTCATATCCTAAACTCCCTACTTTCAACTACATGTGAATTATTTAATTGTTGTATGCAGCCATCCTCTTTGGATAAGGAATGTAAAAAGGATCCACTTTATAAGGCCCGCTAGGTATTTGGTATCCGTTAATGACAAGACCACAAATAGTTAAGAGTTTTTGCTATGTAAAATCTATTTAAAGAGAGAAGAGACTATGGAATGTTTTGTTTTGTGTTATGTATTTGGAGCTTTGCTCAATAGAATGGCATCCCACCTATTGTAGCTTAATCTGGTGCAATTGAAGGTATTAAAGGTTTCAGTAACACCAAGGCTGCCTGTGATAATGGTGGATGTCTGGAAGAAGTCATGGGAGCAAGAGAAGCCTCTACACAACAGATGACATCAAGAGATTCCTTACATTTCACAAGTTATGGAAGGAGAAGCTTTCAGAGTCGAGCCATTTTATTTTAGTGAGGTTGCAATCAAAGACAACAATTCTGCAGATGATGCTGGTTCCACTCCATATAATGCAAATGAAAAAGGTTCCTTAGAAAATGTTATTAATATTTATTAAAAGTGGGTATCAAAACACACGTAATGTGGAAGATGTCGATGGAACAACATTGCAAATAGAATCATGTTTTGTTCCACATATATGGATGGATAAGGAGTCACTTAAGAAAGTGAATTTATCAATGGATATGTTACTTTTGAATTTCAGAAGATCTATTAAAACCAGCGGCAATCCATTGAACGATTTGTCAGAAGGCACTCGTTAGTCATGAAATGGACTGACAAAAAATAAATCCAGCAGTGGTGTTGTATTGAGAAAATTTCTTTTTGCTCAAGGTCCAGTTTCATGAACCGAAGGTGGCTCACCCCCACAAAATCACAAGACTCTCTACTCTAAAAATTGTGGATTTCACCGGAATGCATCATTTGCCTCATATACCGAGTGGCCATGGCTCTAGTGCGATGGCAGAAACTGGTAGTGTTCTATTAACATTGAAAGCTAATGTTCTTGCAACTAGACTTACAACATCAAATTTGTAGCCATTGTTAGCGCAATTCCTTCATTGATTTGGAGGACGACTTCTAGAGGAAAAGTTATATCAAAGGACCGGTTCTTCCGGCAGTTCTTTATTTTTGGCAATTCCCATATTTATATCGTAATGATTATGTTGTTGGAGGATCCAAAATGCTCTGGCTACTGCATAGCACAGGGGTGAAAACTTCACTTGTGTTTCTTTTAAACTGCACCTACCTTCCTCTAGCGGGTTTTGTTACATATTACTGGAATATCACATCACTGTGGTTCGAGCTAGATACCTTGCAAGTGTCATGGAATTCAACTGTTTACATTGGTCAAGCTACAAATCGACGTCTTCTCGACAAACCAAACCAATCGAAGGATAAGATTAGGAGAGGTCCTTAAAGCATATTCCCAAAACTGCCCATGTAAGTAATCAACGGCTATAATCAGTCTCTCGACAAACCAAACCAATCGAAGGATAAGATTACGAAAGGTCCGTAAAGCATATTCCCAAAACTGCCCATGTAAGTAATCAACGGCCATAAATCAGTCTCGACACCACTCCTCCATATTTCCAAAAACCATAACAAGTGTCCCCGAGAGCGGTTTCTCGCTTTCTAAAAACAAAAAGCAGTTTATATATGGGTAATGAAGTTGGGCCCACATCAAATTTTATTATATTAATATGTTGTATTAGGATTAAAGGCTCGAATTTATTTTAAAAAATTATATCATAAGATTTGTAAAAGGTAAAAAGATTGCTCTTGTTAGGAATATTTAATATTATATACATTGTATATAATATTATATATTAAAAACATCATATTTTTCTAATTTTATTATTTCAAAATTTTCAAAACTAAAATAGTTATATAATTGTTTCAAAAAGCAGTTTGGAACGGAGGGAAGCATTAGTCCCAAAAAAAAAATGGGAGAAGAGATACTAGGGATGGAGTATTGGAGTCGTATATCGCTGGTAACAAAGAAATCTTTCTGAAAATCAAAGAACTTGATTTTAGTTTTCGGTAGGATTGCAGTGTTCTTTGGTTTTAGTTTTCGGTAGGATTGCCGTCATTGTTTTTTTAATGTTGTTTATTTTTTTATTTATGTTTTTTTTTGGGACCGTGTAAGATGTAGTGAGTTGTTTTAGTTTAATTATGCATGAATTTACTTATTCATACTCATGTTATTTAATTCTAATACTCTTAATGAAGCGCACCACATTCGAGAAACTCATTCACATTTTTTCAGTCTTTTAATTGTTTGGATTTAAACTATGTCCTCTTTATTTCTTTTCAAACCACTCCAATCCAAAGACCCTGCAACCCCCAAAGTTCTTTGGCCATTTTGTTTTGAAAGTTGGGGTTTCCGAACTAGAAGTTTTGTTGCAAGCTCTCATGACCAGTCTCTTTGGCCATAGATTCTAAAACGTTTCATCAATCTTTAGATGTCTTGGACACTTGTTCCCCTCACAGCCAGGAACTGTCTACAGGAACAACATCAAATTTGTCTCGTTGTTGGGGAACATATTAGAATCTTTTTCCTTGGGGTTTCAAAATTTGGAGTTGTTTCTTGAATGTGACAAGACTCAACAGTTGGTTGTATATCTTCACCTATTTACCTCACTTTGGGTTTTCCTTTTTTGGGTTTTAAAATGACAATCCCTGCATTCTTTTATGATAAGTTCATTCCAGGAAAAGAAGAGTTGATTGAGTTGCAGACAAACCCTTGAAGGTCATATTTTCTATATTTTACTTGTGCTCCAATTTATGACACTTATTTTTAGATGGTGTTTTTGTTGTTTAGAAGATGGTCCAATTGATGACACCTATATATCAGAGGAAGATTTTGTTGCAGATTTTTAATAGGATTTGCTTACACGAAAATGGCAAGAAGATGACCAGCAACAACCTTTCCAGGGAGAACTAAGGTTGAAGAGTTAAGTAGTGGCTATGGTTTCCCTGTGCAAAGAGATATGTGTGAGGAGGTTATTCAAGAAAATGATGTAGCTGCAAATTTTTCTCATCAATTTTATGATCCAGTAGCTGACTATATGGCACCTTTCTTTGGTCAGCAACAAACATCAGTTTTGGGGTATGTGTCAAATATTTTATTAGAAGATTTCGTGTGGTGCATGCTTATTCTTATTTTCAATTTTCATAAGCATATAGGCATTAGGTCCAATACACAAATGTTGCTCTGGTACCACTGAAAGGTGGATTTCACTTGAGTGAATTCAGTCTTGTTTATAGGTAGGACGTGTACATAAATAATCTCAGGTATTGAGCGTTTGATATTCAGTTACAGTTTTTACAGTTCAATTTTTCAGTTGCTAAATAAGGAAAGGAGTCTCAGTTGAAAACAGTTTTGAGGGATCTTAGACTTCAGTTTTCAAACTTGAGATTTGAATCCATGTCCAACTCTATCGTTCTTAGTGCTTTGCAAACAAAGCAATTTCCCCAATTGGAGCCAATATGTTGTAGCTTAATTTTGTACAATTTAAAGTATTAAAGGCTCTAATGACACCAAGGCCTATGATAATTGTGGATGTGTGAAAGAAGCCATAAGAGCAAGAGAAGCCACTACACAACAAATAGCATCTTGAAATTCCCCACGTTTCACAAGTGTGGAAAGAGAAGTTTTCAGAGCCAAAACAGTTGATTTTAGTGGGGCTACAACTAAGCACAACAATTTTGCAGATGGATGCTCGTTCCACTCCATATAATGCAAAAGGTTCCTTTGAAAATGTTATTAATATATATTAAAAGTGGGTATCAACACACGTAATGTGGAAGATGTTGATGGAACAACATTGGAAATAGAATCATGTTTTGTGTGGAAGATGTTGATGGAACAACATTGGAAATAGAATCATGTTTTGTTCAACATATATGGTTGGATAAGGAGTCACTTAGGAAACTGAATTTTAGAAAAAATTAACGACAATTCATTGAACGATTTGTCAGAAGGCACTCGCTAGACATGAAATGGACTGACAAAAATAAATCCAACAATGGTGTTGTATGGAGAAAAAATATATTTGCTCAAGGCCCAGTTTCACGAACCGAAGGTGGCTCACCCCACAAGATCTCAAGACACTCTACTACACTTGCATCCCTGTCGACATGTTAACAAGGTTTACAAAAATAACTATGTATGACTCATGTTCTTATACATTTATAAAAAACGGTCAAGTCAAAGGTCCAAGAGAATGTTATTATTATCCAAGTAACCACAGGTTTGCAAGTGATTGGTCCAACTTAGCATTGAATTTTAAACAGTACTCGAGCTATATGAAACGAACATGAACTATAGCACATGCTTTGAAGTGGCAGTGAGATATTGAAGGTGCAGGTGTTGGTCGGAATGGATTGGTAAGTTCTTTGCTGGCGCATCTGACACTTATTTTGATCGATTTCTGGAAAACCAAAGAAATGTGATAATGACAGCAAAAGCCGAGAAGAAGCAATTTTTCTTGATAAACTTGCGGCTATTCCAAAGGGAATTGAGAATGTTTCAAAATGACCTGTCAATTTTGGTTATTCTCAAAAGGATGCTGACGCAATATGACATTCCTGAAGCGCGACTTGTACCAGACAGGTTTTTTAAACGAGTCTAATGCGAGTTTCTATATGTTGTTGGAGCATTCGAAGGTTGGAATACAAGCAGTTGCAGAATCCAGCCTGGCTACATTTGGAAAGCTTAAAACCACCAAAGATTGTGGATTTCACCAGAATGCATCAGTTGCCTCATATACCGAGTACCGATGCCTCTAGTGCAATGGCAGAAATTAGCAGTGTTCTATTAGCATTGAAAGCTAATGTTCTTGCAGCTAGGCTTACAACATCAAAATTGGAGCCATTGTTAGCGCAATTCCTCCATTGATTTCGTGGACGATTGTTACAGGGCGAGTTATATTAGAAGGACTGGTACTTCCAACAGTTCTTTATTTTTGGCAAATCCCATATTTCATGGCCCTTACATATTTATATCGTAATGATTATGCTGTTGGAGGATCCAAAATGCTCTCGCTACTGCATAGCGCAGGGGTAAAAACTTCACTTGTGGTTCTTCGAAACTGCACCTACCTTCCTCTAGCGGGTTTTGTTACAGATCACTGGAATATCACATCAGCGTGGTTCGAGCTAGATACCTTGCGAGTGTCATGGCAGTCAACGGTTTACATTGGTCAAGCTACAAATTGATGTCTTCTTGACAACCCAAACCAATCAAAGGATAAGATTAGGAGAGGTCCCAAAAGCAAATTCCCCAAACAGTTGCCCATGTAGGTAATCAACAGCCATAAATCATTCTCGACACGACTCCTCCATATTTCCAGAAACCACAACAGGTGCCCCCGAGGGCGGTTTCTTACTTTCTAAAAACCAGAAGGCTCGAATTTATTTTAAAAACTACATCATAAGATTTGTAAAGGGTCAAAAAAAAATTGTATTTAATATTATAGACCTTGTATATAATATTATATATTAAAAAACATTATTTTTCTGTAATTTTATTATTTCAAAATTTTCAAAACGAAAAAAGTTATATAACCGTTTCAAGAAGTCGTCGTTTGGAATGCAAAGGAAGCATTAGTCAAAAAAAAAAAAGGGAGAAGAGATAGTAGGGGTGGGAAGTATTGGAGTCATGTATCGTTGTAACAAAGGAATTTCTCCGAAATCAAAAAACTTAAAGCAGTTTGACTCTAGTTTTGTGTTGAAGAATCTACGGCAATGAGATGTAGAGTGATTATTTGGGATTAGATAATAATTTGTGAAGTTTTTTTACAATTTGTTTTTGTTAGTTTAATTTTCTTTTTCTCTTATTAATATATGTGTACTTTATCAAACTGCTATCAAAAACATAAAACAAGAACACAAGATATTGGCTCTCTATCAGTGCCAAAACCTCTCTTCTTTTGAGAGAAAAACCCTTCAGTAAGTTTTCTCTTATTGAAGCTTCTTTCTTAATCAATGTCAAACCCTAGACCCTTGACTAGAATATCCTCCAAGCACAAGTCAAGTCCTTTCTCATTTCTGTACTTTGTTCCTCAGCACTTCGTCTTCTTTCTTTTGGCACTTCGTTCTCCGGCACTTTGTCCTCCTCCTTTCGGCAACTAGTGATGGACCTAGATTATGTGAGCTCTAGAAGAGACTTCAATCTTTGGCCCTTGGTGAGATCCTTCACCAATGAGGATTCTTTCCTTCCCTTGATCCAAATTAGCTTCTTCTTAAGGTTTAGTTGCAGACTTGATAGGGTTGCACAATAGCCCTAATTTCTCTCACGTGTGGGAGGTTTCCCCTATACTTTGGTTCCTTTCTTCTTTGCTTGAGAGACTCTTTTCTTCGCTTGAGTAGGAGGGCTTATAGACCTAGGTTACTAGCCCAAACAATGAGATATATATGATTGTTATCTTGTTGTTGTAGTGGTCGCAAACTATCCTCTATTTCTCGCAACGGTGACTGTTTTTCACCCTAAAAACAATCCCTTCAACTTCGGTTTAGGTCTCTCCTTCTCCACTACACTAGAGGCTCCTTTTCTTTCGACTTTCCTTACCCTTTTTCGGTCTTGCTTGCTCGTTGATTTCAGAGGTCATTAGTTGACATTGTAATGGAGTGGACAACCTCTATATATATAGGATTGTCCCTCCTTTTAGGCCAACTAGAACACTGCAGGCTGACATGAATTTATTCCATTGTTTTACTTCAACTGGAGGACGTTCCTGTATGGAGAGGACTTGGACTTTGCTTGGAGGTATTCCTTTGACCTCTATACTATTTTATATGTAGTGTAACATGCCCTCTAAGGGTCTTACATAGATACATTGACTTTTGACTTCCTACAAGAACTTAAACATGTGTTTGACCTACTTCAATGAGCAAGAAACTCATTGACATATATTATAAAAATAATATTACTTTTCTTGAATAAATACAAATATCAAAAGTACATTTATGAAGACCGAACCTAGTTACACTTTCTTCAACACTTTGGGTATGATTGCAGCTATTGTTTTTCTTTTGTGTTCATCTTTTCATTTGTGTTTTTTCTTCTCTTAGACAATGTAAGATGCAGTTGGTTGTTTCAATTTAATTTTGCATGAATTTACTTATTGGTACTCATTTTATTTAAACTTGATACCCTTAATGAAATGCTCCACATCCGGGAAACTCATCCACATTTTTTGTCTTTCAGTTTTATTTTGCAAAAGTTTAAATTCATATTCTTAATTGCATAGATTTAAACTTTGTCCTCTTTATTTCTTTTCAAACCTCTCCTTCAATCCAAAGACCCTGCAACCCTCAAATTTTTCTGGCCATTCTATCTTGAAGTCTAGGGTTTTGGAACTAGAAGCTTTGTTGCAAGCCCTCATGACCTGCCTCTCCGGCCACAGATTCTAAAACTTTTCATCAATATTTAGATGTCTCGAGCATTGGTTCCCCTATCAGCTAGGAATTGTCTCCGGAACAACATCAAATTCACATCATTGTCAGGAAACAGATTAGAAGATTTTTCTTTGGGGTTGCAAAATTTGGAGCTAATTATTGAAGGTGACAAGACTCAACAGTTGGTTGCATATCCACCTATCTACTTCACTTTGGGTTTTCTTTTTCTAGGTTTTAAAATAGGAATCCCTAGATTATTTTCTAATAAGTTCATTCCAGGAAAAGAAGAGTTGATTGAGCTGCAGACAACCCCTCGAAGGTCATATTTTGTATATTTTACTTGTGCTCCAATTTATGACACTTATTTTTCAAATGGGGGATTTTGTTCTTTAGAAGATGGGCCAATTTATGATACCTACAGTTCAAAGGAGGAAAATTATGCTGTAGAGTTTCAAGAGGATTTACTTACAGGCAAATGGAAAGAAGATGACAACCAACAACCTTTCCAAGAAGAGCCCAAGGTTGAAGAGTTAAGTAGTGACTATGGCTACCCTGTGCAAAGAGATACGTGTCAGGAGGCTATTCAAGGAAATGAGGTAGTTGCAAATTTTTCTCATCAATTTTATGATCCAGTAGCTAAATATATCACATCTTTCTTTGGTCAGTGAAAACATTAGCTTTAGGGTGTGTGTCAAATATTTTATTTGGATATTTCATGCGGTTCATGGTTGTTCTTATTTTCAGTTTTCAGAAGCATAGAGGCATTAGGTCCAACACTCAAATGTTGGCATGGTACCACTGGAAGGTGGATTTCATTTGAGTGAATTCAGTTTTGTTTATAGGTAGTACCTATACATAAATACACTTAGGTGTTGAGCATTTTCTATTCAGTTACAGTTTTTATAGTTCAATTTTTCAGTTGGTGAATAAGGGAAGCAGCCCTGATTGAAACCAGTTTCGAGGGATTTCAGACTTTAGTTTTCAAACATGAGATTTGACTCCATGCCCAACAGAGGCTACTAGTCTATTGTTCTCAGTACTTTGCAGGCAAAGCATTGTCCCTAGTTGGAGCCAATATGTTGTAGCTTGATTTGGTACAATTGAAGATATTAAAGGCTTTGATGACACCAAGGCATGTGACAACTGTGGACGTGCAGAAGAAGCCATGGGAGCAAGAGAAGACTCTACACAACAGATGGCATCCTGAGATTCCCCACGTTTCACAAGTTGTGGAACGAGAAGTTTTCAGAGTCAAGACAGTTGATTTTAGTGGGGCTACTATTAAGGACAAAAATTTGGCAGATGGATGCTCATTCCACTCCATATAATGTAAAAGGTTCCTTTGAAAATGTCATTAATATTTGTTAAAAGAAGGTATCAGAACACACGTAATGTGGAATATGTTGATGGAACAACATTGGAAATAGAATAATGTTTTGTTCGTGTTAATTTTAGGATAACAATGGTATGTTCTATGCTTAGAGAAATTTTACTACAATTTCTTTATTAGCCCAATATCAATATTCAGTTCAACAATCACATCATCATGATAGTAAAATGAAGATAGAACATAACCAATAACAGTAGAAGACAAGTCAACACGAAAGGACACAAGATATGGCACCAGCCAAGGACAAACTGCAATGTGGGGAAACCCTTTCAATTCTTCTTATAATTCTTCAAAAGTTTAGCACAGAGAGAGAGAGAGAGTACAATTTACAATATTCACTTGCTCAATCTGATCAATCAAAACAGCATAAACAGAAAGCCCTAACCAGAAAGTCAACGCTAGTCAACAAGGCTGAAATAGTCCTCCAAAACAGCTCGGTCAACCTTGATCAACTTGACCTCCAATGACAACATAATGCAGCCAAAAACATTCTGAAAATAACCAGTCAAACCTAGTCAACAGAAGTCCATGCAGCAACCAAAACTAGGTTAGTCAACATTGATAACCACTAGGGTCAAATAGCCTCGACTTTTGTGCCTAGAATTTTGGCCTGCCCAAACAGAAGTCTCCCTCACAAAACCACAGTAAAATAGGGTCAACACTGGTCAAATTCAGCCTCTTGAAATTTTGGTCTCCTTAAATTTTGGCCTCTTCAAATTTCAGTCAAATCTGGTCAACGCAACAGCTAGAAAATCAAACCTTCCTTCACACGTGTGGAGAGAAAGAGAAGACCATAAATCTATACCCAATCAAGATGAGAGAAAGATGAATGGGATTGATGTGTGTCCAAATGAGGATGAGGCATCATGTATTTATAGGCAAATGTTGAGGATGAATAAACGTGATTGTTGGGCTTTTGAGCCTACATGAGTTTGTTCGCTGACCTTGACAATTTGTCCATAAATAAAATAAATTCATAACTTCACTTTTACATTTCAAAATGGGATGATCTTTAGATAAATCCTACACCTCTCAGAAAGAAGAATCCAAGAAAAATACCAGTTGCTTCATAAGAGCTATCCAAAGTGATGTTTGGCCCTAGTTTCCAAATTTAACACTCCCTCTCAACTAGGGAGAACATCACCTACCAAACTATCTGAAAATCTATACCATCCCTATCATTACTCTGCTCTGCTAAACCACGAAGAAAGAAGCAATCATCAAGAATGTATCATACCATTCTCCACTGATCCGAAGTCAGTCTCCAATAATAGAGAGTGTGTCATACTACTCTTAACTGACTCGAAGTTAGTTTCCATTGATCCCATATCAATATCAACATCCTAGCATAAGGAGTATGGTAGTACACGATGCGTCCATCAATAGTACTATGGTCCCTATCCTCATTTCCCTACTCATTGGCCAAATTAGAGGTACGTCCCATTGGTCTCGGACTGCATAAGTAGGATATGCTGATAGGAGAAGGTGAACCATTCATCTTGCTCATATGCCATAGGGGAGGGTGAGCCACTCAGCCTGTGCATATGTCACAATGGGGTATCACAGGGGAAGGTGAACCATTCACCCTATACATTGTTAAGGTCCTATAATAATAGGATTCATAATTTTGAATTGGATATGGTTAGTCTTGTAATATTGTACATACTTTTGCTTTCTGCAAAATGTTTTCCCATATGAAAATAAAAAAATGTAAAGAGGGTATGTCCTAAAAGAATAATCAAAGGACAAAAAGAAAGAAAAAAATCAAAAAAGTAGAAAATATGAATCCCAAAAAAAGAGATAAAAATAGATCATGAAGTGTGAAAATTCAAATGCCACTACTTCTTACTTTACCTTGCAAAATAAGATTGTGTGCAGCTTGTCAAAAATGCCATAGTCCATGATGGTCAAATAGTTTAATCTTGATTCATCCATGCTTTAAATTTCATGTTGATAGATAGAGAATGAATATCTAGCAAAATTGTTTAATCTTGGCGGATCAGTAGTTAGGTAGAGAATAAAAATGATCTCAACAGTTTAATCTAAGCCATTGGAAGTTATAAGGTTAGAATTAGATAGTTTTCTTATCAAAAGAAAAAGAAATAAAGGGTCAACAAGCTCAAATGCACCCAATGAATGAAGAGAAAATGTTAGGGTAAATAAAGGGTAGGTAGAAGAAATTTTACAAATGCACAAGGTTGCTAAGTCAAAAATCGCATTCATTATGTTTCATGTGCAGGAGGAATTGTGAAAGAGAAAGGATATTCACCAAATATGGTTTACTAATTTCCCTTCATTTCACTAGACCCCCACATACTTATTTGCTAATTTCCCCTCATTATCCCTTTATTACTTGTAAAAACCCTTTCACTTCATTTTTGACCTTTTATTCCCTTGGTTTCACACATTTCCTGGACATTACCCTTCAAAATCAGCCCCCCTTCCCAAAACCCCTTTCCCTAAGTGTGAAACCCATTCCCATAACAAACACTACAATCCCCCCTTATTAATTTCCCCTTTTCCCTTTAAAAATCCCACAAAACCATGTTTATCCTAAGTTATTTACTATACCCCCGCATTTTTAGCCATATGAAGCCTCAGTACCTTCTTTAGCTACCACAGAAACCCGTCTACACACCAAACTGTTAAATTCCAGATATTCTTGATATAACCAGAACGACCATGTAATTTGAAGTTATACACAGTAATTATCCAAGGTTAATTAATTAAATTAATTTAAAAACCTTCCTAAACTCAAAGAAAAGCTTATTATGCACCCAAACCCCTTTTTACAGTCTATTATTACTCTCTCCACAGTTCCAGACCTTCAGACCTTACCCCTAAAATCCACAGAAAGAGTAATTCAGTTGAATAAACTAAATTATGGCTTCCCAAACCTCTCTAGATGTAAGACCTATGCAAACCCCTCACCTGGACATTGACCACCTTCCATTAGCCGACAGAGAATTTCAAATCAAGGACACTACTTCCCTTGCCTACCTATTGAAATTCCATTGTTGGAGTAAAGACAAGTTTTTAAACCAGAATGATGACATTCACCTTTGGGAGTCAAATTTTCCCAAGTACTTGTTCCCACAGGTACATCCATTCCCAGAGATGATCCACTTCTACCAAGCATGATATATTCCAATTCAGAGAGCCATAGTCACCCGTGATCAACAGGTTTTGTTCACCATTATAGTAGAATCTATAAATCAAATGTTGCAAATCCAGTCAAGTCCAAATGAGACTCCACTTTCCATTGAAGGCTTACTTGAACTCTACACCAAGCTAGACATTCCCAAGAAAGCTCATATCATTCAAACCTTCATCATTGGAGAGTCTCACACTCCAACAAATAGTCCTCCATATGCTGCCACAATTTCTCTGAGAGAGGCAGACAAATTATTACCATGCTCTATTGCATTCTAGGGTACACCACAAATGAACATGTAGATGAGGTTGTCCTTGCTTTCCTTTCTATCTTTTGCCCAGGCAAGCCTCCTGCTACAATTTACAACTATGCTCAGTTCTTGGTAGATAGAATCCATGAACAACTTATCAAATTTCCAAATGAGAGAGTCTTCAAGTATTCATCAGTACTATTTCACATGTTCATGTACTTTCAGTCAGATAAGTTTCCTGTGAGCATCCAAAAGTTAGACACCAAGGGCAATCCAAGATCTGTCATCTTTTGGACACCATTGATCCAAATGTATTCCACTATATTTACTTACAAAGACTTCATTGATTCATTTGTTCATCTATTTATAAACATGCTAACCAATAGCTATCAGCCTAGGATCAGACAAAAGATTAAAAGAGTTTTACAATTGGAAAAGAAAAGTAGAGTGGGAGAATAGTATCTATACCAAGACCACACAGAAATCAGAATATATGGATGCCAACTTCCTCCCTACAAACTGACCAAATACCTCCCCATGAGGATATTTGCATTAGAGTATTTCATAAAAATCATAAACTCTGATGAGGTTAATTTCCTGTCAGCCAAGAAGAATACTCAATTTAAAATGAAAACTGAACTGGGCCCCTTTATTTGTAATAATAGGGAAGTTGGACCAGAGGCAGATAAACTCTTATAGGAGAATAACTTCAAGAGAAATTTTATGTAGCATATGATCCTCATGTAGTCATAAATAAACTAAGCCTCAAAGTCAAATTGGGTCCTTTCATACATGATCCTAGGCCAGACATTGAGAGATTTTCTAACCAGTCAAAATGGTTGGAAAACACATTGATAGATATGGAGAATACTGTAGTAGATGTGGAGAAAAGTTTGATAGATTTGGAAACGCAGATTGATACTAGTTCCTTTCTGCAGGTTCCAGCACTAGAATAACATATGAATATTCCTCCTATTTTTCAGACTTCAGCCAATGAAGACAGAAATGCAAAAAGAACCAAGGAAGAAGGTTCTAGATCAGTGATAGACATTACAGATGAAATATTTGAGATAAGTTATAGGAAGAGGCCCAAGCTTAATCCTATAACTGAATAAGAAAACACCATTGACACAGTGGAAATCACTGACACTGAAACAATGGTTGGAAGGAGCAAAGGCTTAGCAACTGTAGGTGAAACTTAATAGTCGTCTACTTCAAACACTCAACTTATTGAGAAACAGCTCAGCATTGACGTCTCTTCATCCACTGGGCCTGTGGATAAAGAGAAAGATATTAAATAAAAATACAAGGAAATTAAGTTGAGTAATGAGGGATTGAAGGCTGAGACTTATGCCCAGTACTTCAAACAAACACCTGCAAAACAAAATAGGTTAATGTCGGTCTTTGACATTAAGATTGGGAAGATGAAAATGTCATTTATGTACCCTACAGTCTAGCAGCCCAAGTCATCAGTTGACTGCAGGAAAACCAAATTTGAGGTTTTGGCTAGGGATGTTCATCCCATATACCAAATTGAGTTCCATAAGCAGGTAGGTGAAATGATTTATTCCACCATGACAAATAAAGCAATGGTTGTGCACAAAATCCAAATCTCATTAGATAATATCACAACACAGTATAAGTTGGAAAAGGCATCCTCACAGACAAAGGACAACAAAATCAAGTTACTAGAAGTCTTGGAGGTTGAACTTGGACATAATCCCAATGATGTCAAGGCTGCAGAGAAATTGATAAAGAAGAAGAATGAGGATATTGTTGCTTTGAAAAAGTAATTGAAGCGGCCTCATTCAGAACATCCATAGACCAAGGAGGTCCTTGAGAGCCAAACCCAACAGGAGGAAATGATGGACCTTGTTTTGCAATTGAATTATCAATTAAAAGAAATAGAAAAGGAGTTGGATAGCTTGATACAATTAAAATAGGCCAGCCTTGAGATAGCCACTGCCACTACAACTGCCATTCCAACAGTCACTACAGCAGTACCATCAGCCTTGGATGCTTCATTGGCCCCAACAGCTCCACTGGCTACAGCACTTCCAGCTGCAACGACATCTACATCAACAACAGGTTCAACAACAATAGAAACTCAGCTAAGTGAAGAGGCAAGCAAATTGGTCAAAGCAATGTAGGATATGTCCATTCAGACCTTTGAGATAAATAGACTCAAAGAACAGTTAAGGAGTCTGGAGGATGAGAAGAAAATAGCTCAAATTATGCACAAAGATGAAGTTCAGAAGTCAACCAGGATGAATGAGAGGATAAAGAACTTAGAGAAAGAGCTAACATTGAAGGAGCCACTTGGCCAAGCTAAAGAACAGCTGTGGGCCAATGTGATTGACTCTGTCAATGATATTTGGCCATCTATACAAGTCATCTTTGAAAAAAATGATTTAGTCAAAGAGGCTACATAAGCAATTCAGAGAGTTAAGGCTGAACTTGGAGACATGCCAGAAGAAGCCACTAGAATAATCCACGTCCTTAACTCTAAAAATAAATATGAATTGCAAGAGCTGGACATAGCTGACAGGACTGGCACCATACTAGAGGTGACAAAAGTGCTCACCAAGAGGAATTTAATGATGAACCTTGAGGACAAATGCCAAACCATGTAGCTAGCTATAGATAGGTTCATGGTCAAGTTTGATGTTTTAAGGCAGAAAGGTCTACCAAATCCGTTGGTGATAAATGACAGATTGATGCCACAACAAGACTACAACAAGAAAATTAGAGAGGTGGCAAGACATCAAGCCAATAATTTCTCTATGAAGGGGATGCCCACAGGAAAGGTTTTGTACCAAACATTTGAGAACCTATTTTACCTCTAGCTTGAGGTAAAACACCTTTTTGTGAACAGGCCAACCTTTGTTAAGTACATAGAAGCAGATGAAATTTACAGAAAGATGGTAAATATAAAATTACCAAATGCACACACATGGGAAAATTTAAATGACTTACCGTAAAAATGCATAGTAAAAGTGAAAAAGACACAGTGAAAAAAAGTGACAGATCAGCCAAATGAAAGAGTATCAGGTGAAAGTGTATCGGTTAAAAGACAAAGTAAAAAGAATAGTCAGCATGTAAGACAAATAGCAAAGGAGAATAAACAACAAAAGATCAAAGCATAAAGACAACACAACCAAATAAACAAGGACAACTTACATCAGTTGAATATCTGTCTCTATCTTCTTGCATGAAGATATTTCTTTCTCCTAGATTAATTCCCAAGACAGTTTGGGATATTTTGTAAACTATTTTTGTATAAATACTTCATAATTCGAAGTATAGAGGGTGGATTTCTTGACATTACTATAGTTGTATTGATCTGAAACATAAGGGTTATTTGTACCATTTTTCAAGTCAGCAGACTGGACTGAATAAAAGAATGATTGCAATATAGGATTCATGTGTTGGGCCACTTCAATGAAGTACTTTCTTTTTGTCAAATTGTTATCTTCTTAAGTGTTTCACAAACTTGCATGTTATCTAAATTGAATGAATTAACTGGAATTATATTACAGAATTTATTTAAGTACACTCTGTCATGAACAGTTAATCATTTTAATATTTTCTACTGATATACAGATTAGGGAATCCTTCATTGCTCCCTAGTTTCGATTGACCCCTACCATTTCTTTCATTATCCAGTTTGAGGAAACCTTAATTGCTCCTTGACCCTAATTGAAAACCTCTTCACCATCCAGCCTTAAGATTTGAATTTACTCACCTACCTTGCTCTATAAACACTATCTTTAGAACTTGATCCAGTCTTGTTTGGTTGACACTTGACCCCATAGCCCAATGGTAAAAGGCATCCCTCTATTCTTCTAAGTCAGTGATTTCCACCACCAACTCAAAATCAACACCCAATCAAAGCTTAAATAACTAGCCTAAAATCAATTAACTAAACAAAGTTAAATCATAAAGAGAGAGTCCTCTCTGAGCATTAGGAAGGCTAGATCCTAATCTCCAAAGTAGGTTTGTGGTTACCTCTATTATTTCTTTCCTAACAACTCTAGAGAAATTTTAGAGTGATAACATATTAGTGACTGTATTGGGGACGAGTCCTCAGTTTACATAAAACTTTAAGAAAATCTTAAATCTCATCTTTTACACCTTAAGGTCATTTTAGAGTTGTTCAAAAAGTTTCATTAAATACTTAAAAAATTAAAATTTTGGCTCCCAAAAGAACACATTATACTAGGGCAAATCCAGATCCAAAACCTACTACAATAGTTGATGATCCTGATAGAATTTTAAGAAAACCAAAAAAGGTAGAAACTCAAGGAAGTAGTAGTCAATTAATTAAAACAAATTCACACCCCGAAGAATTATCAAGTTTAGAGGATGTTCAGTTTGATTTATCATTTGAGCTTTCTTTGTTTAAAACCAAATCAGAAAATTCAATTCATGAAATTGTAATAGACCCTAATTTTATTCAATTAATTGACTCAAAAAAGGTGCCTATACATCCTGATTTAGATCAACTTGTTTTCGATACTTTTGATAAACTAGAAGCTTTAACCTCAACCTTGATAAGCCATATAGATGATGCTTATCTTCAACAATTAGTTGAATTAGCTTCCCTGACTGCTGCTACCTCTGAACAGAGACTTCAAAAATTGTAAATACAGTTTCATTTACTACCACCTCGCCTATAATAGCCACCACACTTGATTCCCCTAAACCGGTTATTCCTCAACTTCCTCTTCAACCAAAGAGTGCAAGCTCGTCTAGTTCATCCACAACCATCTCAAGTTATTCTCCAAACACCACTACATTACCTCCTAGCCAAGCTAGAACCTCACCCATGGCAGACAGATATGCACCTTTGGTCTTACCAGCTCAACTACATGGCATGCCCCAAGACTACCAAAGTAAAATCTTTTTGTTTGATGCTACTGGTCAGTATATTGCCCAACAACATGTGAATAAAATGACTAATTACTTTGAGTTACATGAGATTGATGAGTCTAATGTGAAAATGAGGTTATTTTCCCAAACACTGACAGGGGATGTAAAGAAATGGTTTAAAGGTTTACCTGCTAATCATATTGCAGATTTAGCTGCTTTTCATAGATTGTTTATTGATAGATGGGAAAGAAAGAAAAACCCCTTACAAATACTATCTGAATATGATAACATTAGAAGAGCTCCTAATGAATCTATTCAGGACTATTGTACTAGGTTCAATAGTGTCTATAATGCAATCCCTGCAAACATTAAACATCCACCAGACCTAGCATTAATCAAATTCCCTGATGGGTTTGACACTGATATGTCTTACCAACTGAGGGAAAGAAACCCTAAAACATTAGAAAAAATGCAAATTAATGATGTTAGTGTAAAATCAAATTGATTGGCTAAGAAAGCTAGGATGAGAAATGAGAAAAGAGTTGTCATTAAAGAGGAAACCTCCACTTCAGATGGTAAAATAGATATTCTAGCCAAAAGTGTAGAAAGGATAATGGATAGATTAGAAAACATGGAAAGAAAAACTCAGTGGGAAAATCAATAGCCACCCCCAATAAGAAACGCCAGCTTTAGCGAAAATCCTAACACTAGAAAAAATGTTATACCAGATTAGTAGATTAGACCACCCTTCTAGGAAAAGTATGCCGAGGGTTCACAAAACCATAAAGAAGAGGATGACACCTAGTTCAACCTATTAGGGATTAAAAATGAAGATGTTGTTTTTCTTACTTAGGAAGAACAGGAATTTTACATGCTACAACAATTACAATTAGAATCTGGAGAGTCCTTTGACTTCAAACAAGGCTATGAATCTGCTATATATGAAGTTCACAAACAGTACAACCTTAGAAGCAAAAAAAATACTGAAATTCCCACTAAGAAATCAGTCCAAATACAAACTAAAAAAATAACAGAAGCTCCTGTGAACAAAGTTCTACAAATTCTCCGTAGAGCAACTTAGGAGGCTTCCAGCCCAAAAATTGTAGATATAAATTCAGTTGAAACTCAAACTAAAACTGTTAGTCAAACTATTCCAAATAAAAGAATTCAAAACAAAATAGCTGGTACACAAACTGAATTGCTAAGTGTTGATAAAGAAGATAAAACTACACAGACCACAATTGCTCAGGAAGATCTCACACAATCAGGAAAAACTCAATTGCCATTCAACATTAAGACTAAGATAGCCAAATTGAAAATATCAGTTCCTTTGACTGAATTAGTGAAAAATGAATCATATAAAGCACAAATCATTCAAACACTAAACATAGGTGAAGGAGAAGATGTTGTAAACCTTAGTGATGATCAACCTGAGTTATTATTTGGTCCAGAAGTAAATGGCACACATCAGCAAGGGGGTATCCCTCCATTCTACATTAGCTTGAATGTTCATGATAAAATCTTACATAATGCTATGATAGATTAAGGGGCATCCCATAACTTAATGCCAAAGGCAATCATGGAAAGATTAAACTTAAATATTACCAGACCCTACAAAGACTTGTTTTCTTTTGATTCCAGCCAAGTCAAATGCCTTGGCCTGATTAAATATTTGTGTATGACTCTAGTCCAATGCCCAGCAAAGAGTATTGTTATGGACATAGTAGTTGTTGATATCCCACCTAAGTATGGAATGTTATTATCTCGCTCATGGGGAGAAAAATTGCAGGGATCTCTACAGTTAGACATGTCATATGCCACCATCTCTGTGTTCGGTCAGCCAAGAAAACTTTACAGAGAGACCCTGATGAAATACATGGTAAGTAGTGTAGAAAAACCATAGAATTTCCCCATATACTCCATGCATTTTGATATGGACTCTTTTATCTTATACAATTCAGACAATGGAAAAAATGGAATCACAGCTATAGAAGAAAAACACAAATCACCTGATAGTGAAAACATATTTCATGAGTCTCTATGGAATTTGGATTTTGATGGATCTGTAAATAGATTAGGAGCAAGTGCAGGAGTTTGGATTCATAACGTGGAAAATAATCATTCTGAAGTTCATGCCTCTAGAGAGTTTCTATCATGGGAGACTCTGAATTGATCATAAAAAAAATTAAAGGAGAATACTCTCTGAATATTCCTGGACTTAGCCAATACAGAGAAATTTTCCTAAATGTGATTAAGGAACTCCTTGAAACTGATTTTGCTACTATTCCTGGGAAACAGAACATGCAAGCTCACAGTTTGGCAACTTTTGCTAGCACTAGTAGATTACCTTTTTAGCCCAACCACCAATACATTGTAGAAGTAAGATAGGGACCTGTCATACCTCACAATTTGAAATATTGGCAGAATTTTTCACAAGATTCTTAAATCTATGATTTCATGAATGGTGAAGGAGAGTTTCAAAACTGTAACATAGATACAGATTGTACAATAGATAATATCATAAATAGTGAGATAGATATAAATTCTTTAGATGTAGATAAACCCACTAAATTCACTAAACTAGAAATAGATAACTTAGAAAAGGTAGAAATAGAAGAAATAATCAATGGTGATTTTGATATTTTGAACCTTAAGAATAACTTTTTGCCTAAGGGATTAGTCCCATTAGAAGATTTGTTTGATTCAAATGATGTAGCTAGAAAACCAAAAATGGAGCCTTTATGAGTAGACATAGAAGAATGTAACATAGGAACGGAAGAAAAACCCAATATTATCAAAATATCAAAAGCATTACCTCTAAAAAAAAGCTTTAATACATAAGTCTGTTCAAAGAGTTTCACGATGTCTTTTCTTGGAGTTATGAAGACCTTAGTCTAATGACACGAGCATTATTCAACATAAGATACCCCTCAAAGAAGATTAGAAACTCTTTAAACAAAACCTTAGGAGAATTAATCCAATTCTTATGTCATTAATTGAAAAGGAAGTAAAAAGGATGTATGATGCACAAATCATATCACCAATTAGATATTCAGACTAGGTCTTTAATTTGGTCACTACTAGAAAGAAAACAGGAGAAATCAAACTTTGTGTTGATTTTAGGAACTTGAACAAAGTGTCATTAAAAGATAACTACCCTCTCCCTAAAATGGACCACATTCTCCAAAGGGTAGTAGGCTCATCCAGAATTTCATTACTTGATGGATTCTCTGGATACAACCAAATCTTAGTTCAACCAGAGGATCAAGCAAAGACTGCATTTACCACTCCTTGGGGTACTTTTATGTATTTAAAGATGCCTTTTGGACTAATGAATGCAGGGGCTACCTTCCAAAGAGCAATGTATATAGCTTTTGCAAAGGAAATGCATGACTTTCTAGTGGTTTACCAAGATGACATCATAGTTCTCTCAAAATCAAATAGTGAACATCTAGATCACTTAAGAAGAGTTTTTATTAAATGTAGGAAATTTGGCATTTCCTTGAATCCAAAAAAGACACTCTTTGGTCTAGAAGAAGGTAAACTCTTGGGACACATAATATCAAAATATGGAATCAGAATAGATCTAGCTAGAATAGAGGCAATCCTAAACATCACTCATCCTAGAAACATCAAAGAATTACAATCATTTTTAGGAAAAATAAATTTTCTTAGGAGATTCATTTCTAATTTAGCAAAATTAATCAGAGAATTAAATAACATGTTAAAGAAAGATTCAGCACTTAAGTGGACAGTAGAGGCTAAACAATTTTTTGAGGCAATCAAAGAAGCCCTTACTAAAACACCAGTCCTCATAAGTCCTGATTTCAAAAAGGAATTTATAATTTTTTCTTTTTCTTCAGAAATGGCTTATACAAATGGCACAGATACACTAGATGTCATCGTATTTAAGTCTTATGTCATGCTTAATCCACCTACATTGGGGCTTATCCTTCCTTGGTGATTTATTCATCACTCATGTAATTGTCATTGTTCATCCAAAAAACAAATTTTCTTATCTCATCAGGTTCCTATCTCAATACCACATGATCGCTTTATCATAGGTTTACCCTTCTTCAAGTTGAACGAGAGATTTTTCCAATTTCACTTTTAGCTTGTGAAGACTATATTTGGTTTAGAATTCGAAGCATTTGAACCACTACTACCATTATCATCCACCAATTTTTTTTTATGCTTATTGTGCTTGGTAATAACTTCTTTCAACGCTAATGACACAAACTTGGTAATTGTTTTATGTAAAGTGTCAGTATATCATCAATACAATCACAAAACAATGAGTGCAACTTAGTCACATATATCTTATATTAGTTGGTTTTCACTTATTTTGTCAATTTATGTGTATTTATTATCAAAGTCTCATTAGAGAATTTACAACAACATTCTTTCTTATACTTCAAATTTTATTTTTAACCATTTAAACCTTTGAACATTCTCTGAGTTTATCACTTAACATTCTTGGCTAATTATGAGTGTTCACAATTTCCAATCTTGAAACTTTTAAATTTTGTAAGTCATCACTATGACTATCACAAATCATGTTGTTCAATCCACTCATTAATATCCTTAAGAGAATTTTCCACTTGAGAAAAATACCCCTTAGTCTTATCTCACAAATTATCCCAGAACATTATTACCTTTTCATAGTTATCTTCACAATTCAATGTCATACACCTAAAAGGAATCATAGGAGGTTTGATTAACTACTCAAATTTTAAAATTTTGTATTGTTTTTAGACATGTTGTTAGTCTACTCAATTATCACTAATATTGGACTTACTATGAAAATAATACTTTATGCTAATGTATTTTCCCTTTTGATTTGTGAAATATTCTTGATTTCTATTTTTATCTTCTTCATTCTCATCATACAAGCATTCATGGTTTCATATTCTTGATAATGTAACATCACCAATGATCTTCATCATTACCCACTCAATTACTTTCAATGGTTGATTGATAATATTTCCTCTTGGTAGGCATCATCCTTATTTAGAGTTTACATTTATCCTTATTGTGTTCTTATATGAAAATACTTTTATGATTCCACAATCATTTTCCACGGGGATATTTATTCATGGGATATCTCAAGAGTGCTAAGTTATTTCATACTGATTATTCATAAATCCAAATTGCCAATCATGATCTATGATATCTATTGCTTATGGTTGACTTATTTCACTTGTTTGTGAAATTCTCAGTCACTCACCTTAAGTATCTATCTATTAGTCATTTTAATTCATTCGCTCATTCTATGTTGGCCATAGTTCCGAGGGCTATCATTTGTTATCTTCATTATAAAAATTACAAGTTCCACCTATGCCTTTATTCTTAAAATAAAATTATCCAAATATCATGACTAACATTAGGGATAAACATAGAAAATTTTCCTTCCATTCTTAAACCCTTGCCTTTCATGTTAATTTTTCCATCTTTTTATTCTAATAATATGTTTATTTCCCTTTTAGGGTGGTTGCTTACTATCTTAATGGATATTTCTCCTAATTTTGACTCCTTTTGACATGTACTTTTAGAGAACTATACTATTATTCTCTCAGATCGATTAAATCATAATGTGTCCACATCTTGCATGAATAGCTAGTGTTTTTTTTCTTCATTAGGTTACCTCAACTTGTTTATATTATGTAATTGTGTATTATGGCATCTTCTTCATGTCCATTGCCAAGACCCCTAACTCGATAATATTTGACACATTTCAATGATATCTCAAGCTCATCAATGTAGGTTAACTTCTTACTTTAATTATAAGTTCCAAAATGCTATAAATAATGTCCCACTTAAACTCGTTATAAGTTATCTTGCTTCTTTTCTATCAATATATTTTAAAAATATTTGCGGTTATGACTTTAATCTATCATCTTTTTGGGTCATGCATAACTTCTAAAAGCATAAGCAAATATTGTAATACATCATATTTTTACCAAACATTTCAAAACTATTAACTCAATTTTTATGAGTTTTCCTTATCACGGATAATTGATTAGTTTTAGTGAATCTTGTTTTTTTATTGTCACTTTTCCCATCACTAGAAGTCACTTCCTCAAGGCTAAGGCAACCTCATAACCATGAATCTCTCATACTAAAATTTAACCATAAATCTCTCTTACTAAAATTTTCATTTTCTAACTTTGTTGGGTTACTATCAATTTATTATTGTTTACATGTCAACCATATTGATTTAAAAGAAATAACTCATATATAAATTTATCACATTACTAATAAGTCTTTTTTTATATAAATACAATCAATATATAATAGTCATGAAATAATACTATATATTTTAATAATAGAATCTCATATTTATGAAAATATTTATTATAAAAAACTATAAAATTAGTCATTTAAAAGTATAAACAATGTCTTTATTTCTTTGCCAACCTCTACATCATTAGTCCCATTAAAGAATATTATTTGAATGGAATAATATTTCCGTATTTTAGAATATATGTAACATACAATTTCATTTTTCTTTGCATTTACATTTACAACCTAATTAATATTGTAAACAACTAATCTATATTTAAAGTTAAATATTCAAGGTTTTCCTATTAAAAAATTCAAGCCTTGTAAAAAATCATTCATTTTTTTATTAGCATTACTAAATGATTTCATGTAACTAAGAGTTTTATATAATTCCGTGTATGGTCATTAAAAGAATTCACATCATACAACTATAACTAAATTAATTAAGTTGGAAGTTAAATTACAATATTTTATTATTAAAATTTAGGTTCATATTATTTAATATTGATTTTTGTAATTAGAATTTAAAGCTCATACAACTCTAACTAAATTAATTAAGTTTGAAGTTAAACTACAATATTTTAAGATGGATCTAGGTTAATAATAATAAGTTTAAGATGGATCTAGGTTAGTAATAATAAAGTTATAATTTAACTAGTTTTATGAATTTTTTTAATTTTACCAACTTAAAATGTATTATAAACTAAGTGTTTTGATATTTATTATGAATTAATGTCCACCTAGCCATTTAATTTATATTACTACACTAATGTTATTATTTTTTAATTAAATTAATTTATTGTTATAAAAAACATGTACAAACATTTGTGTTTAAATATATATAATAGTTAAAAATTTATAAAAATTTTTAAATACTATGAATTCAAAGTAAGAAATATACAATTTGATAAACTTTAACAATCTAATCGCCAATAAATTAAATTATTCACTTTTTTAAGTAGGAAAAATAATAAAGGATACAGCCACACATATGCTATGATACCATTGAGCGTAGAATTACATACTATACTACGCCAAACCGGACATAAGACAATCACGAGGGAAAGCACAATTGCTCCCGAGGTTCATTAAACTTCGACCTGGATTCTGTCTTTCTGTCTCACACTGCAGATTTTATTTTTCGGACCTATCTTTGGGCTTCATAATAAATATTATGATTCATGGGGTTTTGTTTTTTTATGGGAACACCAGTTTCAACCATCAAGACTTGTAATTCTAAGATTCATTTAATTAAAAAAACTCATTATAAAGAAGAAATTGTCCTTAGTGTATCTTATTTGTGGGGGTCGATTTTGATTGATATCACAATAATCAGTGTTTTATTTTGTTGCATATCAGTGTTTTACTTTGATACGTGTCACTATAATTATTAAGTGTTTACCTATCTTTATAAGCCATAAGCCACTGCAAATACAAGTAAATTTAAAGATTCAATTTTAATGTTGGTTAATTTGGACTATTTTCATTATAAATTTTAAATATTTATATCAGTTAGCTCTTTTTACAAATACTAGTAAATTTAAATTTGAAAATTTATATTTCTAATGTGGGACTATTTAGATTATTATCACTATAAATTTTAAATATTTATTTCAGCTAGTTTTTTTACAAACATAATTTCAAATATTTATATTAATTAATTTTTTTTGTAAACACAAGTAAATTCAAAAATTTGAACATAAATTTTAACTTCCAATACATAACACTTCATTATGATAATAATAAATAGTAAATTAACTTCATTCTCATAATAATAAATAGTAAATTAACTGCCCACTTCATTATCACAGTAATGAATCGTAATTTAACTGCCCCAAAAGCTGTCTTCACTGTTAGCATTGATCAATACGACGACTTGCAGTTAAATACTAGAATTTAAGCTGATGTTCCCACCATTTGTCACCATTGAAAAACCCTCGAAGCTCCTGAATCACAAGCCTCTGTTTAATGTAGAATCAGAGTACAAAGTGTCCTAACAGATGTCCATGTTTGCCCACAGAACCCTAATAAACTCTTCATTCATTTCGGTCTTCCACCATTGCTGAGTGTTGTGCCGATAGTTGCCCTATTGAAACAATGGCCCAAATAGGTAATACACCATTATCATTCTTTAGGCCCCCTTTTCTACTCTCAGTCCTTGTAGCTGGCTGTTGCATTCTTTCAATCATTAATGGAGGGGATTGCGCACAGTTGAAATCTCATGTGCAGTTCCTCCGGGCCAATTACAATGGTGGGCGTTTTGTTGGGTGTGCAAGGAACGCCAGCATATGCTCGGATCCCCTCAAGAATCCCAATGGGGGATCCACCTGCTGCTTCGACACCCTCTGCAAAGATCTCACCAGCGATACGTTGCACTGTGGGAAATGTGGCTTCCCCTGCCCCTATGGATTGGTTTGCTGCTCAGGCTGCTGCGTTGACATCAAGTATGATCCTATGCATTGTGGGAATTGCTTCCACAGGTGTACTAAACACGAAAAATGTGTGTTTGGCATGTGTGGTTATTGATCCAATTCTAATAGCTTTGAGCTTAACCAGATTACAGATTCTCGAAATACAGTAATATTTATTTATGTCAACCATATTATTATTATTTTAGTTAGAAGAGTGTGAAAAAGAGAACGTATTGTTTTTAAATTGCCCACTCTAGTGAATTGTTGTATTTAATAAGGCATTCCAATTCCACAGGCTGAAGGAACTCGCCTTCTTTCTGTCCTGCAGAGCAGATCGCTGTAATATCAAATATAGTTTTCTTGGTTTTAATTATTAAGGTTGCATTGTGATCGACCAATCTTTCTCCTCGGAACGGAGGTATTTATACATTACCAACGGAATTTCCCGGACAAAATGTGTTGTACGGCAAATCGGTGACAACGATTGATGTTTTTCAGCAATTATCTCATATATAGAAGGTTCGATATTTACCAAATTAGTTATGGTTTTGTGGAAGTAATAGCTAAAAAAATAGAACTGGAATCATAGATTAGAAATATGTTTATTTATTGTTATTATATATAAATAAATTAAGTTTAATTATAAATATCAATTTGGTGTATGAGCCCTTTTGTTTATGGGACAAGAGACCTTGTCTCACTTCTATTTAGGGATCTGACTGCTAAGTCTACTAAGGCATACATACTTTATCTCTTCTCTTAACTATTAAGCATATATATATATATATATATATAATTCTTAATAATAATTTAAAATAAATATATACTTTAGTTAATTTTAATGTTTAAAAAATTTTAGCAACACTAGATGTATCATGAAGTAAGTGTTTTTTATGTTTATCATGGATTGATGCTTACTAACATTTACTAGCCATTTGATTTATATAGTTGAGTTTAGTATATTTTTGTAACGGTTTCTAGTCTAATCTCTTGAGCGACAAAACATATATCTGTCTTATATAAAGTATAATTTTCTTCACCTAAAAAAATAAAAAAATATCATTTAACCATGTATAATATATAATACTACATTTTAATTCACTTTTATTTATTAAACATATTTCATTGATTATATATATGAACAAGAGAAAATAGTAGAAATGATATAATTTAATTATCAATAATTATTAGGTGGATGGTAGGGATTTAACCTCCTTGAAATATTCTAGAATATTTATAGTAGCCTACGCAAATTGATGGTTGAAATTTATTTATTTTCAAAGTAGTTATGCTATTTATACTTGTTAATTAAATTGATTTATTAAAAAAATGCCATATGAACAAGAGTGAGTTATGGGTTTTTTGGACATGTGGTATTGATAACCCATGGTATTGGCCGATGATATTGTAACAAATCTTATTTTATAATGTAAGAATCTCCATGATAAATTGGACATAAATCGTGTTTCATTACTTTAATTTATATGGTTGCACTAGTTTTATATCCAATTTAAACTTTAATTTATATGGTTGCACTAGTTCTATATCCTATCTAAAAAGAGATAAAGTAAATAAATAAATCTTATATTTTTCACTTTTGAATCTAAAGAAGATGTATATTTTAATATAAGACTTAAATAAAAAATTCTAATATCTATATTAAGTAATATATTTCAATCTCAACTTTATTTATGTGTGTTTTTATAAAGAAAAAGTTATATATATACCATAATAAAATATTTCAATGCACAAAGACAAAAAGTAATTGAAGGTAAAGAAATTATCTTATTTCCTAATAAAATTAAAAGTAATGGAAGGTAAAAAAAAAAAAAATTTCCAAATAAAAGTAATAAGAGGAATATGTGTAAATTATTCAATTTTTAATATAAAATTAATTGTGACATTTAAAAAATATTAATAATTAATCTTGTCTAGGGAGATATGTAAGCATAAACTTTTGTAAAATTTAACATGAACAAATTTAAAAAAAAAAAAAACGATTTATAATCAAATCAAGTCAATCAATTTAAAATTTTCTCTTAAATAAGATGTTTGGAGCAAAATTTTAAAATTAGGCTTAATGATTTGGAGTGAAATTCTGAAAAAATGTGGAATTTTATCGCAAAACTTAGGTAATCTAATCAACTCCATTACAATATTTTAAAATTAGGCTTAAATATTTGGAATGAAATTGTGAAAATGATAGAATTTTATTCCAAAACTTAGGTAATCTAATCAAATCCATTACAATATCATTTGATATTGATTACGAATTATCATCTTAAACAATACTGTGATTATATATAAATTAAGTAATCATAAAGTTATATCTATATAATATTGATCAATATTGTGTCTATTATTATATATAAATTAAGTAATCATAAAATTATATCTATATAATATTGTTCAATATTGTGTCTATTATTGTACTCCTAAATAGAGGTGCAAACCATTATTTAAATTTTATACTCTAAAATAAATTTGCACCTCAAAAAAATTGAGTTTTTTTCGTGCTTACTAGATCTATAATTAAGATGAATCTATACTAATATATATAAATATTATATATGTTAAAAAATTCAAACCAAACATACTAGCAAAATAAGTGAAGGTCTAATTTGAACATAAAGAAATAAAGAAAGTGACTAAGATGTTTTCAGAGAACATGGAATTCTTGTTCTTCTTTAAAATATTTAGATAAGGGATTATAACATCCCCACATGGGTTCTTTAGTTATCAAGCAGGGCGAATAAGATTTCTTTATATTATTAACTAATTTATAAGTTTGTATTTTAACTCTAACAATATTATAATATACAATTTGTATGCAAATATATATATATATATATATATATATATATATATATATATATATATAACTTTGCATGCACTGATAGAGGTTGCAATTAAATTAATCATAATCACAAATAACATATGAAATACATATATTTCTTAAAAAAACAAAAAATAACATTAGATTCATATTCATAAATAATGATATAACACAAATTTTATAGGAGATAAATTCCAAGAAATTAGTTGTGTAAGAGTTTTTTCCCACCCAATCATAGGTATAAGCCTAAAGGGAACCCCGGGTTGGGCTATGAGGCTATAAAAGTAACAAAACTAAGGTTAAATATTTTAACTCCTTCAACCCAACCCACCTACTCTTATTCTTAGTTAATATACTCAGTACAAAGTACTTTAAAACATCCTATCAAGCCATCAAACAACCATGATAATCTCTTCCAAGGCCTCATACAACACAAAGTACATCTTCCAGATATCCATTCAGTGGTTCCTTTCGGATATTCTTCTTTCTAATTCTCTTTGATGTAGGTGGAAAGAGCCCAATTTGTTATATTCTTTCTAAGAATTGATTCTTGGAATAATACTTGGCTCTCATGCATGGAAACAAGCAACAAATATATATTGGAATCAAAGGATTCCTAACTTTCCCGACCTTCATTCTCACCTACAACTGTGAATATTTCATCCAAAGTATGTAATTTCCTATTCACACTATTGATTTGGTTAGATTCCATGTTGGTTCATAGTTAACAATGAAAAATAATACATTAGAAGTCTAGAGCATGTATGTGAGAAACCTAGAATGAGTAGAGTAATCAGAAATGATAGGTTTGAGGGAATTATTTCCAACTTTACTTATAATAAGAGGAATTTACTCCTACACTTCCTCATCATAATTGAACTCAATTGACACTTCCATAACTACATGAAAAGACTTCCCCCTAATTTTTTACATTATTTAATTATTGGTTTATAATTCCATGGAGGTGGATGGATTCATTTAAGTCACATGGTGGAAAATAGATGAGAGCTTATAGTATCCATCATTTGTGCCTATTAAGAAATCCACCATCTCATATGTATCATATACATACTATCATCAAAATCTCAAGCATACTTTTGAATATCTTCATTACAATAATTAGATTCCATAGCATGAGATTCTTATCATAATGCTTGGCCTCTACACATTGTAGTAACCAATACTCATTATATGCTTACTCTTGTGCCATATCCAAGGAAACTATACTTGCAACATTTCCTTATTGAAAAAGCTCTCATTTAGATAATCAAAACATGAGTGTTCATGTATATAGTGTTTTGGTAGTGATATTCACAATGACACATGAAATGATAATAGAATAATAACATACCAATAAATCAATCATTTTTAGATATTAATATTCTATCTACAATCAAATATTATCTATCAAATATGCATTATTAGAACAAGTATGTGCTCTATGTGCAATCAAAATATGTTTACGAGATTCATATGTGATAGTATATAAATAATTGTGCATTTTACCAATTCAATTTACTTTAGAGGGCTTATCCAATGCTTTGACCCATAACCCAACAACTTCAATGGTGATTACTTGGCCATATAAACATATTTTTAGTGTAGTACAACACAAGGAAAATCTTTCCCTTTCTCTACTAGATAATTCCTCAAAACCCTTTTCCTTTTAATGCTCTTTAGTGTAGGAAATAAGGTTATAATCCAAGACAGTTATACAAGAAAGAAAGTCATTAGATACTTATGCAATGGTGTAAGATCGCCAAAATAAAACAACAAAACAATATCACATATTATTGTTTCACGTGTCATTCCCTTTGCCTTCATTATTACCTCTTAACCATGTTAACATAGCCTTATATTAAATATGAATGTATTAATTTTTTTTAAACAATATTTACATGTGCTAGGCTTTTACCTTTACCATACCACCACTTAGTTACTCACCACATGTATGAATATATTTATCAATAATAAATCATTTAGTATATCAACCATGGTTAAAGGAATTATATCCTATATTTCTTATATCACATATGTAATTTTTGTTAGGATATTCCGACACATAGGAAATAGTTAAGTACAACTTGGTCTAGTATAGAGTTAGGTATAGAGTTAGGTAAAGTGTGTTTCTTTACTATGTACATTTTGTAACTTACAATCCAACGGTTACGATATGTAGTGATCCGACGGTTCATTCTCTCCTCGGTATTACCGACACTTGATCCGTGGCTTAACACCCGATTGGTCCATGATCTCTATTTAAAGTGCATGGAGGGTCATTTGTAGGGTAATCCGTCTATGAGAGAAGCATATGTAAATTTTCATTCTTTTATTAATAAATTTCCTGAAGTGGCCGCGTTGGCTCAGGCCGTGGACTGTTTCCCTCTTTGAGGGTTTTAACCACGTCAAAATACTGGTGTATTGATCTGTGATCTGTTTGTGAGCGGTGTCCTTTGGTGTTCTGTCTGAGGAACTTACCCTGTAAATTCCTACATGGTATCAGAGCTATTTGAGGGCCGCGTCCGTTGGTGATCCAAATCTGAAGCCGGTAGAACTGCATCCGACTGTCGTTTCCTAGATCTATTGTTTCTGACTGCTTTCGGGCATAAAGGACTGCTCTGTTGTGTTGGGAGCATCTGTTCCAGTGAGGAACCCCTTTCGTTTCACGCGAAAAGATTTCTGGTAGCCCTAGCTGTGTCATTTTTAAGATCTGGAGGTATACAGTGTTTATTTGCAGTTTACAGTTATTTTCTCTCTTTTTATTTCGGTTTCGGTTTATTTAGCCTTCTTTATTACCGGATCTATATCTTTCATTTCTGCGTATGCTCTTTTCCCTGCGACTCTGTGCGATCTGGGCAAATTAGAAACAGAAAGGAAGAATTTTTCTCATGTGTATGCTCTTTTCCGTTGCGCCTTAGTGTGATCTCGGAAAATCAAAAACATTGAGGAAAATATTTAGTTTCCGGCTAGAGCTAGCTTCGAGCCGCAAGGTTCGTTTTTAAAAATATTTAGTTTCCGGCTAAAGCTAACTTCGAGCCCCAAGGTTCGTTTTTTTTTGTATGTCCATGTTGGGTTTTGTGGTTTTTGTTTTGTAGGGAAAAAGAGCTTTCTCAAAGCAAGCACGCAACCCAAAGCATCAACCCCCCTCTCTCTCTCTCTCTCTCTCTCTCTCTCTCTCTCAAACTTTTTGTATAGCTCACTTGGTGCAAAGCTAATTTATGAGAGTAGAGGTCTTGGGTTCAAGTCTCCATTTTGTGGGGTTGGATTTTTTCATTTCCGCACATTCTCGCACTTCGTCCGCGACTTCGTCAATGTTTTTTCAAAAAGCCATAACTTCTTCATCTGGAAGCTGTTTTCAGAACCGTTTTTTTTTAAACGGCCTAATTTTTCGAGATCTTTCCATTAGTACACTTAGTTTCAGCATCTACAGCTTCAGTTTCTGTTAAAAATGGAAAGTCCATGCCAAGTCATTCTTGATAGCACTAACTACTTCCAATGGTGGTCCTACATTGTGGATTTACTTAGAAGTAAAGGTCTTTACAGAATAGCCATAGGCCAAGAGACCAAACCGAAAGATGAAGATAAGGCAGCTAAATTGGAAAATAGGCAAGACCAAGCACGTGGGTTGATAGGGATGTCTATTTCTCCAGATCTTAGATTCCATATTGCAGAACTTGATACTCCTGATGAAGCACTGCAACAAATTACTAAAGTCTTTGGAATTAAAAATGAACTTAAAGCCCATCAACTTGAAAATGAATTTCTTACATTGGACCCCAATAATTTTTCTTGCATTGAAGATTTTTTGTCCAAGTTCAAGACCCTTAGACTTCTCTTGGAAGGTGTTAAGGTTAAGAAAGAAGATAGTAGCCTTATCTACTCCATTCTTACTAAGTTGGGACCAGCCTATTCTGTGTTTGTTTCCACCTTCCATTCTACAAGAGAAGCCTTCATTTCTCAAGGACAAACCTACAAGTCCCCATCCTTTGATTCCTTTTGTGATTCTTTAATAAGAGAACAAGAAAAACTCTTACACCTTGGTCTTCTTCATCTTGGAAACTCTTCTAAGAAAGCGTTAGCCGCCCAACAGCAACCAAATCCAAAGAATCCTAAGAAGTTGTATCCTAAAAAGAATGGTCCTAAACCAAACAAGGGTCCTAAGCAATTTCAGCCTCAAAATGAAAAATCATTTCAACAAAATGATAAGACAAATAAAAACAAAGGGAAGAAGACTGATAGACATTGCAACTTTTGTAATCGAGATGGCCACTTAGAATCCAAATGCTTTAAGAAGATGGAAGCCTTGGAAGCAGCAATGAAGAAGCATAACATCCATTTGGAGCAATCTTCAACTTCAACTTCATCTTCAGGAATGGCACTTTCTGCATGTGGTTGTCAAGCATCTTAGTCTGGCTATGCACTAAATGTATCTTCTTCTTCTCATTCTCATGAGTGGCTCATTGATTCTGGAGCTTCTTATCACATGGCCAAAAACAAAGCCATGTTTTCTTCTTTAAATGATTGTAACACCAAAAATATATATGTTGGTGATGATAGATCTCTTAGTGTTGTAGGGACTGGAACTGTTCATCTAGACAATGGTCAGCTTAATGATGTATTATGTGTTCCAACCTTATCCTGCAACCTTCTATCTGTATATCAGATAACCCATTCAGGTGAAGGTAAAATCGTTGAATTTTCACCTCACGATGTTGTAATTAAGGACCTAAGAGATCCTAGACAGATTTTAGCTACTGGCATTGCTGATGATTCTACAAGGTTGTATAAGTTTCACAAATTTGGGTCATCAAATCTTCCCTCAGTGTTTGTTGCTCATAATGATGAAGTGAGCAAACTTTGGCATGAGCGATTTGGTCACTTAAACTATCACTCTCTTCAAAATCTATGTAAAGAAAATATGGTGACAGGTCTTCCAATGGTATCTTGCAGAGACGGTGTTTGTTCCGAATGTGTACTCGGAAAACATCATCGGGACAGTTTTGAAAAACGTGCCTCTTGGCACGCCTCAGCCCCTTTACAGCTCGTGCATAGTGATTTATGTGGTCCACTTCCAGTTGCTTCATTCTCTGGCTACAAGTATTTCTTAACTTTCATTGATGATTTCTCCAGACGCACTTGGGTATACTTCTTAAAACTCAAGAGTGAAGTATTTAACATGTTCTTGGCCTTTAAGGCCTTTGTTGAAAAACAATCTGGACATCAAATTCTTAAGCTAAGATCCGATAATGGCGATGAATATGTTAAAAACACATTCATCAACTTTTGCACTGAGAATGGAATTCAAATGAAACATACTGTCCCATATACTCCACAACAAAATGGTGTAGCTGAAAGGAAGAATCGCACCTTAAAGGAAATGGCTAATTGTATGCTTCAATCTAAGGGACTTAGTCTTAATTATTGGGCAGAAGCAATTAACTGTGCAAATTACATAATGAATCGCACTCCTACTAAGGTTTTAAAGAATGTCACTCCAGAAGAAGCATGGAGCTCAAACAAACCAGATGTAAGTCACCTTCGTGTTTTTGGAAGTGAAGCATGGGCCCATATTCCAGTTGAGAAACATAAAGCTTTAGAACCTAAGAGTGAAAAATGTATTTTTGTTGGATATTCTGAAGATGTCAAAGGATATAGACTTATTCCACTTAAATCCAAAAATGTTATCATTAGAAGAGATGTAAAGTTTGATGAAAATATATCGGCCTGCGAGCCTAGTTCGGCGGATGTGCCACCTCTCCCTATCTCTTCTACTTTTGAAAATATTTCTTCTTCAGATGATGAAAGCGAGGATGAAAATCCTCCCCCACCTTCTTAGGATCCTCCTTAAGCTCCTCAGCTTCCAAAATGGGTCCGTGCTACTCGGGATGCAGCAGGTGATCTTGCCGATGATCCTACAGATCAGCGACGTACACGTTCTCAGTTCGAGAGAGCCTCTTCTTTACTGGCTCAAGCTTCAGTGAAATATGATCCTGACACCTTTGCAGAAGCTTCAGGCCATCCAGATTGGGAAGCAGCTATGAATGAAGAATATCATTCATTATTGGCAAATGATACATGGGATCTTGTTCCTCTACCAAAGGGACGAAAACTTGTTAGATGCAAATGGGTTTACAGAACCAAGTATGGACCAGATGGGAAAGTTGATAAACATAAAGCTCGTCTTGTTGCTAAGGGTTTTTCACAAGTTGAAGGCATTGACTACACTGAAACCTTCTCCCCTGTTGCAAAAATGAACTCTATCTGCCTTGTTCTTTCCCTTGCTGCTTCTTTCAAATGGGAAGTCCATCAGATGGATGTTAAATCTGCCTTCTTGCATGGGGACTTGCATGAAGAAATATATATGGAACAACCTATTGGCTTTATACAAATAGACTCCAGCCTTGTATGTTGGCTTAAGAAATCCCTTTATGGTCTCAAGCAAGCTCCTCGAGCTTGGTATGCCAAAATGGATAACTTTCTTTTAGAATATGGCTTCTCTAAGTGTCATTCTGACAATACTGTCTACACCAAGAAAGTGGGCAAGTCTCTTATCATTCTTGTTCTTTATGTTGATGATCTTATCCTGACTGGTAGTGATCCCAACCTTATAAACCATGTGAAGTCTAGCCTTAAAAGGAAGTTTGAAATGATAGACTTGGGACACATACATTATTTTCTCGGTCTTCAAGTCTTGCAATCCAAGGAAGGTATTTCCCTTTCTCAGTCCAAGTATGCCTGTGATATTCTACGCCACTTTCACATGGAAGACTGTAAGCCGGCCCCTTCTCCCTTTCAGTCTGGAGTCAAACTTTCAGTCACTTGTACTTCTCCTGAAGTTGATGCTACCTTATACCGTCAACTTGTAGGAAAACTTTTGAATCTAACCCATACTCGTCCTGACCTTTCCTTTGCTGTTGGCCTTGTTGCTCGATTTATGCAAAACCCACGTGAAAGTCATTGGAAAGCAGCTAAAGGAATACTTCGTTATGTTCGAGGTACAGTTCAGTTTGGGATTCATTATAGTGCCAAAGCATCTCCTCTATTGGTTGGTTTCACTGATTCCGATTGGGCTGGTGACCCTGATGATCGGAAGTCTACTGCAGGTTATGTGTTCACTCTTGGTTCAGGACCTATTACATGGGCTTGCAAGAAACAAGGTGCCATTTCTCTTTCTTCAGCAGAAGCAGAGTATCGTGGTGCTGTAGAAGCTAGTAAGGAGGCCTTGTGGCTTCGTCAGATCCTGTCAGAGTTTGGCTTTCAGCAGCAGCATCCGACTACACTTTGGTGTGATAATCAAAGTGCCATTCAACTATGCAAAGATCCAGTCCAACATCAGCGCAGCAAACACATTGAAATGCACATGCACTTCATCAGAAAGCTCATTCATGACCATGTTCTTGAAGTGCAATATTGTTCAACAGATGATCAAGTTGCAGACATCTTTACAAAGGCTCTCACAGAGGCGAAGTTCACTAAACTTCGATTTATGGTTGGAGTTCAGGAAGTCGTCACTAAGGGGGGATAGGCTCTAGTGCCTCCTTCCTTCTCCTATTGTGTCGTATTTGTAAATCCTTCAATCCTATCCCAAGTTGTTCTTAAGGGGGGATGTTAGGATATTCTGACACATAGGAAATAGTTAAGTACAACTTGGTCTAGTATAGAGTTAGGTATAGAGTTAGGTAAAGTGTGTTTCTTTACTATGTACATTTTGTAACTTACAATCCAACGGTCACGATATGTAGTGATCCGACGGTTCATTCTCTCCTTGGTATTACCGACACTTGATCTGTGGCTTAACACCCGATTGGTCCATGATCTCTATTTAAAGAGCATGGAGGGTCATTTGTAGGGTAATCCGTCTATGAGAGAAGCATATGTAAATTTTCATTCTTTTATTAATAAATTGCCTGAAGTGGCCGTGTTGGCTCAGGCCGTGGACTGTTTCCCTCTTTGAGGGTTTTAACCACGTCAAAATACTGGTGTATTGATCTGTGATCTGTTTGTGAGCGGTGTCCTTTGGTGTTCTGTCTGAGGAACTTACCCTGTAAATTCCTACAATTTTAAAATTACTCAATTCATAAATATACAATTTCTATAAAAATTTATAATGTTACTCATACAAATGATGTATCATGGGCGTTTATAAAACATTTTCAACTACTTAATGAGAATTTTCTTTCCTTTATTATTTCTTGGTTACAGAATAAGAAACAACCATAATTATTCATCAAGCCACACTTAATATAATAGCATACCATATTGAACTAATATGAAACACCTTATATACCTTGCATAGGTACATGCACCCTATTACATATTTATTGCTTAATATGTTTATTTATGCATGCACACCTCAGCTATTTCTCTCTTGTATATACCAACATTTACATAACTAAATTATTTACGCATTGAAACTAGATGAGGAAATGTAACAACATAACAAAAGATGAGTTAAGGAATTTTCCTTTCCTCCACCTAGCATAGATATCTGCAACATATATGATCTACTCCATGAACTTATTACCAACTACACAATAGATCATTAACTGTGATTTTCTCACCTAATTGGCAATTCTTAGATCTCACACATAAAATTAATGTTGCTACTTTTGAAAATTTCATTACTACATTATGGACTTGCAGCGTCACCAATTTGAATTGCTATAATAATTTTCCTTTAGATAACTTTTTTAGTTAGTAAACATCAACTTTATCAATGGTAATTTGCATAATTTTTGTGCCAATGTTTCATCATTATCACCTGCACATAAGTATATTTTATTTTTTTAATTATTTTCCCATGAGTCATCTTTGCATATTCTTGAGTCAATGTTGCATAAGAGTTATGCCTCTAGAATATGTAATGCATCTCATGCATCGTAACTTTGTTGTTTGTTTTAAGGTGGTGTCATATTAATAAATATATAATGTCGTATTAAAATCATCTAGCATTGTGATATTTTATTCGATGAAAAAATATGTTATAAAAAATGTGTGGTATTTATATATATTTTTTATTTTGTGAAAGAATATCACACTCAATGTAGGAAGTATATTATAATGGGGAGATTACTATATACATTTATATGAAAATATGATCTTATATTTATTTTTGGTCATTCTCAAGTCATTAAAAAATATAATGTTTTTGAAAAAAGGTTGTCACAACTTCAGGGACTCGAGAGACCCGTACAAATCAAGGTGCACCATGGACTCTCAAGGCATATGGCATGAACATAATTCCACCCAATGAGTTACCCATATCATTAGTACTATACTTGGACTATGCCTATAATACTTAGTTAAGTGTTTGTGAAATAATATGTTAACTAATTTCCAATATACAACTAAAATAATATCCATAAACATGTATAATTGCAAACCAAACACATTGAAAAAGACAAATATAGAGTGGGTGGTTAACTAGCGTAACACCCAAATTAGCATATATATAATGACAAAGTTTGAAAATGAAAAACCCTATTGGGTCTATTACATCAAGTAAAAACTTTCCAAAACCATCACACAACCTCCCTAGGCCCAACCCTAAATTCATGGTGTGATCCCCAAAACTTTGGTATTTGAAAACCCCCAATTACAACCTTAAATTTAAGCCTCGAAAATTTTCCTATAGTTGTGTCATGTAGCACTTTGAGGACCTGCAATTTTTTGTCGACGTGTAAGATACCACCCTAGGAATATCTCAAAATCCCCACCAAATTTTTGAGTTTTGTTTGAGTTTGTCTCTATGGTATCTAATCAAATAGTTTGTGTACATATGGTTGTAGGTGCACTTTTTATAATTTTTTCAATAAAGGTAAACATATAACCATATAGACACCATGAAAATGCTTCTACCCAACAACATGTAATTTAGATTAGACTATGAAATTGTACATACCAATAATAGAGAGTACTCCAATAATATATATGAGAAATAAAATGATAAATATCAACATATCTATTATGTATATATATGGTTGTAGGTGATAAGACAACCATAAATGCACCAACATTACAATATAAGCATTCATTTGTAATCCAGTGAATATCAACTCACCCAAATGATGGATAACAACCCCAAGATCACCCCAACACACAACAACAATATTAGATAACCACATAAATTTAAATGGACACCCAAGAGGCAACACGAATGGATAGGATGAAGGGTCTCGACTCTCTTTAAGTCAGCTACTCAGCCTCCTCAATATGGTTATAGCTCAACCCCCAAAAGAGAATAAAATCGGCCAATAGAAAGAACAACACTTAGCGTGAAAATAATGAAGGTAAGTCGTCCCCAAAAACAACACAATAGATAAAATTATCCCCTTATATACAACAAAAATCAACCTTCATGGAGTAGTATAACTCAACCTCTCGGATATTGTGAGCCCAGCCTGTATAAGAATATAGAATGCTAAAAGTTAAACTATAAAATAAATTGATAATACCATTGACTTACTCCTCTTTGGTCTTATCTTCTTCTATGAAATCTAATTGATTACATTCCAACACTAGCTTGGGTGTATAGTTTCAACATCAAAACTAGTAACTAGAATGAGGGCTTCCAAAAACCGTAGACTCTTTCTCAAGTGTTCTCTAAAATTGTATTTCCAAGTGAGTGAATGCAAGAATAAGGAGAGACTCCTTAGTTTCCCTTTTTGTAACTCACTTGATTCTTTTTCTACCTTTTTACCTTTTATTTAATAAGTGATTTTTCATTACTTCTATCTCCATAAAATGCTTAAACTTCCATCATGATCACACCGACCTCCCAAATTCCCTTTTTCATCATTCTATCTTGTAGATATTTTCAGCTCAATTCCAACAAGCTATTACACTAAGGTGTTCCTCCAAGTAATCAACCTGAAACAACTCCTTAATCTTAATTAACTAAAATTTTCCTATTAATAATTTTGTTTTATAGAAATTGTGGGAATGCAATGGAACCAATATCGAACTATGTGGAACTAATCCTGATGATGAAAAATCGAAACCAATCTTGGTCGACTCCCATAAAACTCCTCAAAACCCTCCAAGCCACCAATAATGTAATGTTTCTCCCATTACCTGACTGACATAGGCTAAGGAAATCCCTCCTAATCTCACCACAAGGAAATCCAAAAATTGGGGACTTAACACTAGGCCTGCACCCCCTTGCCTCGCTAACCAAAGTGTGACCAACACTAAATCTATGTCACACTCTCTTTTCCACCTTCATTCTATGATTATTTCACCACTCACTTAATTCATCTCGACCATAGAATATTATGTCTTGTCTCAACTTGCACTTTTTCTCCATCAAACTCTTCATGGCATATCTATATATATATATATATATATATATATATATATATATATATATATATATATATATATATATATATATATATAGGCATGGGCAACCTTCCAAACCAATTTGATGATTGGGAAGTGCATCTCTTTTCCTTCCCATGCCATTTCATATGCTAGGTGATGTGTCAAACTTGCGATCTATTATGAATTTGTTCATTTCTTCTAGATGATGTGCCAACCATGCAATCAAACCCTAGTTTCATTCCATGTTTTTTTAGGCTAACATAACCATCACATTGTTCCAAGACCTAGTCCAACTAAATTCCTTATTGCATGTTTCCAAGATGACCAAATGTCATGTTGATTGTTCCCCTCTTTGTAGGATTTCCCACACTAACATGATAGTGGAAAATTCAAATTTAGATTTCTCACCCCACATGATCTTGTATGAGGTCCTAATCAATGTTTTGTTTGTTCCCATATAGTGTGACTCGCTCGTTGCAATTCATTCTTGGTGCTCCTTGTCTCATCCAACTTCTGTCGCTAAGTTGTTAAATTGGCATGTGATTCACTCCCTCACCCAAAAATGGGTTTCTCCAAGTCGTGTGTCATGTGATGGCATGACATGACATGGTATGTCACCCATGTAGTTCCAAGGTAAGGAAATTACAAAATGTGTGTGAGTAACCAAACTGAGGTGATCCATATCTTTTAACTTTAAGGATTCATATAGAATTGCATATAAAAGAGCATATTATCCAAGTAACTTACATGAAAAAGAAGCGGAAATAATAATGCAACCATGAGATCAAAGGCACACAAATTATTTTATTATGGAGTTCACCCAATGTGGGCTATGTCTTCGAGCCTATTAGTGCCTTGATCTACCTCAGACTAAAGGAAGGTAGGTCTAGGTTAACATCAAACCATGCTTAACCTCGTAGCTAGCCCTACCAGGTCAGGAGAGGGCTCTCTCCTTGTCAATCTCAATTAGATTATGGCAACTAGGGCTTGAGATGACTAAAATGAATGCTGATGTTAGGCTAGGTATATGGATCAGAGAAGTTTGTTTGATTTTAAGTTTTGGTTGTTGGATCAATTGGAGAAGGCAGCTTAGGTCAGGGAAATCAAATCAGGGATACAGTCATGTTCTATGGGGTAGGGTAGACAAGAGCTTATGTACTAGCAAAGGATTGAGATGGTAGAGTAAGACTACTGAGGAGTTTAGGAGGGCACAAGAAACTATGAATCCTCTTCAAACAGTGAAAACATTGAAAACTAAATGCAATCCCAAGACAAAGCACTGTAAATCTAGTGTATTTTGTCTATTCACCATGATTCATTTAGTTTAGAATAAAGAGAGAAATGTGGATACATATAAAACATCAAAAAAACTCATTACAAAGAAGAAACAATACATAAAACTCACTGTCACAAGAATCCCACAAAAATAGCTGTGAAACCTGGTTTATTCCTTGCCAACTACTAATACAAAATGTTCAGTGAGTCCAACACTTTTGCCAAAGTCCAACCTTTACAAATGAATCAAAAATTACATGATATAGGCAACGAAACTACTCAAGCTAGCTATCAGGGTCGAATCCATGAGAAAAGGGGTGGTCTCAACCATATCTAAACTAAGAACAGGAATATAGGCAGTGGAACAGCTTGCCTCTAAAACCAAGGAAACCAATTCATTCAGTTCAAAACCACCTTTGACTTGATGTATCTACCCTATTAAGTGTTTTACATCCATAATGTTAGGCCCTTATACTACTAGTGAAACCCCTTATTGTTATTAGTACAACCCCCTTATTATATTGTTGTACCCATGTAGTCCCCATATTGTTATTATTGTGCCCCATAGAAGCCCACTATTGTTATTATTGTGCTCTTACATTATTATTTTTATGTCGGCTCTGATTATATTATGACCCCTTAGACTCCTATATATAGAAAGGAGGTCTTTTCATTTATATCATCCAAGAATTGTTCATTTGTGTAATGTAAAGGAGGTTGCCCCCTCGAAGAGGCTGAATTCTAAGGCGTTCATCTATCTTTTCTATCTTTTTGTGAGCTGGTTTCATAACACATAATTACATCAAATTACATCATTTACCATGCTAAATTCACCAAGAGAGAGAAAAATTCAACTGTAGAGAAAACTAGGCGAAATCTAGAAAATCAGGCAAAACTCGTAAAATTCATCCTATGCGCAGTGCCACTGGTCCTATGCGCAGCGCTTTTTCTAGGCCAATTTTGGAAGGCTTCCCAGAGTCCAAATCAAGTGCAAGATAGCTCATTGGAAATATTGATGAGTCTACTTTCTGGAAAAGCTTGAATTTTGGAATTTGGAGTCCATTTGCCCCTCCAAAAATTGATTCTCCCAAGACTTATTCCTGTGTGGCAAAAAAGTGGCAGGGGGGGCACTTTTTTGTGTTTTTTTGCCCTTTAGGAGACCTATAACTTGTCCAGAATTCTCACCCATTTCTGAGCTTCCATATTTTTCCATGTTAATTCCAAAAATATAAACTTTTTTGCAAATGGATGCCCCCACCTGCTAAAAAAACCTGTTGTTTACATTAAAAATTTCAAAATTGACAAAAATTTCTCCAAATTTCTTGAAATTTGGCATGATTGACCCTTGTTAAGTGCTTTGATGAGCCAATGATGCTTCGGCCAAGATCTTGAGTTTATCTTGCTCTATTTTGCTCCTCAAAGCTCTTTTTAGCTTAGCCTTTAACCTCTTCACCCTTATGTTGCAAATTTTATTCCGGGTTAAGTAATGATAGGCCATATGGCACAACATTTTCTTCTCATTGTTGGCTTTCTCAAGCACCTTCTCAAGGTGAATGTTCACCCTCTCCAACCATGATTCTCGGTCATCCTCAATTTCTATCTCAAGGAAGGTCATTTTGATCTTTCTCTTCTTTGCCATTTGCCTCTTTTCCCTATTCATTTGTAGCTCCATAATAGCTTGCTTATCTTCCAGTTGCTTGTTTTCCTGCTCAAGAAAGTTGATGATCCATTTGGCCCTCTCAAGGTTAAGTGATAAGGCTTGTATTTCAACCTCCTTCTCTTTGATAATCATGTCCTTGAGTTTTGAGCTTTGAGAGCCCAAATCAATGACATTCTCCTCAATCAAAATAAAATCTCTGTCTTTCCCTTCAGTGGGACCCTCCTCATTCATCTTTTGTTTGCCTTCATCTTTGCTTTTTTACTGCTAGCCAACCTGTATAGCTGGAGAAGAAGGCAAAGCCCCTTTCACCCCTGGTGAAGATAACATTTTCATGTGGTCTGGTGAATAAAACGAGACCACTTCCACCCCTGGTGGAGATAGTACTCATTTGGCAACAGCAAAAAGCCTCCTAGTGCCTCTATCATAGGTGATAAACACTGACACACCTGTAGTTTCAGTCTCATGAACACCTGGCTGTCCTAATGGCCATCCTTCCTCTTAAGGCACTGATGGAATCACCTGAGGGTCTTTGAAAATCTCATGAGCAATGAAGGTATCCCATGGTATGTTCAGCAAGCTTAGCTGATGCAAGACAATAATTTTAATCAGTGAGAAGTGGTAAATGTTGTTGAATTGCCGAGGAAAAGGTTTCCTTTGCACATAGAGAGCCATCTTTTCAATATTCCTACATATAAAGTATGGGAGGTTCATCATCCTAACTCTTGTGAAATGCATCAATAATTTGACATGATATGTATATAGGTGGGAAAACCTTCCTTCATAGGTGAAATACTTGATGATGAGTTTCATGAGAGGAGCATAAGTGTTCTACAAGTATTTGAAAGGAAAAACCCTGCTAATTTGCCTATGATATCTAGCCTTAATGTAAGGCTCATAATGTGCTCTACCTACATGTTCCCCTTAGTCCATTATTCACCTACATTAGGGATGCCTGATGCTTTTGAAATGGTGGGAGGTGTCAAGGTGAAAGAAACACTAGCAAGGTTCACCTGGCCATTGTGGAGATGAAGAACAAACAACCTAGCAAGCTCATGATGAAATTTCACCCTCTCTACCATTTCACAAAACTGATAACAAGACTGGTGTTTAAAGCTAGTTACAGCAAGAGGGCAAGCAAGTAATTCTGTAAGAGTGGTAGGATCCTCCTGGATGATCTTCCCCCTTTGTGTGGCTTTCTTGGTACATGAGATTCTCTGGAAGAATCACTGAGAGTTTCCTCTTCCCTATCATATTCTGAATCTGTCTCCATGCTTATGAATTTGCAAGTGAAAGCAGATGAGTATGAAGAGATTTTGAAATATGAGGTAAGTAGTGTGTATAAGGAAGTGAATTCTAGGAGGAAGGGTTTCTTTTGGGAAATGTGGGGAGTGAATGGTATTATGAATGTGAGATAAGGGGTTTGATAGTGAAGTGGATGTAGGAGTAGGATGTGAGAGTTAGGGTTTGGGAATAGGGTATAGGGCTAGGGTTTGGTAAATGGGAGTGGGGTTTGGGGAATGAATGTTGATGATGTAGGGAGAGGGAATGGGATTTGACAAGCTCAATATGGATGGAGTGAGAAAGAAGAGCAATGACCTTTAAAAACTTGGAAGAGAGGATTTAGCAACTAGCTAGGGTTTGTATTAATCATTTAGCTAGGGTTTTCCCTCAAGAAAACCAAACACATCCAAGCCACCAAACATAACTTCCCTGAGCAAGGAGGAATGATTTACTTACTTGAAACAGGCATTAATTTGATTTTTAGGAAGTTTGGAGCTATTTTGAAACGATTCTGGCTCTTGTAACAGGTGCGCAGTGCCAAGGAATAGGTGCACAATGCACTTGCTATGCGTAATGCCAAACCAAAATACAATAGCAAATTTGCAATAGGTGCGCAGTGCCAGCAAGATGATTGTATTTTTCCCCTGTTTTGCCTTCCTTCTTCAAAAACGTGATTTTCTCCCTTTGGCTCATTCAATTGAAACAAAGAAGACTTAAAACACATGAATTGGCTTTTATATCCCTCTTGTTTAATTTTTCACTAACCAAGACCCACTTTTCTAATGTTTTGCCAGCTTTTTCAAAAATGCTTTTTTTCACTTACATTCTGACTTTTGCCTTTTTGCGTGGACTTATACATTGGCTTTTTGTAATAGCAGGAGTTTGATTTTGTCACCAGGTTACTAGGAACAACTATTGAATACTTATTACATATAGAAACATTTAAATTACATGAAATTTTTACAATAATGGAAAAACTTTGTTTGTAAAAAAGATTTATTGAGCATATCAGAAGAAAATTGATGATTTTATAAACTTATTTATCCTCCTCATGTGCCTACTGACCTTTTTATTCAATTAGGATGACCATGATGACAAACCCTAAGACCTAATGAGACTAAACCCTAAAACTGATTTTTATAAATGAAATGAAACAGGATGACAGTAAATGACTAAAAAAAACAATGTGTGAATAGGTCAACAGGTGAATTTCATGAGGGAAATTGACATGAAACCACTACCATCAGTTGATCCATGACTTAATGGAATGCAGCTAATCAGATGAGACACCTAATATGCGTCCAAAAGAGCAATTTGATCACTGATGGAAGAGTGAAGATACTGACACTAACAGGGCCCTGCACAAAGTGGGGAGGCCTTCTTTCATTAAGTGGCATCAAAGAAATGAATTACAATCAACTTTACAAAAATGGCCCTTATACCTCCATTTCTGATGATGGCCTGAAAATGGAGACCTTGGTTGGAGGAATAGACTGCACGGTATGGATTCCTAGTGTGAAAACATGCAAAATCAACTATAAACTTATCAAATTATGACACTGGCACCTCTAGCCCTCTAAGGGAATCTTTTCAGTATCTTGGCAGATCCCTCGCTCATGGTTCCACTCATGGTTCAGTCACTCTGCCCTCTTATGGTCTACTAGGAAAATGAGTTGAGGGTTTTTATATAACAACAAGGGCGAATCCACCAACGTGGGGCCATTAGCCCATTGGTGGAGGTGACGCATAGCTTGGAGAAGGTTCTGGTTTGAATCCCTCACCTCCCATATAAGGTTTAACCATTTTTTAAATGCAACAATGTTTTGTTTTAAAATTTGATTTGGTTGTGAGTTCGACAGGGTTCCAGTAGGGGTTGGGAAGGTCAGCTGGGGGTGGCCCACCCACCCCATTTAAATATATATTATATATATTTTCATTGTTCAAGGACCGTTGGGGGGTGGAAAATTAAGGGATATTAGACAAATTAAGGAAGTAACAAATTCATCCGTTCCGGTGGCTGGATTCCATACGCCTAGATTCTACCAAATTGTTGCCTCGTTAGTGACTACCACTTGGCCTCGTTTGACCAAAACTTTGACTAGATATAACTTGAGCATACAAACTCGGATTTGATTTTCATTCACACCGTTGGAATTAGGGAAATGAGCACTACAATTTGGTTCTAGTTTCACTTCCATCTGATGACTTTTATTTTTTAGCTATTTTCAAAGCCACTTCTATTTCTAGACCCACCCAGATCATTCTTCCCCACTAATGAGCTTTTGGACTACCAAAATATTTATCAGTCAACTGGAAAGTGAGGGAAATTATCCCTCACTTTCTCTTTTTCCATCCATTGGGCCTAACTTGGATGTGTTCCTTTGAAACCAATACGAAGGTACTCCACATCTTCCCATCGTGAATTCCTGGTCTTCTTGTCGATAATGATGTCCTCTAGTATCCTGTCCAAGTATTCAGGTGAAAATTCATCCATTATAGCAACATGTCCAACCTTTTCGATGTCCATGATCAATAGAGGCTCATAAAGCTTCAATTTTTCAACATTCACCACTGAGTACATCTGCATGTATGCTAGAAAATCGAGAAAAAATGCATTGTCTCCAATCGTATCTAATATGGTGAATGGGCCATATCGGATTATTCGTAACTATTTTCCTTCCCCTTTCATCCTTTATTTGCTTATGTGAAGCCACACTTTATCTCCAACCTGGAATTGGTGATCGAATCGATGCTTGTCATGTTAGGATTTGTATTGAGATTTGACTTTTCTCCAACTGCTCTTGCACTACTTGGTGAATCATCTGAATTTGTTGAATGAAATTCCACACCTTGTCCCTATCATCTTGCCCACTAGAATATTCATCTCCCCAAAATACCATGTTTAAGGGATCCTTTGGAAATAACCAAATCATGTCTCAAACGGTGAGCTCTAAGTGGATGAATGCACTGCTCAGTTGTATGCATGTTGTACGTAAGGAAGTTGCTCATCCCACAACTTGGGATGCTTTCCACAATAGCCTTAGAGTAAGTGTATCATTGCATGGTTGAAAACTTATGTTTGTCTGTCAGTCTGATGTTGAAATGTTGTGCTCCTCTTCAACTTAGTGTCACTCATTCTCCACAAACTCATCCAAAACTCTCCAAGAAAGCGAGAGTCTCGATCAGACACAATGGATATGGGAAACCCAAAGTGGACCCATACAAATTGGAAGAAGAGATGAGCAGTCTGCTCTGTAGTGACATGCTTTTTACAAGGCATTAATACACACATTTTTGTAAATCGATCCACAATGACATACAAATAGTCATGCTCTCTCCTAGATAAAGGAAAACTACCTGCAAAATCCATTGACACACTTTGCAATGGACGACTTGAAACATGGAGTGGTGTGTAGAGCCCCAATTTTCTATTAGTGGACTTGCTAACTGAACACAACACACATCCCTTTACATATCGAGTCACAACATTTTTCATGTGAGGCCAATAACACAACCTCTGCAAATGACACAAATTTTTCCCTACACCAGAATGATCTGACACAAGAGAGGTATGTGCCTTTCTAATTACATGTATTCATTCATTGGTGGGGATACAATTTTTTTCAAGGTGATAACAACAACTTTCCTTACAATTGGTAATTGTCCACCTTTAATCCATGAGTCATATTTTCATAAATCTCCTTAAAATCATCATCATCGACATATTGTTCAGCATAAATTTCAAAATAAAAGAGGCATTTTGCAAAACTATAGATGTAGAAGTAGGAGGGATAGAAAGCATATCTTCCACTTTATTGATGGTGCCCTTCTCATATTTTATTACTAAGTTAAACTACTGAAGGAATCCCATCCACCTAAAATGATGTGCTTGTTGAAGCTTTGTCTATTACTGAAGGTATTGCAAGGGATGGTGATCTATGTGAATGATGGTCTCCTTGCCGATCAAATAGTGATTCCACTTCCTCATGCTTTAAACCAAGGCATACAACTCCTTGTCGTATGTGGGATAGCTCCCAACATCTTGGGAGAATGTCTCTTAATGGTAAAATACAGGATTCCTATTTTTCATCAATATTGTTCCCACGACGTATCCACTGGCATCAATCTCAATCTCGAAAGGTTATTGGACGTCAGGTAAGGTAGAAACTAGTGCGATGTTGATATTCTCTTTCAACGCATCAAATAATTTTTGTTGCTTTCCTCCCCACTCTAAGGTTTGCTTCACACTCATCAATGCATGTAAGGGGGATGCAATGATGGGGAAGTTGGGAATGGACCTTCTCCAATATTGTATTGCACCCAAAAGGCTACGAACCTCTGTAACATTGGTGGGTTTAGAACATTTTACAATCACATCAATTTTATAAGGATCTATTTTCAATTTTACACCTCCAACAATGTGACCTAAGCAAACCAAATAGCTCTTCCCAAACTTACAAATAGAAATTTTGAAATACAATTTTTCTTTTTGCAAAACATCAAGAAATTTTTTAACATGACACACATGATCATCCCATGTCCTACTGTAAACAAGAATGTCATCAAGATACACAAGTAAAAAATCATCAAGAAAAGACCTGAAAATATCATTCATCGCCCTCATGAATGTGGTCAAAGCATTGCATAGTCTGAATGGCATTACCATCCATTCAAACAACCCTTGTTTCATCTTCAATGTAGTCTTCCATACATCTTGTTCTGTAATCCTAACCTGATGATAGCCACTGCTCAAGTCCAGTTTTGTGAAATAGACAACATTTTTCAATTGCTTTAATGAATCATCAATGCGAGAGAGAGGGTATCAATTCTTCACCATTATTTTTTGAGTGCCTTTTAGTCTATGCACATCCTCCATGTTCCATATTTCTTTGGCACTAACAAAATAGGTGAACCACATGGAGAAGAACTTAGCCTTATGACCCCTTGGTTCAGCAATTCTTGTACCTACTTCTTTATCTCCTCCATATCAATGGCTGACAACCTATACATACCAATTTTCGTTAAAGGAGCATCCTGTTGCAAGTGAATCTCATGTTGGATTTCATGCTTTGGTGGCAACCCACTTGGTTCCTGAAAAAGCCCATCATAGTCAGAAATAATTTCATACAATTCCTTTTTATGAGTGGGATCACAACCTTGAAAATATTCAACTTTCTCGGCATCTTTTCCTCTCACAACCATGCGCATGAATCCTTTGTTGGAATTAATCAATCTCTTCATCTGACATGTACTTACAATATTGGCACTAACTTTGGCACAATGAGCTCTAACAATGTATTCCACCTCATCTTTGGTGAGATGATACTTATTTCATGGAGAAAGAAAATTGCTTTCTTGTCATACAAATATGGACTCCCCAATACAATAACACAAATATCCAAGGGTACAACATCAAGATCAACCTCATCGCCTAGTTTGGATGAATTCACAAATCTAGCTCTACAATGCTTGGTTACATGTAATTTTGCTTTGTCACACACCCAACCAAGCAGGTATGGTTTCAAATGAGGCTTGGTCTCTAATCCTAACATTTTAACCAAGGATTCTGAAATCAAATTTGCTTGTGAGCCCAAATCCAACAAGGTTTCCACTTTAGTATGTTTCATTAATGACTCTAATGTGTAACAATTCAATTATCTTTCATTCATTAACAAGAGGATCATTTGAAGAACTTGTACTTGCATGTGATTCATAATTTTCATTAACATGAAGAGAAAGAGTACCTTGTGTTCCCATTGTTGTGATCAATGTCTCATCACTGGAATCGAATCTAAGGTCCTGTTGTGTGGTTGCCACCGTATTTTTCTTGCCCTTTCCACCAAATCTCTTTGGCTTCAACTCCGAATGAAACTTCCAACAATTTTCATCATCATGGCCTTCCTTCTTGCAATGTGTGCAAGATGGATTTTCTCCTTCCTCCTTCTTGGTTGTAGTTGCCCTCTTCTCCTTTCCCTTGCCTTTTCCTTTGAACTTGCCATTATGAGGTTTGAAAGATGAAAAGATGATTACTTTGGTTGCTCTTATTTATCTTTCTTTCCCTTGTTTTCAAGGTGAATGGCCTTCACACTGGCCACATCAATAGTAGTAGGCTCAAATAATAACAAAGAATGCTTGATGCAACTATGTAAAGCACAACTATACTTTGTTACAGTTTCTAGTGAATCAAGTGAAATGCCCAAATTTAGTTCTTGTTTTCTACACTCTTCTATGAAGCTTTTTACATTTTGACACTTTCCTTGTTTTAAATATTTCCATTCCACTAAATCCTTTTTTCGATAACCCAAAGGATAAAACTGATTTTTTAACACATAAACAAAATTGAACCAAGAAGAAAGGAGATTACCGTAGTTTTTGCTGCATTTTTACAACTTTCTTTCCCACCAAACGAGAGCGGTGCCACTAGGCCGAAGAGATTCTAATTAGATATTTTCCTCATCTTCCTTGATCTACAAAATCTGACAATAAACCTCAATATGTCTAATCCAATTGTTTAGTTTCTCTACATGACATTCTCCATTATATGTGGGAAAATGAAACTTTACATCTAGCTTTAAAAATGGCTTCTTAGATATATTCCTATGATGCCTGTTAGGGTGATGAGAAGAATAAGAAGAAGAATTCTCACTAGAGGATGGAGAGGGAGGTTCAGGAGTCTCTCCTCTTCCACCTTCATTATTTAATGATGCATTGTCATCTGGATCTTTCTTCTCATGCTTGAGTGTCTTCTCATACGTTGCAAATAACTTGTCAACTTTCTATGCCATGGTGAAGAAGATCTTGCAATGATTTCACTTTTCCTCAATTTGAACTTCCTCATCTCCCATGTTCCGTCTTCATGGTGCATGCTCCTCTTTGGGATCAAATGATTTAAGTTTTCCTCCTCCTCTTTGGAGATTTTTCCTGTGTAGCATTCACTCATGCAACTTGCATCAAGAATACCTGCTATGATACCAAACTTGATCCTGATATTTTAACTTCAAGGATGCATACAGAATTGCATATAAAAGAGCATATTAACCAAGTAACTTAACACAGGAAAAAGAAGTGATGAAATCATAAAGAAACCATGAGATCAAAGGCACACAAACAATTTTATTACAAATTTCACCCAATGTGGGCTACGTCTCCAGGCCCTGCTCAAAGTGGGGAGATATTCTTTCATTAAGTGGCATCAAAGAAATGAATTACAATCAACTTTACAAAAATGACCCTTATACCTCCATTCCTGACAATGTCCTGAAAATGGAGACCTCGACTAGAGAAACAGACTACACGGTTGGATTCTTATAGTGAAAACATGCAAAATCAACTATAAACTTATCAAATTCTGACACTGGAACCTCTGGCCCTCTAAGCAAATCTTTTCAGCATCTTGGCAGATCCCTCGGTCATGGTTTCACTCCACTAGTCACTCCTGGTTCCGTCACTCCACCGTCTGCCAGTATGCTGGGAAAATGATTTGAGTCTTTCTATATAAGAACAGGGGTGCAACCACCAACATGGCATCGTTGGCCTGTTGGTGGAGGTGGCACGTAGCTCAGGGGTGGTTCCAATTTGTATCCCCTCACTTCCCACATAAGGTTTAAACATTTTTTTAAATGTGGAACCGTTTTGTTTTAAAATTTGATTTGGTCATGACTCTTATGGGGTTCCAATAGGGGTTGGGTGGGTCCAACTGGGGTGTCCCACCCACCCCATTTAACTATATATTATGTATATTTCCATTGGTCAAGGACCATTGGGGGGTGGCGGGGCTGGCAGCCTGCCCCCCCCAAATATATATTTTTTTGTTTTCTATAAACATAATAGATAAAATTCTTCTTCTTTAAATTAAGGGTTATTAGACAAATTAAGGAGGCGACAAATTCACCCATTCTAGTGGTCAAATTCTATGCGTCGAGATTCTGCCAAATGGTTGCCTCGTTAGTGACTTCCACTTAACCTAGTTTGACCATAACTTTGATGAGCTATAACTTGATCATATGAACTCAGATTAGAGTTTGTTTCACACCATTGGAATCAGGGTGACGAGCACTATGATTTGTTCCTAGTTTCATTTCCATCTGATGACTTTGATTTTTGAGATATTTTCAAGGCCACTTATATTTCTAGATCCACCTGGATCAATGTGTCAACCATGCAATCAAACCCTAGTTTAATTCCATGTTTATTTATGCCAACATGCCCATCACATTGTTCCAAGCCATAGTCCAACTAAATTCCTTATTGCATGTTTCCAAGATGACTAAATTTGATGTTGATTGTGCCCCTATTTGTAGGTTTTTTCCCACACTGACATGATAGTGGAAAATTCAAATTTATATTTCTCACCGAACATGCTCTTGTATGAGGTCCTAATCAATGTTTTGGGTGTTCCCATACAGTGTGACTCACTTGTTTCAATTCATTCATGGTGCTCCTTTTCTCATCGAACTTGTGTTATTGAGTTGTCAAATTGGCATGTGATTCACTCGATCACCCAAAAATGGGTTTCTCCAAGATGTGTTTCATGTGATGGCATGCCATGACATGATATGTCACCCATGTAGTGCCAAGTTAAGGAAATTACAAAATGTGTGTGAGTAACCAAACTGAGGTGATCCTCTCCAACATTCTAAAGAGCTTTAGTGCACATAATGTGCCCACGAGTGTGAGGCCATTACATCTTCTCCCACTCAAAATAATTACCATCCTCGATAATCCTCCAACAAGGAATCTAACCTCAAAGTAGCCAATCAAAGTTACTACTGCAATGAAGGTTTTTCCTCACGATTCTTCATTATGCCTCTACTCTAAATAACCCCTACATGAATTCGTGTGTTAGATCCCCTTATGTCCCATAATAATCAAGTAGTTAATTCTATCATCATGCCAATGTCCACAAGAACTCACTTCTATACATAAATGCATTTGGTTCAACCTTATTGGCTCATCCATGTAACCTTCAATCTCGATTAATCATCAAAGGTATCCTCTATGACATCCAATAAAAATGATTCATGATTTCTCCTCATGGAAACGAGCCACACCATGATGGCTTAATGAAAAGAAGAGGTGAGGAACTCTACATGGATATCACCCCCATATCTATCCAAACTTGACTCCAATTCTCTCTATGAATCCCCTCCATACCTTTTCATCATGTACATTAGTAATGGAGCATAAGCACTAATATTTCCTTCAACATCCTCCACAAGGCTCCCCAACTTTGGATCATAAGGCCACTCCTCCTCTCCAAGTGTCTCTGTGATAGGAGAAATCTCCTCCCTAGCATGTCTATACCAAGGCTAGTCAGCACCCTCATAACATTCTCATATCATTGGTGACTCATCCAAAAAATATGTAAAATGATTTGACAATCATGTGTCCACCTCTCTAATCTAGAACACTTTATTGATTCGTCTCTACAAGATTCGCTAATATGTCTGGATGTTGTACGAAGAAATTCTCCACTTAGTGAAACTTATCTTGTAACTCTCAAACCCTCTCTTCATGCACTAGAAGGATTCGTCTGACCATCTCAACATCTATTTTCCCCAATGAAAATCCATCACCCATGCCCATGGAAGTCACCCAAGCTCCCAATGTTGCATTATTCCACTCAGTAGTCACAACCACCAGTGAGGGATAGGAATATATAACCACACATCCAAATGTGGGATCAAGATGGCATTCCCTGCTCCCAAAAACTCTTGACTCAAAACCACCTTGATTGAAATACATATTATAGTACCAACCACCTTATGTTATCCTAATTGGATAGCCTTGAATGATGTACGTGTAGGCTCAAGTAGCAACTCAAGTTGTCTCACAACATCCTACCTAAAAAATTTATGAGTCACCCCCTTATTGTTGGGCGTGTGTTATATTCTTTCCATGACTAGCCCCACATGTGGGGGGTCACAAGGTGATCTAGGTAGATATTGATGGCCACCTACCAAGTCCACTTGGAACCCCACCATTGTTTCTTTCAAATTTTCATTTTCCTTAATTGTAGAACAGTTTACTAATTTTAGCAATTTTTCAGGTCCTGAACTTCCGGAGCCGTTTTGAGGCCATAAACAACATTTTTTGGGAAAACTAGGAGCAACATGGGACCATGGATTGATGTTTCTCTTCCCAAAGTTGTATTTCTAGTATAGATATTTCTAACAAGATATTGTGCACATCAAACGGAGATCGTATGCCAAAGTTACGACCTCGGGAAGTTGATGTACCAATTTACCCAAACGGGGCCCACAATTTGGTGTTTCATCTTCTACGGTTAGGTTTTTGGATGTTTAGGTTTTCCATTATTTCTCAACAATAAATAGGCCTTCAAGCCTCATTTAACACATTTCAGAGGCATGTCGCCACCACATCTCTTCTCAAAGATAAGCTACCATCGCCCTAACTGGTTTATTTCCATTTCTGTTTGTAAGCATATTTCAGTATTTTATAGTAATGAAATGAAGTATTATTTCCACTGCATCTCTGTATTTATGGTTATCTATGTAATTTTTTGCGTTCCCATTTAAATCTAGATCAATGGTATCATAGCGGTTTGGTTTTTACTATATTTTTCTTTGCATGTCCCCAACGAGGTTGGGATATAAGGAGTTAGGGCTTGAATTGGTCAAACCTTTGCAAGACCAACCTCGCAAATCCCGACAGCCTCCCATGGCAGATGAGAAGAAAGATAAGGGGGCAGGATATCCTATCAAAATCTTTCTCGAAGAAGCCCTCGAGTGGTAAAGGAATGCGATGATGGACATCTTTGCCCAAATCCTTCAACGGCTACCCAAAGGTGATGCATCGGCTTCCAACAGCAACTCTATGTTGGAAATAATACTGAGAGGGGGGGTGAATCAATATTATCAAGTCAAATATTCCATTTTTCAAATTCAGATGATATACACTACTTCAACTAATTAAACCCACGTATATACGCAACTATGTCGAAATAAAATCGCATATACAATGTAAACTTATAATTTACTTTATCTGTCAGATGTTGATTGTTAATCTATGTATCAGAATCAATTAATCAGTAACCAGGAACAGTAAAAACAGAGCAGAAGACAATCATACACAAGAACACAAGATATAAGGTGGAAACCCAATGTGGGTGAAAACCACCTGCTGCAATTCGTCTCTATCTTCTCTTTAATTAGAAACTTCTTTTTACAATTGTACTAGTGCAGTCCTTTACCAGTACGCAGGCTGCAACCTGCAGAGAGCTACAACCCTCTCTCGTTTACCAGCTTCTCCTGGAAGGGAGCTACAACCCCCTTAGCTCTTACACTAGCCAAGATACTAGTACGTAGGTGTTGGCCTGCAGAAGGCTACAACCTTCTCATTCAGGGACCACCTTTCATAAATTTTCAGACTGGATCCACAAATAACATCAATCAAACATCAAGAATTTCTGCATTAACCAATCACCTTCTCACCAATCAAAAACTGAATCAAAATAAACACTTCCTTGACAACTGTACCCAGATCATAGTAACAGTAACCACACACCAAATGTAAACCCAGAACACTTCAAAAATAAACAGAAGCAGCAAGATCACAACTCAAAATATATACGCTACTTTTATAGCTTGAAACCTGCGTGCATACGCTTCTGAGTATGGAACAACCTGCGTATACGCTGTTTTCCTTCACTGAACCTGTGTATATACGTGCCTTAGATGCACTGAACCTACGTACAGATTTACAAAAGGTAATTCACTCTTTCAAATATTCAAGCACTGATTAACCCAGATTATCAGATTTATAGATCACGCATGCGCCATATATAACAGATCAAAATCATGCAAAGATATTATCATTCAATCCAAGAGATTATGACCCATCAATAGAAATTATCCTTCTCTTTGCGCTAAGGTTCCTCCTTCATTCAGATCCAGATCTGCACCATAACCCAATTACCAGTATTCTAGATCTAGCACTTTATCAGATATTCAACAATAATTCAGATGATGTTTTGCCACATGATCTCCTTCCTCTTTTATAGTTTTAGGCCTTCCACAATACCATGGTCCAAAACCATAATAAACCAATACCACGAACCCAATACCTGGGATCAACACTTCTGACGAGGTACCATGGTCCAAAACCATAGGCTCAAATACCAAGGACTAACTACCACGGACCAAAGGTAAGTTCTCCAACATATGCTTTTCCTTGAATGAAAGTGTGTGTATACGCATACGCGCCTTTGAAACGTCAAACCCATGTGTATATGTATCTTCGTCTAGATGAACCTGTGTATATGTCTTTTCCTTCATTCTGAAAGCCTGAACTAAGATCTATTACCAAAGAGAGTTTCCATTAAGGACAACACCTATGCCATAGCTCCAATCATGTGCCATAATGCCAACAATCTCCCCCTTTGGACTTGATGGCAACCCAAAATATTCAAAGTCATTCTCCCCCTTTGACATCAAGGGCAAAGGGTTGTGCTCCCCCTAAGATCATGCTGAAAATTCTGCCCTGCTGTGCTGACCATGCTCCCCCTCACTATAGGCAAGATCTGCAAAAGATGTTCTTCAAGAAGAACCATGACTTATACATCATAAAAGACCTTCCTATCACCAAAGACTCAATACATACATCCATCACCCAATCAAGTGGGGATCATCCACCCAACCAAGTGGGGATCATCCACCCAACCAAGTGGGGATACATCAGAAATTTACATATGACAACCAAGCTCATTACATGTTCATCCCAGGCATAGTGGGGAAACCAAGATAGGACGTTACATGACCTTGACACCATAAAAGAGATAACACAAAAAGATATACATGACATAGAGATGAAATATCTAGAACAAGACTTATGAAAGTAACAAATAACTGATAACGACAGCATCTGTCAATCACAATTCAGATCAGTAACCAAGATTTCCTTTTGTTCTCCCTCTGCCTCTGCTCCACCTAAAACCAACAACAGTTGTGAACTAGAACCAAAAGCTTCTAAGATAATGCCAAAAATGCATTATTAGAAGATTATCTGCTCCCCCTCAACCTGTGCCAGATGGTCTCTGTCAGACCCATATTAGACTCTCTTCAACCAGAGTCGGTCCTTGCTGATTTTCTTTAGAACTCCATATACGCGACTGCACCTGCATAATTCGGCGTATGTACGTGGATCTTCCTCATTCAACTCGTGTACACCAAATTTTCTCTGAAACAGACATGGTTTAACAGCAAGATGATGCATTAACTACTCCCAGCTTCTGTTTGAGGTATTCAAATGTCTCCCTGGGCAGTGGTTTGGTGAGAATATCAGCAACTTGTTCATTAAAAGGAACATACTCCAATTTGACCTTTTGTTCCAACACTTGTTCCTGTAGAAAGTGATACTTGTTCGGTATGTGCTTGGTCTTTGAATGCATGACTGGGTTCTTTGAAATGCTGATTGCACTTGTATTACCACATAAGATAGAGATAGGTTGTGTATAAGTGATTTGAAAATCCTGCAAGGTCTGCATCATCCAAAGAAGTTGAGTGCAGCAAAATGCAGTAGCCACATATTCCACTTCAGCTGTAGATAAAGCAATCGAACTCTGTTTCTTGCTGAACCAAGATACTAATCTGGAACCCATAAAGAATGCACCACCACTTGTGCTTTTCCTGTCATCCACGCTTCCGGCCCAATCTGCATCTGTGTAAGCATGAAGTGTGAGATATGTATCTCTAGGATACCATAAGCCATAGTTTTGAGTTCCTTGAAGGTACTTGAAGATTCTCTTGACTGCCTGAAGATGAGTTTCCTTTGGATTTGCCTAAAATCTTCCAACTATTCCAACTGCATGCATGATGTCTGTTGGGTACCTGTCAAATAAAGTAGACTTCCCATCATAGATCTGTAGGTTGGCTGATGCACTACTGCTGCTTCATCATTTGCACTAAGGCTGCATCCTATGACCATGGGGGTACTTACTGGTTTTGCATCTTCCATGCCATATTTCTTCAAAATCTTCTTGAGATACTTGGTTTGAGACAAGAAGATACCCCCTTCATTTTGTTGGATTTGCAAACCAAGAAAATATGTCAGTTCTCCAAGTAAAGACATTTCGAATTCTTTCTATATCACCAAGGCAAAGCTTTGACTCATAGCTTCTTCATTGTTGCTAAAGATAATATCATCTACATACACAACAAGTATTAGCAATTTGTCATTTTCAATTTTTATGTAAATATTGCTATCTGCTGATCCCTTTGAAAAACCTTGTTGATGAAGATATTTGTCCAAACAGTAGTACCAAGCCCTTGGACCCTGTTTAAGACCATAGAGAGCCTTTTTTAGTCTACATAAAAGATTTGGATCATTCCCAAGGATGAAACCATCTGGTTGCTCAATGTACACTTCTTCTTCTAACAATGTAAACTTTGAAACGGGAACTGATATTGTTACATGTTTCGTAGAGATAGCAAAAAAGTGACCTGATTTTGAAAAGGGGTGATGCAGAACGAACATGTTTTTTTTAAAGCATACTTTTTGGCACTTTAATTTTTTTTATGTACATTACGTTTTAGAATCATTTTAGAATGGTAGTGACTTTCATGCTGATTTAAAAAAGCGAGTATTCTGCATCACCACCTTTTTTTAAAAGACCTGTGTTTTGGCTTTAAATTTTCTAATGTATAAAATGTAAATAATTTTTTTGTAAATTTGATCATTTTTGAAATGGCCGTTTTCTTCACATTTTCTTGTTTTTTATTTTAATTTTAACTTTTTTTTTAATGAGGTTTTTATTGATTTGCATTTTTAAATTAGGAGGTTGATATTTAGAATTTTTCGATATTCTACATATTTATACATCCTTAATTAATTTTTGAATCCACATGAAATAATTGTTTCTAAAAAACAATATTTTTTAACAATGGACATAAAAATAACCATTTTTAACATAAATATAACTAAAAAATTACATGTTTTGATAATTTTTTGCTAGAATTGACATGTCAAAATCACAATTTTTATACGATAATTTTAACCAAAAACAGTTAAATAATAGCTTTTTTTATGAATTTCATGTTAAAAAAATAATAATAATCATTTTTTTTTCAAAAAATAATGATTAACTTAAAAATCAATGCAAAAATCACATATTACAAATATTGAACGTATTACAATCCTAATTGAGTGTTTATTATTCTCATAAAATGTCAAAGTCAAAACATTGCAAAGCTTGATTTACAAGCATAACTTAAATTTAATCAACAATGTCATGTAATCCAAACTCTTCGTCCTCTAGAGTTTCATCATTGTTTTCTTCCACAATATTTTATGTTTCCTTTTGCTCACTTTCCTCTTCTAATGGGTCTTTGATGTCTGCGAATCTCCCAATGTATGTCTTTCCAAATATTCCATGTAATGGTGGTTGGGGTTCCTTTGCCTTTTTTGCCACACGTGATTCACTAAAGTCCCCTTTATTAACCCCAATTTCTTGCATTGCATCTAGAAGAAATTGAAGAACATTAATTCTTTGCTGAATGAAATTGCACTGTACTAGATCTTTTTCAATTGCAATGCAATTTCTTCCTTTTTGAAGGCAACATGCTAGCGTTGTACCTAATTATCAAGCACAAAAGAAATAATGAACTAAATTAGTACAATGACATATTAATTAAAAAATAACATATTGAAATTCAATTCCATATAATAAAACTTACCTAAACCAGAAAATAAATCCAGAACACAATCTCCTTCATCTAACAAATGTCTATAAGATAGTTAATCAATAATTGTGGTTTTTGATAAATGTTAACTATCTCTCATTTTGCTTTTGATTCCAGGAATCAACCAGCCACCAACCGGGCGGGCGGCTGGTGGCTGGGTGATTCCCACCAGCCGAGCGGGCGGCTGGTTCATTCCCAGAATCACCCAGCCACCAGCAGGGCGGGCGGCTGGTGGCTGGGTGATTCCGGGAATCAACCAGCCACCAGCCGGCCACTGGTTGATTCCGGGAATCAACCAGCCACCAGCGAGCTGGGAATCAACCAGCCACCAGTCGCACGCCCGGCTAGTGGCACCAGCCGGGCGGGCGGCTGGTGGCTGGTTGATTCCGGGAATCAACCAGCCACTAGCCGCCTGCCCAGCTGGTGGCTGGGTGATTCCGTGAATCAACTAGCAACCAGCCGGGTGGCCAGCTGGTGGTTGGTTGATTCCCGGAATCAACTAGCGACCAGCCGCCAGGCGGCTGGTGGCTGGGTAATTCCGGGAATCAACCAGCCACCAGCCTAGCAGCCATCTAGTGGCTGGTTGATTCCGGAAATCAACTAGCGACCAGCCGCCCACCCGGCTAGTAGCTGGGTGATTCCGGGAATCAACCAGCCACTAGCTGGGTGGCCAGCTGGTGGCTGGTTTATTCGGGAATCAACCAGCCACCACCACCAGCTTGCCACTCGACTGCGGGCTGGTTGAATCCCGTAATCAACCAGCCACCAGCCTGTCGTCCAGCTGATGGTTGGGTGATTCCAAGAATCAACTAGCCACCAGTCGACCGCACCAACCACCACCCGCCCGCCTGGCTGGTGGCTGGATGATTCCGGGAATCAACCAGCCACCAGTTGGGCGACTAGCTGATTCTAGGAATCAACCAGCCACCAGTTGGGCGACTAGCTGGTGGCTGCTACCCAACTGGTGGCTGGTTGATTCCCGGAATCAACCAGCCACCAACTGGCCGTCCGGCTGGTAGCTGCATGATTCCCGGAATCATCCAGCCACCAACCGGGCGGCCGGTTGGTGGCTGGTTGGTTCCAGGAATAAACCAGCCACCAGCTAGCCGCCCGGCTGGTGCCTGGTTCATTCCGAGAATCAACCAGCAACTAGCCGGGCAGGCAGCTGGTGGCTGGTTGATTCCGGGAATCAACCAGCCACCAGCCGCCTACCCATCCGGTGGCCGGTTGATTCCGGGAATCACCCAGCCACCAGCCGGGCGGGCGGCTTGTGGTTGGTTGATTCCTGGAATTAACCAACCACCAGTCGAGCGGCCACCTGGTGGCCGGTTGATTCCCGGAATCAACTAGCCACCAACCGCCCACCCGGCTGGTGACTAGTTGATTCCCGGAATCAACCATCCACCAACCGAGTAGCCAGCTGGTGGCTGGTTGATTTCCGGAATCAACCAGCCACCAGCCGGGCGGGCGGCTTGTGGCTGGTTGATTCCCGGAATCACCCAGCCACCAGCCGCCCGCCCGAATGGTGGCTGGTTGATTCCCGAAATCAACCAGCCACCAGCCGCCCACCCGGTTGGTGGCTCCGCTCGGCTGGTGGATGGTTGATTCCCAAAATCAACCTGCCACTAGCCAGGCGGCCAGTTGGTGGTTGGTTGAATCCCGGAATCAACCAGCCACCAGTCGGGTGGGTGGCTGGTGGCTGATTGATTCCGGAAATCAACGAGCCACCAGCTGGCCGCCCGGCTGGTGGTTGGTTGATTCTGAGAATCAACGAGCTACTAGCCGCCCGCCCGGCAGGTGGCTGGTTGATTCCGGGAATCACCCAGCCACCAGCCGGGAGGGTGGCCGGTTGATTCTCGGAATCAACCAGCCACCAGCCACCCTCCCGGCTGATAGCTCCGCTCGGCTGGTGGCTGGTTGATTCCCGGAATCAACTAAGCACCAGCCGGGCAGCCAGCTGGTGGCTGGTTGACTCCCGGAATCAACAAGCCACCAACTGGGCGGCTGATTGATTCCCCCACCCGGCTGGTGGCTGGATGATTCCGGGAATCAAGGAGCCATCGGTCAGGCAGGCTGCTAGTGGCTGGTTGATTCCGGGAATTAACCAGCCACCGGGCGGGCGGCTGGTGGCTGGTTGATTTCGGGAATCAACCAACCACCGGCCGGGCAGGCGGCTGGTGGCTCGATGATTCCAGGAATCAACTAGCCACCAGCCGGAAATCAACCAGCCACAAGCCGCTTTCTCGGCTGGTGGCTCTGCCCGGCCGGTGGCTGGTTGATTCCGGGAATCAACCAGCCACCAACCAGTCGTCCGGTTGGTGGCTGGTTGATTCTTGGAATCAACCAACCATCAGTTGGTCGCCCGGCTAGTGGCAGGTTGATTTCGGGAATCAACCAGCCACCAGCCGGGCGGAGCCACCAGCCGGGCGGGCGGCTGGTGGCTGGTTGATTCCCGGAATCAACCAACCACCAGCGGGGCGGCCAGTTGGTGGCTGGTTGATTCCCGAAATCAACCAGCCACTAGCTGGGCGGGCGGCAAGTGGCTGGTTGATTCTCGGAATCAATCAGCCATCAGCGGGACGACCAGCTGGTGGCTAGTTGATTCCCGAAATCAACCTGCCACTAGCCGGGTGGCCAGCTTGTGGCTGGTTAAATCCTGGAATCAACAAACCACCAACCGGGCGATCAGTTAGTGGCTGGTTGATTCCGGGAATCAACCAGCCATCAACCGGGTGGCCGGTTGGTGGTTGGTTGATTCCGGGAATCAACCAGCCACCAGCCGGGCGGGTCGCTGGTGGCTGCTTGATTCCGGGAATCAACGAGCCACCAGCTGGCCGCCCGGCTGGTGGCTGGTTGATTCCGGGAATAAACGAGCCACCAGCCACCCACCGAGCTGGTGGCTGGTTGATTCCGGGAATCAACCAGCCACCTGCTGGCCGCCCAGCTAGTGGCTGGTTGATTCTAGGAATCGACGAGCCACCAGCGACCAGCCAGGAGGGCGGCTGGTGGCTGGTTGATTCTCGGAATCAACCAGCCACCAGCCGGGCGGCCAGTTGGTGGCTCGTTGATTCTTGGAATCAACAAGCCACCAGCCACCAGCCGCCCGCTCGGCTGATGGCTGGGTGATTCCTGGAATCAACCAGCCACTCGGCTGGTGGCTCGTTGATTCCCGGAATCAACCAGCCACTAGCCGGGCGGGCAACTGGTGGCTCGTTGATTCCCGGAATCAACCAGCCACCAACGAGCCACAAGCTGGCCGCCCAGCTTGTGGCTGGTTGATTTCGGGAATCAACGAGCGACCAGCCACCGGCCGGGCAGGCGGTTGGCGGCTCATTGATTCCCGGAATCAAGCAGCCACCAGCCGGGTGGCCAGTTGGTGGTTCGTTCATTCCCGAAATCAACAAGCCACCAGCCACCAGTCGCCCGCCCAGCTGGTGGCTGGGTGATTCCCGGAATCAACCAGCCACCAGCCACCAGGGGTCTGGTGGCTGGGTCATTCGCTGAATCACTGGCCGGTGGCTGGGTGATTCCGGAATCAACCAGCCACCGGCCAGAAGGGCAGCTGGTGGACCAGCCGGCCGGCCAGCTGGTGGCTGGTTGATTCCCGGAATCAACCAGCCACCAGCCACCCTCCCGGCTGGTGGCTGGTTGATTCCCGGAATCAACCAGGCACCAGCCGGGCGGCCAGCTGGTGGCTAGTTGATTCCCAGAATCAACCAGCCACCAAACGGGCGGCTGATTGATTCCCCCCCGGCTGGTGGCTGGATGATTCCAGAAATCAACCAGCCACCTGCCGGACGGGCAGCTGGTGGCGGTTGGTGGCTGGTTGATTTCGGGAATAAACCACCGGTGGCTGGTTGATTCCCTGAATCATCCAGCCACCAGCCGGGTGGCCAACTAGTGGATGGTTGATTCTCAAAATCAACCAGCCACCAGCCGCCCGCCCGGGTGGTGGCTGGTTGATTCCCGGAATCAACCAGCCACCAATCGGTCGCTCGGTTGGTGGCTGGTTAGACCGGTTGGTGGCTGGTTGATTTCGGGAATCAACCAACCACCAGCTGGTCACCCGGCTAGTGGCAGGTTGATTCCAGGAATCAACCAGCCACCAGCCGGGCGAAGCCACCAGCCGGGCGGGCGGCTAGTGCCTGGTTGATTCCCGGAACCAACCAGCGACCAGCCGCCCGCCCGCCTGGTGGCTGGTTGATTCCAAGATCAACCAGCCACCAACCGGGCGGCCAGCCTGTGGGTGGCTGATTCCCGGAATCAACCTGCCACTATCCGGGCGGCCAGGTGCTAGCTGGTTGATTCCCGGAATCAACCAGCCACCAACCGGTCGCGAATACCGGAATCAACCAGCCACCAACTAGGCCAGGAATCAACCAGCCATTAACTGGAATCAACCAACCACAAACCGGGCGACCGGTTGATTCGTGGCCGGTTGGTGGCTGGTGGCTGGTTGATTCCGGGAACCAACAAGCCACTTGCTGGTCGCCCGGCTGCTAGCTAGTTGATTCCGGGAATCAACGTGCCGCCAGCAGCCCACCCGGATGGTGGCTAGTTGATTCCGGGAATCACCCAGCCACTAGCCGCCCGCCCGACTGGTGGCCGGATGATTCCCGGAATCAACCAGCCACCAGCTGGCCGTCTGGTGGCTGGTTGATTGCCGGAATCAACCAGCCACCAGCCCCCCTCCCGGCTGGTGACTCCTCCCGGCTGGTCGCTGGTTGATTCCCGGAATCAACCAGGCAACAACTGGTGGCTGGTTGATTCCCGGAATTAGCCAGCCACCAACCGGGCGGCTGATTGATTTCCTGCCCGGCTGGTGGCTGGATGATTCGGGGAATCAACCAACCACAGGCCGGGCGGGCGACTGGTGGCTGGTTGATTCCGGGAATCAAGCAGCCACCGGTCGGGCCGGCGGCTGATGGCTGGATGATTCCTGAAATCAACCAGCGACCAGTAGCCAGCTGGTGGCTGGTTGATTTCCGAAATCAGCAAGCCACCAACCGTCCACCCGGCTGGTGGCTCCACCCGGATGGTGGCTGGTTGATTCCCGAATCAACCATCCACCAACCGGGTGGCCAGCTGGTGGCTGGTTGATTCCAGGAATCAACCAGCCACCAGTTGGGCAGTGATTCCAGGAATCAACCAGCCACCAGCCAGACGGGCAGCTGGTGGTTGGTTGATTCTCGGAATCACCCAGCCATCAGCCGGGCGGGCGGCTGGTAGCTTGTTGATTCCCAGAATCAGCCAGCCACCAACTGCCCACCCGGTTGGTGGCTCCGCCCGGTTGGTGGATGGTTGATTCACGAAATCAACCTGCCACTAGCCGGGCGGCCAGCTGGTGGCTGGTTGAATCCCGGAATCAACTAGCCACCAATCGGGCGACTAGTTGGTGGCTGGTTGATTCCCAAAATCAACCAGCCACCAACCAGGTGGCTGATTAGTTGCTGGTTGATTCTGGGAATCAACCAGCCACCAGCTGGGCGGGTGGCTGGTGGCTGGTTGATTCCGGGAGTCAACGAGCGACCAGCCGCCCGCCCGCCCGGTGGCTCGTTGATTCCGGTAATCACCCAACCACCAACCGCGCGGCTGGTGGTTGGGTGATTACCGGAATCAGCCAGCCACCGGCCGGCGGGCGGCTGGTGGCTGGTTAACTCCTGGAATCAACCAGCCACCAGCCACCCTCTCAGTTGTTGGCTCTCCCTGGCTGGTGGCTGGTTGATTCCCAGAATCAACTAGGCACCAGCCGGGCAGCCAACTGGTGGTCGGTTGATTCCTGGAATCAACAAGCCACCAACCGAGCGGCTAATTGATTCCCCCGCCTAGCTAGTGGCTGGATGATTCTGGGAATCAATGAGCCACCAGCGCGGCGGGCGGTTGGTGGCTGGTTGATTCCGGGAATCAACCAGCCACCGTCCGGGCGGGCGGCTGATGGCTCGATAATTCCGGGAATCAACTAGCCACTAGTCGGGCGGCCATTTAGTGGCTGGTTGATTCCCGGAATCAACCAGGGACCAGCCGGCCACTCAGCTGGTGGCTCTTCCGAGCAGGTGGCTCGTTGATTCCCGGAATCAACGATTCTGGGAATAAACCAACCACCAGTTGGTTGCCCAACTAGTGGCAAGTTGATTCTAGGAATCAACCAGCCACCAACCGGGCGGGCGGCTGGTGGCTAGGTTATTCCCGGAATCAGCCAGCCACCAGCGGGGCAGCCAACTGGTGGCTGGTTGATTCCCGACTCAACCTGCCACTAGCCGGGCGGCCAGCTTGTGGCTGGTTGAATCCCGGAATCAACCAACCACCAACAGGGCGATCGGTTGGTGGCTAGTTGATTCCGGGAATCAACCAGCCATCAACCGGGTGGCTGGTTGATTCCGGGAATCAACCAGCCACCAGCCGGGCGGGTGGCTGGTTGATTCCCGGAATCAACCAGCCATCAGCTAGCCGCCTGGCTGGTGTTTGGTTGATTCCGGGAATCAACGATCCACTAGGCACCCGCCCAGCTGTGGCTTATTGATTCCCTGAATCAACCAGCCACCAGCCGCTTGCCCAGCTGGTGGCTGGTTGATTCCGGGAATCACCCAGCCACTAGCTGGGCAGGCTGATCGTGGCCGGTGGCTGGTTGATTCCGTGAATCAACGAGCCATCAGCTGGCCACCCGACTGGTGACTGTTACTAGCTGGTGGCCAGTTGGTGGCTCGTTGATTGCCGGAATCAACAAGCCACCAGCCGCCCACCCAGCTAGTGGCTGGGTGATTTCCGAAATCAATGAGCCATCGGCTGGGCGAGCGGCTAGTGGTTCGTTGATTCCAGGAATCAACCAGCCACCAGCCGGGCGGCCAGCTGGTGGCTCGTTGATTCTCGAAATCAACTAGCCACCCGGCCGGCTGGTTGCTGGTTGATTCCCGGAATCAACCAACCACCAACGAGACACCAGCTCGTCGCTCGGCTGGTTGATTCCGGGAATCAACGAGCCACCAGCCACAGGCGGGCGGGCGGCTGGTGGCTCGTTGATTCCCGGAATCAAGTAGCCACCAGCCGGGCGGCCAGTTGGTGGCTCGTTGATTCCCGGAATCAACAAGCCACCGACCACCAGCCGACCGGCCAGCTGGTGGCTGGTTGATTCCCGGAATCAACCAGCCACCATCCACCCTCCCAGTTGGTGGCTCCATCCGGCTGGTGACTGGTTGATTTCAGAAATCAACGAGCCACCAGCCGGGCGGCCAGCCGGTAGCTGCTTGATTCTCGTAATCAACCAGCCACCAACCAGGCGGCTGATTGATTCCCCCGCCCGGCTGGTGGATGGATGATTCCGAGAATCAACCAGCCACCGGCCGGGCGGGCGGCTGGTGGCTGGTTGATTCCGTGAACAAACCACCGGTGGCTGGTTGATTCACGGAATCATCCAGCCACCGGTCGGGCGGCCGTCTGGTGGCTAGTTGATTCCCGAATCAACTAGCCACCTGCGCGGTTGGTGGCTCCAGCCACCAACTGGTCGCCTTGTTGGTGGCTGGTTAGACTGGTTGGTGGGTGGTTGATTCCGGGAATCAACCAACCACCAGCTGGTCGCCCGGCTAGTGGCAGGTTGATTCCGAGAATCAACCAGCCACCAGCCGGGCAGGTGGCTGGTGCCTGGTTGATTCTTGGAATCAACCAGCCACCAGTCGCCCACCCTGTTGGTGGCTGGTTGATTCCGGGAATCAACCAGCCACCAACCGGGCGGCCAGCCTGTGGCTGGTTAATTCCAAGAATCAACCAGCCACCAATCGCCCACGCGGCTGGTGGCTGGTTGATTCTCGGAATCAACCTGCCACTATCCGAGCGGCCAGCGTGTGGCTGGTTGAATCTCGGAATCAACCAGCCACCAACTGGGCGACCGGTTGGTGGCTGGTTGATTCGGGAATCAACCAGCCATCAACCGGGTGGCCGATTGGTGGCTGGTGGCTGGTTGATTCCGAGAGTCAACCAGCCACCAGCCAGCCAGGCACCAGCCGGGCGGCCAGCTGGTGGCTGGTTGATTCTCGGAATCAGCCAGCCACAAACCAGGCGGCTGATTGATTCCCCCGCCCGGCTGGTGGCTGGATGATTCCGGGAATCAACCAACCACCGGTCCGGGCGGGCGGTTGGTGGCTGGTTGATTCCGCGAATAAACCACCGGTGGCTGGTTGATTCACGGAATCATCCAGCCACCGGCGGGCGGCCGTCTGGTGGCTAGTTGATTCCCAGAATCAACCAGCCGCCTACGCGGTTGGTGGCTCCAGCCACCAACTGGTCGCCTTGTTGGTGGCTAGTTAGACTGGTTGGTGGGTGGTTGATTCCGGGAATCAACCAACCACCAACTGGTCGCCCGGCTAGTGGCAGGTTGATTCCGGGAATCAACCAGCCACCAGCCGGGCAGGAGGCTGGTGCCTGGTTGATTCCTGGAATCAAGCAGCTACCAGCGCCCACCTTGCTAGTGGCTGGTTGATTCCGGGAATCAACCAGCCACCAACCGGGCAGCCAGCCTGTGGCTGGTTGATTCTCGGAATCAACCAGCCACCAGCCGCCCACCCGGCTGGTGGCTGGTTGATTCTCGGAATCAACCTGCCACTAGCTGGGCAGCCAGCTGGTGGCTGGTTGAATCTCAGAATCAACCAGCCACCAACCGGGCGACCGGTTGGTGGCTGGTTGATTCCGGGAATCAACCAGCCATCAACTGGGTGGCTGATTGGTGGCTGGTTGATTCCGGGAATCAACCAGCCACTAGCCAGGCGGGTGGCTGGTGGCTGGTTGAGTTCGGGAATCAACAAGCCACCTGTTGGCCGCCCGGCTGGTGGCTAGTTGATTCCGGGAATCAATGAGCCACCAGTCGCCCGCCCGGTCGGTGGCTGGTTGATTCTGGGAATCACCTAGCCACCAGCCGCCCGCCCGTCTGGTGGCTGGGTGATTCTCGAAATCAACCAGCGACTAGCCGGGCGGGCGGCTAGTGGCTGGTTGATTACCAGAATCAACCAGCCACCGGCCCGGCAGACGGCTGGTGGCTGGTTGATTGCCGGAATCAACCAGCCACCAGCCACCCTCCCGGCTGGTGGCTCCGCCCGGCTAGTGGCTGGTTGATTCCCAGAATCAACCAGGCACCAGCCGGGCGGCCAGCTGGTGGCTGGTTGATTCCCGGAATCAGCCAACCACCAACCGGGCGGCTGATTGATTCCCCCACCCGGCTGGTGGCTGGATGATTCCGGGAATCAACCAGCCACCGGCCGAGCGGGCGGCTGGTGGCTGGTTGATTCTGGGTATCAACAAGCCACTGGCCGGGCGGGCGGTTGGTGGGGCGGCCATCTGGTGGCTGGTTGATTCCCGGAATCAACCAGCCACCAGCTGCCCGCTCGGCTGGTGGCTCTACCCAGCTAGTGGCTGGTTGATTCCCGGAATCAACCAGCCACGCGGTTGATGGCTGGTTGATTCCCGGAATCAACCATCCACCAACTGGCCGCGCCACCCGACTGGTGGCTGGGTGATTCCGGGAATCAACCAGCCACCGGCCGCCGTCTGGCTGGTGGCTTCTTGATTCCCAGAATCAACCATCCACTAGCTGCCTGGCTGGTGGCTCGTTGATTCTTGGAATTGCCCAGCCACCAGGCGGGCGGCTGGTCGCTGGTTGATTCCCAGAATCACCCAGCCACCGCCGGGCAGGCGGCTGGTCGCTGGTTGATTCCCGGAATCACCCAGCCACCGGCCGGGCAGGCGGCCGGTGGCTGGTTGATTACGGGCGGATGGTGGCTGGGTGATTCCAAGAATCAACCAGCCACCAGCCGCATAGCCACCCGCCCGGCTGGTGGCTGGGTGACTCCCTGAATCAACCAGCCACTAGTCACCCACCCGGCTAGTGGCTGAGTGATTCGAGAATCAACCAGCCATTAGCCGCCCGCCTAGCTGGTGGCTGGGTGATTCCGGTAATCATCCAGCCACCAGCCAGATGGGCTGCCGGGGTGGGGCGGCCCGGAATCTCCCAGCCACCAGCCGGGCGGGCGGGCGGGCCACCGGGGTGGTGCCACCCTAGGCTGCGCCACCCCGGCGGCCCGCCCGCCTGCCCGGCTGGTGGCTGGGTGATTCCAGGAATCACCCAACCACCAGTCCCCTGCCCGGCTGGTGGCTGGGTGATTCCAGGAATCACCCAACCACCAGTCCCCTGCCCGGCTGGTGGCTGGGTGATTCTGGGAATCACCCAGGCACCAGTCGGGCAGAGGGAATCTCCCAGCCACCAACCAGGCGGGCGGGCGGGCCGCCGAGGTGGCGCGGCCTGGGCTGGTGCCACCTCGGTGGCTCGCCCGCCTGCTCGGCTGGTGGCTGGGCGATTCCGAGAATCGCCCAGCCACCAGCCGGGCGGGCTGCTGGTGGCTGGGTGATTCCAGCCGCCTGGGTGATTCCCGAAATCACCCAGCCACGAGTCGGGCGGGCACGGGTGGCTGGTGCCTGGGTGATTCCCGAAATCACCCAACCACCAACCAGCCGGGTAGGCAGGGTGGCGCGAATCACCCAGCCACCAGCCAGGCGGGCGCGGGCGGCTGCTGGGGTGGCCCGGCCTAGGCTGGCGCCACCCTGGTGGCCCGCCCGCCTCCCGGCTAGTGGCTGGGCGATTCCGGGAATAACCCAACCACCATCTGAGCGGGTGGGCAGGCCGCCGGGATGGCACAGCTTGGGCTGGCGCCACGCCGACGGCCCGCATGCCCACCTGGCTGGTGGCTTGGCGATTTCGGGAATTGCCCAGCCACCAGCCGCTCGCCCAGCTGGTCGATGGGTGATTCCGAGAATCACCCAGCGACTAGGCGGGCGGGCCAACGGGGTGGCGCGGCCTAGGCTGGCGCCACACCGGCTGCCCGCCAGCTTGCCCGGTTGGTGGCTGGGGGATTTCAGGAATCACCCAATCATGCGTTGTGCCACCCCAGCGGCCTGCCTGCCCGCCCAGCTAGTGTTTGGTCAATTCCCAGAATTGCCCAACCACCACTCGAGTGGGCAGGTTGGCCGCTGGGGTGGCGCGGCTGGGCTGACGCCACCCCAGCGCCCGCTGTCCACCTGGCTGGTGGCTGGGCAATTCCTGGAATTATTTTTCTATTGTATCTAACATGTTATGGTTGAAAACATGTTGAATTTATACTTAGGAAAGAAAACTGATATCCCACCAAAAACATTAATGTGTTTTTTTTCTCATAAACAACTTTGTTTGGCACATAAAAATTTGGTTTTACTAGCATTTTTTAAAATTTTTGATAATTGACTCTAAAAAAAAAGTGATTGTTCCAGTATCATCACTTTCGTTTTTAAGCTATATTTTGCATGAAAATTTCGTAATAAATTTCGTAGTCACTGCCATTTTTAAAACATGTTCAAAATTGACCCCTAAAAAATAAAATCATCGTTCCAGTATACACACTTTTCATTTTTAGCACCGTTTTTGATGTTTTTTCGGGGTTTTTTGGCCAGAGTTCCCGTTTTGAATTTATAGTTCCTGTTTCAAAGTTTACATTGTTTTCTAAGTCCCCATTCAGAAAGGCTGATTTCACGTCCATTTGAAAAACTTTGAACTTCTGAAATCTTGAGAGAGAAAGGAACATTCGGCTGGCCTCAAGTCTAGCAACGAGAGAAAAAGTTTCTTCAAAGTCTATTCCTTCTTGTTGAGCATACCCTTTACACACAAGTCTGGCCTTGTTTCTAATTACTTCCCCATTTTCATTCAACTTAATTTTGAAGATCCATTTTGTCCCTATGACATTCTTATCTTTTGTTCTAGGAACCAACTCCCAAGTGTTGTTCTTTTTTATCTGCTCAAGTTCTTCATCCATTGCCTTGACCCAACATTCATCTTTGCATGCCTCTCTTACATTTTGTGGTTCAGTGGAGGAGAGCAACGCCAAATAGCTTGAGGCTTCTGCAATTGTTCTTCTTGTTTGTACACCTACTTCTTTCTGCCCAAAAATCTGAGATTCTGGATGATTCTTCTAAACGTACCTGGATGGAGTCTTCTCTTCTATCCTTATTTGCTCCTCAGGTGCCTCTTGAGGTTCTTCTTCATCATCTATCTGATTTGGAGAGTAGTCTTCATCCTCTTCGATATTTTCATGATTTACTTGCCTAGGGATGTATCCTTTTTCATCAACCACTACATAAATGATGTCAACAATTCTTCCAAGTCTTTTATTGTAACACTTATATGCTTTACTGTGGGGAGAATAACCAAGGAGAATGCCTTCATCTGCTCTAGGTTCAAGTTTTCCAAGCTGTTCATCAATATTCTTAATATAGCATTTTCTCCCAAAAATTTTGAAATGATTTACCGAAGGAGTTTCACCATACCAGAGCTCATGCGGAGTTTGAGTGCTGTTCACTCGGACATTGGTTTTGTTGAGAATAACAACCGCAACAAATTCAGCTTCACCCCAGAAGGTTGCGGGAGTTCCAGACTCATCAAGCATAACACGAGCCATTTGTTGAACTGTTCTGTTCATCCTTTCCACCACTCCATTTTGCTGAGGAGTCCTAGCTGTAGAGAATTCCCTTCTTATTCCATGTTCTTCACAGAAATTGAAAAAATCATTTGAGGTAAACTCCCCACCTTTGTCGGACCTGAGGCACTTAATTTTGTGATCTGATTTGTTTTCGGCCAAAGCTTTGAAGGATTTGAATTTTTGGAATGCTTCATCTTTGTGCTTCATAAGTCCTAACCAAACCATCCTGGAGAAGTCGTCAATGAATAATATAAAGTATTCTTCTCCTCGAGGTGACCTTGTCCTAAAGGGACCACATACATCTGTATGGACTAGCTCAAGAGGCTTGCTAGCTGATCCTTCCTTTTTAGGGAAGTTAGTTCTGGTTTGCTTATCAAACTGACATGATTTGCATATTGTGTTGTCTCGAATTTTGATATCTGGAAGACCACGAACTGCCTGATATTTGCATGCTTTCCTTACTTGTGAAAAGCTTAGATGCCCCAACCTCCGGTGCCATAACCAGTGTTCATCATCCTTGCTCAAATAGCATTGTTGTTGTCCTTCCTCAAATATGTATAAATTATTTGGAGTTCTTCTACCTTTGATCATTGTTTTTCCTGTATCAAGATCACGAACACTACATCCATTTGATTGAAATATTACCTCGGTTCCTTGATCGCACATCTGACTGACACTCAGAAGATTATGCTTCAAGCCATCAACATACAAAACATTTCCAGCTTTGACCATTTCTTTCAGCTGAGCAGTGCCTTTTCCTTTATGGCTGCAGGGGTATCATTTCCAAAAGAAACTTTCTTTCCCTTTTCTAAAGTAGTATATGATTGAAGTTTTTCTTTATCACCTGTCATATGCTTCGAACATCCACTGTCGATGTACCATAGATTTTCCTGTCGTTCTGCATAAAAGGCTATCCCACATCTTTCTGGTTGTGGTCCATTTACTCTCCATGTTCTGGTGCTTGAGGCTTGTTCCTTTGAGTGCCGAAACCTGCTCCTGCATTTAGAATCTTCATGACCGAAGTTATTACAAATAGAACATTCAATATCATTTTCAAGTGCCGAAAAGTTATTATAGGTCCTTTTCATAATCCCAATCATACTTCTTTGTTTTTGAGCTTCTCTAGTCATGCGTGTCTTATAGGCAACACATTGAGCTGCTTTTGACCAAAGTTATGGAAGAGAAACATTGGCCATTGAAGAAAATTCTACGATTATCAAATATACCAGTGAAATGATTGTAATTTCTATTGTATCCATTCTTGAAGAAAATTGAGAAGTTTTTACCTGTGGCTGATTGTAGCTTTTGTTCACCCTTAAGATGGATTGCCCCTGGTTTACCTGGTAGTCTTTGTTTGTTCTTGATGTAATTTGTCCCTGTTTTACCTGGTGATCTTCATTGGGCTTTTGCTCATTTCTCCTTGCTGCATCAAGATAACTCCTTGAGGTGGATGCTTGAGATGTTTCTCCATTATAACCCAGACCTGTCTTGATTAGTGGAGAACGCTTTACATTGATAATCTCATCCAGAATTTCAGATCCTTTAACAAATTTAAGATTAATAGCCTTTGTTTTCTCAATTTCTTTTCTAAGGCCAACAATTTCACATTCTAACTTCTCAAGATATTTTTCTTTTTCATCAATTTGGAATTGCAGAGTATCAATGATCATATCTTTTTCTTCTAAACATATTTTGAGTCGAGAAATCTCTTCATAAAAACCATCTACATCTATAGCATCCATGTAATCATCGTCTTCAAAGGCCATTAAAAGTTTATAATCATTACCTCATTCATCTTCATCACTAATTGATAGGCCATCACTGTCTTCATAAGTGTAGTAACTTTTCTTAGTTGCATTCTGTTTCTTGTTCCATCTAACAGGTTCCTTCCCTTTGTCAATCTTAACCTTGTGAGGACATTTGGCAGCATAATGACCGACTCTTCCACAAGCAAAGAATTTGAAAGGTAACTTACCTCGGAACCATCCAGTACCCCGTTGAAGATTTCTGACAAAATTTGATTCTTCTTCTTCTTCTGACACGTGTCCTGACTCATAGTACTCCCCTTTGCCTGAAGCCTTGAAGGTAGCTTCTCTCCTGTCTGATGGACCTCCTTTCCCCATTTCATAAGCAATTAGAATTTCGTGCAGCTGTGACATTTTAAGGCTTTGTAGATTCTCTTTTTCTTCTATTGCAGAAACTTTAGATTCAAACCTAGGGGACAAAGATCTTGGAACTTTTTCAACCACAACAGCCTCTTTTATTTCTTCACCCAAATTTTTCATACAATTAACAATCTCATCTACACGAAGAAAATAGTTAGCCACACTTTCATCATTATACATCCTGAGATTTTCATACTGAATCCTGAGGGTTTGAAGTTTTGCTCATTTTACCTGATCATCTCCTTCATAGCTCTAAACAATCTTGTCCCATATCCCTTTTGCAGATTTAAACTGCATTACCTTGACAAATTCTGATTCAGATAGGCATCATAATAGAGTATTGACCGCCTTTGCATTTGTTTCGTATTTCTTCTTCTCAGTCGGATCTATAGGAGTTGCTAATGGAAAAGTATACCCTGTATCTATGATATCCCAGACTTCTGGGCCAAGAGATTGAAGATAGGCAGTAACTCTTACCTTCCAATAAACAAAGTTTGTCCCATCAAAAATCGGTGGCCTGATTGATGCTTCCCTCTCGTAGTTGCTCATGATGAAATATCCTTCTTCAAGTGATCAAGCTTCTTCTGAAGAACCTGCTCTGATTCCAATTGTTGGAAATAATACTGAGAGGGGGGGTGAATCAGTATTATCAAGTCAAATATTCCCTTTTTCAAATTCAGATGATATACGCTACTTCAACTAATTAAACCCGCGTATATACGCAACTATGTCGAAATAAAACTGCGTATACAATGTAAACTTATAATTTACTTTATCTGTCAGATGTTGATTGTTAATCTGTGTATCAGAATCAATTAACCAGTAACCAGGAATAGTAAAAACAAAGTAGAAGACAATCATACACAAGAACACAAGATATAAGGTGGAAACCCAATGTGGGTGAAAACCACCTGCTGCAATTCGTCTCTATCTTCTCTTTAATTAGAAACTTCTTTTTACAATTGTACTAGTGCAGTCCTTTACCAGTACGTAGGCTGCAACCTGCAGAGAGCTACAACCCTCTCTCGTTTACCAGCTTCTCCTGGAAGGGAGCTACAACCCCCTTAGCTCTTGCACTAGCCAAGATACTAGTACGTAGGTGCTGGCCTACAGAAGGCTACAACCTTCTCTTTCAGGGACCACGTTTCATAAATTTTCAGACTGGATCCACAAATAACATCAATCAAACATCAAGAATTTATGCATTAACCAATCACCTTCTCACCAATCAAAAACTGAATCAAAATAAACACTTCTTTGACAACTGTACCCAGATCACAGTAACAGTAACCACACACCAAATCTGAACCCAGAACACTTCAGCAATAAACAGAAGCAGCAAGATCACAACTCAAAATATATATGCTACTTTAATAGCCTGAAACCTGTGTGCATACGCTTCTGAGTATGGAACAACCTGCGTATACGCTGTTTTCCTTCAATGAACCTGCATATATACGTGCCTTAGCTGAACTGAACCTGTGTACAGATCTACAAAAGATAATTCACTCTTTCAAATATTCAGGCACTAATTAACCCAGATTATCAAATTTATAGATCACGCATGCGCCATATATAACAGATCAAAATAATGCAAAGATATTATCATTCAAGCCAAGAGATTATGACCCATCAATAGAACTTATCCTTCTCTTTGCGCTAAGGTTCCTCCTTCATTCAGATCTAGATTTGCACCATAACCCAATTACCAGTATTCCAGATCTAGCACTTTATCAGATATTCAACAATGATTCAGATGATGTTTTCCAGATGATCTCCTTCCTCTTTTATAGTTTTAGGCCTTCCACAATACCACGGTCCAAAACCATAATAAACCAATACCACAGATCCAATACCTGGGATCAACACTTCTGACGAGGTACCATGGTCCAAAACCATAGGTTCAAATACCAAGGACTAACTACCACGGACCAAAGGTAAGTTCTCCAATATATACGCGCTTTTCCTTGAATGAAAGTGCATGTATACACATACGTGCCTTTGAAACATCTAACCCACGTGTATACGCATATTCGTCTAGATGTACCTACGTATATGTCTTTTACTTCATTTTGAAAGCCTAAACTGAGATCTGTTACCAAAGAGAGTTGCCATCAAGGACAACACCTGTGCCATAGCTCCAATCCTGTGCCATAATGCCAACACTCTAGAAACGCCACACCCTTTAAGTTACAAGTTAATTTTGAAATCCCAATCTTCGAGGGTCAAATAGACGCAGATGCCGTAGATAAATGATTAAATCTGCTAGAAGGGTATTTTTTTGTTCATGATTTTTCAAGTCGGGAAAACATTATTTTCGCTCTTCTCAAAACAGCCCCCAACATCAAGGAATGGTGGGAAACCTACTGTGAGCAAAAGGATGAAAGTACAGGCTCACAATTTTCTGCCGCACCCACTTGGAATTCATGTCAGACTGCCATCAAGGAGCAGCACTACCTTGTTGGAAGCTATGAAGATCAATACATAAAGTGGACCATGCTACTTCAGGGAAGGGACCAAGACGTGTGGGAATTTACCAATATTTTCCATACCCTTCGCACAAAGTTGGATATCAAGGATTCAGAGTAGCATTTGGTACTCAAATATCGTGGTTGCCTGCACAAGTACATCCAGGAAGAAATAGAATTCCTGGACATCTCCTCTCTCGTCACAGCATACTGATATGCCATCAAGGTCAAGAAAAAGTTTAAATAAAAGAAGTGAGACTTTGGATCTGTGAATCTGAAGCAAGGGAAAGGTGCCCCCAAACCACAAAAAAATGGACAAAGCTAAGGTGAGGCGGCCCAAGACAACCCGCCAAAGCTGCAAGCAATGAACAATGTCACAAAGCCAAAAAAGGACACTGGAAAGTGGTGTGAGTTCCATAAGAGCTCCACTCACAACACAAGTGAGTGTCGGGCCAAGCAATCATTGGTGGCCAAGCTAAGGGTTTCAGAATTAGATGCATGTTCCGACTCTGAGTCAGAACCTGACAAGGGGAATGACAAAGGGAAGCAGATTATCAGTGCAGAGCCCAACGCCACCGTTGTTGCCATGAAGATCCAAAAGGAGGAACTCGAAGATCCAGAGGAGGAGGAGCATCTCTTCCACTCCTAGATGTGGGTAAATGGCTCCCCACTACAGTTCATTGTCAATAGTGGGAGCCAAAAGAACCTCATTTTGGCAAAGGTCATGAAGCGACTAGGCTTATCGACCATAGCACATCCACAACGTACACTATCACATGGCTTCACCAAGGACAGGATGTTTGCATAAGCCAGAAGTGTCGCCTTCCATACAACATCAAGCCCTTCACGGATGAGTTATTGTGTGACGTTTCTCCCCTTCATGTTTGTGATGTATTTTTAGGACAACCATACTTGTGCAAGCGACATGCTGTGTATGAATCAAGGCCCCGTGCTATTTTTATTACTTTTGGAAATACGTTGGATAGGATACTAGAGGTAGAACTGCCTACCACCATCTCTTTGGTTACTACAAAAAAATACAGTAAGCTCATTTCCAAAACCAAGAAATGTGTTTTGCTAATGATACGCCCTCAAGGAGAGAAGAAGACAGTGGCCATGACCTCCAGACAGGGCCCCTTAGCACAAGAACTACAAATGGATAAGGTCATGGAGGAGTACGAGGACATCTTCACATCTCCCATAGGGGTTCCTCTGCACTGTCAGGTCAAGCACTTCATCCATCTGACCCCAAGTGCGTCACTGCCCACTGGACCAATCTATCGGCACTCTATTATGGAGAATGATGAAATCAAGAGGCAGATTGAGGAGCTATTGTAGAAAGGTCACATCCATCCAAGTTCATCACCTTGTGGGAGCCCGATCGTGTTGGTACAGAAGAAGGATAGGACTTGGAGACTCTGTATTGACTATCGGGCATTGAACAAGATCACTATTTGTAATAGGTACCCAATCCCACGGATTGATGACCTCTTGGACCAACTGAAGGGGGAAAAATATTTCAGCAAGATCGATTTGAAGTCAGGATATCACCATGTACCAATAGAACCCTTCGATGTGTGGAAGACTACCTTCAAAGCCAAGGAGGGCCTTTTCGAATGGTTGGTTATGCATTTCGGATTGACAAATGCTCCTGCAACCTTCATGAGGCTAATGGATGATATCTTGCGACCATTCACCAACTCATTTGCAGTGGTATACTTGGATGACATCCTGATCTTTAGCCAGAGTTGGGAAGAGCACCTCCACCACATCCGACAGGTTCTCCGAACACTGTGGCAACACAAGTTATGTGCCAATTTGGAGAAATGCACTTTCGACATGACCCAGATTCAGTATCTAGGATACATTATTGATGAACGGGGGGTGCATGTGGATCCAGCCAAGATCCAAGTCATTCAGAATTGGCCATCTCCAACCACTTTGAGAGAGCTCTGCAGCTTTCTAGGTCTTGCCAACTTCTACCATAGGTTCGTGTTGGGATTTTCTCATATCACTTAGCCCTTGAGTCACGTCACCAAGGGAGGAGCAAAAGAAAATTTCTTTTGGTTTGAGTCTCAACAGAAGGCATTCACAAAGTTGAAAGATTGCCTCTTCTCAACACCAGTGCTCGCATTACCAGACTTGCAACAACCATTTGAGGTTGAGACAGATGCCTCTGACTATGCTATTAGGGCAGTCCTTACTCAACACAGACATCCAGTGGCATATCACAGTGAGACACTTTCAGACACATTCTGAAAGTATCCCACTTATGAAAAAGAGATGTATTCCATTGTATAGGCCCATCGACAATGGAATCATTACATTTTGGGGAAGGAAACGGTCATCCACACAGAACACCAACCCCTGCAATTCATAAATACCCAAGTGAAATTGCAAAATGATCGCCATCAGAAGTGGTCCACATACCTGCAACAGTTCCATTTGAATATCAAGTATAAGAAGGGCAGCACCAATAATGTTGCGGATTGTCTCAGTCGACCACCAATCATGGCATTAACCACCGTGCTCAACTCTTATGGGCATGAGCCTTTTGATTAGCCACTTCTCTACAAAGGCAACCCAGAATTTGGCCACGCATACCAGACACTCTTGGATGGTCAGCATGTTCCAGATTTTCACCTCCAAAATGCCCTGTTATGCCACCTGGGTCACCTTTGTGTTCCTTCAAGCGAGCATGCCAAGATGATTTTGGAAGCACACTACAGTCAAGTTGCTAGGAATTTTGGGGTCGAGAAAATGGTGGCAGTGCTACAGAAGTATTTCTATTGGCCAAATCTTTGACACGGTGTCGGGAAGTACATCAAATCATGCAGTGCCTGCGCCATTGCCAAACCGACCATCAAGAAGCAAGGCCTCTATACCCCGTTGCCTACCCATAGTCGACCTTGGGAATCCATCTCCATGGATTACATGTCAGGCCTTCCTTCTACTAAGCATGGAAACCACTATGCTTTTGTGGTTGTCGACAGGTTCTCAAAGATAGCCATTATGGTGAGCTGCAAGAAGAATATCACAGCAGAAGCCACTGCTAAACTCTTCTTTGAATGAGTGTGGGTACATTTTGGGATCCCACATCTTATCATCTTAGATCGAGACAATAGGTTCCTCAGTACATTTTGGTCTAGCCTCTGGTCGATGTTGGACACCAAACTCACTAAGTCCATAGCCTTCCATCCTCAAACTGATGGCCAAATAGAGGTTGTGAACATGATGATCATACACATTTTGCGCATGTACAACTCAAAGCATCCACACACATGGGATGAAATCCTCCCCTATGTTTAGCACAACTACAACCGGTCTCTCCACAGCTCAACTGGCCACAACCCTTTTTAGGTGGGCTTGGGATTCTAGCCACTATGTCCCATTGATGTGGCCATGCCACTTGCAACTACTCAAGTAGATTTGGCTCATGTCCAGTTCGAAACAGATAAGGCAAACAACTTCATTGAGCACATCCAACATATTCACTAGTAGGTCCATGACATTCTGGAGAAATCAAATGCCAAGTATAAGTAGTGACATGATCAACATCGGGTGCCACATAAGTTTTAGGTGGGAGACAAAGCCTGATTGCATTTGCAAAAGGAATGCCTTACCAGAGCCTATCAGAAACTCAGACCACTCTGATATGGTCCTTACACCATTACCAAGGTTGTGGGAGACAATGAATTTGAGCTCAACATTCCCCCATTCCTTGGCCTGCACCCAGTGTTCAATGTGGATTGCCTTCGGCCATACCTTCCACCATTACTAGACACATCCGACATTGCAGAACAATTCACACCCACAGAGTTAAATCCAAATTACATGGAACAAGCTGCAACTGATTGGATCATGGAAACACAGATCAATCACACTCACCAACAAAATATCCAACTGTATCGAATTGTCAAAGTAGGCCAACTCCTTCACTAAGGCAAGTGGATCACTAGGGACCAAGTTCAATAGAAGTTTCCTCATCGCATGGAGGAACTCAACGCAATGGGGACCATTGCTTCCTAAGTAGGGAGGAATGATCCAGGTGGATATTAGTGGCCACCCGCCAAGTTCACTTGGACTCCCACCATTGTTTCTTTTAGCTTTTCAGTTTCCTTAATTGTAGCACAATTTACTATTTTTAGCAGTTTTTCGAGTCCTGAACTTCCAGAGCTGTTTTGAGGCCCTAAAAGATGTTTTTTTGGAAACCTGGGAGCAACATGGGACCATGGATTGATGTTGCTCTTACCAAAGTTGTAGTTCTCAGATAGATATTTCTAACGTGATATTTTGCATGTGAAATTGAGATCGTATGCCAAAGTTACAACCCTGGGAAGTTGATGTACCAATTTACCCAAACAGGGCCCACAGTTTGGTGTTTCATCTTCTAGGGTTAAGTTTTTGGATGTTCAGGGTTTTTCATTGTTTCTCAACAATAAATAGGCCTTCGAGCCTCATTGTAACATAATTCAAATGCATGTAGCTGCCACATCTCTTCTCAGAGATAAGCTACCATTGCCCTAGTTGGTTTATTTCCATTTCTATTTGTAAGCATATTTCAGTATTTTACAGTAATGAAATGAAGTATTACTTCTACTTCATATTTGTATATATGGTTATCTCTATAATCTATAGCACTCCCATTTAAATCCAGATCAAAAGGGGGGTGACATCCCCCCTATTCGTTGTGATGGGAGCAGCAGGGGGGTCACACCGGGGGAAGAGGACCCCCCGTCGAGGGGTTTGAGGGGGGTGGTAGCCCCCCTCTATGGGGTTTGGGCAGCGCCGCGGGAAAAACTTTTGTGGGCCCTGTATTAGGTGGGAAAACCTACCTATGGTTTTGTGCATCATTTTTGCACATGGTTTTAGGCATGATGGTTTTCTACCCATGGTATTTTGTAGATTTGGTCAAATGAACTACGGTTATGTTCTAATCCAGGGTTAATGGATTGGGGTTTATGGATGCTTCAACATGTATATATATATATATATATATATATATATATATATATATATATATATATATATATATATATATATATATATATATATATATATATATGCATTATAACATTGAAAGAAATGAAATGAAAAATCAATCTGGTAGTCTCAGTTTTGGGATCCAAGGGAAAATACCTATGTATATATGTTTTATGTTTAATTCTCTCACCATTGTTTATTTTCTGTTTTTAGAATTCGTATGTAGGTAATTTCTGTACGGAGTTAAAGCCTACACTTATCAACCATCACTATTATCTTCCTCTTTTTGATATCTAGATGAACATAGATCGAATGAGTTTCTCCTATGTCTTATGATGATGCGGATAGAGCCTCCACAACTACACACAACACCTACGTCACCTCAATTGTTGGCTTCTCTATGCCCCAAAGCTAACAACTTTTGGGTCAAAGAAAAATCATTTGCATAATGTTCCTTGGTGCAAATCAAAAATGATAATTCCTTTTTCTCTCTTAAGGCATCTAAATTCTTGGACTCTCCATTCCTAGTTACCTTCGACTTCCCCTTTTCCTTCGTCTTCTTTCTCTTGTCACCATACTCTTTGGATCAAAATTCTAATCACCTCTATAGTTCGATAGTTTATCGAAAATGATGATAGTTGCTACAAGACTTTGAATGTGTTAGCATCATAACTCACTATGTGCCAATGACTGTAGTCATACATAAAATTGAACAAATTTTCCTTGTCTAAAATATATTTGACCTCCAACATAGGCCCCAAAACCTCTTTGACATATGTTTGGATCTTCCTTGATTGCTTCAAGGACATCAACTAGTTTCAAGCCATACATGCTTTATTGTCAGCCCTAAACTATACATGAAAAGTAACCTTCAAATATCCCTATGTGGCTATCTTATTCTTGATGTGATTTGCTACAAAGTCCTCTATCTAATTTCTCGACCATAACTTATCAGTCCCTGTTAGAAACATTGTTACAGATTCACCTTGGCATCCTTTGAACTTCAACTCATCTAATCCAAGTATTTTTCAACATCCCAATAGGAATTCCCTGGCACCTTTGTATTTCTTGTCACAACATACAACTCTATTTCTCTTATTTTAGTCCTCATATAAGTGCTAAACTACCCTTTCCCAACAACATTATTCAATATAACAATCATGTCATCTTGATCCTGTAACTTTGCTTGAAAGATAGTCAACTTGTTCTCTATTTCCTTAAATATGTCTACTATATTCTTATCTATTTTCCTGTAAAATAACATCGCCAACATCATGAACCTCTCTTATGGCTTGATTGAAAGCTTGTTTCATTTGTCGCATCTCAATCTCTAATTTATCTATTTCTCCACCATTCCCTTTTGATGAGTCTATTAATTTACTCATCACCTGCTTAAAATTTTCCAAATATCCCTTCATATTGGGGGGTTTCGGGTCCTTATCTATTTCATTTCCTCCCAATTGTGATCTAGCCACACAAACTTATAACTCTAATAATCTTAGGTACATTTAACTACTATCCCTATGATCATCTTAGCTAACATGTTGCATTTGTAATGATTCTCCACTAGTGTTTGGTATATGTTGATATAATTTGCATGACTCAGATGCGCCACATACAAAGGGGAGTCCTAGGTGGAGCATTTTAGCCACCCCTCCCACACCCCTACATGGGCTTTGGGGCAATGCCCTGAGAAAAAAAAAAAGGCATTTTTTGAGTCTTTTTTTGGTGGTTTTCAGGTCATTGCTTTGTTAAAAGTGGTTTTCTAGCACATGGTGCTTTTTCCAATGGTTTTTTAATTTCAATTAAAGAAATATGGTTGGATTTAAATTTCATGTATTTCATAGGATATATATTTTATTGTAAGATTATATAAAAAATAATGAAAAAAATGCTTGTTTGTCTTCCTGAGTTTGGGTTTTTAGGATAAAATCTTTGTGTAAATTTGTGTGTTTGTCATTGTACCTTTTCTTTTATTAAGAGTTTATTTCAAGTGACTAATTTTTTTTGGTCAAAAAACATTCATTATATTACCATAGCAAAAGTGTCAACAAAATACAACACCACTGCAGCAAGATACAATGTCATATGCTTAAGAGATGGCACAAGCCCTGCTCTAAATAGTAAGAACCCTGAAGAGAAGCCATGACAGTCGGTGTCTTTGATTATTGCCGACGAAAAAAGAGAAAAATTACATGTTTCAGAATTACACATTAAGGAGGAGGATTGGGAGGAAACACGAGAGGTGCAACAACGAAAGTAGCACGTTCATTCATGTGATAATCAATGTGTTCCACCCGAGTCTCTAGGGTGCAAAGATGGTCATTTGTGTGTCAGAGACCTTCCACAAAGTCCAGGGTCTCATTCTGCATTTGTTGGAGGTCATTGATATAAGAAACCAATTTTTTCCTATCATCATACCTCTACTCCCTCAGGGTATCAATGTTGATATGTATGTTGTTCAACTGGGTCGCGATGGAATCCAAGGTCACCAGAGCTTCTACATGGCCTGGGGAGCGAGTTGGGGACAGGGCCATGTCTACAGCGAAGTGGAAGCTCTCAGTCAACTCCGAGTTTGAGCTAGTCCCTCCATGTTGTTAGCGTTCTTCCATCTGTGGGGTGGCACCCCCTACGAAAATGCCCTTACTGTCCAAGGATACCACCAACACCACCACCACCGGTCACACTGCCACGAGAGGCGTACTTCCTTACCAAATAAACACACCATGAAATATTGAATTAACAACAATGAATTAAAACTCCACTTACTGTACCAGAGTCATTGGATAATATGATCCACTTAGGAGCGAGGCCTAAGTCCCAAGCACCAACACCATAACCACAGCGAGCGAGGAAGTAGGGGGGCATGCCACTGGTCCTAAGGTCCACAGAACTCATCCAACCCTAGAGGTGGCACCTGAAGTCACTCTCTTCCCCCCCATACTATTTCTCCAATGAAGATTCCTCAAACCACAGATAGAGCAAGACTAAGGAGAACTCTATGTCTGCTCTTGTCCCATGCATTCTAGTCCCGAGACCACAAAGTTCATCATGTCGAACAGAGAAGACTTCCCCAGATTCCATGGCCACGCTTGATGCAAGTGCCAATTCCCCTCCTAGTCGCATTTGACATACTCATCTTGTTCTGTTTCCCCAAGCCACAGCCTAAGTCAAGACGCAAAAAAATCACACCTCGTTCTCTCTCAGCACTCTCTCTCCATCACCCAACGCCTACGAATGACCACATGCATGTCCCTATGTGGTATTAAACACTTTTCTCAGGGAGCAAGGTACAGGTTCCAACGGCTTTCATTGTGTTCGTGTGGTGCATGGAGGCCCCTCTCACTCCACAACCCATGGCACCGCCAATTGGGCCTCATAATAATCACCCCCATCATGGATTCAAGTGACTATTTATATAGGGTTAAAACTTACATTTTCTATCATATCATTTTTGGCTTCAAGGGGACACCTTTGTGGCTAAGGGGTTTGGCTTGGGCCTATGGTAGACCTTGTTATAGTGAGAGATGTGCATAAGTGATTCAAGTGGTAAAAATAAATGGAGAGTTTATTAAAAGAGAGATCGAGAAACTCAATGCGAAATTTTTAAGTTGGGGAATATCAAAATGATATACTTTTTGGTGGAAAAAGATCAGTGGATTGATGTGGACCAAAGTTCTGCATAGACAAGGATGTCAATAAAAGACTAGACAAAGTTGAATTGGAAGGAAAACAACACAATATGATTGTGTCTCTCCAATTCAATATTATTGAATGTGTCTAGGGAAGCAATAGCAAAGGCTTTGTGTGACAAGTCATGGGCTTTTGTATCAATCTAAGTATGTGACGAAAAAAAATTTCTTGTAGAAAAAGAAGAATAACCTGAGCATAAAGGAAGGAGAGTTGGTAATATAGTTTCTAAACACCTTCAATATTGTGGTGAGTCAATTGTTATATTCTGATATTAATATTTCAGACGTGGATAAATGCATTATCTTGTTATGTTCACAACCAACAAAGTTACCAACTTAAAAGGAATTGTACCAAGTTCTCATTTTTTTAGAGGTCACAAAAAATTATCTGATTTTAAAAAGTGTTGATGCAATGTCAATCTTTTTCTTTTGAGCATATTTTTGACACTTTAAATTTTCTTATATATTAAGTATGAACATTTTTTAAAATGTTAGTGATTTTTATGATGATTTTGAAAAGTGTTGATGCAACATCAACTCATTTTTTAGAGGGGATTATTTTTGAAACTTTAAATTTTCTTATGTATTAATATGGATAATTATTTATTAAACGTTGGTTATTTTACAATTTTTGAATTTTTTTGTTCTTTTTCTTCCCTTAGATGTTTGTTTTTTAAGTGTTTTTCAAGTTTGTGTTTTTTTGTTTTTCTTTTCAATTTTTTTTATAGTGAATATTTTTTTTTGCATAGTTAAAAAAAATGGTTAATATTTTAAATCTAGGATTTTCCTCAAACCAACTTCTTTCACTGCATCTGGAATAAATTTAATAGCATTAATTATTTGTTGAATAAAATTGTGTTGTAGTGAGTCTTTTTCAATGGCTATGCAATTTCTTCCATTTTGTAGGAGACATGTTAGTGTTGTACCTAATCATCAAGTACAAAAGAAATAATCAAGAAAAAAAAAATTCGATCGAAAACATTGGATTTATATTACTGAAGATAAAACAAGTACATTCATATGGTCATCAACTCATCCTACCTCACTCCAGCCAGATTTGTTGGTGAGGAGAGTTGGGATATAAAGCAGAAGTTTTAACAATTTGTGCCTTATTTCTAGAGGGCTCCACAACCATACAAACCAAAAAACTGGAAAAATAAGAACAGAACCTAGCACATTCATTTCAAGGTGGTGGACATGGTGGGTGAAAATATGCATGAGCTAGATGCTCCCTTTGGTCAAGCTGGTGAAATTCAATATGCTCCACTCGATCTTCAATCCTATGGAAACGTTCATTTGTTCTTTGTGGGCTTCTACAAACATTTGCTAATTATTACAAGATTTCCTCTTGAGTGAATTGTATATCATTACAGTAGGCCACATTTTCGTTTTGATCCTCGTACCGGTGGTTACGGAGGATATCCAAGTTGGGATGGATTCCTCTCAATTGCTCAATAATTGAATCCAAAGAGGCAGCTTGAAAAACTTGTCTAGGGGTGGTGCATGCTTCTATGTTATCTCCTCCTCCCTATCCAAGTTGATTGAACAAGTCTCATTAGAGGAAAAGTCCCCACCACCTCTAATATTTATGTGACCACAGTACCCACCCCCTCGACGGGGTCTTCCTCTCTGCCTCAATATATCTATAGGAAGAAGAAAATTTTCAAGCAAACCAAGACCCCACTCTAGTAGAAGCTTGAGCTTGCCAAAACACAACACAGTCTCAAATACCCACCATAAAACTACACAACACCCAAGTTTCAAGGGATGATTCACAAAACCAGGACTAGACCACCCCAAGCCACTCGACACAACAAGGATAATTCAACCCCTCAAAATCACATAACCCCCAAGATGTAACAATATATTTCCCAAAATCCAGCAGTGAGGGTCTTTCAAGCCATTGAGGGCCTCCTAGCTTGAAAAGCAAGCTTTCGTATAACACATGGTAGATTTCTCTTCCCCTCAAGACCCTACTCTATCTCATCCCCTAGGCCGATTGGGATTGAAGTCACGAGAGAAAGGTTCAATTTATCACAAGTCCACCACTGGAGGCTTAGGATTATTTCACCAGGGGTCTAAAACACCATGTAAATATCACCAAATACTTCCCACATGCAATAACTCATAGGGCCATTAAAATAGTTCCTTGTATTGCTAATAATATGGGCGACTAACTTCGCCCAGTAAAGATACCGTCTCCCTTGAACAATATCCCAAAAAATAACAACAGAAACAAAATCAGATATAACCAACAAGCACCAGTTTAGGGAACAAAGAGTTACCTAAACATGTTTGATGAAGGATTACTACTAGCACAAAAGAAGAGACGACAGACGGTGAAGATGCCAAATCCCATAGAGGAAGCAGACATTCACCCACTCAAATTCCACTGACCTCGATGCACCTAGATCCCAAACGAAGCCTTGAATACAAAATTAGACACATTGAAGGATGGAAGCTACTGAATCCTTACCATCATAGCCTTTTGGCTTCGTCGTAAGCCTGAATGATAAGTATAACCGCCACCCTTGATCTCAACATTTTTTTTCATCTCCTGCACAAACAAACTACAACCTTCCTCCGCGTGAGCAGACGATATACCCCTCCCCTCTCTAGAGACTTTTGTTTTCAAATGAAGTATCCCCCATCAACTCTCATTAACCCACACATGGCTCACAACTGGCTGAGGATGGGGATTGAAGGCCCTCTCCAATGCATGTCAAACACCCCTACTGGGGGAAATAATCAAGAAAATTAGTATAAACACATAAAAAACAAAAAAGGAAGAAAATAAAAGAATATATGTATCAGGCATCAAATATATATATCATACCTTGCTAACTACCTCATAATTTCCACCATATCGAAGCTCAACAAAATATATAAATATTTCTTCCACTTTGTTACTTCGTCCATCTTTAATATACCATGCAAAGTCCATTTTATTTTCATATGGTGCCATATTTCATTCTCTAACATTCTTCAAGTTGATTTTAAGGGGTCAAATGCTTGACTTTTACCATAAGGATTAGTTTGGTTTTGTTAGGGGTCAATGATCCAGAAACATTTATAAATACTTTCTTTAATTTCATATATATATATATATATATATATATATATATATATATATATAACTCAAAAAAACATAAAATTTAACTAAAAAATTCAACATTAACTTAAATAAATTAAATAAAAAAATAATACAAATTCAAAACAACATTAAAAAAAATAAATTAAAAACAAAAAATTAAAATTGTCTTAGCTTGATAGCACAATTAGAAAAAAGCATGTTGGCAAGCCCTTATCTATCCAAGTGATGGGAAGTTTAATCCCCCATATGTCTCACCAGCCCAACAAAAATAAAATAAAATAAAATAATAAAAATTAAAATTATAACAAAAAAAAGTTCAAATTAAAAAAACTAAAATTAACAATTTTAATTTTAAAAATAAAATTTAAATAGAAAAAAGTTAAATTTAAATTTTAATAACAAAAAAAATATTACGGTGTCGTGCAGCAAAGGGTCGCGACATAGCCAAAGTAGTGGTGTAAGGACAGACAGTCCGTGCGACGGGCAGGGCGACCCACAGAGTGAAGAGATGGACGAGCTGCGGCTAAACGGGCGAGACACGATGTGCAAAGTGTGTGGATGAGAGTTTGGACATGAGCTTATAGGTGGGCAAGCTGGGGTCGACCCGCGGGCCAACGAGTCGAAGAGGTTTACGATGGGTGTGCGGAGGGGGAGGTCCCACGAGTTGGTAGGCCGACCCACCTCCCAGGCAAACGTTGTGAAGTTTGAAGAGTCGACCGGGTAAAAGACATGAGTCGGCAGGGTGGTTGACTCGCCCACCAACCGATATACATAGCGGTGCGGTGGGATGGAAAAAGGCATCCAACGAACAACAACCAATGGTTCAACACTTGGACGCAGAGCAATGAGGTGCAGGTGGAAAAGTGCAAAGGAGTTGGGTGATGGATTCGAAAGGAGAAGTGCGATGGTAACCATAGGCAGGTGCAGGTTTGTGTCGGCACGACAAGCGGTTCGATGAGCTGCAAAGTTCGATGAGTCATGCAGGGCTGCACGACATGTGCGCCACCGACGAGTTGGGCTAAACGGGTGACCCAGGTGGGCGCCCGCTGAACAACCAACCGAAGTGTTGAACGGGCAACCTAGGTGGGCGCGCCATGCACGGTTGTGAGTCGGTTGACATGGCCAAGTGCAGAACGAATGACCAGGTGGGTGCACCGTGCATGAAGGTGAGTCAGCTGACACGAGATTTTGTTGAAGTGTTGGGTTGATGCGGTGAACATGTGGACGGGCAACCTGGGTAGGGCACACCGTGCACAGTGAAACGAAGGAGTTCCGGTTTGGTGAAACGGAGGTGTGACTTGTGCGGAGGGCACCCTGGTGAGGCGACACGGTTACGATGAGGCGCGACCGAGTTGGGAAAATGACACGACAGAGTTGGAAATTTGGTTAAGTGTAAACTTGGGGTTTCCAAGTTTTAACTTATACTTTGTAAAAGTGAAAATTTACATATATTGATATTGTGGGCAGAGTTACTTTGGGGAGTTGCCCCTCCCTTTATACTATTCTACATTTCTCTTGTATAATGTTGTTGATGATGAATGTGTATGGGTTTTCATCTGTATAAAGGACTAATATAATACTTGGTAACGAAAATAAAACTAAGTATGAATGTTAAGGCGTAGTCCATGAACATAAGTATTGGTGAAAAGAAAGTGTTCGGTGGTGCCGCACCTCGCTATAGTGCAGTTGGAAGATTATTGCCAGTGTAGGGGCGTGACAGGTGGGGTTCCACTACCACCACTCTAGTCGTGTCATGGCCCTTGACCCCGTCGCTTTAGTCATGTTGCGGCTCTTGACCCCCATCACTTTGGCCATGTCATGGCCCTCTCGTGACAAATTTGATTTTTATTTTTATTTATTAATTTTAAATTTATTTATATTTTTGGTTTTTTTTTTTAATTATATATTTTTTATTTATATATATAATATATATATTTATATATATATATATATATATATATATATATATATATATATATTATTTTGGTTAGTTATTTTTTTTTAATTTGCCAAAAAAATTTAAAAAAATGATTTTCCCATTTCAAAGTCCTAAAAATATTGTTTTTTGTTGTTTTTGTTTATCTCGTAGAACTATTACAAATATATTTTTTTATGTTTTTCCCCTAAAAATCTTATAAATGTGATACATTTTTGTGGTTTTTACCCTAAATATATATGATTTTATTATTATTATTTTGAAAAAAGAAGAAAATAGTAAAAAAAGTTTAATTTTTCAATAAAAATATAATGAAACAACATATTTACCCAAATTACTTTTTACATGGTAAAAATAAAAAGAAATCTAACTTTTTAAATGCAAAATTCTCCCATTGAATGTCTTCTCGATGACTTTGTAGTTCCTCCATAAGGTTTCTAACAAATTCTCCACAAGTTTTGATGTCATGTTGGGAATATAAAAGATAAAATATAATATATAGTGAAGATTGTGGAATTATTTTAGCTTTTGTTAGATGTGAGAATCAAATCAAAATTAAGGAAAAATAATATATAGCTAAGATTATGGATTTAGATTAACTTTTGTTAAATGGAGGATAAAAAGTAAATTACAAATTGTGAAAATTAATCTAATTACCTAGTTAGTGTTAAATAATTAAACTAAAAAATTTATTTCATTTTTGAAGGAAAGTATTAAAGGAAAATTTATGGAAATTTTGAATAGAAACTACCTTAAGGAAAATTTGTATAGAATGTTTTGGAATAAATTTTGGAGAGAAATTTTGGAAGACAAATTTTCACATGAAATTTTTTGGGCAATATTTTTAGGGATAAAATTTGGAGAGAAATTTCCATTCTCCAACTTATAAATTTTCATTAAGAGAGAGAATTTATATCATTCAACGTATTCTATGAAATGTCATGGATTCATGTGATAGTGAAGTTTCTATTTCTGCATCATCAACATATTGTTCACACAACAACTTTATTTATATTGATGAATATAACATCAATTCTATCATTATGAATAGAGAGTCGAATTTTTCACCTAGTAAGGAGTTTTATGAAAGTACAAGTAATGATATTGATCATATTAATCAAGAAAATCCTAATCCTATGGATTATAAAGACACCACTGATGAAAGGGAGGATGAAAAATTTCTTCCAAACAAGAAGTTTAGAGGCACGGATGAGGATATTGCATTTTCTTTGAGTTAGGATTTTAGAGGCACTCATGGTGATAATGAATTCCTCCAAGCGAAGATTTCAAAAGCACAGATGGTGATGATGAATTCCTCTAAGGATTTTAAAAGTGAAAACAATCTTAATGGATTTCCCCAAAGTGATAATTTCAAATGAATAAGTGAGGAAGGTGAAGGATTTACTTTGAATGAGGTTTTCAATGGAACATATGAGGATAGTGAAGGATTTACTCCAAGTAAGAATTTCAAAAGAACAAAACATGATGATGAATTTTCTCTGAGTGAGGATTCCAAAAGAACCAATGATGATGATGGATTTCCTTCGAGCAAACATTTCAAAAGCATCAATGATGATGATGGATTTCATCCAAGTGATAATTTTAAAAGCACAAACGATGATGATGAGTTTTCTCCAAATGAGGATTTCAAAAGCATAGACGATGATAGTGAAGGATTTCCTCTGAGCGAAGATTTCAATGGAAGAGATGAGTATAGTGTGTCGGAACCTATGAGTGAATTTGAATAATTGTCTAAGACATTTTATGTAAATGATGTTTGCATGGTAACTTGAAATAAATATTTTAACTTGCATATGATGTTACAAGGAGTTAAAGTCATTTCTATTTTTTGGATTATATGTTTTAATTATGAAGAATTAATTTGTTTAGAATATCCACAATGCAACAATAACTTTGATAAATAATGTATGTTTCACTCAATCAACTTAGTATTGATAATTTGATTAAAAAAAATAATAATAATAGGAATTAATGTTGAATTTTTAAATTATATAGTGATATTCATGATATTATTTATTGTTATGATTCGATAGACCATAGTTAAAAATTGTTGTAATTTTAATGCCCCATTAAAAATGGAATACTTTATTTTGATGCTTGGTTTTTAAGTTTTCATTGCAAAGGGACAAGTTGTGTTAAGCTAAAATTTTAAAGGAGTTATACTTTTAGCCTTTAAAATAAAAATTACTCTTATTGTAGTGACTCTTTGATTTAGGTGATCATTTTTAAAGTTTTTTTAGTCATAATAATTAATTCGTAATGCCGTGGTTGAAATATGTTGAAAACTTAAGGGTTTTTGTAGTCATGATATTTGGTTTGAATTCCATAGTTGAAAAATGTCAAAATTTAAGGTTTTATGGAGTCATGATATTTTATCTTTAAAACCATAGTTGAAAATAGCTAGAATTTATGGTTTTTCGAAGTCGTGATATTTTATCTTTAACGCCATGGCTGAAAATTGTTGGAATTTTAAGGTTTTTCAAAGTCGTGGTATTTTAACTTTAATGCCATGGCTGAAAAATATTGTAAATTTAAGTTTTTTTGGAGTCATTATATTTTATATTTAACATCATTGCTAAATGATGTTGGAATTTTAACTCCCAAAAAAATAGTGTTGATGCATCATTACCACTTTTCATTTTTAGGGTGTTTTTTCATGTTATTTGTGCAAACAAAAATTAGTTTTCACTACCATTGCTTAAAAATTGTTAAAATTTTACCCTGTTTAAAAAAAATGTTGATGCAACATCAACACTTTTAATTTTCGACGTGTTTTTTATGCAAAAATAAGGTATTTTTGGGTTTGAGTTCTCATTTTTAGATTATAGTTCTCGTTTAGTCGGTAACCTTTTTGACCAAACTCGAGGGATAGTTTGGTTGTTTCCATAGGTATTAATGTAACTACCTTAAAATTCAAATAAATTGTCTCATCCTTGTTGTTGAAGGAGATGAGAAGAAGAAACATGGAGAGCCTAAATAAAGATACTTTTCTGTGAGAAGATGCTCCCAAAATAGAAATATAAATAATTCCTCATGTGGGAGATCTAAATCTAGAGGAAGATAAAAATATCCATGAAAGTTCATGGAGGTATGTTGGAGATGTGGAAAAGAAGCACATTACCAAAAAAAACTATAAAGCCAAAATTGTAGAGAAAAGCAAGGGATCTGAAGATGCTCCTTTTGTCAAAGAAAAAATTTCCTGAAATGGAGGGGATGTGCACATGGATTCTTCAAGTACACAAGTAGATCATAAGGCAAGATTGGTCGAATTAGGCACATATTTTCATATGAATCCTCATGAGGAGTGATTTTGTGAATATTAAAGATTTGATAGTGGTGATGTTTTCTTAGGAGATGACTTGAGAGCTAGAATCATAAGACAGGGGATTTCAAGTTGAATTTCATGGATGGAAGGATTAGGACACTCAGATAGAAATTTGAATTTTTGTAAACAAGATGAGTGATGCGGGTGTAAGATAGTTTTTGAAAAGGATACATGTAGGATGGTTTAAGGAAAAATGATATTGTTGAGGGGAATTCAAATTGGAACTCTATATAATATGTTGGGAATCATTGTCATTGTTGGTGCAATAGTTCCATTGTTTATCAGAGTGGAGTAGAAGAAGGAAAATCCCTTGTAGCTTCAGGAGAAAAGACTATGTTGTGGCATCAAAGACTAGGACATATTGGAGAGAAGGGCCTTTGAGTACTTCATGCTAATGATATGGTAGAGGGTATGTATAATTACTGTCTGGATTTTGATTTATGTGAAAAAATTTTATATGGGAAGAAAAATCGGGTGAGATTCTTCTCTAGTGTTAAGATGGTAGAGGGAATACTACATCTGGTACACAATGATGTACTTGGACCTATAACAGTTCCATAATTGGGTAAATATTTGTACTACATCTAATTTATAGATAAGTTTTCAACGAATACATGGATATACTTCTTTGGGAAGAAGATTGAAGTCTTTGATAGGTTTAAAGAATTCAAGGCTCTCATGGAGAATCGGGTAGAGAAGAAACTAAAGATGTTGTGCATGGATAATGGTGGAGAGTTATGTGAGAATGAATTCAAAGAGTTCTATAAGAAGTTTGGTATAGAATGAAAAAATAATACCCCATACACACCTCAACATAATGGACTTGCAAAAAGGATGAAAAGGACATTGATGGAGAAAGCAATGAGCATGTTTAATGGTGTTGGGTTAGGACATGAATTCTGGGTAGAAGCAACGAATACTACATGTTACATGGTAAATATATCACCCTCATAAACATTTGATAATAAGACTCCACATGAGGTATGGACTGCTAAGAAACCATCTCTCTCATATCTCAGGGTATTTGGTTGTGATTCATATGTACATGTTCCAAAGGAAAACATAGCCAAGTTGGATAGAAAATTTTAAAGGTGCATATTTATTGGTTATAAAGATGGTTTAAATGGTTAAAAGATTTAGAACATAGAAACAAGTAAGGTTTTGTATAGTCAAGATATGGTATTTAGAGCAGTGAAATATATTATCAAACAAGAAGTCCTACCAAGGGAGAAAGAACCAGAGAAGATAGAGTTTGAACTAAAGGATAATGAATCAGAATCTACAAAAGAATGAGAATGACTAGAAGAATATCCACATACTTTGTTTTTGATGAGATTAGTTTAGAAAATAAGTTAGACAAAATAGTATAATCCACCTTATTTTCATTGAAATTTTGTTTTTTTTTTAATGCTAAAGATTATCCTAAAACTGTTAGGGAGGCAGAGAATTCTAAGGATGGAAAACTCTACAAAAA